>OX376081.1:16697968-18037562 GCA_947361185.1 Charanyca ferruginea
TTGCTTTCGCGTCTGGTAAGTGCTTATAATAAAATCTATACCTATACAAATAAATACCATTGAAATGTCTGTTTGTAAGGTCAACAGTAGACAAGCATATTATAAATTAGAAGATTACATCAATGTCAAAGTCAAAGTCAAAGCATTTATTTCAATTAAACCATTTACAGGCACTTTTGAATTGTCAAAGAGTCAGTTAGTCAGAAAAATGAAGCTAGTTGCTCGTTCCAAAACGTAGCGTAGGTCTCTATGGAGAAGAACGAG
Organism: Charanyca ferruginea; assembly: GCA_947361185.1. NCBI lineage: Eukaryota > Metazoa > Arthropoda > Insecta > Lepidoptera > Noctuidae > Charanyca > Charanyca ferruginea. The sequence goes on from OX376081.1 coordinate 16,698,233, forward strand.
CAAGAAATTCTACGGACACTCTTTTAAATCGAGTTTTTACATAATACTGATTACATTATTCACGTTGCTTCTATATGTGAAACCAATGCAGGTAAAGACCAATACAATGCATTAAAAAAAAAGAATCAAGATTTAAACAAGGAAACAAGGCAAGGCAGTTAAGAATTGACCAATCTCTACTGACAGCGCCCGTTCACGACGAACATGACGCGTGGATCAGCACCATTCAGCTCAACCATTTTGAAGGGAGCCGCATGATCCAACACACGCGCCACCATCAGCGAGATAATTGAGTGAGCATGACAATACTCCCAACCGCCATGTTCATTTATGTCAAACACATAAATATAATTTACTTTATAAATTGCTCCATGGTAAATGATAAAAATGCTTGACTTAATGCTGGTCCTGCTCCACAGCCAGTTGAGGGAATTCCCTAATTGTAAGAAGATGATGTGTCCTACCCCTTTTTTATTGACATGAGTGACGAGTATCGTTAGATACCTGCAGATACAGTTATTTATTTATTTATTTATTAGAAGGCTTTTCGACGATGAGTACACTGTTACTTTATGGTTTGTACATTGTAAACTTAAATCTTACAGTGCCTCATCACTTATAACCACTTAACGATGATTTCTACCAAACGGCTCGCTTCGCATCGGATCGGACTTTCTAAGTATATGATCTCGATAAAATCAGAAATCAGGACATCCGCAAGAGAACCAATGGTACCGACGTAGCCCGAAGAATTGTAGTGAGCAGGGCACATTGCTCGCAGAACGCATGGCCGATGGGGCCGAAAAGTTCTGGAGTGGCGACCGCGAACCTGAAGACTTAGCGTTGGAAGGCCTCCCACTAGGTGGACCGATGACCTGGTAAAGGTTGCGGGGAGTCGCACGAGACCGGTCAATGTGGCGACACTTAGTGGAGGCCTATGTCCAGCAGTCGACATATTTCAGCTGAAATATTGATGAAGTAGATGATTTCTCGGACATCACTGACATTGTTCACACTAAAAATAAAATTGGATTCCCAGAAATAATGTTTGTTAATAAATTAATTGTCTTTATACCTTCGTATGGAAACAAAATACACTTACTGTTTAATCAAAGAGTTTCTTTGCGCGATAAAATCTGGAACGAGGAAATTCGCTGAAGAACTACGGTCACCGATGTAGCTCTGACTGCCTATTGCAGGCCACATTTGATCCACGCGACCGAAGTCGCAGGACTCATAATTATTTTCGAAATTCTTCTTCTTCTTCTTTTCGAATCGATGGTTTTCATTTTTACGAAATAAAATGATTTTTATCCTTTTTTGCAGCCTACCCTGCCAATGACCCAGTCATCGGCAAGTGGTCCGAGGGTCTCCGCTACGACTACCTTGAGGATGATGCCGGGAACGCTCATCTGGTGGACAACTGGCTGAAGATCAGCGACTATGACAGGCTCGCCAGATACGACCCTGACCAGTCCAACAGATACCACCTTTTCACCATGTAAGTTAAAAGAAACTGCTCCATTTAAAGTGAAGGTCAAAGTCAAAGTCAGAGCTGACTCTGACTTTGACTTTGACTCTGACCTTGACTTAAAAAAGTTGACTTTGAGTAGTCAAATTATTTATTTCAATTATACCATTAAAAGGTATTTTTTATGTCAGTAACAATAAAATAAATTGAATGTCGGTAGTTATCACATCCAAAAAGTGGTTTAGTATGGAAATGAAATGCAATAAAAAATTGTTTATGTATATTAATTAAACAATCATAATTTGGATATCATTCGTAGATCTAATATTTCTTTCTTTCTTTCTTTCCTTGCAGATCAAACCCCACAATCAGTCAACCGCTAGTCCTCAACAACCCTGGTACAGTCCAGAACTCAAACTTCAACAGGAACGCACGCACCATTGTACTGTTGCACGGCTTCGCTGGATCCATCACCTCCTCATTCAACACGGTTCTCTTGCCAGGTAAAGACCAGAACCATATGCACAAATACTTGCCCCTAGGGGATGGAGCTCGGGTAGGCGGCGCGCCACACAAGATGATTCGGCGACGTTTAGGCCGGCTACAGTGCTCCATAGACCGTCAGTGCGTACGTCAGTCGCGCTTGTCATTTATATGAAAATTCATAAATCGTACTGTGCTGGACCGACCGTACGCATGCGTATATATTGCTACGCACTGCGTACGGGGACTGTCGGTCGACGGATGCGCTATGGATTTGTATGGAAACAAACGAATGCGTTAAGTGCACATCCGTATGGTCGGTCCACCGATCGGTGCACCGATCGGTGGACCGACCATACGGATGTCTGAACATAAACAAGTATACGTGTGTGAGTGTATGACTCCAATCAGTTTGTTGGTCATGAGAGCACTAAATGATACAAACTGACGGTCGATTAAGGCTGCTCTCTCGAAAAAAGCTTGAAAGAAGCATGCAGATGAAGCAAGTTTTCGTCAGCATTTACAAAGAAATTACATATGAAAAAAATAGTTAGTAATCTACATGATATGATACGTAATTTGATTTAGCCACAATTTTTTTATCGGTATCACATAATATGAAAAAAACACCAAGAATTGACATGAAACCATTTTACTCCCTAATTTCTTTGTCAAAAGAGTATAAAAAAATATCTACTGCTTTGCAATACAAAGGAAAGTGATTTGGTTTTGTTACTTTTTACAAATATGTATTATTTAAAATTACAATAAATTAAAAATGAGTCCGATTAAAGACTGCGTCTGCATCACCCCCGCACTAGTCCACAAATTCAGTGCGGGCCAAATGCTCAAGGTTATTGGCATGTATACAAGCCTTGATGCGTACCGCCAGGACCGAACGTACGCACTGACGGTCGGTGGAGCACTGTAACCTGTTTTAGACCGCCAAGGTCGATGGGACCCACGGGTTATTGCCTGGCGGTGTAGCACGAGCGAATCCCATACCCCCGCACATAGGTCAGTCGAGGAACACCGTGGTGGTTTTAACCGGTAAGAGTCCGGCACAGCCCTCCGTCTTCCCTGGACAGGGGATAGTCCATGAGGATTTGACCACGATAAAAAAGGGGATGAGGCTCGTGGCTAAGAAGTTGCGCTTGCTGTCGTCGTTGTTTCGTGGACTGGTAATCATTTCTTGCTTCTCCGTGTCTCGGAAAGCACGTAAAGCTAGTTTCGGCTGTCTTGCGTAGATCTTTGACAAGCGTCATGGGTAGTCGGAAACCAGAAAGTCTAACTACCAGTCTTACCAAGGGGTATCGTGTTATCCAGTAACTGGGTTGTGGAGGTCAGATAGGCAGTCACTCCATGTAAAACATAGTATTCAGCTGAATCCGGTTAGACTGGAAGCCGACTAACGAATAGGAAAATTCTGGGCAGATGATGCATGATGGTAGTTCATACCCAAACGAACTCCTTTATAAAGAACTAGCTTTCGTCCGCGTGAAGGTCGGTTATAGTGGATGCAGACGAAGTCGCTGATTAAAAATTAGCCTATGTCCTTCACCAGAGTTCAAGCCATTCTCATACCAAGTTTCATCAAAATCGGTCCAACCGTTTCATCGTGAAAGCGTAACAGACAGAGTTACTTTCGCATTTATGATATTAAGTATGGTTATGGAAATGGAGTGGGACGGGTATCGTGACCACCAGCATGCAGCGGACGCACATGCCTGGTCATAACCCTCAGCCTCATCAGCAGCCTTGGCACAGCACACTGACTTCGGTCGGTCAGCAAGCAGAGACCTACTTCTCTCCTGGTCGACGCAGCAGCAAGCTACTACGCAGCATTGCACCACTCCGACATCAGTCGCACATAATACGAACTACAACCGACGTTTCCTAGATCGCACAGAGTTATCCGTGACATTAACATGAATACAAAACCCCGACTACAACCGCCGGGCAGTAGCCCACCAGACACGACTCTAAAGAAGTATAGATTTTACGACAGCAAAAGTTTATTAAGACCTCATTTTGTTGCAGCATGCTTGGCAGCTGGTAACGTGAACGTCATCATTGTTGACTGGAGTGCAGGATCTGCCTGGGGACCACGCGCTACTCAAGCTGGTAAGTTTACGTTATCTTAAGCTAAGGCTTCGAAAGCACCACTTATTAGCCTTTCTATGCTATGTTCAATGTTAGGGGGTTTGGTTCCCGCACTTAGTCCTTGAATATGGACCATTGTACGTGAGCCATGGCGGCCGATTACTCTAACCAGCCCACCTCCCTCCAGAAGCAGATCATTCCCTGATTTCTCAGGGCGTTCCCTCAGGAAGCCTGATCTGATGAGCAAGGGAGTTCAGTGTTCCAAGGGTTTCCCTGCAGATCCGGGTGCCGCCAGTGCACTCAAGAAGTACAATCACGAGCAAAAACATGTAAACAGTTCGTCTCAACAACGTAACAAGTCGTGCACGTTAAATGAGGTCTAGAATTAATACTTTATCCAAAAAGTTGCCCATGTTGATAATACCTATCATTATTATTTTGATCGTTATTAATCATGGTTTTTATATATGCCTACGTGACGGTAGAACATGAAGAAGAAGAAAAACATGTACTTAAATATAAATTGGTAATTTAAAATGAACAAAAATATACCTACTCATCTTTCGTTCATCATCTAACAAAATCTCAAACATTCACGACACACATCTATCTATTTCTCTGCAAACAAATCACACTCCGGCGTTGCTCATCATCATCATCATTTCAGCCGAAAGACATCCACTGCTGGACATAGACCACCACCAAAGGGGGGGGGGGGGGGGTTTGCCATAATCGCCACGCTTGGCAGGCGGGTTGGCGATCGCAGTATGGTTGTTACAAAGGCACAGAGAACGCTGCTGCCCATTCTCTGGTGAGTCCCTTAGTCGCCTCTTACGACACCCACGGGAAGATATGGGATATGGCGTTGATGCCAGAAGAGTATTTAGCATTGACGGTGCAAGAACCAGGGGAGAGTTAAAATGCGAGACTATTTATGCTGATAGAACGGCTAATAAGTAGTTCTTTCACACCAGCTTAGACTAGTTTAAACACCAGCTTAGCCTACTAAGCTGGTGTTTATGTACGAGACGCACAAATAGTCTCACAAGTTGTGCTATAAGTTCCGCCCACTTTGCTATGATTTAATAAGACTCTGTATGTTATGTTACAGGTGAAGCCGCAGGACGTTTTATCAACTGGTTGAACAACTTGACTGGTGCCAACCCCAACAACTACCATCTGATCGGCTTCAGTGTTGGAGGTCACGGTGTTGGCAGCATAGGCAGAACTGTCAACGGAAACGTCTTGTACATTACTAGTAAGTTTAGAAACGACAAATCTGTCTTCGAGCAACTACGCGTAAGAGACGATCTACGATCTGTTACCAAAGGATTTTCGGTTAATTTTGGTCACATTGCTCGTCGGAAACCAGATAACCTTGAAAAGTTGATGGTGATGGGCAGGGTAGACGCGAAAAGACGTCGCGGACGGTCACCTAACCACTGGTTAGGCTAAGCGACCCTCCTTGCACTCTCTGTTACGACGGCCCCGAAAGAAGCAGAGAACTGAATGAAGTAGAGTTTGACTTTGGAAAAGCGGCATGTTGAAAGCCACGAAGGCCTTTCAAGGATACGACCTTTAGTACTAAAGACCGCAACTAAGAAGAAGTTTACCATTATAAACCAGCTCCACCCCACGATTTCGCCCGCAGTCGTTATAACTTGATAGACGTTATAGAAGCTAGAAAATCTGTCAACCAGTCTTACCAAGATGTATCGTGTTACGCAGCAACTGAATTCTGGAGGTCAGATAGACAGTCACTCTATGTTAAACACTGGTATTCAGCTGCATCCTGTTAGACTGGAAGCCGACTCCAACACAGTTGGGAATAGGCTAGGCAAATGATGATTATGATCTTTATCTCCCAAAAGGGTCTAATAAACCTGGTTTTATAACTAACAAAAGTTTTAATTTTTATTCCGGAATCGAGTAAAATACATTTTCGTCTTCCAGGTCTGGATCCTGCTGACCGCTGGGACAGTGGCCTGGTCATCAGATCCTCGGATGCTACTTACACCGAAGTTATCCACACCAACGGAGGTGACAGCGGTTGGCTGAACCCCCTGGCTCACGTGGACTTCTACCCCAACGGTGGTAGAACCATGCCTGGGTGTATGACTTCTTTGTGCCATCATAACAGGTCTGTATAACAGGGCCAGTTGAATGTTCTTTTATTTATTTACTAGTTTTTTCCCGCGACTTCGTCAGCGTGAATGTCGGTTATCACTGATGCAGGCAAAGTCGCTGATCAAAAAGTAGCGTATGTCCTGCCTCAGTTCAAGCTAAGTTCATACTAAATAGTTTTTTCAAAAAAAAGAAAACCGCCTTCAAAAACTAAAGAGTGATAAATAACTTTAGCACAGAACACACTTACTTTACTTTCGGAAGTCGGTGGCGGTGGTTTAGTGTTTGTTGTTTTGTATTGCTACCGACTTCCGATAGTAGTTCCGCTTTTTAGTATTGCCTTAACATCCAAATTCATTACTTTACCTACGCCGGGGGTCGCGGGAACTGACGATACTTCTGCAACCCCCTAAAGAATGTAAAAGGGTAGGCATACTTTTGATCCGGTATGCCAAATGTGTTAGGTGGTTGTGATAACCATCTACGGCCACGTCTCTTACCATCTGTGGTGGCCATGTTATAACAATATTTTCTTTATAACTTCAGGGCTTACAACTACATGGCTGAAACTCTGAGGACTGGTGGATTCACCGGCAGACGCTGCGGGAACCTGAACGACGCTTTGAATGGAAACTGTAATGCCGGGGCTACCCTCAGGATGGGAGGACTTCAGCCTAAGACTGGGTAAGAAGCATCAGCATTTAACTTTTCCAACGCCGGGTTTCAGACGTACGCGAGTGCTCTCCACACCAAGCTACAATTCACCGTACTTAAAGATCGAGCAAAAAAAAATAACACGTTTCTTACATCTTTAACTTTCAACTTTATTTTATTAACTGACTTCAAAAAAAGGAGGTTCTCAAATCAACACTTATTTCTTTTTTGTTTGACCACTAACTTTTTTCAGTGTAGTCCAATTTCGATGATTCTTTTTTTATTTGATAGTGTATACCTCATTTTGAAAATTAAGGGACGACTGAAAGTTTTTGGTGTCACCGTTTCGTAATTAATTTGTAAGATAAGAAGTAGGCACTAAAAAGCGTAGAAAAAAACTTCTTTACAAAAAAAGAGAACCCAATCTGTGTAAAAAGTAAAAAATAACTTTAAATTCGCAAGTCGGCCGGCGGCTTTGGTTTTGTTTGCTGTTTTGTATTGCCACCGACTTGCGAATTTAATGTGATTTTTTGTTTTTTAAGGCGGTTGGATTTTTGTAAAAGTTTTTTTACAAGTTGATGTTGAAAAAGAACATGATTAATAAAATTGTATTTGTTTTTTTTTTCAGAACCACTGGAATTTACCATTTGACCACAAACCCGATCTGGCCTTTCTCCCAAGGATAAGTTTTCCTTATTTTTAAGTGTACTTTATAAGTCGCTTGTTAAAAAATAAATTATTTGTTTTTAAAACAAGTTGTTTTATTTCCTCGTCTCCTTACGATCGGCGAAGACACACCAACCATACTATTTAAGAGTCATCAATAATAATTATTTGATCATTTATTTAAAATGCGACGACACGGGTTGCGCAGTGGCTGAGCGATCGGTTGCTGCGCGGCGTGTAGGGATTACAATCCCGCAAAACGTGATCACGCATTCCCGCGGGATCCCGCTGTTTTTATTAATCTGCTGGATCCCGCACCTTCAAAGCGCCGATCCGCGGATCCCGCAAATAAAAATTTTGACGCTGAAACTTTCGCGTAAATCGCGACTTTACGCAAAAGTTTTGAAGAAAGAAATGACGTTCTTTGAGTCCGATGGTATCAGAGGAGAGAACCTGACGCTCGCCTATGACTGTTCCTGACGGTTCAGCCTACTAGCGTAGAAGCCGAGAGAGCGTTTTGAGCATCATATATTTGGAGTTCACTCAGAAGCAGGCTCGGAGATGATACAAAAATGTCATTTGCTTCTTTTGAGCGTATTTTCAAAAGTTATCACCAGGTGATGTCATAATAATTGCAGCTAAGAGAAAGTTGTGATTTGATAATAGTCATTATATAAATAAGACTGAATTAAAAATATAAAGCTGTTGTTAGGAGTAAGGGTAAAATTAAACAAAACTATTAATCTATGCCAAATATTTCAAGATGAATCTAAGAAAACAGATTACTAATTACTTATACTTAATTAATAGAAAATAAATATTTCTGTGGCTTCATGTAAGAAATGTTTAATAAAAGTTGATTTTTACACAAAAATCTGTAGTTTAAATTTGGTTTTATGACATAATTTCGAAGATGCGGGATCCCGCGTGATCCCGCGCGGAATTGAGTAATCCCGCATAACAATTCCGCGGGATTGAATTAGCTGCGGGATTGCAATCCCTAGCTGCGTGTCGCGGGTTCGATTATCGAACGGAACAAATATTTGTATGGCCTACAGAAAGTTATTTATTTATACTTCATGCACAAAGGTACAAAGGCGGACTTAATGCCTTAGGCATAGTTGCCACTGCTGGACATAGGCCTTCCCCAAGTGTCGCCACATTGACCGGTCCCGTGCAACTCGCATCCAGCGGATCTCCGATACCTTTACCAGATCAACGGTCCAAATTAATTATACAGTATGTAGTAAAACAGCGCGTCAATTAAAACAAAAATTAATAATAAAATAACTAAGCGACATTTCGAAAATGTAAAAACTACAAATTGTAGTATAAATATTAAAGACGAATATGAATTCAAGTTTGTGAAAAAAAAATACAGTTTACTATCAAAACTCAAGTAAATACGAGATTTTTTTAAAGATTTTTGTACAGTTTTACGTATTTTTGTTTATTAAATTAAACAGTATTCTTATTTTTTGCCAATCATAATCTGTTAACACATTCATTGTGGTATTCATTACATATTTTTTATGGTAATTATGGTAAAGGTATTGATAATATTACTTTAACAGTGACGACTGTTTTGACTTATTTTGCTCGGCGCAGTCTTAATAATTTTAATAAAAGCATGAAGAAACTTTTAATAAATAAATACTATTATAATGTTGTACTTTAGACATTATTATTAATTTTACGTAATATGATGTTTTTTTTTTGTACTTTCAATGATATAATTGACAATTTAATTTAATTGACGTTACTTTATGATTGTTAGAATTAAATATTTACAAAGCTTAAAAATAAATTATAAAATGTATATAATATGTACAATGGAGGGCTCACAGGGCATCATAAAACTCGTCCGCATCGCTCAGAATGGGACAAGTGCCCAAAAGGCTAGCAGCATTACCACGTTGGATTGCAATGTTAATTCTTTGACCCAAGAAAAGGCCAGCCCTCTGGTCACGTGAAGAGTCGACCAGGCGCTTATAAATGTCTCTAAAAACAATGTGAGCACTCGGACCCCATAGCCCTAGTGTTTCAACCCCAAACGGCTTATATAACTTCCAATACTTACGCCGTTTGAGGTTTTCGGCACCTGCAGCAGCCCCAGCACAACACGACGTGCTAGGATTCTCATATTTTTTTGTTTTTTGAATTATATTATTGTCATTCATCATCTGCCTAGCCTTTTCCCAACTATATTGGGGTCGGCTTCCAGTCTAACCGGATGCAGCTGAATACCAGTGTTTTACATGGAGAAACTGCCTATCAGACCTCCACAACCCAGTTACTGGGTAACACGATACCCCTTGGTAAGACTGGTTGTCAGATTATCTGGCTTCTGACTACCCATAACGACTGCCAAAGATCTACAAATGACAGCCGGGACCAACGGCTTTACGTGCTTTCCGAGGCACGGAGGGAACTCGGTATGAAAGGGATCACCCATCCACAGACCGACCGCGGCTAGCCTAGCTTAACCTTTGACCGATCGATCTGTACGGCTTTAACTTAGCCACGAGCTCCTCTATTATAAGAAATATTATTGTCATTATTATTATTAAATATTAATTAAATTATAAAATAAATAAAATTATTTAAATATAATTAAATTCTAACTTTTATAATTTATAATTTGTATATGTGATAAGTGATAATGTTATAATGAATTATTATTATTATTTATTGTCTATGGAACCAGTTTTCTGAAATAAATGAGTTATTATTATTAATTTAACAATTAAATATTGTTTTTTTTGCACATTGTACTGTAATAGTATTGTATTTGTACGCCTTTCCAGGTAAAACATGTTGAAACTTTTATTTTTTTTGTAATCCTACCAACTGATTTAAACCTACACGTGTTTTTGACAAATAATTATATCTTATCTTATCTTATCATGCTAAACCATTACCAATGTTTCGGCAACAGTTCTTATCATAACTACTAAACCAAAACCAATCTTTCGGCAACATTTACGCAACACTTACTGTCCTGGTGGCCTAGTGGCCATCAGGACAATTCTTTCATCTATACTTACTAATATTACCTATAAAGCTGAAGAGTTTGTTTAATAAAAAAAAAAAAGTTCTATTTTTATTTTGCAAAAGCGGGCTGTCAGAGCCATCTATAATCTCAGCAGACGCGAGTCTCTAAGAGAATTGTTTAAACAGATTAACATCTTGACGGTACCTTGTCAATACATAAATATGAAAACATTATGCATGTTCGAAAAAACCTTCATCTTTTTAATAAAATAAGTGACAGACATAGTGTTTATACTAGAAACAGGAACAAATTAGATCAGCCAAGTTTCAGATTGTCAAAAGTTCATACTTCTTATAGGGGGTACTGTGTAAAATTTTATAATAAAAATACCTCTTGATATTCTACAACTAAATGAAAGACAATTTAAAACATGTATTAAACGCACACTGTGTAGACAAGCATATTATAAATTAGAAGACTACATCAATGATAAAAATGCTTGGCTAAATGCTGGTCCTGCTCCACAGGCAGTTTAGGGAATTTCCTAATTGGAGGAATGTTGTTTCCTACCCCTTTTTTTTTATTGACATGAGTAACGAGTATCGTTATTATTATACACAAATATATATTTTAATTACTTTTTCGACATTTTAGAAACATTGGAAACCTTAGTTTTGTATAATTTAGCAGCATTATTTCAATTTTGTAAATATTATTATGTGTTTGACATAAATGAGCATGGCGGTTGAGAGAATTGTCATGCTCACTTAAATGTCTCGCTGGTGGTGGCGCGTGTGTTGGATCATTCAGCTCCCACTAAAATGGTTGAGCTGAATGGTGCTGATTCACGCGTCATGTTCGTGAACGGGCGCTGTCAGTAGAGATTGGTCAACTCTTAACTGCCATGGTTTTTATCTTGATTATTTTTTATTTTTTGTATTTCTAGATTACCTTCATTGTTTTCACATATAGAAGCAACAAGAATAATGTAAGCAGTATTTTGTAAAAACCTGATTTTAAAAGAGTGTCCGTGCAGTTTCTTGCTCGTTCTTCTCCATAGAGACCTACGTTTTGGAACGAGCAACTAGCTTCAACTTTCTGACTAACTGACCGACTCCTTGACAATTCAAAAGTGCCTGTAAATGGTTTAATTGAAATAAATGCTTTGACTTTGACTTTGACTTTGACTTTGACTTTGACTTTGTTTGTTTGTTTGGTTGAACGCGCTAATCTCAGGATCTACTGGTTCGAATTGAAAAAATCTTTTTGTGTTGGACAGTCCATTTATCGAGGAAGGCTATAGGCCCATGCGAAGCTGGGCCGGGTCGCTAGTCACAAATAAGCTGGCAAGCACGTGGTTGCCATAATCATGAATTTATTAAATAATGACCCAGTACACCTAGTACAATGCTGTATCTATGCTGAATAAAAAAGGATTAAATAATATTAGGGGCTTGCCAAGTTAATTAATCGATTAATTATCAGTTACGCACATCCGAACTTAATTATTATCGTTGAAAGGAATTTATCATTCAAAACAAACTACTTAACTATTTAGGTATACTTTGATGAGTAATTAATGGCACCGTATGGTATTTCTTTTCAGTTTTAATATTTCATCATAAACCTATAAAATGCTGGGTATAAGTCTCCCCCAAGGGAGGGTTCAGCCGTAATCGCCATGATTGGCCGATGCATGTTGACGATCGAAGTAGGTGTTATGTATGGTACTCAGAAGGACGCTGCTGCCCATCCTCTGGTCAATATCCCTCTGTCGCCTTCTACGACACCTACAGGTAGAAATGGGGTGGTGCTGTTCGCGGCAGGCACCACACGGCTTAATTATGGCAAGCAGCTTGGTTCTGATTGTAGTTTTGTAATGACACCGACTTCCGAAATTAAAGTTAGTAAATTTTTTAATATTATTTAATTAGCAACATGCCTGCGTCTGGGCGCTCCATGCGGAGCTCCACATCGCTGTCAGTGTGGTGAAGCAGTCCACTGCCTCGGACATCATGGCCTATCCTGCAGTAGGAGCGCAGGCCGAATGGCACGGCACGCCAGCATCAATGACATCCTCCGTCATGCTCTTGCCACCGCCGGAGTGCCCGCTATCTTAGAACCCAATGGCTTGGCACGCAACGATGGGAAGAGACCAGATAGGATGACCATAATGCCTTGGAAGTTGGGTAGGCCTTTGGTGTAGGACGCAACTTTATGTGTCGACACCCTTGCGCCATCTCATCTTCCTAACACGACGTGTTAGGAAGATGAGAAGCCCTTCTTGGAAGCTATATATTTGAGCCGTTTGGGAACGCTAGGACCATGGCGTCCGAGTGCCCATATTGTTTTTCGGGACATCGCCAAGCGGCTGGTCGACTCTTCATGTGATCCGAAGGCTGGTCTATTCTTGGGTCAAATAATTAGCATGGTCATATAGCGTGTTGGGCACGTGTCACGTTGACAGTGATGTGAACGAGTTTTTTGATGCCCTTTGAGCTCCCCTGCCATATTCTTGCAATTGTACATAATATTATTATTTAGATTTTTAAGTTTTGTATAAGTATTCCTAGGTACTATGTTTTTATGCAAATAAATATTATCAAAAATATTCTCATCAGTCAATAGCAACTAAACAACTAATATTACATCATCATCTGCCTGCCTTTTCCCAACTATATTGGGGTCGGCTTCCAGTCTAACCAGATGCAGCTGAATACCAGTGTTTTACATGGAGCGACTATCGGACCTCCACAAACCAGTTACTGGCTAACACGATACTCCTTGGTAAGACTGGTTGTCATACTTTCTGGCTTCTGACTACCCATAATGACTGCCAAAGAACTACAAATGAAAGATAGGACTAACAGCATTACGTGCTTTCCAAGGCACGGAGGAAACTCGGTATGAAAGGGATGGTCACCCATCCACCGACCGACCGTGGCTAGCGTAGCTTAACCTTTGACCGATCGATCTGTACGGCTTTAAAGTCAAAGTCAAATCATTTATTTCCATTAGACCATTATAAGGCACTTTTGAACGTCAAATGAGAAAAAAATTGATTCTAGTTGCCCATTCCAAAAGGTAGTTTCGTATGGAGAAGAATGGGCAAGAAACTCCATACTTACTCTTTTAAAAACGATTTAACTTAGTCACGAGCTCCTCGAAAAATCTAACATTACAATAAATTGAAAATTATTCGGGGTTCCAGGACTAAAATCAAGAAATCAAGTGTTTTTTTAGAGAAGTTATATCTTAGATTTATTGGTTACTGGTGTACTTCCCAATTTCGTTATCAGCGTCAGTTTTTAAATACATAAATATTTGAATGAACCCTAAATCTTTACAGCAGTGACGTTCATTAAGTTTTTATTTTTTAATGTGTAACAAGATAAGATTGTGACATAAATTAGCTCGTATTTTCAAGCCTAAATCTAAATCAGCAATGATGGTGTCCCTGACGGTAGCTGTATTGGTCTTAAGCGCAGCATTCGCCGCTGGTAAGTTTTTATAGTTACATGGAGACATACTTAAAAACGTCCATTACAAGTCGCAATTATTATTTCTTAGCTTATCAAAAATATATGTGGGGACATAATATGTGGGGACATTTTCACACACGGCCATCTGACCCCAAACTAGGGAGACCCTGTACTATGGGTGTCAGACAGCTGATATACATACACAAATACATTTTTTTTTAAATACGTACATATATAGATAAACAACACCCAGACACAAGGCAAACACAAGTGCTCATCACACGAATGTTTACCCTGGGCGGGAATCGAACCCACAACACGCTGCGCAGCAGTCGATCGCTCAGCCACTGCGCCAACCATGTCGTCATAAAAATGTCCATAATTTGTATATTATTTACTCTCGTCCATGTTAAACCCCTCTAAATGTTGTCCATGTTCAACCCCTTGGGGGTAACCACCCAGAAATAGGAGCCCCGCGTAGCAGGGCTCCGTCGAACGGGCCTAACCAAACCTATTGTCCGAGTCGGGGTGCCCCAAGTTCCAAATAGATGTTAAAGTTTAATAATTTTTAAGAAAATAATTACACTTCTGCTCTCACTATTACTTTTAGGTCATTATTAGTTACCTAACAACAAGGGGTTGAATATGGACAAAGAAATGATGACCAACATATCGAAATCCATGTTGAACCTCTAGGGGGTTCAACACGGGGGTAAGGATTGTAGTGGTTGAACTTGGACTTCCATAGCTTTTTGCCAGATTTAGACTGAGATTAGGAGTCTTTGGTCAACTGGGCCCACTTGAAATGGACCCGCGGGATCGTTATTGTTAATTGTTATTTTTTTTTTGCGTTCAATTTTATTTATTAATATCATTATTATTGTATACTAGCTGACCCGACAGACGTTGTCCTGTCCCGATCTACCTACTTACCTGCCTATTTACTACACCTACCCTACACCTACCCTACACCTACCCTTCACCTACCCTACACCTACCCTACACCTACCCTACACCTACCCTACACCTACCCTACACCTACCCTACACCTACCCTACACCTACCCTACACCTACCCTACACCTACCCTACACCTACCCTACACCTACCCTACACCTACCCTACACCTACCCTACACCTACCCTACACCTACCCTACACCTACCCTACACCTACCCTACACCTACCCTACACCTACCCTACACCTACCCTACACCTACCCTACACTTACCCTACACCTACCCTACACCTACCCTACACCTACCCTACACCTACCCTACACCTACCCTACACCTACCCTACACCTACCACTACCTAAGTGCAAAATTGACTCTTTGACGTTAGGAACATACCTACATTGTTTAAACAACAGTGACTGCTTGTAATTATGAACTTTATACAATAGCAATAAAGCTCGTTTTAGTTAGAAAACGTTTGTATGGGAAAAAGAAAAGGGCTCTTTTTAGGGTTTTTCCGGCAATTATTCGAATTTTTCTCGCCGTAAAAACCATCTTTGAACTTCAACGAACATTTAAAAAAAAGAATTGGCCAAATTGGTCCAGGCGTTGTTGAGTTATGCGCTTACCAACACATTTTGCGATTCATTTTTATATTATAGATTATACTATATATTCTTTTATCTGTCTGTGATTTTTAAATATAGTCACACTTACTTTTTCGCTGTTATATTTACTTGAGTTTATAAATGCTTAAACCTAATTGAATAGCAATTTATTATATTTTGACTAACCAATTTTGCGCTCGACTGTATTCAACTAGTACCTTTAAACAATAGCACTCCGGACTATTAAACAAGGAGTAAAGTTACACCACCGTTCATCGTCGGATTAACCATACATTTTTACGAGAAATACGCTTGGTGTAACTTTATTCCGTGTTTATTAATAGGAGGGATAATGTTTTTTGAAGTTTGATTGTGGGTCCAGTTAACCAATAAAAATACAGAAAATAAATAAAGTGGTCAAATGGACTCGTAGGTCCAGTGTAGCGAGCGGGTCCAGCTGACAGAAGACTTTTAGAATGCGAATGATTCTAAGAAAACATTTTTCAATAAAAACGACCATCGCCTTCAAAAACTAAAAGAAACTAAAGTGAAATGTGTTCTGTCCTAAAGTTATATAAATATCAATTCGACAAATAAAGACCATTGACCAATAAAGGTGGTTGTCTTTTTTACAAAAAAGTTTTTTTTAATGCGTTTAAAAATAACTAGTATTGCTTCCCAGAGTCCACAGACTGGGATTATTATAGGCTAATTATGTTGGCATTTTTGTCTGTTTATCTGATTAATTGCGATGGTCCGATTGGACGATAAATATGAGTGATGATATAATAAATAGATAGATAAAATAACGGATAATCCGAATTAATTGGTTTTTAAATCATTTTCGTCAAATTTCCCGTAGATAACGAGATAACGAGTTCATTTGAAACAAAACATTGTTACAATTACTGTCAATGAAACAGATCAGTAACTAGGAAGGTCCCCAAGGAACTCCCGGTCTCCTAGGAATTTTTTCCTGTAACTATAACGGTTAAGGTTCCTGCCCTAGGGGAGGTGTAATAAATAGATAGATAAAATAATGGATAATCCGAATATTTTTTTAAATCATTTTCGCCTTTCCCGTAGATAACGAGATAATGAGTTCATTTGAAACAAAACATTGTTACAATTACTGTCAATGAAACAGATAGACTAGGGAGGTCCCCTAGGAACGTTTCCTAGGAATTCCTGGTCTCTTAGGAAAAAAATCCTGTAACTATAACGGTTAAGGTACCTGCTCTACAGAGAAAGTGAGACCCACTGAGGAACAGCGGGTCAAGGCCAGTCAGGGGAGCGGTGACTGTCTATGCGAATTCCGCACCCCCGACCTTAGGCAGAGGTGAAACACCACGGTGGTTTTAGCCAGTAAGAGTCCGGCATGCCACTCCATCATTCCCACGATGGAGGAAGTCCATGAAGATTTCCACAGACCACCAAAAAAATTTGTTGTAGTCCGTGGAGCTTGGCAACTAGGCCTCCTCCAGCTGTACACGTTCCTTTGGTCCTATTGACCTAATTCTGTTCTGCCTCCTGCTTGATTTTGGAGGCAAGTGGAAAATATGTTTTTCTTACTCCTCCGCTGTTCTTTCTGCTTAATTTCGTTGCGGGATCCAAGACAGTTGTAATGTCTCTCCGGAACTCATCGATCTTCATTGCCTTGGTCGCCACTGTTGATTCTGGCTTTCAGGAGTGGCAGTGATTTAGGGATTGTGTGGCGGGCATGCCTTTACTGTCCCGTCTCAAAAATCCACTCTGTATATTTGAAGTTTCGAAGATTCTTAGAAACCGATGGATGTCTAAATAATAATTGTAATACCAGCATATGATTGTTCCACTGTAAGGCATCATCTCGTGCAGAGAACACAACAAAAAAAATCAGAGTTATATTAATAGTCCATGTTTCCTCACGATGTTTTCCTTCACCAATGTCAATGATGTCCAAGATAAACTATGGATGTCTACGAATTCAATTAATGAACTGTTTACTTTCTCGTGGTCGAACAAACCGGTACGGATTGAACGGTCACGATTAATCATCATCATATCAACCTTTAAATGCCTACTGCTGGGCATAAGTATCCCCCAAGGAGGGGTTCAGTCGTAATTGCTATGCTTAGCCGATGCATGCTGGCAATTGCAGTAGATGAAATGGTATTCAGCAGAACGCTGCTGCCCATCCTCTGGTCAATATCCCTCTGTCGCCTTCTGCGGCACCCACGGGCAGAAATGGGGTGCTGCTATTCGCGGCAGGCACCACACGGCTTAATTATGGCAAGCGTTGTGATATAAGAGGCCTTTCACATGGAGTTCAATGAACCTACTGAGCAGGTTCTCTCGCCAATCATCCTTAGGACGCTATTCGCCCTGCGCTCTCTCTCAATGCCTAACTCGTCCTTCAAATTCTCAGTTACAATGTGTCCCGGATATTTTAACTGTGCAACACGACTTAGAAGTACACATTATAGTATAGGTGGTATAAATTATTATTGTTTTTATTTTTACACTTAAATAACATGAACTCACTTTTATATTCGTTGTACCTCAGGCCATGTTCCACAGCATAAACTTCACACACCTTTAGCAGCTATCTGAGACCCCATTTGAGCACCTTAACATCGGCATAACTTAAATTATTGACACATATTATGTCATCAATATGGCATCTAACATGCATGTTGCCTTGCAGTGAAAAATAATAGGCTAGTATTAATTGTATTCTGAATGCCTCAAATAACTTCTGAACAGCCTCATATCTCTATTATTATCTTTCCTGCAGCCTACCCTGCCAATGACCCGGTCATCGGCACTTGGTCTGAGGGTCTCCGCTACGATTACCTGGAAGATGACGCCGGGAACGTTCATCTGGTTGACAACTGGCTGAAGATCAGCGATTATGATAATCTCGCCAGATATACCCCTGACCAGTCCAATGTCTACCATCTTTTCACCAGGTAAGTCAACTCAGGGGTTGGATAATTGTGTGCAGTTTTACTGATACTTCAGTTGCTATCTTACCCTATTCGTGCCTTACTGTGCGGCATTTATGCTGAGCGTTAACCGTTTCGCGCGATGATGGCGCATTTTTCCGACTCGGACATTATTTTTTATTTTTACCTATTTTAGAATCTACTTGTGAATCTAGATTTAAGCTTTGTAATAATGCTATACAATATGCGCGTCGCTTTCGCGTGAGTAAATGGTTTGTCTTACTTCCTCACCATAGAGACCTACCTAAGTTTTGGAACCAGCAATCAATCAATCTCAACTGACAGCATTCGTCCACGAACATGACGTCTGGATCAATACCATTCAGCTCAACTATTTGTAAGGGAACCGAATAATCCAACCCATTTCTTTCTTTCTTTCAGAGCCAACCCGTCAGTCAGCCAGCCCCTGGTCCTCAACAATGCTGCAACTGTCACCAACTCCAACTTCAACAGGAACCGGCGCACGGTTGTGCTGATGCATGGTTTCCTGGGATCTGCAACCTCTTTATTCAACACTGCTTTACTGCCAGGTAAGCTAAGCTGCAAAGTTTTTGACTTGTGAAAGACGTGCCAAGAGGCTCATAGACAATGATTTCTTGGTTAAGGCTAAGCTCCAAAGCCTTGAACATCGCCGCAACATTGCCGGCCTATCGGCCTTTTATCGGGTACATTTCGGAGAGTGTGCTTTGGAATTGCACAACTTAATTCCCCCATCCCCGTTCCATCACCGGACGAGCAGGAATACGGCAAAGCTGTTGAAGTTCCACGGTCTCGAACCAAGCGCTTTGCTTCTACATTTTTTGTGCGAACTGTAAGAGTGTGGAATTAACTGCCCGCCTCTCTATTCACCGATACATTTATAATCTGGATATCTTCAAGGCACGAGTGAACCGGTTTATCCTAGGCATGCGTGCTCCACCTTAGGCTGCATCATCACTTAATTAATTTATTTATTTATTCACATGGAAAACCAACAGCTAAATACAAGATTGGAATACAGAAGTTGAGTAAGTAACATAAAGCCAATTATAGGTTCTCACGGCTAGAAATATATTAATTAATAGAGATATTAAGGATCACGAGAAACACGCACAACAATCAGAAAACTTAAAGAGTTAAAGGATTAAATCACTGACACTAATGGACATCAGCAAAACTATTCACTTTTGAAAAAGTCAAGGTTTAGCTGATTCCGCACTGTTAAGCTTTTAGTGGTAAACACGTCAAATAAGAATTCTTTACACAATGAGTTAAGGTCTTTGCTCGCTCGCACTAAGTATGAATTACGCCTGTAATTAGAAGAAGAGGAGGGTATGGAAATAGGTGGGTTAAATCTTACTGATCTCTGGGGGTCATTGAAATGCAGTTTACGTTTACGCAGTTTAAGATTTTCGGCCAAACGCAAGCCTAAACAATATTTAAATCTTTGGCAGTCGTTATTAACTAACATTAGATTACGTGGACTTTTGGCTTGTTTGCTATTCTAAAACTCTAAATATTTTAATTCCATTTCAGCGTACTTAGCTGCTCTTGATGCGAACGTCATTGTCTTGGACTGGAGTGCTGGATCCACTTGGGGACCCCGAGCTACACAAGCTGGTAAGTCTATTGAATTACCCACAGATACTTGCCGTAGATGTGTGTTGCTTGTAGATGTTCCGGGTCTGGCTGTTGGTGTATGTGACCGGCTCCCTTCAAAATGGTTGAGCTGAATGGTGCTGATCCACGAGTCATGTTCCTGAACGGGCGGTGTCAGTAGAGATTGGTCTATTCTTAACTGCCATGGTTTTTATCTTGATTCTTTTTTTATGTTTTGTATTGTTCTTTGAATACAAACGGCAGGTTGCCGCTCGTTGTGGCCTTATATGGGGGAGGCCTACTCACACATTTACCTGTATTGTTTTGACATATAGATGCAACAAGAATAATGTTACCAGTGTTTTATAAAAACTTAATATAAAAGAGTGTCCGTGGAATTTCTTGCTCGTTCATCTCCATATAGACCTACCTACGTTTTGGAACTCAAACTCAAATCATTTATTTTAAATAAACCATTTACAGGCTCTTTTCAATTGTCAAGGAGTCAGTCAGTCAAAAAGTTGAGGCTAGTTGCTCGTTCCAAACAGTAGGTTTCTATGGCGAAGAACGAGCAAGAACCTCCATGAACACTATTTTAAAATTAATAGAGTATTACAAATTTAGGTTACATCACTCATGTTGAATTTACGGGACATAAATGTGAGAAAAATGTAACAAGTTGTGCACGTTAAAAGAGGTCTAGAGACAATCATAAACAATTCAAAATAACCGAAGCAGCTACGCGATGACCAGTCCCAACTGACGACGCCCGTTCACGAACATGACGCATGGATCGGCAACACTTAGCTCAACCATTTTGAAGGAAAACGAATGATCCGAACGAGCAACTAGCTTCAACTTTCTGACTTACAGACCGAGTCCTTGACAATTCATAAGTGCCTGTAAATGGTTTATTTGAAATAAATGCTTTGACTTTGAGTTTTTTATGTTTGTAAATGCACCCACGACACATGAGAAACTAGTATGGGGCAGTGATAATGAAAAAAATAACTAAGTAATTGACACCGTCAACCAATATTCCAACAAGCAACTTTTCCCCAAAAAATCTAATCTGTAGTGTTTGACAACTGCACTACTACCAGTTCTAAACGTACTCCTATTGGCCTAGTTCTGTTCTAGTTATTATACTTCTGGAATACAGGTGCAATGTTATGTTTACAGGTGAAGCCGCAGGTCGTTTTATCAACTGGCTGAACAACTTAACTGGAGCCAACCCTAACAACTACCATCTGATTGGCTTCAGCGTTGGAGGTCACGGTGTTGGAAGCATGGGAAGAACTGTCAACGGAAATGTCTTATACGTTACTGGTAAGTCCTAATACCAGCCTATTATAAGACGCAGCGTTGGTAGACTTCCCACCAGATGGACTAACGCCATCGTCAAGGTCGCGGGTAACCGGTGGATGCAAGCGGCAGGTTTCCGCTGCGTTCTATGGGGGAGGCCATCCGTGGTCCATTTGGAACTTCCTGAACCGACTAAGAACCCAAGTAGAAAGGTGTAACGCCAACCTCGCAAACTGGGGCTACCTCGACAGAGCAGCAGCAGGGTGTGCATGTGACTCCGATATCCTGCCCCATCTCCTGACATGTCCTCTGTGCCCCAAAACATTTGATCGGGGTGAGTTATGCGCTGCCACCGACGACGCCGTGGAAGTGGCCAAGTTTTGGGCAAAACAAATATGAAAGACTGTCGTGCCAACGATACGAAGAAGAAGATGGGGTGGGCCTTTGTTCAACAGTGGACGTATTTCGGCTGATGATGATGATGACTGTCCCAGTTCAGGGCAAAAGCCTCTTGGAGGGGCTCCTGCTTAGTAGAAGCCATAAGGATCGATGGCTACGTCATGCTCCGAGGATGAGTGACCATTGATTTCATATCGAGACCCCTCCGTGCCTTGGAAAGCACGTAAAATCGTTGGTCCTGGCTGTTATTCATAGATCTTTGACAGTCGTTATGGGTAGTCAGGAGCCAGAAAGTTTAAGTTTGACAACTAGTCTTACCCAGGGGTAACGTGTTACCCAGTGACTGGGTTGTGGAGGGCAGATAGGCAGTCGCTTCAAGTAAAATACTGGTATTCAGATGCATCCGGTTAGACTGGAAGCTGACCCCAAAAATTTTGGTAAAAAGCTAAGCAGATGATGGAGATTTTTATGATAGCTGGTGTGTTTTTTTGAACTATATGGTTTGTTCGTTCTGGACTACAACTTTATGGTTTCTGTAACCAGATAGTTACGTTCCAGAACACGTTGAAGTCCAAAGTCCTAACTTTTTTACATACAACATAGTTGAGAAAAGGCTAGGTAGATGACATTCATGGAGTTTCTTTCTCGTTCTTCTCCATAGAAACCTGTTGTTTGGAACGAGCAACTAGCTTCAGTTATCTGACTCCTTAGCAAAACGTTTTATTATTTATTTGTTGATTTGAATAAGTCAAGACAGCTGCAGGGGGCGCCATAAAAACGTCGTCTAAAAAGACAGTAAAATTTACCAAAATTCTATCAGCTCTGGATCCTGCCGATCGCTGGGACACCAACCTCGTCTTCAGACCCTCGGATGGCTCCTACACGGAAGCTATCCACACTAATGGAGGTGACAGCGGCTGGTTGAACCCCCTAGCTGACGTGGACTTTTACCCCAACGGGGGCAGGTCCATGCCAGGGTGTTTGACTTCTTTATGCCATCATAACAGGTCAGTGGAACAGATTAGATTTCAAGATTTATTTATTGAACAAAAAATACCTGTATTTATTGAACATTATGTAACATTACAAGCAGTCTTTGTATTGACATTTGACAGTCGTTATGGATAGAGAGAAGTCATAGATTGCCATAACTTAGTTACATCTCTTACTGCCAAGCAAGGACGAAGATAGGAGCCTTTTGGCCTCGTACAGGACCAATTTTCGTTTCTTTTTTTAACATCGTTGTTGTGTTATGTTATTTTTGTGTGATTTGGTCCTGGCAGGGCGAATAAAAGCGTTTTCTATATTTCTTTCTTGTAAGAGATGCCAATTGTTTAATTTTAGTTTAGTGAACAACGGACTCGTCATCAAACTAAGTAACATCGTGGTTTTGGTGTGAACAACCATTTTGGTAGTATACGTAATTACACCTCGTATTTTTTCAGGGCTTACCAATACATGGATGAATCTCTGAGGAGAGGTGGATTCACAGGCAGACGCTGCGAGAACCTGAACAATGCTTTGAATGGAAACTGCAACGCAAGTGGTACCCTCAGGATGGGAGGACACCAGCCTAAGACTGGGTAAGAACCATCAACATTTTTTAGTGTCACGAGGTGACCGTTTGTTATGCACGTGGTCGACCAGGGGAACTAAGCATCATCATTATCATATCAAGCTTTAGACGCCCACTATTGGGCATAGGTCTTTGGGGGAGCAAAGACCTCCACCTGTGTCGGTCTCGCGTCACGTTCATCCAGCTGCTTCCCGCGGCTTGGTCCCGGTAGTCGGTTCACCTTGTGGGGGGCCTGCTGACTCTGCGTCTGAACTTTTGTGCTTCATCGGTCTTCGGCTCTACGGGCAATGTGCCCAGCCCACTGTCACTTGAGCTTGACCATTCTTTTCGCTATGTCGGTGACTCTGGTTCTCCTGCGGATCTCCTCATTCCTGAATCGATTCCGCAGAGAAACTTCGAGCATAGCTCGGGCTTGGGGGGACTAATAATTGGAAATAAATTACTACACTAAGTCGACCACCCGCAGGCCGGCAACTCATGTAGGCCGGAGGTCATTAAGCGCCCTCCGGCGCCCGGTGCGTCTTCTCCTGGAGGGAAGCAAGGCAGTTGCTTCCTTTACCCTCACTGCCGCCTTTTTTCAGTCAGGAGTCATGCACTGTCTCCTGCTTGATTTGGAGGGAAGTGGAAAAATATGTTTTTCTTACTACTCCGCGGTTCTTTTCTGATTAATTTCGTTGCGGGATCCACGATAGTTGTAATAGTTCTCGGAGACTCGTCGAGCTTCATTGCCTCGACGCTTTTTTGGTGGTTGCCACTAATAGTGTGGCGGGTTTGTCCTATAACAAAAAAAAGTAGCTCCATATGGAGCAGAATGG
The DNA here is from genome assembly GCA_947361185.1 of Charanyca ferruginea. Lineage (NCBI taxonomy): Eukaryota > Metazoa > Arthropoda > Insecta > Lepidoptera > Noctuidae > Charanyca > Charanyca ferruginea. The sequence continues at coordinate 16,722,433 of OX376081.1, forward strand.
GCACTTACTCATTCTAGGCGTTGATGAAAATAGTGGAGTTTTTAACATTATCTGTGGTATCTTAGCTTCCAAGATTTAGTTTACTTGTTTAAAAAGTGACTTAATCGAGAGTGTGAGGCTGATCAGATTTTTTTTTTATTAATTAATTAATATTTGAATCTTAAGAACTATGATTGAAAATCATCAGCTGTTGTCAAATTTATAAAATCATTGTAGGTTATGGCGGTCTATTTAAAACCATATTTAATTTTTTAGAACCTTATAATATATTGTTATTTTTAATGTTATAACTATTTTCTTCTTTATATTTCAGAAATACTGGAATTTACCATTTGGCAACAAACGGCTTTTCACCTTTCTCCAGAGGATAAACAAGAAAAATTTATCAAGAGTCCAAGCCGCCATTTTTATTTCTACAATAAATTGCGAATTTGTTTAAAAATACAGTATTGTTTCATTGCATTGTATTGTATTAAATTACGTAGGCTTTTCTTTAATAAATATTTTATTTATATATTTATTACTACCTCTCTGTGGCGTATTTAGTTGGATATGACGATAATGCCTGCAATTCGAACGTCATGGCAGTTAGTTCACTGCTTGCTGCTTTATTCCATAAAACAGAGCACACGATGCATTTTGGATCAAGCGACATTTATTTCAGATAATAAGTATTGTATATTCGTGACTCAGGTTATGAAACCAAAGGCAGATAGACCGCGCGGAACGCTGAGAGTGAAGCCAAAAAAGTAATTACAAATTCAAAAGTGAATACCAACAACGCGCGTTAAAGATAACAAGTAGTAATTCAAAAGCGAATACAATCACGAGATTGTAGGTATTCGATTTCGAATTTGTATTTGCTTTTTTGGCTTCACTCTCAATGTTCCGAGCGGTCTATCTACCTTTTGTTTCATAATCTGAGATTCGTGATATTACTTTGTAAAGATGCAATGCGTATATACGGAAATACTGTAATATTTTTTTCAAAATCTACCCTGTAGTTTTTTTACGTTGTATTTTTTCCGGAAAATAAAACTTTAAACCACCTTCCTGCTACTTTAAAAAAATGTCGCTTAGATCAAGTGGCCTGTGGGTCTGCAAAAATCCCTTTTTTTTAGCGTAAACACCAACGGAAAAGTCAAATTGTATGGAGTTTTCTTATTATTATCAAATTGTATGGAGTACTGAGTTGGCTTACCAGATGCTACTTGATACAAATATGTCATGTCAACTGCATACAATTTTATTTTTCCGTTTCCGTTAACGCTATCAGAAAAGGGATTTTGTCTACCGGCCATGGAGCCGCCGATTGGTTAAAGGTGTCTAGACAACCGTGTTACCCTTTATCCGTGCCCTACAGGAAATAACATAAGTAGTTGTTACCGGGTCTAAGCGCCGGTTATCCGGAGCTCGTAAATCCGTCAAACTGACAGATCCGTTGTTTCTGTAATAATTTATCTTGAAGATTTATTGGTTTAAGTGAGCCGGTTAACCGTATTGATAAAAAGTTTTAAAGGCCACGTTGGTCAAGTGGTTGCGAGTGTGACTGTTCAGCTTGGGGGTCTGAGATTCGAATCCTGGGTTGGGTAAAGTCAAACTCAAACTCAAAATCATTTATTTTAAATAAACCAATTACAGGTACTTTTGAATTGTCAGAAGTAAGAAGAAGCAAGAAAATAAAAATGAAGTGTTATTGCTGAGCTGAGAGTGAAAATGTATAAATGGTGTCAATTCTGTTGTGCACGAGTTTAACTTATTTTAAGCAATTTATATCTCTTTCTCTCCAATAAAACAAGAAAGAGACAGATATTAAGAAGAGCTGTCAATTTAAGTTGATCTAAACGGTTCATACAATTTATTATAGTTGTCATGTCAGGGGTATAACTCTGTAAGACCTCATTCTAAACTTCGAATCTGAATCCGCTGAACTCGGTTGATAATTCGAATTTACACTAGCGCTACTCTTGCGAGCGTGTCAACGAGTTGAACTAAATTGACAGCGAGATTTTGACAGATAAAGTATGAGATGACGTAAGAAGTGGCATTCTGTAAGGTAATTTCCCCGTCACTTCGACGCTTACTTCGCACTCGAAACCGATTCAAATATATCAAGGTAAAAAAAATAAAAATTAGCGCGTTCATCCAAACAAACAAACTCTTCAGCTTTATAATATTGGTATAGATTAAAATCCGTTGCGAAGTTTTAAAGATCATATCGTGCAGAGGAACAGACTGGGAAACGACATTGTTTTATACTATCATGTAAAGATATTATAAAAGTCGAGGGTTTCTCCCTCCCTGTACCCTGTTCATCCCAAAAAAAAACTCTGAACAGAAAACCCAACTGTATGTAAATGTAATACCAGATACATTACAGAACTCTCCGTTTATATGTGCAATAAATTCTTGGCGAACCCTAATTTTATTCATGGAGTTTTTCCGCGGCAGTAGTCACCCCTAATGTTTATACTACTATAGGAGCAATGGTTAGATAACAGGACGTTTAAAAAGAACATGGTAAAGATGATGGGTCTTTAACCAGTGCGTCCTACCCGTAGTGAGTTATGGAGCGGAAACGTGGACACTCACCGTGGGCCTGGTCCACAAATTTAAGAGCGTGTATTCGATTCGTGACGAAAACTTCATGTTTTCGCGTTTTGCCCAGAGCAATATCGTAATGATGTGAGCAGATTATTTAAAGATAATTACAGTTTTCGAAATGATTAAGTCTTGATTTAGGGAGCTACAGAGTAAAAGTATAATTTTTAAGTATGGTTTTTTGAAGCGAAGACAATCCTATCATATCGTTTTACGAAAATCGACGTCAGAGTTGACTTTCAGGATGAATACAACTATTACAATATGCCAAAAAAATATATTTTATGCGTTTTTCCAACAGGATATACAGTCATAAAGTGTACTACAGAGCCAACATTACGAAAATATCACTATTATGTTTTAAAAACAATGTTGAAAAAGTAGAAAATCGGTTCACTTTGACAATTTTTTTTCACCAGTATTTGAATAAAAACATAACTGATATATTTATTTTATGAAAGGAAATGTTATGCTTAATATACAGAATATTTTTCAGTCCGTTATACGAACTCATTTATTTTAGACAATTATTTTAAAAAGCACTGAAAAAACATCGCGCGCGGTCGTTTGCCGATCAATTTCAATGATTCGTGCTTATTTCATGCGTATTTATTTTTCTGATGCACACAAACAGACCATTGTATTGTACTAGTGTGTCTCAATGCTGCTACGCCGTTCTAGCAATCGTTTAGATTTTGAATTGCGCTAAATCGAATACGCGCCCTTAAGGTTGCTCCGCGTGCTATGGAGAGACCAATGCACGGGATTTCTCTAGTGGATAGAATTCGCAATGAAGTCATTCGCGGGAGAACCAAAGTCACCGACATTGCGCGTCGAATCAGCACGCTAAAGTGGCCACGTCTGCAGACGGACAGACGGTAGATGGAGCAGACACGCTTTAAAGTGAAGACCGCGTTTGAGCAAGCGTAGTGTGGGACGCCCTGTGGCACGATTGACCGACGATTTAAAAAAGATGGCTGACAGCAGATGAATGCGAGCAAACCAAGACCGGGTTGGTTGGCGATCTCTGGCGAACCGATGTAACGTTGTATCGTTATTTTTTCTGAAAATAATTAAAATAACAACCAAATATCAACAATTAACCTCACAATAACAAATAAATGTCCAATCAAACCACAGACGTATTAATATTAGGGACGTCCTAAGTTACTATTAGCTATAGTACTAGTGAAGCCCTCCTAATTGTTGTATCCGAACGTGTGAACTGAGGAATGTTACCTATATGCTAATTACCGTATTTAAGGCGACGATATACGACTTTTACAGATTTTAAACTGACAATCACGTCAAATTGTGCAGTGTAAATGATTTGAAAAAAATATAAGTTACACTAGAACATTCTCTTAATCACTTAGTAAGTGAATATTTTTAATTATATTCATATTATATAGTTTAATTAATACGTGAAGTTGTGTCTGACGCGGACAAAACATTGAAATCACACAAAATCTACCAGGTATAAATAAACGAAACTTACACCATCTTACAGACAATTTTATTATCTATCTTTTAGTTGAAAGAATACTACTTTTATTTAATTTTTTCGACTAAACTTTGAGAGTTTTGGACGCAAAACTGATGCAGAACGGACGCAGTCTGCGTCCAAAACTCTCAAAGTTTAGTCGAAAAAATTAAATAAAAGTAGTATTCTTTCAACTCATAATAGCTATTTCTTCAACAAAGCAACCAAACTCTTGATCCAAAGACGCACCGAACTCATAAAAACCAAGAACAAATCACAAGAAATGAAAAAAGAGTTATCATTTATTTTCAAACAAACTAGCAAGTCAATTAGAAATGATTACAAGCTACATAGGCAAAAGTTAATAGAAACTAGTTTAACGCACTATAGAAGTGCCAAAAGAGCTTACAAACAACTAATCATTCATACTGAATGGATCAAGAGCCTAAAAGATGGGCAAAATGAAACAAAATCAAGGAAAGACATAATATCTTGTGCTACGAAATTCTACAAAGATCTATATGCTAATAAGCTACACAACACGACATCGGCCATAGAGAAAAACACCTTAGAGGCAAGTACTACTGAAACAACTATTATAAATGAAGTAGATGTCCTGGAAAGTATTAAAAAGTTGAAACGAGAGAAGAGCCCTGGACCCGATGGCTTAAGGAACGAGGCGTTAATAGAGGGAGCAAGACTACTCACCGGACCACTGACACGCATATTCAACAGGGTTATAAGTACAGGAAAAATACCAGAGCAATGGCAAAAGTCGGACATAGTACTACTATATAAAAAAGGAGATCCACTCGACATCGCCAACTATCGCCCGATAAGCCTGCTCTCAAGTGTGTATAAGTTATTCACCTCTATTATACATAACAAAATTAGCCCACAAATAGACAGTATGCAACCGGTAGAGCAAGCGGGCTTTCGTTCCGGATTTTCGACTATGGACCATATTCATACGCTAGAGCAAGTAGTAGAAAAGTACACAGAGTTTAACAAAAACTTGTACATAGGTTTCATCGACTACAAAAAAGCATTTGACAGTCTCTATCATAACTCTATTTGGCAAGCTTTACAAAACTGCAACATAGATCCAATAATCAATAGAACCATAAAAAATATATATCAGAATAGTGTCAGTAGAGTTAAACTAGAATCCCGAGGTGATGAAATCAGAATAGACCGAGGTGTCAGGCAGGGAGACCCGCTATCTCCAAAACTGTTTATTGCGGTTCTACAGTGCATATTCTCCAAACTGAACTGGGTCTCAGAAGGCGTCCCAATCAACAACACACGCCTCACCCATCTAAGATTTGCTGACGATATCGTAGTCTTCGCCAAAACCCATAAGAAGCTAGAAAATATGATATCTGAACTAAATACAGAAAGCAAGCTCGTAGGCTTGCATATGAATCTAAGTAAAACAAAAATAATGACAAACAGCAAAAAAGGAAAACTCATGTTGGAAGGAGTTGAACTAGAATATGTAGAGCAGTACATATACTTAGGAAAGCAAGTATCATTTCGTAAAACAAATAATGAAGACGAGGTCAACAGAAGAGTCACATGCAGCTGGAACAAATACTGGGCGCACAGGGAAATATTAAAAGGTAACTACGATCTAACTATGAAAAAGACTGTCATGGATACATGCATTCTACCTTGCTTGACCTATGGCTCCCAAACCTGGACTTATACAAACAAGATCATTAACAAAATAACTACTTGTCAACGAGCAATGGAAAGAAGCATATTAAGCCTAAGGAAAATTCACAAAATAAGAAGTCAAGAAATAAGAAGTAAGACCAAACTCACAGATGCTCTACATCAAGCACTAAAACTAAAATGGAACTGGGCCGGCCATGTAGCGAGATACACCGACCAGCGATGGACACTCAAAAGTACTAAATGGACCGGCCCACAAGGAAAGAGAAATGTGGGCAGGCCACAAAAACGGTGGGTGGACGATATAGTTACGGTGGCAGGGAAAAACTGGCTCAGAACAGCACAGGACAGGGAAAAATGGAAGAAAATGGAGGAGGCCTATACCCTATCAAGGGGTTCCTATAAACATGATATTAAAATAGTATAAGTTATAACTAACACTAGAATTAAAATTACTTACTAACATTAGTCTAAGAATATTTTATTGTGTAAATGTAGTTAGTATAAGGCTTATAGGAAATAAAAAGGCTTTATTATTATTATTATTATTATTAGTATTCTTTCAAAATTAAAAAAAAGGCGTATACTAAAAGATAGATAATAAAATTGTCTGTAAGATGGTGTAAGTTTCGTTTATTTATACCTGGTAGATTTTGTGTGATTGTCAATGTTTTGTCCGCGTCAGACACAACTTCATGAGTTAATTAAACTATTTAATATGATCTTAATCAAAAATATTCACTTTCTATATGATTAAGAGAATGTTCTAGTTTAACATATATTTTTTTCAAATCATTTACACTGCACATTTTGACGTGATTGTCAGTTTAAAATCTGTAAAAGTCGTATATCGTCTCGCCTTAACCCACGACGACGAACATGACAGCCCTTAATACGGTAATTAGCATAGATAATATTCTTCATTTCACACGTTCGGATACAACAATTAGGCGGGCTTCACTAGTACTATAGCTAATAGTAACTTAGGACGTCCCTAATATTAATACGTCTGTGGTTTGGTTTGACATTTATTTGTTGTTGTGAGGTTAATTGTTGATATTTGGTTATGATTTTAATTATTTTCAGGAGAAATAACGATACAACGTTACACCGAATGGAACTGAATAGCAGAGTTTTACATGGAGCGACTGCCTATCTGATCTCCACAACTCAGTTACTGGGTAACACGACACCTCTTGGTAAGACTGGTTGTCAGACTTTCAAGCTTCTGACTACACATAACAGCCGGGACCAACAGCTTTACGTTCTCTCCGAGGCACGGCGGGATCTCGATTCGCTACTTAAGGGGCTATTAAACGACTTTTACAGATTTTAAACTGACAATCACGGTAAAATGTGCAGTGTAAATGATTTTAATAAAATATATGTTAAACTAAAACATTCTCTTAATCATATAGAAAGTGAATATTTTTGATTAAGTTCATATTAAATAGTTTAATTAACTGTGAAGTTGTGTCTGACGCGGACAAAACATTGACAATCACACAAAATCTACCAGGTATAATTATCCGAAACTTACATTATCTTACAGGCAATTTTATTATCTATCTTTTAGTATACGCCTTTTTTTTATTTTGAAAGAATACTACTTTTATTTAAGTTTTTCGACTAAATTTTGAATGTTTTGGACGCAGACTGCGTCCGTTCTGCATCAGTTTTGCATCCAAAACTCTCAAAGTTTAGTCGAAAAAAATAAATAAAAGTAGTAATCTTTCGAAATTAAAAAAAAGGCGTATACTAAAAGATAGATAACAAAATTGTCTGTAAGATGGTGTAAGTTTCGTTTAATTATACCTGGTAGATTTTGTGTGATTGTCAATGTTTTGTCCGCGTCAGACACAACTTCATGAGTTAATTAAACTATTTAATATGATCTTAATAAAAAATATTCACTTTCTATATGATTAAGAGAATGTTCTAGTTTAACATATATTTTTTTCAAATCATTTACACTGCACATTTTGACGTGATTGTCAGTTTAAAATCTGTAAAAGTCGTATATCGTCGCCTTAACCCACGACGACGAACATGACAGCCCTTAATACGGTAATTAGCATATAGGTAACATTCCTCAGTTCACACGTTCGGATACAACAATTAGGCGGGCTTCACTAGTACTATAGCTAATAGTAACTTAGGACGTCCCTAATATTAATACGTCTGTGGTTTGGTTTGACATTTATTTGTTGTTGTGAGGTTAATTGTTGATATTTGGTTATGATTTTAATTATTTTCAGGAGAAATAACGATACAACGTTACACCGAATGGAACTGAATAGCAGAGTTTTACATGAAGCGACTGCCTATCTGATCTCCACAACCTAGTTACTAGGTAACACGATACCCCTTGGTAAGACTGGTTGTCAGACTTTTAAGCTTCTGACTACCCATAACAGCCGGGACCAACGGCTTTACGTGCTTTCTGAGGCACAGTGGGATCTCGATTCGCTACTTAAACATATTGTTTTAAATATCGCCCTCCCTAGGGAGGCAGCACATAAATCTATCCGTGTTCGTACTTACATCGTTATACACTTAAAGCCAAAGACTTCTTAAGCTAGGTGAAATATATTGCTTACATTCATAAATGCAAAAAACCGGAATTTCAATGCTTGTATACTTTATATTAATTTCGCTATTATACATGGCATAAAAGAGTTAGTTACTACAGCCTTTAAATAAGCACACTTCAAACTAATGTCCAATTTCACGAAAATCTTTATAATAATATTTACTTAATTATTTAAAAAAAACAGACAATAACAAATTATCGATGTTAATTGTTTTTTCGTTCCAACAGAAAAAATAACATGACATTAGAAAATCTGGCGTGAAACACATACATGTGTTTCTTTCACTCTTTTTATCGGTTAGTTCTCAAAGCAACTAAAATAAAATCTGCAAATGTACAATGCATCATTTTAGCTAGCCGTACCTATAGTAGGTATAGCAAAAAATACAACAAAATTAAAATGTCAGTTGTGTAGTCAAGTTTGAGTGAGTTCTTGCAATATTTTATTTTGTCTAAATAATGGTAGGTCACTGATCAAAGGAACTGTCAAAAATAGATGGTCGCCCATCCAGGCACGGACCGCAGCAAGCGTAGCTTAACCTTGACCGATCGATCTGTACGGCTGTTACTTAGGCACGTGATCCTCCGTAGTACATATGTACTTTACATATGAATTAAAAATCTTTTGACTTTGACTTTGAATTTGAGAGGTCTTAACCACTGGACTATCACAACACACCCTGTAACAGGTCTACTACGTTTTATGAAATAAAAAGCTAAGTAGACTGGTACATAAAATTTAATAGCTCTCAAAATGAAGTGATTAGAAAAACAGAGATATAAAAACACTAACCTAAACGCACTAAGTAGCGGCAGAGATTTCCAGGCTCCACAGCCTGGCCGGGAAACAGGATCTGCCGAAGGTAGACTGCCGCGGTCGACTCCTAGCTTTGGGACAGAGGTCCCCAGGCGGTCCTATCAGCAGGACCCGCCCTGGGAGCAGCAGGCACGCGACAGCTTGATGGCACGACTCAAGGACTGTTACCGACTTTTGGGTTGTGGACTGGTCGAATTTAAAGTACTTCAGCGCGTGTTACTTAATCGAAAGCGATATATAGACTGACTCATTTGACAGGTTTCCTTCAAGTCCGCTCTTCCGAAATTCATATTATTTTCCAAGTATGAATTTTACTTCTGGAACGTCCGTATCGTCATATAGAGGGGTATTTTAGTACGGGTAACGGCCAGGCTTAATTATTGTAGTCTGCCAGTTATTTTTATTCGGTTAGTACGAAAAGGATTTTTAAGAACACCTGATACATTAGCGGGTGTCCCGCTGTTTAGTATAAAATACAGCAATACACACTTATTATGCGACAACAAATATATCAGTAAGAAGGATTTAAGTTACACATGCATAAAAATAAATAAATAAATAATGCCAAAAACCTTGACAATTGACAACTGTCATTAGAAAACGTATCACAACAATTATTATTTTTTCAGATTTTTATAATATACCTATAAAATATTTAATTAGCAGACACACAGTCTTTATGAAGCTATGGAAAACAGGTATATACTTTTAGTTTATATATTAAGTATTAAAAGATTCCATGAATCCTATGAAAACAAGTATTATAAAATAGAAACAGCAATAGAGAAAAATGATTGCATGCATAAAAAAAAGTAAGTACCTATAGCATATGTACAGCATACACTATAACCCTCACTCCTCAAACTCACTTCACCTAAGATCACAGAAGGTTTACAGAATACCACAGCTGGTTACGAAATCGTTCTCTAATAAATTCATCTTGCAAGTCTTTCTATGAGTTATACCCACTTTATAAGTATATTTTAACATTTATATCTTCATAACACGCTGTATATATTCGCCGCACGTAATTCGCGGGACTATAAAGGGTGCGGTTCATGCACCTGTGGTGTACAGGTTGTTGTTTTTTCGTAATAGCAAAAATGTTAAAAATTATTTCGTTGCGCTCATATTTACATCGGGAATTAAAAGTTTTATCATGTTTAAATTTTCGTGGGTTTTCCTGCTTAGGCTTTTCCGAACTATTTATTTATAAGAAACATACATAACATAACAGACAGATTCCAAATAATAAAATTGTACAGCACAAAAATTAAATAAAAATAAAAACGTTTTATTATTATTATTACAAAATAAAAAGTACATATTTTACCATAAGAATACATAAGAGAAAAAAAGCAATAAAAGTAACAAATTCTTCTTCTTTTCGAAACGATGATTTTCCATTTTGTTTTTGTTAGACTACTTGGGCCCAGTAGGTAGCCACATTTATCACAGCATTAGTAACAAATCATCATCATTTGCCTATCCTTATATATTGCCAAGTACATTAGGGTCGGTTTCCAGTCTAACCGGATGCAGCTGAATACCAGTGTTTTACATGGAGCGACTGCCTATCGGACCTCCACAACCCAGTTACTGGGTAACACGATACCCCTTGGTAAGACTGGTTGTCAGACTTTCTGGCTTCTGACTATACCCATAACGACTGTCAAAGATCTACGAATGACAGCCGGGACCAACGGCTTTGCGTGCTTTCCGAGGTACGGAGGGAACTCGGTATGAAAGGGATGGTCACCCATCCACAGACTGACCGCGGCAAGCGTAGCTTAACCTTTGACCAATCGATCCGTACGGCTTTAACGAGCTCCTCTCAAGTAACAAATAAAAAGTAAATTAAAATGGGTAATATAAAATTAACAAAAATAAAAACTCATCTTTCGTCCATCATCTCACAAAATCTCAAACATTTGAAAACGACACACATCTTTCCAAGTATGTTGAGTTCGGCTTTCAGTCTAACAGTATGCAAGTGAATACAGTACAGCCGATGTGTCTTGACAGTCCTGAAGCTAGCCGATTAGCTGCGCAGTAGACAATTTCGTTTCTAAAAGATACATTGCGTAGCCAAACAGCTAACTTCAGGACCGCCAAGATAGGTCGGCCGTACTATACCAGTGTTTTACATGGAGCGATTGCCTATCTGACCCGATCGAGAGATTCATGTGTATTCATACCAATATTATAATTCTGAAAATGAGTTTATTTCTTTGTTACCCTTTCACGGCCAAGCTACTGAATCGATTTTGATGAAATTTGGTACAGACTAAGCTAAAGAAATGATCTAAGCTACTTTTTAACATTTCATGACATTCACACGGACAAAGTCAGAGCCAAAACTAGTAGAGTCAAAGTCAAAGCATTTCTTTCAATTAAACCATTGACAGGCACTTTTGAATTGTCAAGGAGTCGGTCAGTTAGTCAGAGAGTTGAAGCTAGTTGCTCGTTCCAAAACGTAGGGTAAGTCTCTATAGAGAAGAACGAGCAAGAAACTCCACGGACACTCTTCCTAAATCAAGTTTTTACAAAATACTAATTACATGATTCTTTTTTTATTTTTTATTGTCTATTATAAATTTAGGGGCTTTTAGTCACAACCCGACCATGCCAGCCCCAAAATAACCTAATTCAATAAAAGCTTTACACTAATCAGATTTCAAAACCAATTCCCCCATCCCCATTCCATCACCGGACGAGCAGGGATACGGCGAAGCGTCACCGCTATACGGTTGAAGTTCCACGGTCTCGAACCAAGCGCTTTACTTCCACATTTATTGTGCGAACTGCCAGACTGTGGAATTCACTGCCCGCCTCTCTATTCCCCGATACATATAATCTGGGTATCTTCAAGGCACGAGTGAACCGGTTTATTCTAGGCAAGCGTGCTCCACCTTAGGCCGCATCATCACTTAAGATCAGGTGAGTTGCGGTCAAACGCAAGCCAATAACAATATAAAAAAATAATAAAACCTTATAAACTATTTTATAAAGTAGGATAGCTGCATTTGAGACTGGCACTGATAATATGCTTTGAACAAAACCAACATCTATCAAATTAATTTTGAAGGTATTCATCAGCGCCTCTCTAGCAGCTAGGGTCCTGACGCACTCCACCAACAAGTGATGGACGTCCTCCACCGTATGACACTGCGTACAGTTGGGGCTGTCACTTTTCCCCATTAAGTGTCGAAACTTGTTGAGTGGAACGTGTCCAGGGGTGTGATTCTGTAAGACTTCATTCTAAACTTCGAATCTGAATCCGCTGTGAGTTTCTTGATTGGCATTCTAAAAACTCGGTTGATAATTCGAATTTACACTAGCGCCATCCTTGCGAGCGTGTCAGCAAGTTGAACTAAATTGACAGGGAGATTTTGACAGATAAAGTATGAGATGACGTAAGAAGTGGCATTCTGTAAAGTAATTTCCCCGTCACTTCGACGCTCACTTCGCACTCGAACCCGATTCCAAGTGTCAAATATATCAAGGTCATTTTGAACCTTATGCGAAGTGAGAGTGAATAGCGATGTGAGATGCGAGTTATTGTTTGAATTTTACAGAATCGAGCTAAAGAACATAAATCTATGTGCTTCCTCAATTAAAGGAGGCCACATCATGCAATAGAAAACAAGCAGTTAAACTAAATAGGTAATGGATAATTTAGAATTTAAATGGAATAAAAATAAAGCGAAGAAAACATACTTGCTTACTGACAAATAAAATTAGAAACAGCTAAAAACAATTGCTAGTCAGGCAGTCGGTAATGAAAGATAAACTTAAAAAGTACATATGAAATTGAAAATACCACATTGATATTTGCTTGTGCCTGGTTTCGAAACCACAACCTCGTGCACAAGAGACTTGCTTTTTAACCACTGGGCCATCACAACATTTATGCATTATTCTTGTTGCTTCTGTGTAAACAATGTAGACAAAGAAAAATTTTAAAAAAAGAAGATAAAAGTCATTTGTAAATAATATTCCCTATAACAACAGTCTCAGCCTGTATATAAAGCGGTGTAGCTGTACAACTGAAAAGACGTTTTATACGCCACTTTATTGCGGGTACGTGAGAGCAGTTTCTTATGTGAAGTAAGGTGTTCTTTAGTGGATCAGTAGAGTTGACTATGTAGTAGGCATATTATTATAAAAGTTTTTCTGAGAAAAACAAACCAAACCAGCTTAATCATTGTAATTTTTAACCTACTTAAAAAAAAAAATAAAGTTTAAAAACTAAAACCCGACCACAACAAAAAGTGATCTAAAAAGTACGAAACAAGAAAATATTTCACACAAAAATCAAGACATAGGTACAAAATGGTCAAGGTAAGCCGTGGTTGCATGCCATTATATTCATCGCACTCATATGGGATACAGGCATGCAACCACGGCTTACCTTGACCATTTTGTACCTATGTCTTGATTTTTGTGTGAAATATTTTCTTGTTTCGTACTTTTTAGATCACTTTTTGTTGTGGTCGGGTTTTAGTTTTTAAACTTTATTTTTTTATTTAAACCATTTTGGAGTCACAGCTAAGTATTATATATTTAATAGGTACTAGTGAACCCCTTTCCAATGATACTAAACACGGTATGCGTATTTTAATTTATTTGGTAATCTTTCCTTTTTTAACAATAATTTGTGACAAGTCACCACTAAATATTATATATTTGAAAGGTACTAGTGAACCCCTTTCCAATGGTACCAAACATGCTATGCTTGTCTTCATAATTTTTTTTAATCTTGGTTTTTTTGTTCGCCAGAGGGCGCCACATTGGATTCGGTGATACGTCATATAGCCTATAACCAGCGGACAATCAAGACTCTTCTAACGATACCTCATTTGTTCAGTTCTGATAAGTAGTTTAGGAGCTATGAGCGAACAGATGAACATACGTACATACATACATACATACATACATAGCCTGTCAAAATCATAACCCTCCTTTGGCTTTGCCGTAGTCGGGTAAAAAGGTTTTGTAAATGTCTAAACTTATTGTGAACAGGGTATAATTAGGAAAGTTATTTGCAAAAATAAGTTAAAGGTCCCCTTTGTGTTGTACTGTGCAATATGCATATGACATGAATACAATCTTGTGATTGATAGGTTAGGAGAAAAAGGTAGGAACTACGAAGTAGAGGAAATAGATACTTTCCATATTTTATTCCTGTAATTTAAAATATTTCTTCAATATTTAGAACCGAAGAGAAAATGTTTTATTGTGATGTAGATTAAGATATATTTTTTGTTTTTTTTTTACATAAACATTTTGGAGAAAGAAGGTTTTAATCTACTCCTAATGGAGTCCAATTCAATTCAATTCAAATTCATTTCAATTCCACTCCTTAAATATAAGTAAAAAAGAAACAAACACTAACCTTATCAACTTTCCCCTGCTGCACAATGTAAGGAATACCCGGCACAGGTCCAAAGATAGACGGCATCATAGCTGGAGCAATAATCACTTTAACCGGCTGATGACACGACTTCTCACTATCCCCGGTACAGTTACAACAGCAGTGACACTTTTTCACACTACTTTTACCACAATCGTTATTTTTGTTATCAACTTTTTCACTTTCCTCACTTTGACTGATATTTTTCATTTCACTGTCATCGTTTTTATACAGTTTCGGTTTTTTACTGAATTCTCCGGGTAATTCAAGTAATGGTTGACGTCTTTTTAATTCTTTTGGAGTTTCCAGTAAGTAGTTTTTTGGTTTGTCACTGTGTTCTATGTGTTGGTTATTTTGGAGATTGCCCGATGTGAATGGGTGTACTAGTAGGGTTTTTGTTGGTTTGTGGGTTGTTTTTACGTTTGAGGCCCCGTGGAGGGCCTCAATTGGCCTTATTGGATCCAATTTGACAGTTTTTCAAGTCTTCATTCACAAAATATGTCTATGTTCGATTTTTATTTTTTTATTTTTATTGGTTATACGTATCTCTGATTTTTCCTGTGCTACAAATAAATAAATCGTCGTGTGTTGGATTATTCGGTTCCCTTCATAATGGTTGAGCATGAAAACATGACGCGTCATGTTCGTGAACGGGCGCTGTCAATAGAGATTAGTCATCTCATAACTGCCATTAATAATAAAAATAATAAAGTTTATTGTTTCACTAGATACATGGCGAGGTAAAAATAGGATAATGATTGTATTATCATTACTTATTTTTATTTATTTCAATAAAAACTTAGTACCTAGGAATATATATACAAAACTTAAATCTAAATAATAATATTATGTACAATTGGTAGAAAAAGGCAGGGAGCTCAAAGGGCATCAAAAAACTCGTCCACATCGTTGTTAATGGGAAACGTGCCCAACAGGCTGGCAGCATTGCCACGTTGTATGGCAATGCTGATTCTTTGACCTAAGAATAGACCAGCCTTCGGGTCACGTGATTACTTATTTTTAAATGTTTTGTATATTGATCTTTACCTTCATTGTTTTCACATATAGAAGCAACAAGAATAATGAACCCAGTATTTTGTAAAACTTGATTTAAAAGAGTGTCTTTGGAGTTTCTTGCTTGTTCTTCTCCATAAAGACCTACCCTACGTTTTGGAACGAGCAACTAGCTTCAACTCTCTGACTAACTGACCGACTCCTTGACAGTTCAAAAGCGCCTGTAATTGGTTTAAAATAAGTGATTTAAGTTTGGCTTTAAATCTTTGATGACATAAGTTTATAGTAAAGCCCGTCACAGACGTAGCTATAATATATATTAATATACGTCAGACGTAGCTATAACATATATATTAATATAATTCATAGCAAGGCATATTACGATCAGCTATAATATATATTTTTACTACGTCACCAAAATATGTGGACACTGGACAGATATATTAGCAAGGCATATAATTACAAAGACAATTTAGTGCAAAGTGAAGTGCTACTAACATAGTCTTAAGTCTTTACTACTAACAAAGGTTACAAATTATAAAATATGTATGTTTAGGTTAAGGTATTTATCTATGGGCCTATGCAGCCTGAAATAAATGAATTGTTATTATCATAATAGTATATATTTCAAAAATGTGAAACAAACAACGATCGCAGACGTAATAAGGGCCAAAATATATTATTATATTATAGCTACCGTGTGCGGTGTGGTGGCTAGCTGTAATACATATTATAGCCACGTATGTAACGGGCTTAAGAGAGTGTTTGTTATACGAGTATATATATATATCTTCTGTGCTAGAACATACTGTATTAATGGAGACTTAAACTATTTAAACATGCTTTTTTTTAGTTTTTATTATTAAACACGCACTTTTTTTTATCTTTAATTTTAAATAAATAAAAGTAGTAAAGTAAAAAGAAGTAGAAGTAGTTTATATAAATATATCTTTTTTCACTTTTTAAATATTACTTTTTGTAATGCACCTGCCATGTTATCTCTTCATCACCCTTGGTTGACTGGTAGAGAATGCCTAAGGCATTAAGTCCGCCTTTATGCGTTTGTGCATGAAGTATAAATAAATAAATAATAATAAATAAGTTTATTGGCACAAAAACCTTTGTATAAAATACTGAACAATTCACATAGGTACATGATTATGATTATTTACAGTGACCTAGCAGGTCAGACCAAGTAACCGCCCTCACTGGACTCTCTGTTACGACCGCCCTGAGACAAGCAGAGAACCGAACGAAGTGGAAAAGCGTCATATTTAAAGCCACGAAGGCCTTTTAGGGACACGACCTTTAGTAATAAAGAATACGACTAAGAAAAGGAACAAGATTATTTATGTAAAAAATAAATTTTCACATTATGCATTTAAGAACTTTTTGACCGTTAATGTTAGCCGTATGGTGCCGGTCGCGAATAGTATCTATTTAGACTGTAATAATTGAATAAATTATTGCGTTGACTGTACCTTTCGTCACATTCGATGTGGCGGCACCAGGCAGATTTTTTTTAAATAAAAAGCCTAAGGAAATGTCGAAAGAACAAGTAGAGGTAACGGCGACTCGACATGGCGGCTACTCGACGTAGTGGCGATTCGACATCCTACTAATAATAATATTATAAATGCGAAAGTTTGTGAAGATGTTTGGATGTTTGTTACTCAATCACGCGTAAACCGTTTTACAGATTTGCATGAAAATTGGCACATAGATAGACCATTTCCTGGATTAACATATAGGATACTTTTTATCCCGGTAATGTGTTCCCTTGGGATAATCGTTCTTTTTTACGCGGGCGAAGCCGCGGGCAAAAGCTAGTAAAGGGAATAAATCCCATTTCTACCCGTGGGTGTCGTACAAGGCGACAGAGGGATATTAACCAGAGGATGGGCAGCAGCGTCCCTCTGAGTACCATAACACCTACTGCGATCGCCAACATGCATCGGCCAAGCATGGCGATTATGGCTGAATCCCCCTTGGGTGAGACCTATGGCCCAGCAGTGGCCGTCTAAAGGTGGACATGATGATAAATGAGTAAATAGCATTTTTTAATCAGTTATATTTTGTTTTGTTTTTAAAAATCCTGTCACCAATAGGAAGCAACATTATCCCTTAATGCTATATGCTATACTAGCGACCCGACCCGGCTTCGCATGGGCCTATAGCCTTCCTCAATAAATGGTCTATCCAACACAAAAATATTTTTTCCAATCGAACTGGTAGATCCTGAGATTAGCGCGTTCAACCAAACAAACAAACAAACTATTCAGCTTTATAATATTATAGTATAGATTGGATATTTGGGATACATAAAATAATTCACACACGCTAGTAATTTAAATACATAATTTTGCTGTTCATATTTAGTTTTTAATGTTTCCAAAGTTACTAATTTTTGAAACCAAAATACATTTAATTTATTTTGTAGATTGATTTAAATTATTCTATTAGATTACTTTTTTTGCTTTTATTTCATTTTCATTTCTATTAATTAGGTAAGTAAGTAATTAAATATTTGAATTTAGTTGAGTTTGATATTATTATTTGTCACCAATTTTAATTCTGTTTTTTTTTATATCTTGTTTGTTTATTATTTATTTAAGTTTATATATCTATTGCATTACCTATTTAAATAACACTTTTTAATTACACACTCACGTTCAAAAGACCTTTTCATAGAAATAAAAATTACCAATTTATAACAAAATCCAACACACGCAATTCATTTTAATTGAAAACAAACAAAGTCACCCGCTGTTTACAGTAAAAAATCGTTTTGTAAACAAAATACACAACACTAACGTTTTGTTTACATAAAGGTCGTTAACCTTATAACCTTGAATAACACGTGAAACTTGTTTGTAAACAAACAAACATAAACATAAAACAATTGAAAAACACAAGAAAATCGTCACAAAATAAAACAATTCAATTCAATCGCACACCACTGTGTCTTGTACTACAAAAAACATAAACATTACAACGAAATATCAGAAAATGATTTAAGAAAAATTGGAAAAGATTTCGACACGACTCTCTCCCGTGAAACCAAAGCGCATACTAGATATTTCAGGATAGAATTAGGGTGGGTGTGGCTACGTTATGGGTGGAGTTACAAACCACGCCCTTCGAAGTGTAAATTCTAAATTATTTCATTGTCTAGACTGAACAAAATGGCGGTTCAAGGAACTATTAAACCTAACATTATAAATAGAAGTAGGCAGATGTGTATACGAGATGTAACATCGTGATACAGATTTTTGGAACATATTCAATTTATTCTAGTCTCACCAAGATTCTAGAGCGATGAAAATTTTCTTTGGTTACTGAAAACAATTCAGCTGTCTCATAAAAAGTATTTATTTATAATTTATTTCTTCATGCATAAAGGTACAGAGACGGACTAAGGGCGGGTTGCTTCAACCATACATTACAATAGTAAAAAATGGCGCTAAATATCGTCAAATCAAAAAAATGGTGTTTCACAAAATCATACGTCAAAGACTTACTATAATATATAATATAAATATTATGGAATCTCTTTTTGTTGAATAACTTTAACTGACGGATTTTTATGTCATGAAACAACCCGTTATATTTAACGTACGTTAAACATCTCACTCAACCGTCCGTATGTAATGTTAACCGACTGTTTGAATCAACCCGCCCTTAATGCTTTAGGCATTCTCTACCAGTCAACCAAGGGTGGTGAAGAGATGACATGGCGGGTGCAAAACAAACAAAATAATAATTAAAAAAGTTTTATAGAAAACGATCAGTTTTTCAAACGACTTCAAATAAGAAGGAGGTTTACAATTCGAGACGTTTATTTTTTTTATGTTTGATCACGCATAACTTTTTTCAGTGTAGTTTGATTTCGATAATTATTTTTTTAATTGATAATTCTTGATAGTGTATGCCGCAAAGATGGTCCCATATATATATGTATGTATTTAAAAATGTATTTGTGTATGTATATCAGCTGTCTGACACCCATAGTACAGGGTCTCCCTAGTTTGGGGTCAGATGGCCGTGTGTGAAATGTCCTCACATATTACATTATTATATTATTATTATATTATTTAGATGTCATAAAAATATTCCACCCATAAGGGATGGGGGTTGGGGGAGCTCGTGACTATCGTGGTATCGATAGGTCAAAGGTTAAGCTACGCTAGCCGCGGTCGGTCTATGGATGGGTGACCATCCCTTTCGAGTTCCCTCCGTGCCTCGGAAAGCACGTAAAGTCGTTGGTCCCGGCTGTCATTTGTAGATCTTTGGCAGTCGTTATGGGTAGTCAGAAGCTAGAGTGTCTGACAACCAGTCTTACCAAGGGGTGTCGTGTTACCCAGTGACTGTGTTATGGAGGTCCGATAGGCAGTCGCTCCATGTAAAACACTGGTATTCAGCTGCATCTGGTTAGACTGGAAGACGACCCCAGTATAGTTGGGAAAAGGCTAGGCAGATGGAAAAGGGTTGAAAGTTAAGGGATCACTGTTTTTTTTTGGCGTCGCCGTTTCATAATTAATTTGTATGTTATGAAGTATAGGCACTAAAAACGTATTTAAAAACGTTTTTATAAAAAAGACAACCGCCTCCAAAAATTAAAAAAATACTTTACATTCGCAAGTCAGCGGCTTTGGTTTTGTTTGTTGCTTTCTATTGCCACCGTATTGCGAAAATAAAGTTAAAAAAAAAAATCAGTTGAAAAAGTTAAAATTGATCGAGATGATAAAAATGTTTAGTATAGCGAATCTTTTTTAAGTTGATACCGTCTTCGATTCATACGGGCGTAATTTAATGATAATAATAAAAACAAAACTAACACCAGTACATTACTGTTCCACTGCAGAAAAAAGGCCTCTTCTCATACAGAGAAGGCAGGAGCATTGATCACCACGTGCACTCGAGGTGGATTGGTGATTTCAGAGATATTAATTATAAGTTCAGGTTAGAGGATATTCAAAACGCCACTAATGTTGCGATAAATATACCTACCTACTGGGCCCAAGTAGTCTAACAAAAAAACGCTTTTTTACTAAAAAGACAACCGCCTTCAAAATCTAAAAAGTGATAAACAACTTTGTAGATTACTAGTATTTAAAAAAAATATCTAATAATATTGCAAAATGCCACTGAATTTTGATTGTTGAATTAAAATTAATAATAAGTATGAACCCAAATGTTTGCATGTTACATTCAATAATTATTTATTTTAAGACTGAAATTGTACCAACACTCATGGCGAATAAATTAATTTTAATTTTAGCACATAACACGAGAAGACAACGGAAGTCGGTGGCTTTGTTCTGTTTGATATTTTGTGTTGCCACCGACTTCCGAAACTAAAATCATGTGTGTTCTGTGCTAAAGTTATTTATCACTTTTTAGATTTTGAAGGCGGTTGTCTTTTTTGTAAAAAAGCTTTTTAGTTTTCGTTTTTTAGTACTTCCTTATCATCCAAATCCATTAAGAAACGGCAACACAGTCAAAACAGAGATTGAAAGTACAAGGTTGGAGAACATTACAACATCATTCATGTCTTTTTTTTTGCTTTCTGTCGATTTTTTAAAAAAGTGGTAAATCAATTTCTAAAAAAAATATATGGGACCACCACTGAGGCACACACTATCCTAAAGAATTATCAAAATAGCGTAAAAAAATATACAAAAAAAAAACTCTCTGCTCTCCTTCTTTTTGTAGACGGTTGAAAATTCAAGAACACCTTGCCCTGTCTGAGAATCGACCCTAGAACCTCACGATCAGCAGTAGCGCTTACGACCAGTCGATAACAGAACAGTCGAGGCACGGCTGGGGTTATTATCGACTCCACAAATCGACGAAATCCCCAACTCAATTTAATGGAATTGTCAAAACTTGATGTGAGGGTCAAATAGTCCCCACATAGTTTAATTTTATGGCTACTAAATGGACCCAATGATGATTAAAGGGACTGTATCGACAGATCACTCCACAGGCTCACGCTACGTCCAAAACTCTCAAAGTTTACTCGAAAAAATTAAATAAAAGATAGTATTCTTTAACTTAAAAAAGGCGTATACTAAAAGATAGATAATAAAATTATCTGTAAGATAGTAAAAGTTTCGTTTAAATATTCCTGGTAGATTTTGTGTGATTATCAAGGTTTTGTCCGCGTCAGACACAACTTCACTATTTAATATGAACTTAATCAAAAATATTCACATACTAAATGATTAAGAGAATGTTCTAGTTTAAACAATATTTTTTTCAAATTATTTACACCATACATTTTGACGTGATTGTCTGTTTAAAATCTGCAAAAGTCGCTTGTAAGCGCCTTAATTGTATCACGTGACATCTGGGAAGCAAACGTCAACTCCATACAATTTGATTTTTCCTTTGGCGTTAACGGTAACAGAAAAGGAATTTTGTATACAAGCACTGAACGACAAACGCGGTAATGCGACGCGATGCGAAAATATCAAATAGTCGTTGTTGGTACTGGTGGCCTACGTTGTCGCCATAATCAGTGTGCGACGAAATGCGGCGAAGTGCGAATTTGTTTTTCACGCGACGAGACGCTACGCAGTAGTTTATCAATATGTCGGATCGTCAGGATTTAGTCCGTTAGATTCAGCCATCATGTGGGCAGACGTTGGGTTTCGTGCAATGCAAACACACTGAGTATGGGGTACAATACACGACGTTAATTTAAACCACAATTTAGCACAAACTCAATTTAAAATACACTCAGACACTCCGATCAGATCAGACACTGGATTCTGAATGTCCTGCTCGCTGTAAGCTGAAACACAACTCTGTAGAAGCGCGCCAAAAGTACTGGTTGATCACGTGTTCTCGATAATGGCGGGATTTCGATTCGTTTCATGCCTGTACTATTGACCGGATACGACAAATAATTAATAATTTTTGACTGAACATTTGCACGACCGAAATGTTGAATATAGTGTAGCAAATAAATTGTATAACACCTAATGTGTACATCCTATATTGCAGCAAATAAAGATATCATTTACTTAAAATGTTACTATTATAAGTACCAGTGTTTTCTTCTTGCCTTAAAGTCAATAACAAACTTTCCTCAATAGAAATAGGTTTAACCCGTATGTTTGAATGTATGTATGTATGTTTGTGCGCGATTATCTCCCGTTTGACTGAACCGATTTTGATGGGGTTTACAGAAAAGTGTTTGTTACATTCTGGAGAAGGTTTTAGTATACAACAAACAGAAATGTATTTAGCGTTTTTTTTTTTAATCTACCAAAACCAAGAAGACGTTTTCGTTTCTTTCTCCTTTCCTTTCAACTGACTTTCAATCTTAGTTTTAACTGAGTTGCCGTTTCTTAATGGATTTGGGTGATAAGGAGGCACTAAAAAGTGGAAAATAAAAAGTTTTTATAATAAAATAGTTCAAAAAATAATCAATAATTAACATTGATAGCTATTGGATCATCCCGGTAGTATTGTAATGTAATGCTCAAAATCGAATCTTAAATGTTACGTTACAGGCGACCGCTCCAAGTCAGAGAGCACCTTCAGACGAAATACTTTCATATTCAATGTTCGTATTATTTAAAAATGGTATAATTGTTTATTTACATATTCTTCTGCCAAAAGGACGACAATTATTAAGGCGGTACCCTGAGCAAATAACCTTGAGCGTTCGTTCCCTCTGCGCCGCGCAAGAGATACAGTAGCGAAATACGCTCAGATTTTAGAATTAAATCTTTATAAAATCACTTAATGCGATTTAAAATAAAAAAAATCTACCAAAATGTTCTTTAATAAATTGCCTATCGATTAGTGTTAGTAAAAAATCGAATTAATGGTTACTTGCCGAGGAGATGCATGTTTTCAATAATTATTTCTCATTTCTGTGGTTTCGTTGTGAGGAGATTAGTTAAATACTATACTTCGTAAACAAAAATCAGATCTACCATTTTGGAGTCAAGATTATGTTGAAATTTAATCTATTTTTTATTTGTTGATATTTCTTTTGGATATAGAGTATTTAGGTCCGAAAAACTGAACAAAAAACGGCTAGCGCTGCGTTTTGCACAGGGACGCGCCTTAAGTCCCAATCAATCATATTGAACACGTCTGCCAACGTTGGATTATGCCGCCTGCATGGTCTACCATGCGAGAGCATTTTGCAGTTTGGTTTACGCTGACCCTTAGGCACCAAAGAGTACCGTGTTACCTAGTAACTGGGTTGTAAAGATCAGATACTCAGTCGCTCCATGTAAAACACTGGTATTCAGCTGCATCTGGTTAGACTGGAAGCTGACCCCAATATGGTTTGGAAAAGGCTAGGCAAATGGTG
The DNA here is from genome assembly GCA_947361185.1 of Charanyca ferruginea. NCBI lineage: Eukaryota > Metazoa > Arthropoda > Insecta > Lepidoptera > Noctuidae > Charanyca > Charanyca ferruginea. The sequence goes on from OX376081.1 coordinate 16,746,372, forward strand.
ATGATGGATGTGATGATTGTTGCAATAAAAGTAAAATATCATGGCAGGATTTGAACAAAAAACTAAAGATGTTTAGAGAAGTTGAAATTCTAACGTTTATACTCTTTAGGTACTAAAGAGTATCTTCAGGCATTTACAATATTTTTAAAACCCCGCAAAAAAAAGTGAATAGCTTAACGAAAAACTCATTATTTCAGAACGAAAACGGCGACTGACAGTAACAGTGACAGTTGCCATTTCGCAGTTCTTACACTGAAATTGCATTGTTTTATGGGAAATACTGTCATAACTATTTTTATTTTTTCCACACACTTGTCGCATCACTTTTCTGTCAATTTGATACACCCGTTTACGTCGCTCGTCACTTGTTTTTTTATAAACTTTAAAATGGACATCGAGATGAAACGAGAAAGTGTTATTTTCATTTCGTATTATTTTCATTATGCGGGGGTTTAAAAATATCGTAAGTATGTGTAACAGACCGTGGGATAAAGAAATAGTCAGTATGTTTACGCATCGGTGTATTTTCGGGCAGCACTTTCACCTTAATTTGCTACGTTACAAATGTACGATTTTACACTATCCTTCTACTTTTATACGGCTCAGAATCCGTTACGATACAATTTTAAGAGGAAATACCACGGGCTAGAGAATTGAAAATTAGGTATTTGTAAAATCTATTGCTGTCGCGCGATGCCCGAACACGAACCGCAGAGCGCGATAGAGACAACTGCAGCTTTGACCGAAAATACCTATTAAAAGTACACAAAATCAATGATTCGTAGTCCCGGTCGATTTCTTCTCCAAAACTTAACCGATTTAACTGCTTTTTTCATTAAAAAATAAAGAACGGCTTTTGCCGTGTTCCTATGTTTTCTATTTTTTATATAATCAAGTCAAATTTGTTTTCTGAATGTTTGAACACAGCGGAAAATCATGCCAATTTTTTAGGTTTTTGAATATTCATATCTCTTTTAATAATAAATTTATGAGAAAAAGGAAAACATAGGGACATGCCAATAGTAGCCAAGGATATTTAAAAAAAAAAAATTGATCTACTGGCATTATCCAGGGAGGAAACAGGGGACTAAGTATGTATGGAAAAACGGCCCTTGTGTTTCCTCTTAACTGACAAACAACAGGAACATCCGGTACGTTATTATAAAGTATAAAAATGATTTAACTGTTTGTAAAAGCATTAAATAATGAAATTAGAATTATAGTAAGTGAAATAAATGATTAAGTATGACTTTATACTAAGTCATTCAATATTCGGCAATCTCTAATGACGTCACTACTGGTAAGTATTTTAAATGCATAAACATTATTATGTTATTGATCTTAATTTACAATGAATTCATATTATAATAATTATTATAAAAAATGAGATAAATTACATGCTCCCGTTAATTATTTATAATAAATCAAAACATTAATCATGAGGATGTGATGTATGTTGCGAGGTGGTGTCGCTAGGGGCGCTGCTTAGCCGCTAACATAATTGTCAATCTACTCCTGTTAATTTATTATTTACATTATATTTAAACCCTTTAATTTTTTTTCTTTCATACATATGAATTTATGGATCTCACCATGATTGTTTGTATGTATATTCAGTAGGTCTGAGAATACTCTTATGACGTAAACTATTTTTTTTAGGGCTGGGCATTGTAGGGTAGATATAACCTACCCTACAGTGCCAAAAAAAAAAGGTAGGTAGGTGTGTAGGGTATAGGGTTTCCAACTTTTTTTTTGCAAGAAAAGCAGTATATTCTGTTTGGAGAAAGAAAATCAACAGTATTTCAATAAAATAACAAGTACTTTATTTTTTAAATGTTTTAAAAACAAGTGTCATTTTTGAAGGCTTCATGAGGAGCTCATTTTTAGTTAAATTCATGGAAGATCTATTTCTGTCGGTACTTTGCATTCATGAGAGAAAAAAACTATTTCTGTGGCGGGAACAGAAAGTAGTAACAATTTTGTAATATTTTAAATTCTTCTGAAGTGTTTATTATTAATTAATGTTTCTTCAGTACTCATTTGGATACATTATTTGTCTTCTGATACTCTTTCATAAAATACTTTGAAATATTCTAATTCTGAATATAAATCATCCATGCCAATACATTTAATAGTACGTCATTTAAATTTGCATTAGAGTCTATGCAAATTTAAATTTTTTTTCGAAATGCGTTTGCGTTCTGAAACGAGGGAGGCCAGCACTGCATGCACTAAAAAACAGTATTTTTATACTGTTTTTTATCCGACAGTAAAAAGTATAATATAGTGAAATACAGTATAATACTGTTTATAACAGTATAGCTGGCAACCCTAGTAGGATAGGTAGGGTAGGTAGGTAGGGACAGGACAACATCTGTCGGGTCAGCTAGTCTAATTGTACACAAATCTCGTGTCACAGTGTTTATTTTCGAACTCCTAGGAAAGGGTTTTTTTTGGGTATATTTGTTAAGTCTGAGAATAGATCACGCTATTTCTTTTTTTTATTAAATGGCAACACTACGTTTGCCGTGTCAACTGGTAATCTAGATTTCATTGATTTAGGCGCTTCGGCCGTCAAGGAAACCGGGGTTTTGTAACTGGTTTCCACGAAGGCTTTATTTATATTACTATGTAACTGGAGGTATTTTTTTTTGAGAAATCTTTTTATTTTAATGTGCTTGTGAAATTCTGATATTTCTTACATACATAGGTACTTAATTTGTTTCGCATTTGATAATTTTAACATGCAGATATCAATAAAAAAGACACTGTTTCAAGATTGTTTAGTTTTGTAGTATAGTTAGTTAGCTGTGTGTAGTGTTTGTCAGTGTAGCTGTAGAAAAAGATCATATTTTGCATGTGTCACATCTCTCATTAGAAAATGACCAGAGTATACCGACATAACTTTACAAAAAAAGGTATTAAGCAAAATAAAAAACGAAAATATTGATGCATGATTTATTTAAAAACTAAAATATCAAATACCATTAAACGTAAGGGCGTGGTTAATCAGCGAGCTAAAAACTAGTTGGTGGTGTGCTAGTAAACTAGTAGCAAATGGCGGTCACATTCTTAATTGAACTACATATTAGAACAGATTCGTAGGAAACAATTTCCGAGCACTTACATTAGTTCAACAAGCTGAGCTAGAATTTCTTTAAATCATCAATAGGTCACAACACTATTCAGCAATTAGAATTGCCACTTCGTTTATATTAACGTTTACTTCTTCTTTAATTACTAAATGTATAGGTACTACTTTATAGCTCTAAATTTTACCATACCCAAAGCCAAATGTCGTCATTATAATTATCATTACTAAACCAATGATTTCAATCGTTAGATATCGTTTTTACCGTAGAAAAATCGCACGAAAATGTGCAACACCAAGAGCAATGAATTACTCATCTTCACTATATTATGCTCGTTGGGGCGTTATCTCAGAAACTGCTGTACGATTTCCGGAATTACTTGGGAAGATTATAGTATGCAATTTATTATCAAAAAAAAATTGATTTGTTAGAAGATACGTAACAAGAAACAATGTTTTTACGACAGAACAAACGAATCACAGTCATTTATTTCGCGGTATATCTAACGATTTCAATTCTTTCTTTTAACTGCTACTACTGCTTTCATAATAGGTCTCTTCTTGATAAGAATTATGGTTGTGCCTTCTGTTGGCTTTTCTAGATGTCTGAGAGGAGCCATCAGCATCGGACCATTGTTCTTCTTGTTGTGCTGACTGCTGACTTTTATTCGCTTCTTTCTCGCTAGATTTTCCTTTCCGAATGATTTTATCATCATATTGTTGCTCTTCTGTGTAAGAAGACTTTTCAGAAGCACCTTCAGCCTCATCTGATCGTTTTCCTGATGATTTGTAAGCACTACCGTTCGACAATTTTTTCTTTAATTCATATGAATTTTCCTCTCCATTACCGTAACTTTTCCTTTCGTGATGTGACGTGGATTTTGCGTGAGATTTTTTCGAATCGTCAGCTGATTTGGAGTGAGTTCCACTATTTTTTGAGTCATTTGTTTCAGAGGACTTCTTCGAGTCTGATTGAGAACTGCTGCGTTTAGATTCATTCGAGCCGGTAGTTCCAGAATTAGAGCTGCTCTTACTATTTGAGGAGCTTGTATGCTGTCCATCGCTCTTCGAGTTTGTATGTTTGGAATTGCTGTTTCCCTTTGATTCTGTTCTAGTACTAGTAGAGCTAGTGTTAGACTTTGAGCTATGGTGTTTAGCATCTTTGCTATTTCTAGTATAGGTTGTTTTACCCTTTTTAGAGGCATTTTGATCGCAGTTGCCTTCATTTCCTTGACCAGAATTACTTGAGCTGGATTTTGTTGAGTCTTTAGAGCCATCAACATCTTTGCTATTTCCAGAAGAGCCATCACGATCGCAATCGTCTTCATCACCTTGATCAGAATATTTATCACCAGGTTTCTTTGTTTTTTTATCACCGTTTTCACTGTGAGATTTTCTATTATTTACAGAAGATTGACTTGAGCCATTACTTGTAGAGGTACTTGAACTCTTGCTTTGAGAGCCTTGAGTGGTACTACGACTTGAGGTAGAACTAGAAGAGGCAGATCTTTTATTAGTAGATGTAGATTTGTCTTTGTCTGTATTCGATTCGGAGTCTTTAGAGCCTTTCGAGTTATTGTTTTTAGAGCCCTTCGAGCCACTAAGATCTTTGCCAGAAGGTTTGGAATTCTCTCGACGGTCGTCAAAGTCTTGATCTTTGCAATCTTCATCATCATCATCATCACTAACAGATTTTTTATCATCAGGTTTATTTGTTTTTTTACCACCTTTACTATTATCAGATTTTCCATTATTTACCGAAGATTTACTTGAGCCAGTACTTGTAGATTTACTCGAACTCTTGGTTTGAGAGCCTTCAGTGGCACTTTGACTTGAGGTAGAACTAGAAGAGGTAGAGTCTTTATTAGTAGATGTAGATTTGCCTTTGTTTTTACTAGAATCGGAGTTTTTAGTGCCCTTCGAGCCGCTAACATCTTTGCCAGAAGGTTTGGAATTCTTTTGAACGTCCCCAGAGTCTGTATCATCGCAATCTTCATCTTCACCAGATTTTCTATCATCAGGTTTCTTTGTTTTTTTACCACCTTTGCCATTGACAGATTTTCCATTATTTACAGAAGATTTACCTGAGCCAGTACTTGTAGAGGTACTCGAACTCTTGGTTCGAGAATCTTCAGTGGCACTTTGACTTGAGGTAGAACTAGAAGAGGCAGAGTCTTTATTAGTAGATGTAGATTTGTCTTTGTCTTCAATCGAATCGGAGTCTTCAGAGCCTTTCGAGTTATTGTTGTTAGAGCCCTTCGAGCCATTATAATCTTTGCCACAAGGTTTGGAATTATTTTGACCGTCGTCATAGTCTTCATCATCGCAATCTTCATCATCATCTTCGCCAGATTTTTTATCTACAGGATTGTTTGTTTTTTTACCACCTTTGCTATTATCAGATTTCCCATTATTTACAGAAGATTGGCTAGACCCAGTACTTGCAGATTTACTCGAACTCTTGGTTTGGGAGCCTTCAGTGGCACTTTGACTTGAGGTAGAACTAGAAGAGGTAGAGTCTTTATTAGTAGATGTTGATTTTTTTTTGTCTTTAATCGAATCGGTGTCTTCAGAGCCTTTCGATTTATTGTTTTTAGAGCCTTTCGAGCCACCAAAATCTTTGCCAGAAGGTTTGAAAATATTATGACCGTCATCATAGTCTTCATCATCGCAATCTTCATCATCATCTTCGCCAGATTTTTTATCTACAGGGTTCTTTGTTTTTTTACCACCTTTGCTATTATCAGATTGTCCATTATTTACAGAAGATTTGCTTGAGCCAGTACTTGTAGATTTACTCGAACTCTTGGTTTGAGAGCCTTCAGTGGCACTTTGACTTGAGGTAGAACTAGAAGAGGCAGAGTCTTTATTAGTAGATGTAGATTTGTCTTTGTCTTCAGTCGAATCGGTGTCTTCAGAGCTTTTCGAGTTATTGTTTTTAGAGCCCTTCGAGCCACTATAATCTTTGCCAAAAAGTTTGGAATTATTTTGATCGTAGTCATAGCCTTCATCATCGGAATCTCCATCATCATCTTCACCAGATTTTTTATCTACAGGTTTCTTTGGTTTTTTGTCACCTTTGCCATTGCCAGATTTTTCATTTTTTACAGAAGATTTACTTGAGCTAGTACTTGAAGAGGTACTCGAACTCTTGGTTTGAGAGCTCTCAGTGGCACTTTGACTTGAGGTAGAACTAGAAGAGGTAGAGTTTTTATTAGTAGATGTAGATTTGCCTTTGTGATTGCTAGAATCGGAGTTTTGAGTGCCCTTCGAGCCGTTAACACCTTTGCCAGAAGGTTTGGAATTCTTTTGAACGTCCCCAGAGTCTTTATCATCGTAATCATCATCATCATATTGGTCATTGTCTCTGACTTTGTTATCATTATTTCTAGACTTTCCAGTATTTCCAGGAGTTTTAGTTGGTTTTTTACCTTTTTTTGGGGCACCTAGTTTGTATTTATCATCTTTGCCATTTTCAGGTTGTTTGTCTTTTTTAGCGACATAATCATCATCATCATCTTCATCAGAATCATCGTCGCCATTTTTAGGGTTCCCATTATTTTTAGCGGTATTGTTGGCTTCATTGACTTGATTAGAGACATTATCATCGTCTTCGCCATCTTCATCACTTTCATCAGAATCATCATTGATATTTCCAGACCTTTCACTTTTTCCGGAAGATTCATCTGTCCCAGTACTCGTAGACCTACTCGAACTCTGGCTGGTACTACTGGTGTCACTTGAAGTACTGCCTGTAGAGCCACTAGTGGCACTTTGACTAGAGCTAGAACTCGAAGAGGTAGAACTTTTCGTAGATGTAGATTTGTCTGTGTTTTTATTTGAACCAGTCTTTTTAGAGCCATTCGAGTTAATTATTTTAGAGTCATCGGCATCAACATTGTCAGACTTTCCATTATTTCCAGAAGTATTTGTTGTTGCTTTGTCATTATTTTCTTGGTTATCTCCAATCTGGTTAGTATCATCACCATTGCTGCTTTCGTCATCATTGCTGTCATCATCAGCATCATCAGCATCATCAGCATCATCATCATCATCATCATCAGCAGCAGCATCAGCATTACCATCCTCATCATCATCATTGCGGTCTTCTTGTCCATCGTTTCTTTCTGCGTCTTTGGTGTTTCTCTTATCTTGAGATGATGTCGTATCTGTTTTCTGATTACCTTTATTTATTGAACCTCTGTTACTAGTTGTAGAAGAGGTGCTTTTGTCATCAGTGTTACTTTCTTCGTCAGTTTCATCACCATTGGTCTGTTTTGTAATCGTTTTGCCATTTTGATTTGATGAAGATTTTGTTGTTGTTGTTGTTGTTGTTATGGTGTTGGATGAAGTTGAATCATTGCCGGAGCTATCATCATCATTTACATCGCTATCCTTGTCTTCCCTATCCACATCATTCTCATCGTCATCCTCATCGTCATCCTCTCTCTTGTTCTGATCTTTTTCGTTGCTATTTTCTTTGCCGGAATTGTTAGAGGTATTGACAATACCAGTTGTTTTTCTGGTGTTCCTATTGTTTTTGTTTTTATTCAAATTAACATCATTTCTGTTGTTTTGTTTTTGTGTCCTTCTTGTATTTTTATTCTTCTTTCGTGTTATTCTTGTATTCTTATTTGAAATTGAATTTCTGCCATTATTTTTTCTGATGATTATGACTTTTCCATTTTTAATAATTTTTATCGTATTCTTCTTTCTTCCGTTACGTTGGTTACGTTTTCTGATTTTATTAGAGTTTTTACTTTCTTCAGATTTGCTCTGCCTTTTAGTTCTGGTCGATTGGCTATCATTGCTTCCCCTCCAGTTCTTAATAATATGTCTTTTTCCTTTTGTATTTTTGACCCTAATCACACGCCCCTCATCATCGTCATCATCGTCAAAAGTCGTTCTTTCTTTAGAATGATTCTTTATTCCGACCAATGATGTAGATTTATTGCTTTTCTTATTTTTCTTACCACTTACAGAACCGTCAAGGGTTCTTTTTACCGAGTTACCAGTCCTGACATTGTTAGAGTTTCCATTATTTTCAGAGGTATTTGTTTCTCCATCTTGAGAATCTTCAGAGTCATCATCTGTGTTGATATCAGTCGAAGATCCGTTCTTCTTCCGAGTCTTAATTATACTTTCTGAGTCTATATTTTCAGTGTCGTCATCAGACTCGTCAATATTGTCATAAGTTGAGGATTCAGTTTTTGATCCGTTTTTCTTTAAAGATTTAGGTTTGCGATTGTTCTTCTTTTTGGTTGACCCTTTTTTATTTTCTTTTTCTGTTTGTCTGTCATCATCATCATTAGTATCGTCATCAGGTTGTGATTCGTTCTTCTTTATCGATTTAGGTTTGCGCTTATTCTTCGTTTTGTTTGACCCGATTTTATTTCCTTTTTCGGTTTGTCTATTATCATTGTCATCACCAATATCATCAGTATCGTCATCAGTTTGTGATCCGTTCTTCTTTATCGATTTAGATTTGCGATTATTCTTCTTTTTGTTTGACTCGATTTTATTTCCTTTTTCGGTTTGTCTATTATCATTTTCATCACCAATATCATCAGTATCGTCATCAGTTTGTGATCCGTTCTTCTTTATCGATTTAGATTTGCGATTATTCTTCTTTTTGTTTGACCCGATTTTATTTCCTTTTTCGGTTTGTCTATTATCATTGTCATCACCAATATCATCAGTATAGTCATCAGTTTGTGATCCGTTCTTCTTTATCGATTTAGATTTGCGATTATTTTTCTTTTTGTTTGACCCGATTTTATTTCCTTTTTCGGTTTGTCTATTATCATTGTCATCACCAATATCATCAGTATCGTCATCAGTTTGTGATCCGTTCTTCTTTATCGATTTAGATTTGCGATTATTCTTCTTTTTGTTTGACCCGATTTTATTTCCTTTTTCGGTTTGTCTATTATCATTGTCATTACCAATATCATCAGTATCGTCATCAGTTTGTGATCCGTTCTTCTTTATCGATTTAGATTTGCGATTATTCATCTTTTTGTTTGATCCGATTTTATTTCTTTTTCCGGTTTGTGTATAATCACTGTTATCACCAATATCTTCAGTATCCTCATCAGTTTGTGATCCGTTCTTCTTTATCGATTTAGATTTGCGATTATTCTTCTTTTTGTTTGACCCGATTTTATTTCCTTTTTCGGTTTGCCTATTATCATTATCATCACCAATATCATCAGTATCGTCATCAGTTTGTGATCCGTTCTTCTTTATCGATTTATATTTGCGCTTATTCTTCTTTTTGGTTGAGCCTGTCTTGTTTTCATTTTCTGATTGCTTATCTTCGCTGTTCTCATCGGAATCTTCTCTGTCATCCTCGCAGCCATGTGTTTCTTCTTCATCATCACCATCATCGTTGTTTTTCTTATTGAATTCACCATCAGTACAAGACTTAAATCCTGTCAGCCATGTCTTTTTAGTATCGATTTCAGTATTTTTAATGATTTCAGGTTCCAATTCATCCAAATCTAAGGGCAAAATAATTGCATTCAAATAACCTTCAGGAATAAACTTATGTACTGTTTAGTTGAACCAGTAAAATTATTAATTTTGATAAACAATTTACAGGCACTTTTGAAGTGACGATCGGTTAGTCCGTCAGAAAGTGGAAGCAAATGTCTCGTTCCAAAACGTAGGTAGGTGTCTATGGAGAAGAACGAGCTAGAAACTTCACTAAACCATTTGGTGTACGAGTAAAAATATTCGTTTTTCAATATTTATTTTTATTGTGTACGCAATAAATTGTTAAGCTTAAGAACTTTAGAGAGTGTTGTAAAACAATTGACTACTCAACACACATAACATCATTGTCATTTCATCATATATATGCATTCTGTTTTATTCTATTTTATCATCATCTTTTATTTTGGAACAAGCCCGCTAAACTATTCCCAATTCCACTGGCTACTCCTGTAAGTCAGAATCAATAGCGGCGACCACCAGAAAAGCACCGATGCAATGAAGTTGAGTCCCGAAGAAACGATTGAATTGGATCTCTACCCAACCTTTGACCTCTATCAAAAATGCAAAGTCCTTACGGTCCGACAAATATTCATTCTGAACACTGTATTACAACAACACACCGTAACTCCTTTTACACAAACACAATCTTCGTCTAGAAGAAAAAATGAAATTTGCAAAGTACCGTTCACACGCTCAGCCTTTACTAGACGTTTATTTTACTACCTAGGACCTTTTTGGAACGAAGTTCCTTATCGCGCGTTGTGAAAGGGGGCTAGACGGAAAAAATTCTTACGAAAAGTTGTCACGACACTTTTGTATATTTGATTTAAGAGCCATCTATTAACGTTATTGGCGCAACTGTGCTCTTCGAGATCGAATTACGAACGGCCAATAGATGGCGCAGAAATAATTTATTGGTCTTTCTATCTAAATAACTACGCATTGGACTAACATGTTAGAAAATGTTAATCTTCAAAATTACTTACTTACAATGTAAGCAGCCATAATAACTTTTCATTCCTCGCTTTTTTTTGCCCTGGCTTAAAGCCACTTAAATTCACTTTAACGCATCACATAATAAAATTTTATTACAATTCCTTCACTAATTAATCGAAAGGAACTTCGTTCCATCCGGGTGTCCCTTGACACCTCTCAAGTTTTTTTTATATAACAGATTGGACAAACTAACCTCATACATCAATCTACATACGAAATGTGTAAAAAGCAGATTACACTCTTCTTATCCAACAAAAATTACGACGAAACTGAATATTTGCTTTCTTCACTATCGTAGCGTTTTTCATCCGACACTCCGTATCTAAACTCAACACTACTATTTCACCTCCGTTTACACCGATATCCGTGGTTTACACACTCACCACACTGAATCACTAAACATACACATACAAAACATGCATACATACAAAACTCACACTCAAAGGTACACGTATATAACAGAACACACACACACGCACATTTACACTTCACACCCCTAATATTACATGGCGAATTTAATTGCATCATACCTACTATCACTGTCCTTGGCAGTCTCTTTTGTTTTTGTAATCCTGTCATGGGAATCTGGGTGGCGTACCTTAATACAGGTTACTGTGTAACCTAGCTAGGACGCCAGAGCCATTCTTGAATTTGTTATTAGTTAAAACTATTTATTGTAACTGTAGCAGGCTGTACCACAATTTGCAAATAAAAATGATTATTATTATTATTATGGTCACCCATCCAAAGACTGCAGCAAGTGAAGCTTAACCTTTGACAGATCGATTTGTATGATGAGAGACGAGCTTAGCTTGAGAGCTAAGAGCAGAGAGTGAGGACTATTTTTTTTTATGTTTACGATCACTCTTCACCTGCATTGTTTTCACAACATCAACAGGCATCAGGAACAATGTAACCAGGATTTTGTAAAAACTTGATTCAAAAGAGTGTCCGTGGAGTTTCTTGCTCGTTCTTCTCCATAGAGACCTACTTACCTTCGTTTTGGAACGAGCAACTAGCTTCAACTTTCTAACTAACTCATGCTTTGAGAATTCGAAAGTGCCTGTAAATCGTTTAACTCAAATACCAGTGCGCCAGGAGAGTGATAACGACTAGTTCCTAAGTTGTGTTTCATCATCATCATCATAATGTCAACCTTTAGACGCCCAGTGCTGGGCATAGGTCTCCCCAAGGGGGAGTTCAACCGTAATCGCCGTGCTTGGCCGATGTATGTGGGCGATCGCAGTAGGTGTTATGGTACTCAGAAAGACGCTGCTGCCCATCCTCTGGTCAATATCCCTCTGTCGCCTTCTACAACACCCACAGGTAGAAATGCGGTAATGGTATGTCACGTCCGGCACCCCACGGCTTCTGTTCGGCTGAGTTTTGTGTATAAATAATAATTATGTGCGACAATAATGAAATAACTCAAAATGCGCCAGATATTCCTGGAGGTACTTAATTTTTTAAATTAAACTTAAAATATTTTCAAAATCATTGGATAAACGGTTTCTATACAAAATATGACGTATATGTAAATTATGGAATTAATTAATTGAAGAAATCCTTTGTACGATGCCGTAAAATTATCTTTTAAAGCGTATTATTAACTAAAAAATCACAGTTTGATCTATGTCATTCTTGTTGCAAATGAGCGATAATTCCTAAATAATCTTTCAAGCTAAAATAATTAAAAATTTTATACGATTTTTTTAAACTTACTTAATCCGTAAGAACGTGCGTACTTCTGGATCTTGAAAAGATTTAAGAGTTCTGTAAAAAAAAAGAAAATTAGTTTTTGAATTTTTATGATTATGTTACAGATAAAAAAAGATTTGTTTATGTGAGTTTAAATGTTTGTAAACGCACCCACGATATATTAAAAATTCATGCGAAGGTTTTTCTTTAATTAAAGATATATATCATAATGAATAATTAAACCTCAAATGGCGTAAATATAACAACCTTCTTTGAGGTTGTATGATTGAGCCGTTTGGGGTGGAAACACTAGGGCCATGATGGGGCCCGAGTGCTCACCTTGTTTTTAGGGACTTAGCTAAGCGGCTGGTCGACTCTTCACGTGACCAAAGGGCTGGCCTTTTCTTGGGTCAAAGAGTTAGCATTGGCATTCAACGTGGTAATGCTGCTAGCCTTTTGGGCACTTGTCCCATTGAGAACGATGCGGATGAAGTTTTTTGATGCCCTGTGAGCCCTCTATTGTACATAATTTAATATATTAATTATATTGTATTAATATAAATAAATATTCTATCAAAAAAAAACCGAAATCGCGAACTTTTGCAGACCATCAAAAAGAAAAAATTTGCATATTTAGGGCATGGGCTAAGACACGAAAGATGTGAGCTGCTGCAACTCATAATGATGGGCAAAGTCGCAGGAAAAAGAAAAGTAGGTCGGAGAAGAAAGTCTTGGTTGCGTAACATCAGGGAGTAGACTGGGATTGCGAGTGAAGCCGAATTTTTCCGCCTCGCTGGTGACAAAGAGAAAGAATCATGGCGAGATCCAAACACTCATTTGTATGAAAAAAAGTAATAATTTAGAGAGTTTAAAATAGTTTCCAATGTGAAGAATGCATTACCAGGAGTAGATTGATATACTTACCATATTTTTAAACACCCGCATAATTAAAATATTGCGAAATGAAAATAACACTTTTTCGTTTCATCTCGATGCCCATTTTGTGTTTATAAAAAAAAGAAAGTTACAAACGACGTTAACGGATCTATCAAATTGGCAGACAAGTGATGTGACAAGTGTGTGAAAAAAATAAATAATTATTTGATATTATTTCAGTGTAAGAACTGCGAAACGGCGGCTGTCAGTGTCACTGTTACTGTCAGTCGCCGTTTCGTTCTAAAATAATGAGTTTTTCGTTAATCTATTCACTTTTTTTTTGCGGGGTTTTTAAAAATATTGTAAATGCCTGAAGATACTCTTTAGGTAGCCATGAATATAAGAATTAGAATTTCAACTTCTCTAAACATCTTCATTTTTTTTGTACAAATCCTGCCATGATTCTTTGCGGAGCTGACTGCCAACATTCACTAGTTGGAGAAGCACTATTAGAAAAAGATAAAAATGTAACATTTAAATAATTATCTACACTATTAATTACACTTACCTTTGACCACTGGTAAACCAACTGTAACAAAAAAAGCGCAAGTTTAAAATGTAGAAAAGAAAAATAGAAGCTTTAGAAGATTCTAAAAATATTATGTAGCTTCATAAGCATATTATGATCTTACACATGTCGTATCCGGTCAAAAGTACAGACATAAAACGAATCGCAAGCCCGCCATTATCGAGAACACGTGATCTACCACTACTTTTGGCGCGCTTGTACAGAGTCGTGATGTTTTCAGCCCACAGCGAGGAAGACATTCAGAATCCAGTGTCTGATCACATCGGAGCTATGACGAAACTGTACTCGATTCGTTGTGTTTAAGTGTTGTGTCTATTTTAATTTGAGTCTGTGTTTATTTTAAATTGAGTTTGTGTTAAATTGTTTTAATAAACGCCGTGTATATAGTACCCCATACCCAGTGTGTTTGCATTGCACGAAAGCCATCTTCTGCCCACATGATGACCGAATCTAATAGAGTTAATCCTGACGAACCGTCATACATAACTTTGCAGGACATAACTATTACTAACATCATAATCTTCATCATCTGTCTAGCCTTAACCCATGTTGGGGTTGGCTTCCAGTTTAACCAGATGCAGCTTGTACCATTACATTGCACAATATTCAGCGCGCTAGCATAAGGACTTTTACATTATTTAAATTCATTGGCGAGTTCCGTCATCACCGCGACCATCACTTGCCGAGGGATCAAGACCGTTGCCAGCCGTTCCTCACCGCAGCAGCAGCGATACAAGTGCCACAACCGGACAGCTTGACAGCGTGCGCGTTCATGTCCCTTGCGTTCATATCGGCACTAGCCCTTAGCTAAGTTTATATAATTACTTAATAGGGTTTACATTTACTTTGTTATTGTAATTATTTACGTTTATTTTATTTTATTTTGTAAATCAAGTTACTCTGCATCCTCCCTATCTCGTCCGGGAATATGTACAGTGGGTGATAGCTGTTATCTGACCCACCCTAAAAACAAACGAATTTAAACCCTCCGTCTGTAATAATAAGGGTTATTCAATTTGTATGAGTTCATCTGACTAGCGCTACTCGATAAACAGATACAATAATAAAACAGACAAGCAAAATTGATCTTTAAAACGTTAGCATTAGAATATTTATAACTACTTGTTATGCAATTTTGATTTTTATTCGCTAAGACTTAAAGTTTATCACAGTATTGTAATATAATTAGTGTCATTTTAACCTAACTTGTAATAAGTGGGTAGTTGAAAGACAAATGCATATTCATTGTAAAACTGGTATTCAAATGTTACTAAGGATATGGGTAGGAAAATAAAAAAATACTGTGACTATAACTAAAGCCAGTCTACGCACAATTGCAATGACTACGCGCGAACATTATCTATGTTGCCTTTCTAAATTGCGAATAACCACGCCTTTTTCAAATTTTTAAATATAATCTTTGTAGCTAACACGTCTCAATTGAGTGATTATTTAAAATACAAAATAATCTATTTGCACGAGGAGAATATTGGCATCAGAGAGATTGCAAGGAGACTTAATATAGCAGTAAGTGTATTTTTCTAATTTTAAACCACTTTTCACATCTAGCTATTCCTTGTGCCGCGAGCCCGTGACGTAAACAAACATATTTTTTATATACTTAAATGTAAAGTGACACCGTTTAATTTCTTTGTTTCAGAAACTACTGTGAGATTGTGGTTAAGGCGTTTTAAAGAAACAGGAAATGTTCAAAAAGATCCTTCAGGACCAACGACTAAGAACTTGTGGAAATTGGAGGCCGATTTAATAGTCGCTAATATTTGGAAATGTTACGTGATGTAATGTTGCCGACTGTGCGTGTTGCTTAGCCAAACACGGATATTTACTTCGTGCAAGATAATTGCGCCATACACAGAGATGCTGTGGTGCAAAATTGGCTAACCAGTCAAGAAGGTGTCAAAACAATAAGTTGGCCATCTAAAAGTCCTGATCTGAATCCAATAGAAAACTTGTGGGGTCAAATGATTTTAAACTGAGATTCATCAGAAGTCAGGACAAAAGAAAATTTGGCGCAACTTGTGACTTCAACGTGGAAACTCATGAGAGGAAGTGATGCCTGCTGGAACATGGTGTGCAGTATGTGAAGCCGCTTACAACAAATTATAGAAAGAGATGATGCTCCACTTCGCTGATCACCGCCTGCAGTCAACAATACTTACGTCAGTGTGTGTGTTAAATAATCGGTTGTTATCATAATTCATAAGGAAGTGTTTCATACAATTTTGCAGGTTCATATAATTGCTTTGTAAGTGTTTCATACAAAACGATCATAACCATAATTATTTAAAACTAAAAATACTTAAAAAAATCTAAAAAGTAGGTAATAGTATCACCCAGGATTCACCACATAGAACTGTATTTTGAGAGATAAGAGAGTTTTTTTTTTTTTTCTTGCGTTGTTGACGTGCCCTTAAACTCCACTTGTCATAAACATCAAAGTATTTAGTGCTGTTTTTTTCACTAATATTTTATAAGTAGGTAGGTATGTATGACAGTAAGTTAATGTGGTGATGTTATTGTTATAAAATAGAAATATTATAGGTATATTTCTAAACATATAACATGTTGATTCACTACATTCAACACTTTGTAAAGCATGTAACAGATTACTTACCTAATTAAAAAATAATAAAAATGGGTATTTTAGGGGCACTATTAAAACGAAGAACTGTTTTGCTGTCGCGTTAGCAACTTAAACAAAAAATTCACGCATAGCATAAGTAGTTTAGTATTCTAACTTCTTTTAAAATGTTGTAAGTAATCATTTTTTATTTATTTTGAATTAAATCTTTATCATTATCATTATTGTTTTTATTTTCTGTGGTTATTTGTATTTATATATTATTATTAATTTAAATCTACTTTTTTAATCTAATAGAAATAGTATTTTCAATTCAAAAAACATAAATGAATATATTGAAAAACTACAAGAAGTAGAAGGTAAGTTTCGAACTCACAACCATGTTACTCACTTGTTTCCACTAGTTCAACCACTAGACCAAATACACTTAATTGAAATCGTTGAAATTAACAACTCCATCATGTGACAAAACAGTAGTCACTATATTATCTACCTTATCGGTACGTGTTAAAGATAAAATTGGCATAACTATATTCTTTAATATTTGCCTACCTTGAACAAATCGTTCTAGTTCGTACGTATCAAATAACACTTATCTACTGCTAATTGCATAAGGTTAAAATTCGTCTAACTTTTAGTGGGTCAGTTAACAGCTATCACCGACTGTACGATTACATCGCACAATTTTCAGCGCACTAGCAAAAGCACTTTTACATTATTTAAATTCATATAGCAATTAATATTGTTGAGTACACTTTCGACCGTTTTATTGTAAACACCTTTGTTACAATTAATAAATAACTTATCAAGAAGTCAGCAACAATAGTTTTTCTTCCATCTCAATTCGTACTAGCAAACAAGTGCTCGTACACAGCTGAATACCAGTGTTTACATGGAGCGACTGCCTTTTTTTTTTTTTTTTTTTTTTATCGTGGGGAAATCCTCATGGACTATCCCCCGTCCGGGGAAGACGGGGGGGTGTGCCGGACTCGTACCGGCTAAAACCACCACGGTGTTCCTCGACTGACCTATGGGCGGGGGTACGGGATTCGCTCGCGCATGCACCGCGCCCCCACCAGGCTATGACCCGCCAATAACGTAGGCGGGTCCCGTCGACCTCGGCGGTCTAATTGCCGCCGAATCCTCTAGTGTGGCGCGCGCGGAACACGGCGCGCCGCCTACACGGGCCTGCTTCTCGGTCGGGTGGTGGATTGCCCCTAAGTCGACCACCCGCAGGCCGGCAACTCATGGAGGCCGGAGGTCATTAAGCGCCCTCCGGCGCCCGGTGCGTCTTCTCCTAGAGGGAAGCGAGGCAGTTTCTTCCCTCACCCTCTCTGCCGCCTCTTTTGCGTGCATGACATGCTCGCAAAAAGAGGCAACAGCCTCCCACGCACTCTCGCTCTGGACCATCGAAAGGACGATGTTCGGGAGCGAGAGGTCACCTACTGCTGCGGAGAGTTCACGGCGCTGCCCTGCCCAAGCTGGGCACTCTGCCAGCGTGTGCTGCGCCGTGTCCTCCAGGCAATCTCCGCAGTGGTGACACCCGGGCGATTGTTCGCGGCCTATGCGACACAGATACTTCCCGAAACAGCCATGTCCGGTCAGTATCTGCGTCAGCCGGAACGTGAGGGCGCCGTGTCGGCGCCCTAACCAATCCTCCATGACGGGTCTTACCGCCGAAATTACGGCGTGCCCTATGGAGCGACTGCCTATCCAACCTTTACAACACAGTGACTGGGTATCACGGGTCCCCTTGTTAAGACTGCTTGTCAGACATTCTAGCGTCAACGTAACGGCTCAAAGATTTACCAATGACACCCACAATCAACGGGTTTACTTTTCGTTGCACGGAAGGCTCGCGTACAATATTTTTAGGATTCCGTACAAAAAAAACGAAACCCTTATATGTCACTCATGCGTCTGTCTGTCCGTCCGTCTGTCACAGCCAATTTGCTTCGAATCTACTGGACCAAATCAGGTGAAATTTGGTAGGATGGTGTAATCCTATAATCCAAACAGAGATGTGCAAAGTAATAGTTATTTGTTATACAAGAGTGCAAAGTTGCTTTTTAACCGCGTGTTCAATTTTGATGACCGAGCAAGCGAAGGATTCTAAAATTGAATCACGAGCGCAGCGAGTGATTCAAAATTAGAATCCTGAGCGTTAGCGAGGGAATCAAAAGAGCACGAGGTGAAAAATCTTTGCACTCGAGTGCAACACGTAACTTTTCATTCCACCTCAGCGAGGAAATGACTAAATGCAAAAAAAAAACGTTTACAAAGTCTGAGTTTTTAACAAATTAAAAAAAAGTTGTATGATATATTCGGCACCATAGAGGTAGCAGTAAATAGGTTTAATGTTTTTTTTTAATTCACAAACTTAGTGCACACGATGTTCTAAATTCAATTTACTTTATCCTCTAGAGAATAAAAACGGCTTTTCCACTCAGATATTGAAGATAAATTTACTTTATCCTCTAGAGAATAAAAACGGCTTTTCCACTCAGATATTGAAGATTAAAAATACTCTTTCCGAGATGGTGGGATGAAAATAATTTTTTTTTTTAAATAAGGATCATTTTCGGGAGACAAATTATGAAACTAAAAAAAGAAGTTTTGCAAACCTTACTGTGTCATATATCAAATGAAAGGGCTCGTTATGAGGATGGCAGGGGTGGGGGCCAGTGGCAGTTGCATTCTCTACCAGTCAACCAATGGTGGTGAAGATATAACACGGTAGGTTCATAGTTACATACGTTATTTCTGTTCTTTGATTCTGAAAGTTCTTCCGGTATTAGGAAGCCAGTTATCTCTATACTACAGGCTATATTTAAAGCATTAAAAGGATTGTAAACTACCGATACACGGCGTGATTAAATATTTCCAAAAATGTTATCTATTTCATACCACTCGCTCTGCTTCCCTCCAGGCGAACAATACAAATAAAAAAAGCTCAAGGAAGTTTTTAAGTTAAAAATGTAGATATGTATTTAGATGATAATTACTTCTATCGTGCGCAATATTTCTTTAAAATAAAAACGTACAGACCTAGGGCGGGTTGCTTCAACTAACCATTACTGACCGGTAATAGTCAAAAATGGCGCTAACTATCGTCAAATTAAAAAAATGGGTTGTTTCACAAAATCGTACGTCAAAAAGTTACTATTACCAAAACCGACCAGTCATCGTTATTTTGAGTTGTCAAACAGCTACTTCAAACATCAAAATATTATGGAATCTCTTTTTGAATAACTTTAACTGACGGATTTTTATGTCATGAAACAACCCGTTACATTTAACGTACGTTAAACATCTCACGTCATAGTAACTTTTTAACCGTCCGTATGTAACGTTAACCGACTAATAATAATAATAATAATATGTGGGGACATTTTTCACACACGGCCACCTGACCCCAAACTAGGGAGACCCTGTACTATGGGTGTCAGACAGCTGATATACATACACACATACATTTTTTTTTTTTTTGTAAATACATACATATATAGATAAACTACACCCAGACACAAGGCAAACACAAGTGCTCATCACACAAATGTTCACCCTGGGCGGGAATCGAACCCACAACACGCTGCGCAGCAGTCGATCGCTCAGCCACTGCGCCAACCGTGTCGTCACCGTGTCGACTGTTTGAAACAACCCGCCCTTAGTGTTTCATTATATCTACATTTGCAAAAATTATGAAAATCGGGGGGTAAAATGTTATCGCTTTTTGTATGAAAATTTACACGTTCATAATCGTCTTAGGAGCTCAACAAAGCGACCAATATTTGGCTTTTGGAAATAAAAATAAAACAAAAAACTTACGTTCACGGTGATAGTTCTTTGCAGACAATCCTATGACTAAAGTCACTGTAAAAAAGAGATAAAGAAATAAATAGTTTAAGAAGATGTTAAAGAAGTGCCAAGTCTTAGTGTGCATATCCAGGTAAATCGCAGTATTTAAACAAAACAACTTTCAACATCATGCATTTCCTGAAGTATTGAAAAGGGATGTGCACATTATTGATAGCAATAAAGATTACATTAGGTTTAATCAATCTAAAAAAAAATGGCGACTTACCTCTGGCTAAGACCAAGTTCCCATCCTTTATTGTCCATGCCTTTGGATTACCTATGGAATTAAAAATATATATTAGTAACAAAATAATAAACGATTACATTATTTATTAGCTCATCATCATCATCATCAGCCGAAAGACGTCCACTGTTGAACATAGGCCTCCCTCATAGAACGCCACAACTCTTGCAACCTGCCGCTTGCATCCACCGGTTACCCGCGACATTGACAATGTCGTCGGCCCATCTGGTAGGAGGCCTACAAAAGCTTTATTAGCTCAGTCTAGCCTTTTCCCTAAGCTAGGGTCTGCTTCCAGTCTAACCGCATGCAGCTGAATACCAAATGCTTTCAGACCTCCACAACACAGTTACTGGGTAACACGATACCCCTTGGTAAGACTTATTGTCAGACTTTCTGGCTTCTGACTAACGACTGCCAAAGATCTACAAATGACAGGCGGGACCAACGTCTTTAAGTGCTTTCCGAGGCACGGAGTAAACTAGGTATGAAAGAGGTGGTTACCCATCCACAGAGCGACCGCGGCTAGAGTTTTGACCGATCGATCTGTACGGCTTTAACTTTGCCTCGAGTTCCTTTACAGAATAATATCATGCGTTCTCGACAAAGTTAGTAATTATTTATTTTATCTTCAGCCTGTATCATCTACTGCAGGGAAAAGGCCTCCCTTTCTCCTTTCCTACCAGAGAGGGTAGGAGGGTAGGTCTAGAGTTAGTGTGGACCAATCCCTCCTGTAAGCGTCAAGCTCATCCCGCCATCTTCGCCTAATTCTTTACAATGAAAAAGAAAAATTCAGAACATCAAGATAGTTTTTACCCGATTACGGCAGAGCCTTAAAGAAAGGTTGTGTTTATATATTACAAAAAAAAATTGGACTACTTACGATCTAAAAGCTTTGCAATATCCAAGATGGCAGAAACAATATATTTGGCATATCCTGTAACAAAAATTCAATTTAATTTTTTTATGTTGTGGCTAAATTAGCGGGCGAAGATTAGTGTCGAGTTAGCGCGCTATAACATCGTGTTAGGGTCAAAACACACCGGAATGGCAGCGCAGCGGCCGACAGTTTTGATGGCAAATCATTTTTAACTTTATCTCTAAACGTCAAGACATAGTATCGCTTAAAGATTTGCGTTCGTCGAGTGGCAGCTCGTGCCGCCGGGCGGCTCTGCGAGCCGATGACCGCCGAAGCGATACTATGCTTTGAGATTTAGAGATGAAGTTGAAAATGGTTTGGCAGCAAAACTGCCGGCCGCTGCACTGCCGTTTCGGTGTGACTTGACCCTAAGGGTTCATACGCGATGTTCTTGTCTATATTAGGCGGGTAAAGATTCATACTGCCGGATTGTGTTATTTTCTGTTGAGCGGCAGAGACGTAGGCTGTAATTCAAAATGGAGGAAATAACGTAGGTGTAGGCACCCAAGCGAATATTATCGCGACAAATTCCTTTAATGCGCGCCAGTTTACCGACAGTGCCCCGATAATACATCGTCTTGACTCGAATACTACGCGTTGCGACGATCTACCCGGCCACACCTATCGTGGTAACACGAATATTCGCCATAGCCCGCTAATGTAGCCCCAGGATTATACTGCGACCGGTATGGTAGTTCGAAGACGAGATTCTTCAGAATGAACTCTGCTACTACTAGAGGAAATATGACTTAGAGGTATGAGGAACAGGTTGCAAATTTCCTCATCCTTCGTTAAGAAGGGAGGATCCTCCAATCAGAATGTATAATTTATAATATATATATATAATTCTCCCAATTGATATGAACCTTAACGATTTAGAATAAAGTTGAAAATCTATCAAAGAATTTTGACAGATTATTGTACCATGATGTGCTGGCCTCGGTTCTTTGATACCGCATTATAAAAAACGTCAATTTTAGTTCACATGTTTTGCAATAGATGTCGCCGCAACATCTTACCTTCCAAGCCAGCAAGTCCGCCTTTGTGTCGGAGAATTTTCTCGATTTGTTTGACAGCGTTCTGCAGTTTACAATTCTTGATAACTTCTGCTGCGTTGCTGTAACCGCCTTTATACGTCCAACCCCATCGTTTACTGTACTTATTGTTGGAGCATAAGCCGACTATAAACAAAAAGGTTTCTTTAATATTTAATCATTTTATTTTTATTTTTTCAAGACAGTTAATGAAATATTAACTCGTTTGTTATTCGTTAATGAACGATTAATTCATTGTCTCTTAAGTTGATGAATGATAAGCTAATTTCTACTTAGTAAAAGGAACATTAACTCATTTTCTCGTGAGTTGATGAATCATTAACTCATCCGTACTTAATTAGTGGAACATTAACTCAAAGTCGCTTAAATTTATTGACCATTAACTCATTGTCACTTGAAAATTAACAGACTCGTACTTCGTTAATGGATCATTAACTCATTATTCCTAAAGTTAATTTACCATTAACTTACTGGTACTTACAATTAAACATCCATAAAGTCACTGGTACGTATACTTGATGGCGCATTAAGTCACTATTATTTAATGATTTTATTTACCTTTCGTTGGCTTAGCGTGGCGTAGAAGTGGTACGCGAGAACCACGGCCAAGTACGCAATCGATGATTCGGATAGCACTCGAAACCACTGAAAAGAATCCTGTATTGTGAATTGTGAATCATTGCTCCAGTATCTCCGTTGGAATGCTGAAGAAATTTTGTTGTGTGTGTGTTGATGTAACTGTTGCTAATAATTGTATCACTAACATAGTTGTAAGCTTATTTATATTACTAACACTATAATCGTCTAAAATAAAATAATTTATTATTATGCATTGCAGAGTTTCAAATGGACATGACAATAGGGTATTTTACTCTATACGAGAAAAAATCTATAAATATGTTATTGAGACAGTTTAGGCATAAAGCAGTCGGAAAATATAAGTTTTAGTTCATAAAATAACAAATCATTTTTAATCTGTTATAAAACAACATGAAATATTAGCGGCCATGTTATTACGCCGTACGGCTGTGTAAACAAAAAATTGACAACTGTCAGTCAACCGATTGGCGTAATAGAGGCTTTGTACTTTTATTATTTTCGTAACCAACGTAATTTTTTCATTATTACACCTATTACATACAAAATATGCTTTTAATTATTTTTAAATGATTGCACTACAGAATTTGATTGAGACACTTTTCAAAAATGGGTGTAATACCCTATTAGAAATTAGTTGAATTCAAATTCCAAGATTTTTAGGGTTCCGTACCCAAAGTGTAAAAACGGGACCCTATTAGTAAGACTCTACTGTCCGTCTGTCTGCCTGGTTGTCTATCACCAGGCTGTATCTCATGAACCGTGATAGCAAGACAGTTGAAATTTTCACAGATGATGTATTTCTATTTCCGCTATAACATCAAATAATAAAAACAAAAAAAAAAAATATTTAAGCGGGGCTCCCATACAACAAACGTGATTTTTTACCGTTTTTTGCTCGATATCTAATGTTGTATAGATAATGGTACGAGACCCTTCGTGGGCGAGTACGACTCGCACTTGGCCAGTTTTTTGTTTATTTGGTTATTTAACAGAAAAAATAGTCAGTTTAGCAGAAATCCTCTTGGTGATAACTTTATTTTTTAGTCGATTAGGGTTGAAACCCTCAGAAAATGTGCTCATCTCAGATTATCAAACAAAAGGCTTAAAAACCATGCGGAACATTGCGAGTGAAGCCACAAAAGCAAATACAAATTCCAAAACGTATACTTACAATCTCGTGATTGTATTTTACTCTTTTGAATTTTTATTTGTTTTTTATAACAATGCTTCGCTTCGTGCTGTACTGACTCGTGTTAGTACAGCGCGAAGCGAATTGTAGGTATCCGTTTTTGAATTTGTATTTGCTTTTGTGGCTTCACTCGCAGTGTTCCGCACGGTGTATCTGGCTTTTGTTTGATAATCTGAGGCGCTCATCTTCTTTTTAAGGAAATGTCCAAAAGGTTGGTTGACACTGCCGTGATCTAAGAGCTGGTTTTTACCTTGGTCAGAGATTAAGAGGAAATACCACGGGCTAGAGAATTGAAAATTAGGTATTTGTCAAATCTATTGCTGTCGCGCGATGCCCGAACACAAACCGCAGAGCGCGATAGAGACAACTGCAGCTTTGACCGAAAATACCTATTAAAAGTACACAAAATCAATGATTCGTAGTCCCCTGATTTCTTCTCCAAAACTTAACCGATTTAACTGCTTTTTTCATTAAAAAATAAAGAAAGGCTTTTGCCGTGTTCCTATGTTTTCTTTTTTTTATATAATCAAGTCAAATTTGTTTTCTGAATGTTTGAACACAGCGGAAAATCATGCCAATTTTTTAGGTTTTTGAATATTCATATCTCTTTTAATAATACATTTATGAGAAAAAAGAAAACATAGGGACATGCCAATAGTAGCCATGGATAATTAAAAAAAAAATAATTGATCTACTGGCATTATCCAGGGAGGAAACAGGGGACTAAGTTTGTATGGAAAAACGGCCCTTGTGTTTCCTCTTAAGCATTGCCATCCAACGTGGCAATGCAGCCAGTATCTTCGGCACATTCCCAGATAATGGCGATGTGGAGGAAAAGTTTGATGCCTTATAGTTTTACTTTTGTTTTAATAATTACAGGTTTTCTTTTTTTTATTAACCGTGTAAATATTAGACATTAATGTAAAAAATACATCCAATTTACAAACTTATGCTTATAATGTTAGTGTTGAAAAAAAAATACTTACATTTTGAAAAGATAGTGCCCACTGAAACAGAAAATTTGTATTAATAAAAAAGTCATCATCTAATTACCTAGTAGCTTCAATTTATTAAGGCACCACAGGACAGTCCAACTAAGCAACGGACAACCTCATAGATTGACTCTCATACAAAAATAAATTGTTTAATAGTCTAATTGAAATTAATTATTTTACTTTGACTTTGACTTTGACCTTGACTTTGACCTTGACTTTGACCTTGGCCTTTGACCTTGACTTTGACTTTGACTAATGTGACTTACGTTTAGGAATAGCTGCGTCGATAAGACCTTTGATCCCGTCAACGTAAACGAGTAAGATTTCCAAAACATCATCGTAGCTCTTAATTTGCTCTGTAAAGAAAAAAAATAAAAATAATGATAATTGCTTGAGTGTTCCCTCTTTTTGTTATTATAATGTAAAAATAAAGGTATTTAAAAAACAAAATATACACTTTTATGTTTTTTTTTTAATTAATAAAATTTCAATTTTTTTTTTCATATTTTTTTAACATATAAAATAAAATAAAAATTACTTGTGTTCCAATTTTAACTGGAAACTTTAAGGTGAATAGTGTTATGTAGAACAAGTCTTACTAAATAAACACAAGAACGAAGTGTATTCACCTTAATAGAGACATTAAGAAAAGTGCTATTGGACACATTCTTAGTGCAGACAATGATATAAATATAACAGTTTAGGTTTTAATTAAATTACTTATTAGCTTAGTCTATAAGTATATACAAGGCTAGATTGTAATAAGAAGGGTCCATCATTCTGATAAAATCTAGAATAAGGAAAAAAGAATAACTTACTTCTAAGGGATATCCATTTTAATAACTTGTATACAGGTGATCCATGGTCTAGAAAATAAATAAAATCAAAATTAGTATTTTTCTTTATTTTTCCATTTATTCTATAAAGAAAAAATATAAAATAATACTTACTGGCTAGGCCTTCAGCAAGGATACCTGTGAAACAAAAAAGAATTAAAACCATAATATTTTTAAAACACCGAAAAATTGTAACTGTGTTCGATTATTGTCACTCTTTTACTCTGTCTTTTCTTAACTTATCATTCTTTGCATATACTCAAATATCGTGTCGTTCGATTTGATGCAAGAGATTAAGTATGGAGTTTCTTGCCCATTCTTCTCCATACGAAACTACCTTTTGGAAGGGGCAACTAGTTAAATATTCTATGTAAATAACGCTTAAAAGTTCCTTTTAATGGTCTAATTGAAATAAATAATTAGACTTTGACTCTGACTTTGACTTTGACCTTGACTTTGACTTCTTGCCACGGTTTTGGAAATGCTTGAAAACACTCAATAATACTGAACCACTTTTATTACGTAACCAAGTTTGAAATATAAGATCCGTGGTTTCATGCAAAAATGCATGTAACCTATTAATTTTTTGTATTATTATCCAATTAATATTATAAAAACGACAGTACGTATGTTTATTACGCTTTCACGAGCATTGGCAATTTTTGCGGACCTCTAATTTCCCATTATTAATTATGTTAATTATGCCCCGCCGAGAAAGAGGACATTTATCTTGCAAAGACTTTGATCGCCTTCCCATGCAATGGCATAGAGACATGTAACACTGCCAGCAAAATGGTAACAGTAGAGTCTTTCGAGAGATAAATAAATGAATAAAATAACATGTGATTCATTCACGAAACTAAAGTAATTACAATTGAATCAACTATACCCCGGGGTAACTATTCTGGTTATACTCCACAGAGGCAAAAGTAATGAATAAAATAACATGTGATTCATTCACGAAACTAAAGTAATTACAATTGAATCAACTATACCCCGGGGTAACTATTCTGGTTATACTCCACAGAGGCAAAAGTAAGTTATTATAGTACATAAAGAGAATACTCACCACATTTTCTGAAACTAACTGTGACAGCCTGAAAAAATAGATAATTGAATTAAATTCTGTTATCAACGAGTTAATAGTGCGTTTTATTGATGTGAGGTCGGAATTGACTCTTTCTAACACGTCTTTAGCAACGTTTACGCGATTGAGATTTTGAGACGATTCTAATCTTACGGTACTAGTCGAGCGACAACGCATTTCATGCCAAAACAATCGTTTACAACATTACGAATTGATTCTTGAGATACAGAATTCTTTTATTTCAGCAGCTACCTCTCCTAGACTAAAACGTCGATTTTTAGTTATTATAGCGATGTTAGTTCAGTGAAAGACGTTGATGACCGACCAGAACGAGGCAAATCTTACATGCATTTTACCACTCACGCGCGTGTTTTTGATAAAATCGATTCACTGAAAGCCTTATGTAATATTTTCAGTGCTACTGAACACGAAATTCTATAGTATAGTAGTAATAGATATTTTTAACTATAGTAAAAATTGCAAAACACACTTGACATGAACTGACAAAATGACCAGTGACGATCGAACGCGTGGGTAAAGGAGGACAGTTGTGGCAACTTAGCGTCTAAAATAATTAAGACAATCCCTTTAAGGCGACGATATACGCCGGCGACCTTGAGCGACCAGAGAATCGTATGCGCTGCGTCCAAAAGTCTCAAAGTTTAGTCGAAAAAATTAAATAACAGATAGATAAAAGATAGTTCTTTAACTTAAAAAAAGGCGTATACTAAAAGATAGATAAGAAAATTGTCTTTAAGATAGTAAAAGTTTCGTTTAAATATACCTGGTAGATTTTGTGTGATTACCAATGTTTTGTCCGCGTCAGACACAACTTCACGATTTAATTAAACTATTTAATATGAACTTAATCAAAAATATTCATATACTAAATGATTAAGAGAATGTTCTAGTTTAACATATATTTCTTTCAAATCAATAACACTATACATTTTGACGTGATTGTCAGTTTTAAATCTGCAAAAGTCGCTTGTTAGCGCCTTAAATGAGCTTTTTAAATGATTCATTCCCGGTACTTTCTACACAGAATGTACATTTGAAAACGCCAATCCGCCTTAAGCAAGAATGGTAATCAATGCTCGTACCTTAAAAAAGAATGTTTTTTAAATATTAATGGTTTTGAGTTAGAATTTGAAGCCTTGACTTACCCCACCAACTGCCTGAGTGGCTCCTTTAGTGACACCTTTGACTGTATGCGTTGCTTTGTCTCCAACTTCGTGAACGGCTGATTTGACAGGACCAGCTGCCTTCTTCACAGTACGCACAACCGGTTTCAGCAATGAGTGTTGGTGTTCTGGTTTGCCCCTCTTATCCTGTTTATGATGAGGAGATCCAGCTGCAATTGCCAGCTGAAAATATTTACAATACTTTAAATGCGAAAGTGGGAGGAGCTTGTGTCAAAGTAAAAGTCAAAGGTCCGTTTGTGAATTCGTGACCACCGATTTCGTGGTTCCCTCCGTGCCTCAGAAAGCACGTAAAGCCGTTGCTCCTGGTTGTCATTAAGGGTAGTCAGAAGCCAGAAAAGCAGACAACCAGTCTTACCAAGGGGTATCGTGTTACCAAGTAACTGGGTTGTGGAGGTCAGATAGGCAGTCGCTCCATGTAGAACATTGGTATTCAGCTGCATCAGGTTTGACTGCACCCCAACATCGTTGGGAAAAGGTTAGGCAGATGATGATGATAAAAGATGATAATGATGAGAAAGTGAGTTTTATTGAATTTGGTAGGTACAGCCTAAGCTGGGACCACTGAATGCACCAGTTTGATAGAGCAGACTTGTCCTGGAGTGATTTGCAACGAGGAAATCTGGAGAACAACTAAAGTCACCGAGATTACTCGCAGCAAACTGAAGTGGCAGTGGGCTGGTCACGTCTGTCGCAGCACCGAAGGCGGAAGTAGCCTTGTTCTTGACTTGTTCTGAAGTGAAGACCGCGATTCGGGAGGCGTAGTGTAGGAAGGCCTCTAGACCGATGGAGCAATGACCTGAAGAAGGTATCGTTCGTGGTTGGATGCGGAAGGCAGAGGGTCGGGAATAATAACGTGCTATGGAGGAGGCTCAAGTCCAACAGTGGACCTCTAGTAAGCTGAAATGATGAAGCTTAAAACCCAAGAAAGGATATAGGCGACTTTTTCTTTAACTGCGGTAACCGACAGTTCGAAGTAGTGAGAGCTAGTAAGCTATTTATTATCTAGAAAAAACGAGTTGTAGATAAAGACAAATGATGATGATGAGGATTGACGACACGGTTGGCGCAGTGGTTGAGGGATTCGCTGTTGTGATGTGTGTTTCGTGCTCGTTTCCTAAACGGAACAAAACAACAACATATTGGTATGACCTACAGGCAGTGGTTCCTTGTGTATGTGAGTTTATGTAAGTAAACGGACCCGACGATAGGAACAGGAGGAATTCCGAAATGTAATAAAGATCCGAGAGTAGCCAAGCGTATCGACCAACCGCTTAGCGAACCTTAAACATAAAGTGAGCACTTGTGCCCTATGGCCCTAGTGTTTGAACCCCAAACGGATCAAACATGTAGATTCCAAGAAGATTGTTATTAAATGATTTGGAACAAAACAAACAAAGAAACGTAAAAATTACACTCGATTTTTGGGACAAGCGCGCCCACTATTCCATAGTACTGCAATTCCTGAACAGTGGCGATTACTAAAAAAACATCGAAACAATGAAGCTCGACAAGTCCCGGAGAAACATTACAACTGTCATAGATCCCGCAACGAAATTGATTAGAAAAGAAATACAGCGGAGGAATAAGATAAAACATATTTTCCACAATACTTCCCGTATAAGCAGGAGACATAACATAACTAGGCCAATAGGCTTTTAAAAAAGTAAGTATGGAGTGTCTTACCCATTCTTCTCCATACGAAACAAGTTTTTGGAAGGGGTAATAGAATCAACTTTTCTGATATGACGTTCAAAAGTGCCTTTTAATGATCTAATTGAAATAAATTATTTGACTTTGCCTTTGAGGCACAAAGCAAGCTTTACAACTGAGAGAAAAGGTTATTAATTTTTATTAATAACTCATGTGACCAAAAGAGTTATGAATATAAATGTGGATGGGTGTAGAAGAAGAGGAAGGCTGTACAAAAAATGGACGGATTGTGTGAAGAATGATATAAAAGAGAAGGTAATCAGTGATATCATGACGTTTGACAGGACGGAATGGAAGAAGAAAACGTGTTGCGCCGACCACAAGTAACGTGAGACAAGGGCAGAGAGATGATTTCATCATCGGAAGACTTCCACTTTTGTCCAAAGGCCTCCCGAAAGGGGGGTTGCCATTGCCAGAATTCCCCCGCTTGGCAGGGGTCTTGGGGACCGCAGTGAGGTTGTTAAGTATCCGGAAGCCGCTACTGCCCGACTTCTGGATTTTTCCTTAGTCGCCTTCTACGACACCCTCGGAATGAAATGGGGGGGTGCTATTCTGGCCCGAACATCTCACAGGTAATGATTTAGAAATTAATAAATGTTATTTTGACAAGAAAACTTACCAGCGCCAAGGCGACGAGAATCTTAACAGAAACCATAGTTAAGTTTAAACTTGTAAACTTAAGGTAGTATGACCATTTAAGGCCAAACTGCCACTATGCTAAACTCCAAAAAAAATCGAGTTTTTATACCAAAATTTTGTATTTGAACACTACGAAAAGATCTATTGACACAAATGGTGAAGAAGTGTGTATAACACCAAAAAATATATTGACACAATTGTTTTAAATTAAACAAGTACGTGATTGGTATTAAATGCTAATATTTGGCGACATTAAATCATTATAATCAGCTGTGTAAATAGTTTGATTTTAACTGTTTTTCAGGTATAGATTTCGGCGAATGATTCATTCTTGTCATTGCTGGTGAGCTGTGCGGTCTATTTGGTATGACTACCTAAGGCTGGGACTGTTTGTCTCAAGGCGGTCCGTCCAGTGCCGAGCGCTGACTTGGGAAGAGGCATGGCTCCCTGTCGTTTCTGGTGACGCAGGTGCTCTCGAGTCATGGTTGCTTCGGGAAGTACCTGTGTCGCATAAACAGGGAGCTGGACGCCCGGTGTCACCACTGCGTCGACTACCGGGAGGACACGGCGCGGCATACGCTGGCAGAGTGTGCCCGTCTCAGAAGTAGGCAGTGACCTGTCGCTGTCGGCCGTGGTCGAGTCCATGGTCGGCAGCGCAGAGTCCTGGGACGCGGTGATTTCTTTCTGCAAAACTGTCATGTCGCAGAAGGAGGCTGCGGAAAGGGAAAGGGAGACCACTACCTCCCACCCCGCCTTCAGCTGGCGAACCGGGCGTCGGCGGAGGGTGGATCCAAGGACGACAGGCGTTGTAACCGCAATTTACGTAGGTTTATTTTCCAGGTCAATCACAGAGTTAGGTTATTCCATCAGAAATTTCTCAGTAACTGCCCGGAGTTTGAAAGTTGGCGGTGTAGCACCCCCGTGCGTAAGACAGCACATAAAGTCGTTGGTTCTGCGCCTGACCTCTCTCCGGTCGTGTCGGATTACCGTCCACCGACTATTAGGGCTCTCCCTCTTCCCTCACTCTCGTAGTTCGTGACATGGACTCAAAACCCTTTGAAAGTATTAGGACTAGCAGACGTGCGTGTTGTGCTAGGTAATAAGGAAGCGTAATGTGAACCGGACGTGGTGTCGGGGTATGGACCAAATCTGCTGGGCAGGAACAGGTTTAACTGGCTGAACTGCCACCTGTGTTTGCGCACACACATGTGCACTATGTAATATCTCCTACGTACTTGGCTAAGCTAGTATCCATTAAGATTCGCTGCCGTGACAGAAGTTCTGTCGGAAGAATTTAGAGGGGGGACAGCGGTAATCGCCACGCTTGGCCTATGCATGTCGGTCATCGCAGTAGGTGTTACAGTACTCAGAAGGACGCTGCTGCCCATCCTCTGGTCAATATACTTCTATCGCCTTCTACGACACCCACGGGTAGAAATGGGGTCGAGTGGAATACAGTGGGATGTTTTATAATATTACTATAGACCTAAGTCAGAATCGGAGAGGCTCGTGAGTCGTGACTAAGTAAAAGCCATACCGAGCGATTAGTCTAAGGTTAAGCTCCACTCGCGTAGATGGGTGACCATCCATTCCATACCGAGTTCCCTCCGTGCCTCGGAAAGCACGTAAAGCCGTTGGTCCCGGCTGTCATTTGTAAATCTTTGGCAGTCGTTTTGGGTAGTCAGTAGCCAGAAAGTCTGACAACCAGTCTTACCAAGGGGTATCGTGTTACTCAGTAACTGGGTTGTGGAGGTCCGATAGGCAGTCGCTCCATGTATAACACTGGTATTCAGCTGCATCCAGTTACACTGGAAGTCAACCACAATGCAGTTAGAAAAAGGCTATGGTGCTTAGTAAAGAGATTTTTTAATTAATGTCGAGAACCATAGATTTTGTTTCAATGTCGTACTTGACTAGAATTTAAAACACATTTTTGCTTGACGTATAAATATTTCTTTCAATACAACACTTAAACATATTTCTTTTATTCTAAAGCTAATATTAAAATAACAAAGAAACTTCAGTGTATATAGAATTCAAATTATGAATTTGCTTAATTCAATTGTTTTGGCACTATTTAATTTAAGTTTCGCGTCATAAGTTGGTAATTAATCAATAGTCTATTGAAACAGTAGTAGCATTGTGATATGTTTAAACCTATGGTGGCACTTCACATGGCTATTTGTGTTTGCTATTGGGTGTTTGCTATATTTGGCAAAATATATGACGAACACGCAAGTATACAAATACAGGCAAATACGACCATCCACACATGGCTGCCAAATAACAAACACTCAAACATTTGGCAGAAGAAGGCATTCAAAACAATGGATGTGTTTCAACTTGCAGCTGGATTTTATTATTTAAATGCATGTTACTATTACATGCTGTGTGTGAAAAAATACAAAGTATTGCAAAAACCACGGAGAGCAAGGCGCTGGTGGATGCTGACTATGCATAAAAATCGAACCAGGTTAGTAATTTTCGTAGATGACAAATTTATTTTATCGCAATTAGCTAAAAAAATTATATAAAATAATTTTATTTCAGGCATAGCATAGCATGTATTTACATACATTTAGTATAATATAATATGTATATAGTAGTAATATGTACCTACATGTTATAAATCATTATTACATTATAGTACAAAATATATTATGAAGTTTGAAATTTGAAACTAATATTCTAAACTAATAAAATGTATGTCTTTTTCTAGGGAATCTATGGAGAATTTTTTTCAAGAATTGTTAGCAGAGCCCTCTAATGAATTTAATAATTGCTGCCGAATGTCAATTATAGATTTCGAATTGTTATTGCAAAAAATTGGACCTCTAATCTCTAAAATGGACACAAAATGGAGAGTTTCTATTCCTTCAAAAGTAAGACTGGCAGTTACTTTGAGATTTCTGGCTTCAGGAGATAGCTACAAAAGCCTTCATCTAACCTTTAAAATATCAAGCCAAATCATATCAAAAATTGTTATGGAAATGTGCGCTGCTCTGTACCAGATTCTAAAGGAGGAAGTTAAGGTAAACAAATGTTTAATTACAATCAATATTTATTAATGAAAGACAAATATAATTTCCAGTTACCATGTAAATTAAAATACCTATTTAGGTTTAAATATTATAAAATCTTTTAATGTATCAGCTGGGCCGTCATAAATAGTGTTGGGAATTATATACTCCCTGGTACTATATGACCTTGCAAAAAGTAAGGATTCTTCAACTGTAGGGCTGGTTTCTTCTACTGGTGCTGTTTGTATGTCAGCCGAACCACCATGAATATTATAAGGATTATACTCACTCACTCTGTCGAAGAAAAATCAACAGTAGTGTGATATTCCTCTATTGGCTCCTCTGTTTGATTCTACGATTGAGGAGAATACACGTCTTGGAATTGTTGTGGTGGCGATGGTGTATAAGTTATTGTTGAAGCAGAATATGGGCGTCTGGGAGAATTTAACATATTTTGTTCATCTACAAATAGCTGGTTTATTTTTACCATCATAATATCTCTACATTCTTCAGATAGCTTCCGTATCTTTCTTGCAATAAGTTGCCCAAAGATGGTGCATTCATCATCTACATTTTTTGGGTGATCTTGGGAAATCTGTTTCATAAAATTTAACGCTTGCTCCATATGCTGCTTAGCTTCCATTAGCTCTGGTGGATTTTTCAGTCTCCTTCTGACCAGTGGTGTTGGAGTCATGGAGGATGATTGTTGATTGGATGTGCTTGGGTTTGATTCCTTCTGTTCATCAGTATCAATAGTTTGAGTTGTATCTGTTTCTTCAATCGTTTCTTCATCCTGAAATAAAAGCAAATTAATATTAACGCTGCATTTTTTTTTACAGTTGCCTGCAGTAGAAGAAAACTGGCTAGATGTAGAAAGTGGCTTCCACCAGCGTTTTCCTCATTGTGTTGGTGCAATAGATGGGAAGCATGTAGTTTTACAATCACCAATTAACAGCGGCTCAGAATATTACAACTATAAAAAATCTTTTAGCATTGTTTTGTTAGCCCTAGTTAATAGTAACTACTGCTTCATGTTTGCTGACGTAGGATGCCAAGGAAGAATAAGCAATGGCGGTGTGCTAAAAAATTCGTTGCTTTGGCGTAAAATGAGCAATAATAGGTTGAGATTTGCCTGCACCGAGCCCTCTACAAAATGAGATTGTTTATCTACCGTATGTGTTTTTGGGTGATGAAGCATTTGCCCTACACAATAATTTAATGAAACCATATCCAGGAACACATCAAGAAGGCACTAAAGAAAGAATGTTTTACAGAAGGCTGTCATCAGCCCGTGTTGTTGTTGAAAATGTCTTTGGAGTCCTGTCCTCTGTGTTTAGAGTGCTACGTAAACCCCTGATTTTAGAACCAGAACCAGCAATAAAAATTGTTATGGCATGTATAGTTTTGCACAACTTTTTGAGAAGAAGTAGACGTTCTTCACTTATATATAATCCACCTGGAACATTTGACATATATGATGGACAGGATTTAGTAGTTCAGGGATCATGGAGGACCGATATACCCAACAATCCAGCTCTGCGTAATGTTCCTAATATTCCTAGAAGATCTCCGAGAAATCAAATTATAATTTCTATAGGCCGACATTAAAGATTCTTTCTTCTTTTTTAAATCTTTAACAGTGCATGCAACCCCCCTAATTTTCCTTGATATTATTCCATGCATCATTGACACGCTGTCTATTTTTATGTGATTCATTCTGAGGGTCCCATATACACGAAATTATTTGGTACAATTCGAGGAATTTCGAAACTGTTTCATTGTCCCAATTCATTTTCAATACCAGTTCGCACTCACAATCCAGACACAAAATACTACACGTCCTTGCAGGTCGACGGCGCATGCGCATATGGCCATTGTGTGGAGTATTCGCCTATTTGACCCCTTTGATGTGCGTCGAGAAACCGACAAGCGCACGGTAACGCGTATTTGGTATTGGCCATATTTGTCAAATAGGCGAATAAGGCCAATACCTTGTCAAATATACTGTCCACACATGGTAATTGTTTGCCAAATATGCCAAATACGCCAATACAAATAGCCATGTGAAGTGCCAGCATTAGGGTGTTACCAGACCAATCGATCGACGTCGATTGATGGCATCGATCGCTGATCGATCGATTGGTGTAGTAACACCCTTACTAAACATATGATATTATTAATACCAGCCTGCTCGCAACTTCTTCCGCGTAAATTTGCTCAAGGATCCCTAATATTTTCAATTGATAAATATAACCTATGTTACTCAGGGATAATGTAGCATTCTAATGGTGAAAGAATTTGACGACACGGTTGGCGCAGTGGCTGAGCGATCGACTGCTCCGCAGCGTATTGCGGGTGCGATTCCCGCCCAGGGTAAATATTTGTGTGTTGAGTACTTGAAGTTTGCCTCGTGTCTGGGTGTTGTTTATCTATATATGTATGTATTTAAAAATGTATTTGTGTATGTATATCAGCTGTCTGACACCCATAGTACAGGGTCAACCTAGTTTGGGGTCAGATGGCCATGGGTGAAAATGTCCTCCCATATACCTAAAAATTAAAAAAAAATGTTGAAATCGTACCAGTAGTTTTTGAGTTAAATCGTAGCGAACAAACAAACAAATCTTTCCTCTTTATAAAAGTTTAGATTAGTATAGAATACTAATAGATGTTTGCTAACTTTTCCCCAACTTCGTTCGGGTCTGTTTCCAGTCTAACTGGATGCAGCTGAAAACCAGTGTTTTACATGGAGGGACCTACATAACCCAGTTACTGGGTAACACGATACCCCTTGGTAAAACTAGTTGTCGGATTACCTCTTACTATGAGCAAAAAATAAAACACACTTACTTCTATATAATATTTTATTAGTGTAGATATTTATCATGTTATGTACTCAAGTCCTTGTTTAATTGTTTATATCATGTGTATAATGCGTACCTAAGAAACATGTGTTTAAATAATATATTATTTCTGTTAGATTTGTTATTTGATTTGCAACTTTTGTTAAGGCAGTTTTCAATTCTATGTCATATCGACAAAAAATATGGTTTTTTTTTTCTTATTTAAATTCATCGATATTGAAAAATAATTCCTGAATTTTTACATTTTTTACTCGACTTTTTAAGGTTTCAAACAACAACTCGCATCTCACATCGCTATTCACTCTCACTTTGCATAAGGTTCAAAATGACCTTGATATATTTGACACTTTGAATCGGGTTCGACAGCGAAGTGACGGGGAAATTACCTTACAGAATGCCACTTCTAACATCATCTCATACTTTATCTGTCAAAATCTCCCTGTCAATTTAGTTCAACTCGCTGACACGCTCGCAAGGCCAGTTAGTGTAAATTCGAATGATCAACTGAATTTTTTGAATGCCAATCAAGAAACTCACAGCGGATTCAGATTCGAAGTTTAGAATGAGGTCTTACAGAATTACACCCCAGTTCATGTAGATAGGTGAAATGAAATCAAATCCGACATCTTTCTTATAATCCATGTATAACCTACTGCTGTCCACTGCAGAATGTAGGCCTCCCCCAGAAATCACCAACCTATCAGTCTTGGGCAGCTATCATCCATCC
Organism: Charanyca ferruginea; assembly: GCA_947361185.1. Classification (NCBI taxonomy): domain Eukaryota; kingdom Metazoa; phylum Arthropoda; class Insecta; order Lepidoptera; family Noctuidae; genus Charanyca; species Charanyca ferruginea. The sequence goes on from OX376081.1 coordinate 16,783,667, forward strand.
GCTGCTTCTCTTCCTCAAACCTTCTTCAAATCGTGGGTCCATCGTGCCGCAGGGTGTCCCACACTACGGTTGCCCGAACGCGGTCTTTTTTATAATATTATAGGCTTGGGTTTGGCTGCAACTCACCTGATCTTAAGCGATGATGTGGCCTAAGGTGGAGCTCGCCTGCCTATTAGGAACCGGTTCACTCGTGCCTTGAAGATACCCAGATTATATGTCTCGGGGAATAGAGAGGCGGGCAGTGAATTCCACAGTTGGCAGTTCGCACAATAAAGTGGAAGCAAAGCGCTTGGTTCGAGACCGTAGAACTTCAACCGTATAGCGGTGACGCTTCGCCGCATCTCTATGATGAAATGGAGATGGGGGAATTAAGATTATTTATTATTATTAATTATAGGGTATTAATCGGTCTCTACTCTAAATCTCTACCGTCTGTCCATCTGCAAACATGGCCAGCCCACTCCCAGTTTAGCGTTCTGATTCGATGCGCAATGTCGGTGTCTTCAGTTTATTTATTAATATTTCATGCACAAAGGTACAAAGGCGATTTCGAATTGTATCCACCAGAGAAACCCCGAGCATCTGCACTCTCTCATCAAATTAAGAAATCAAACCCTGTCAGGATGAAAAGGCGATCAGAATGTTATATGAAACCGTGAAGTGCTAATAATGTCCTATTAGGTCTGCGAATGTTTTCGTGATAATAATGATAAAAATTAAAAACTTTTCTTACTGCCTGTACAGATTACAAAATTTGTGAACGGGTCCAGTTGACCAATTCAAAATATGCATTAGGTCAACTGAACCTTCGGGATAAGTTCGAGTGGGTTCAGTTGACTAAAGAGCCCTCCATAGCACGCTGAGCAACCTTGAAGTTGTCCACGCCAACCGGGCCCACGGTGAGTGTGCACGTTCCTGCTCCGTAAGTCATTATGGGCTCCTGTCCATTAGTCAAGTGTGATCATCAATGCTCGTACCTTCTCAGTGGGCCAATAGGCAATAAGAATTGGCCGTCAGATCGTTTTACTACTTTCGCCCTCGAAGAGACATACTTCTTCGTTCGTAAGGAACCCTAACGAAAATACCACTCACCTAATTGACGCCACAGACGTACTGGTGCCCTACGGTTGTTGCCAGTTACCAATTGTTGCCACGTTCAAGGGTTTTTGTAATAAAAACTTCATAACCACGTTATAAGTCGCTATGACCTCGTTAGGGAAATATCAAATTTATTCATAGGGAAATACAGCTCAAAGTCAAAGTAAAACCATTTATCCAAATTAAACCATCTACAAGCACTTTTGAATTGTCAAGGAGTCGGTCAGTTAGTCAGAGAGTTGAAGCTAGTTGCTCGTTCCAGGGGTGTGATTCTGTAAGACCTCATGGCTCATTCTAAACTTCGAATCTGAATCCGCTGTGAGTTTTTTGGTTGGCATTCTAAAAACTCGGTTGATAATTCGAATTTACACTAGCGCCACTATTGCGAGCGTGTCAGCGAGTTGAACTAAATTGACTGGGAGATTTTGACAGATAAAGTATGAGATGACGAAAAAAGTTCTGCAAAGTAATTTCCCGATTCAAAGTGTCAAATATATCAAGGTCATTTTGAACCTTATGCAAAGTGATAGTGAATAGCGATGTGAGATGCGAGTTGTTGGTTGAATTTTACAGAATCGACCTACAGAACGTAGGTAGGTCTCTATGGAGAAGAACGAGTAAGAAACTCCACGGACACTCTTTTATATCATTAACAGTGTTCCATACCAATACAAACGATTCCCTTTTCAACTTTTCTGTCAACTTTTAAACTTCCTCTAACATATTTATTTCTCACCTTATTCACTCTGGTCACTCCACACATCCATCTCAACATTCTCATCTCCGCTACATGTAATCTTTTGTCTTCCATATTCATCACGGTCTAACAGGCATTTTCAAAATATACACAAACTACAAAGTGAAATATAATTCGTAAAACTAGCAGGCAGTCGAAGAGTGATAACGCCATCCGATTCGGAACAGTAGCATAGAATAAATATAAGTACTACGGTACAGTAGCGACACGCCCCGCCTCCCTCCAAAACACTATTCCTCACCTCTTCCCACGTCGAACGTGCTCTCGAAACTGCTTTTAGTTCAAGCGGCGCGTAGACACGCACACACACGCACGTATTTGTACAGTCTGTTAATTTGGTAGTTGTGTAGGTAATTAAATCGTTTCGTTTGTATGGAGTGTCGTAGGTGTGGCAGTAGTTTTTGAGAACATCATACGGGTCAAACAGAGAACCAAATTTTTTGAAGTTGGTTAAAAATAAAAGAAGTTTTTTTTTAAGTTACAATTTATTTATTTTAAAGAAATGTCTGATGAATTCCAGTTGTCTTTAGTCCATGTAAAGATTATTTCCAAAGAGATAAATGAACAGGTATCTCTCTTATTCTTAAAAAAAAATCAAAGTAATCTCTTTAACATGATGTATTTTAGTTTTAACCATTATATTTTCTATCTTTTTTCTTTATTTGTCTGAAAGAGATAATTAATGTAATAGTTAATATATAACTGTGATTCCTGGAGTGGGTTCTGTGAAAAAAGCATTAAGATTCTGCGAAATTACATTTGAAATTGTTTCATTCGAAAGCATTTTAAAATAGTGTCTTCCATTTATGTGAACGGGTCCAGTTGACCAATTCAAAATATGCATTAGGTCAACTGAACCTACGGGATCAATTAGAGTGGGATCGGTTGACTAAAGAGCCTATAATCATGTCCATAATAAAAATTGTGTTCAATTGCTTTAAAAGTTAAAGAATCGCTGGCCTAGAGAAATCTATAACGGGATCCCCAAATCCCGGTATATCGTAATCCCGAAATCCAGAGATACTGTTCCTGAAATACCGTGTTCCCAAAAGTGTGGTGTCCAGAAATCCCTAGTCACCGAAATTTCGGGATCCCGAAATCCCGGTATTCTAATTCATGGGTTCCCGAATTCCCCCGGTTTATTGAAAACACGTTCTTACTTTTCATCAATACATTAAAGGGTCAACTGTCTCTTGAGTAAAACGGCTGTGATATACAGACAGACAGATCGAAATTATATTTTTTGTAATTTTACACACAACAGCAATGAACCTCAAACCTAAAATTTATTTTAAACTAATTGAGCCGACAGACGTGGTCCAGTCAATTTATTTTTCAATTTTCTTACCGTTTAAACCTTCCCTGGACTTCTACTAATATTGCAAGACCAAAATTAGCCAAATCGGTCTAGCCGTTCTCGAGTTTTAGCGAGACTAACGAACAGCGATTCATTTTGATTATATAGATAAACCATTTACAGGCACTTTTGATTTTTCAAAAATTGTTGCTAGTTCCAATCAGTAGGTTTCTATGGAGAAGAACGAGCAAGAAACTCCATGAACACTCTTTTAAAATACTACAAATGTAGGTTATATCATTCATTTTGAGTCTACGGGTATAATGTGAGAACCATGTAACAAGTCTTGCACGTTAAAAGATGTCTAGAGAAAAACTAAAATAATAAATAATAAACAATTTAAAATAAATTAAAATAACCTAGGCAGGTAATAGATGAGAGGTCCAACTTACAGTGCCCGTTCACGAACCATAGCTCAACCATTTTGAACGGCATAGATAAACATACAGAAAATATACTTACATGCCTTGTCTGAAAAAATTAAAATTGTTGAACAATTGAACATTTGAAAGAATCATAGCGAGATTCATACATTCATTTGTATGAAAAATAATAATTTAGAGGGTTTAAAATATTTTCCAAAGTGAAGAATACATTACCAGAAGTAAATTGATATACTTAGGATATTTTTAAACCCTCGCATAATTAACATATTACGAAATGAAAATAACACTTTTTCGTTTCATCTCGATGCCGATTTTATGTTTATAAAAAATAAAGAAAATGACAAACGACCTTTACGGATTTATAAAATTGGCAGACAAGTGTGTAGAAAAAAATAATAATTATTTGTGATATTATTTCCCATAAAACGATGCAATTTTAGTATAAGAACTGCGAAACGACAAATGTCAGTGTCACTGTTACTATCAGTCGCCATTTCGTTCTGAAATAATGAGCTTTTCGTTAAACTATTCACTTTTTTTAGCGGGGTTTTAAAAATATTGTAAATACCTGAAGATACTTTTTAGGTGGCAAAGAATATAAGAATTAGAATTTCAACTTCTCTAAACATCTTAATTATTTTTGTACAAATTCTGCCATGATTCTTTGCACAATTTTTCAATTGGGAATAATCCAAATCAATGCGAATCCGACATTATGTCATAATAATATGTCGAAAGCACATAAAGTCGTTGGTCCCGGCTGTCATTTGCCGATCTTTGACAGTCGTTATGGGTAGTCAGAAGCCGGAAAGTCTGACAACCAATTTCACCAAAACGTATCGTGTTACCCAGTAACTGGGTTGTGGAGGTCAGATAGGCAGTCGCTCCATGTAAAACACTGGTATTCAGCTGCAACCAGTTAGACTGGAAGCCGACCCCGATATAGTTTGTAAAAGGCTAGGCAGATGATGAGTTACAAAAATTAATCATCATCATCATCAGCCAAAAGACGTCCACTGTTGAACATAGGCCTCCCCCATAGAACGCCACAACTCTTGCATCCACCGGTTACCCGCGACCTTGACGATGTCGTCGGTCCATCTGGTGGGAGGCCTACCAAAGGTCTTCCGATTCGTGGTCGCCACTCGAGAACCTTTCTTCGCCATCGTTTATCGATTCTTCGAGCGATGAGGCCTGCCCATTGACACTTCAACTTCCAAAAATGACCTTTCACCTATTTATTATTAGTTTAGATTTAGATTAATAAGATTTACCTTCCTGGACCGGGCTTGAAATCAGGAGAATACTGAAAAAAATAAAACGTTATTGATTTTGAAATCGTCGGGAAAAGTCATTTTTGGTTATTTGGAGAGCATTCTGACACTAGGGATACAACATACTTCTGTTGACGCTGACGCGACTCTGAGCTCAGGTGAGCTAATCAGCATAGTTTTATTGAGCCACTTATTACTTGTAATGTAATATACGCCCAGCAATATTGCTCGAGCAGTTTTATTGAATAGTTGACAAATAGGCTTAAGGGGGATGTGCCAGGACAGTCCGCGAATTTCTTTTTACGTTTTTTGAATTTACAAAGTATCAAGTTGTATACCTAGTAATAAAACAAATATTCGCGGAAGTGACAATATGTGTTCGTAAATGTGCCTTCGTAATGTGTTTAATAACTTTTCTAACTTGGAGAGTTGTGTTGTTGATTTTAATTATTATAATTTTATAATTGCATATTTGTTACTCCCGCGAATATTTGTTTATTGCCATACTTCTAGATACTAGGCTGAAACTTGAATTAACGTAAGACGATTTTAATTTCGCAAGCTACCCGAACCTATAGTGCCACTCCCCTTCGGTCACCTACGCACCATGGTATGTTAACGTACCAAGGATCTACACCAAAGACTGTGGACCGAACTTGGCGAGTGCAGGCAGGCCAAGGAGGCTCTTCCTGCGATTGAGGGCCGCTTCACGAGGCAAGCCCTCTGACTGTCCGAACAACAGCTGCGTATGGTCACAGCCGCCATAACTGGCCATGGGTCTTCCAATAAACATCTTTTTGTCATAGGAGTCACAGACAGCCCACTGTGCAGAGCCTGCATGGGGACGGACGAGACAGCAGCCCATGTGCTTCTGAACTGCCCTGAAGTCGCTTCAAACAGGGCAAAGTACTTCGGTAACCCAGGTAGCCTGCGGGAGATCGCCAGCAGCGTCAAGGCGCTGCTGGCCTTTCTTAAGAAGCTCGGGTGGATCGAATGATCTACTTCCCACCTGTACGCAAAATACGCGCTGAGACGTGGCGTTGCGGATACCGGCCCGTTATACCATACCATACCATATAGGAACCTTCTTTTAATTTTATATTATTGACAGACGGACGGACGGACAGCGAAGGCTTAGTAATGGGGTCCCTTCAGGTACCAAAAAAGTATATACTAACGTGCTGCACCTGTAATTATAACAAATAACATGATTAAGAAAGAAAACACAATAGCACCACCTCATTTCTACCCGTGGGTGTCGTAGAAGGCGACAGAGTGATATTGACCAGAGGATGGGCAGCAGCGTCCTTCCGAGTACCATAACACCTACTGCGGTCGCCAACATGCATCGGCCAAGCGATTACGGCTTAATCCCCTTGGGTCTCCCTAGACCTATGCCTAGCATTGGGCGTTTAAATTGATGATGATGATGATGATGAAGAAAAAGAACGTCTCTTTCAATAATTGGTTCTGGCAACATTGCCAAACCCACAATCTCTAAACAATTAATACAATTAAGGCAAACTAATTCTATAAAAAATATTATTGATTACAACACCAATGTACTCGGATAGATATCCGAGTACATTGGTATTACTGTATTACTTACACAGACATATTTTCATTCGCTCGCGTTTGGCCTCAATTCACCTGATCTTAAGCGATGATGCGGCCAAAGGTGGATACGCTTCATCATGTCAACCTATAGACGCCTACTGCTGAGTACAGTTCTCCCCCAAGGGGGAATTCGGCCGTAATCGCCATGCTTGGCCGATGCATGGTGGCGATCGCAGTAAGTGTTATGGTACTCAGAAGGACGCTGCTGCCCCTCCTATGGTCAATATCCCTCTGTCGTCTTCTACGACACCCACGGGTAGAATTGGCGTGGTGCTATTCGCGGCCGGCACCACACGGCTACGGAATACGCTTACCTAGGATGAATCTATTCAGCAACAGCGCCACGGGCAATGAATGCAACATTCAGGCAGTTCGCACAATAATGTACCAGCAAAGCACTTGATTCGAGACCGTGGAAATTCAACCGTATAGCGATGACGCTTCGCCATATCTCTGCTCATTCGATGACGGAATGGCTATTGTCTCGTTTTCCATAAAATCATTTGTACTATTAATATTTACTTGTACTATTATCATTTATACTAATAACGGTTATCGTATCAACTTATAAGTCATAACTTTCATTTGCCATAAAATAAGTTTCCATAATAATAACATATGTCATAATCATTCGTTTCTATAAGTAACACAATACATAATCGTTACTTGACAAAAGCAACATTTAATATAATTGAGAAACGTTTATTGTTTTGTACAAAAATTAATGTCATTAAGGCCACCCACTAAATGATTTATTACAGTAATCAATCTTTAGACAATAAAAAGTTAGTAAAAATCGAAACGGGTACGTTAGGTTAGGTTAGAACTGTGACCACACAACAATAAAAACAGTTACTCAAAATCGCATAATCCTTGCAAAAGAGAAAATCTTTTGCAAGGGTTAAAAAGTATATTAGGAAAAAGAACATTATGCGAAAAATGTTCGTTTTCCTAATATACTTTGGCATTACTATTTTGACATAATTTGTTTTACCATTATAATACTTCGACATATTTAAAACACATCTGCGACGATAAGCTCGCGTGGGACCAAGAGGAGAGAGAGGAGCCCCGCAGCACCGGAGCCGTGACAGTAACCACGCCTGTTGCATGTTGCATGCTGCATGCTTACTTGCATGCTGCATGCTTGCTGCATGCTCCTTGCATGCTGCATACTCCTTGCATGCTCCTTGCATGCTGCATGCTTGCTGCATGCTTGCTTGCTGCATGCATGGTGTATGCTTGTTTACATGTTTGAATGCTTACTGCATGCATGGTAAAAATATGTTTTAATATCATTATGCGTAAATAAATGTATGCTTTAGAATGTTATGCTTAATCAATATTATGATTAGAAAAATTATGGGTAAGCTGTTATGCGTAAATAATGTTGTGCTAAAATATAATTAGGAGAATCAAAGGTATGCTAAGTTTTAAGGTCTTAAAATTTCATGCAAATGAGTAGAGAAGGTTTATTTTTAGGTTTTCTTATGAATAAAAAATCTGTATATGTTACATCTGTATCTGTACATGATCATAACATCAACATTGCAGGCGGTTATACTGAACTAGCATTGTTAAACTAGTATGAGCAAATTAATAATATGGTGAATAAATGTTATGGAAAACGAAATTATTGAAAATAAAAAATATGGCAAATAAATTTATGGATTAACATTATTATGACACTAGATCGATTATGACCAATGAAATTAGAGAAAATGATTTTATGTCATTTAACGATTATAGCAACTGAAGCATTATTTCTAATAAAAATATGGCATATAAAATTATGTCATTTTAAATTATGTCAACTATTAGTAAACCGACGGAATGGGGATGGGGGAATTAAGTTGTGCAATTCCAAAGCAAACTCTCCGAACCGACTCAACGTACGGCCTAAAGTTGAGACAGTAAGTTATTTATTATTATTGTCACCCTGTATTGTCCCACTGCAGGGCAAAGGCCGCCCTTTTCTCAACGACATAGTGGACGCATTTGCCTTGTAGTGGCCACAGGCCAGCCAAAAAAAAACATTAAAGAAAACCACAAACCTCATGTATATGTGGGTGCTCCGTCTGAGGTTCCAAAAACTTCTGTTCAGTCTCCCCCCCTCCTGGTAAATGTGTATATGCTGGAGGGGTATCGGTGGTGGGTACCGGACCCATGTTGTCAATAATTGAATGAATCATTTGCCTGTGATAAAGATCGACATGTCATGGGCAGGCCACGTTGCTCGAAGAACCGAAAAAAAACTTGCAAAAGTTTCGAAGTACCACAAAAAAGAATGTACCAAACATTGAAATCTGTCTGAATGCAAATGTTATTCCATTGCATTCCATTCATTTCATACCGAGAGTAAAATCGTCGGTCCCGGCTGTTATTCGTAGATCTTTGGCAGTACAGAAGCCAGAAATTCTGACAACCAGTCGTACCAAGGAGTATCGTGTAACCTAGTAACTGGGTTGTGGAGGTCCGATAGGCTGTCGCTCTATGTAAAACTGGTTAGACTGGAAGCCGACCCCAATATGCTCCTCAATGAGCTGATTCGTCTTTACGCTCCGTGTAACTATCTCCGAAGCCGTAAGCACCGTCTACTATCCGTGCCTGCGTGCCGAACAGTGGCTCGCGCATCATCCCCTGTTCCTCACGTTCTATCTGGGCTCAACAGCCTCATGGAAGCCAACCCGAACTGTGATATATTTGCGGAAAATTGTAATGTGTTTTAAAATTGTAATGTGCGTATGTCTAAGCTTTTGCGAAAGCATGACGTTTTGACATATTTTTACTGTTTTGTTTTGGTTTTTGACGACACGGTTGGCGCAGTGGCTGAGCGATCGACTGCTGCGCAGCGTGTTGCGGGTTCGATTCCCGCCTAGGGTAAACATTTGTGTGATGAGCACTTGTGTTTGCCTTGTGTCTGGGTGTTGTTTATATATATATATGTATGTATTTACAAAAAAAAAATGTATTTGTGTATGTATATCAGCTGTCTGACACCCATGTCTGTCCCCCCCCGCTCTGGCAGTCAGTGCAACAACACGTATTTTTCTGTGCTCCGTATAATAAAATCTTAAAGTCCGTGAAAAGTTAACTTGTAGACGGGAATCATATACCGTTGTGTACTCAACTGTGCAGGCAATATATTGCACGTTCCAAATTGTGAATTAATCAAGAACCCAAGGAATAAACACAGTTATAACTTAACAACAATCCTAACGTACTGATTTGTCGACACATTCAAACAGCTGAGCTTCGAGGTCAACGACCGACCTCGCACGTCACACATCGGCCGCAACACGTTCGACTCACCTTCGGCTGCGCTCGGCTGTCATATCGAACGAACCTGAACATAATTTAGCGAGCGCGCAAAATTACATCTACCTACATAATTCACCATTGTGAGTACGACTCATTTTTAGTACCTAAAATTGCAAGACACTACTACTTTATTTTTAGTACCTACCTACTTATTGCTAATATATGATGCTACGTTCGCCTCCAACCTCACCACTACATAACTCCGAACCGAATTTGTCTACATGTTCCTCTCAAGAAAATATTCATATAACACAGAGGAAAAGAAAACGCGAGAATGATGAATTAGAAAGAATGGAAACCCTGATGAAAGAGATGAAGGTCATGATTTCTGAATTAGTAGGTAAACAATCTAGCAACAACGGGAAAATAGATGCCTTACAAGCTGCTCTCGATGACATTAAATCCGAAAATTCGATTATTAGTGCTCAAAACGCAGAAATTAGGCTACAAAATGACGAATTTAAAAAAGATATGATATTCCTGTCCGCAAAATACGATGACGCCTTAAAGGAGATAAATAACCTACACGCTAAGTGTGACAACAACCACAAAGTAATAAAAACCTTAGAACAAAAAGTAGACATTCTCGAAAGAAATATGAAGGCGGGAACGATTGAAATAAAAAATATTCAACCTACAAAACCCGAAACCCGTGAAACCCTTACAGAATCAATACAGAAACTCGGCAATGTCATTAACCATCCGGTATCGAATGCGGATATAAAAAATATCTTCCGACTGAAGAACAAAACAGGGTCACCACACTCACTTGGCACCGTCCTTGTAGAATTCACGTCGCCGGCATTTAAGGATCAGTTCTTATTATCAACAAAAAACTACAATAAAAACAATAAGGAAAATCGTCTCAACAGCAGCCATCTGCAAGAAAACGCGCCTAAGCATCCGTTATACATGAAGGATTTCCGAGCTGACGATAGCGTTCAGTCGTATCCACGGGCCGCAGAAAATGAGGTTTTAACAAACGAGCCAAAGCACTTTAAACAACTTTATTTTCGTTAATAAATAACGACACTTAATTTCAAAATAACAATACTAATTTTCTTAAATAATAAAAAGAACAACAACACCAAGAGGTATGCGGAATTGCGAGCGTACGGTCAGCGCCACGGCTCAAGTCAAAAAGTGTTCTCGTAAAGCGCGCCGGCTGCTTTATAAAGGCACCGGTCGCCCCACTACCCCCACTTCACTACAACAAGCGTCACTAGCGCTGACGCCACTCGCAAGCCCACACGGACTAAACAGTCCCCTCTTTGGTTTAGTGACTTATTTTCTTATTTTAAATTACAAAGAAAATCTAAATCCGAGTTTATAATGCAAATAATTCGATATACAAACAAAAATCAACCAAATTCACTACACAAATTAAATAAAACACAAAAAATACGCAAAATAATATGAACGCGCCGTCACGGCCGTCCTGCGCCTTCACACGTCCTCGTGTGTCTCGTCATCGGAACTATCTGTAAAGAGCAAAATTACGGTAAGTAGTATACTCAAGCTCGGCCATTCTGGCCCTATTCTTTCTTTAATCAACATCACCCAAAATGGTTGTCATTCAGACATATCTTATTATCTCATAGAGGGATAGTAATTTCAATTGGTTAACACAAACATTTTGTCACACAGACGGGTTGTCACACAGACTGATTGTCACACAGACTGATTGTCACACAGTCCGATTGTCACACAGACCGATTGTCACACAGACCGATTGTCACACAGACCGATTGTCACACAGACCGATTGTCACACAGACCGATTGTCACACAGACCGATTGTCACACAGACCGATTGTCACACAGAGTTCACACAGATAATTTAACACTGCTATATCTACTTACTTTTGCCGTCATCGGCACTTCCAAGTATCTCCAAATTAGCACTCAATTCCAACGGAACATAACAATCTGGCATAGCACGTACACGGTCGTGAGCATATTTGTATGTTCTGTTGGAATTCAAGGCCTTCAGCAAATACCTGTCCCCATCAAGCAACTGAACCACCCTAAAAGGGCCTTTAAATTTTGCCTCCAACTTGGTTTGATTCCGTTCATGGTTTTCCAAAAGTACGAAATCGCCTACTTTAAAGTGATTAATTTTTGCCTTTGTTTTGTCAAATCGTTGTTTTTCAGTAATAGCACTATTTTGTATGGCATGTGCTGCACGTTGACGAACTTCCGCTAAATCGACATTATTTTCACTTGTGTCATCATCTAAGGTCATAAGGTCTAGGGGCCTTGCTACTTTACCTATCAATAATTCCAAAGGACTCGACTTTGTTACACGATTAATTGTGCTGTTTAAGGCTATTTGTACTTCAGGCAGCGCATCTTGCCATGATTTATTATTTCCAACTTCAACAGCTGTAAGCAAGTTCTTTAAAGTACTCATTACTCGCTCAACTTGACCATTGGCTCGACTAGTCCCCGTGGCTATCAGATGAAGAGCAACACCGTGTGTATTACAAAAGTTTTTGAAATCTTTGCTAGCGAAACATCTACCTTGATCAGCTATCACGCGAGTTGGGGCACCAAACAAAGAAACAATATATTTAAGAGCTTTGATAGCACAGGTGGTATCGATATTAAGTGTGTGATACAGAACAGTATATTTTGTAAATGAGTCAATCATCACAAACACATATTCTTTGGTATCATTCTTACCACTAAGCTTCCCTGTGGCATCTATGTGAATGGTATGCCAAGGTGTAGATACTTTAGGGATGGGATGCAATTCAGCTTGCACTTTACCCGAATGAGATTTGGATAACCTACAAGTAATGCAGTTTTCAATGAATTTGCGCACGTACTTATTCATGTGTGGGAACCAATAATGGCAATAGACTTTTTCTAAAGTTTTCTCCCACCCTAAATGCATAATGCTTTCATGTATATGATTGATTACAGCCCACTGAAATGACCTGGGAACAATAGGCAACCAAGCGCTCCTACTATTTCTTTCTATTTTTCGGTGCAAAATTCCACGTCTGAGTTCATATGTTCCCGCAACATTAGGGTCAAGGCTGTTATTTTGCAAGCTTGATATAATTGATGTTATATCAGGATCCTTTTGCTGTTCTGCTTGGAACCAGCTATCACTTATTTCAGTGAGATTAACCCGCTTTTGAATTATTTTTGTTTCAGGTATTTGAGGGAGGGGGTTTCGAGACAAAAAATCTACATGTTCCATTCGTTTTCCAGGTCTATACTCAATATCAAAATCAAAACTTTGTAGGAAACACCACCATCTATGAACACGAGGTGTTAAATCTGTTTTAGACTTTGATGCTTTCACGGCATTACAATCCGTTACTACTACAAACTTGCGACCCTGTAAATAATGCTTAAAACGCTTTATTGCGTTAACTACTGCTAACGTCTCGAGTTCATATGAATGGTATTTGGATTCGCAAGGGGTTGTTCTTCTGCTGTAATACTCAACAACATGGGGTTTACCATCTTTTCTTTGCATAAGTATGGCACCATAGCCTTCAGAGCTGGCATCCGTATGCAATTCGGTAGGACATTGAGGGTCAAAAATAGTTAGAACTGGCTTATCAGTTAAGACTGCAATAATTTTTTTGCGAATGTTTTCAAATTCTGGGGTCCACTTTATGTTGCCTTTGCCGGATGTAAGTCTGTAAAGGGGCGCGGTGGTTTGAGAAAAGCCTGGAATGAACTGGCGGAAGTATGATGCAAGACCAATAAACTGTCTCAGCTGTGTGACAGTCTGTGGAGGAGGTAGTTGGGACAAAGCATTTATTTTACGCGAGTTTGGTCTCACTTGACCGGATGACACCTGATACCCAAGATAATCTATGTGGGTTTTAAGAAAAGCACATTTCTTTAAGTTTAGAGAGAAACCAGAAGTTGTTAAAGTTTTCAATACTAAATTTAATCTTTGAAGACCTTCCTCAATAGTTTGGGATGGAATTATAATATCATCTATGTAACAGACAGCAAAAGTTTCAGAAAGGTCGCCAAGAGCTTTATTGATAGTTCGTTGATACACTGATGGTGCATTTCGGAGGCCAAATGGCATTGTAACATATTCAAACTGCCCATCGGGTGTTACAAAGGCTGTTCGTTCTATTGAGTTGGGATGTACAGGAATCTGATGATAACCACTGGCCATATCTAAGGAACTAAAATATTTAGCGCCAACTAAGCGCTGTATCTGATCACCGATCAAGGGTAGTGGGTATCTATCTGGAATAGTGTTGCTATTCAACTCGCGATAGTCCACGCAGAGACGATCGGAGCCATCCTTTTTTTTTACAAGTAGTATTGGGCTTGCAAAGGGAGAACAACTTTCGCGAATAACACCAGCGGCAAGGAGTTCTTTAATTTTTTTACGTACTAACTCGCGTTCATTAGGGCTCATTCGATATGGGCGACGTTGCACTGTCCGACTAGGATCTACAAGCTTTATTTCGAGTTGTCCTGTGCTAACTTTGCCTATAGGTATACCTTCAATAAAGAAGTCTGAATATTTTTCAAGTAACTGTTTTAGTTCAGCAAAAGACTCAGGGGGAACATCGGTATTGATACTACTAAAATCTTTCACTTTTTCACCGAACTCGCATTGCAAAATAACTTTAGTTTTAGTGATAGTTAGACTATTTTGTGAAACTTCGACTGAAAAGCCCAAATTAATTAAATCTCGTCCTATTAAGATGTCATCACTTAATGAACAGTCAAGGACCACATGAAACAATAACTCAACAGAATAACCCTGAAGTGTAACCGTAGCAATAATTTGAGTATTGCAACGTAGGCTTGATTTCCCTATGCCTAAAAGTGTAACTGAATCATAATTTCTTTTACCCGGAAAACGTTGAGCTACTGTTTCTTTTATCAATGAGCATTCAGATCCGGAGTCAAAGCAAAATGGAAACTTCTCACCCTGATTGTAGAGGTGGTCCGTTGCAGGCTTGATGGTGCAGATATTCACCCTTCGTTCGGCTGTGGGTGTATCTTCACGGTCTTCAGTCTTCTTCTCCTTTTGGGTACAGCGCGGTGCTATGTGCCCGACCTCACCACAGCGGAAGCAGATAACTGGTCTCGGTTCCTTGCGTTGCTGCGAGTTGTTTGTAGTCGTTGGTTGGAAACGATTCACGTTGTTCTGATCCTTGCTGGTATTGCCACGACAGTCGATAGCTAGATGGCCAATCTTGCCGCAGTTATAACATCGTCGCGGTGATTCCAAACGTGGCTTCTTAGCCTCATTTGATTGATTAATTTTGTCAGAAACTGGCAGGGTTCTCTTTCTATACACAAACGGCATTAGCTCACGTTGTAGTTGAATTCTTGACTTGATTTCTGTTGTAAAAGCCATCCTTTGGATTTGATTGTCACTTCGTGCCACATGTGCCAATGCAACACTTATTGCCACTTGCTCCACAGTCATGTTCTGCCATCGTGTCGCTAATGTGTTTAAAATTCGAGACACATACGTTGACATGTTTTCTCCGTCATTTGGACTGCTTGATAAAATCTTGTATAAAGTAGCAGCTGGTGTTTCGATAGTATCGAAACGAGATAGGAAAAGGGGCTTTAGTTCTGACCATGTAACTTCAGGATGACTGTTGTGTGCCAACCATGTGGCCGCAGATCCTTTCAGAGCCCTGCTGAGAAGCATTACCAACTGGCTTCCGTTTGAAGGGTTCTCTTTCAAACAGATGTCTACTGTATTACACCACGCCTGTGCAACCGACTCTTGGTCGTCAGGATTAAATTCCGGAAAAATAAGTTGAGGCTCCTTTTTCTTCGGTTCAAGGATAGTCTTCATCAATTCCATCATACTGCGATGTTGAGATTCCAAAAGACTTCTCCATTGATCTCGCTCAGTACGTAATATAGGACTGGCGCGTCCTTCATTACGGTTTTCTGCTTCTTGGTCCATCCTCACTCCTGATGAAGGATTTCCGAGCTGACGATAGCGTTCAGTCGTATCCACGGGCCGCAGAAAATGAGGTTTTAACAAACGAGCCAAAGCACTTTAAACAACTTTATTTTCGTTAATAAATAACGACACTTAATTTCAAAATAACAATACTAATTTTCTTAAATAATAAAAAGAACAACAACACCAAGAGGTATGCGGAATTGCGAGCGTACGGTCAGCGCCACGGCTCAAGTCAAAAAGTGTTCTCGTAAAGCGCGCCGGCTGCTTTATAAAGGCACCGGTCGCCCCACTACCCCCACTTCACTACAACAAGCGTCACTAGCGCTGACGCCACTCGCAAGCCCACACGGACTAAACAGTCCCCTCTTTGGTTTAGTGACTTATTTTCTTATTTTAAATTACAAAGAAAATCTAAATCCGAGTTTATAATGCAAATAATTCGATATACAAACAAAAATCAACCAAATTCACTACACAAATTAAATAAAACACAAAAAATACGCAAAATAATATGAACGCGCCGTCATACATATCCGAAGTCCTAACCACTATGGGTAAACGTCTCCACTATCTCGCACGAGAGTTTATAAGAAGTAGCCACTACGAGCAATGTTGGACCGCCAATGGCAAAGTATATGTGCGAGAAAAACAAGGTATGCCTAGCCGTCTTATTAAATCCGAAGAAGATCTAACAAAGCTACGCAAGCAAAAGTGACTAGTTTACCGTACTTTATGTCCTTGTCTAATGTCCAAAAACGTTTCTAAAAACTTGTATAAATTCAATATAATATTAATGTTATTAACCACTACTAACACTCAACTCCTACCTACCTACACACAACATTATATTCTAATAACAAAATGTACATCACACAACTGCTTACTTCTAACGGTAATACCACTTTCCACAGAGTTTACACGCCTTTGTAAAACAAATAGCAAAATTATTCCCCATCTAAACCGTGCTACTCAAATACTGATGTGCGCTAAATATCTTACAAACATACATACAAACATTATGCACATCTTGATCACACACAAATCACATATACACGCACACATGTACACTACACACCTAACTTTCATGATTGCTTGTACCTATCATCTTTGTTCTGGATCACATAAAATAATTACCATACCTATCAGTATCAGCGCCTACCTAGAACTGAATGCAATGATTAACAGTCTGTCACTAGTACTAATATTATTAAATGTAATCAAGAATAAATTATTATTTACCATTCGATAATATACAAAATAACTGCTATAATATAGATTCCGTCTCTGTGTCGAACTCAACCACGTGTGATCTTGACACTTGTATTCCTACCAATATAACACCCACTGACTCACTCAAAATTCTTAATCAAAATATCAGAAGTATTTCAAAAAATATATCAGGTCTCCATACTATTCTAGCTAGGACAAAAGTAGATTGGGATATAATTGTCCTAACTGAGTGTTGGCTGCCCACCACTCATACAATCCCAGACTTGACAGGTTACAATTTATTCTCATCTAAAAACAATATTACACAGAATGAGGGAGTGGTTGTCTATGTACATACATACCTTAACGTATCTGTACAAGAACCCTCATTCTCAGATGCAAATTGTCTCCTGATAAAAATAGACCACAATACTATAATATTAGCAATTTACCGCCCTCCAAGCTACAAAGACATTACCAACTTTCTTAATTCCTTAAACATGACTTTAATAAGTATCGCACACTACAATAACATCATAATCACTGGTGATATAAATATAAATATCAATGATCAATGTCGTGATCCCAACAAACACAACTACCTAAATTTATTAGCATCACATGGGCTATTGCCTTCACATACCCTGCCCACACGACTCAACTCATGTCTCGATCACTTCATCCTAAAAACACAACACTCTGCCTCAACATTAGTGGCGCACTCCGCATTAACTGACCATGATACAGTACTGTTATTTCTTGCTAAAAAGACTTCTAGACAATCTGTAAAAAAAACAGTGGTACGTATCAATCATGACCAGTTAAATGCAGACTTGAGGCTCATCGACTTTAGTCATGTCTATAACACACAAGATCCGGACGAAGCGGCTGAAACCATGGTCAACTCGATTAAAAATGTGATTGAAATTAATTCTAAACTCGTCAAAGTACCCAACCGTAAAACAATCATAAAGCCATGGATAACTCCGGGTCTTCTTCGTTGTATTCGACACAGAGACAACCTTCACAAAAAATTTAAAAAGTCCCCAAATAACGAAACTCTCAATATCACTTTCACTAGGTACAGAAATTTCTGCAACAAGTTACTAAAGAAGTTAAAAAGGGAATACGAAAAAAACGAGCTGGCAAAAGCTGGTAATAATCCTAGGCAGCTCTGGTCGGCAATAAACTCATTAACAAATAGGGCAACTCACAAAGAAACTTCCAAACCTCTCCTAAAGGTGTCAAACACTCCAAAGCTCTCGATCAACAGTATAAATGACTTCTTTGCGGCTGTTGGTAAAAGTCTTGCCGAGAAAATAGTAAGTTATCCATCTGATTTGTCAACTGATGCCGGCGCCAAAGTTCCCCATTCCATGGTACTCTTACCTACCGATGAGGTCGAAGTTGGAAACTTACTAGTGAACCTACGTAGTAGCAGCGCAATAGGATGGGATAAAATATCTAGTGACCTCCTAAAAAGACATAGGGTCTTGATTACTCCACCTCTAACACACATCTGCAATCTTGCACTCTCCACTGGCAAATTCCCAAAAGTTTTTAAAAAATCTATTATACATCCTATCTTTAAGAATGGGGACAGAAACCGGGTTGATAATTACAGGCCAATAGCGGTGCTCCCCGCCCTGTCGAAGGTACTAGAAAGAATAATGAACAACAGACTTGTCAACTACCTGGAAAAGCATAATCTCCTGTCTTCGTCCCAGTTTGGTTTTCGCACCGGCAAGTCAACTTCGGATGCCGTCCATGAATTGACGAACTATATAGTTACAAACCTAGACAAAGGGCAAAAAGTCCTTGGCATATTTTTAGATCTAGCTAAGGCATTCGACACGGTTTCTGTTCCTATACTGACTGAAAAGATGGAGAACTTGGGAATTAGAGGGGTTCAACTTCAGCTCTTTAAAGACTACTTAAGTGAGCGTACTCAGTGCGTTAAGATAGATGATTTCCTTAGTGATGAACGGAAAGTTACTTACGGCGTGCCTCAGGGCAGCGTGCTTGGCCCGACACTATTCCTCATCTATATTAACGACCTGGGTACGCTCACCCTCCCTATGGGCAGAATTATAAGTTTTGCTGATGACACAGCCCTCCTGTTCAGTGCAGATTCCTGGCGCGAAGTCTACTCGTACGCTCAGGCGGGTTTTAACACTGTAACAAAATGTCTTCGTAGTATCGTACTAACACTAAATGCAAGTAAAACCCATTACGTTACCTTTGCTATAAAAAAAACAAATTTACCTACAGCGCCAGACACCATTAAAGTTCACACATGCCCAACACCGCAAGATGATACCTGTACTTGTTTCCACCTTTCTAAAGTTGAATCCGTGAAATATCTGGGGGTAATAATTGATAACACCCTTAGATTTCAAGAACACATAGACTCACTCATTACTAGGCTACGTAAATTAATATATGTTTTTAAAACCCTGAGGCATGTGGCGGATGACAAACTAAAGAGATCAGTCTACTTTGCCCTCGTACAGTCATTGATAAGTTACTGTATAACTATTTGGGGTGGTGCCCCAAAAACCACTATGCTTGAACTCGAGAGAGCCCAGAGGGTTATCCTAAAAGTATCTTATTTCCTTCCTTACCGCTATCCTACAGAACTTCTCTACAAGCAATCAAAAACTCTAACAGTTCGCCAATTATTTATCCTGAACACTCTGCTAAAACAACATTCATTACTTACTTATCACCCCTCAATGGCACATGGTAAGAGACGATTTAATCCCGTTAGCCGCACTGATTCGCCTCTTTCGACTGTTTTTTCTAACCGCTTCTTTTGCTTCTTAGGCCGATTTTTGTACAACAAAATTAATACAATCCAACCCATTTTTAACCTCACTAAGGGACTATGCAAAAAGAAGCTTACCGCGTGGCTCCTGGGACTCAACTATGATGACACTGAAAAACTATTTGCCATCGTGACCTAATGTACACCTAATACTACCTAATCCTCACCCACACACTACCACACACGCACTCCCACACATACACACACGAACCGCATCTACTTACACTCTCACTACAAATATTTACTAACAATACTAACACAATACCAAGCCATACTAGTTCTTTTTTTCCTCACTTTGTTTTGTTTTTTATTTAATTTAACTCTTGTTTATTATTTTTAAACTCAAATTTTAAACTTACTACATGTTGAGCAACAGACTCTTAAAGTTGTTATTTCACATAAGTAAATCAAAATTGTTTAGCACTTGTTTAAATACCGAAATGTATCTAACTGCTAGAGGGTGGAGACCTGGTGACCTGAACCACAGGCCCTTAAAGCCTAGCTTAGGCACCAGTCTCCCACGGTAAACTAAACTATATCTATAACTAGAAATTGTAACAATGTCTGCAACGTTTATTGTGGAGAGAAATAAAATACTTATTATTATTATTATTATTATAGTACAGGGTCTCCCTAGTTTGGGGTCAGATGGCCATGTGTGAAAATGTCCCCACACATTATATTATTATTATTATTATATTATATGTATAGGAATATATTTGTTTTTCCTTTTTGCATTATTTTTGTACTTATATGATACTTCATTCAACTGCATCCGGTTAGACTGGAACCTGACCCCAATATAGTTGGGAAAAGGCTAGGCAGATGATGATGATACTTCATTTATCTATAATGTTAGCGTAATTTGCTCATCGAAGCCGTGTTAACATAAATAAATAAATAAATATAGTTGGGACTGGGACAAGGCTATTCAAATGATGGAGGCAGTGTAGGTACCTACTCTGTAATCCGACAAATTCCAACACTGCCTTGTAAAAGTTTGTCGGATTACCGAGGATCCACTACATTTTATTTCTTACCCAGCCATTTCAAAGCCCAAGTCTCTTAAGCTGTTCCGTTCCGATACTGACAACTCGGAGCTGAAAATTCTGTAGTTATCTAAATCGTGTACATTGATTTGTCCTACTTCAGCCGAACTTAAAGTGGTTGAATTCGTTTTATCCCCCTCGTCTGTCCGTTTGATTCCTTTGTTACTGGAAAAAATATCATAAATATATTTAGTACATGCTACCTTAGATTATTGAAATACCGAATTGATAGCGCTCTACCTAAAAACAATAACTCTGTGAATGGGGCAACTCAAATTGTAGTGTGTATAAAACCAATTGCAAGGAGGCTTGTGCGTGAAAAATTGTGCGTCTAAAATACTCTGTACCTCCACCTCCTGATACATTGGCGAGACAGGCTCGGGTAAGCCAAAATTGGCTCAGTATTGTGGTCCCAATTGACAAGTACGTCGGCGGTATCTAGTTGGAGTGGCGGAGACCTATCAAAAATCTAAGACTTGCTACTTTATCCGAGTGGTATTCTTATTTTCAAGGAAGTATCCAAACGGTTCGTTGACACTTTTCCGTGATCCAAGAGCTGATGGCTGGCTGGCTAGCTGGCTATTGACCTTGGTCAGAGGTTAAGCATTCCGCCAGTCTCTTAAGCACATTCCCAGATGCCGGTGATGTGGAATTTTTGATGCGTTTTTGGTTTTTGAAGTAAAACTTCTTTACGCTTGACTTGGGGAGTAAGCTGGTGAATGCGTGACGAGAGCGTTAGGAAAAATTTGATCGGGCGAAGCGAACGGAAGTTGAGAGAGAGATAAAAGTTAGTGAAGATAGGAAGAGAGAGAGTTACGTTTCGTATATTACTGTAGGGGCAAGAGAGAGGTGCGCACACTGTATCTCTCTTTCTCTCATAGCCAGTTGCAAACGGATACATACATACATATAAATGGAGCTAAAGAAGCTTTACTTCATTCATGTGCTTTAGAGCACACAGTTTTCTTTTTTATTAATCTTGTAAATATTGTTGTTGTTGTAATTTTTGTTTATTGTGTTGTAGTGTGGCTTGTAGTATTGTTGTTTACCTTGTTATTTGTGTCTTGTATTGTTAGTGTTTTTGTGTTTATAATATTAAATAAATAAAGTAGTAAGTTTATAATAAAAAATAATACCACAGTATGTCTATTCTATTACTATCTGCCTCGGTGAACACCTAGGTGAAGTGATCTGTCATTCGTCCGTCTGCTTTATCAACCCTTAGCATCGGGACGGATGATAACTCACTCCACCTAGGTGTTCACCGAGGGAGATTGTAATAGAATAGCACTGCTGGTATTTTCTTTTTGGACGTGATTAATACCTAGTATTAATGTTAGTATTCGGTTTAAAGACATTTATTTCTCAAATAAGAACATTACGGTTCACTTACATATTGAGAAATACAAAGTATTTAATTTAATTACACCATTTTAGTTATATACAAATCTTAAAAATCTAATAATATTATGTACAATTCCAAGAAAAAGACAGGGGAGCTCAAAGTGCTCGTCCACATCGCTGTCAACGGGACACGTGCCCAACAGGCTGGCAGCATTGCCACGTTGTATGGCAATCACGTTCTTTGACCCAAGAAAAGACCAGCCTTCGGGTCACGTGAAGAGTCGACCAGCCGCTTGGCGATGTCACAAAAAACAATATGGGCACTCGGACCCCATGGCCCTAGAGTTTCTACCCCAAACGGCTCAAATATATAGCTTCCAAGAAGGCTATTATATTTGCGCCGTTTGAGGTTTTCGGCACCTGCAGCAGCCGCCCCAGCACAACATGTTGTGCTAGGAAGATGAGATGGCGCAAGGGTGTCGACACATGTTGCGTCCCACACCAAAGGCCTACCCAACTTCCAAGGCATTATGGTCATCCCATCTGGTCCCTTCCCATCGTCGCGTGCCAAGCCATTGGGTTCTAAAATAGCAGGCACCCCAGCGGTGGCAAGAGCACGACAGAGGATGTCATTGATGCTGGCATGCCGTGCCATTCGGCCTGCGCTCCTACTGCAGGATAGGCCATGATGTCCAAGTAAATAATAAAAATAGTTACAGTCTCTGTGACCACATACGGTTACACAAAAAAACAAAATTCAAAGATATAATAGGTGACAATTCGGTGTTAGTGTTTCTTTTCAACCGACTTCAAAAAAGGAGGAGGTTATCAATTCGTCTGTAATTTATTTATTTTTTTTTTTTTTTTTTTTTTTTATGTTTGTTACCTGATTTCTCGGGACTGGGTGAACTGATTTTGATGATTCTTTTTTTATTTGGAAGCTAGTGCTTTCCGTGTGGTCCCATTTTAATTTGGTCCAGTTCTGACAATGGCATCCATGAGAAAACCGTATAAGTCTTAAATTTGCATTAAGTATGTGCGCGATTTGTTACGCGATTTCTCAGGCAAACGTAAACCGATTTTGAAAATTCTTATTTTTATAGATAGGGTATGCTTCAGGGGTGGTCCCATATAAATTTTATCGAAATTGATTCAGCACTTTTTGAAAAATCAACAAATACCCAAAAATTTTACATAGACGACGTTTTAGTTTCATCAATCTTTGTAGTAGTTAACTTTCAATCTCTTCTTAATAGATTTGAATGAGAAGGAGGTACTAAAAAGCGGAAAATAAAAAGCTTTTTACAAAAAAGACAACCGCCTTCAAAAAGTGAAAAATAACTTTAGCACAGAACACACATTGACTTTAGTTTCGGAAGTCGGTGGCAATACAAAACCACAAACAGAACAAAGCCACTGAATTTCGAAACTAAAGTCAATGTGTGTTCTGTGCTAAAGTTATTTTTCACTTTTTGAAGGCGGTTGTCTTTTTTGTAAAAAGTTTTTTTTAACATATTCTTCTAGTGCTTTTTAGGGTTCAAAAAACGGAACCCTTATGGATTCGTCATGTCTGTCTGTCTGTCCGTCCGTATGTCACAGCCACTTTTTTCCGAAACTATACGAACTATACTGTTGAAACTTGGTAAGTAGATGTATTCTGTGAACCGCATTAAGATTTTCACACAAAAATAGAAAAAAAACCATAAATTTTATGGGTCCCATACTTAGAACTAAATCTCAAAAAAGTTTTTTTCCTAAATCCCATGCGTGTGGGGTATTTATGGATAGGTCTTCAAAAATGATATTGAGGTTTCTAATATATTTTTTTTCTAAACTGAATAGTTTGCGCGAGAGACAATTCCAAAGTGGTTAAATGTGTCCCCCCCCCCCTGTAACTTCTAAAATAAGAAAATGATAAAACAAAAAATATATATTATGATGTACATTACCATGTAATAAACTTCTACCGAAAATTGGTTTGAACGAGATCTAGTAAGTAGTTTTTTTTTATACGTCATAAATCGTAAACCGCAATTTAAAAAAAAATACACTATTATTAAAACGTCGATCAAAGATGTTACTTGCTGCTACGGAACCCTTCATGGGCCAGCCCGACTCGCTTTTTTATAATTATGTATACCAGTTCTGTTACTGTCAAACACATCTTCTGGTATTTCATTGTACAATAATTTTGCTCCCTTATATAGTATATTTTTCTGCCATACTGGGTCTGGGTCTTCTTAATTATATTTTGTCTCGTCGTCTTGAGTTACACGTGTCAGTTTTCTCTTTAAACTTAAGTTGCGAAGGTATGCCTTGTGTTATGATTTTATGTATTAAGATGCATGTTTTAAGAGCGCCCATCCCGTCATATTTTCCATACAAACGCTCGTACGCGATTACGGCGTTATAACAAATTATTTTCCAAATATTTTTAACACACAGGTATCTTGTGTTTTAAATCTAGGTTTGTATGAAGCCAAAAATAAACCTTTTTGAGAAACAAATTCAGTAAACACGTCCGAAAATCAGATTTTTTGCACAATTTTATCTGAACTTTGGCCGTTCATAATGCACTCATAAATGGAAAAAGTAAAAACAACAGCTTCATAGAAACCTTGCACATGTAATGGAGATTCTAAATTACAAACATTTTTACCAAAAACTTGTAAGGCTTTTTTAAAAACACGTATGTCCTGGAACAAGTTTTGTGAAATTTCGGCGCACCAAATTTCCTGTAATGTTATCGCGTTCTCACTCACTCTTTTTTTTTCGAGCTTTGCGTTGGTTGAAACAAAAAAAAATCAATCACGCTCGCGTTGGTGTTCGTTCGATGGGGATGGGCGCTCTTAAGTGTATAGAGTTGATTAATTTTAAGTTTTTTTGAAGTTATACTTCTTTAGGCGCGTTATGAAAAAATGACGAGAGTGAAATTTTACGATGCGCGCGCACAGCGTCACACAAAATTCTCACGGGAGTAATTGTAAACAACGCCATCTCTGACGTACATGCTGAACTACTTACTGCCTTCGTTGCTATTTTGTGACTCGAAGAAGTATAACTTCTCACGCGCGTACATAAGTACACACTGAATTTTTTTTTATTCGTATTAGTATCAGTATACAAGTATACAGAGATTTTCTTACGTTCTCATCCTACTTTTATCAGTTTGACCACTAACTGTTGTTGTCGCTGTCGTAGTTGTAGTGGGTATAACCTCATTTACTCGCTCCTCTATTTTATTATGAATGAAAAATAAAACTTGCGTACACATCTCAAGAGTTGCAGCCTTCAGTTCTGTTTTCTGGAAAAAAATGACGGTTAGCGAAGTATACAAATATGGGTGTACCTACATCAAGCCATATGAAACTGTCTTTTCGTCGTTTAAGTGCAATGAACTATAAATGATTTAAAGAGCCTTTGCCCTACAGTGGGACAATAAAGGCTGATTATCTTTTTAAATATAATTCTTCTGTGTGTATGTGACTGAACTCCTAAACGGCTGGACCGATTTTGATATTTTTTTTGGTGTGCGTTCAAGTGGATGCTAGAATGGTTACGATTCACAATTGGACCCGGTAGGTGACGCTGTAGTCGGGTTCTAGGACTTTTTTTTACTTTTTAACTTATTTTCAGGGCAGGACAACGTGTGCAGGACCCGCTAGTAAATAAAAGAATATATTATAATAATAATATTCACACATGGCCATCTGATCCCAAACTAGGGACTTAAGGAGACCCTGTACTATGGGTGTCAGACAGCTGATATACATACACAAAAACATTTTTAATACATACGTATATAGATAAACAACACCCAGACACAAGGCAAACACAAGTGCTCATCACACAAATATTTACCCTGGGTGAGATTCGAACCCGCAACACGCTGCGCAGCAGTCAATCGCTCTGCCACTGCGCCAACCGTGTCGTCATAATAATAAAAAATAAATAGGTAATAATAGTTATAATATAAATTTTTTGAATCTTGCTCTTCCAGTGACTTTTATTTCACCACGTTTTGGTTCATAATGGCAGTGTATTACCAGTTTTACCATACCTTATCTTGTAAAATCTTCAAGTAATCTGGAGTCCGTCTAAACCTCTTCAAGACAGTCTTAGAATCTTCTCCGTAAAGTTTTTGTGATTCCATATCCACATTGTACTTACGGTAATTTTGATTTGTTGCAGTTATTGAAACTATTGAAGAATAATTATTATTAATATTAATTTGTAAGCCAGTGCCCGTGTTTGTCCGTATGGTGTCGGACGTAAAGAATAGCACCATCCCATATCTTCCCGTGGGGGTCGTAAGAGGCGACTAAGGGACTCACCAAAGAATGGGCAGCAGCGTTTTCTGTGCCTTTGTAACAACCATACTGCGATCGCCAACCCGCCTGCCAAGCGTGGCAATTATGGCAAATCCCCCCCTTGGGGAGGCCTACGTCCAGCAGTGGACGTCTTTCGGCTGAAATGATGAATATGTAAGTGGCAAACACGGACTAGAAAATAAAGAAGGACTCCGCCACGCATATCGAAAGTGTAGCACCTTACCTATGATCTATGCGTGCGTCGCCGCGTCGCTCCGGCTTACTTAAGGTGCTTTACTTTCGATATGCGTGGCGCGGCAAGTCCTGCCGCCATCTCTTTCGTGGTCTACCGCGGTCCCAGTCTATGGCCAGCCATACACGCACGGACTGCTCCAGCAGTTTGGCATTGATCAACATCCTTACACCACAGTATAAAGATTATGAACAGTACGGAAACTAGGAACCAACCGTTCGAAACGGCACACTCACACAGACGCGCGCATCTACGATACCCTAAGCGATAGTCGCGGTGCTCTCAGTCACGGCCTCACGGATGCGTGTTTGAACGAGTGTCGAGTATTTAGTCGTGTAATACATTTATTTGTTATTGAAAGGTAAGAATGATTTATTGTTGATATTGAATATTATTGAATAAGTACATACATGTTAACAACCGCCATCTTTGTTTTACAAATAAGTGAAAATTAAATGAAATTCATGAAATTCGTGAATTTATTTGTAAAACAAATATGGCGGCTTTTTTATTTGTTCATGTAAATTATTTTTTCGTCATGGGTGTCGTTATAGTTTTCGTGGGTGCCAAAACCGATAGTAAGGACAAAATGTAGATTCAAGATGGCGGCTGTAATTTTTTTTTAATTTATTTGTCATGGGTGTCATTTTCGTAGTTTTCGAGGGTGCTAAAGCCAATAGTGATGTCAAAATGTAAATCCAAGATGGCGGCTTCAAAAATTTTTAAATTTTTAGTCATGGGTATCGTTTTCATAGTTTTCGTAGGTGCCAAAACCGATAGTGAGGTCAAAATCTGAATCCAAGATGGCGGCTGGGAAATTTTTCTTTTTTTTTGTAACGGGTGTTGTTTTCATAGTTTTCGAGGGTGCTAAAGCCGATAGTGGGGTCAAAATGTAAATCCAAGATAGAAGCTGCAAATTTTTTTAATTTTTTGTCATGGGTGTCGTTTTCATAGTTTTCGTGGATGCTAAAGCCAATAGTGGGGTCAAAATGTAAATCCAAGATGGCGACAACGAAAATTTTAAATTTTTTCGTCATGAGAGTCATTTCAATAATTTCGAGGGAAGCCGCCATCGTGGAATAATATTTTGACCTCACTATTGACTTTAGCACCCTCGAAAACGACGAAAATGACACCCATGACAAATATGTGTGTGATATGTGTAACTCCAATGCAGGCAGAGTGGACCCGCTGCCTCTCAGCACCTCTCAATGTACTTTCAAGAAGGAACCAATCTTTGAGGTTCTCCAATCGGAGGTACCAGAAGACCTGTCCCAATCTGAATGTACCAGTGAGTGTATGCTCAAAACAAATGTAACAACTGATATTGTACAAGCTTCATCTACTGTTCCACAGGCGGACAGTAGTTTACTCACTTGCAATAATGTTTCGAATAATGTTTGTTACTATCCTATTATGTTTTCGGACAGTTTAGGGAGAGGGTTAGGTAAATTAGTAAATAACAATATGAGTCATTCTGTATTAAACTATTGCACCCCTGGGAATTCATACAAAGAAATAATATCTTCTGTAATTAAAAAAGAATACAACTCTAATACAATTATTACTGTATGTGTAGGTAATAGCTCAAATATTTGTATTAATGATATAACTAACAGTGTCACTGAACTTTTAAACGTTAATTGTCATAAAATAATAATATGCGCATTTCCATACTTTGAGCACCTGTCACATAGGGAAAATATTAAGATACATATTCTTAATAAACATATGCATTTCCTAGTTAGTCACTATAGTGACAAGCTTATGTTTTTAGACACCAACAGTTTTGTTGAAAAATTAAAATCGACTAGAGATACAGTGTATCTGCCCATTAGATTTAGGCGTCAGATAGCATGGCTATTAGCTTTTAATATTAACTCAGACATAAGTAATATGTCGAAGTCATCTGTAATTGACTCCACAGTAGTTAGTAATAATACTAATAAGGTGGTAAGCACAAATAATAGTTTAAACTAGTCAGTAAGACAACAGAAGTTACCAGTACCAATATAGTTAAATTTATCAAAAACAAGGTATCTTCTAGCAATCACTTAGTAAATTGTAAAAAAGGGTCAAAGCAACATTCCATGAAATTATTTCACCAAAATATTCAAGGTTTTTCTTCTAAGCAATTAGAAATTGAGCTGTTTTTAGAAAAGACAAAGCTCGACATTATTTGTTTCACCGAACACTGGCTGAAGGATTATGAAATGTTAATTAATTATGATAATTATACTATTGGCAGTTGTTTCAACCGGATAACTATGATGCGTGGTGGTTCACTAATCTTAATAAAAAATAATATCAAATTTAAGTCTCGTAAAGACATAGTGGAACTATCGGTTGAACATACTATTGAACTGTCCTGTGTTGAGCTAGATAGGCATGTAATAGTGTGCGTTTACAGACCCCCTAATTATCAAAACTACTCAATTTTTGAGTCAATAATGGAAGATGTTTTGACTAAACTTACAAATGGCAATAAATCAGTAATCATTTGCGGTGACTTTAACGTTAATATTTTAGAAAACAATTCAAATAGCAGTAGATTAACAAGTCTTTTTAAATCATTTAATTTGTCAAATGTGTTTTTAGAACCAACACGAGTAACTACGACTACTGCTACATGTATTGATAATGTTTTTTGTTGCTGCGACTATTTAGAAAAGGCTATAGTGAATTATCTCCCGTCTGATCACAGCGGGCAAACCGTTACTTTTGAATTCAACGCTCCAATACAAAAAGTGCAGGTACTGTCAAGACCCAAGACACTTTAATGAGTAAGTTAAACATTCAAGGCCTTAATATGAGTGATGGTAATGTTTTGTATGAAGAATTTTTTTTAGTTGTGCAAACAGAGTTTAATAATATTTTTAAGAAAATACCTAGAACTATTAGCCCTAAGTTTTTATTCAGTGACTGGGCAACTAAAGGTATCAGGAAAAGTAGGGAAAGACTTTTTGAGCTGTATGGCCTTAAGCCTTATTTAAACACTGAAACTTTTAATAAGTATGTTGCTACTTACTCTAAAACTTTTAAAAATACTTGCAAGACAGCTAAAGCTTTATACATAAGCAACAAGGTAAAATCAGCAGAAAATAAAATTAAGACTGTTTGGAAAATTATCAATGATGAAACCAATAGAAACAAAAGAAATAAAACTGATTACACTCTGGAGACACCCTGTGGTCTGATAAGTACTAATATCGATGTTGCTCAGGAATTTGCGAAATTCTTTACCGATATTCCAATTAAAACTACTGAAAATTTAGCTTCCTCGCCCTCACTTGCTTTTGATTTATTAAAAACGAATGTTTTAGCCTGCCCTTCGGAATTCAAATTTAAACATGTAAACCCTGAGGTTGTTATAAAAACTTTTAAACAACTAAAGATCAAAGTTACTGAGGATTTGTGGGGAATGTCTACTAATGTTTGTAAATCGATTATTGAGACAGTAGCACCCTATTTAGCTTACATATTTAATTTGTGTATAGACCAAGGAGCTTTCCCAGATTTAATGAAGTACAGTAAAGTTATACCACTTTTCAAATCCGGCGAATGCAAGGACACGAATAATTATAGACCCGTTTCGGTTTTGCCAGTATTCAGCAAAGTGTTTGAAAAAGTAATGCTTAATCAAATGCTCAGTCATTTTAATTGCAATAACATCCTACATGATCAACAGTATGGGTTCACCAGAGGGCGTTGCACTACTGATGCCGGTATTACTTTGATTAAGCATATCTTTAGCGCATGGGAGGAGTCACAGGATGCCATTGGCATTTTCTGTGACCTCTCCAAAGCATTTGATTGCGTAAATCACGAAACACTGCTTTTGAAGCTTGAGCATTACGGACTCGGTAAACTAGCGCTCAGATTAGTAAAATCGTATTTAGATGATAGGCTGCAGCAAGTTCAAATAAACGGTGTAAATTCATCGGGCTTGAAAGTAAAAATGGGTGTACCACAGGGCTCAATATTGGGTCCGTTCCTATTTCTAGTTTAGATACTTCATTGATTTTTAAAGTAAATAGACGGGCACAGCACTATGACGACGTAAATGACGCCATGATTAAAGTTCATAATTGGTTTACTGCAAATAACTTAGTGTTAAATGAGAAGAAAACCAAGTGCATAAGATTCGCTTTACCGAATGTTAAAAGTAGTGAATGTAACGTTTTATTAAATAAGGACGTACTTGAATTCGTAGAAAAGACAGTTTTCCTAGGGATTACGCTTGACTCAAAGCTGCAGTGAGGTCCTCACTTAACATCTCTTGCAGGGCGGCTAAGTTCGGCCGCTTACGCTGTCAGAAAAATCAGGCAATTGACAGACGTGGATACCGCTAGACTAGTCTATTTTAGTTACTTTCATAGTATCATGTCTTACGGTATTTTGCTTTGGGGACGGGCTGCAGATATAGATTCTATCTTTATTCTGCAAAAGAGGGCTGTCAGAGCCATCTATAATCTCAGCAGACGCGAGTCTCTAAGAGAATTGTTTAAACAAATTAATATCATGACGGTACCTTGTCAATATACTTATATACGAAAACATCATGCATGTTCGTAAAAATCTTCATCTGTTTAGTAAAATAAGTGACAGACATAACTTTAATACTAGAAATAGGAACAAATTATATCAACCAAGTTTCAGATTGTCAAAAGTACATACTTCTTTTATGGGGTATTGTGTAAAATGTTATAATAAAATACCGCTCGATATTTTGCAATTAAATGAAAGGCAATTTAAAACATGCATTAAACGCACACTATGTAGGCAAGCATATTATAAGTTGGAAGATTATATCAATGATAAAAATGCTTGGCATAATGCTGGTCCTGCTCCACAGCCTCTTTAGGGAATTTCTTAATTGCAAGAAAATTATGTTGCTCACCCCTTATTATTGACATGAATAACGTGTACCGTTATTATTATATTTACTTATTATATTTTATCTGTCGAATGACATACTTACATACATTGGAAATTTTAGCTTTGTATAAATTAATAGCATTATTTCAATTAATATGTAAATGTGAGAACTATGGATCCATTTATTTATTCAATGTGTTTGACATAAATGAGCATGGCAGTTGAGAGCATTGTCATGCTCGCTCAAATGTCTCACTGATGGTGGCGTGCGGGTTGGATCATTCGGTTCCCTTCAAAATGGTTGAGCTAAGTGGTGCTGATCCGCGCGTCATGTTCGTGAACGGGCGCTGTCAGTTGAGATTGGTCATCTCTTAACTGCCATGGCTTTTATATTAATTTATTTTTAATTAGAATGTTTTGGATTTCTCTTCACTTACATTGTTTTCACATATAGAAGCAACAAGAATAATGTAGCCTGGATTTTGTAAAAGCTTGATTGAAAAGAGTGTCCGTGGAGTTTCTTGCTCGTTCTTCTCCATAGAGACCTACCCTACGTTTTGGAACGAGCAACTAGCTTCAATTTTATTTTGACTATTCAAAAGTGCCTGCAAATGGTTTAATTGAAATAAATGCTTTGACTTTGACTTTGACTTTGAATAAATAAAATAAAATGACAGCCGCCATCTTGAATTCAGATTTTGACCTCACTATTGGTTTTGGCACCCACGAAAACTATGAAAACGATACCCATGACAAAAAATTGGAAAATTTTTGAAGACGCCATCTTGGATTTACATTTTGACTTCACTATTGGCTTTAGCACCCTCGAAAACTACGAAAATGACACCCATGACCAATAAAATAAAATAAAATGACAACCGCCATCTTGGATTTACATTTTGACCAGAAGGAGGGTAAGATAACCAGCCAAATTCTAACCGCTGAACGCGTGAAAAAAGTTTGTTACAATAAAACATCAATTTTACAGACATCAAGAGTGACAACCTTAACGCTCCAATGGAGCGTAGGTAATTATTTGAACAAATAGGCCTAGTTTCCATACTGTTCATATCGGTATACTGTGCTTACACGGACCGCTCGAGCAGTCATAGTCAACCGCTTGAAGCTGCCATTGATAACAACAAGCATAACAAAAAGCGTGCGGGATAGAGTAGTGCGTACAGCTGGAGCAGTCAGTGTCACCCTGGCGACTGCTTAATTAACCATTTCATCGCGCGGCTAACGGCCCGAAGCAGTCGCGACTGCTCGTACCGTTCCGTTTATGTGTATGTAGAAGACTATAGTTCAATAAGCAGTCGCAGTTCGAAGCAGTCGATCCTGACTGCTTTAAGCTGCCGGTCTAAGCTATTAAAACCTAAAAATATTAGAGGTACTTACCAAACAAAAATACAATACATAATTTTAATATTATCATAAACATTATAATGTTAACTATCTTACTAAATTCATTGACTTGAATTTATCACAAAATTAATGTCAGGTGCAAAAAAATAACAATTTCTAAATCTGTATTTCAGTACCTAATAAAATTGGTGTTTTAACGATAAAAACGTTGTGTTTTTTATGATCGTTCGTCATAAAGTGGTTTATGTATTTGTTGTTACAAATTCACAGTATTTTATGGTTCCGTAGGTTTCATTTTGCCAACGGGATCCTAATACTAAATAGAAAGAAAAAATAAGAAAAAAATAGACGTTTTTAACACACTTCGTTCAGTGGCTCTTATTGCCCACATGTATATTACGCACGCGTACTTTTTACTTTACCATTCCAGCACGAGAGTGGTTATAAAAAAATCCTTTTTAATCTCTGGTAAGTTTTTCGTTCCAAAATATTTTTTTTTCTCGGCTTCTTTAGGCTCTCGGCTTTGGGTCGGACTGTAATGATATCTTGGCATCATCATCATTTCACCCGAAAGACGTCCACTGCTGGACATAGGCCTCCCCCAAAGGGGGGGATTGCCATAATCGCCACGCTTGGCAGGCGGGTTGGCGACCGCAGTATGCTTGTTACAAAAGCAACAGAGAACGCTGCTGCCCATTCTCTGGTGAGTCCCTTAGTCGCCTCTTACGACACCCACGGGAAGATAATGGGATGGTGCTATTCTTTACGTCCGACACCATACGGTCTTAGTAGTACGGAACCTTTATTTCACAAGTCCGATACGCACTTAGCCAGTTTTATGTTTGGTGTGGTAAACATTTCTAGGTGATGATATGTAAGTGGTCACCATCTTCTACGCAAGTACATACATCACAACGAAATTCAAAGCGTTTACTTCAGTCAAACCATTAAGAGGCTATTTAACGACTTTTACAGAATTTAAACTGACAATCACGTCAAAATGTGCAGTGTAAATGATTTGAAAAAAATATATGTTAAACTAGAACATTCTCTTAATCATTTAGTATCTGAATATTTTTTATTATATTCAAATTAAATAGTTTAATTAACTCGTGAAGTTGTGTCTGACGCGGACAAAATATTGACAATCACACAAAATCTACCAAGTATAATTAAACGAAACTTACACTATCTTATAGACAATTTTATTATCTTTATTTTAGTATAGGCCTTTTTTAAAGTTAAAGAATTAAATTTTTTTAAGTAAAAGTTTTTCGACTAAACTTTGAGAGTTTTAGACGCAGACAATCGTATGCGCTGCGTCCAAAACTCAAAGTTTAATAGCCCCTTAGCAGGAACTTTTAAATTGTCAAGAAGTCGGCCAGTTAGAAAGTTGAAGCTAGTTGCTCGGTCAAAACGTAGAGAGGTGTCTATGAAGAAGAACGTACAAGAAACTCCACGGCAATTTTTTGACGTGATAACGTATTATAAATCGATGAACACCGGCTGCACGCACATAAAAGTGTCACGTTCCGCCTGAGCCTGAGCGTGCAAGCGAGAGCGCGGAAGAAACGATAGAGAGGCACGATCGGCCCAAGCAATAAGCTCCGCCCACCTCGACGGAAGCCATTATTTGCTTATGATAAATATGTTAGCCATTATCACAAAGTACGTAAGGCTGCGTCGCGCCCGAACAGAGAGACCACTCAGAACAAACCGCCATTTTTACCACGCACACATTGACATTACGTTTATGGGCATTCTCAAGCAGTTTCAAGCAGACTTCAGACTCAACTGTCACGTGTTGTCTAAATGAATAAATGAGAGACATTGACATTTCACGACGAACAAGAAAATTTTGTTTAAAAAATTCCAACCAGTGTCAATAAAATTTCATATTGTCACAAATAAAACCTACAGAGTCAATACAGTAGCAGCCCTAGTGAGTCTGGCAAGTTTAGGTAATTATTTTTGAAGATGGCGGGAGCGGTCCTTCTGTACCCTCTATATTTTCTGCCATTATGTGTCTTTATGACGTTAACACGTAAAACTATCGTCCGTAAACCGACTTTACAGAGAACCATTTTTTTTTCTAAGTGTTTACATTCCTGAATACATGTTTCTTGTTGCTAATGAGGAGCTACGTTAGTGGTTAAGTAAAAGCTGTACGAATTGGTCAGTCGCGGTCAGTCTGTGGGTGGGTGACCAGCATCTATTTCATACCCAGACCCCTTTGTGACTCGGAAAGCACGTAATGCCGTTGGTCCCTTCTGCTGTTCGTAGATCTTTGACAGTCGTTATGAATGATCAGAGATTAGAAAGTCTGACAACCAGTCTTATCAAGGGTTGTCGTGTTACTCAGTAACTGGGTTGTGGAGGTCCGAAAGGCAGTCGCTCCATGTAAAACACTGGTATTCAGCTGCATCCGGTTAGACTGGAAGCCGACCCCAGCATAGTTGGGAAAAGGCTAGGCAAATAAACTTAATGATGCCAACAGATTATAAATTAAACTATAGATAATTCTTTTTCAACACATTTGCTCTTAACGCTCCGACTTTAGACTTACAATGCAACGCAATGAGAGACTTTGTAGGGGCAAAACTAGTTATAGTGACATCTAGCGGCAGACAGCGGAACTTGCTCATAAAAATTTTCCTGGACGGATGACGAATAATTCGAAAGACGACGTCGTTACAGAAATATCAGTCTTATTTTTACATACATACTGCTTTAAATTGTATGCATTTACTTTAGTTATTACGATACAGTTTAAGGTGCTAGTTCCGTTGCGCGCCGCTAGGTGTCACTATAACCATACTATAAAGTTGCTCAATAAATTGTGAGGTCGAATAGTAATTACAAAAACAAACACATTTATAAATTTTTTATTTTGTGTAAAGGTTGTTGCGACCACCACGCTTCTTCAGCAGCTTTGACGCATTTATTATGGCGCCATAAATCAGCCGCGTTATGTACATACTTTACTGGTTACGTGACAGTCGCAGCATGCTTCTGTAGATAGCCTGTTTGTATGGGTGTAAATCTGTATTAAATAATTAGTAACCTATGTAATATTCGTATTTTTTATTTATTCAATTAAATTCAAAACGCGATTCAGGATTTCGAACTCACTGTACAACGCCATCTAGTTATTTGAACTAAACTTATTTTTGCAAGTTCGTAGTTTACTTGATTATACATTCCGCCCACAGTGGATACATTGTTCATTGTTTCCGTCAAAGTAAAAGTCAAAGCATTTATTTCAATTAAACCATTTACAGGCACTTTTGAATTGTCAAGGAGTCGGTCAGTTAGTCAGAGAGTTGAAGCTAGTTGCTCGTTCCAAAACGTAGGTAGGTCTGTATGAAGAACGAACAAGAAACTCCACGGACACTCTTTTAAATCAAGTTTTTTACAAAGTCTGGTAACATGATTCTTCCACCATGAACCAGGGCTTATTGCCAAAGTCTGTACACGAGCAGTCTATGGGTCTATTAGGTAATCGCTGGATGTCCTGCGTGTCCTATATAACAATGCTTTCAGGATGTGGTTGAGACTGCCTCGTTACTGTAGCGCGTCGGAGATGTTTGCACAAACCCGTACCGACGGTTTCTATGCGATTGTACGCAAAAAAACGGCGTCGCTACTTAGGAGAGTGAGGGACAATCAAAACAGCATCCTGAAAACTGTTGCAGAGAGCTTCGGCTCTCCGATTATACAGCAGTTTGTGCGGAGGTTGATTTTTACTAACACTAGACTGTTTACTAACACTAGACGGTTGACATTTTTAATTTATATTGTTTGCTAAATTGATAATTATATTGACTTGACTACCTAAATTATTAACAATCATAATATTTGCACGCCAAAATATGTGGTAAACATGTCTGAACTATTTAATTTGGATGTTATCTTGCATGCATGTATTATTCTTGTATGTGTACACATGTTTGAGCAAATAAATGTATCTTTATCTTTATCTTTATCTAGGTTTATTTCCTCAAACCCTATCTAGTATCAATTTTATCAACTGCTTACAAAAGTATATTGAACTTGTATGATTCAATGTAATTTGTAATGAAAAATGCTTAAAAACAACAAATACATTGATTCAACATAAAAACTAAAAAAAAATTACGTTAAGGCACTTGATTTTCTGACAATCTGTCAAATTTCTTTGATAGATTTTCAACTTTATGACAAAAGCTTAAGGTTCATATTCAATTGGGAAAATATGACAGTTAGGTATAACTTAATGTGCTGGCGTCTGTACTTGATGCCTTTGATTGCGTTTGTGAACACCGTCAACCGCGATCATTCAAAACCAACAAATATTTATTTTTTCAACTTGTTTCTATGGGTTGAATTATTTAGCTCTCCTCAAAATAGTTGACTTGAATGCTGATAACAGCACCCGTTTACGAACATGACGCGTGGATGTCATGTTCGTGAACGGGCGCTGTCAGTAGAGATTGGTCAACTCTTAACTGCCATGGCTTTTATCTTCATTCTTTTTTAGGTTCCGAACCTCCAAAGGAAAAACGAAACCCATATAGGATCACTTAGTTGTCCGTCTGTCTGTCAGTTCGTCTGTCTGTCAAGACCCTTTATCTCGGGATCGCGTAGAAGTATCGAGTTCCTTTCGGGAAAGCTTAACAGATAGAGCTACATTCTCATTTATAATATTTATTTATTGATAAGACACTCCAACGACTTACTCACTAAAACATACACAAACAAAAGTCACATTCAGTTTCAGGTATAGAGGATTCATCACTTACAGAAGCGCACAGCACTAGAATATTGTACGGAACCCTAGGTGGGCGAGTCCGACTCGCACTTGTCCGGTTTTTTTATGTTTTGTATTTTTATTTTATTTTGTTTTATTGGGAAAACCTAGAGACCTAGAGACCTACCTACGTTTTGGACCGAGCAACTAGCTTCAACTTTCTGACTAACTGACCGACTCCTTGACAATTCAAAAGTCTTGTAATTTAAATAAATGACTGACTTTGACTTTGAATTACTTACCTACTTGAATAATGAAAAATTCTATTCTAGGATAAAAGAATTCGTTACAATTTTCAGTTCGTTCAAAAATAATTGTTATACATGTATGTACTACGTTCAACGAAAATATTACCCGTTACGTAGGTACTCGTATTCACGTCAAACACACGGTCCTGTCCACGCCACAGCCACACTACGATTCTTGCTATCCCTTGTTTCCATGTTCTAAAGATGATGTCTTTCATTCCACTCCTCTTCTGCGTTCATATCTGAACTATTGTCAAGTATACCAATATCACTTTCGTACTTGCTTTTATTTAATTCATTTACATTTGTATGCTTATTGCCATGACTTCTCTGGCTCAATAAATTCTCCATTGCATCAAATTTATCATGTCTCTGATTCCAGTCGTTCTCTATTTTATTAATTTTGACAATGTGTCGTTGACTATCTTTTTCAATTAAATCCCAAGCTCTAACAGTATCAGCAAAAGTTTTCTTTTGTCTGTTATTGTCTTTATTTTCTTCTTTTCGTTTCTTATTGTCTTCATTTGTGGTTCCCCCCTCTCTATCTTTGTTTTTGATAGGTCTATTTTTATTCAAATTAATGGTTTTTAAATTTTCTTTCATTGGGTAGAATATTACTGAATATTGGTCATGATTAAATACTTGATTTGTTCTCAAATCCAATTCCTTTTCATATGCATTAATTGCGTCTTTTATATCTTTTTCATTGTTTCTTTTACTGTTACCCGACGATTCTATTTTTGTTATTTTCTTATCTCTGTCGCCATGTCGAATCGTATGTTTATTATTTTTCTGACTATTTTCTTTATTAGATCTATGGGCATCTTTGGGGCGTCTTCTGTCTTTGCTCATCTGTTTTTTGATCTTTTCTCTTGATCTATTTTCTATTTCATCTACTTCTTTTCCTTCATTGCTGTCATCATGCACTTTTCTTTGAGTCTGCTCTGGGCCAACATCTCCGAATTTTGCTTTTTCCTCTTTGTTAGGCCACATAGATATAGAATCTTCTATTCTCTTATCAATTTTTTCATTGTTCTTTAACATTTTTGGATTGGCTTTGGCGTTAAATTTTTTGTTTACTGTTTTTCTCATGTTTTCGATGAGTTTACGTCGATGCTTGCCAGTTGTCAATTCTTGAACACCTTTACGAAGCTTAGGTAGAAATTGGTCTGGTTTATTATCTTCAGGGTTGACGTTTACAACTTCTGGTTTGGCTGTAACAGTAAGTAAGTACCTAATATATTTGATTACGAAGAACGTGTTATAAAATTCTTTCGTGTTTTTTGCATTTGCAGCTCAGTATCAAGTAAGACGTTGGTCCTACGCCTGATCTCTCCCCGGTCGTGTCGGATTGTCGTCCCACCGGACTATGAGAGTGAGGGAAGAGTGAGTGCTCCTGTGTTTGCACACACACTTGTGCCACACTTACTAAAAGCAGTTTCGAGAGCACGTTTGACGCAGGAAGAGGTGAAGAACAGTGTTTCGGAGGGAGGTGGAACGTGTCGCTGCTGTACGGTAGTACTAATATTTTTACTGTGCTTGTGCACCGTAATATCTTCTGCGTACTTGATTAGTCTGCATTGAAATGGGCCACTGTAATCGAAATTTGGTTAAGAATGTTATTATGAACTGTAAAATACATACGTTTGGGTGAAAAGCGCCTGTATCTGCTCCGGGCAACACTCAGGGCATCATCAGGAAATTTTGCTGAAATATCTGTTAGTAGATGTGCTAGAAATAAAAGAAGATCACGCTTAATGTTACGAACTAGCTGATGCCCGCTACTTCGTCCGCGTGATTATTGGTTAACAGCGGAGATTTATTTTGCGCAATTATTATTTTTACACGATTTTGCTCAATGGTTTTGTTTTGGACTCATCATACCACCAGAGGTATGGTGGCCCCGCACACAATATTTTGATCCAACAAAAATATATGGTTATAGGTTTTTTTATTTACATTAGTAAAATTAGCTTACCTATTTTATTTTTAAGATATCCCAGCTCCACTTACCAACATAACAGAGGACTATGGAAAATTTCATTTTAATTACACATCGGAAAATTTCACTGAATTTTTCGTCATCGAAAATTGTTACTAGTACTTCAGCTTATCTGTTCGTTTTTGATTACTGAATAAACAGCATAACAATGTAATTTAGGAGTTCTGAAAGCCTAGCATGAGCGAACGGAGACAGGCAATTTTTTTGAAAGCGATCGATTCACTTGATGCAAAAAACCCGTTACGCACGTAGTAAATGAATAAATAAATATCATTTAGAAAGTCAAATAAGCGAGTTATGGCCTGTAAAGGTGGGCCCTCAGTTCTCACATAGAGGATTGAGGGACCACCTGTACCGGATAAACTATGAACAGTACAGAAAAAATCTGTATGCCAAAATCTGTATGCCAAAATCTAAGCTAATTAAATACCGAACAACATTTGTGGAAACAAGATATTATCGCAAAACACTGTCCTACTTTGTATAACTTCATCTAAAATGGGCCCACAATTCTCATACA
Organism: Charanyca ferruginea; assembly: GCA_947361185.1. Classification (NCBI taxonomy): domain Eukaryota; kingdom Metazoa; phylum Arthropoda; class Insecta; order Lepidoptera; family Noctuidae; genus Charanyca; species Charanyca ferruginea. The sequence continues at coordinate 16,824,199 of OX376081.1, forward strand.
CGTAAAAGTTTAATACGCACTGGGTAACACGATACACCTTGGTAAGACTGGTTGTTAGATTTTCTAACTTCTGATTGCTCATAACGACTGCCACTTAGCCACTTCATAACAATAGGTAATACTAATAGGGTATTTTACTCTATACGAGAAAAAATCTATAAATATGTTATTGAGACAGTTTAGGCATAAAGCAGTCGGAAAATGTAAGTTTTAGTTCATAAACTAACAAAACAAATTTTTAAATTCAATTCAAAGTTTACCGTATTTTTAATCTGTTATATAACACCGTGAAATAGTAGCGGCCATGTTATTACGACGTACGGCTGTGTAAACGAAAAATTGACAACTGTCAGTCAACCGATTGGCGTAATATAGGCTTTACAAAGCCTATATTACGCCCTTTTATTATTTTCGTAACCAATGTAATTTTTTCATTATTACACTTATTACAAAATATGCTTTAAATTACTTTTAAATGATATACAACTATCTTATTTAATATGAGCTCATTTGATCCAAAACGAACTGACGTCATTTACGCTGAGCAATATGGCGTCCAGTAAGAGGCGTTTTAGTCAAACTACGCGCGAAATTTGAAAATTTAAAATTTAGATGCATTTTTATGGCACATATCGATTGAATAAAAATTTTCTGTTTTTTTTTGGTGGCATATTAGCAATACAGAATTTGATTGAGACACTTTTCAAAAATGGGTGTAATACCCTATTATGATTGTCGTTTGAAATTACTAAAACCAAATTTAAACTTGGATACAGTCGTGTTTTCAATTTGGAAATCGAGTAAATACAACAGCGCGCTTGTGTTACGCCTACTGTATCAAATCGCTGTAAGTAGGCAAATTAAAATCGACTGTTACATTGAACGACACTGCTATCTTTCTTTTTAGGGCTCCGTACGTTAAAAGGAAAATTAATTTTTTTTTTTTAAGACAGTTGTGGTTCACAATATTTGTTAGTAGGTAAGTGCTTATGAATTATGTTAGTATCTACATCAATTAATTTACACTTCAATAAATGACCTATCTTAATTACAAATATTAATCAATATACTAATATAGACGAAATATAAAGAAAGAAGTTCAACTAATATTTAAGTTAAAATGAGCCTAGGATTTTAATTACCAAATTAAATAAAAAACAATGTTATTTTTACCCGACTACGGCAAAGCCAAAGGAGGGTTATGATTTTGACAGGCTATGTATGTATGTATGTATGTATGTATGTATGTATGTTCATCTGTTCGCTCATAGCTCCTAAACTACTTATCAGAACTGAACAAATGAGGTATCGTTAGAAGCGTCTTGATCGTCCGCTGGTTATAGGCTATATGACGTATCACCGAACCCAATGTGGCGCCCTCTGGCGAACAAAAAAACCAAGATTAAAAAAAAATATGAAGACAAGCATACCGTGTTTGGTATCATTGGAAAGGGGTTCACTAGTACCTTTCAAATATATAATATTTAATGGTGATTTGACACAAATTAATGTAAAAAAAGGAAAGATTACCAAATAAATTAAGATACGCATACCGTGTTTAGTATCATTGGAAAGGGGTTCACTAGTACCTATTAAATATATAATACTTAGCTGTGACTCCAAAATGGTTTAAATAAAAAAATAAAGTTTAAAAACTAAAACCCGACCACAACAAAAAGTGATCTAAAAAGTACGAAACAAGAAAATATTTCACACAGAAATCAAGACATAGGTACAAAATGGTCAAGGTAAGCCGTGGTTGCATGCCATTATATTCATATTCATCGCACTCATATGGGATACAGGCATGCAACCACGGCTTACCTTGACCATTTTGTACCTATGTCTTGATTTCTGTGTGAAATATTTTCTTGTTTCGTACTTTTTAGATCACTTTTTGTTGTGGTCGGGTTTTAGTTTTTAAACTTTATTTTTTTTATAAGTTTTATTTACGTATAAAAGTCTGTCATGGTAGTCGTGACCGTGCCACACAGACATACATGACTGTGGAGATAAAAAGGGAATAGTTTTTCACTTTACAATGGATTATAAACATAATTATTATGACGATAATTATTATCGTCATATTTCATTAAATTAATGCGCCTTACTCACCATCCTTCTTGCAGTACAACCCGCCAAGGTCATACATCAAAAGTACCGTAAAAAAAAAAACAATTAATAATAATTATTGACGTACAGCAAGCTTATGCACGGTCGTTTTGCATCGTGCATCGTGCATGACCTTGGCGGGACGTACAGCAAGAAGGATGGTGAATAAGGCGTTTATCACAAAACCACGGACTAGAAAAAAAACAAAGACTCCACGCCACGCATATCGAAAATGAAGCACCTAAATAATAAATAAATAAATAAAATTCATTTATTTCAGGTACTTAACCCGTATAGAACAATAGAACAATAATATTGAAGAAGAAAATTACATTACATTAATAAAATAAAACTAATAATACACCAATTCACCGTAAAGTAGGTACAGTACGCAAAAGAGATAAGTATCCATGTCGTCGGGATTAGTTGAAGATTTCTTAGAAACCAATGGGGGATTCAAATGAAATTTTATTAAATCATTGAACTGTTTATTCTCTATAAATTGTATTTTATTTTATTCATAAAAACCTATCGGTTTCTAAGTAAACTTCAACTGTTTCCGGCGACATGGATACTTATCTCCTTTGGTGACCGTACATACCGAGATGCACACATAGATCGGTACTGTCGGTAGTCGGTACTTTCGGCGCGGAATCCTATTTATTCTATACCCTGTTCACAATATTATAAGATTACACATAAACACAAACCTTTTTTACAGTCCCTTCAACCGATTTTGACTTTTATTCCGTAGACTTATGGATGACATTAGAGGCAAAAAAGTGGTTACAATAACAATCCCATATCCTCCCGTGGGTGTCGTAAGAGGTGACTAAGGGACTTAGCAGAGAATGGGCAGCAGCGTTCTCTGTGCCTTTGTAACAACCATACTGCGATCGCCAACCCGCCTGCCAAGCGTGGCGATTACGATAAAACCCCCCTTTGGGGAGGCCTATGTCCAGCAGTGGACGTCTTTCGGCTGAAATGATGATGAATAACAACTGTTTACTGCAGATGCCATTTGTCATGCTACCAACGCAATATGAGTCAAAATCGGTTGAAGGGACTGTAAAAAAGGTTTTTGTAAATGTCTAATCATAATGTGAACAGGTTCGTGACACAAAGTACGTAAAGCGTCTTACGCACCATCCTTCTTGCTGTACGTCCCGTCAAGGTCACACATCAAAAGTACCGTGAAAAAAAAACAATTGGCGGGACGTACAGCAGGAAGGATGGTGCGTAAGACGCTTAAGGCTACGGCGCGCCCGAGTAATATTTTGTGTGCGTGACTATGATGTAAATGTGTGCTTGAGGCATGTTTGTACAAACGGTCTGGCTTACTTAGGGTGCTTCACTTTCGATAGGCGTGGCGCGGAGGCCTTTTTTTCTAGTTCGTGTACAAAACAATATGAAACTATACGTATAAAGCTTTCTTTTGAATCACTATCTATTGATGACCGTATTCAAATTCGTTGCATGGTATAAAATATCTGTTGTGTTGTGTCACGTGTCTTGTGTGTTTTGGTGGGTGGGTGTGTGGTGGTTGGTGTGTGTGTGTGTGGAGGGTGTGTTGGTGTTTTATGTGTGAAGTGTGTGGGGGGTTGTGATGGACGTGTTGGTGTGCGGGGGTTGGGTGTGTGTGTTTGTGTGTGGGGGTGTTGTCTGTGACGTGTATTTTGATGGATTTAGAGTCTATAGTAGAAACCGTGTGGTGACGGCCGCGAATAGCACCACCCCATGTCTAACAGCGGGTGTCGTAGAAGGCGACAGAGGGATATTGACCAGAGGATGGGCAGCAGCGTCCTTCTGAGTACCATAACACCTACTGCGATCGCCAACATGGATCGGCCAAGCATGGCGATTACGGCTGAACCCCCCCATTGGGGGAGTCCTATGCCCAATAGTGGGCGTCTAAAGGTTGACATGATGATGATGAGAGTCTATAGTACTTGAAATATAAAAAATATTATTATTTATTATTAATAAGTATGCGTACGGTGGCAACGGGCGTTTGGGGTATGCAGAAACCTTAACCACAGTATAAATATTAGTACTACCGTACAGTAGCGACACGCCCCGCCTCCCTCCGAAATACTGTTCCTCACCTCTTCCCGCGTCGAACGTACTCTCGAAACTGCTTTTAGTTCAAGAGGCGCGTAGACACGCACACACACGCACGTATTTGTACAGTCTGTTATTTTGGTAGTAGTGTAGGTAATTGAATCGTTTCGTTTGTATGGAGTGTCGTGCCTTAACCGTGTCTGGTTTTACCTGGACGCCTAGCAACCCTAATGCCTAAATATAACTTAAAGCTAAGGAAATAAAGTTGAAATTTCAAAACACGGCAAGCCTAAGCAAACCGTGGTATTGTTTTTGCACTTACGACGGTTAACATTGAAACTTTAACTCTTTTTTTTTATATCATTTGATAGGCGTACGTCATTACCATATTGTTAAGTTATATTTTAAAGTCAGAGAATATATTTTATACGAACCATTTATAATTTTATGAGGACTTGTGAGTATTGTGCTGATTTGACGACGACGAACACTAACCGCTCATGATACAGTTTTTACTAGTACGAGGGCACAGAATACTTAATAGTACTACGTACAGAAGGGACACTCCCTTCCCCGCGCTATATCAGATACCGCACCCTCACCCCGCACTTACAGGGGCTAACCGCCGACTCTTTAGCCAGGGCGCTCAAAATCGTAAGAACTGCAGCGCTGTAGGTACTGCTGACACAAACACACAATTTTGCGATTTATTTTGTTTTAAGTTTTATTTATTAGTTTTAATCTCGATGATTCATTTATTTTCCAAGTTTTCGTCGTTTTATAATAATACAATTAAAACTTCCCTTAATAATAACATACCAACATTACCAGCTATTAATATTGCTCTCTCTCTTTATTGTCTTTGTTATGTACTTATGTCCCTTTCTTTCACGTTCTATTCATTCTTGGAATTGAAAAGTAGTACCTACCCTACGCACTAACTTTGTCGCGTCGCCCCATTGCGTTGCCGCGTAATGGTCGGGGCGATATCGTGAATTCCATATTTTGTAATTAGGTACCTTAATTTACCATTATTGATGAATAAATAAACCTCTTTACATAATAAATATTATAATATTACTTTTATGTCATTACAAATCCGAGTATTCATAATCAAATATCATTTATTTTATTTATTAGAAATAAATAATTGACCGCTCGGACAAGATCACTTCATAATAATGCTCGAAACGTTCGGGTAGTTCCGTCGTCGTTCGGTTCGCCCGACGCAAAGCGCTGCACTTTTATTTTGTACGCCACGACATCCAACTGATTCAACCCTACTAAAATTCACGCACACATTTGCACGTGTACAGACGTCATTTGGTTTTGTAGTAGTAATAGGTAATTATTTTGCAAGTTTTGTATGAAGTGTCCGAGGTGTGACGAGGGGTTAGGGCGAATTAGTCTAATGACAGCCGATGCCTACATTGCATCTCGTAACAAAATGTTACTTTGTAAAGTATATTGTAAAGATTGTTAATTTTAAAGGACAATGCCAGAAACTCTATAGAACTTTGCCCCACTCAATAAAAGTCATGTGCAATATGTAGCATCTTACTGTTTATTTATTGCTGATAACTAAACATTAGTCTTAGTGACTTTAGAACTTGCGATTTCCGTTTAAATCTAAAAACAATAATGACATTGATTATAGGTTAAATTGTATTTTAGGTAAAATGAGTTTGTATTTTGTGGGTAGGTATTTCGTAATCCGCAAGTTCTAAAGAAAAACAATTTAGTATAGAAAGGTTCTATATTCATTACAATTATTTTAATTAATTATTTTTTTCTGTACATGTGTTACTTTTTCTGTACATGGGTGGGGCAGGATCTGGCATTGTCATTTAATTCTTGTATGGTTGTCTCTTGGATAAGTAATAAAGATTATTATTATTATATTTTTATTCGTCGCCTAAAAATACCTAGCCATGCCGAAGCCGTCAGTAGGCGCCGCCGCCGGGCCTAAATGTTAGGGTAGCTACAGGCACAGCTGGGCGGTAAAATCGAATATACAATACGTTACAAAAGTCCTGTCCGATCCAATAATCCGATCCTGGTTCAACATACGTACTAGAAAAAAATGTTATAAAAATGTTAGGCTCTAGACAGACGGACCGCATTCCAACTGCAATCCAACCGCAAATTGCAGTTCAGATGCAGTTTGAATGCAGTTGACACGACTGCAATAGAACTGCAAACCAAACGCCACACCAACACACAATTGGACTGCAATTGGACTTCAGTTGGACTGCAATTGGACGGCAATTGGACTGCAATTGCAATGCAATGGGACTGCATGTTTGGTTTGCAGTTCTATTGCAGTCGTGTCAACTGCATTCAAACTGCATCCGAACTGCCATTTGCAGTTGGATTGCAGTTGAAATGCGGTCCGTCTGTCTAGAGCCTTACTCATAAAAAACAAAAGTTATTGATTTTTTATTTTTATAATCCATGTGAAATTTAACACTGAATATAGCCAATTTTCATAAGTTGACAACACTCCACCTGCCGACAAAATCTTTTTATTTTATTGACGTGACAACGTCTTATAATTCGATAGCCGGCTGCACGAACGAAAAAACATAACGTCATGCGTCGTTGCGTCGTTACGGCGTTACATGACGTCATGCGGCGTTACCTCGCTCTGAGGCGTTCCAAGTGAAAAGTGAATGTGGTGTCAATTGTTTATAGCAGCGATAATTACAGCGATAAAGGTAATGATTCTTTCGCGTTGTCACGTTCAACTATCGTCAGTAAACTGACTTTACAGACAACCAATTTTTTTTTTCAAAGAACACCGCCCTACACTACCGCGTTTAAGGCACTCTTTTAACTAGTCGCCGCCTCTTTGATGTCGCCGACTGGTTGCCTACCGGCACGCTACTTGTTGCCAAGTTGTTCTGCAAGTTGAAGACTGATTGGAGTCGAACGTATGTACTTTCGGTCGACTTTTTCGTTCCACAAGTACTGCCGAATCGAATGATTTGTTGACCCGAATCACAAAATACAGAGGGTACAGAAGGACCGCTCTCGCCATCTTCAAAAATAATTACCTAAACTTGCCAGACTCACTCACTAGGGCTGCTACTGTATTGACTCTGTAGGTTTTATTTGTGATAATATGAAATTTTATTGACACTGGTTGGAACTCTTTGCAATTTTCTTGTTTGTCGTGAAATGTCAATGTCTCTCATTTATTCATTTAGACAACACGTGACAGTCGAGACTGATGTCTGCTTGAAACTGCTTAAGAATGCCTATAACCGTAATGTCAATGTGTGCGTGTTAAAAATGGCGGTTTATTCTGAGTGGTCTCTCTGCTCGGGCGCGACGCAGCCTTACGTACTTTGTGCCCGAATGAACTACCCGATCGGCACAAGCCGAACAAGTGCAGTATTTTCTTCGGGTCGGCTTTGTTGTTCAACAAATATTGCCGAACCGACTATGTGTGTAGCTACCCTAACTACAACGTTCGTTTTCTATATTGTCCTGGTATTTGTGGAAAAAATTGTAACATCTTATGTGGATGGATAATAACTCCCCACGACTTTCTAAAGTGGTCACTTCTTGTTGGCCGTTCAAAGTTGAAGTTCGCCTTTGTTACCGCGCTCTGTCGTCTTCTTACAACTCTGAACCTCTTCTGATTGCTCGTTATTGGTAACATGCTTCGTAACATCGGGTGGCCTGTTGGTCTGCGGGTTTGTTTCAAGATGGCCTCCTGGTTCATTAAACGTCTTATATAACTCATTCGTCGGCGTTTCATTTCTATTCGCTGTATGAAAGACAGTTTTCTGTTTCTTGTTTGGTTTGAATTTGCTGTTTCTGTGAATTGAATTAAAAATGTTCTTAGATATAATACAAAGAGGAGGTCGTGGCTCATTCAAAGCCATACGGATCAAGGTTAAGATACCTGTATGTCTATTCTATTACAATCTCCCTCGGTGAACACCTAGGTGAAATGAACTGCCATCTGTCTCGATGTTAGGGATTTAAAAAGCACTACAATCGGATGACAGCTCACTTCACCTAGGTGTTCACCGAGGGAGATTGTAACAAAATAGTACTGCTGTTTACGCGGATGAAGCGAATTTAGCAATTGGTTTTTTCAAGGAAGGAAAATAAACTGCGCGTGTTAGGGACGAGACAAAATGCAGTTTATCTAATAAAGGTGTATTGCACAGTACTTTGGTTCCTACTGGATCAGCTTTCTCCACACTTCACAATTATCACTAACTAGACATATTGTCCAAAACGATTAATGCAAAACAATGAGACGAAGCGTGTGTCTTGTTAACGAGATTTCGGTCATATTGCCCAAGTTCTTCAAAGAAGCGTTCGCAGGTGTCACCACAGTCTATATCGCGCATGTGCCTCTCACTTGCACTCGTTACTAAGGTAAGTGCGGGAATGGGACAGAGGTTTTTTTTTTTGCAAAACCAACCAAAGTCACCATTCAAATAATTCAAAAAATGTGTGAGTGCGGTGATCCTGACCAGACAATGTCCCACTTACTACAGTGCCAAAAGTGCCCCTACACCTGCACCTTAAGGGGCTATTAAACGACTTTTACAGATTTTAAACTGACAATCACGTCAAAATGTGTAGTGTAAATGATTTGAAAAAAAAATATGTTAAACTAGAACATTCTCTTAATCATTTCGTAAGTGAACATATAATCAATTTTGAGAGTTTTGGTCGCAGAACTGATGCAGACCGGACGCAGTCTGCGTCCAAAACTCTCAAAATTTAGTCGAAAAAATTAAATAAAAGTAGTATTCTTTCAAAATTAAAAAAAAGGCGTATACTAAAAGACAGATAATAAAATTGTCTGTAAGATGGTGTAAGTTTCGTTTAATTATACCTGGTAGATTTTGTGTGATTGTCAATGTTTTGTCCGCGTCAGACACAACTTCACGAGTTAATTAAACTATTTAATATGAACTTAATCAAAAATATTCACTTACTATATGATTAAGAGAATGTTCTAGTTTAATATAAAAAAATTTCAAATCATTTACACTGCACATTTCGACGTGATTGTCAGTTTAAAATCTGTAAAAGTCGTTTAATAGCCCCACCTACCTACTGGGCCCAAGTAATCTAACAAAAAAGGAAAACCATCGATTCGATAAGAAGAAGATCTACAAATGACAGACGTGACCAGCAGGTACAGGAAGGTCAAAGTCAAAGTCAAAGTCAAATCATTTATTTCAATTAGACCATTAAAGGCACTTTTGAACGTCATATTGTAAAATTTGAATCTAGTTGCCCATTCCAAATGGTAGTTTCGTATGGAGAAGAATAATAATAATAATAAGTGGGGACATTTTCACACACAGCCATCTGACCCCAAACTAGGGAGACCCTGTACTATGGGTGTCAGACAGCTGATATACATTTTTTTTTGTAAATACATACATATGTAGATAAGAATGGGCAAGAAACTCCATACATACTCTGAATGAAGGGTATTCGTATTCCCGTAAGGTACCCACCTTCATCAGCCAAAGATTGTGCGGCTCTCCTGCCGGGCTGGGCGTCACCGAACCGATCAGTTATCACCTTCTCTAACCAGGTTCTTAGCCGTGTGCCCCGGTCTGATGTCCTCAAGCGTTTATACGGTGCCATGAAAGCGTCTATTAGTTTAGTGCACAGTTCGCGAGCGTCGTATTTCCCTGGAACCAACAATTTAAAATTATTTAAGCATTTTTAATCGACTTAAAAAAAAAGGAGGTTATGAGTTCGACCCGTATGTTTGTATGTATGTATGTTTGGCCGCGATTATCTCCAGTTTGGCTGAACCGATTTTGATGCGGTTTTCAGAAAAAAAATTGTTACATTCTGGAGAAGGTTTTAGTATACAACAACTAGAAATTTTGAAAAAAACAACAAAAACCGAGATTACGTTTTCGTTTCTTCAATCTTTCCATCTTTGGAGGACTTTCAATCTCTGTTTTAACAGTGTTGCCGTTTCTTAATGTATTTAGGTGACAAGGAGACTCTAAAAAGTGAAAAATAAAAAGTTTTTTTAAAGAAGAAAACCGCCTTCAAAAAAAAACTAAAACCTTTTATTTATTTATTTTTTATTTTTGACCAAAGCTCTAGCAGGGCCGCGGGATCTTTGGCAGTCATTAGAGTTTGGGTTGTCAGAAGCCAGTAAGTCTGACAACCAGTCTTACCATGAGGTGTGTGTGTTACCCAGTTACCCAATCCGATAGGCAGTCGCTCCATGTAAAACACTGGTATTCAGCTGTATCTAGGTAGACTAGAAGCCGACCCAACATGTTGGGAACAGGCAAGGCAGATGATGACCAAAGGGCTCGCCATTTCTTTCTTTCTATCTATTTATTTTATGTATTATAGAAAATGCCTAAAAAGAACTCAGCTTCTTCTTCTTAGCGTGTCGATAGCAAACATGGAAGTGTTACGTGTGTGTGAATGTGTGCGTATAAATGTGTGAGTGTGTATGTGTGAGTAGTGTTTGTTCTTGTCAGATTCCATGTTTGGCCCAGAAGAACTCAGCTTTTATTCTTTTCCACTACATTAAAGGTATTACAAATCTTAAAAATCTAATAATATTATGTACAATTCTAAGAAAAAGACAGGAGAGCTCAAAGGGCATCAAAAAACTCGTCCACATCGCTGTCAACGGGACACGTGCCCAACAGGCTGGCAGCATTGCCACATTGTATGGCAATGCTGATTCTTTGACCCAAGAATAGACCAGCCTTCGGGTCACGTGAAGAGTCGACCAGCCGCTTGGCGATGTCACGAAAAACAATATGGGCACTCGGACCCCATGGCCCTAGAGTTTCTACCCCAAACGGCTCAAATATATAGCTTTCAAGAAGGCTATTATATTTGCGCCGTTTGAGGTTTTCGGCACCTGCAGCAGCCGCCCCAGTACAATACGTTGTGCTAGGAAGATGAGATGGCGCAAGGGTGTCGACACGTTGCGTCCCACACCAAAGGCCTACCCAACTTCCAAGGCATTATGGTCATCCCATCTGGTCTCTACAAAGAACTCAGCTTGTATCTGCGACTCCGACAAGCAGAAGACATTATTGACGACACGGTTGGCGCAGTAGCTGAGCGATCGACTGCTGCGCAGCGTGTTGCGGGTTCGATGGGCGGGCCCAGGGTAAATATTTGTGTGATGAGCACTTGTGTTTGCCTTGAGTCTGGGTGTTGTTTATGTATACGTGTATGTATTTTAAATGTATTTGTGTATGTATATCAGCTATCTGATACCCATAGTACAGGGTCTCCCTAGTTTGGGGTCAGATGGCCGTGTGTGAAATGTCCCCACATATTATTATTATTATGCATATGCATTACTCCCACAGGCGCGACCTGGATAGAAGCCTTGGAGTAGATATTAGTGGAGAAAATTTAAGTACTTTATTAGAATGTAAAAAGACCAAGCATAGACAGACGTCAGCACACCAATCTACTCCGGACTATCAAATTTTCCCAACTGAACACGAAACAAATTTTTTTTAACTCTTAGGTTAGTTTTAAAAAAGAAAAAAAAAGTTTATTTGGCTCAGAGAAAGAACACGGTTTAACAAGATTACAAACTAACATGATTTAAAAATACAGCACTGATTGTGGGTAGTGTGTGTGTGTGTGTGAGTGGTGTGTGTGTGGGTGTGTGTGTGTGTGTGTGTGTGTTGGCGTCAACTCACCGTTAGGGTATTTCTCGAACTCCCCGACAGTATCGAGTAGGTGTTCCCCCTCATCTTCGCTGTAAAATGCATCAGCGTAATCGATCAAAGCGTTCACTTCTTCAGACAACGACGATCTACGTTCTTTAAACATGCCATTACCCATTCTCATAAACACTGAAAGAACAAACACCATTTCATTTAATAAAATGTTAAAAATTATCATCATCATCATGTCAACCTTTACGCACCCACTGCTGGGCATAGGTATCCCCCAAAGGGGGTTCAGTCGTAATCGCCATGCCTGGCCGATGCATGTTGGCGATCTGAGTAGGTGTTATGGTCCTCAGAAGGACGGCGCTGCCCATCCTCTGGTTAATATTTCTCTATCGCCTTCTACGACACTCATGGGTAGAAATGGGGTGATGGTATCCACGGCCGGCACCACACGGCTTCTACAGATCTAGACAAAAAGCTTTAACTAAGTAAAAATCGCCCAAAGCCTCCATATACTTACACCCACAATGTATTTAATCAGCTCTTCTGTGCACGGTGCGAGCAAGTCTTCCAAACGAACTTTGGATTTTCTAACCATTTAAGGGCTCACGACAGGAAAGAAACTTGGTCAGGGTCGATGTCACCAGATACGGTCAAGAGGACTATATTTAATGACAGTGATTACTCACTTTTAAACTGATCCATGTCTACACCAGCCATAGAAAAGACTTCGCCGATCAGCTTGACTTTCTCTGAGAGCATTTTCCCAACCCACGCTATAGTCCCGGTCTCGAACCAACTGAAAAAAGATAAAAAAATACAAACTGGATTCGTTGAAAGTTATTGATAGACGTGCCAAAAGGTTCATTGACAACGACTCTCTTGTTAAGGCTATAATGCTCCTGAGTCTTGAACATCGCCGCTAGATGTCGGAAGACGTCCACTGCTGAACGAAGGCCTCTTTCAAAATGGGGGGATGTCATAATCTCCACGCTGGGCAGGTGTCTAGGGGATCACAGTAAAGTTATTAAGTACACGGACGCCGCTGCTGCCCGACTTCCGGATTTTCCCTAAGTCGTCTTCTACGACACCCTCGAGCATGGGTGCTATTCTAGCCCAGACACCCCACGGGGTTGCCAGCCTATCGGTCTTTTTTTTCTATTTCAGAGAGTGTGCTTTGGAATTGCACAACTTAATTCCACCATCCCAATTTCATCATCAGACGACCAGAGATACAGCAAAGCGTCACCGCTATATTGTTGAAGTTCCACGGTCTCGAACTAAGCGTCTTGCTTCCACATTAATTGTGCGAACTGCCAGACTGTGGAATTCACTGCTCGCCTCTCTGTTCCCCGATAAGAATTTGGGTATCTTCAAGGCACGAGTGAACCGGTTCATCCTAGGTAAGCGTGCTCCACCTTAGGCCACATCTTTACTTAAGATCAGGGGAGTTGCGGACAAACGCAAGCCTATTAGAATATAAAAAAACATTAACCGGTTGAAGAGTATCAGCTCTTTTCTTGTTAATTAATGGATTTGAGCATTTTCAGAGCTTTAAAGCCACACTATTTCAGAGTGTCATGAGCTGTTTCATGGTATACACTTGACTTCTAACTAGTTTGATTACTGACATCATCAGACTTTGAAAACCGATCATGGATAAAGTGCATCTCAAGACAATTCTAACAAGCCCAAAGACGAATAGGATACGTTGTTCCGTTATGGAGTTCCAGTATTGACCTTCCAGGTCCATCATCAGATATGTTCGTTGGAATGGTTTGTACCAACATGGGTATAAATAACAAACATTTGCAAAGTTTTAAATCAATAGAACAATTAGAAGTTAGTTTAATTCAAGTATTAACAAAAGACGAAATGATATAGTATGCAATTCAAATTCGACCTCAAAACATGTGTTTGTAGAAAGGTTTTTCTCTTTCTTAGGACCATTTTTGTACAATACATTAATTAGAGAACTTAGTATTTACAATTTGAATAACTTTAGCTGTAAAAAAATAATATTTCAATATTTAAAAACTACCTCTTATGAACAGACAGAAGACTTACTCGTAGTATGTAAATAAAATTGCTAACAGGCGGTAATTCTTTTTGTTTCTACCATTTAAGTTTTTCACGGTAACTATAATTTAAGTTTTATTGTATTTTTGCGTTAATTTATTATATCTAATAGTAAGCACTCTCTAGCCTGAAGCACTGGTTCAACCTAGTTCAGGCAAATATGCAATTGTGATTTATTTTATATTTGTTAGATATATACCTATTGTAAATGTGACGATGTATTAAATAAAAGATTATTAAAAAAAAATTCTTACAAAGTTACAGATGGAGTTAATAAAAGCGAGTTAAAAAGACAAATACCCAGCTACAATGCGTTCAACATTCGCAACCACTTCACTGACGTGCTTCTTGTCCTTCTCTATGATCAGCCTGGTGAACTCCAGCAGGAAGACCACCAAGTACCCTTCGTTTAGCTGATCCATCATGTCGTGGTACTTTTTGTTCGGAGTTAATGTTGTAAACGGTGATGTAAGCGTGAAAGCTGTGGAGAAAATGTTGGTGAGCGTTTTGAAAAACAAGGCCGTGTGTGTTTAGTGACAATATGTCGTGCATATGTTATTTTTGCTTCCTCATGGGGAGGCAATTAAGAAATCTGAAGGATGAGTTACAGTTTGGTGTAACAGATACATTTCCGAAATTAAATTATACCACTCGAAGCTAAAGGATCAAAGATTTTGTTACAATTTTCATCTCGTTACAAATAATTATGAGATACATGTAATTCGGTCAAAAAATGACACGTTACGTACTCATATTCACATAAAAGAAACGGCCGTATCTTCGACACCACCTATTTAAAAGCGTGCCATCGCGAGGAAAAATTTGTTAGCGTTTTGTGTGTATCAGAATGGCTGGTTGCCTGTGGCTTTGGTCTATGAGAGTTGATTAGAAAATTGCTACATAATTGCTTATATTTGCTACATTTAATAAATAATTGCTACATACTATATATATTTAGAAATAACATATTTTTTTTGTACAGCCATCCTGACGTTTGGTTGGCTGGTCGCCTCCTAGTTTAAAGCCAAGCATGCAGAGTTTCCTGAAATGTATTGCGTCAATAATTGCTACATATTTGCTTCATTTATCTAATTTAGTTGTATCTTCAAACATATGTTAAATAAAGGATGTAGCAATTATTTTAATTATCCCAAGGAAAAGTGCCTGATAAAACAATAAAGGCAAATAGTTGCAGTGTGCCTTCAGTCAACGGTATTGCTACTTTAGGAGGCTATTATTATTATTATTATAGTGCTTCCACTTGCCACCACTTCCACTTACCTACTCATAACATAAAGTAGCAATAATAGCCTCCTAAAGTAGCAATACCGTTGACTGAAGACACACTGCAACTATTTGCTTTTATTGTTTTATCAGGCACTTTTCCTTGGGATAATTAAAATAATTGCTACATCCTTTATTTAACATATGTTTGAAGATACAACTAAATTAGATAAATGAAGCAAATATGTAGCAATTATTGACGCAATACATTTCTGGAAACTCTGCATGCTTGGCTTTAAACTAGGAGGCGACCAGCCAACCAAACGTCAGGATGGCTGTACAAAAAAAATATGTTATTTCTAAATATATATAGTATGTAGCAATTATTTATTAAATGTAGCAAATATAAGCAATTATGTAGCAATTTTCTAATCAACTCTCATAGACCAAAGCCACAGGCAACCAGCCATTCTGATACACACAGCGTTTTGTTTTTAATCTCTGTAACCTGGAACTGCTGGAGTGTTTGCAAACAATCTTTCACGGATAGGAAGCCACACCATTGCTGATGGCCATTTACTATGTTTTATGCTTTACTTGACTTTCACGGAGACAGTCGTAGGCAGAAGTTGAAGACGTGGCCGGCCCACTTCTACTTCAGCGTACTGATTCGATGCGCAATGTCGATGACTTTAGTTCTCTGGCGAATGACTTCATTACGAATTCTATCCACTAGAGAAACCCCGAGCATTGCTCTCTCCATAGCACGATGAATAACTTTGAATTTGTGGACCAGGCCCACGGTGAGTGTCCATGTTTTAGCTTCGTAAATCATTACTGGGTAAAGACCAAGGTCTCAAGGGATTGTGGGATCGACGATTTAAAGATATCACGTAGCTTCCCGAATGTCGCCCAGCCCAAACGTATTCTTCTGTTCGCCTCCTTCTCGAAGTTGTGCTGCCCCATTTGTATATTTTGGCCAAGATATATGTATTCTTGATAACCTCAAGAACTAGACTACGGGTCTCGGGGATACATGGTTTGGCATTGGCTTGTTTTCTATCCAAAAATTAAAATAATTAGATAGATACCATTGTGAAGCACATCGCCCGCAGTAGTGGAAGCTGTTGTTCCTTCTATCTCAGGAGGCGGGGCAGTCGGGGGAGAGACATGCAAAAAGCCTTGTGCATCTTCCTGGACTATTGCTTGGGTGAGAGCGATCCATGGCTCTGTCGTAAGCTCGGTCACAGTCTCAGTCGTATTAAGTTCGGTTTCATTAAGTATTTGTCTTAGACCTGCTTCGCTCACTTCTTCTGCGGGGACTTTCGGCCATTGTTTGTTATCAACCCAGGTTTTGGCTTCGGAGAGTGTCTGGCCGAGTTTAGGAGACTGTTTGGCTGTTGATGAAAATATTTCGATTACTTAGTAGCTGTGATTATTTTGTTGAGATTTCTTATCATAATGTGATCTATAGTTTAAGGGGCTATTAAACGACTTTTACAGATTTTAAACTGACAATCACGTCAAAATGTGCAGTGTAAATGATTTGAAAAAAATATATGTTACACTAGAACATTCTCTTAATCACTTAGTAAGTGAATATTTTTAAATATGTATATTCATATTATATAGTTTAATTAATACGTGAAATTGTGTCTGACGCGGACAAAACATTGACAATCACACAAAATCTACCAGGTATAATTAAACGAAACTTACACCATTTTACAGACAATTTTATTATCTATCTTTTAGTATACGCCTTTTTTTAATTTTGAAAGAATACTACTTTTAATTAATTTTTGCGACTAAACTTTGAGAGTTTTGGACGCAAAACTGATGCAGACCGGACGCAGTCTGCGTCCAAAACTTACAAAATTTAGTCCAAAAAATTAAATAAAAGTAGTATTCTTTCAAAATTAAAAAAAAGGCGGAGCATGAAGTAAATATTTACAGTGGGCAACACATCAAGCTACAACAATCTGTCAGAGGAGTTGTTTCAAAATGTATGGAGCCTGGACCCAGTCCTTGTACACCATACTTACAAATAGGGAAACACATTGTAAGTAGTTCTCAAGTGTCCAATTACTTTAAAATGGCTTTTTGAGCAGGTAAAACACAAGGAAGTGCACTTGAAATTGCAACACACAACAAGAAAACAGTCATAGCGTCAGCTGTCATTTTGATTGATTAATTACGGGGGAGGCCTTTGCCCAGGAGTGGGACAGCAACGGCTAAATAAAAAAAAAGTAAAAAAAAAATACGTTTGACGACATTTATAATTCTGATTTTCTGCGTCGATTTGTGGATAACCAGGTAAACAGATGGAAAAGAAACGGTGTTGAATAAAAAAAAATCAAATGGGAGGTTGTTAAAAAGAACTCCAAAAACTAGAAACAAAACGAGACGACAGCACAGAACATACGGATGAAAGTGTCACCTGACACTGTTGTGACACTGACGGCTAACAGTTCTCTTTCTACGATCAATGGACGATCTATGGTGTATAGAGTAGCAAAATCTGAGTGACGCCATGTTGAAAATCCATAAAAATAATTGTTAACTGTCAATTTACTACCACAACAGTATACATTGAAGTGAATTATCTGTAATTTTCCCGGATTCTGCGGATTTTTCTCTTTTTTTTTGAAGTGGTGTACATAGACTGGGCCCAATATGAAACATGTCCTTTCTTTGAAAGATTTAACTTTAATATAAAAGTGTAGCTCATATTCAATTGTGAATATTTGTCAGTTTCGGTACGGCTTGATGAGCTGGCGTCTGTACAATAGTTCCATGTTTGTAATGAAATAAAAGATTTGATTTTTGTGGCGTTATTGGGAGACATAATGTATCCTTAACAGTCTCTCCAGATGGACCGACGACATCGTCAAGGTCGCGGGTAACCAGAGATGTCACCTAACAGGCGTTGTACAGGAAGGGTTATGATGTCTCTTAGGAGAAAAAGCAACTCTCTCCATGTTATGAAGGTGATCACCGGGGTAGTTTTAACGAGGTAAGAACTCCACCACCACTCCACAAGATTTTAACCTAAATCCAATGATAATATCCACATAATATCATTGACCTAAATCTAAAAATGAACAGACATCTCTTCAACTACCTACTTTAGAAGGTTCGCTCGTGTCTACAAGACAGGTAGTAGATCATTCAGCAGTAAACTTGAAGCTAGTGAAAATGAACTAGTGAAATGAACACACTCCCCGGTTCTGTCCCTAATGATCGGGCGCCTATTGCAAGTGCCCTCCGTAAACAATAAAAAAGGAAGATTGGGTAGTTTTCTGAATTTAGTTCAGCTAATACGAACGAAGTCATGACAACATTTGTCCCATTCTTAGAAGTAATTGCAATGATTTTGAACATTTAACGTTGATTTATTTATTTAACTAATCAACAGGGAATCTGATATTGTTTATTGTACAATTCATTCGTTAATTTTATTCATTCATTCATTCATTTACTTCATTCATTCACTTCACTCCTTCACTTCATTCATTCACTTCATTCAATTACTTCATTCATTCACTTCATCTATTCAGTTCATTTCACTCATTCAATTCATTAATTCACTTCATTTATTCACTTTATTTAATCACTTTATTAATTCACTTCATTCATTCATTTATTCTAATTATCTTCGATGAAGCTCACTTCAGCTCAATTCTTCGAGGTACTGCAGTTTGTTACATTACAGTAACTGAGAAACATGTTGTGTGTAGTACAAAATTAGTCTATAATATTATTCCCATCCCTTACCACTGCTAGAACCCCGACCTCTGTGTTAGAGGGAGTGGGCTGCAATCCACCACACGGGGTCAGTGAGGGTTGGTTGAGACTATCACAACCAAACTGTATGTATCAGCTAATTTTCTTTCAAGATATCATCAGTTCGGTTGTCTCATAACAAAAACTATGCATATTTATCAATATACCTTGAAAGATAATGAATTAAAATTCACCCTGTTAAAACTCACTTATCGGCGTAATTCGTGACACGTCAATGTTCTTGAAGAGTCTTGCCAACTTAGGTTCGGCAGTGTTCCCATGATATCTTGGGATAGGAATCGGAGGACGAGGAGATAAAGTGGAGACAGTTGACGTTGAAGTCTGTTCAGTGGTGGTTGTAGTAAGAACCGTCGTGGTAGTTGTCAACTTTGGTGGCACCCTTTGCGGAGTACCATCCCTAATTGTAGTAGTAGCTGACGAATGCGCAGTTACTGGCATTATATAAGTAGGACTCGTGTCCGGAGATACGGATACGGAAAATGGATACGAAGGCCGCGTGTAGGTCGTAGCATTCGTTGGAGGGTCCAAGGGTATGAAATACATAGTTATAGGTTCCAGAGATGGAAATGGGTTTGAGGTAGACCCTTCAATAGGCTGACAGGGATACTCAGGGTGGTAACCAGGATCGTAATCGAACGATGGGTCGGAAGGACCAGAAGCAGAGGCTGTCTCCACTCCAGGTAAGTTATTGAAATTCTGCCAAAGGTCCGGAGTAGTCACATCTTTTGTAGTAACTCCGTAACCTATAGGAGTAGTTTTGAACAATCTTGGGAGGGTAATCAGATCAGTTTCGCCAATCTTAGGAGTGTAGTTCCAAAACATCGGTGTGATATCATAATTTAGGAATTCTTCATTGTCAACTGCTTCGATATTGCGCCCTTTTGGCTTTTCTTGGACTGTATTACTCCATCCTAGATGTCCAATCTTAGCAGTTTCAATAAACTTCTCAGGTGAATTACTATAATCCACCAATCCAACACCGAAATCTGGTTCCAAGCCGAATGATTTTCGCTCCCTTTTTTTCTCTTCTAATAATTCTCTGATAAAAGTGTTGACACTGCGTATGGATCTGCGCCCCATCTGTAGTGGTGGTTGGCTCTCGCATTCTACTGGAACTTAAGAAGAACATCAGTGATTTTCTGGCACATAATGCATTTCAACATCATTATTTGTGGAAGGACATAAATAAACCTGCCTAATTGTCCCACTTGGCAAATGCCTCTTCTGATATAGGGAGAGACGAATATTGATCACCGCGCTTACTCGTAGTGGACTCGCATTTCAGATTTAAATAAATTATAAGTCTAAGTTTGCTTACGATGTTTTCCTTTACCGATGACATTGCTGTCCATGATAAACTTAGAAAGTACCTTCAGTATGTAGAAAAAGTCATATCGTGGTATTTCAAATCGATGATTTCAATAGATCATGGAAATTCGCTACGACACCATTGGACTACGAACAAATAGCAAATGATTCTGATTGGCAGCTGTATAAGTCTGAGACTGATATGTGTTGTCCTTATGATCTAATGTATACAGAAGCTGTACACTGCGCACTATCATCATGATCACTGTTATAAAACAAATTCGTGTGTTGTAACTCGTACACCACCAGACCGACTCGCAAATGATAGTCACTCGCAAGCTGTGGTCACACAGTGCTAGTAGCTGCACCGCAGTTACTGCTTGTGCCAGCGCGCTTGCTAGCATGTACAGTGTAACCAAGTCTTGAGGATCAGTCAGAGTTCAAAATTACGTAATTACATACACGAGAATTGCACTCAGCTTCCAACTCGTTGATTGACGTTTAGTTCATTTTCAATGAATAAATAAATATTTTTCGAGTACATTTCTGATCTGATTACGCTGGTCTTTACACGATTTTGTGTATGCACATGATGTCAGCAGACGGTCTATTGATTAATAAATACGTTACATTCATTCATTTCATTCGTTCATTTCAAGCGTTCATTTCATTCGTTCCTTTTTAATGTTCATTTCATCCGTTCATTTTATTCGTTTATTTCAATCGTTCATTTTATTCTCATTCAAGGCATTTGTTCATCATTTGTTCATTTCGTTTATTCTAGCAAGCGTGCTCCATCTTAGACCGCATCATCGCTTCCCATCAGGTGAGATAGTGGTCAAACGTATGCCTATCATTAAGCTTAAGGTGAGATATGGCAGTTCACCTCAAGCCCGCCAGTAGGTTCTGCAGTTTGTTACAGTAACTAAAACACAGGTTGGGTTTATTGTTAAACGGACTTCAAAAAAAGGGGAACGTGTTTGAAGGCGAATATTTTTGATTTTAATTTTATTTTTTATCGCAAGAGCTTTGCTTGTATATTTAATACAAAATTAGTCAGTAATAATGTTTCTGTACCACCGATGGGACTGAGGGCTGCATGTCTGGGAAAGCAAGTGTTCCGTGGTGAGCACGCACAAAAAAATGCACTATATCACAAACAGCTATTTCTTTATCATATTTCAGATAAGGAAAAGAATAAGAATATTCACCAAGACTTAACCTAATTTACAGGGCAAACCAACAAGGAAACTATTCTATAAAGTGACATGATACAGTAGTAGTGCAACTGGGCTTAAACTAGGAAAAACTCCTGTGCCACACCAATTTTATTAATCACCTGTTGACGATGGCCATTTTACAGTTGAACACAAAAGTATAATACTAAAGAGCCACTAGGTTAATAACAACAAGAAAATATTGTGGTTATGATTATGAAAGATAAATAAATCTTTTAAGATGGATGCCATAATAAAAGATTTTATACTCCTGTCTATTTTCACGCCCTGAAAGATAATGAATTTTAAGTTACTATATAAAAACTCACTTATCGGCGTAATTCGAGTCACATCGATGTTCAACAGATTTCTCAGCGATTTGTCTATTACAAGCCTCATCCTGTTCAACTTATGTTCAGTTGTGATCCCCTGATATCTTGGTATAGTAACTGGAGGACGAGGAGATAAAATGGAGACAGTAGACGGTAAAGTCGGTTGAGTGGTGGTCGAAATAATCGGACTGGGAGACTCCATTAGCACCGAATACGTTGTTAACCCAGAGCTGAAAGTATCTGAAGGATCAAGCCAAATCGAAGGAGTATGTGTAAGGTCAGTAGGTCCTGGGATAAGAATGGGAGTGGCTGTCGTGACTAGAGGTACGGAGGACGGATATGAGGCTTGAGTAAATGGTGTAGCATTCGTAGAAAGGTATTGGGGTATGTCAAACATAGCTATAGGTATAAAATTTGGTGACGGGGTGGAGGTAGTTCCTTCAATACCCTGGTCTGGATACTCAGGTTGGTGACTAGGATCGTAAACGTACGATGGGTAGGAAGGACCAGGATCAGAGGTTGCTTCACTGAGAGGATTTGGATTAGGCAAGCCAGTGGTCACATGTTCTGTAGTAACTCCGTGACTTATAGGAGTAGGTGAGAAGAATGTTGGTGGGGTGTTTCGTCTTGTTCCGCCAATCTTAGGAGTGTCATTCCAAAACATAGGCGTGATATCATAATTTAGGAATTCTTCTTTATCAACTACTTCGATATTGGGTGCTGTAGGTTTATCTTGGACAGTATTACTCCTTCCTGGTTTCTTAATCTTAGTAGTTTCAATAAACTCCACAGGTGAAATACTGTAATCCACTAATCCGACTCCGAAATCTCGTTCGAAGTCAAATGCTTTTCGCCCTTGTTTTTTCTTTTCTAATAATTCTCTGATAAATGTGTTGATACTGCGAATGGGTCGGCGTTGGCTCTCGTAGAATTTTGCTGGAACTTAAGAAGGATATCTTTGATTAACTGGCACGATCGCTATGCGTTTTAACTTTGGTATTTGAGGACGGACGAGAATAAACTTGCGTTTAATACCTGCTTATTAAGTCCCACTACAAAGCAACGGTCTCTTCTTATACAGCGAAGATACGAATAGTGTTCATCATGGCGCTTACTCAAGGTAGATTGGTGAATTTATAGTTATTTTTATTATAAGCCCAGGTTTTCTCACGATGATGTCTTTGATCTATACATTTTTTCTGGTTACAAAGTACACATTTTCTGGTCCTTCTTCCAATAAAAAGTCTGGTCCTTTGGGTCCAATGAAACTGTGTGAATATTTTGTTTGATCCGAATCAATTTTTAATAGGTTATTAAATTTATTAAATGAAATGGAATGTTGTGATGGCACAGTGGTTAAGGGGTAAGGGGCCTACCTAACCCACTCGGGGGTTATGGGTTCGAGACCAGGCAAGTGCACTGCATGGGACTTTTCTATTCATATGTACTTTCTAAGTTTATCTTGGACTTCATTACCATCGATGAAGGAAAACATAATGAGGAAACCTGAACTTCATCATTTCAGCCGAAAGACGTTCACAGCTGGACATAGGCCTCCCCAAAGTAATGGGGGATTTGCCTTGCCATAATCGCCACGCTTGGCAGGCGGGTTGGCAATAGCAATATGGTTGCTACAAAGGCACAGAGAACGCTGCTGCCCATTCTCTGGTGAGTCCACTCCTGAACGTATAAAGTTTGAAATCGCCAATCTACTTTCCGTAATGACTGCTTATACTTTTTCTGTATGAGAAGACAAACGAAACGATTTAATTACCTACACTACTATCAAAATAACAGACTGTACAAAAACGTGCGTGTGTGGGCGTGTCTACGCGCCGCGAGAAGTAAAAGCAGTTTCGAGAGAACGTTCAACGCGGGAAGAGGTGAGGAACAGTTTCGGAGGGAGGCGGAGCGTGTCGCTACTGTACGGTAGTACTAATATTTATACTGTGGGACAGTAATAGGTTGCGGAGGAGTCAGGGCCTCACTATTTGTGTAATGCTGGCACTTCACTTGAGCAAATATTTGCTATATTTGGATAATACAAAATGGACTTTATGTTATTCAAATAAGACGACCATTTGTACAAATACGCTATGTGAAGTGCCAGCATCAAAGACTGTTTATGCCAAATATTTTGTGTATAACATGTCTATTAACTTTCAATTCATCTGCTGTACTTCCTAAGTTGATCTTAAACATCAGTGACATCGTAGAAGGAAACCTTCGTGAGGAAATCTGGACTTAGAACCATCGATAGTACTAATAATATTATAAAGCTAAAGAGTTTGTTTGTTTGGTTGAACGCGCTAATCTCAGATCTACTGATTCGAATTGAAAAATTATTTTTGTGTTGAATAGTCCATTTATCCAGGAAGGCTATAGGCCCATGCGAAGCCGGGTTGGGTCGCTAGTGAATATATATTATATTATGTCTGAAAGCGACAAAAGGGAGGAAGGAATCGTTTGTCTTGGTATTTGCGTGTGAAGAGAAGGAATACAGCATTGCAGCATTGCTCACTGTCTAGAATGTATGCTCTATACGAAGAACACGATAAAGATATGATCTGTTTCATACATCTGTGCTTAGGCTGAAAAGAATTAAGAATTCGGTTTATCTGTCACAAATATTTGCCTATCTTAATATGTATAATTCCTAGTTTTAATTTTTATTTCCTTTTTCTTTTCACTATTTATACTTTTTCTTTTTCCACTATGGTTTTTTAAATCGTGGTTTATGCGCAAAATGTAGTGCATGCTGTGCTCTTCTTTAAGTGATGGGGCACTTAGACTTAAGTTTGAATGTACCATTTTACATGTTATAGTGTACTCATTGTTAAAGATCCAAATAAAATAAATAAAACCGGACAAATGCGAGTCGGACTCGCCCACCGAGGGTTCCGTACATATTTGTAGGTACATATCCAAATCCATACCTACTATCCATACTTTAATCTATTTAATATTATAAATGCGTTTTTGCGACATAAACAGCCGTATCTTTTTTTGACGACACGGTTGGCGCAGTGGTTGAGCGATCGACTGCTGCGCAGCGTGTTGCGGGTTCGATTCCCGCCCAGGGTAAACATTTGTGTGATGAGCACTTGTGTTTGCCTTGTGTCTGGGTGTTGTTTATCTATAAATGTATGTATTTACAAAAAAAAATGTATTTGTGTATGTATATCAGCTGTCTGACACCCATAGTACAGGGTCTCCTTAGTTTGGGGTCAGATGGCCGTGTGTGAAAATGTCCCCACATATTATTATTATTATATTATTATTATTATTTCACGTTAATATAGAGGGTTGATTTTTTTACAGCATCAAGGGACCGTGTACTTAAGTATATGGTTTTAATTTCAACTCGATACCTTCACGCGTTCCCAAGATAAAGGGTTTTGACAGACAGACAGACGGACAACAAAGTGATCCTATATGGGTTCCGTTTTTTTCCTTTTGAGGTACGGAACCGTAAAAATATAGAAATAAATAAATTATGAAGATGAATGGAGAAGGAGAGGAAAGCTAAAGAAAAGATGGGTGGATTGTGTGAAGAATGATATGAATGAAAAGGGAGTCAGTGAAAGCATGACGTTGGACAGGACGGAATGGAAGAAGAGAACATGTTGCGCCGACCACAAGTAACATGGGATGAGGGCAGGAAAACGACGCCTTGAGCAAACACGGTGATCAATGCTTGTACCTTCTCTGAATGAGAAGAGGCTTTGCCCAACAGTGGGACAACAATATATCGTGAAAAATCACATAATACTACATGAATATCATCATCATCACGTCAACCTTTAGACGCCCACTGCTGGGCATAGGTCTCCCTCAAGGGGGGTTCAGCCGTAATCGCCATGCTTGGCCGATGCATGTTGGCGATCGCAGTAGGTGTTATGGTACTCAGAAGGACGCTGCTGCGACACCCACGGGTAGAAATGGGGTGGCGACCGGCACCACACGGCGGCACTACAAGAATATACATGAATAATATTTTTTAAATATTTGTTTTACTAGCCTGTAATGCCTCACATGTTGGACTAATTAGGTCACTTATTTAATTTACAACAGACAGTCGCTTATAAAACACTGGTATTCAACTGCAACCAGTTAGGCTAGAACCCTTTTTTTTTTTTTTTTGTGCGGGGTGGAATATCCTCATGGATGTCCTCCGCCCTGGGGCGGGCGGAGGGGTCTGTCAGACTCTTACTGACTAAAAACCACCCCGGTGTTCCATCTCACACCAACGTCGGGGGTCGCGGGAACTGGAGATACCGCAACCCCCAGCTGGTGCCGGCCCGCTGCAGCGGGCCACTTCTCGGGTCAGGGGGGGAGTGAGGTGTTAGACTCCCCCCCGGACGTCTTAGAGGGGAGCGCGTGGAACAATACGCGCCGCCACCTCGGGTCCTGGTGTATGTGGGGGGCGACAGACGTCCCCGAGTCTGCCGCCCCTGGACCCATTTAGGGGGGCCGGAAGAGGGCGTTGTCCGCCCTTCGCCGACGCCCGGTGCGCCTGCTGCTGGCAGGGTGGAGGGTTGAGATCTCCCTCTCCCTTTCCGCAGCCTCCTTAGGCTAGAAGCCTACCCCTAGGTACAGAGTTGGGAAATGGCTAGGCAAATGATGATAATTTAATTCACAACGCAACAATACAAAAATGTTCTTATTTAGTCGAATTATTTTTAAATGGAGTTTTCTCCTTTAGCTAATTACAACAAATCAAATAGGTACTTACATTTTCCTGCTTGATCGCAATTTAATAAGTTATAATTTAAAAATAAACACAATAATAATAGTATCATAGTTTTTTCACCACTTTATGTTAAATTATTAAAAAGAAAATTGAATTTCCTATCTATCAATTAATTTTAAAAGGTTTCCCATCTTTTGTCTCTGTGTTTTTGTTTAAAAAAGTTACGTTC
Organism: Charanyca ferruginea; assembly: GCA_947361185.1. NCBI lineage: Eukaryota > Metazoa > Arthropoda > Insecta > Lepidoptera > Noctuidae > Charanyca > Charanyca ferruginea. The sequence continues at coordinate 16,850,928 of OX376081.1, forward strand.
TTAAATAAGTGTAAATATTATTTAATCAATATTGAAAACAATAATAGGATCATAATGTCGACAAAACGTTTTGCACTGTTATGTAGGTTATATTTCATAACTTAGATGATTTGTTGAACAATATTCTTCAGTAATACACAATAATTAGTGTTAGTTGTTCATCCACAATAAATAATACTCAAGCAGTACTATTTTGTGATCAGACATTTCGCGATCGTGTGGCTAAACCGATATTTAAAAAACCAAACTAACGTACTGAGTTTTTTAAAATTACATCTTAGGCATATTAACTTTTGTTTAGAAATAGTTACTATTTCAGTTTTATTATCAATAAAATTGTGGAAGGTAGCATTTTTATCGAATTGGAAATATTATAAAAGCAGTAGGTATGTGTAATCTACCAAGTTTTATGATTTCATAAAAAATTTAGTAAATATTATTACTTGTAATAAAATGAAAGTGTGTTTCGTGCTGTTCGGGATATTTGGTACTTATTTATTTTGTATTAATTTCAAGCGTTTCTTTTCCTTTTTGCCATGCACAACATTACAGACATAGTATCCAAGGAATTGAAGAGTAGATACATTAAAAAAATACTTATTTAAACTTAGATAGTGTAGCAATTCTAATAATTTAAGAAATAAAAGGCTGTGTAGAATTGTACGAATTGAATTTAATAGCTCTCACAGAAAGATTAAAATGTGATGAGTATCAAAAACAGCAGTAAGAGTAAAAATCAGCACTGACCTAAACGCACTACGTTCAGGCAGAGATTTCCAGGTTAAAGGGATCGGCCGAAGAGAAGACTGCCGCGATCGGCTCCTAGCTTTGCGGCGCGGATCTTATCAGCAAGACCCGCCCTGGGAGCAGCAGCACGCGACAGGACGACGGCACAACTCAGGACCGTTACCGACTTTCGATTGTGGACCGGTAGTCTTGCAGTTAGTAGACTGGTAGACTTCAGTAAGTTACGCGTATGAATAATCAGCGTGTTACCCAAGCGACAGCGAGATCTAGACTGACTCTTTGACAGGTTTTCTTTTCTGACCGCTCTTCCGAAATTCATAAAAATCCAAGTATGAATTTTATTTCTAGAACGCCCATATTGGTCTTCTAAAGCGGGGTATTATAGTACCGGCCAGACTCAATTATTGCAGACTGCCAGTTATTTTATTTATTAGTGCGAATAGGATTTAAAAGAACACCCGATACATCAGCGGGTGTCCAGCCGTTTATTATAAAATACAGCCATACACACTTACCTAAACATCAGCTTGGAGGTTTTACGTGAGCCGTAAAACTTATTAGAAGTAATATTGACGATCGTCAAGTTTGACAACTGTCATTGACAAACATGTCAAAGCAAAACATTATTTATTTTCCAGATTTATAAAAGTAATTTAATATATATTAATTAACAGGAATCGCTATAATTATAATATTATATAATATATTTATTATAATAATATATATATATATATATTATATATTATTATATATATTATATTATAATATATATTATATAATTATTATTATTATTATATAATATTATAATCGCTCAATTTTATATTAAATATAAAACGTAACACAGACAAGACCAGCATAAGAACTGTAAGTACATATAATCTATTTAAAAGATTCCAAGAATCTATAAAAACAAATATTATAAAATGTAAACATCAGTTGTGATAAATGATTTCATGCTTATAAAAAGTAATTAAAGTATCGTGTTAAACAGAATACTATAATAGTCTGAAGCAATTTACGAATTTGGAATCTAATGCTGACAATGATTCGGGTAAGATTATTAATAGCGGAGTTCGTTCTATTCGATCACTACACGAACCTTATTAACCTAATTACCTACTACTGCTAAAAAATAAAGAGATTTCGGAAAAATATCAAAGAAAATCCTCTAAGAAGTCGTGTATCAAAAGTTATTCCTCAGTCAAAAGCCGTAAACAAAAATAAAAGAAACAAACTTATTGAAAAGTTCGAGCCAGATTCAAATATACAGAATATTTGGTAGATCGATGCAAAGCCGTAAAGCGGAGCTAGTATAGACCATTTACCACCATTTGAACCGAACTTGTCTTAGCCGAAGTGTGACTAATTTTTTTTTAGCAAAATTTTAATGATTTTTGATGACAAAACCCAAAATATTGCAGTTAGTTGCAAATAATGGCCAATTTGAAAGATAAGTCATTTATTTTTTATTTTATTTGGTTCACATAATGCGTAAACAATCTAATAAAACATAATTAGGGGATCTGTGTGATAAGACAATTTTTTTACAGACATATAAAGTCAAAGACATTTTTTAAGATTTCAGAAGTCTGTTTTTAGACGGCATGAAAAAAAATCACGGATGGTGCTTTTTTTGTTCAAACATTTTTAAAAACATGTCTGGTTATTGTTCTTTCTTTCGAGGTATCAACTACGAGGATAGCTCAGCAATTATTGAAATTAGGACCTGAAAACCAAATTGAGGGAGAAAATTAAATATTTTGACGAATTATTTAAAAGGAAATTATAATTAAAATGATGATAATGAATTAATTTATTTCTTGTTACGAGGTTTGTCTTAAAGGCTCTGTGGTTAGGACACCAGCCTCTCATGTTCGAGGTTGTGGTCACGCAATTAAGCAGTAGTGGCCAGTAGGTACTAACGTGATAATTTCTTCTTTTTTTTTTTTTTTAATCATTTGATAGGCATACGTTTGACCACTATCTCACCTGATGGGAAGCGATGATGCGGTCTAAGATGGAGCACGCTTGCCTAGAAGTAACCTATTCACTCTCGACTTAAAGACTCCCGGGTTGTAGCTATCAGGAAACACAGACTCAGGCAGGGAATTCCACTCCTTAGCAGTACGCACAATGAATGTGTTCCCAAAACGTTTTGTGCGTGTGGGTGGGATGTCCACCATGTACCGGTGGCGCATCGCCGTACGTCTTGTGGTCCGATGATGGAACGGGCTCGGCGGAATTAAATTATGCAATTCCGTCGCACACTCCCCAAAATGCAACCGATAGAAAACCGACAGGCCAGCAACTCGGCGTCGATGCTCAAGACTTTGGAGCTTTGACTCGACGAGCCTATCATTGCCAAAGACCCTCTTGGCTCGTTTCTCAATTGACTCTAGGGCATCAACTGGTATCTAGCAGATCCGTCCTAAAGGTGAGAACAGTACTCAATACACGATCGAACTTGCGCTTGATAAAAATCTTTATATGAACTCCTATGCGAAACCAGGTATTTCGAATAAACCATTTTCAAGCATTTTTGAATTTTATTTATTACTAGCGAGCCTGGCAGACGTTGTCCTGCAACCCGACTATAGCGCCACCTGCCGGGTCCAATTGTAAATCTAAACCATTCTCGAATCCACTGGAACACACACAAACAAATTCATCAAAATCAATCCAGCTGTTTAGGAGGAGTTCACTTTCAGAAGATTTTTATATATAAGATTAATTCACTGCATTATACCTTCCATGGGGTTGGATAGGTATGCATCTAAATGACCACCAATTTAGACCAGCTTGGTGAATACTAGCTTCCCTCGAGGCGGCTGATTTTCAAGAAGTCAGTCAGTCAGTCAAAGTTTAGTTTAAGTTACAACACAGCACAGCAACACAGTTACTCATTCCAAAAAGTGGCTTTCTATGGAGAAGAATGAGCGAGATACTCCAGGGACACTTTTTATTTATTTTAAGGTCTCCAACAAAACATATACACAAAACATTACATATTGTTAATACCCAACAATGTATTACGTAAACCTTTAATTACAGGAGACCACAGCATGCACAATAAAATGAACGAGATTGCGTTATTTTTGTATCAGATATTTTTTGTATCAGACACCCGAAGTCTGAATTTGTACCTCGTTGGTAATTCGCTGGCGCCATACCAGGGCCTCAAGTCTGCTATTACAATAGTGTCAAAATGGTTTATCATTGATTTCATAAATTGTTGATTTTGACAAGTTTGGTAACCTACTAATATCATGGCGTCATTATGACTTCCAATGGTCAACCACTGACACGCCATTGAAAGAAATGATATAGAATGGTAATCTCGTACAAAATGACAACTGAATGACTGACTTAGGCGGTAATCTGCTAAAATTTTGACAGTTCCTTTGATCAGTGACCTACCATTAGAATGTCATTGTGCAGTCATTGCTTTTAATTCGACCGACCAATGATCGACCTTTATGAATTTAGCAGATTACGAACTTTTAGCAAAATGACAATGGAATCGTGTTGGAATGACGAAATTAGCAGACTTGGCCCCCTGGACTAAACATCTGGCGGAAGGAGAGTGTATGATATGGCTTTAGTACACCTACTATGTCTACCTGAGGTGGTGTCGAAATTCACTTGTTTTTCGTTCTCAAACAATGAAGTAGGGATGCCCGATCTCAATTGATCTTCCTGAAGATCGATTCATGGCCATACGATCTACCGATCTTTTGAATCGTTTCAACGAGATACGATCTTCACCCAGATATAATCGTTTGCATCTAAGATCGTAATAAAAAAATACTATCAACCAAAACCTAAATGTCAACCGAAACGTACCGTACGAACTACAACAAAGTACGATTACTGGGCTACATATTGAATGAGATTAGTTTCCAGTTACTCAAATTGAGTTCAATCAAAAAATATTAATAGCGGTAACGTATTAAATATGAAAGTAGGTGATATCGTGGTAATTTTTTGTTTATTTTGTTGTTCGGTATCGTACAGTTGTTGCAATATCGGTCCCCCGAAGCCTGTATACAATAGCTGGAAATACTTTGACAGATAGGCTTAATAGGCTAAAGCCAGTGCGTCTGTCTAAATAGGAATTTGGAATCTATAAAATAAACATGTTTTATACTTTCCGAAAACAGTAATTTGGAGATACTCACTGAATAACCTATTACGGCTTTCTGTCAAAGTATTTGTATTAGTTTCTGAGTATTTGAGGGATTTGATGCTACGTCCGTGGTACACTTTGCATTAGATATAGTATATTATGGTAAAATAATAAATGACAATGCCAGATCCTGCCCCACCCATGTACAGAAAAAGTAACACATGTACAGAAAAAGTAAATTAATGAAAATAATTGTAATGAATATAGAACCTTTCTATACTAAATTGTTATTCTTTAGAACTTGCGGATTACGAAATACCTACCCACAAAATACAAACTCATTTTACCTAAAATACAATTTAACCTATAATCAATGTCATTATTGTTTTTAGATTTTAAATGGAAACCGCAAGTTCTACAGTCACTAAGACTAATGTTTAGTTATCAGCAATAAATAAACAGTAAGATGCTACATATTGCACATGGCTTTTATTGAGTGGGGCTAAGTTCTATAGAGTTTCTGGCATTGTCCTTTGCATGCATACTGTGCTTTCCATTATTTTTATAAAATTACCATACGATCTTTCGAGATCGAATGAGATCGATTCAATGCAATACGATTAAAATCGTGAATCGATTCACGAGGTAACGATCCAAAATATCGATTCAAAGCAAAGAATCGGGCATCCCTACACTGAAGTGTTTCAATAGATACTATTTTAGTATTGCACCTCACAATAAAGCTTTGATCTGTATCAAGAGCGTAAAAAAGCATCTTTGTCATCACATACTGCTATCAGAATCTTACCCTACCTACCAAACTTACTCTTAATGTTTACTGAATCAGTTTACTGTTTTAGAAGATGGTGGTAAGGCTCCTGCATACGAAATCATTGACTGAGAGGTAACTCGATGCTAACGTACAAACTGTAGGCGCTAACAGTTTTCTCACAGGGAAGAGTGGATGATTATGGGGAACGCCTTTGTCCAGCAATTGAACAATATACAGGTCACATATTTAAAAAATGTTTAATGCATTGTTTATTTTATTCCTCCTATAAAATAACGGGTTTAGGATGCTGATGGGGTTGCCGCGGTACTGTAGTGCATCGGGGATGTTTGCGGAGGCCAACACAGACTGCTTTAGGGCAATAGTGCGCAAGAGAGTGGCCTCCCTGATGCGTCGTGTCCGCGGCAGCTCCAACGGCCTACTAAGTACCATTATGGATAGAGTCGGGTGTCCTATTGTGAGGCACTGCAATAAGGTACACAGCTCTGGTGGTGCCCTTTTTAATGTGGGATAAGTGGGATAAGTAGTTATAAGGTACTAACATAGTTTTAAGCTTTACTAACAATTTTTATGGAATTTATGTTCTGATGTAAATTATAAATAAATAAATAAATTGCACCACACACATATATATACAGACATTCACCTACACACGCCCTCACATCTGTTACATAAATTCACCACACAACATTTCACACATTATCGTCATCTAGATTATCTACTAATACTTTTCTGTTCTTGTAATTAATAACATGTAACACTAGTTTATTCTCCACCCCAGAGGGATACGGCACTGTTTCTCTTTATTACAGGCTATTATGTAGCTTATTTAAGAGGACAGTACCTCAACCGTTTAGTGTAGTGTACTAGTGACTAGCTGATTAGTTGTTTATGTATAACTGTTTACTGTATTGTACTACAGCACCATTTACGCAATAAAAGTTTTATTTTTATTATTGTTTATGCTAATCAACATTAAAACTTTGAACTTGGTCCTGCCATCCGGACATTGACAAAGGACAATGCCAGAAACTCTATAGAACTTTGCCCCACTCAATAAAAGTCATGTGCAATATGTAGCATCTTACTGTTTATTTATTGCTGATAACTAAACATTAGTCTTAGGGACTGTAGAACTTGCGGTTTCCGTTTAAATCTAAAAACAATAATGACATTGATTATAGTTTAAATTGTATTTTAGGTAAAATGAGTTTGTATTTTGTGGGTAGGTATTTCGTAATCCGCAAGTTCTAAAGAAAAACAATTTAGTATACAAAGGTTCTTTATTCATTACAATTATTTTCATTAATTTACTTTTTCTGTACATGGGTGGTGCAGGATCTGGCATTGTCATTTTCGATATTGTTACTTGTACGTATGACTCCAAGGACCAAAAGGTTTAAGCGTGGAATTGTAAACCTACTGACAAGATCGTCTTCCATTTGTCCGCGAACACATCACAGTCAGGCTTGATTTCCACGAAGACAAGACAGAACACGTGCTATGGGCGACTGGGCGCGGGCGACTGTGCGCCTTTGCTGTGCGCATCCGAGGCTACGAGGGACGGCAAACTGTAAATGGTATGCCTTCTAAATTAAGGTGGTATTATTACATTCCTCTTTGTGTTCTCCTAAAGTCAGCTTTACTAACCGTATAGTTCGGAGCCCGATTGGACCCGAACCTCAAGCGCCGCCGCCGACTCGGCACTGCGGTAGTGCCCTCATGACAATGACGCATGTGTCAATTCTCGGTATCCTGATTAATAAGTGTAAATATTAAATATGTTTCCCATCAAATCTTACGGTTAATGAAGGTCTTACTTCTCTAGCATCTCAATCCGTTAGTTTAAGGTTGCTCTCTCGAAAAAAGCTTGAAAGAAGCATGCAGATGAAGCAACTTTTCGTCGGCATTTCCAGTGAAATTACATCTCAAAAAATTGTTGGTAATCGACATGATATGATACGTAATTTGGTTTTGTTACTTTTTACAAATATGTATTATTTTTATTACAATAAATTAAAAATGCGTCCGATTAAAGACTGCGTCTACATCACCCCCGCACTCGTCCACAAATTCAATGCGGGCGAAATGCTCAAGGTTATTGGCAAAGCAAATGAACACGATTTTAAAAATCCATTCTCAAAAAAAATTCCCACCAAACAAAAAGAACAGTACCATTCAAGATCTGTGTAAAACAAATGTTCCCAGCCAGTGTTGCTAGCTGCAAAAAAGGAAATATTACCAGTGTTACCACAGACAAATATGGTTAAGAGCGGGAATGCTGTCTTTTCATGCGAAAACATTGTTTGCTTGTATGTTGTGTAAATAGCGAAATGTGTTTACTCTCGGTCAGAACGGATGAAACTATTTGAGATGTTGGTTAGAGCTGGACACTGTGAAAAGGAGGAACAGAAGGCTCACTTGACAAGCCCCACGATAATTATTTATTTATATTAATTAGCACACACATTTATTCTTACAGGTAAGACCTATAAGCTAATAAAAGTAGTCGTAAACTGCTAATTGTCCAGTCTCAAGTAACGGGTCTGGGTAGAAGTTACACAGTGGACGGCATACTAAGTGTCACCCTGAAATTCCGCCAAAGAGCAAGAAAATATGTCCCAACGTAGAGAGACACTATTAAGTATTTCTACTGCACGAATCACGGGTAAGAGGCGACTAAGGGACTCACCAGAGAATGTGCAGCAGCGTTCTCTGTGCCTTTGTAACAACCATACTGCGATCGCCAACCCGCCTGCCAAGCGTGGCGGTTATGGCAAACCCCCCCCCCCCCTTTGGGGGAGGCCTATGTGTAGCAATGGACGTCTTTCGGCTGAAATGATGATGATGAATCACGGGTGCAAACTTTAATATTTTATACGGGTTGCCGGAAATTTAAATAGCTCCTCCCCCGGTCCTAAGCACAGCCTCCTGTTTGAAACAAGCAAACCCAACGACTCCAAGCAATCCCAAGCAATCTCCAAGCAATCCCAACGACTCGATATCAATCAGCCAGCTATCGACCATTTTCTCGCTCAGGAAACGTACAAAAGAACTAAGTGTGTGTCAATAAAATAGAGGGCCATAGAGATACCTACATAATTATATTCATAGTTGATCATTTTCTGTTCGCACTGCCGGCACGAACTGTCTCTTCACTAGCTTGTCCAAAAATCTCATCGTCCTGCCAAGCCTATTTCCATCTACGTTGGGGTCAGCTTCCAGTCGAACCAGATGCAGCTGAATACCAGTGTTTTACATGGAGCGACTGCGTAATACGATACCCCTTGGTAAGACTGGTTTTCAGACCACCTTGCTAATGACCACTACGACTGGCAAAGATCTATGAATATCAGCTGGAACCAACGACTTTACATGCTGTCAAAGTAAAAATCAAAGCATTTATTTCAATTAAACCATTTGCAGGCACTTTTGAATTGTCAAAGAGTCAGTTAGTTAGTCAGAAAGTTGAAGCTATTTGCTCGTTCCAAAACGTAGGGTAGGTCTCTATGGAGAAGAACGAGCAAGAAACTCCACGGACACTCTTTTCAATCAAGCTTTTACAAAATCCAGGTTACATTATTCTTGTTGTTCTTCTGTTGACGACACGGTTGGCGCAGTGGCTGAGCGATCGACTGCTGCGCAGCGTGTTGCGGGTTCGATTCCCGCCCAGGGTAAACATTTGTGTGATGAGCACTTGTGTTTGCCTTGTGTCTGCGTGTTGTTTATCTATATATGTATGTATTTACAAAAAAAATGTATTTGTGTATGTATATCAGCTGTCTGACACTACAGGGTACAGGGTCTCCCTAGTTTGGGGTCAGATGGCAGTGTGTGAAAATGTCCCCACATATTATTATTATTATTATGTGAAAACAATGTAAGTGAAGAGAAATCCAAAACATTCTAATTAAAAATAAATTAATATAAAAGTCATGGCAGTTAAGAGATGACAGCGCCGGTTCACGAACATGACGCGCAAGTCCAAGGCACGGAGAGGTCTCAATATGAAATGAACGGTCTCCCATCCACGGACCGACCGCGGCTAGTGTAACTTAACCATGACCGACCCCAGTAGCGAAAAAAAAATGAAACAATGCGAAAAATTACAGTAAATCTACATCTTCGCATTTGACAAAATGAAACTTCTGAAGCTATTTTGTTGTCTGTTTAATTTACTAAAAAGGATGTAGCCTTAGGCGGAATACATTGTTTCCTTGTACTGTTTCCTTTGCCTATTTATCAATGGCGGGAAAGTAAGAAATATGTGTGTACAAAGCATTTTGTAATCAATGACACTCAGATTATGAAACAAAAGGCAGATAGACCGTGCGAAACACTGAGAGTGAAGCCACCAAAGCAAATATAATCACGAGATTGTTTAGTAATGTTTGTAGAACTGATAATATTTCTTGCTCGTTCTTCTCCATATAGACCTACTAACTTTCTGACTAACTAACTGACTACCTACTTTAAAACACACAAAAGTTGTCAAAAATTAAAAATGCAAGTAGCGCCTGCGATACACGCATGCGCAAACATTGACTCAAGCTTGATTCGTTGATTGTAATGTTTTCTAAAGGGAATTCCAAAAAAATCTTGATACTATTATTTATATGAAGATTAAACAAATTCAAAGTCAAAGTCAAAGTCAAATCATTTATTTCAATTAGACCATTAAAGGCACTTTTGAACGTCACATTGTAAAATTTGAATCTAGTTGCCCATTCCAAATGGTAGTTTCGTATGGAGAAGAATGGGCAAGAAACTCCATACATACTCTTTTAAAAAGAATATTGTTTACAATTTGCATTTACAAGAATTATAATATATTCTGTTACGTGAATACGATGTACCTTATATAAAAATAATATATTACAGTATGTACAAAGCATTACAAGTTACGAAATGACAGCTAAATGATGTACAGACACATAGTGTTCACATAATTACAATTAATAATACAGTAGACGACCACTCCTAATCCAACAAACAATGAATAGTGTGTGAGCCAGAGTAATCTATTATGTACACTAAAGAATACAATTATAATTATATAATACCAGTACAAATACATATTTAAATATATAAAGTATAGTTTTAATTAGCAATCAGTATGATTTTGTCTAGACTGTAGATTGTCCTATCGAGCCGGACCAGCATGATCCCAAGCATTCTTATCTTGGATAATAATAATAATAAATTTTTATTGTCCAATGTTACAGAAATACTTATAATAAAACATTAACCTTAATAATATGAACATATTATAGTGGTAGGTAGGTTTACTGTAACTATTTTTATTTTATTAATTACAATTTTTGTAGTGGTATCCAAACTAGGCAGCGCCTGTATCTTGGGGGCCCGAGTTGCGCTAGTCATACATACTTTATATCAAATATTCTAAAACGGACGATAATCTAAAAATTAATCGCTAAATGTGTTGGTAAGCGCATAACTTGCGAACCGCTTGACCAAATTGGATAATTCATTTTTAATAATATTCCATGAAGTAAGAAGATGGTTCTTACCCAGAGAAAAAAAAAAAAAAAAAAAAACTTTTGTAGGGTAGGCGTAGGGTAGGCGTAGGGTAGGTGGGTAGGTGTAGGGTAGGTGTAGGGTAGTTGTAGGGTAGGCGTAGGGTAGGCGTAGGGTAGGTGTAGGGTAGGTGTAGGGTAGGTGTAGGGTAGGTGTAGGGTAGGTGTAGGGTAGGTGTAGGGTAGGTGTAGGGTAGGTGTAGGGTAGGTGTAGGGTAGGTGTAGGGTAGGTGTAGGGTAGGTGTAGGGTAGGTGTAGGGTAGGTGTAGGGTAGGTGTAGGGTAGGTGTAGGGTAGGTGTAGGGTAGGTGTAGGGTAGGTGTAGGGTAGGTGTAGGGTAGGTGTAGGGTAGGTGTAGGGTAGGTGTAGGGTAGGTGTAGGGTAGGTGTAGGGTAGGTGTAGGGTAGGTGTAGGGTAGGTGTAGGGTAGGTGTAGGGTAGTGTAGGGTAGGTGTAGGGTAGGCGTAGGGTAGGCGTAGGGTAGGAGTAGGGTAGGCGTAGGGTAGGCGTAGGGTAGGCGTAGGGTAGGCGTAGGGTAGGCGTAGGGTAGGTGTAGGGTAGGTATAGCGTAGGTGTAGGGTAGGTAGGTAGGTAGTTTGATAGTGTAGATTGTAATTTAGGGACAGGACAACGTCTGTCGGGTCAGCTAGTTAATAATATAATTGAACAACAAGAAATTAAATTAAAAGTAGATATTACAAATTGTCAAAGTGTGTCATGGTGTAAAGGTGAGAAGATGTGAGAATGTGATGGTGAGGTGGTGTGTGAGTGAGAGTATTGTGGTTGGGAGCTTGTGAATAATTACGTGAGGAGGACTTGCACAAAAATATTATTATTATCAGGTTAATATTTCCTCGGTTTCATTGTATGACAGAGAAAGGAGCCAACTTTTTGTGACTCTTTTACATGAATAGTTGGTGAGAGCTTTGATTTCACAGTGCTTGTTTGTTTTGTTGTAGATATGTATGTGTGAGTAAGAGGGGCACCTTCTGGCCAGAAGACTGTTTGCGTTAGGGAGAGGAATATCTAGAATACGTTTTGAAAGTAGGCTATGGTAATCAGGTCTGTTTTTTAAGGATTTGTGAGCATGTAGTGTGGCATTGAGGATGAATAGCTGACGTACGCGAAGGACTGGAAAATCATCGTATAGCAGATCAGTCGGGAACCTGATAGGCTTTTTAAGCATCACTTTGATAACGGCTCTCTGAGCTCTTTCGATTTCGATAAAATAACTTTTCCCAGCTCCACCCCAGACGGAGATTCCATACTGGAGTACTGATTGACACAGGCCTAGGTATATTGTTCGGAGAATTTGAAACGGTGTGCAATCGCGTAACTTTTTCATGACATATATTAGTTTCCTGACACGGCCCGCAAGCAAGTGAATGTGAGGTTTAAATGATAAATTTTCGTCTAATGTAATACCTAGATATCTTAAGGAGGAAGTGCGGTCTATGGAAGTGCATGCACAATTTGAGATTGGTGAATTGTGGTCGTTGTGGCATGTATGGAACTTAAGAGTCAAGTGATGAGGAGGACTAGAAGCTGAGGTTTTAAAGAAAGTGATTAGCTTTGTCTTTTTTAAGTTAAGGGTGAGAAGGTTCTTATTGAGAGTCTCTGAAATAGGGTATTTTACTGTATACGAGAAAAAATCTATAAATATGTTATTGAGACAGTTTAGGCATAAAGAAGTCGGAAAATGTAAGTTTCAGTTCATAAAATAACAAAACAAATTTTTAAATTCAATTCAAAGTTTTCAGTATTTTTAATCTGTTATAAAACACCGTGAAATAGTAGCGGCCATGTTATTACGCCATACGGCTGTGTAAACAAAAATTTGTCAACTGTCAGTCAACCGATTGGCGTAATATAGGCTTTGTACTTTTATTATTTTCGTAACCAACGTAATTTTTTCATTATTAGTCCTATTACAAAATAGGCTTTTAATTATTTTTAAATGATACACAATTATCATATTTAATATGAGCTCATTTGATACAAAACGAACTGACGTCATTTACGCTGAGCAATATGGCGTCCACTATGAGGCGTTTTCGTCAACTTACGCGCGAAATTTGAAAATTTAAAATTTAGATGCAATTTTATGGCACTTATCGATTGAATAAAAATTTTGTGTTTTTTTTGGTGGCATATTAGCACTACAGAATTTCATTGAGACACTTTTCAAAAATGGGTGTAATACCCTATTCTAAGTAGACCGTTTTCCGGATATAATCCTCTAACTTATAATATGCTTGTTTACAAAGTCTACCTTTAATAATTATTAAAATCTATGTTGATGTGGTTTTGCTTTTTTTCTATGATCTCTTGTTCGACATTATACTAAAAAAAATCGCAAATAAAATAAGTACTTCAATAATAATTATAGATCCTTAAGTTTACAGTAGTCTTGGTTTGCACTACAACTCGTCGGGAAGGTAAATGTTCTTTTAAGTTTTACTTTGTTCTAAGTAAGTTTTTTTTTTATCATTTTCAGGGGCTGTATACATGTCTAATGTAACAGGTAACCGGTGGATGCAAGCGGCAGTTTGCCGCTTGTTCGGCGTTCTGTGGGGGAGGCCTTTGTTCAACAGTGGACGTATTCCGGCTGGTAATGATGATACAAGTCTTCTAGATTACTGGGTAATTGGTCTTGAGGTATACGTTCGTTGAAAGAGGATTACTTAAGTTAATTTACAAAAAAGACTTCAAAACTTTTGGAAAAACTGGGTTGATTGAGTACATTTTAAGTACACTAAAAACAATTAAGTACTTAATGGCGCGTATTCGATTTAGTGCAACTCAAATTCAAAACGATTGCTTGAACGGCGATTAAATGAGTTCGTATAAAATATTCTGTATATTAAACATAACCTTTATTTTCATAAAATGAATTTATCAGTTTATGTTTTTATTCAAATACTGGTGAAAAAAATTGTGAAAGTGAACCGATTTTGTACTTTTTCAACATTGTTTTTAAATACATATTAGTAATATTTTCGTAATTTTGGCTCTGTAGTACACTTTAAGACTGTATATCCTGTTGGAAAAACGTATAAAACGTTTTATTTTGGCATACTGTAATGGTTGTATTCGTCCTGAAAGTTAACTCTGACGTCTATTTTCGTAAAACGCTATGATAGGATTGTCTTCGCTTTAAAAAACCATAATTAAAAATTATACTTTTACTCTGTAGCTGTCTAAATCAAGACTTAATCTTTCTAAAACTGTAATTTGTCTTTAAATAATCAGCTCACATAATTACTATATTGCTCTGGGCAAACGCGAAAACATGAAGTTATCGTCACGAATCGAATACACGCTCTTAATAATTATATTCTTATAATTATCTTACCTCTTGAACGAACTCCCCTCCTCCCCCCCTGGACTCCCCTTTGCTGCGCCACTGGGTAAGGATCCACACCAGCTGAGGATCTATACCCTTTTTAACCGACTTCAAAAAGGAGGAGGTTATCAATTCGAATGGTTATTTTTTTTTTTTATTATGTATGTTCGTCATATATAGTCGGATTTGCAAAATTCTTTTTTTGTTCGAAAGGGGTTTATTCCGAAATGGTCCCATATAAATTTTATCAAAATTGATCTAGCCCTTTTTGAGAAAATCAACAAATTTCCAAAAAAATTACTTAGACGACGTTTTAGTTTCTTCAATCTTTGGATGATTTACAATCTCTTTTAAGTGTGTTGCCGTTTCTTAATGGATTTGAATGTTAAGGCAACACTAAAAAGCGAAAAATAAAAAGTTTTTCGAAAAAAGAAAACCGCATTCAAAAACTAAAAAGTGCAAACGGAACACACATTACTACTTTCGGAAGTCGGTGGCGGTGGCTTTGAGTTTGGTGTTTTGTATTGCCACCGACTTCCGAAACTAATGTGTGTTCTGTGCTAAAGTTATTTATCACTTTTTAGTTTTTGAAGGCGGTTTTCTTTTTTTCGAAAACACTTTTGTCTTTAAGTAATTTTGTTATACTAACACTATGGACTTATGTTTGAAATAAAGAATTTGAATTTGAATGAATCCACCGAAGACCATCATCTGCTTGGCATTTTCTCAATTGCCTACTGCTGGACTGTCTGCTGACTAATCCTGACTACCCATAACGACTGTTAAAGATCTACAAAACACAACCGGGACCAACGGCTTTACGTGCTTTCCGAGGCACGGAGGGAACTCGGTATGAAAGGGATGGTCATCCACCCACTACAACGGCAAGCGTAGCTTAAATAATAGTCATCAATCCGTAGGTACGCCTTTTACATATCCACGAGCAATCTACCGAAAACCAATGTATAATGGTGCCGATTCCCTTGTTCACAAACTAAACTAAATTTAAGTTCAGTGCATCTTTTTCTTTGCATTCCATTAAGAGGAAATACCACGGGCTAGAGAATTGAAAATTAGGTATTTGTAAAATCTATTGCTATCGCGCGATGCCCGAACACGAACCGCAGAGCGCGATAGAGACAACTGCAACTTTGACCAAAAATACCTATTAAAAGTACACAAAATCAATGATTCGTAGTCCCCTGATTTCTTATCCAAAACTTAACTGATTTAACTGCTTTTTTCATTAAAAAATAAAGAAAGGCTTTTGCCATGTTCCTGTTTTCTATTTTTTATATAATCAAGTCAAATTTGTTTTCTGAATGTTTGAACACAGCGGAAAATCGTGCCAATTTTTTAGGTTTTTGAAAATTCATATCTCTTTTAATAATAAATTTATGAGAAAAAGGAAAACATAGGGACATGCCAATAATAGCCATGGATATTTAAAAAAAAAATAATTGATCTACTGGCATTATCCAGGGAGGAAACAGGGGACTAAGTTTGTATGGAAAAACGGCCCTTGTGTTTCCTCTTAAGAGGACAGAAGATAATTTTTGTTTCAGTCCTGTCAAATTAATCAGCGCCTGTCACTTCTCCATACAAGTTTAGACGTGATTAAAAACTTGCTTATTAAAATTACGTCAATTTACGTCAAGCTCTGTTTAATTTGACAGGACTACACTAAAATTTATCTTCTGCCCTTTTCTAAATGAAATAGAAAGAAAAAGATGCACTGAACTTAAATTTAGTTTGGTTTGTGAACAAGGAAATCGGCATCATTATCTATAGGTACCCTGTTCACAATTAGATTAGACATAAACACAAACCTTTTTTACAGTCCCTTCAACCGATTTTGACTTCTATTCCGTAGGTTTAAGGATGACATTAGAGGCAAAAAAGTGGTTACAATAACAACTGTTTAATGCAGTTGCCATTTGTCATGCTACCAACACAATATAAGTCAAAATCGGTTGAACGAACTGTCAAAAAGGTTTGAGTAAATGTCTAATCTCATTGTGAACAGGGTATAGTTTTACATAGAAAGGAGAAACCAGTTAAACGAAACTTAAATCAATCTGATTTCAACCCCAAGTTCGGAATCTACAAATTTGATCTAGTTTGTCCCATTATAAGTAAAGTATCAAATTACTTACCCATGACCATGTATGAAATCAATTGAAATAAGTACAAGCTACCGAAGTACAGGATCTCACAGAATAAGTATAGATAATGATCGAAATGTCAACCTTCTTGGTAGAAATCGATTTAATGAAAACCGGCCAAGGATTCCGTACGATCGTACAATATTTTAACACTTCATACAAAATAAACACATTTCTTGTAACCTCCATTAATTTAAAACCTTTTTTTTTCTTTTGTTGTTATAATGGTCAATACACATGTGACTGTTCCTAAAATACACAGGCTGATAAAATTTTTGTTTTTCCTAAATAAGTTACTTAGTCAGATTTAGGTAGTGTAATCCGTCCGTGTGGTGCCGGCTGCGAATAGCACCACCCCATTTCTACCCGTGGGTGTCGTAGAAGGCGACAGAGGGATATTGACCAGAGGATGGGCACCAGCGTCCTTCTGAGTACCACAACACCTACTGCGATCGCCAACATGCATCGGCCAAGCATGGCGAATACAGCTGAACCACCCCTTGAGGGAGACTTATATCAGCAGTTGGCGTCTAAAGGTTGATGATGAGGTAGTATTATAAGTCGGCCGTAGGGGAAGAAATCATGCAACTAGTAATACGCATTCTGTGAAAAAATCTTGGGTCTACCTATTACGGCTCGGTCTTACCAAGGGCTATAGCAACTGGGTCGTGAAGGTCAGATAGTCAGTCGCTCCATGTAAAACACTGGTATTCAGCCGCATCCGGTTACACTGGAAGCCGACCCCAATCTAGTTGGGAAAAGGCTAGGCAGATGACCTATTACGGTTGAAAAGATACAGTTACAGAAGTTTTATTAATAGGGTCTTGATCGGGCAACCTTTGTGTCGTCATCATATTCGTCCACTGCTGAACGTAGGCCTCCCCCAGAGATCGCCAACCAACCCGGTCTTGGGCAGTCCGCATCCATCCGCTGCCAGCCACCTTCCTTAAATCGTCGGTCTATTGTGCCGCAAGGCGTCCCACACTACGCTTGCCCAAACGCGGTCTCCACTCTCAAGCGTATTTGCTCCATCTATCGTCTGTCCGTCTGCAGACAGATCTTTGTCACAGTATAAATTTTAGTACTACCGTACAGAAACTGCTTTTAGCCACAAAGTGCGTAAGGCTGCGGCACCACCACCTCGAGACCACTCAGAACAAACCGCCATTTGACTCACGCACACATTGACATTACGTTTATAGGCATTCTCAAGCAGTTTCAAGCAGACATCAGTCTCGACTGTCACGTTTTGTCTAAATTAATAAATGAGAGACATTGGCATTTCATGACGAACAGAAAAAAAATTGTTATAAAAAATTGGTTGTCTGTAAAGTCGGTTTACTGACGACAGTTGAACGTGACAACGCGAAAGAATCATTCGCTCGCAATCAACGCATTCGCGTTGCTATAAACAATTGCACATTCACTTTTCACTTGGAACGCCTCAGAGCGAGGTAACGCCGCAGAGCGAGGTAACGCCGCATGACGTCATGTAACGCCGTAACGCCGCATGACGTCATGTTTTTTCGTTCGTGCAGCCGGCTCTATCGAATTATAAGACGTTGTCACGTCAAAAAAATGCAGAATTCCAACCAGTGTCAATAAAATTTCATATTGTCACAAATAAAACCTACAGAATCAATACAGTAGCAGCCCTAGCACGTACCCTTTATATTTTGTGTTTTAGCTCAAGGCGAGACTCGCGGCGGTGTCACACACACGCACGTATTTATACAAGTCTGTAATTCTGTTTGTAGTGTAGGTAATAAATCGGTTCCTTTGTATGGAGCGTGTCTGCTCCATCTACCGCCTGTCCGGCAGACAGACCTTTGTGTACGGATCCCTAAAAACCGGACAAGTGCGAGTCGGACTCGCCCACCGAGGGTTCCGTACATATTTGTAGGTACATATCCATACTTCTATACTAATCCATACCTACTATCCATACTTTAATATACTTAATATTATAAATGCGTTTATTGCGACATAAACGGCCGTATCTTTTTTTCACGTTAACATAGAGGGTTGATTTTTTTACAGCATCAAGGGATTGTAGACTTGAGTATATGATTTTAATTTCAACTCGATACCTCTACGCGTTCCCGAGATAAAGGGTCTTGACAGACAGACAGACAGACGGACAACAAAGTAAATAAATAATAAATAAATAATATGTGGGGACATTTTCACACACGGCCATCTGACCCCAAACTAGGGACACCCTGTACTATGGGTGTCAGACAGCTGATATACATACACAAATACATTTTTTTTTTTTGTAAATACTTACATAATATAGATAAACAACATCCAGACACAAGCCAAACACAAGTGCTCATCACACAAATATTTACCCTGGGCGGGAATCGAACCCGCAACACGTTGCGCAGCAGTCGATGGCTCAGCCACTGCGCCAACCGTGTCGTCAAAGTGATCCTATAAGGGTTCCGTTTTTTCCTTTTAAGTTACGGAACCCTAAAAAAAGCAATAATGGCGCCCATACCTACTCTTAACAGTGCAATGAACGCCTTGCGCTCTCCCATCAGATCACAACCAGTCCTAATCACAGACTTTTTGCGTATGATTAAAGTTGCCGTACCTAGACAGTCATTTGAGACAAAAAGTTGGTCGTTAGAAACAGCTTCCATCAGGCTTTAAATAGCTGGAATAGATGCTTGTGCCTGCGTGTATTGATTACAGATTTATACTGAGTAAAAGATAAAAAAAACTGGTTAAGTGCGAGTCGGACTCGCCCATGAAGGGTTCCGTAGAAGCAAGTAACATAATATAAAAGTTATGATTGAATGAAAGGTAAATTGCGGTTTACGATCTCGTTCAAACTAATTTTTGGTGTAATTTAACATGGTAATATACAGTCAGCAAAAGAGGTAGGTATGCAGGGTCATCAGATATAATTAAAGTTTACTTAGAAACCGCTGGATGTTTTTGAATAAAATGATATAAATTTAATAGAGAATAAACAATTTAATGATTTAATTAAATTTCATTCGAAAATATCTATCGGGGTCTAGGTAAACTTCAACCGTTTTCGATGACCTACATACCTATCTCTTTTGCTGACTGTACATCATATATTTTTTTTTGTTTTATCATTCTCTTATTTTAGAAGTTACAGGGGGGGGGGGGGGGACATATTTTACCACTTTGGAAGTGTCTCTCGCGCAAACTATTCAGTTTAGAAAAAAATGATACTAGAAACCTCAATATCATTTTTGAAGACCTATCCATAGATACCCCACAGGTATGGGTTTGATGAAAAAAAATTTTGATTTTCAGTTCTAACTATGGGGAACCCCTAATTTTTTTTATTTTTGTGTGAAAATCTTAATGCGGTTCACAGAATACATCTACGTACCAATTCTCAACAGTGCAGTTCTTATAATTTCGGAAAAAAGTGGCTGTGACATACGGACGGACAGACAGACAGACATGACGAATACATTTAAGGGTTCCGTTTTTTACCATTTGGCTACGGAAACCTAAAAACTGGTCAAGTGCGAGTCGAACTCGCGCATGAAGGGTTCCATACTATTATCTCTACAACATTAGCCATCGGGCAAAAAAACGGCAAAGAATCGCGTTTGTTGTATGGGAGCCCCCCTTAAATAGTTACATTATTCTGTTTTTAGTATTTGTTGTTACAGCGGCAACAGAAATACGTAATCTGTGAAAATTTCAATTGTCTAGCTATTACGGTTCATGAGATACAGCCTGGTGACAGACAGCCAGACAGACGGACAGTGGAGTCTTAGTAATAGCACAATAGGGTCCCATTTTTACCCTTTGGTTATGGAACCCTAAAAAGAAAAATAAATAGAAATAATTGTAACACATGAGTGAGTATACACAAGATTGTACTACAAGGTGATGTGGATTATGTATTGTAGTGTGTTGCGGTCGTTGCGGAAGTATCTCTAGTTCCCGCGACCCCCGACGTAGGTGTGAGATGGAACACCGGGGTGGTTTTTAGTCAGTAAGAGTCTGACAGACCCCTCCGCCCGCACCAGGGCGAAGAAAGAAAAGAAAGAAAGATAAAAAGCTTTTTACAAAAAAGACAACCGCCTTCAAAAACTAAAAAGTGAAAAATAACTTTAGCACAGAACACACATTGACTTTAGTTTCGAAATTCAGTGGCTTTGTTCTGTTTGTTGTTTTGTATTGCGACCAACTTCCGAAACTAAAGTCAATGGGTGTTCTGTGCTAAAGTTATTTTTCACTTTTTAGTTTTTGAAGGCGGTTGTCTTTTTTGTGTAAAGCTTTTTATTTTCCGCTTTTTAGTACCTCCTTCTCATCCAAATCTGTTAAGAAGAGATTGAAAGTTAACTACTACAAAGATTGATGAAACTCAAACGTCGTCTATGTAATTTTTTTAATTTTTTATGTATTTGTTGATTTTTCAAAAAGTGCTAAATCAATTTCGATAAAATTTGTATAGGACCACCCCTGAAGCATACCCTATCCATAAAAAAAAGGATTTTCAAAATCGGTTTACGTTTGCCGGAGAAATCGCGTAACAAATCGCGCACATACTTAATGCAAATTTAAGACTTATACGGTTTTCTCATGGATGCCATTGTCAGAACTGGACCACACGGGAAGCACTAGCTTTCAAATAAAAAAGAATCATCAAAATCGGTTCACCCAGCCCAAAGAAATCAGGTAACAAACATAAAAAAAAATACAGACGAATTGATAACCTCCTCCTTTTTTGAAGTCGGTTGAAAAGCCATCTATTCACGCGAAAAGCGACGCACTTAATATAGAGGACATCCTTGAGGATTTTCCACCCTCAAATCCGAATAAAAAAAAAGTTATTTTAGTGTACACTACAACCTACAACAGTGTCTTTAACAGGGAGGGGTTTGTAGCTAAAGGCCCGTGCACACCACGTTTTTTAAACGCGCCGGTGACGCGCGTATTAGAAACGCGCTTTTTTTTTTTCGGATTGGCATCTCGCAGGTCAACCTAGGAGGTTGTCGGCTGCTTAACCGGACTTTCCTGTGGTGCCTTAAAAAATATTATTTTTAGGGCCTCCAGCCAGGGCAAAATAGCTTACAAACTAAGCGACTACACGCTAAGGGCACCCCCTGTGGGGTACGAGCCTCGGCTTAGGGCGTCGCTGGGAGAGGACAGCAAAGGGACAGGCTGGATTGGATTTCCATTATTTAGGGACGAATTTAAAATTACAGGCTCAGCGGCGCGGGCTGGCACGAGCAAGGGTCGGGGAGGGTTAGAAACGCGCGTCGACGGAGCGCTTTTATCCTACGGAGCAGTTTGTTGTCGTTTGTATCGATAAACACGCGCGTTAGAATCGCGTTTGTGTCGATTCAAACGCGCGACACCAGCGCGTCTGTATCGATACACGCGCGTTAGAATAGCGACCATCTTGCTTAGGGTTGCCATATTTGGCAAGCCTGTTTAGTCGTGTCGGGACGCAAAAGATAAATATAGGTATATAGGTACCTATTGAAATTTTAATATAAAAAATCTGATTTATTTTGATTATTGACACTTTGTTCTCCTTAACGATTTTTATATTTTTGTGAAACAAATTCAAATTGGACTGCAGAAATAGGAAACAAACACTGATCATATACCATAATATAGTGATTTTTATACAAGGTAGATACAGAGAAATTTGACATATTGTAGTACCTTGATGTGCTATCAAGCTCCTACAATACGTCAACACCATGATAACCCGACTATATTAAGGTGGTTACAAAAAAGCGACCGCGCAGTACATTATGCTACCTTCTAAAATGTTTAGTATAATACACCTTACAAGTTCGGTACAGACGCGTACACTGTTCAATATTCGATGTGATTTTGAAATAATTTAAGTCATTTTTAGAATACAACTATCCGTATTTAGCTAGGAAAAACTATTGTAATATTTGAATGAATCTTTGATAGATTTTCAACTTTATTATAAAAGCATAAGATTCATATTTAATTGGGAAAATTTGACAGTTAGGTATGGCTTGATGTGCTGGCGTCTGTACATCGTATTCACATAACATAACCATTCTTGTAAATGAAAATATTACAATATTTTCATTTTTTAAAAGAGTATGTATGGAGTTTCTTGCCCATTCTTCTCCATACGAAACTACCATTTGGAATGGGCAACTAGATTAAAATTTTACAATATGACGTTCAAAAGTGCCTTTTAATGGTCTAATTGAAATAAATGATTTGTCTTTGACTCTCTTCAGCATTAAAATAGTTTTTTTAGTGGAGTTCAAAGTTAGAGAATCCTCTCAACCGCGAGCATCAGTGAAAACCATCTTGTTCTTGAATGCGACAATAAATTTTGAAAAATTCTGCGTTAAATTCTTTCATCTTCTCAGTCCTAACAGTGTATGGAAAAATACATTATTAAATATTTTCCCTCCCTTCGATGAGGCCTCCCTTCCCCAGCGTCAAACTCGCAACGTCGCGTCGCAAGAATTTGACGCACGTATTTCAATTGCCGGGACCGCGCGAAAAAACGGGACGTAATAATACTTTGTCGGGACGTCGGGACAGAGGCCCCAATGACGGTGACAGTCCCGATATATCGGGACGAATGGAGCGAGCGTCGACTTGCGTAGTGAGCGGTCGTGTTTACTTTTTACTAGCGACAAATTTAAAAATGATAAATAGTAGTGCCATACAATTTTAAACTTAATTGTGTCCGACACGTAGTGTTCTTTCATATAACGCGGTGAGTGTCACACAAAACCACAGCAAGAATTAGTACGAAGCGGGTAGACTCAGTTCATACTGCTTCCGTATTATAAGGGTCACCTACATATTAGCTGAGCGAAGCGATAAGCGGAGCGGAAAAATACGATCACTTATAACAACATGAATGTTCAACGGTCACCCACTGGTAAATACAGTGACAAAATAAGTATTACTGGTGGGAATAGTAGTTCTCAGCCCAACCTATCAACATTCGAAACTTCTGATTATAATGAATATGTGTCCCAACGCAAAAGAAAAACGCCGGAAGATGATTTTTCGAACCAATTTAAGGAATTTAAAAAGGAAATTATGGAACTACTGAAGGACTTTGGTAATTCTCAGATAGAAAATATTAATACAATAAAAAAAGATATTTCATCTATAAATGAACAACTCATTGAAATGAAGACCAAGACGGACCAATTGATGGTGGAACATCATAACTTTAAGTCGGAAATTCAAAACCTGACTAGTACTGTCAACAAGAATCAGGAAAAAATTAAAAGTATTGAAAACAATGTACAGGCTCTCAAAAGTACTCAAAGTGCTTCATCATCGTCTGAATATCCTGCATCAACACCTATTTATGGTAACATAATAATCGAACTTCAGGAGCGTCTGGAACGCAGTAAAAATATAATAATCACTGGTATCTCTGAACCACATTCAGAAAATATGGAGGAAAAGAGAGAAACCGATAGATGTGAAGTGAAAAAAATATTATCAGACATATATCCAACCTATCCTGAACCAGAAAAAATAATACGCTTAGGGAAATATGACGGGAAGAAAACACGCCCTCTGAAAGTCTGTTTTTCGACACCAGAAACAGCTAAAATATTACTGAAAAATAAACTTAACTGCAAGGATGGCCACATTAAAATCTACTCTGACCAGACACCTAATCAAAAACAAGATATGGAAAACCTACGAGATGAATTACGTCAACGCAAAGAGAAAGGAGAAAGTGATCTAATAATAAAATATATAAAAGGAACCCCTAAAATAATAAAACAAGGGCCAAAAAACGAGATACAAGAGAAAATACAATAAGTGAAACTAAAGGTAACAGATTTATAACTCATACAATCTATAATAACTATGCCGATTTAATAATTACAAACAAAGCACTAAAATTTTTGTATGCGAATATCCGCAGTATAATAAAACCAGGAAAATTGGATGAAATACGATGTATAATACAATCGTTCGAAACTAAGATTCATGTTATAATTCTTACGGAGACTTGGATAAAAAATGATGACGAAGCACAAATGGTAAAACTGCCAAACTATACTCACTACTATAACTACAGAAAAAAATCCAGAGGTGGTGGAGTATCTCTGTTCATTCATAACAGTTTAAAGCATGAATTTTTAGAAGAACAATGCGAAGATGGAAACCATTTTCTATGGGTACATCTTGACACGTTTTCTTTGGACATAGGGGCCATTTATAAACAGCCAGCAGCAAACACTGAAAAGTTTCTTGAAAATTATAACCAACATCTAGCAAGAAGAAAACGTGTTATTGTCTTCGGTGACCTAAACCTAAATTTACTTAGTAACGAAAAACCTGTAAAGGAATACAAGGAAATTTTGCGAGAGAATAATATAAAAATATTGAATAAGATCACCCCAGACCATTGTACTCGTGAGACCACATCCACAAAAACAATCATAGATCATGTGTGTACAAACTTACAGAATAACACATTCCAGATGTCTGTTATTGAGTCTTCCATAGCCGATCACAAACAAATCTATCTTGAGATTAACAGATCTAAAACCGAACGTATAAAAAGAGTTCAATATGAATCAATAAACTATGATAACTTACAGAACGATAGTAAAGAAATATTTAGCACAAAACTATTTCATGAATATGAAGAACTAGAATCTCAACTGTTGCTAACAATTGCAAAAAACAAAATACGTAAAACAAAAATGTTAAATCCTCCCTGCAAAGAGTGGATAAATAAGGACCTCATATCATTAATAAATAAAAGGAACCAACTGTGGTATAGTTTAAAACAAACACCCGAAGATGAACATTTGCGAAAAGATTTTTTAAAGCAAAGTAACCACACCTTTGTAAATATTCAATTAGCTAAAAAACAATACTACCATAAGGCCTTTGCAACCTGTCAGAAATATCCTTTAAAAATGTGGCAACTAATTAATAGACTATCAAATAATAAAACGGAATTGGCAGACCTTGGGCATTTAAAAATCAATACCTCCAATGGTCAAATCTCAGATACTCAAGAAATTTGCGAATACTTTAACGGATTTTTTGCAACAATAGGTACTGAACTTGCAAATAAAATACCACAAAAATACCATAACAACTTAACTCAGACATTAACATATAATAAACCTAAAAATAACAATCCTGAGTTATCAAATTTAAAACCAACCACTGCAAACGAGGTATTGAAAATAATAAGAAATCTAAATTCTAACACTAGCTCCGGTTTAGATGGCATTAGTACGAAATCCATAAAATGTATTAAAGACAATATAGCGGAAAGCTTAGCAAACTGTATTAATAAATGCTTAAGCGAAGGCTATTTCCCCAACCGCCTTAAAATTGCAAAGGTTAGCCCAATCTTTAAATCAGGTAGCAAACTGGACCCTAGTAACTATCGACCTATATCAGTACTACCAGTGGTTTCGAAAATATATGAAAAAATTCTACATAAACAATTGTATGAATACTTAACTAAAATTGATTACCTATACAAAAAGCAATACGGTTTCCGCCCCAAATCGAACACTGTTTCTGCAACTGTTGACTTGGTAACTGATATTAGACGTAACATTGATCAGAAAAAGTTTACTTTAGGAATTTTTATTGACTTAAAAAAGGCATTCGACACCGTTAGCCACGACATATTACTATCAAAACTAAAGGACATAGGTATAACTGGTAAAGCATACGATATTTTTAAATCATACCTTACAGACAGATCTCAAGTTGTCAAAATTAATGACCACCAAAGTGGCCCTCAATCGATTACCTGTGGCATTCCTCAGGGTTCAATTTTAGGACCCTTGTTGTTTCTTATTTATGTCAATAACATACATGAAATTGGACTAAAGGGAGATATAACTTTATATGCCGATGATACTAGCCTGTTTTATTCTGGTTACTCTTTAGAAACAGTAATGAGTCAAGCTCAACATGATCTACACCTACTACACATCTGGTTACAATCAAATTTGCTTACTATTAATGCCACAAAAACGAAATACATTATATTCTCTGCTAAAAACAAAAAAATTGAAAATTATAGTCCTCTTACTATTAATTGTGAAAAGATAACTAAAGTTAACAATGAAAAATATCTAGGCCTTGTTCTTGATAGCCAGCTTACTTGGAAACCTCAAATCGAAAAAATCCGTAATAAAATAAATTCACTAATAGGCGCGCTAAGAGGTATAGCGAAATGTCTCCCTAAACATGTCCGATACATAATATATAACTCCTTGGTCAAGTCTCGTATAGATTATTTGGTAGAGGTTTGGGGTTCAGCAACTAAATCAAGCTTACAAAAACTGCAGATTGCACAAAATAGAATCATTAAAACATTATTTCAGTACGATTATCTAACACCAACTATTAAAATTTATAAAGAAACGAAACTATTCAATCTGGCTCAAACACATAAATATAATACATGTATTTTTATTAGAAAAATCCTTACTAAAGATATCCATTCACAAATTACATTCACAAAAAAGATAGATTACCATAAACTCATGACAAGGCAGGCCAATAATCTGTGTTTAGTAAGCCATAGAACGAACTACGGAAAAAAGAGTATTCTATATGATGGGGCCCAAACCTACAACGAGTTACCTAAAAGTATAAAAGAAGCAAAATCTCTGTTTACATTTAAAAAGCTATTGAAAAGCCACATTTTAAAGGATTTTTCATTAATCAGAGCTACCAATTACTAATTTACATTGTTACACAAAAAATCCAAACAAAAACAAAAAAAAAAAACACAAAATCCATTCTTATATATATACATATATATAATAAACTAGCTGACCCGACAGACGTTGTCCTGTCCCTACCTACCTACTTACCTGCCTATTTACCTACACCTACCCTACACCTACCCTATCTTTCGAGTTGGATCAAACTGCACACGGTGTACAAATTTCATTAAAATTGGTTCAGTAGTTTAGGAGTCCATCGCGGACAAACATCGTGACAGGAGATTTATATATATTAGGATAATATGATACTATACGCATAGGTACATTATTAATATCAAAACCCTACACACCAACTAACGTTAATACATATAAACAAAATACATATATACACACCACTATACTTTAATCTACAAAAGATTATGTTTAAATAAATACGTTTCCAAATAATAATTATTTAATTTATGCAATATGTATTTGACACTACACTAATATATACTAGGTACATTAAAATAATATAATATATTGATTCATAACAAACAACAACAACAAAACAAACTCAAGTAATCATAATAAATAAACTGTATGTAGTTATATATCACAACATAACAATAATAAGTTAGAATATAAATTTACGAACACAATATTAATAGCTATCTAATTAGGTACTTTAACGCAGTGAAACAGTCACTGTGTCATGAGCCTTAATAAACATGTATTGTATCCCTTATTTACACATACCCACTGGCGAGGCGCATAAGATGTCGTGCACTTCGTTTTTTAGGAACAATTTTCTGCAACTACCCTTGTACTACTAAAACTGTTAACTATTAGTTACGAAATTTCAATGTAATTTGTCATAGTACTAACCCGCTACGCCAATCGGCTTCATATAATTTTAAATCATAATATTGTATTTTCTCTGTAAGTGATTATGTAAATCTTTTGAGAAAATAAATGTCTAAAACCGTAACCCTAATCTTGCTACTGTTGACGACAAAGAGAATATAGTCTTTGGATGCAAACGCGCGTTTGTATCGATACACACGCGCGTTTGCATCGATATAATAATAATAATAATAATAAAGCTTTATTTCCACACAAAAAAAAAATTAATAAGTTTTACAGATACTTAATCTCAAAAAAATGACACATGCGAAATTCATCAATAGAAAATAAAAAATAAAAAAAAATAAAAGTTAATAGATTACGGATTTGATTAAAATAGTACATTGCTATACGTTAAAATTAATAAGAAATTACAAATTTGATCACATATATTTTAAATAAAGTTAAATAAAAAATTATTAATTAATTAAAAAATAATAAATTATAAACAAATTCAATATAATTTCATTTGAAAATTATAAATAAATAGAGAATAAAATCAATAAATTACAAATTAGATTAAAGTAATATAATTGAATTTAATCTTGTGTGGACCCCCTAAGGGTAAAAGCCTCCTCCAAGCACCTCCACCTTTCATCAAAAAAAAAAAGTCTGTATCGATACAAACGCGTATTTGAATGTATGCATAGGCTCTAAGGTAAAGCTCATAACGTAAATACGAAAGGCTAAAGTCGTTGTGCAGAAACTCAAACTCAAACTCAAATCATTTATTTCAAATAAACCACTTACAGGCACTTTTGAATTGTCAAGGAGTCAGTCAGTCAAAAAGTTGCAGCTAGTTGCTCGTTCCAAACAGTAGGTTTCTATGGAGAAGAACGAGCAAGAAACTCCATGAACACTCTTTTAAAATCAATAGAATATTACAAATTTAGGTTACATCATTCATGTTGAATCTAGAGGTACAATGTGAGAACAATGTAACAAGTTGTGCACGTTAAAAGAGGTCTAGTGGCAATGAAATTAGACAATTCAAAATAAATTTAAAATAACCGAGGCAGCTAAGAGATGACCAGTCTCAACTGACGGCGCCCGTTCACGAACATGACGCACGGATCGGCACCATTTAGTTCAACCATTTTGAAGGGAACCAAATGATCCAACACATGCGCCACCATCAGCGAGACATTCAAGTGAGCATGACAAACACTCAACCGCCAGGGCATATTCAAGTCAACGAAAGACATCTCGTAAATGGTGGCTTTAAAGTACATAGTGCTCACATGTATGTGCTATGCAAAATTATATAATACTAATAGTTTGAGTTTATACAATGCAAAGATAATGTAGTTCTACATCTTCAGCAGCTCCAAAAAATAGTCACCAATGCTAATCAATAAATCTATGAACCCTTATGGCTGTGGAGCTAGACCAGCATCCAGCCAAGTATTTTTATCAGTGATGTAATCATCCAATTTATAATATGCTCGGCTGCATAGCGTGCGTTTAATATAGGACTTAAATTTTGTCTCATTAAGTTGAACAATGTGGGGAGGTATTTTATTGTAACACTTTAGACAGAACCCCATGAAAAACATACATACCCACATTTATCGCACCTAAATCTAATGTTAAGGTTCATTCCTACTGATCAAAGGCCTACTTTTTTAAAGTCGGTTGAAAATCAAGAGAAAATATGCAAAACATCAGAATATAACTATGAACACGTGCCTGTTTAGGTTATGTTTAACTATAACAGATCAAGACGTGTACATCCTACATGTTTAATTCAAAAAAAGTATACTGATAAAGAGGCTATCGTTACATCACTCGACATAGTGTCGACTTATCGAGAAATAACACAAAATGGCGTTCGCTGTTTTATCTATCGGTTTTTTAATGTTTTTTTTTTCTTGTGAAACAGTGGTTGACAATTTGAGATTAAGATGTCTCTGACTACCTACTCACCAGTCGATTCGGTAAAAATCTCAATCGGTGAATTTAAGTGACGTGACTTTTGGGTACGTTGTCATCTAACCGATGACATCGATTGAGAGCTCACCTCAAACTCACTTGTGATCTGAGTTTTAAGATTTTTATAGAGTGCATGTCGTCTAGTCTTCTTAATTATAATGACCTACTTATGTATTATTGTGTTTAGAGGAGCTCGTGGCTCGACCGGTCATGATGGTTAAGAGGAAACACAAGGGCCGTTTTTCCATACAAACTTAGTCCCCTGTTTCCTCCCTGGATAATGCCAGTAGATCAATTTTTTTTTTTTAAATATCCATGGCTACTATTGGCATATCCCTATGTTTTCCTTTTTCTCATAAATTTATTATTAAAAGAGATTTGAATATTCAAAAACCAAAAAAATTGGCATGATTTTCCGCTGTGTTCAAACATTCAGAAAACAAATTTGACTTGATTATATAAAAAATAGAAAACATAGGAACACGGCAAAAGCCTTTCTTTATTTTTTAATGAAAAAAGCAGTTAAATCGGTTAAGTTTTGGAGAAGAAATCAGGGGACTACGAATCATTGATTTTGTGTACTTTTAATAGGTATTTTCAGTCAAAGCTGCAGTTGTCTCTATCGCGCTCTGCAGTTCGTGTTCGGGCATCGCGCGACAGCAATAGATTTTACAAATACCTAATTTTCAATTCTCTAGCCCGTGGTATTTCCTCTTAAGCTACACTTGCCGCGGTTAGGCTGTGGATGGGGACATTCATTTCACAAGACCCCTGCGTACCTCGCAAAGGACGTAAAGCTGTTGGTCATTCGTAGATCGTTGACAGTCGTTATAAGTAGTCAAGAAGCTAGAAAATCTGACAACCAGTCTTACCACGGGGTATCATGTTACCCAGTTACTGGGCTGTGGAGGTCCGATAGGTACTCGCTTCATATAAAACACTGGTATTCAGCTGCATCCCGTTAGACTGGAAGTCGACCCCAACACAGTTTAGAAGGCTAGGTAGATGATAATGAGACTGGCCGGTGAAAACTTACCTTCTAACCTAACCCATCCATGTCGGATCTGCCCTAGAATTTATTTGGCAACAGACATACCAGTCTGAGTACGCACGGCTACACATGAAGCTATAAATTTCCAGTATAAGCTGACCTCGCATTGTACGGAAATCCTATGCAATGCGAGATCAGCATTAACTGGAAATGTATAGCTTGATGTGTAGGTAGCCGTTTGTACATGTTTTCGCCCAATCTAGTATTTGATTCGGACACTTAGAATTTTAGTTGCTAGCTTATGTATGTAGATGACCACTGCTAGTAGCTCATTTTACATTCATAATTATCGCAAGTCAATTCATTTTTCATTACACTTTTTCTTAGTTGATTTTTCGAAAACATAATTTAACGTCGCTCGGTTTAATATTAAAGTATCTCAACATCCATATATTATTTATTCTCCCAGTACATAGCCCGGTATATTCGCCAGCATAGATCAACAGCATAAAACAAACCCCATAAATGAACAGCATGTCAGCATCCTACGTAAAAACCAGTAGGCCAATTCTATAATTTAAAAACATTCAAAATATAGTCACAATTTTATCTCAGCTACAATGTCAAAACCGTAAGTAAATAGAGGCATTTTTTCAGATTTTTACTGAAATGACAATGCCAGATCCTGCCCCACCCATGTACAGAAAAGTAAATTAATGAAAATAATTGTAATGAATATAGAACCTTTCTATACTAAATTGTTTTTCTTTAAAACTTGCGGATTACGAAATACCTACCCACAAAATACAAACTCATTTTACCTAAAATATAATTTAACCTATAATCAATGTCATTATTGTTTTTAGATTTAAACGGAAACCGCAATTTCTACAGTCACTAAGACTAATGTTTAGTTATCAGCAATAAATAAACAGTAAGATGCTACATATTGCACATGACTTTTATTGAGTGGGGCAAACTTATATAGAGTTTCTGGCATTGTCCTTTAAATGCAAATATTCTTAAAAATGTGTGGTATTGCCCCCAAAGTACGAATAAAGAAATCTGTTCATGCGTATTGGACGGACATTGGCGACTGCCGTCTGACCGGATTAGTATTGTTAAGCACAGCTACCTAGCCACCTGACATAATCCCTGAGTCGCCATCGACACCCACACTTGTTCACCTCAAAGACGAAACAGCCCCTAAGGGAGCTGTCCCACCGCCGACAATTAGCGACAAGCGAGTAAAGCTAGAAACTAGAAACGAGTAGGTGAGCGGCGCCGGCGAGAAACGAGTGTGTAGTTCTGATACTTTTGTCGCTGGTCTATAAGCGAGTGTGAGAGAGTAACGGGCGATTGCCCGCGCCTCTTATCCGTTGCTTTAAATTTGTCCCCTTGCTGCCCTCTCTCAGCGACGCTCTAAGCCAAGGCCTGTACACCGCGGAGGGTGCCCTTAGCGTGTAGACGCCTAATATATAAGTTTTATGCCCTTG
Source organism: Charanyca ferruginea (assembly GCA_947361185.1). Classification (NCBI taxonomy): domain Eukaryota; kingdom Metazoa; phylum Arthropoda; class Insecta; order Lepidoptera; family Noctuidae; genus Charanyca; species Charanyca ferruginea. The sequence continues at coordinate 16,883,644 of OX376081.1, forward strand.
CTGGAAGCCTCAAATTCACTTTAAGACACCACTGGATAGTCTAGTTAAGCAGCCGAAAACCTTCTAGGTTGACCTGCGAGGTGCCGATTCGAAGATAAAAGACGGCGCCACTCACTCGACCATTACCGATAGTATGCGTATGTACTAAGCGAAAGTCTCTCAGCTAGTGTACTGGCAAGCGAACATCGCTGAGCGAGTTATTCTTTTGTAATAATTGTCACTTCGTCAAACTAGTGGAAAGAGTGCAGTGTCAACAGAAGACGATAGAGCCCTTACGTTTCTTGAGCGAGAAAATACTTGATAGCTAGACGATTATTCGTTCGCAATGGGGCAGGTACCTTAGCAAGAGAAAAGAACCTTTTTGTAACCCAAATTCAGTAAAGATACAAAAACTACCTTTGTGTAACTTCATCCTATAAATAAATTGACGAATAGAAAATACTTTACCAAGAACGGTGGCCAACAAGTCAGTGTTATATTGTTCACCGGAATTCGAGTTCCATTGCTTAGTTAGATCACGAGATGTCAATTAGAATACTCAGTATTGTGTCAATGTACGTCGAAAAAAGGTTAAGCTAAGTCATAAAATATTTGACAAAGAAGGGTTTTATGTTTATTAGTAGAGATTAAAAAGCTTTATTGAGCAAACCTTTGTGACTGGTTAGCCTTAGATTCATAAAACCATCTAAGACGCTTGTGTGGTGCCGAAACGTTTGGAGTATAAAGAAAAAGGATTGGATTTGTTATTAGGGGAATTATAATATCATTATAATGTTAATTGGATGACTAATGAGATGTACGTATTGTTTTAGAATAGAATATAAGAAAGAGGAAGAGGGAGAGGAAGACCAAAGAAAAGATGGGTGGGTGAAATGAAGAATGATAAGGAAGAAAAGGGAGTCAGTGATATCATGGAGGTTGACAGGACGGAATGGAAGAAGAAAATGTGTTGCGTCGACCATAAGTAACATGAGACAAGAGCAGGAAGATGATGATGTGAATAGAATATCTTGAAAACAGGTTGTTTACTGCGTTGAAGACTGTACGGTGAAGGAAGTCTGTTTTGATCATGCAGGAGCAGAGCAGGACTACCAAATAGGTGATGTGAGCTTGAGGGAAACTGAAAGCCCTGGCATCATGTAGGATGACAGCTCAATTTAGCAGTGCATTTTCTCAAAACACAAATCTCAATTATTTTTTAAATTGAATTTTTGACAAATTCCTGGTCACATTACTCTTCTTGCTTCTATACGTGATAACTATGTAGGGTAAAGAGCGTATGACATGGGGTATGGGACCTTAACAGAATAGGAGGTTTATGTGGTAATACTATAAGCTAAATACACCATCTCTAGTTATCATTTCGATGAGTACAGGCGTGTTGTTAAAAAAAATAAAAAATTGTCAGTTTCAACATTATGTAATGACATAAGATACTTTTAGGGCATGAAGGGTACAGGTAAGAAGAACCGTTTTATATAGGAGGAAAATTGAAAAAGTGTTCAACTATAAGATGGTGCTAGCTAGACACAAGGTAATGGTATGAATGTAGAAGTTGTGGACGGATTGAAGTATTCTGAGTTCGAAAATTTAATATGTCTAGTGACTAAAGTAGTTCGTCACATGACAATCCAGTATACCAAACCTCAACTATTTACGTAGTCCAAAATAATTTTGTAAACATTCTAACAACTTTTACCAGGGGCCAAGTCTGCTATTTTTATAACTTCGTCATTCCAACACGATCCCATTGTCATTTTGCTAAAAGTTCGTAATCTGCTAAATTCATAATGGTCGATCATTGGTCGGTCGAATTAAAGCAATGACGTTCTAATAGTAGGTCACTGATCAAAGGAACTGTCAAAATTTTAGCAGATTACCGCCTAAGTCAGTCATTCTGTCGTCATTTTGTACGAGATTACCATTCTATATCATTTCTTTCAATGGCGTGTCAGTGGTTGACCATTGGAAAGTCATAATGACGCCATTATATTAGTAGATTACCAAACTTGTCAAAATCAACAATTATGAAATCAACCATTCTGACACTATTGTAATAGCAGACTTGAGGCCCTGGTCGCTATGCTATTATAGCGCCACCCTTATTTAGCACATTTTGACGGACACTTATTCTTACACAGAGTCCGTTCTCCTTATCTTTACCCTCCAGATTCTAGGGTTCCCTTGGCGCTAATTCCAACAGCTAAACCTGTCCAATTCAGAACATGACAAGCATGGTTTCACATGACAAATAGCTAATACCCTCTATCTTGTCTATTCTTCTCAGATGAGTGCGGAACGAGATTTTTTTTATCGGTCAATTTAACCTTTGAGAGGTAAAAAAAATGGATAGTTTTCGCCGAATTCTTTTTTTTTGCAAACCACCGCCTTGGGAATATAAAAGTATTTTGTATTTGGCTTATAGTTATCTTTTTAATGGTTCGGAGGCTTGAAGCGGTATCAAAGAGATACTTGGGCTTGAGAATTTGTATTATTGGATGTGTTTCGGTCTCGACGAGGCCACCAAGGGTCTTCTTGTATTAAGGCAGGCTTTTATTAATATATGGGAAGCTATTATTTATTATGTGAGTTTTCGATCATTCTCATCTCTAAATGGCCTTTTATCGGCAAGTGTTGTAAGGTTCTTGAAGTATTTCTTCAAGAACCTAACCTATGTATGCTATTAATCGGTTTAGAGAAGCGACGAAGTAATAATAATAATATAATAATATAATAATAATAATAATAATATTATAATTTATTTCTCTCAAAAAGGACACTGCTACAATTTGTGTATTTAAACATGTTTGCCTTAATCTAGGACCTTTGTGAGAGCTGGAGTCTGTACTAGGTTCGGGACCTGTATGACAGATCTCCAGGCTCACACCCTTTTAAATATTATCATATTTCATATTTGCGGCATCTTAATTCCGATTATACATAATAGGTACAGTTTTCGACACTTTTTATAGAGAGGTACTTAAATCTATAATAAAGGTGTGGTTATATAAAAATTTGTGAAGTGGTATGTGAAGTGTTATGTGAATTGATATTATTATATGATTGTGTGTGTGTGTGTGGTGCGTGAATATGTGAGGGTGTTCTGTGTATGTGCATGTAAGTTCTGTGCGAGTGATTGTGCTTATTAGTAAAATTTAGTAGGAATTAGTGTGATTGAAATTATTTTATGGTTTGGATGATACTTTCTGTACTTTCATAATCCATATCCAGCAGCCAGTTCCTTACAGTAGTTTTACATTTATATTTTACCATTGAGTACATATGTAAGATGGTATTAACTTTGTTGTATACATAAGGACCAAGGAAATAAAAGAATCGTTGAGCTAGCTTTGAATGAACAGGAATGGAAGTACACACTGTATGCTTTCGTCTCAAGGCTTCAAACTTTTTGGGATTATAGGAATTCTGGGAATGAACTGTTAGAATTAAATTTAAAATGAACAGTTTCCTAATAGAGAGGACGTTACAAGTTTTATAAAGTTCGGTGGTAGGAAATTGATAAGGAAGGGACCAACCTACTTTAAGGATCGCTCTTTGGGCACGTTCTAGTTTTAACAAATGAGTTTTTGCTGCTCCACCCCAGACAACTATACAGTACTGTGCAACTGACTGGCAGAGAGCTAGATACACTTGTCTAAGCACCTGTGTGTCGGCCACATGGCGGAGATTCTTAAAAATATATATCAATTTACGCAGTCGGGAGGTAAGTAAGTCTATATGAGTATAAAAAGATAAAGAGTCATCTATCTGAACACCCAAATACCTTACACTATCCGTGCGACTTAGAACAGGACAGCCACATGGTGTTTGTAGTGATGCGTTACAGGAATGTGCAATCAATGAAAATTGGGATGATGAATGTTTACCAACTTTTGATAGAGAAAGGGTAAGGTATACAGATTTGTCTACATTTAGAGTGAGTAGGTTTTGTGACAACCAGTCAGTAACAATATCGAGTCCTAGTTGTGCGTATTGAAATGTCAACTCCCAGGAGTATCCGTGGAATATTAAGGCAGTATCATCGGCGTAGGTAAAGATGGATCCATTAGAAAGTTTGTAACGGCAGAGGTCATTAATATATATGAGAAATAAGGTCGGTCCAATGATACTACCCTGGGGCACACCGTAGGTTATAGGGAGTTCGTCACTCATCCAGTCACCTATTTTGACACATTGGCGTCTTCCTGTAAGATAACTAATAAAGAGTGAAAGCTGATCGCCTCTGATACCAATCTTCTCAAGCTTAGAAATGAGAGCGGGAATTGAGATTGTATCAAAGGCTTTTGCCAGATCTAGGAAGACGCCAATAACATACTGTTTATTATCTAGGTGAGACACAATGTTATTTGTGAGATCTAAAACCGCATTACTGGTGGACACTCCCGAACGAAAACCGTATTGGCTAGAGGACAAAAGATGATTTTGCTCAAGGTATTTGACGAGCCTATTATTCATGAGCCTTTCTAGCAGTTTAGATAGTGTAGGTAAGATTGATATGGGCCTGTAATTATGAGGCTTATCTCTGTCACCGCACTTGTGCACAGGATGAACGATAGCCAGTTTGAATGCATCAGGAAAAGCTCCTGTACTAAATGCCAGATTAAATAAATATTTGAGGTGGGGGATAAGCAAGTGCTTAAATTTTTTAATAAATGTACCCGACACGTTATCGGAGCCTACCGCGCAATCAGTCCTAAGCGTGTTAATTAACAGTTCCAACTCAGAATTGTCAGTATGTAAGAGGACAAAGGTTTTGTGATTCTGGATATCATCCTGTTGTAAGGATGTAGCTGGTACGGATATGTTTTCAGCAAGCGAGCGTCCAATATTTGCGAAATAAGTGTTGACTTCATTAACAGAACGTTTGGGATCAGATGACGATAAAAGATCGGTTGGTGGTGTTTTTAGTTTAGTTGTGTTTGTAATCGTTTTTATTGCTTCCCATAGTTTTTTATTATTGTTTTGCGCATTATCAATAAGATTTTTATCGTAGTTACGTTTAGCAGTTTTTAGCAACATGGAACAGTAATTCCTGTACCTTTTGAATGTGATTTTTAAAACCTCGTTTTCTGGAGATTTCTTTAATTTTAGATGCAGATTATCACGGTTTCGCAGACATCTTAAGAGTCCTGGGGTCATCCATGGCTTTCTCAGCCGTTTCCGATATGGCACAACTTTCAGGATCGTGCTTTGTAATATGATTACATTAAGCGTATTGATGAAGTAGTTAGTAGCTTCATTTACATTCTCGAGACTGTACAGAGGACTGAAATCGAATTGATCAAGCATTAGTTCAATTTTAACGTAATCGAGAACTTTTGATGTTTTTCTTTTTAATGGAAGAGTATTGACGGGTTTAGAAACTTGGATGAAAAGCAGAACAGTATCATGGTCAGTGACTGAGGTGTTAGCGACATACGAAAAAGCAGGGAGTTTTGATTTCAATACTACATGATCAAGGCACGAGCTATTGTAGCGAGTGGGAAGCGTGTGTGCCGGCAACATACCATGAAATGCAAACATAGTGAGATACTCGGTAGCACGAGAGTCGCTACTACCGACGGAAATGTCAATATTGATGTCACCCGTGACAATAATATTATTAAAGGAGGAAACAGACATAATAAGTTCGTTTAAAGATTGAATGAACGGTGAGACATTGCGGTACGCAGGAGGCCGATATATTGCTATGATCACTGTGTCTTTATTAAGCTTCGCCATGAGACAATTTGCATCCTGAAGTATATGTTCTGTGACGGAAAACGGGTGGTGGTTCCTGAAGTAAATTACAACTCCCTCATTTTGTGTGCTGTGTTTGCTAGTAGCTGCGGAAGTATAGTCGGCGAGTGTAGGTAGTGGTGGGGAATTATATAACCAGCATTCAGTGAGTACTATTATATCCCAGGATGTTTTGCTTCTATTTAGTAGGGCAGTAAAGTCAATAAAGTTCTTATTTATGCTACGTATATTTTGACAAAGAAGCTTTAGTGCTGTTCTGTGTGACCTAGCAATTTTGTTGCACTCTTCTATGTTACAGGTTGCAGAGTCGGCTACTGAGACGTAATCCAGCTCATCTTGAATACTAATTAGATTATCGAATAATTACGGTAGGTATAGCAGTGGTTCGAAATTAGGTAGTGCTCAGAGAAGGAGGAATGATGCGGTAGATGAGATCTTGAATTACAGTGTGAGACTTTATTAAAAATGAGACGCAAAACAGATAACAGGGGCAAGGATGTAGCTTGACGTATAGAAGTATGAAAGCAGTTTGGGTGCACTGTAGGGTGTAATTTACTGGTGGCTGAAAGGTGTGTGTCTGTATATATGTGTGTTTGGTGGTTGGTGATTTTAGGTGAGTGTAAATGTGTAATCATTGTAACATATAAGCTTTTAAAACCGGGAAACAAAATCAAAACAGAAAAATGCATAATTACGCAACAAACAGTACAAGATAAGAAGATCATATCATTTATCCAGCGATCTAAGGAAGACATATATCGAATACCTAGTCATTTTTCAACAATCTTAGGTAAATCAGCTTCAGAGTTAATGCAAAACCGTTTCGCTCCGTCTTCTTTGCGAATATACACTTTGCCATGAGCTGACCAACAATGTTTGAATTGATGAAGAGCAGCAAATTCTCTGGCCAGGAAAAATAATTTCCTTGTTTTCATAGGCAAATTATCGGAGATGTATACCGGCAGTTTTGGACCATCAATCTGCATGACAGCGGTGCTGAGTTTGTTATTCCGGTTCTCCTTATTGTAAGTCCTGGCAGCTTGCAGTATGTTTTCTTTTTTAATAACCGTTGTGAGGTCTACAATAATGGTGTTATTCATAGAAGTGGATGAATGAATCCTAAAGACATCCTTAATTTCATTTTCAGCTATCAAGGGTCCAAGTGTTTTACTTACATTTAAGACCACATTTACGAGATCCATTTTAGATTCGTTAGATTTCTTTGGGATGTTTTTAATTTCTAGGCAGGTGTTTTTTGTTTGCTTTTCTAGCTGATCCACCCGCTCTTCAAGCTTCTTAATGTAGAGATTACTCTCCTTTCTTTCAGCCTCATATTGTAGCATTTTACTCATTACTTCATCATATTTCTTTGCCGTGAAATCGACTGATTGTTGCAGTTTGCTGTACTGAGATTTAATTTCTTGAAGTGAGGATTGCATAGATAACAAAAATGAGGATTGCTCTTTTTTCAGATCTTTTATCAAAAGAGTTATTTCATGATTAAAATCTTCTACGTGGTCCTGGTTTCCCTGATCCGTACGTTTCCTCTTATTCCGACAGGTGATATTAGAAGGCGTACAATCTTCTAAAAAATCCTTAGGGGAATTTAAATTCGGTTCAGAATGATGGTGAGCGGGTGAGGTTTTATTTAAAACAGCTGGCGATATTGGTGGTGTACGTTGCATTGTAAATAAAATATAGAAATGCAAAAAATAAAATAAAATTACAAAACAAAAAATCCAAAAAGTTGACTCCACACAGTCGGATTAGAACTTGAGACTCATAGTTCCTTTAAACGAGGTAGCTTGTTACTCCACAGAGCTAACTGGGCTCTATTAGTCTTAGTTCAAACTAATGTCCGCTATTCTCACTGTTTGCATCGCCGAACACGCAGTAGGTGAGTGGCTCAGGAATGTTTTTATTCACCGAGGTCCGCCACTAATGAGGTCGAAGTCCAAAATGACACTTTTATTTTGAATTTGAGTGGACGGTTTGAGTTGTAAATTGATGTCACTGTTAGTATTTATGAGTTTATTCACTATAATTTTTGCACATAACTGTCACTGTTTTCTTAAAGATTCCGTATGTATATAGTTTGTAGTAATTAATGCACTTTTAACACGTTTTATGAATTATCAATCACGGAGTAAACATGCCGCACGTCTGTTCACAACAACGTCGCGAGGGGGGGGGGATAATGAACTTGAATGAAATATTATTGGTTATCTTATACATCATTGACTTCGGTGACGGAAAATATCGCTAGCATACCTGGACTCTTGTAATTAATGTAAGTCTGATATCATCAATCCGCTTTGAGCAATCGTGGTGATCAATTCGTGCCTTCTCTGTATTTTGCCCTGCAGTGCAGTTCTGTAAGAAATCAAGTGCAGTTCTGTAATAGATCAAGTGGAGTCTACTAGATTTATTGGATTTCAGATTTGAAATGGAACGACCATATCAGTAATCTATGTTCTAAGCTCGTCAGCGCTTGTTACGCACTCAGCAGGCTATCACGAGTGGTCGCTCCTGATATAAGGACGTGTTATTTTGCGACTGTCCACTCGGTTCTCCAATATGGAGCAGAGCTGTGGGGTCATTCAGCTGAGAGAGTGTGTATCTTCCGGATGCAGAAACGAGCAGTCCGAGCAATTGCAAGGATATCGCAAGAAACATCTGTAAGACCGTTCTTTGTATCGCTTGGGGTATTGACCTTGTCGAGCATAGTTATCCTTCAAGCCGCTAAGTTCACGTGGGACAACATTAATATATACCAGAGGTTGGGAGATAGACATAAGTACGGCACTCGGCAAGCCAATAAGCTAGCGAGAGTACCGCATCGACTCTCAAAATCCGGAAAGGAAACATATTATAGGCCCTAAAATATGAAACAAACTGCCGTCGTCACTTACCTCTGCTGCGACGAGATCAGGCTTTAAAGCAAAACTTAAATGCTGGCTGACCCAAAAAGCGTTTTACTCCATAGAAGAGCTGACAGACAGTAAAACTAGTGATAGCTAACGAAGTTAATTAATGAAAATTGTGTTACATATTAATCAATCAATTGTTGTTATTAATCAATTTATTATTGTTATTTAATTATGTCTATAATTTAATTATTTCTGGTTTTGCAATTATTTTGTTATTCAATGTACTCAACATAATTTTGAATGACTAACTTTGTAATTTAATTATTTCTATTTATTATGCAAATATTTCGAATATTTAATGTATTAGTATTATTGAATGTTGTTAATTTAATTATTTTAAGTGATTAATCAATTTTTGTATGTGCACCGACATCTCATCACTTACCAAAAAATTGACTTGCAATTTTCTTACCAATAAATGTGTTTATCTGTTATCTATTTATCTCGTAACAGAAGTGAAAACAATTTGAAATTCGCTAAAATAATCACGTAAAAATATTTCGCCTTACCTACGCTCTCGTCGCTATCATAGTTTTCATCGAGTTAAAGAATACCTAATTCAGTTTTCACCACGAAATCAGAAATAAGCAATTATTACTCGATTTTATTCCATGAATATTTCTTACTGGTGACGTCAGTCTACTTATAAGCTATACATTAACCCACTTTTTGCCATGGAAGATGAGTATTGTTGTACCATATCTGTTTTCTTCCACAGTTTACCACAGAACTGCTTTAGGAGTTACACGTGAGAGAAACTGCGGGGACATCACATCCACAAGCCGTATAAGAGGGATACATACAGCATTAAATACCCGTGGAACTATCATCCCACGGCTGTAAGATGACTGACAAGACAATTAAGTAGGTACTCTCACCTTTTCACCCCTCGAAATGTCAGGCATGTATTATTTATGCAACACGGTAAACTTGAAATAAAGAAACAATTTCGCGCATTCAACCGTACGCTCTCTGTATACAAACTTTTTACAAATCGTAGATAACAATGCACATTTTCGAGCGCTTCCTTAATAGGGACCTTGCAAACAAATCACTCTTTGCCAAAACCAGTTTTGTTTCAACATGGCGGCATTCCCGCCAAATCAGCTGACAGTTCACATGAGAATAAATTAACATTCATTTCATGTATTTTTGCTAACAAAATGTCATTGTTAACTGTAATAACGTGTTTTAAAATATTTTTGGTGTGCTAAGTTGTTTTCTATAGGTTTCGTCTGGTAATATGCGTTGAGCTCTGCTTGCTTATAAAATGTTTGAATGGAACGGCCAGATTACATTGGGAAGTTCGTCTAAAGTTAGATGACCTCTGTAGTAGTACAGGCAATGTCAAATAGAAGTTCAACATAAAATGGAAACGTGAAGGTCCTTTTTAAAAAATTATGAGTGTTTTTATTAATTCTTCTGTTTTATGTAAGTAAAGACTTACGCATCATGATTAGTAGATTGTCACTATAATGAACGTCAATAGATAGAGTGATAATTTGTTCTAGGTAAATTAAATCTGTGCGAAGCCGACGCGGGTCGATAGTCAACTCTATATTGATACAAAATTCTATTATATTTTTATATTCAAAATTCGACCGCCCACAGCCCACAAGACGGACGTTAAGTTCTTCTTTATTCTAAAAGAGTTTTTATGTCATAATCGAAACCAATACAAATGAGATTTATTTCTCTTGTCAGCCAGAGTACCAGTACCATATTCAACCTCATTTTAATAGTTTATTCCTTAAAATGAGAAACAAGCACCGTTCGAAAACAGAAGGGACGTGGCATTCGTAGAACAGGCGGTTTTTCTTGTATTACCTATTTCCTATAATTTGGTAGCTGTGACACAACGAATCAATTGACATACTCTTTAAGAGCTGTCATGGCTGTCATGTTAAAACACAATTATCCCATTTTTTTTTATATACTTATGACGTCACTTGTAGGTAGTAATTTGCCAACTCAATTGGGTACTTGACACCACCAATCAATTGACATACTTTTTATGAGCTGTCAAAACGAGATTCCTCCATACATTTTGTATGACAATAGCGGCCTGTGACGTCACTTATTTACCAACTCAATTGACTAACTATTAATTGATTTTAAAGCAACTTAAAATCGAATTTTACAGTTATTGGAAAATTAATCGGGTTTTCAGAGCTAAAATAAAGTGTATTTTAAGATAAGTTGTATTTTGGAATTATTGGTTAATGGTGGCAACAACCCAATTGATTAACTAAGTATTTATTGATTTGAAAACCACTAAGAATCTAAATGTTACATTAAATTTAACATTTATCAGGTTTTCAGGGCTATAATGCCCTGTGTTTTTGGAGAAGTTCTGTCATGGAATTAACTGATAATGGTGGCACCAAATCTATTATCTTTTAATCCTTATCAGAGTATAATAATGGTAGTAGTTGTAGTAGAGCAACAGAGAGTAGAGACAGAGAGAGAGAGAATGTAGAGTGGGCTATTATTTATACCAGACAAGCTTCTTCACCAATCGGTGAAGAAGCTTGTTTGGGGTACCATTGGCGGGCCGGATTATCTTTAAGGCAGCCCCCCTCATAGACCAGGGACAACACCAAAGACTATAAAACAACCACACACCACCGTTTCTTTGGACCAAACGCACAGAGATTTTTTTTTTAATATTGAAAACGAAAACGTAATGTAGTAAAAAAATAGCGTAATTATAAATATAATTAATTGTCGTAGAAAATATGTATTAAGGAAATTAGAAAAGGCTAAAGGGTCCCTGAGAATTGCATCGCCTAGGGGCCCCGACATGGTTAATGCGGCCCTGCCATTGACCGTATCTTTTTCTGTTGCCAGGCGTTGCTGTGTCCCGGTTTGAAAGGCATGGGTGCTGGTGTACAGGCACGTTACAGGCGTGGAGACGTTTAACTTTGTTTCTGGAATGGCAAAGTATTTGGAAAGCCTCTGATATTGCATAGGTATGTCTAAAGGTGACCACATAACAACAGTTAGGCCATCCGCTTGTTTTCCATCCAATGACATTGAAAATAATGTTTAATTCAATAGAAATAAATTAATGCCTATAAACATCCCTGTGAGAGCTCTTTAAGTTCCATTTTCATCTTTATAAGCTATTCACGGCACCATGCATGACGATGCGAAGCTATAATTTCTCAGAAATACTCAAAAGAAACAGTAGGTAATCAAAAACCGACGATTTTTCGGACCACGTGTCAGAATGACGTTTTGCAATGTTGGCAACGTGGACCAGATGACACGATATCCGGTAAATTTTTGATGATCAGATGGCATTGGAAATATGAATATTATTCATTGACAGATTGTGATGATCATGGTTTCTTCCCTAACCCTTAAGATTTAGGGCCTAAAATATCTTTAGGACACCGTAGTTCGATCTTTATTACTTACCTACTACTGATTCAACGTTTTAATAAGGTCTAAATAGCGTAAGAAATGTTGCTGTACTCGTTGGTACTCGTATAATTTACAATACTAAGGTATTTCTAGATCGACGCCCGTTCATTCCCATTATATTTTACGAATATAGCTAACTATGACTAAATTATCCCCGCAGTAAAAGATTTAAATAAACATGCTCAAATGTCATTGTCAACAAGTGTCAAACTTAGAAAAATAATGACAGGTTCAAGGTTTCAGCATAATCAAGCAAAGTTTAGCAAAGGCAATAACCTATACAGCCAATTTGCGCGGGACAACCAGCTGACGTGTAGAACTTTCTTCACAAACCGGTAATGAAACTCAACAATAACCTACAAAAAAAACCAGTAAACACTAACCCATTGCTTGAAAACGTGACAATAGCTTTATTTTACACTAAAATGACGATAATAAAGTATTTTGACCATCTATTGTTGATTTTTTTAACTGTGACGCTTGGTTTTGGCGGGAATCAGCTGAGAGAGCAAACAGGTTGGAGGCCTCCTTGTATTATGAAACTCCTTGCGATATTCGTGCGTGTTGGTATGGGGATTATTTAAAGATAAGATTGCTGCATAATATTCTAAATTGAGGAGTATAATTTAGTATTAAATTCAATTCCAATACAGAGCATAGCTTATGATACAAACGATAGTGAAAGTAAATGAGGTTACAACTGGTTTTTTTTCTGTAAATTCAGATTTTAAATAAAAACCACCTTATACCTATTTTGCATTGGACTATCTCAACCATTGAAATATACAAGACTGTCTAAAACTGTTATCTACAGCCACAACTCCACAACCGCTCTTAAATTCCAACATAATCAATTTTGAACACTGCCTTTTGAGTCAAAAGTATCAAGAAAGAGCACAAAATCAATCAATAATAATAAATACCAAACGATACATTCCAATCGTCTCGCAAATTTAGTACAGGGGCGCCTCACAGCAGCCACTGCTTCACGATTTCAAAATCAGCTGATGGAACGGGCGGCCATAACTTTTTGTCGACTTTTTTTTTAAATTCGCTAACAGGTTCGGGTCGCTACGCATGCGTTCTCGGAAAGCTAGAACTTTTTTTACATAGAATATTTGTGGCAGGTACAAAGTTCCGGACTTTTAAAGTATTGTTAGAAGTTAAATTTTCGGCTCTTTTAAGTGTTTATATGGTGTTTCGGGTGTGATCGTGGAACGTTATCATGTTAGAATTCGAAGTAGGTTACGCTTTTGGTAGTAGGTACCTAACCTATTAGATTTACATTTTTGTTAACTTTAAAGTTTTTAATGGCAGTAACCTGCAGTAACTTTAGAAAAATATCCAATAATACTCGTTCTGTTCTTTTACCGTTCTTTTAGGTCACTGGACAAAATACTAGTTTTATCATCGAATAAGTAATTGAGTACCTATTCTATACCTACCAGAATCACTAGTCAAAAATGTTCTGTTCTGTCGTGAGCAACGCTCCAGTCAAACTGAGTTCAAGGCCACAACGGCTGCAACTTTAGGAGATTATTCTGTTGTCTCCACAGCTACACAGATTAAAAAGTCTTTCTCATTTGATGACGATTCCGGTAACATTTTCGTAGTAGGCTCAATTAATGTTTGCCTTTGCATTTTTTGAAAGACTGAATTATCTTTGAAATTAGCCAACATGACAAAATTAATATAGGTAGGTACTTACTTACTTTTTGTCCCTCTGTCTTTTTTTTTCATTTTTAAGTTGATGACAAAATGTCCAGTGCTTTTTGTTTGTCACAGAAAAGAACTTCTTGGTAAGTAGGCACTCTATGCTCACTTTTAAATGCAGGCACCATAATCATGCAAAATGTCGTTTCGGACGGACAAGAAGACTCAAGTTTTCAAAGTTCGCTTATAGAGCACAATGTCGATAAAGTGGTTCAAAACATAATATTAATAATTATGAAAGTTTCAGATTGACCCTGCTAAAATCATGTAAAAAATCATAAAAACAAAGGACATACAAAAGACTTTACGTAAACGTCAAAGTGACAGGAAGTGTCAGGAATTCAAGGATATCAAAATGATGTGTAGGTACCGGTCTACCTACCTCTATCTATTAGTAATTCTACGTCCCGTAGTCCGTACCCCACCACAGATAAAGATAGACCTTTGAAACGACAAATCTAGACATAAAAGCTTATCTCGTTATCAAAACGTCATAAAGATACCACTCACGATCGTAACCTTCAAGAAGAAAAGCGCGGGCTGTCAAACTAAAGGAAACAAACAAATATGGACTTTATTTCTGAACACGAATGTCTAATTTCCCTTAATTGTAAAGACATTTCTTTTTGCCGTGGTATAATAAATCGATCGTGAGAATTATAACTTGCTAATTGAATATAGATTTTAACAGTTTGTCGTAAAGTTTATTTTTAATTGTATTGTAATGGCATACCTGTTCTCTGACCGACAATGACCTCTTGAAAAAGCGAGGGAAAAATGCTTTATCGTGAATGCTGTTTGCCAATGGGAAAACAACTTTTGGGCCGTACTATAACGTTGATTTTCGCATGCCGAAAACACAAGTGATATAATATTGATAACATTTTTTTGATTTATAATGTAGTGCAGTGCAGTGCATTTACACCGAAAATGGTAGACTTTTGGCGGGAAATGGAGGGCAGCCATTTTTTTCGTAATGTGTGCCATAATTCCCTTGCAAACAACCTTGTAGGTAATCTCAAGTAAATAAATGATATCTTCATAGATAGGTGATCGTTATTGATAAAGCTACCATAATTTTAGTCGGTAGCTTTTCCTTGTGCCAAAAACTTTTTGCTACAAGGAGTTTTATCATGGTGATCTATCAAAAAAGAGGTTTGCAATATGGCCGCGGCCATACATGTACCTAGGTACTGAATCGAAGAGAAGTGAGACTTGAAATAAGGCCAATTGTTTTTTTTTAAGCATCCGTTCGTATTCAAAAGCTCGTAGTTAGTATGTTATGTCTAAGTAAGGAGATGCCTTTTATGATAGAAGAGAACTATTACTTGAATTACAAATGTTGTGAGTTGGACACGGGGGGCGGGGGGCATTCTCGTACCCAAATCTCGTACCTTTAAAAAGTTCGCATTATACATGCAATGTCTCAATCTGTCAAAAACTCAAAAGTCAGTCTGAATCTGTCAAATAAGTAGACCGGTACTGTCTTTTTTTTACAAACATTTTTGACAATATTTTGACATTGACAGTTGCTGAGATGTGACTACAACTAGATGTTGAACGTTTCTTTTCTAATTACGAGAATTGGCCTACGGATATCAGAAATCAGGATTTTGTAAACGAAAAAGTATGAGAACTATTCCAATGTTGCTTGGATTGTATAAATAAGTAAGTGAAGTGCTCACAAAATACATAGGTGATTTGAACAAAACTAACATTAGTTTAACGGAGACTTTAAATTGGTGCTGTCACTTTCTTTTTGATACCAAATGTAAGTTAAAGCATGTATGTACTTAAGGTCTCCATTCAACTAATGTTGATTTCGTGCAAGTCAACGTTAAAGTCTTCCTGACTTTGCCCGTACCACATGACCTTTTGGTAAAATTATAATTCAGCTCACGTTAGGTCCGTCGTAGAGTCCACAGACTAATAAAAAAATTAAAAACTTGAGCAAGGCTGAATACGAATAATAGGGTATTTTACTCTATACGAGAAAAAATCTATAAATATGTTATTGAGACAGTTTAGGCATAAAGCAGTCGGAAAATGTAAGTTTTAGTTCATAAAATAACAAAAACAATTTTTAAATTCAATTCAAATTTGTCAGTATTTTTAATCTGTTATAAAACACCATGAAATAAAAGCGTCCATGTTATTACGCCGTACAGCTGTGTAAACAAACAATAAAATTGTCAACTGTCAGTCAACCGATTGGCGTAATAAAGGCTTTGTACTTTTATTATTTTCGTGACTAACGTAATTTTTTCATTAGGTATTACATCTACTACAAAATATGCTTTTAATAATTTTTAAATTATATACAATTATCATATTTAATATGTGCGCATTTGATACAAAACGAACTGACGTCATTTACGCTGAGCAATAAGAGGCGGTTTCGTCAAATTACGCGCGAAATTTGAAAATTTTGATGCATTTTTATGGCACTTATCGATTGAATAAAAAATGTATGTTTTTTTTGGTGGCATATTAGCACTACAGAATTTAATTGAGACACTTTTCAAAAATGGGTGTAATACCCTATTGTTGAAGTACAGTCAGCCTATATCTCTACAGAGTATAAAACAATGTCGCTTCCCGCCCCGTTAAACTACGCAATGAATTTTAACGTGGTTTGTGGATTATTAAGTATTTATTGTCTATGGAATCAGATTTCTGAAATAAATGAATTATTATTTTAAACATAGTTTGATCTTCATAGCACTCGTACGAAACCGGGGCGGGTTGTTAGTTCTATAGTAGGAATAGTACCTATATCTTATCAATCAATTTATTGTTTTGGTGAGCTATTATTCCATCATCTTAATGATGGCCAACTCACATGAAAGTCACTTCTAAATTGATGATGAGATTTTGCAGAATAGCACCGCTGTTTAAGTCAGCTGACTTTTGAACCCTCGCATTCCACGCAAGTTAGAAATAGAAAATTGTTTATTGTCCTGGCAATACAGTAAGTCGGTGGTATACACAGATTAAACACAAGAGAACGTCACTTACCTAACTCAAATAGGTTTCATTTTACTGAAATTCATTGTTATTGAACCACAATCACGTAGCTTTGTAAAAGAATTTTTAAAATCGATACCTACTTATCTAAGAGTTTTTTTAATTTATTCATTACAAACAAACATACAAAAAATCATATTTTTCTCTTTAAAATGTTAGTTTAGACGTAGAAATATTTAAAAAAAGTTAAAAATAGGGTCTAAATATTATTATTACAACCTATTAAAACCGTCTTCTACTCTTGTCAGACCTCGTCGCGGACAGTTAAGTTCGAATTTATAATAAAATTAATATCAGTTTTTTTTTTAGATAGGTAATAAACTATTCAAACTATTTCAAACATTATTTGTTACGACTCTAAACCAGCAGTCTCTACATTATTGTGATTACCTATACCTACATTACAAAGAAACTAAAAAGAGAACAATGCAAGTCCTACTCTTGCTATTTCCATGGTAAATTCACACTTCGAAATGTCAAACTCAAAATTAGAATGTCATTGTGGGCTTGTCGGATGAAGGACCTCGTATGGAGTTACTTTTAGGAGTTTTAGGTACCTAGGTAAGTAGGTACCTATGTGTATCGAGCTACAGTTAAAATCAAAACATTTATCTAATACCCTATTGGTCTGAGCTAATACCTTTAAACGAACAATTCTTGCATTTAAAAACATGTATTTTCATCTTATTTCTCGCAGACCCAAAAAAAATACTCAAGCCATTTTTCAATATTACCGCTAAAATCTCACCTATTTTGAACTATAACCTTTACTGCGTTGGTTAAAGAGTTCATATTCGTATAGCAATAAAATGTAGAAATGCAAACGGGCCGGGAGAATTCCAGATTTAAAAACAACGGTATAGTAACCGACGCTTGGTTTCGCGCGCTTTTGCATCCTGCTTACTTTACACTTACCGTATCTTTAATCTTTATGTCTCACGAAATATGGTTTAATTTTCTATGATTGAACTTGCGTTTAAATTGGTGAAACGCATGACAGATAAGGCTGAATGAGTTCTTAGAAAAGGAGGACTTATTCTAAACTTGAGAAGCGATTTTAGTTTTGTTTATTTTATTATGCTTTGAAGATAGCCAGCTGATTGTTTGTGAGGTACAAAATCAGCTGGTTGAATGTTCCTAACTTTCAATGCTAGTCTGTTTCTCGGGTTTCAGAAATACTTGGCTATTCAAACCTCGGTGGATGCTGTTATTATTACCAGCCGCGTAGGTAGGTACTCCTAGAACCTAATGACAAACTTTTGATTGTTATTTTTTTTATCTCTGCAATGTATTATAATCTACCTTATTAGGTACCTAGGCTATTGCTCAGACCAACAAAAAGTTTTTTATTGGTCTGAGCCTCAGAACATTTCAGAGGTTTTCAAACTCATTTTGCCCACCGCCATCTGAGTTTTATTTTTCTACGATTTACAATCTAGGGAACAATTTTATTCTCGAAACTTATAAGAACGCTCGAAACATCCTAACCTCGAAGTATCTGTCAAAAATCTAAATTTTTAACAAGTTTTTGACATCTTTGTCCAAATCAAATATCTATAGATTTCGACTAGATTTCGAAGTTGTTAGTTACAAGTACTGGCCTTCTGTTGTCATATCCCGTCGACCCCCTAATTTTCTTTGATCCTTCTGCATCTTTGAGAGCCTTTAGTAGTCAAAAGAGGGCATTTTACTATTTTAGAAGTGAAGCTACTCTATAGAAATCATAAACAAATTATAGATAAACTTTTGTATCTACCGATTAATACTCAGATCTTTATAACTTCGTGTGTTGGATAATATTAATTTTTTTATTTATTATTTCGTCCTAAATCATAATTCAAACTGAAAGAAATAACTAGGTACTTAAATAAGGTTCTATTTCTCAATACCAGCCTGTCTCTTCAGTACTTTGAAGACTGTGACGGGTTTGCTTGAGCCATATCTTCTTTTTAAGTAGGTATATCTATGAGCCTTCGTTTGGAACGAGCAACTAGCTTCAACTTTCTGACTAACTGACCGACTCTTTGACAATTCAAAAGTGCTTGTAAATGGTTTATTTGAAGTAAATGTTTTGACTTTGCATATGGGTAGTAACTGCAGTCTGTTATTGTAAGTAAAATTTATTTTTACAATAATTTTGGGAGCCGCAAAACGTCTCCATTAAGGTATTGAAACACCATTTTGTAAAAAAAATACAACAAAGAAAGATAACATACTCATAAACGCAGTCTTTTAAGACACAAAACAAGAAAAAAGATAAAAAGATTGCGAAGATTTCAAAAGATTTGTTGCAAAAGAAACGGTAATTACTTTCACTGTGAAGGTGGGAATACAAAAGCCGTCACGGTTTGAAATACATTGCTTCATTGTAAGCAAAGCTGTCTATCGCAGAACGTAGAAATCTTTCGATGTATGTAAAAAATGGACCAACATTGACCATAAACAGATTTTTTTTAAACAGCTTCTTTTGTTCCTCCTTGCGGCAAATAACAGAAAAATTGATCATTTTTGTAAAGAGTTGTAAACGTTGCCACCGGCGCAGACTGTCAGCTGTTTTTAGGTTTAATTTTTTGAGCGTTTCATACCATTGACCAGCAGTCATATTTCTGTAATAATCTCTGCCTGAATTTAGGTGAATTTGCCATGTGAAGCCGAGCTGGGTAGGATATATGACAGCCCACCTCGAACTCTTCACCTAATGTTAATTCCTTCTCTTCATTGCCCTTGCTTCTTCACGTCGCTGATAAGCAGCATCATCTGTAAGGCCAAGCTCTTGATGTCCATGTCAGCAGAGACTGGCCATCTCTTAAGGCATATTGTATACAGTCAATAGCCTTGAGCATTTGGCCCGCATTGAATTTGTGGACAAATGCGGGGGTGATGTAGACGCAGTCTTTAATCGGACGCATTTTTTATTTATTGTAATAAAATAATACATATTTGTAAAAAGTATCAAAACTAAATAATTTTCCTTTGTATTGCAAAGTAGTAGACATTTTTTATACTCTTTTGATAAGAAATTAAGGAGTAAAATGGTTTTATCTCAATTATTTGGAGGTGATTTGACATTTCTTTTTCTTATTATGTGATACCGATAGAAAAAAATGTGGCTAAACCAAATTACGTATCATATCATGTAGATTACTAACAATTTTTTTCAGATGAATTTTTTCTGTAAATGCCGACGAAAAGTTGCTTTATCTGCATGCTTCTTTCAAGCTTTTTTCGAGAGAGCAGCCTTAACTGCCATGGATAAGCTAAGACAGTTATCTTTATTTTTAAATATTGTTTTATATTGCTTTTCACCTTCATTGCTATCACATAATAGGTTGGGGAAAAAGTCTTTTCGCATTATAGTATGTATGAACTTGTAATAAAATCTCTTTGGCTATACTATTTGTCTCTGGCTCTCTGGCTCTTTGTTATCTGGCTGGTTTTGGTATCATTGAAAGTTTAAATTTTAAAGAACATAATTCCAAATTCAAATTAGGAAAATGTTTGATTTGTATTTGTTTTTCGTACTGTCAAGATGAGTGAATCTAATGAAGAAATTCGGTACATTTTAAAATATTACTATAAAAAAGGTCAAAATACAACGCAAGCCGCGAAAAAAAATTGCGATGTTTATGGACCTAGTGCAGTGTCTGTGAGAGTAGCAGCGTTTTCAATCCGGAAATTTTGATGTCAAAGATGCACGTCGCTCTGGTCGCCCTATTACGGATAAAAAATTAAATTAAAAATTAAAAAAAACCCCCAACGCAAAACATAAAAGCGATTATGTAAAAAGTAAAAAATAATACTTTTGTTGAGCCATCAAATGTTTGTTCGTTGAAATGGCGCTATAATGTCGCGGCGGGGTACCGCTTAAGTAAGTCAGTCCCTCAATTTCATTCACTGTCTATTAATTTACCAGCATTTCCGACCAATATGCTTCGATATTATCAAATTTTTGTTGCTAATCTAGTTGTTAATCTTGTTGCAAATCTAGTTACCATCAGTTCGCTATTTTAGATATTTAGTTATTGCTTTAAACTTAGCGGTACCCCGCCGCGACATTATAGCGCCATTTCAACGAACAAACATTTGATGGCTCAACAAAAGTATTATTTTTTACTTTTTACATAATCGCTTTTAGGTTTTGCGTTGGGGGTTTTTTTAAATTTTTAATTTAATTTTTATTTTTAATTTTTTAAATGTAATTTAGTTTGGTTTTGTGTGGTCAGTGTGGTCACCTATAATAATATGTTTGAAAGCAAAGTAAACATCCGGTATGCGTCTAAGATCCCTACCGCAGCAAACAAAAGAGCTGATAACTTTAAAACTGCTGAACCGATTTTGATGAAACATGTCTAAGAACCATCGCTAGAGAATCTACTTTCAAATAAAAAAAACCGCATTCAAATCGGTTCACCCGTTAAAGAGCTACAGTGCCACAGACAGACACACAGACACACAGACACGTCAAACTTATTACACCCCTCTTTTTCGTCGGGGGTTAAAAATGGATGCCATTTTTGAAAAAGTGGATCAAGATCGGCATAACATTAGTTACGACGTAGCTGAAGAACTGGGAATTTACCACAAGACAGTTTTGGCGCATTTGAAAAAAACTGGGTACACAAAAAAGCTCGATATTTGGCTACCTCACGAGCTCACTGAAAGAAACCTTTTGAACCGTGTACTCATTTGTGATTCTTTATTACAACGTATTGAAACCGAACCATTTTTTAAGAAGCTGATAACTGGTGATGAAAAGTGGATCACGTACGACAAGAACGTGCGAAAAAGGTCGTGGTCAAAGGCCGGTCAGGCTTCACAGACTGTGGCGAAACCCGGGTTAACTCGCAACAAGGTGATGCTGTGTGTGTGGTGAGATTGGAAGG
This sequence comes from Charanyca ferruginea, assembly GCA_947361185.1. Lineage (NCBI taxonomy): Eukaryota > Metazoa > Arthropoda > Insecta > Lepidoptera > Noctuidae > Charanyca > Charanyca ferruginea. Next base: position 16,905,386 of record OX376081.1, read on the forward strand.
GCATTATTCATTATGAGCTGTTACCACCAGGCAGGACCATCGATTCTGAACTCTACTGCAAACAACTGATGAGATTAAAGCAAGAAGTTGAGAGAAAGCGGCCAGAATTAATCAACAGAAGGGGTGTGGTTTTTCATCATGATAACGCTAGACCTCACACATCTTTAGCCACTCAGCAAAAATTAAGAGAGTTTGGTTGGGAGGTGTTAATTAATTATGAGCTGTTACCACCAGGCAGGACCATCGATTCTGAACTCTACTGCAAACAACTGATGAGATTAAAGCAAGAAGTTGAGAGAAAGCGGCCAGAATTAATCAACAGAAGGGGTGTGGTTTTTCATCATGATAACGCTAGACCTCACACATCTTTAGCCACTCAGCAAAAATTAAGAGAGTTTGGCTGGGAGGTGTTAATTAATTATGAGCTGTTACCACCAGGCAGGACCATCGATTCTGAACTCTACTGCAAACAACTGATGAGATTAAAGCAAGAAGTTGAGAGAAAGCGGCCAGAATTAATCAACAGAAGGGGTGTGGTTTTTCATCATGATAACGCTAGACCTCACACATCTTTAGCCACTCAGCAAAAATTAAGAGAGTTTGTCTGGGAGGTGTTAATGCATCCGCCGTATAGTCCTGACCTTGCACCTTCAGATTTCCACCTGTTTCGGTCTCTTCAGGATTCTTTAGGCAGTGTCAGGTTAACATCACGAGAGGACTGCCAAAACCACTTGTCGCGGTATTTTGATCAGAAGTCCCAAAATTTCTATAGCAATGGGATCATGTCCCTATCTACAAGATGGCAAAAAGTTATCGAACAAAATGGTACCTACATACTTTAGTTAAATGTAAATATACTATATTAAAAAATGTTTTGAATTTTCTTAAAAAATGCGAAGAAACTTTTTCCCCAACCTAATATTATACTAGAAGCATGTTATCACAGATTTTTTTTTTTTAACTTAGATTGAAAAAGTTTCCTTGTTGTTTCATGCTCGTTCTTAGGCCTACTAATATTTTGGAACGAACAACTAGCTTCAACTTTTGGACTTACAAACCAACTCCTTGACCATTCAAAAGTGCTTGTAAATTGTGTACTTAGTTGAAATAATAGGTACCGTAAAATGGGGGGAATCGGGACACTTTTTAAGTTCGACATTGATTTTTATCGTTATTTTTGTAGTTATAGTAATAAAACGGATATCATAATGGTTCCGGTAGTTTAAATTTTCATTTATAATGCATCAAAATATGGTTTATTAAAAAAACAATCATAAAAAGTTATAAAAACTCACTTGTCCCTATTCACCCAGGCCTTGGGGTGAATCGGGTCGCCTAAGGGGTTAATAGAGTTTTTCGCTAGGGCTGACACTTTCACACTATAGGTAGGTACCTACCTACAATAACTACCTGGTAGGTAGTGTCTTTTTAGGTTAGGTAGGTACTTTGACTTTGGCATTGTCTTCATCACAATTCAATCAGTAGAAAAGAATTGACATACCTAGTACCTAGTACCAATAATATCCTCGAGAGATTCAACCTCTTTTGAGAGTACCTCTCAAGCTGTCAAATTTTTAAAAGGAACTGTCATGTCACGTACTTACCTACAGACCAAGAAGCTTACAGAAAAAAGTGGAGGCAACACTCTGAACACCAAAGTGGAACCAACTGTGGGCAGACGCTCTCTTTCCAAATGCATACATAACACATATCACTGTCTCGTTCTTATGTATGCATTCAGAAAGATAGCGTCTGCCCACAGTTGGTTTCACTTAGGTATTTAGAGTGTTGCCTCCACTTTTACCTATAAGCTTCTTGGTACCTACACAACGTTCTTGATTTCCGAATACTTCATATTCGAGTCATTGATTCACGAGATTTGAGTACAATGAAGCCACATGGCTATGTATCATTCATACAACATAATATGAATCAGCTTTGAGAACTTCTAACAATGATCCGGGATGGGTTAGGTAGGTATGTAACATATTTGGGAATTAATCATTCGCTTTTGGTTTGGAACATTAATTTAATAGCTTTTGCCTATAATAAAATATAGCAAGAACTCAGGGATTATGTAGCTTCCAATAGGGTATTATACCTATTTTTGAAAAGTGTCTCAATGAAATTCTGTAGTAATATGCCACCAAAAAAAAACATAAAATTTTTATTCAATCGATAAATGCCACAAAAATGCATCTAAATTTTAAATTTTCAAATTTTGCGCGTAGTTCGACGAAAACGCCTCTTACTGGACGCCATATTGCTCAGCGTGAATGACGTCAGTTCGTTTTGTATCAAATGAGCTCATATTAAATATGATAATTGTATATCATTTAAAAATAATTAAAAGCATATTTTGTAATAGGTGTAATAATGAAAAAATTACGTTGGTTACGTTTCATTTTTCAGTTTACGTTTTATTTTATGAACTAAAACTTACATTTCCCGATTGCTTTATGCCTAAACTGTCTCAATAACATATTTATAGATTTTTTCTCGTATAGAGTAAAATACCCTATTGGCGAAAGAATCTTCAGCTGTATTATCAGCGGGATTTTTTTTCGCGGTTCCCTAATTATTTTCTAAGTTATAAGCCTAAGTTACTCCTTATAGCATCAGCAAACTGTCAATGAAAGTCCCTTCAAAATCGGTTTAGCCGTTTAAAAGATTAGGCGCAACTACCAGAAAGATAGATAAAAAAAAAAAAAATGTTTTTTTATTTGTTTACCGTGTGTATCTATTACAAGCATTTTGTAAAAAGCTGTCATTTTGACATTACAAACAGACACTGCAATTTTATTTTTTTGTGAAGATCTTGCAGAATTTGAAATTTTGCTAAATGTTTCTCGATTTTAGATGAATAGCAGGTAGGTATGTCAATTCTTTTCATACGTGAGAGCTGGCAGAAATATTAAAAAAAAGAAACGTTGAAATCCACAAAACACTTAACCATTATCAGTGCTTATGTATGTAAATTTTTCTATCCACCATCGTTATCTTGATAAGCGTTTATCTACTTCTATTTCTATAAGATCAAAGTGCCGGCCAGCGAGGAATTTCCTGCCCCCATATGATTGGACCCACTCACGACTAGGGTTGCCAACCCTACTATATAATATAGTATGCCTGACTACTTTATTTTTGAAAAAAGGATACAGTAGGCGAGACTACTATATTTTAAAGGCATCAAACTAAGCAATAATATTTGTTTCAAAATGTGTAAGTAGGTATATTTTCTGTAATGAATAACAAATGGCAATATTAGCTAAGACACATTCCATAAAATAAAAATTTATCAATAATGGCTGAAAGTAGCAAAAAACATTATTTAAGAAATAAAGTAAGTACCAATTTTGGAACCTACTATATTTTTTTTAAATTTTTTCGTTATCTACTATATTTTTAAGAGTAATAATTTTAAAACTACTATTTTTGACCGACAGAGTTGGCAACCCTACTCACGACCGTTAACTTATCACCTACGTCATACTCGGCTTATCAGTAACGGTCTGTCGCGATAACCTTAGGGGCACCCGCAACTTTTGGGATAGTGCGAAACACCTTTGCCACAATACCTAAGTTTTATTTTATTTTATTGATTTATTTGTTTTATCACAAGCACAACTGCCTTTACAGGTTACAACCCCAATGCGATAACGTGGTACTTAAGTAATTAAATTAAAAACTAACATTAAAATTAAAATAAAATCCTTATTATGTATAGCACAGTACATATAATGTAGTCTTTGTGAATTCATTCAGAGAACAAGAAAACAAATCAATAGGGTATTACACCCATTTTTGAAAAGTGTCTCAATTAAATTCTGTAGTGCTAATATGCCACCAAAAAAACACTCAACATTTTTATTCAATCTGTAAGTGACATAAAAATGCATCCAAATTTTTAATTTTTTGACGAAAACGCCTCTTACTGGACGCCATATTGCTCAGCGTAAATGACGTCAGTTGGTTTGGTATCAAATGAGCTCATATTAAATATAATAATTGTATATCATTTAAAAAGAATTAAAAGCATATTTTGTAATAGGTGTAATAATGAAAAAATTACGTTGGTTACGAAAATAATAAAAGTACAAAGCCTATATTACGCCAATCGGTTAACTGACAGTTGACAATTTTTTGTTTACACAGCCGTACGGCGTAATAAAATGGCCGCTGCTATTTCACGATGTTTTATAACAGATTAAAAATACTGAAAACTTTAAATTGAATTAAAAAAATTGTTTTGTTATTTTATGAACTAAAACTTACATTTTCCGACTGCTTTATGCCTAATCTGTCTCAATAACATATATATAGATTTTTTCTCGTATAGAGTAAAATACCCTATTCTGTCATCAGTGTTATTGAGTGCGCGTCAGTGGCGCTTTGCTGAGCAAGTTGGTTCGCGCGGCACTGCTAGTAGCCGTGGTCGCCGGCGTCGCAATACGTAATTATCTGGCACATCAAAATATATCTCCTTTAAAATATAAGATATAAGTATAAGATATATAAGTATAAGTAGTAAGCAGTATAAGATACTGCCGAAAAGCAACGTTACAGTACGGTCAACGTAACTTGGCGCGTCTGAAGTTAGCCGATTAGCTGCGCAGTAGACAATTTCGTTCCTAAAAGTTCCATTGCGCAGCCAAACAGCTAACTTCAGACGCGCCAAGTTACGTTGACCGTATTGTACTTTCAAACTCAAATCATTTATGTCAATTTTGAACGTGCTGTGTTCAGATTTGAAGGCTATGGGTGCTTTTGGGATTGGGTTTATGACACCATGTGTCGCCCGTGTGGTGTCGGACGTAAAGAATAGCACCATCCCATATCTTCCCGTGGGTGTCGTAAGAGGCGACTAAGGGCGGGTTGCTTCAACTAACCATTACTGACCGGTAATAGTCAAAAATGGCGCTAACTATCGTCAAATCAAAAAGATGGGTTGTTTCACAAAATCCTACGTCAAAAAGTTACTATTACCATAACCGGCCAGTCATCGTAATTTTGTGTTGTCAAACAGCTACTTCAAACATCAAAATATTATGGAATCTCTTTTTGAATAACTTTACCTGACGGATGTTTAACGTACGTTAAACATCTCACGTCATAGTAACTTTTTAACCGTCCGTATGTAACGTTAACCGACTGTTTGAAACAACCTGCCCTAAGGGACTCACCAGAGAATGGGCAGCAGCGTTCTCTGTGCCTTTGTAACAACCATACTGCGATCGCCAACCCGCCCGCCAAGCGTGGCGATTATGGCAAAACCCTCCCTTTGGGGAGGGCCTATGTCCAGCAGTGGACGTCTTTGGGCTGAAATGATGATGATAAGACACAATCATTATTATGCCTAGCCAAAAATATGTTGAGACCCGCTTCCAGTTTAACCTTAAGCAGCTGAATACCAGTGTTTTACATGGAGCGACTGCCTATCTGACCTCCACAAATCAGTAACTGGGTAACCCTTTGGTAAGGCCACACCCACGACACAAAGAAACGAAACGATATAATTGCCAACACTACTATCAAAATAACAGACTGTACAAATACGTGCGTGTGTGTGCGTGTCTACGCGCCGCTCGAACTAAAATGAACTACTATGGTAATACGTGACTGAAGTCTCTGGTATTGCAGATATCTGTGGTAGGAATAACTAACTACGGTTAAAGAATAATCAATGTTAGCCTATTATTAATAATAATAATTTATTTATTTATTTATTTGATTTAGACATACATCCAGTCCATTTTTTTTTACCATACATAAAAATTATTAACTACTTTAAATTCTAAAATTTTTGGACAGATATAAACACAAAATAACATTGCGATTAATTAAATTTATATAATAAACACCTCATAAAAAAAAATATTAGAATTGATAGAAAATTATAAAATCGGTAAATATAATGTCAGAGTAGTATCTACTATAATAATTTATTTTGTTTTTTAACAATCCATATATCTCCATAATTATATGGATTCATATCTTCCCGTGGGTGTCGTAAGAGGCGACTAAGAGACTCACCAGAGAATGGGCAGCAGCGTTCTCTGTGCCTTTGTAACAACCATACTGCGATCGCCAACCCACCCGCCAAGCGTGGCGATTATGGCAAAATCCTCCCTTTGGGGAAGGCCTATGTCCAGCAGTGGACATCTTTCGGCTGAAATGATGATGATTTTATTTTATTTGACAACAATGGTCCACTGGTTAGTAAAAAACTAATCATTCATCGAGTTTTTTTTAAATACAGTGCATCATCTTGCTCGGCTAGGGTTTTCAAAATGCTGTAATGCTGCTAGCCCTCATTCTGCTTATTAAGGATGCGATCTTTTTTCCCAAATGGCATAGAAGTTGTCAGTTCGTGCTACAGCAAATATGCTATAAGACGCGCTGCAGAATCGCAATCTCAACCTAGCTTAGGGTTGCCATAACAGCCTAAGTACTGACCGGGACATTGGCAGTAAGTGACTGAAAATTATGAAATTCTGAATATGTCATTTTGTAATTGAACATGCTATTTCTTCAAATGCGCTGTCGACAATAACTATTCCCTTTTTTTTGTAAATAATGTATTGTCTCTACAACATACTGCCATTGCGGTGAAGTAGAAAGATTCATCCATGACAATATAGCATATTCTATGAGTGGACTACTCCACTGTGGTAAATATTCCAAAGCCGTTTTGTAATAATTTTCAATTTCTTCGTCAAAAGACTTTGTTAAGTTTGAATGCTGAGGAATTTTTGATATTTTCGCACCGCGTCGCCGCCACACCGGTCTGCGCTGTACGTGTATTACACGTTGCAATTGAAATACCGGGACATTCTGTAGACCAACCGGGCCGACCGGGACAGAAGTTGCAAACCGGTGACATGTCCCAGTGTACCGGGACGGATGGCAACACTAACCTAGCTGGAGGCCCTAAAAATAATATTTTTAAGGCACCACAGGAAAGTCCGGTTAAGCAGCCGACAACCTCAAAGGTTGATGCGAGATGCCATTCCGAAAAAAAAGAAAAAAAGGGCGCAACCCTAACAGCACCCATCTTCTCATACAGAGAAGGCATGAACATTGATCAAGACGGATTGGTGACCTCAGGCTTATAGGTATTCAAACTTAAAACCATTTATTTTTAACCCCCGACGAAAAAGAGGGGTGTTATAAGTTTGACGTGTCTGTGTGTCTGTGTGTCTGTGTGTCTGTCTGTGGCACTGTAGCTCTTTAACGGGTGAACCGATTTGAATGCGGTTTTTTTTATTTGAAAGTAGATTCTCTAGCGATGGTTCTTAGACATGTTTCATCAAAATCGGTTCAGCAGTTTTAAAGTTATCAGCTCTTTTGTTTGCTGCGGTAGGGATCTTAGACGCATACCGGATGTTTACTTTGCTTTCAAACATATTATTATAGGTGACCACACTGACCACACAAAACCAAACTAAATTACATTTAAAAAATTAAAAATAAAAATTAAATTAAAAATTTAAAAAAACCCCCAACGCAAAACATAAAAGCGATTATGTAAAAAGTAAAAAATAATACTTTTGTTGAGCCATCAAATGTTTGTTCGTTGAAATGGCGCTATAATGTCGCGGCGGGGTACCGCTAAGTTTAAAGCAATAACTAAATATCTAAAATAGCGAACTGATGGTAACTAGATTTGCAACAAGATTAACAACTAGATTAGCAACAAAAATTTGATAATATCGAAGCAAATTGGTCGGAAATGCTGGTAAATTAATAGACAATGAATGAAATTGAGGGACTGACTTACTTAAGCGGTACCCCGCCGCGACATGATAGCGCCATTTCAACGAACAAACATTTGATGGCTCAACAAAAGTATTATTTTTTACTTTTTACATAATCGCTTTTATGTTTTGCGTTGGGGGTTTTTTTAAATTTTTAATTTAATTTTTTAATAAACCATTTACACGCAAGGAGTTAGTCAGTCAGAAAGTTGAAGCTAGTTGCTCGTTCCAAACAGTAGGTTTCTATGGAGAAGAACGAGCAAGAAACTTCATGAACACTCTTAAATATAGCTTAAATAACTACGATAACTACAGACTTGGTAACTGCTACATATTCATAAGTTGTTAAAATTCTCGCCACTAGACTCAAAATGTCACGTACAAATTGTCGTAAAAATTATTAGCTGTAAAGTTGTTATCTGTAAACGCCTTGGGTGGAAGAGGTAGTGTTTATAAATCAAATCAATGCCACACACACGTCATAACGGACACATGGTAGGTTGGTAGAATGGTAGATTGGTAGGACTGTGTATTTTGATATGCATCAAGCATAGATGTAATAAAAGATCTTAAAGGTCTAGGGAAAGGATAATCGAATGTATATATTGTGTCAAGACGTATCGTCAAACTATTATGAGCAACTGTTTTCAATAGGTTAATTCTGTAGGTACAATATTAACAGGAGTAATAGAAAACCTCTATCTGCTACTAAAAAACTTATTAAATAAGGTATCAAAAAGTCCCTCGACTTCGCCGTCATCTGGGAATGTGCCCAAGAGACTGGCGGCATTGCCACGTTGGATGGCAATGGTAAAAACCAGCTCTTGAATCACGGGGATTGTCAACCAACCTTTTGAACATTTCCTTAAGGCTTGTATGCCAATAACCTTGAGCATTTGGCCCGCACTGAATTGGATGAGTGCGGGGGTGATGAGACGCAGTCTTTAATCGGACGAATTTTTAATTTATTGTAATAAAAATAATACATATTTGTAAAAAGTAACAAAACCAAATCATTTTCCTTTGTATTGCAAAGCAGTAAAAAATACGTAAAGATGTACAAAAATCTTTAAAAAAATCTCGTATTTAGTTGAGTTTTGTTAATAAACTGTATTTTTTTTTCACAAACCGTCAACTGTGGTAACTTGACATATAGTGGTCAACTTGCCCATAAGCGATCTTTACGAACAAAACCTTTTAACATACAGGATTTAAGATAGTGTGACATATAATTTTAACGATAGTAGGTTTTTATGAATACCATTGGCAACATATTCTTTTTCCATTGTGGTAACATTGCTGGTTAAAAAAATATGCCGTTTCGAAGTCAAATAGTGACAAGAAATTTTTTTGCTGGTGTGTGAATATTGTGTTTATAGAGCTAAAACTATTGACCTCAGATGAGTACAATTTTGATATGTTCTGTAGTAAATCTCGTAGATTAATTTAGGCTTGCTAAATATCCGTTTTTAGTTCAATTTGCCGAAATATTTGGTTAGGTCATGTTAGTTGAGGTTAGGTCAAGTTGCCATTGCCAGCATAGTGGCATCTTGACCTATGCCTAGGGTTGACACAAATGGTTAACACGAAATTAAATATAAAAAGTACCTAATTAGCTAATCCTAAATTCTAACTAAATATTATAAAATGTGAAAGTATGATTGTTTGTTTATCCGCTCTTCTCGTCGCAAGGAAACGACGGATCGGTGTGATTTTTTTACACCGAAATACTTTTAGTATAAGACTCGGGAATCCCTTCCTGAGTCTTCAAATATAAATTTCTGGCTACTTTTTAACCTAGGAAAACATCTTATTCCCTCAGGATGCGAACGGAGTCACGGACAAATAGCTTTTCTAATGTAAACTTGTACTTTATTACTTATAATAACAAAACAAGTTTAGTTCATGTGGACTACACGAACTTTAATCTACCTGTTTTCGGTTTTAGGATAAAATACCACCAAAAAAACGAGGTCGACGGAGACTTGGGGCAAGACCATGCAAAAATTACTCAGTGGAAATCTATATCTATTCAATAATAAATATTATTTTGAAAATTGTTTTTGTGACAGCCCTATAGAATACGAATTATTTGTATGAAAATCGTTTTGAGTCCTATGGCAACTTGCCCAAGTATCCAGTATTACCAGATTTATGGTTGTAGGTAATTCGAAAAGGGATACCATGTTTAAAAATACGTAAAATATGGCCAAGATGACCTTATATAGGAAATAATATGCAATTACCTATGAAAACTAGCATGCAGGTCAAGATGCCAAAGTGGTGTCAATTTGACCTCTGTTATATTTCTTTGTCTAGAACGCTAATTTCAAGGTATTTTAAAGAAATCGATAGATACTATGAATTATCAGTTCATTATGGTCACAAACAAATCATATGATATTAAACAAATCTATCAGTATCAAAGTTATTTGATAAATTCGAAAAAAATGTGGTCAAGTTGCCACAGTTGACGGAACTTGAATTCATATTAATCTTTAACATTCATACTACAATTTGTAGTTTTTACATTTTCGAAATGTCGCTTAGTTATTTTATTATTAATTTTTCGCGCTGTTTTGAATCATATGCAACGTATGTATGTATGATTCAAAACAGCGCGTCAATTAAAACAAAAATTAATAATAAAATAACTAAGCGATATTTAGAAAATGTAAAAACTACAAATTGTAGTATGAATGTTATGTATTTTTGTTTCCAAAAAACTCAGTTATTGCCGCTGAGAAATATTTTTTGCCATATACATAGCCAACTTGCTTTTAGTAATACACAGCAAAAACATTTCTCAGCGGCAATAATTGAGCTTTTTGGAGTGTAGGCAATGTTGGGCATGTAGGCAATGTTACAGCAGTTGACGTATCGACATCGTGTTTTCGGTAGGGTTGTGGAGGACAGATAGGCAGTCGCTCCATCTAAAAACACTGGCATTCTAGAAGCCGGTAGACTGGGAACCGACCCCAATTTAGTTGGGAAAAGACAAGGCAGACGAGTTTGACCAAAACTCAAAACTTTTTAAAATGTCATCATTTTAAACATCAATAGAGTTATAAGTAGCTACCGAAATTATATTTTGTAATAAGATTATTTCACAAATGGATGACGACTTAAGTTCAGCAAATATAATTTACTTACAGATAAATACCGTACCTAGATATAGTGAAAGATGTTTAATGACGATAATTGGAAAGAACGACAGATTTTTTAAAATTTCGCCTTCCTCATTGAAGGTATCACCTTTGTTACATCTTCCAAAAGTGACAACAGTAAACCTCTAATTTCCAAGAAACATGACGGATATTCAAACATTGTCGTAACGGACGATTTTAACCGGAGAGGACGTTGCAAACGACTAGTAAGTTTTTTTTTGTGAGACCGAGTGTAGGTACCTGTTTTAAAGGCAGAGAGAAGAAATCATACTGTTACATGCCTAGACATGGCGGTCTTATTAATAATTGTACAATATTTATGGGTAGTCAGAAGCCAGAAAATGCCGTGTTATCCAGTAGGTAACTTGGTTGTTGGCTCCATGTAAAACACTAGTATTCAGCTGCATTTGGTTAGACTGGAAGCCGACCCCAATACCTATAGTTTGGAAAAGGCTAAGGCAGATGATGATGATGGACGGTGGTACTTGCTTGGAAGAGCTCTTTCACAAAGTAAACTCTACTACAAAGTATTCCTCGGCCCAAGAAATACTGGTTAAGGCGCTAACAAGCGACTTTTGCAAATTTTAAACTCACAATCACGTCAAAATGTGTAGCGTAAATGATTTGAAAAAAATATAATGTTAAACTAGAACATTCTCTTAATCATTTAGTACCATGTGAATAGTTTTGATTAAGTTCATATTAAATAGTTTAATTAAATCGTGAAGTTGTGTCTGACGCGGACAAAACATTGATAATCACATAAAATCTACCAGGAATATTTAAACGAAACTTTTACTATCTTACAGACAATTTTAATATCTATCTTTTAGTATACGCCTTTTTTTAAGTTAAAGAATACTATCTTTTATTTAATTTTTTCGACTAAACTTTGAGAGTTTTGGACGCAGCGCATACGATTCTCTGGTCGCTTAAGGTCGCCGGCGTATATCGTCGCCTTAATAGAACGAGCTAGATTATCTAATAATACCTATTAGGCTATAGCTGTAACTTGACGTTGTAAGTAACAGATATTTGCAAATCATGTGTAGTATTATTACTTGATAATCACGTTTGGCTAAGTCAATGATCTAAACACGAGGTGGATTGATAACGAACTTTAGTGAGCTTATAGATCGGGAGCCCAGAGTTACTAGACATTCGTCATTTTATTATTTGTGCATGTTTTATTTATTTATTTATTTATTACTAGCTTTGTCCGCGTGATAGTCAGTTATCAGTGGGGTTTCAATTTTTTTTCGCGGAACCCGATTTTAATAAAATAAATGTAGCCTAAGCCTTCCTTGTAACATCAGCTATCTGCCAGTGAAAGTCCAGTCTAAATCGATCCAGCCGTTTCAAATATTAGCCTGAAAAACAGACAGACAAAATTATTATTTTTAAAGGACATGTTTTATTTTTGGCCATTAGATGTACATTTATCGAAAAAGAGACAAAAATACCAAGAATTGAGGAAAAATATTCTTTCGTGAATTTAAGCCTGATTTGTTATGTACAAAAAGCAATAGTTTTTCAATAATTGCCATATTTATTCAACATGGCGTCTCATAGTTTGCATAGCCTGCTTTCGTTCTGAAATCATGTCACATCAAAAAATTATATCACGTAGACGTTACGTTCGAAAGGTATGTGTTCTTGTACTATTAACAGTTATTATTATTCTTTTGAACATTTATTCGGATAAATATAAGCAAGTGTGTCGATTTTATCGTTCAATAAATATGTATTCTACTTTTCTGAAGAGTACTTCTGAACGAAAAATTCAAAATGACATTTTATTTTGACATAAACATAACTGAGTGTCACGTCAGTGTCAGTCAAAAATATCAATTTGAAAGTTAGACAAACGTCATAACTGCAACCGCATTGCTGTCAAAACTCTCACAGCAAACGTCAACCGCTTTTAATTTTTTATTATGTACGTATAAAACATTTGATATTATGAAAAAAATGTTACTTTATTCTATTCAGATGTTAGTTTCCTACCTTTCCTAAAAGGTACATGTTATGGCCGGAGTCTCATACAAAAATGAAACATCTCCTTTAGAAAAATGTTTTTTGGTACCTATAAGTAGTTACCGTATTTACTTTATATGCATTTAGCAAAATAACTGTTATTTTGACATTACAAACAGACATCGTGAAAGTGTAAGAAACAAAGGAACTTACTATCGCATTCATAATATATTATGTATTAGTCATCTGCCTTTTCCCAATTATATTGGAGTCATCTTCCAGTCTGGATGCATCTCAATACCAGTGTTTTACATTGAGCGACTGCCTATCGGACCTCCATAACCCAGTTACTGGGTAACACGATACCTCTTGGTAAGATTGGTTGTCAGACTTACAATAGCTTCTGACCAGCCCCGGATCTACGATTTTTTCGAACTGGGGCAAAACCTTGATAGTGGCGCCCCCTCCCTTCAGTGTTTGAGAGACATATGTGACGGGGATTCACCTGGCAGAAAGATCACGGACACTACGGACGCGTTCAAAAATTTACTTGATTTGTTAAGATGCGTTCATAAATCACTCAGTATGTGTTCAAAAACTAACTGGGCGTATGGAAATATAAAAGTTTGTTATTCAAACATATTATATTAAGATTCGAAAACTAGATAAAAACCTATGAGATTGTAGAAAAAGAGGCTTTATTTGTTCGATATTTCGAATTCTTGTCTCAAGGATTTGGCGCCCCCATGAAACTGCCGCCCGGGGCAAGTGCCCCGGTTTGCCCCCCCCCTTAGATCCGGGGCTGCTTCTGACTATCCCTTAACGACTGTCAAAGATTTACGAACGACAGCCTGGACCAACGGCTTAACATGCTTTCTTTGAGGGGTCTCGCTATGAAATCGATGGTCTGGTCACCCAGAATATCCCCCGACCAACCGTGCCAAGCGTAGCTTAATCTTGACCAATTAATCCATACGGCTTTGTCTAAGCCACGAGCTACTCTCTTCTCCTCTCTCGCATCCAAAATATTGGGATCTACAGATGTTCTTACTTCTTTTCCAGTATAAAAACCAAAAAGTGAAAAATAACTTTAAAACAGAACACACATGACTTTAGTTTCGGAAGTCGGTGGCTTGGCTGTTCTATTTGTTGTTTTGTATTGTCACCGTCACTTCCGAAACTAAAGTCATGTGTGTTCTGTTTTAAAGTTATTTTTTAGGTTTTGGTTTTTGAAGGTCTTTTCTGTAAAAAAGCTTTTTTATTTTGGTACTTCCTTATTATGCAAATTCATTAAGAAATGGCAACACAGTCAAAACACAGATTGAAAGTACAAGGTGAGAACATTAAAACATCATTCATGTATATTTTTTTGCTTTCTGTTGATTTTTTCAAAAAGTGCTGAATCAATTTCGATAAAATTTACACGACAACTAGTGCCGCCAAGAAAAAATATGATATTTAACGTCAGTTTTTTTTTTCATGATTGACATGACAGGGCTTTCCTGTTGCCTGTGCAAAAAAAAGTAGGAACCCTACTATGATTCTTGCAAGAGGAAAAATAGAAAATGTTTGTGGTAAAAATATCACCTCTGACTTAAAAAGGGTTAGGATATTGGTAACTAGGTGAAAAAGGGCCTAAAATTTAAGCTAGTAAGCATGTAGGTTCGCAAAAGACACATTCCTATATTCTCAAATTTTGAGCCATACTGAGATGACGTTGATCATGCGGCACTGGTATCTTGGACTATGAGTAAGAATAAGAATGAATATATTTTTTTAATGAAAATGTTTTGAGCTAAGCCAATCCTGGCTGGTAAATATTCTGGGTTCAAGTAGCACTTCATTTGTTTTACATTTTATTGACTCGTGTTTTTAACCGGTATCGGTCGATGGTGGAAAATTATGAGGTTACCATAAATACAGAGATGAAGAGTTGCCTGTTTATGGTGCTTAAAATGCCTGTTTGTTTAGAAAACTACTATGTAAATAAGTGATTATTGTGTGATTAGTGTTTTAACTATATTATTAAAGATATTTTATTTTCTCTAAATGACAATATTCTGACATATTTTGCTTTGTATATGAACATGTTTATTTTCCAATATACAGGCTGTTTGAAAGATCGATGCAAAGCCGTAAAGCGGAGCTAGTATAGGCTATTTATAACCATTTGAACCAAACTTGTCTTAGCCGAAGTGTGACTATTTTTTTTTAGCAAAATTTTTATGATATTTGGTGACAGAATCCAAAATATTGCAGTTTTACAGTACTCCTAGGAAAGCATGTTATGCGGATTAGAATAAATGATACATAAATAAGTACATAATACATTTCGAGTTTTCAAATCCTGTCTTGTCTCCATCTCACTTATTGTGTCAGAGAAAATACATGACGTAATTTTGAAAGGTTACGTATTTAGAACAATGTCAAACGTGGTCCTTTCGTATTTAGAAAACACAGATGCTTGTCTGTGAGCTATGTACCTAAGCATACCTATTGTTATTTTAGGCAAGTCGTTACTTATGTACTTAATGTAAAACCTTTGAATTTGAATACAAATAAATACTTACATAAATACCTACCTATTATATATTAAACGTTTAAATAAAATGAACTCCATTTCAAAATGTACGTCTTTGACAGGTTGCTTCTTTTATTGTTTAGTTAAAGCTTTTGGGCCATGACAGCAAATCACACAGCCTATGCACAGCCTGTGTCTTTTTCATTCAACCTAGTACCTATGTATGCACCTAGGACTATTCTAAGTACCTATTTACTTCCAAGTTAGCGCATATCTGCAAACCGCAAGCCAACCGCCGTTTTTTTAATATTACGGTAAAAAGCTCCGAGGACCGAGGTACCAACATTAAAAAGTTGATATCACAGCATACATAACGTCTTTGATTCAAAAGTCTTGGTCGAAAAAAGTGACAGCCAGATTTAAAAAAAGAACATTCTGACGCGCAAAAACGCGGGAATAAAACAGCTGAGAAACAGTAACATGAATTTTAATTGCAAATCAATATTTGAATTGAACTTGAGGTTCGAAGTAGAACTGCCTCGTTTTTTTGTCGCCACTTCAAAACCATATGATTGCTAAAGAATTTAAGGATATCAGGAGACACCAAGTTACGTTTGCGTTTGAAAAGTTGATATCTAATACAAATTCTACCGCATCCCTTATTTTCCAATTGCAAATAAAAGTTGGCGCGCTTTAAGTAAGGTTATGAAACAAAAGCCAGTCGATTTTGGACTTAACGGAGTGAAACTGTAAGTTTTGTTTCGTTTGTGTATTCCAGAATGCGATCATATGATTGTTACTTTGAATTTTATCAATGTGTTAGTGTGAGATACTGGATTCCATTACAGGTTACTATATTTTAAACCTTATCGCAATGTGTTAAGGACTACTTTTATTTATAAGCTGTTTTTTGTATGTGTAAGAACAGGATTCGTTTCCCATATGACTTTTGTATGGCATTCCATTCATACTTAAGACTGAAGTAAAGTATGCTCTACTGTTATGATTTTAAGGTTGAAATCCAAATATATTATTGTAATATCCTCGATCTAGTTAGGCCGTATACTCAGATGTGTTGCTCGTTCCAGTTGCCAACTTCAAAAGATCAAAATTGTACCAATTTTGTTGTAGTTTAAAAAGTAACAGCTGATTTTAGGTTATGGCCGAAAATTCTTGATAATGATACTCAGAAAATTAATAGATAAATGCATTTTTAAATCATACTTCATCCTTTATTTTATTACAACGTTTTTTTAATGAAAAGCAAGTTCTAAAAGTGAATTGTTTAACTTTTTACTCAACAATACCAGAAGGAAGGAAAGTAATTTTATGTGTTTGCAGTATGGTCTTTTTCTAAGAGTTTTGGTAAATTGTTGCAGGTATTTTAGAAATAAATAAATAATATTTGTAAGACTCTTATACTTTACCTACATAATTACTATAATGTACATTTACACATATAACCATCATGTTTTGTAGCATACATTTTGAGTATATATTTAGTATACATTAGAATTGCATTTCTACAAATTCTTAAAAACGCAGGGAGTTCTTTGGACGCTCTGTTTCGAAGATTGATTCGATGCTTTGGCAAAAACAAAACTTATTATTAACGTAAATGCCTTATGTAATTCATATTGAAGCATAGCTCAGCATTATATTTGTTGAATATTACTTATTGATAAGTTTGACAACTTATTACATATTGATTGAGTTGGTTCAGTAGCGTTCGTTCTTTTGTGATATTTTCCTATTCTTATATGTTACAGACAAAAAGCTATTCAAAATAGCATATCGTTGCCTTAGGGTGAAAACCTCGTGTATGTGAAAGTGCTAACTTTACTTGAGGACGAAAAAACTACGCCCTGTAAAATGTTTAAACCACAGCTTTATTAAATTTGTTTTTAGTGTGCTATTCTAATATTTTTTCAGATGCATAAGATATATTTTAGTATTCAGGTTCATTTCAGTCAAAAAATGAATTAAAATGAAACTGATCTTCCCGAGCTTTCCCGAGCTTTTCACGCTAAGGCGATGATATAGAAAATAGACCTAAGACAATAATTTCTTACAGATTTCTATATTTTTATGTTGGTACTTAGGTACTTACTTCTAAACTACGTGGTGGATTGCGATGCGGTTTTCGCCATAATCTAGACTGTTTCATGAGGAAAGAAACCATACGATGATGTATTTAATCACTCGATTAAAAATGGGGTGGATCGCAATTTAACTAAATAATAAATTCACATAACCATTCTAAACAAACCCAAGGCCCCAAATTCAACAAAAAAGTATACCATAAAAGTAGAAATCCCGAAACTCTACCATAAAACACGTAGAGGGTGGTATCACTAACGGCCGTTTCGCGCCCGCGGGAACTCCCATCCAGTCAACAGAGCAACTCCAGCGCCAGTCATCGCTTGACGCCCGTCGCGAGCGGACCTAGGCGTACTCCCAAAAATACTGTGATAAAAACTATTCTGAAAGACTGATTGAATTATGTACTATTTGTGAATCTGTGCTGTTTTAATTGTGTCAAAATGTGGGGTGAGAGCAGTAAACATTGTGAGATCAACTGCCAATGCTCCGGGTGAGTGTACCTAAACTTTTGATTGGCTTGACCTACATCTAGTATAATTAGCAAGAACAACAACTATTTGTATCATAACATTACTCCTGTAGTTATTACTCTGCTTTAATTTCGCCGTCAGTTGTTTAAAATATCTACACAAAAAGCTAAGGGTAGCACTACTTAATTTTATGATAGTTTTTAAAAAAGAGCAGTATAATGTGAAGTACATAAATACCTAGAACTTAAAAAATCATAGATGGATAACCTAAAAAAGCCGGTTCGAAACAGTTCTGTCTATGGTTGTCGGCTCTAGGTTGTTATGGTTTTAAAACTCAAACGAATCAACTATTTGTACCTAGATGGTATCGTTTTCCACGCTTACCATGAAAATATGTTTGCAATACCTACTTACAGAATCTACTGAAAAATGCAACAATAAGGCTTGCTAGAGCTAAACTTAGTTTTTAGGTACGGTTAATAAATTTATCCTTTGGGGACGTTCAAAATAACACCGTGTGAATTTTACAAGCTTTGAAGTAATATCTCGACAAGTAAATGACATCTGTCAATACCTAGAGTTCGAATCAAGTTCAAATTGTTGGCGGGAAGGACTAGGTAGGTACTTCCCACCCACGTCACGTCAAACACTGGCTGTGGGGTTATTAACCATAGATTCTTTTTTATTTTTAAGAATTAATACAAAATTGTACCCTCCGTTCCGATTTAAAGGTTTGTAACACCTTTTTAATTATTATTTAGACTTGCGAATGCTTAGTAGTTAAGTACAAGGTAGGTATGTCGTAAGGAAATGGGCAATAATCAAGTTGGTCACACTGTTATACAGGTTGACCAATTTGTTAAACAAAAAAAAAAATAACCTCATGGTGCAGTGGTTGAAAGATAGGCTGTCGATCGTGAGATTCCGAGTTCAAATTCGGGGCTCAAGCTATTAGTTACATTAACAAAACGATGTTGGGTGGAGACCGCCCAGGGTGCGTCTAACGTAAGTAGGTCAACCTACCCGAAACTCACATATTCCCAATCAATCTTGAACCTTATTCTTTAAACATAAAGTTGAAAATCGATTAAAGAAATGTGACAGATTGTAGTAACTTGATGTGCTGGCGTCTGTACCTAGGTAGGTACGTATCAGAAATTATAGTAGATACTAGATACCTACTTATGCTGTTCCTATTTTACAAGAAACCATAAAGTTCTACGCAATATAGAAGCTGTAGTTTTAAACACGTTTGTTGTCTCTATCTTTATGAAGATGTCAGTGACAGTGACAGGTTCAATTCCGAAGGCTACTTTTTTTAATAAAGAATCATGACGAGATTCGTACAATTATTAGTATGAAAAAAAAAAGTTATTTAGAGGGCTTAAAATATTTTCCAATGTGAAGAACACATTACCAGGAGCAGATTGATATACTTAGCATATTTTTAAACCCCCGCATAATTAAAATATTACGAAATGAAAATAACACTTTTTCGTTTCCTCTCGATGCCCATTTTGTGTTTATAATAAAAAGAAAGTGGCAAGCGATGTTAAAGAATCTATAAAAAAAAAAACATTATTTTGTGATATTATTTCCCATAAAACGATGTAATTTCAATGTAAGAACTGCGAAACGGCGGCTGTTAGTGTCATTGTTACTGTCAGTCGCCGTTTCGTTCTGAAACAATGAGCTTTTCGTTAAACTATTAACTTTTTTTTTGCGGGGTTTTAAAAATATTGTAAATGCCTGAAGATACTCTTTAGGTACCCAAGAATATAAGAATTAGAATTTCAACTTCTCTAAACATCTTAGTTTTTTTTGTACAAATTCTGCCATGATTCTTTACTTAATGGACTCAGATCTCGCCAGACTTACATAATTTGAGCATAATTTAAGGTTTGAAAGATGTCGTTAAGAAGGCATGCGTATGATCCAACACAATACCCCAAGTTAAAATGGCTGTCAGACTTTCTGGCTTCTGACTACCCAACCTTAAAACAACTATCAAAGATCTACGAAAGACAGCCGAAACCAACGGCTTTACGAGGCACGGACGGGTCTCATGTTTGAAATGAATCATCATCCATCAACCGCATGTCTTCGGCAAGCTTCAAATACTGGGCCCTTTTTCAGCTACCAACGCACTCACGACACAGGAGGAATAGGTACCTACCTAGTGTAAGGCAACGTGTCTTTAAAATATAATAATAATCTTTATTTTCGCAAAAATTATACAGTTCACAAGGTGATTTATAATAATAAACTTAAAAACGGCTGATGTTTATATGTTTTACAGGATATCATTAAAATCATTTATTCGATATTGCCACACACTTCCCTCTTTGTATCCTCAAAATTTCAGCTCTGCTATTGGCGTAAAGTTCGCGACTCATGGACCAATGTAATACCTATTACAAAATTGCTCCAGTGCTTACAAAATGGCCAATAATGGGCCATGTTTTGCCCGCGACTTCCATCTGCGTTAATTTCAATACGGATCGAAGTATTTTTTTTTTAAATTAAATGGAGCCTATAGCATTCTCTGACCTGAAGAAGGTAGCAGGTGGTGGCTGGATGCGGAAGATGGAGGACCGGGATAAATGGCGCGCCATGGAGGAGGCTTATGTCTACGGTTGCCAACCCTACTATATAATATAGTATCCTACTATATTACAGGCCTGACTACTATATTTATGAAAAAAGGATATAATATAGTAGGCGAATCAAACAAAGCAATAATATTCGTTTCAAAATGTGTAAGGTATATATTCTGTAATGAATAACAAAATAGCAACAGCTATGAGACATTCCATAAAATAAAAATTTATCATTAATGGCTAAAAGTAGCAAAAAATATTATTTTAAGAAATAAAGTAAGTACCAATTTGGGAACCTACTATATTTTTTTCATCTTTTCGTTATCTACAATATTTTTATGGGTAATCATTTTAAAACTACTATTTTTGACCGACAAAGAGTTGGCAATCCTACTTATGTCCAACAGTGGACCAAACTCCACACCCCCCCCCCTTCTCCTCACTTCTCCTATTAGAGAAAGAATTTGCAGAATCGAACCAGCAATTCCGGAGATTAGCGCATTCAAGGAAAAACAAAATTTATAACAAAAAGTAGTTATTAGCAGACTCAGATTATGAAACAAAAGGCAGATAGACCTCGCGGAACACAGAGTGAAGCCAAAAAGCAAATACAAATTTAAAAGCGAATACCTACAATCTCGTGATTGTATTCGCTTTTGAATTTGTAGGTATTTTTATTTGTTCTGCGCGGTCTATCTGCCTTTTGTTTCATAATCTAAGAGTACAGCAGTGCTAGTATCTATGTTACAATCTCCCTCGGTGAACACCAAGGTGAAGTGACCTGTCATCTGTCCCGATGCTATGGATTGACGAAGTAGACGGACGGATGACAGCTCACTTCACCTAGGTGTTTACCGAGGAAATCCTAACAGAATAGACATACAGGTCAATGATATTAGTACAGCTTAATACGTATTTATTATATTGATCCAGAAGCACTAGATATCGGCGGATATAGTCTATTTATTTTTTGTATATACCTACTCCAGCTACCCAGTAATGTCTATATTTACTTACCTATCTTAAAGCTTAATATCAAACAACCAGACACATTACATAATAATAATATGCACAAAAAAAACTCGAAATAATGACATCATACTTTTTGGCACAACCTTGAAGCATAGACTAGGTGAACGACCTCTTTTGAAGCCACGGAAGGCCACGACTCTTTGGTTGTAGAATGGCGCGAAAGTGGTCAGTGAAAGCGAAATTTAATTTCTATTGGTAACTTATGGTTTTATAATAACTTTGTAGGTTAGTTAGGACGAATATTAAAAAAAATATTAAGCTAATGTTTCCCTGAAAACTTCGAAGTTAATTTAGACATTTTAAACTGGTAAGGTGTCTAAAAAGCGCATTATTCAAATCAGCGTAAAATCTTAAAAGAAAAGCTTACCTACCGGTAGTTAGGTTCAAGATGCCTTGTATTCAAGAAGGCTGTCAATTCGTTATTCATGACGACGTAATTTCCGAATACCTACTCCATTCATTAACATTTATAACATAACACAAATAGCATAGCTTAGCATCTAATAAGTTCAGATATTCTACGATAAATACAAATCAATGTGTAGGTAGGTAGCTTGCCATTTACATTTAAAAATAGGTAGGTACATAACTAACATAGGTAACTAAATTGCAGTTATTTCAAAAGTCAAAAGTTTATTTGTGAAACATAGGTATACAAAGGTCACACATATAGAATAGTAAAAAAATAAAATAATTTCAACAATATAACCTAATATCTATCGTTATTTGACTGCTTTTTGTCTGATGCTAATTTAGATGGAGTATATCTGCACTGCAGCTCATAGGTAGGTAGGTACATCTTGGGATTTATATTTGAAATTCCCGTTGTAACCGTCAGCTGGTCACTGTAGGACCAACAGAGTTCAAAATTGCATAAAGAAGCAAGTATTTTCTGTAGGTATAGAGGTATTCTAGGTTCTGCTTTAGAAAGAAAATCTAGCGTTCCAAGTTTTCGTCTCAATTGCCCAACAATACATCTTATTTCCATGATCATTTAAAAAAAAAAACAGTAATTCATTACCTACCAACAAAAACATTTTTTATCTGCAAATAGGATGTTAGCAATAACCGATAACTTATGTTTGTATATCCCTCTTGCTCTCTCACACTGACTTTAATGTGTAAGAAAGGGATGACGGTATGAAGATTGGCGGGAAACGCGTTGAATGTCAACGTTCGTTTGCTAACCATTGAATCATTTTATTGGCTGGTGTTGCATATCTTTGAGCCGTTTCCTGTGCAGAATGTAAACTGATTTATTACGCCCTAGTGAACTAGAAAGCTATCCTAGGCAAAGATTTGCCTTAAGTAATACTTTAGGGATTAGGTACTATGATGCGGAACTGTAAACTCTAACAATCAATTGTCATACTTTTTTATAAGCCATGGCTGTCAAAACGTGATTCCCACTTTCCCAGTCATATATTTTGCATGTCAATATTGGCAATAGGGTGCTGTGACGTCACTAAAATACCAATTTAATCGACTATTTATTGATTGCAAAGCAACTAAAATTTGAATTTTACAGTTAATAGAAAATTAATCAGGTTTTCAGGGCTAAAATAAAGTGAACTTTTGTAGAGAAGAACCTTCGTGTGTTACCGGATATGGGGAAATGGTGAAGGACATTGTAAATTGTGCTACTTTATTTATTTATTTTTATTTAAGCCTTTTATTTCCCAAAGAAACAGTGCATTATATAACTTATTTGTGTAAAAGCATGCAATTTAATTACAAATTATGAAGTTATAAATTAGATTAGGTACATTATTAAAGATTATGTAAAAGTTCAATAGTTCATAAAATCATAGCATATCTCATATCTATATATCTCATATTATATCTCAAAAATAAAAATAAATAGATTTACTCTGGACAAAACAAAATTTGATTAAATAATTCATTCATTAATAATGTAAACATGCAATTAAAATAATAATTATGATTAATAGATAAGGTCTAACAATATCAATTCTATTATTAAGTATTTAATTAAGTAATATTGTAGCATTGAATAGGTATTTTCAACCGACTTCAAAAAAGGAGGAGGTTATCAATTCGTCTGTATTTTTTTTTATTTGTTTTTTTTTTTTTGTTTGTTACTTGATTTCTCGGGACTGGGTGAACCGATTTTGATGATTCTTTTTTTATTTGGAAGCTAGTGCTTCCCGTGTGGTCCCATTTTAATTTGGTCCAGTTCTGACCATGGCATCCATGAGAAAACCGTATAAGTCTTAAATTTGCATTAAGTATGTGCGCGATTTGTTACGCGATTTCTCAGGCAAACGTAAACCGATTTTGAAAATTCTTTTTTTTATAGATAGGGTATGCTTCAGGGGTGGACCCACATAAATTTTATCGAAATTGATTCAGCACTTTTTGAAAAATCAACAAATACCCAAAAATGTTACATAGACGACGTTTTAGTTTCATCAATCTTTGTAGTAGTTAACTTTCAATCTCTTCTTAATAGATTTGAATGAGAAGGAGGTACTAAAAAGCGGAAAATAAAAAGCTTTTTACAAAAAAGACAACCGCCTTCAAAAAGTGAAAAATAACTTTAGCACAGAACACACATTGACTTTAGTTTCGGAAGTCGGTGGCAATACAAAACAACAAACAGAACAAAGCCACTGAATTTCGAAACTAAAGTCAATGTGTGTTCTGTGCTAAAGTTATTTTTCACTTTTTGAAGGCGGTTGTCTTTTTTGTAAAAAGCTTTTTTTTTATGCAGTTATTTATTGGGTACCCATTTAAGGGCGAAGGCCTCCTCCAACTTTTTCCATTTCATTCTATCTTGTGCTAGTCTAGTCCAAGTGGGGCTGGCTACGGCCACAATGTCATCGCACCACCGGCGCATCGGTCTGCCTCGGGGACGTGGTACATCGCGAGGATACCAGTGAAGAACTCTCTCACTCCAGCGTCCATCTGTGGCTCTGGCTACATGTCCTGCCCCTTGTGCTACTTATCATGATTTAAAATTTGAACAGAGGGTGACAAAAAACAATCGTTATTTTAGTTCGAACTTCAAGTCAAGACCTTTGATTATATATAATGTCTAGATGGAGCGTCAAGTGCACGCAAACGTGTCAGCTAACTATTGGCTGACAAGTGCTTATATAATCAAAGCCCAAATGCGTAATAATAATAATAAATGATTAATATATGTATAATAATATTAATTTAAGTATAACTATATACATAATTGCTTATATAATCATTATTTACGCACACAGAGACGTAGATGCACAGTGTAAAACGACGCCTGCACGCACACATATTTGGAATTGTTGACTCGTTTTCTTTGTTATGATTGTAGGGCGACGCTCCATCTAGACATTATATAATCAAAGGTCAAGAGGCGTTTATGTATGAAAGTAAAGTAGGTACGTCACGGTATGTCATACAAACTGTAAAATCCAAAGTTTTGGAAATATATTTGTTGTAAGTACAGACAGCGTCATTAATAGGGTATTACACCCATTTTTTAAAAGTGTCTCAATGAAATTCTGTAGTGCTAATATGCCACCAAAAAAAACACAAAATTTTTATTCAATCGATAAATGCGTCAAAATTTTAAATTTTCAAAAAACGCCTCTTACTGGACGCCATATTGCTCAGCGTAAATGACGTCAGTTCGTTTTGTATCAAATGAACTCATATTAAATATGAAAATTGTATACCATTTAGAAATAATTAAAAGCATATTTTGTAATATGTGTAAACAGTTGATGACGCTGTCTGTACATAGGTACCTTGCTTAGCTATTTCTAAACGGATTGAATTTAAAAACCTATGAGTTACTTCTACACTGAATTTCATATTTCCTTAAGTAAGGACTGAGTTTTTTTTTCTTCTCATTTGACGTTCAAAAGTGCCATAAAATGGCCTAATTAAAATAAATGACATGACTTTGACTTTTTTGAAAATTGTGTGATGCAATAATAAGTTAATCTACATACAATATCTTTTTATTTTCTTAAAAATCAATTAGTACCTACCTGTCTTTTTCGTAAGCCGATAGCTTATTTATGCATATCCAAACTAATGTTATAATAAAGAGGGATTATTTGTAATGGAAAAGGTATAAAAATACTTAAACGAATTTAAACATTCTATCACCAATAGGGAGCTACGTAAATAATCGTCATTAATTAATAATCCTAAATTGACGCGGACCAAATCACGGAAAATCAACCTATAAAGTAAACCGAAATTAAACCATCACAGTACTATTATTCTAACTCACCTCCCTTGCTTCCCACCTACACATAAAAATTCAAAACAAAACAAAAAAAACCATAAACAACATCATAGACAAAGATACTTTTACGGCTGCGGTCGTCTATGGGCAGACAACAATGTGCCCGTATCCCACCTCTAATCTTATGAGAAAAAAAGTATAATTTAAGTTCCAGAGACTATTTTTGAGAACCGGTTTTTTTAGAAGAGATAGTCCGCATTGAATTTCTAATTCAAAACTAGTTTTGGGAGAGGTCTATCAACATATTCAACATTCTATAAGTGTCGGTGCATCGAGGATTTTTGAATAAGAATCGTTGGTCAACCTGCTTGGTTGAATACTTTTTTTTTTTGTTTTATGAGGTCAAGCGCCTAGATGCGGCACTGACATTTTACACGAGGTTGATAATTAGAAGAAAAAAAATTCTGATTCTATAATTTTAGAACAAAAAAAGAAATTATGTTGAAAATGTCTGTATTATTTATTTGATTGTACAATAAATGAGGAATATCATTTGTTAAAAATATAGACTAAATTACTCTGGGTTAAAGTAGTTTCATAGTAGGAAAAGACTTCAAAGATTAGTGTGTCCAAGCAAAAAAAAATACAAATAGCTTATTTAAATAGCTTTAGCTTTTTATTATTTGTCATATCTGGTCACACAATGCAGTATCAATTGTTGTTTGGAAATGTCTAATGATTTGTCTCTGGTAACCTTCATATTTATTAAAAAAAATACATATTTTCAAATCATTTCTAGGTGGTAATGGTAATGCGTAGTACGTGGTAATGCTGCTAGCCTTTTGGGCACTTGTCCCATTGAGAGCGATGCGGACGAGTTTTTTGATGCCCTGTGAGCATTGTACATATTATGTGTTTATATTTATTTTTAAGGTTTGTTTAAATTATATTTGGCCGCCTCTCTGTTCCCTGATAAGTATAATCTGGGTATCTTTAAGGCACGAGTGAACCGGGTCATCTTAGGCAAGCGTGTTCCAACTTAGGCCGCATTATCACTTACGATCAGGTGAATTGCGGTCAAACGCAAGCCTATTTTATAGTAAAAAGAAAAAAAAAATTAATTATTTTTAAAAGTTGATAATAGAGAATTCCAAATATGAATGAACGGTTTGACTTCCTCGATAACAAGAAGGTCATCATTATAATCAGTCTTTTGTTAAATTTATTAGGTCTCTAGGTACTTACCTATGTAGGTGTATAACATAAACCCACAGAAAAATGCCAATTACGAAAAATAAGCGTATTTTTCCCAAAATCAAAATATTTTCAGATGTTTTTGCCCTCAAATCTCATGGACCAGCGAACAAATAGTTCTTTCAGACTATCTTCAAATCATCCTTACTCTCTAAAAACGGTAAAAACCTCTCACTTTCAATCTAAACTTTTGTTTTCGAGTCTTTTCGACCGTTACATCCGCTCTTCTACAACTTCCTCCTATTGTTACGCATCCATTTTCGGTGCAACGCATAAAAAACCATTCCGTTTTGGTACGTCTTAGTTTTAGTCTTACTGACCTAGTAACTGTTATGACAGAAATAGCTTTTTCACTTCTCTTGCTCAAAAAGGCCGTCATTGTAGCATACCAGAGCGTTTCATACTCTGAGACAAAATAGCATTTCATACTCTAGGGGAAAAAGTTTTTTTTTTTTCAATTTTTGTATGTCAAATATGACAATGAGCCTACAAAAACGAAAAAGTCTTTAGTCATAAGTAGGATAATCGACTCGACTTATTACTGTTTCATAAAAAAAGAACCTCATTTTAATTTTGAATATAGAACTAAAATCGGCGATCTCTGGTAGAATGCATGCAATGTGTTGCGGCTACAGAAGAAAGAAAAAAAAGACATTGGCGCGAAATCTTTATAATTTTTCTCTAATTGCAAATTGAATTGGTTGTGACCGTAATTAATTTCTCGCAATCGTAGTGAAAAGTATAGTGTAACACACGGCGCTAAAACCCATTAGAACTCTGTTTCTATTCACTCCCTCGCTAAAGCTCGGGAGTAAAACTACCTCGTATATAATGGGTCATTTTAGCTCCTTGTATAACAATCTACTATTTTTTTGTTAAGAGGGAACTCTTGGGGAGTCTTGAATTTTTTCAAAAGTATTAAATTTATAAATCGGCATTTTTGACAGGAGCATTTTGTAAGGCCAACATGGTGGTCACGATGATGTATCTTTTGAACGATAATAGACACTTGCACAGAGTGTGTAACTATGGCCACCAAAACAATAATAAAAAAACGCCTTTTATTTCTTCCAGAAAATGCTAGTTTACAAAGTTAATTAGTTTTGTTAGTATCAAGTTTTATTTAATAGTTAGTAAGTAGTTGCAGAGTTACATAAAAAGAATTTTAGATACGTTAATATGTATTAAAGTCAAATTAATCTGCAAGAACCCCTCTGCAGGTAAAGGCCTCCTCCAAATTGAGCCAGTTTTCTCTGGATTGCGCTGTTTGTATCCAATACGGTATTACACCCATTTTTGAAAAGTGTCTCAATGAAATTCTGTAGTGCTAATATGCAACCAAAAAAAAAAACTCAAAATTTTTATTCAATCGATAAGTGCCATAAAGATGCATCTAAGTTTTAAATTTTCAAATTTCGCGCGTAGTTCGACGAAAACGCCTCTTACTGGACGCCATATTGCTCAGCGTAAATGACGTCAGTTCGTTTTGTATCAAATGAGCTCATATTAAATATGATAATTGCATATCATTTAAAAATATTTAAAAGCATATTTTGTAATAGGTACCTAATAGAAAAAATTACGTTGGTTACGAAAATAATAAAAGTACAAAGCAATTTTTTGTTTACACAGCCGTACGGCGTAATAACATGGCCGCTACTATTTCACGGTGTTTAATAACAGATTAAAAATACTGAAAACTTAGAATTGAATTTAAAAATTTGTTTTGTTATTTTATGAACTAAAACTTACATTTTCCGACTGCTTTATGCCTAAACTGTCTCAATAAAATATTTATAGATTTTTTCTCGTATATTAGTAGTATTTTTGTATGCCTTATTTTATTTATTCTTTTTTTTTTCACCAATAATTCAATACAATAAATAATAAAAATACAACATGGTAAAAATAAAAGTAGGTCTCCATACAAGAGACGTGATTTTTTCCGCCATGATGCCCACACACGTCTGGGAGACTGCTAGATTTCTTCTGACCCATCATCTACCTAGCCTTTTCCCAAGTCCAGCTATGTTGGAATCAGCTTCCAGTCTAACCGGGTACAGCTTGAATACCAGTGTTTTATATACAGCTACTGCCTATCTGAGCTTCCCCGTGAGAAAACACAAGATTAAATAAAACAAAACTTACTCATACATCGACACTTACATCTACACGACGACGTAAAGATTAACATTAGCCATGTCTTCAAAGACAGCTAAATAACCCGAATAGAAACTTCAATAACACCATCTAAATTGCCGGCCACCATGGAGAATACCGTGACGATATATCGTGACCAGGAATACGTGCGTATCCGCCATTATTCTATGTATATACGTATATGGAGTTGCAGAGAATCTTGCGGGGGAACAACTAGGGAAAGTTTGTTGTAAGAATATAGCTTTTGCCGTTTTGGTTTCGTCGTTTTATAGGGTTCCGTACCCAAAGGGTAAAAACGGGACGGGACGGGACGGGAGATATCTATATCTTTACTGTGACGCAAGTTATTTAAAAGAAAGTCCTAAATTACTTGTAAAGGGACAAAGAAAGATACCATGCCCTCCTCACAAACGTCTCTGGCATCTTATCAAAACTCAGATCTTTAACGGATACCCTCAAATTTTTTAAACGTTTCTATGTTCAGTACATACTTGAACTTTTGTTTATGTTTCACAAAGATAAAGGGAGTAAGTGAGACATACCAGAGACCTGATACTTCTAACTTTGGTGATATGGAAACACCAGATCATTTTTTTCATCAGGGAATCGTATAAAAATTCTAGCCTATACTTCATTAATATCATAAATACCAAAGTGAGTTCGTTACGGTTTACCGGCTAAACTGCAGACCCGATTTTGATGAAATTTGGTGCAAAATAAGCTTGAACCACGAGAAGGGATAAAGGCTACTTTTTAATCCGCGGTTTCCTCAACATCCGCGATAACCGACATTCACGCGAAGTTGCGGGCAAAAAGGCTAGTACCTACTTATTATATTAATCTGGCATTTTTGATTTTTTAACCATAATCGACCATCGTTTTATACATACTCTTGACATAAACAGTAACGATAATAATGCGAGTAAAGCCACGTTCAAATCAAGGGCTCGTAGGTAAGTATCATCCACACACAGACAAATAAACCGACGCGCCATTACACGTAGGCTGCGCCACTTTTTATACCATTGCCTTCCAAGGATCTTAAAGAAAAAAAAGATACTCTATGGCTTTAAAAAAAAACTGACCAGTAATGGTATCCTTTGGACGCTCGGGAAATTACTCTACGTGTCTATGTCTTATTTTAAAAAAGGAATAGATAGGAAAGTAATGTTCCATTCGCTGTGGTTTATTTAATATTGATTTGGTGAAATTATTGGTAGATGTGAAGGAATGCTGGTGATTATTTTCAAATTTCGATCGCAAAGAATATTACGTCAATGTTTTTGCTAGTATAAAATCGTTTGCAGCGCCTCTGTAGGCTGAATACGGAACTAAAAGGGAATTGGGTTGTTGACACCATGCAATAATTCCAAAATAAAACTTATCTTAAAAAAATACGCTTTATACTAGCCTCGAAAACCCGATTAATATTCAATTAATTGTAAAATTCGATTTTAAGTTGCTTTGAAATCAATTAATGGTTAGTCAATTGACCTGGTAAATAAGTGACGTCACAGGCCGCTATTGTCATACAAAATGTATGGAGGAACCTCTTTTTGACAGCTCATAAAAAGTAAATCAATTGATTGGTGGTGTCAAGTACCCAATTGCATCATTAATTCGTTCTAGTTCAGAAATGGGTTTGGAGTACAATGATATAATCCTTATTTAGGGATCCGTAACCTAATAGGCCATCACGAAATTATGTTTTTTTTTTAAATGGGTCGAGTCAAAGCTCCAAAGTCTTGAGCATCGACGCCGAGTTGCTGGCCTGTCGGTTTTCTATCGGTTGCTTTTTGGGGAGTGTGAGACAGAATTGCATAATTTAATTCCGCCGAGCCCGTTCCATCATCGGACCACAAGACGTACGGCGATGCGCCACCGGTACATGGTGGACATCCCACCCACACGCACAAAACGTTATGGGAACACATTCATTGCTACTGCTAAGGAGTGGAAGTCCCTGCCTGAGTCTGTGTTTCCTGATAGGTACAACCCGGGAGTCTTTAAGTCAAGAGTAAATAGGTTACTTCTAGGCAAGCGTGCTCCATCTTAGACCGCATCATCGCTTCCCATCAGGTGAGATAGTGGTCAAACGTATGCCTATCAAATGATAAAAAAAAAACTCTATTATACTCTATTCTCAAACCCCTGTAACTTCTGAAACCAGAATCAACAGTGGCACCACCAGTAAAGCGCCGAGGCAATGAAGCTCGAAGGGTCCCGGAGTAACGATACAACTGTCTTAGATCCCGCAACGAAATTAATCAGAAAAGAACAGCGGAGGACAAAGTAACAAATACATATTTTCCGCTACGACGATATTACGTTAGTTAATCAGCTTCCATATTCTAACCCCACCTAACAGCCGCCGCCATATGCTTCGAGCCCTAATAAATGCAGGGACATCACCCCCACTGACCCGTCGGACCGTGAAATATCAACAGACAAGCAGCCCTGATAAGTTAACTGTTTTATAGTTATGCGACCCTGGTACCTATTAGTGTCTCTGCCATTATTTAGTGGTAACTATTTTGAGGTAAAAACTGAGATAATTGAATAATTTAATTTAATTATGACTTGATGTCATAAAAGAAGTCAACGCATTTATTTCAATTAAACTATTTGCAGGCACTTTTGAAATGTCAAAGAGTCAGTCAGTTAGTCAGAAAGTTGAAGCTAGTTGCTCGTTCCAAAACGTAGGTAGGTCTCTATGGAGAAAAACGAGCAAGAAACTCCACGGACACTCTTTTCAATCAAGCTTTTACAAAATCCCGGTTACATTATTCTTGTTGCTGTGAAAACAGTGTAAGTTAAGATAAATCCAAAACATTCTAATTAAAAATAAATTAATATAAAAACCAAGAGTTGACCAACCTCAAGTGACAGTACCCGTTCAGGAACATGACGCGCGGATCAGCACCACTTAGCTCAATCATAAGGCGATTTAGAGGCTGTTTTACAGTATCTACCAGCAGTGTCTGTAACACCCCCGTGCCTCGGAAAGCACGTAAAGCCGTTTGTCCTACGTCTGATCTCTCTCCGGTCGTGTCGGGTTGCGGACAATCCCATCGTACCTTATGCTAAAGCTTCCTAATCTAATAATTTACTTCTAACATTAACCTTAATTATATTCAAATGAGTATAGCATTTTAGCTGCATCTGAATTCGGTTCAGCATTAAATTGTCTAAACATATGCTCTCTTTTATTTGCATTACGGACACATTCCATTAATAGGGAAATTTGGTTGGAATAGTAACCGTATGAATATCTGCGATCTTACGAGAACTTTTCTGAATTTGGTCAATGAGCGATATTTTCAGGGCATTTTCGTCATAATTTTCTTTAACAAAAATCTAAAGCACTATTGTAATATTCACAAAAAATACTTTAAAACTTTTTGTACTGTAATAAAGTACAAGCTAAAGCTACAGAATTAGCTAAAATCGATATCAAGCCACACAATAGATTCTACTTCTGGTAACCACACCACACACTAAAATAAACTCTACCTTTCCACAAATACAGTAACTTTTGCATTAAACTATTTTCGCAATATAGTTTCCCCTATTGAATCGGGCAGGTGCTATCACACCCCTTAGTCTGCCGACCCTCGAAACGAAATAAAATATATTGTTTTGCTTGATAAACCAAATTTTATCGTGCAAAAACTGTTTTATTGTGTCAATCTGCCTTTTACGATAAACAGAAACATTGTCGTATGGGATAATTCCGAGACGCAATATCTCTAAAAAACACTTAATAATAAAATAAACTTAATTATTATTATTTTTTTATTATTTATTTAGCCTGTGCTGTCCCACTGCTGGGCAAAGGCCTCCCCCAAGTCCGTCCAGGAGCTTTTATTTTTTTTTAAATTAATTTACAATTGAATAATGTAAATTTTTAGTTGCTTTCAAATCAATAATTTTAAGTCAATTGAGATCGCAAATATGTGGCGCACAGGTTGCTATTGTCATACAAAATCTTTGGGGCTATCGTGTTTTGACAGGTCAAGTGGTGTCAAGTACCCAAATCTAAGAAAACAAAAGAAAAATACCTAATCTAGAAAGTAGTGTACTGTAGTCCATGGAGTTTCTTGTTTTGTTCTTCTCCATAAAGATATGCCTATGTTTTGGAACGACGAACGAGCAACAAGCGTCAACTGTCTGACTAACTGACCGACTCCTTGATCATTCAAATTGAAATAAATGCTTTGACTTAGTAAGTACCTATCTGGTAAAAAAAAACTCGGCACGAAGAATCGATTTCTGTGAAAGGAAGGTGCTCACATTAATTAATGAACTAGAAAGATTTGCTTCAATAGATTTTCTTTGATCATAGCTAAGAACACAAAACGCCTTATAAACAAAAAAAAAACTAGAATTTTCGGAATTGATCAAAGTCAAAGTCAAATAATTTATTTCAATTAGACCACACACACAGGCACTGGCTGGCTGGCTGGCTTAGTCACTTTTGAACGCCATATTGTAAAATTTTAATCTAGTTGCCCATTCCAAAAGGTAGTTTTGTATGTAGACGAATGGGCAAGAAACTCCATACAGACTCTTTAAAAAAAAATTACAATATTTGCTCAAAACACAAACAAAATATTAGTATATTTACCCCTACATTAATTTACCACTTTTAGTGCAGTCAAATTAAAACCAAACCAGTAAAAACACAAAAGAAACAATTTCACACATAACCTAACATTATCAAAGAACTTTTTCATGCTTTTTCCCGCTTTTTCGTAAATGTCATTGAAGTTCACTGTTATGCCGTGTCTACACTTCCTAGTTTCTAACCACACATGGCGATCGATATCCACCCTCTAAGGTTATCGACCTCACCAGATGCGTAACCCCTCAGTATAAAATAGTGAGGGTAAGGGACCGTGGAACAATCAAGCTAGCTATTCATAGGAGTAAGCAGTGATCGATGTTCTTTTATTAGAGGAGGAAGTTTTTGAGAACCGGGTTGTAGCCACGACACCACCAATAAATTGACCTAATTTTTGAGGCGTCAAAAATTTGTTTAATGATTTTGAATGGCAATGGCACTGTGACGTCATTTATTTCCTAACTCAATTAGGTATTTGATATCAGTAGTATATTATTGGGCACCTCACCCCACCTTCCGTTCCATCGACTCTCTCCGTTCGTCTCAGTCACTCACGGTGTGGTGAGATGCCCAATAATATCCTACGGAGTGGGCGCCGTTCAACAATTCCGTTTTATTACATACCGTTCCTACGTCTCACTTCGACTGAATTTGCGTTTGCGTTAATACTGGTTTGGCGCCTATTCCACACGAGAAAAAAGTCAGTCAGTTTGACACATATTTCGTTTACTAATGGAACTTTACGAATATAGTAAACTAAAATTTTGGGACAGATTGTCTCATGTCTCTTCACAGAGTAAAAAATAGCATGCACCTACAGGTACACACACATTCTTTTTCTATGACCCAGATTGGGCACCAAGGACATCCAAATTTTAATTTAATTAACTCATACAGTTGACACTAGCTTACATGTTAACAAATAAACTAAAATTTGGGACAGATTGTCTCATGTCTCTTCACAGAGTAAAAAATAGCATGCACCTACAGGTACACACACATTCTTTTTCTATGACCCAGATTGGGCACCAAGGACATCCAAATTTTAATTTAATTAACTCATACAGTTTTACATGTTAACAAATAAGTGTGCTCGCTGTTAGAACCATTAGCCTAAAATTCAGGACAGATTGTCTCATGTCTCTTCACAGAGCAAGAAATATTATGCATCTTCAGACACACGTACATTCTATTTCTATGACCCCAGATTGGGCACCAAGGACATCTGAATTTTAATTTAATTAATTCATACAGCTAACACTACCTCACACGTTAACAAACAACTACTGGTAGCTCTGAAATGTTCTGTTGTTACTCTGCGACTCTGCGTTGCGCTTGATTAAGATCATCGCACACTTATACAATTGCCATCGAAACGGTTCGTGTGCCGTCCCGTGATCATCTATTGTACCATACTCCTTTTAAACCGCCGGACGACGGCGTCGGATCGGCGACCGTGTTAAGCTTCACAGTATAAGTGTACGTGATTCTTTACAATCGCAAAGACTGCAAAATTGCATTATGTAAATTTGTAGTGTTCGAACTTTGTTGTACCAGGTATATGTTTGAGTCATTCCCACGTATTCAACAATTTAGCTGTAAGATGATCGCTGTGCATGTTGCAGTCTCTGATTAAAATTGGTATTTTATAGAACTTCATAATCAATGCAATTCATTCAAATAGAGGATGTTCCTTTGATAACTTTGCTAATTATTTTATATTGTTTATTTGCTATATTTATTTATAAATAACCAACCTATACTTACAGTTTACACCAGACATACAAGTTTTTGGTTAATACATACTGAACAAGCATAAAAACATATAAGAAAACATAAAATGTTTCAAAATACATTGATAGTTCTTTAACAATCTAGGATTTGTTTGAAAGATGAATCTTAATACTAGTACCTACCTACTGAACTTATGCATGAATCGATAATAAAAAGTTCGTTTTAGTCGTTAGATGATATTACTTATTTACGATAATGTCAAGTTTTACTGTAGCATATAAGTGGTTAACTTTTTGCCGCAAGTTTGTTTACATGGATTATTCTACACAAAAAATGTTTTCAGGATGATTTTCTTTCAGCTCTTTTCCGTCAAAAAAGTGATTTTTATTTTTTAGTTCACATGTGTGATATCAGGCGAAGTTTTACATCACATTTTATACAACAAACATACATACTTTATTATATATTAATGTATTAATCATAAGCGTCATGTGTCATCTTTGTCGGCGAGCGAAAAAAGCTGGTTTTATATTTCATTTCTCACGATAAAATTGCAATTAGACGGAAGTGATTTTCAATCACTACGGTTTAATTAGACGTAAGTAACATAAATTAGTCATACAACTGTCAATATATGTAGTTAAGGTTTAATTTTGTAATGGGATAAATATTGCTGAAATGGTATTTTTTATGTATAAAATCAATCAATTTTGATCATAATATTACATTCGCTCCAGTATCTTCCAGTGATAACCACCGGTTACCTTCAACTATATAAAATGTAAGTAAGTAAGTACTACTAATTTAACTGAATTTACTAATGTACTAATCGCTACCCAGCTACGGACCTGGTTCCTGCCTGCCGGCTGGTGTATTGGTTAGCCTTAATTTCATCGCATAGATGTTAGAATTTTGAGCGTAAACCATATAATTTTATGTAATAACATTATAGGGAATTTCATGAACTAAAGACATGTCTATAAATTATTCCACTGAGCCATGTATTTTTCTCACAATTTAAAGAAAACTTCGAAATTAATGTTATTTTGTGGTTATCCGATTCAACTAACATCAAACGTATCGCTATTATGAACCTTATTTGTTGCCGCGATGCGTTATTGTCAATTACCGAAACTTAAGTCATAGTTATTAGTTACAAAATTAATCTTTATGTGTTCCATTTCAGGTCTGACTCCGATTCAGAATACCGGTCACAGTCCGCAACTGTAGCCGAGCCGAAGCCGCAACCAAAGGAGAAGGTGTCGAAGCGCAAAGCTTCCGAGAGCACCACACCGTCCGTACCGAAGTCAAGGTAATTTTGTGTTACTGTTTTTACCTTTAGGTGCTAGTTGTGTATGTTATGTCAATTAAAATGTTATACACCGATAAACGTTGGTTAGTGGATTTAGAACTGCAACGAAGAGAGCTCTGAAATCAATTTCCAATTATATTCCTTGTCGGAATGTTTACAGTTAGTTCATGAGATATTTAAATTATTATAACAGAACATCATGCTTTCTATCCCCGTAGGGTTCAACAGAGGAGTAATACACCATCAATTTGTCAATATTAAAAAATAAATGTAATAAATAATGTGTTAAATTGTTTACAGTAAAAGGCGCAGCTTGAGCTCGGACCTCTTTGGTTTGGAGGACTACGTCCCCACCAAAACCTCAGTTGCGGACTTCGGTTCGTCACTCATCAGCCGTGTTGCTAACGGTAAAGTGCGGCGAACGGCAGACGTATCCGGGGACTTCTACGTGGAGGTTAAAGTCTATAACAAGGCTGAAGTTGCCTCCACCCCAAAAGAGGAGCGGTGGAAGAAAGCCTCGGTGGCACTAAAAGTGCAGCTTAACCGGAACACGCCGCAGTGGGACGGGTTACAAGTTTTTATGAGACGGACTCATGAGTTTTTTGATAACTCTGAGCCTGTCTTTTATAGCAATAATATTAGTTTAAAATAAATATTTAAGTTGTTGGGGCACCAGATGTTTTTGTATTTCTGCGAGCGTAAATCATAATCGTAAAAATAATACATTGCAACATCTAATAGTAAGTTTAAAACTATTACATTTTAAAATGCCGTTCTGTACTGTTTGTAACACATCTGTTGAGCGCAGTCACTGGACAGGTCACCTACGTAGTACTAATCATAAAAACAAAACTATTTCGCATTTTTGCGAAGGTGTTGAAATAATACATTCTGCATTTCGTAATCGTATAGCTTCTTATAGAATTGTCGCTCCGTCTGAGAATAGTTCTCTACAACCATTTCTTATTAATATTTGGGACAAAATTAAAACGTTAATTAATATTTCTCTTAAAGAACATACTTGTCTAAAAGTTAATTTCGAATTTTTTGCTTTATTTTTAATGTTTAAAAATGATTCTCAGGAGATGAAATCATTTGCCACAAAAAACTTTACTCTGCATCAGAATTATGAAATTGATTCATTATTAACTCAAGTAAAAAACATTTTATCAAAAAAGATAGAAGAATTTCAGGACCGAGACAGTGGATGGACGTTCTTGAGCAGTTCTCATTTGGAAGTCAATGTTAACAAATATCAACCGTTGCATGGTTCAGGCTTTATCGAATTGCCTTCTGCAATATTATCGAAAAGAGCATGTGTTAATATCCACAATAATGACGAGTATTGTTTTTTGTGGTTTGTTGTTGCTGCTTTATATCCAGCTAAAAGTCATCCTGAAAGAGTATCTTCTTACCCTGATTTTCGTAACGTGTTAAATGTAAAGGATATGTCATTTCCAGTGAATTTCTCAGATATTGCGCGGTTCGAAGTGAATAACCCCGAAATTTGCATTTACATTTATGGTTTAAAAAATAATACCGTCGTAGGACCGTTTTACAAACCAAAAGCCTTGAACGGAAAGGTGATTCATTTACTTTATTTAGAAAGAGATAATTTGTCACATTACTGTCTCATTAAAGACTTGCCGCGACTTGTTAAAAATCAAATAACAAAACACCACAGTAAACTGTACTTTTGTGATGCTTGTTTAATGTTTTTTAATTCATGCGATGATCTTAGTTCACATAGTTGTGGAGGTGTTGTCACTGAACTACCACCAAAGGGTTCTTTCATACAGTTTAAAAATTATAATAGAAAGCAAATTGTTCCATTTGTTATATACGCAGATTTTGAAACAATGCTAGAACGGTATGAATCTTGTGACCCTGACCCCACTAAGGCGAGTACTGTAACGCGACAGCGACATGTGCCTATAGCTTTCGCTTATCATATTACGTGTACGCTAGACGAAAGCCACAATCGTTACGTTTCTTATCGCGGTTCGGATTGTGTATCAAATTTTGTGAAGTCTATCTATAAAGATGCACAAAAAATTTACGATATTGTAAAAAATAATGTTCCTATGATTTATTCAAATTAAAATGCTCGCGACTTTGAAAACGCGTTGACATGTCATATTTGTGAACACTTCTTGTTCGGCGATAGGGTTCGCGATCATTGTCACTTGACTGGTAAATATCGCGGCGCAGCTCATAGTTATTGTAACATACAATACAAACTACCATCATTTTTGCCAGTATTTTTTCATAATTTGTCTGGATACGATTGCCATCTTTTCATAAAAGAATTAGGCGAAGCTCCTGGATCTATAAAAGTGATACCTAAAACAAAAGAAAACTATATTTCTTTCACTAAGTTTATTCCGATTGCTACCGGGGAAAGCATCCAAGTTCGGTTTGTAGATTCTTTCAAGTTTTTAGGAACTAGCTTAGAAAAGTTGGTTAGTACAATGAAAAAACAAGACTTTAAACAATTAAAATCTTATTTCCCTAATAAAAAACAATTTATCCTACTCACTCGTAAAGGAGTGTATCCATATGACTATATGTCTCAATGGGAACGTTATGAAGAAACGTGTTTACCCTCAAAAAAATATTTTTTTAACTATTTAACAAATGACGCAATTACGGACGAAGACTATGAACACGCTCGGTCTGTTTGGTCAGTATTTAATATTCAAAACATGGGTATGTACACAGATTTGTATCTCAAAACAGATGTTTTGTTGTTAACAGATGTATTTGAAAATTTTCGAAAAACTTGTAAACTACATTACAATCTCGATCCCGCGTTTTATCTTACAGCACCAAGTCTATCTTTTGATGCAATGCTTTTAAAAACAGGAGTTCAATTAGAATTGATTAGTGATGTTGAAATTTTTAGAATGATACAAAAAGGTATTCGAGGAGGTGTTTGTATGTGTTCCAAAAGACATGTCAAAGCCAATCATAAATATTTAGATACTTATGATCCAGCCCGTCCTAATTCATTTATCATTTATTTAGATTGTAACAATTTATACGGTTATAGCATGTGTCAATCCTTACCCTATTCGGATTTTAGATTTATGAATAGACAAGAAATAGATTTTTTACAATTGAACTTAGCAGAAATTAGTGATACTGCAGAAAACGGTTACATCCTTGAAGTTGATTTAATATATCCGGAGAATTTGCACATGGAACACAATGACTTTCCCTTTTGTCCAGAAAAATGCTTACCACCGGGTGGTAAGAATAAAAAGCTAATACCAAATTTGTATGATAAATATTACTATGTTATTCATTACGTACATTTA
Source organism: Charanyca ferruginea (assembly GCA_947361185.1). Taxonomy (NCBI): domain Eukaryota; kingdom Metazoa; phylum Arthropoda; class Insecta; order Lepidoptera; family Noctuidae; genus Charanyca; species Charanyca ferruginea. The sequence continues at coordinate 16,945,621 of OX376081.1, forward strand.
AAAAAATGTTTACAGCACGGTTTAGTATTGAGAAGAATCCATCGCGCTATTATATTTAAACAAAGTAGTTTTTTAAAGCAATATATTGATATTAACACCCAGTTACGTCAAAAAGCAGAGTCAACGTTTGAACAAGACTTTTTCAAATTATTGAATAATAGTATTTTTGGAAAGACCCTAGAAAATAATGAACACCGAATAGACGTTAAGTTTGTAAACAAGTGGTGTGACTCGAACAATAAAACAAAAAAGACTACTTGTGCTGAAAAATTGATAGCCAGCCCATATTTTCATAGCGCCTCTGTATTTTCTGATGATCTAGTAGCAATCCAAATGAAACCTGTGCGTATTATACTTGATAAACCAATTTACATAGGGTTTGCAGTATTAGAATTATCTAAGGCTCACATGTACAACTTTCACTACTCCATCATTAAACCTTTTTATGGTAACCGAATAGAATTATGCTATACTGACACAGATAGTCTAGTATATGATGTACAGAGTAATGATGTTTATAAAGACTTTAAGCTCCATTTTCTAAAATATTTTGATACCAGCAATTATGACTGTAACAATGACTATAACTTACCAATTATTAATAAGAAGGTTCCAGGACTGTTTAAGGATGACATGGGTGGTGACATTATCAAAGAATTCGTAGGACTGCGCTCAAAGCTTTATTGTATTAAAACGTTAAACAAAACAATTAAAAAGGCAAAAGGTACAAAAAAATGTATTACCAAAAATTTTAATATGTTAGATTATAAAAATGTTTTATATGATTGCAATGTTATTCGTAAAAAAAATGTATTGTTTAAATCAATAAAACACGAAATATTTACTCAGGACTTAAATAAAGTAGCACTTTCAAGCAATGATGATAAACGATTGCTATCGTTTGATAAAGTTTCTACTTTAGCCTGGGGTAACGCAAGTATATTTAAGTAATACATATTTTAACATGTTTTTTATTGATTGTGAATGGTAAAACTTATGACGTCCTAAATGGAAAGTTAGATAATTTTTCATCCTACCTACTGTCTTACTTACTATTATAAAAAGTCTGTAAGGGTGGGTGGATGGATGTTTGTTACTCTTTTAAAATGTGAAATAAGTAGTATTGCTGTGTAATTTAATTCAAATAGTATCGATAGAAGTTTCTTTTGAACCTGGTTTTATTATGTATACAATTCTAAATTGTGTGTATTCTTGGTGTCCCTTTTACTAGTTAGAGCTAAACAGTGTAGGTATATAAATATCTATTATGTGCCTACAAAGTATAAAGTTGAATAAATTAAATTGTGTATATTCATTACATACATCTGTTTCATTTCTGTTCCTGATGACAAAGCACACAGCGCTCGCCGCGTGTCGATACAGGTTCCAACTTGATAAAATATGTACCTAATGTCCAGTTTTGATGACAAAGCACTCATGAGTCGAGGTTCACACGCGCGGTGTAGAATTTAACACCGATCAGGTGCTCATCAGATTGAACTTGTTGAAACATGAAATTGATTCACATCGCAAGGTTTTATGGAGTTTGCATTTCATAATAATATGATTAGTACATACATCACAAGGCAGTCAGCCGGACTGGTCACATCACGTCACTTAAAAACGAAACAAATTGTAAGTATTGCACAAGCGTATAAGTACTTATAAAATTATGTCTTATTTATGTGTTTGATATAATTATTAATAATTATAATTTTCTTTGTTTCAGATCATCAATAATGTGCGATTCTCCAGATATTATTGACTTCTCACAATACGGTCAAGGTTTTCCGACTCCGAGTTTAAGCTGGCATATCCCAGATATCCAAGATCAACAAATACCTGTCAACAAGGAACCTAGAGCAAGACAAGACTGCGGACCTGCTAGCAAGAAGCCTAGAACAAGACGGGAGTGTCTAAAACAGAAGTCATCTCTGCCTAATTATTGTGAATCATATGTCATAAACAATGAGAAGAAAAAAGGATTACGACTGATCCAGGTACAAGTGTTGGATATCAGTGAACAAGAACCTGCAAGTGACAATCAGAATGTGATGTTAAGTGCGCAGTATGTAGTGACTGAACCGGTGGACTGTTATGGTGTTATGGAGGAGACGCAATCGTTAATTAACAAAATTTCAAAAAAACTTTGTGGGGACAGTTATTATTAAGTGATGTAATTATTTTGTAAGTACCTACTTTATAAGTTAATATGTGAGTAATATTATAGTTATTAGGGTATAATAATAGGTTTTTATGTTGTGTAAGTTCTGGATGTATAAATTATTAGAATATCATATATGTAAGTTTTATTGTAATAATCTTTTAAATATACAAAAGAAGTTACAAAAATATCAAAAACAAAAAATAATAAAGAGAGAAAAAAAATTAAATAAAATATCTAGATTGTTTTAATGTAAATAGATAATATTAATCTCTTAGTTTAATTTTGTTGGGTAGTGCTCATACATCACAAGTTTTTATGTTATAAGTATGTATGTACGCGTAGAAAACATGTGGGGACAGTTATTATGATTATTGGGTTGGTAGATATAATTAGTTTGTAATAATTTTAAATAATTTAAAAAATAAATAAAAGTATATTCAGTTATAATTTAAATTATGTTTTATTTTGTATTACTTATTTATACTCGAACTCTAAATTAGCTCTAGTGTAATGATATTATTATAGGTTAATTGCTTTAAGGATTTTTTCTTACAATAATTCGTTTAATAAATATCATTTTGCTACAGCTCATTTAAAGTTTAGTATGTATGTTACCCTGATTATATTAAATAAAACACTCATAAGTAGATAATTACATTTTTATTAACTGAACATTACAAAATAATTTTAAATAGATTAATGAACATTAATTTTAAATAGATTAAATATAGACATATTATTATCCACATACCATTTTCTAATACATATAGCATTATTCAAAGCACAATTTATTTTATGGTTCACACAATTAAAATCAGTTTTATTTTTACAGAACTTCTTTTTTAATGTCGCAAAATTAGGGCACCCTTTTTCACCTATGTCAATCACTTCACAGTTTGCACATAACTCTTTAATCCACTTAATCTTCTCCAAACCCTTTGTAATAATTTTTTTATTTTCTAAATACGGTACGATGACGTGTTGAAACTCTCTGTAGTCTATAAAGCCCTCACTCCAGAAAATTCCTCTATTTCTTTCTAACCATCGCACCTGCTTCTTTTCTTCTTGAGTTAAATAATAAAACGAATGCGGTGGTTTAACCAAGAACGTCTGTGTGTGGTCATTACTTACGATAGCCACTTCTTTGACAATAAAATTATTGTCTAAATATTTGAATCCTTGGAGTTCGACAATGATAATATCCGCGTTCATGATAACTTCTTCACTGTGTTGCTTAATGGTTTGTATTCAACAATGCAATCGTTGAGAATGAGACAGTATGCCGAAGTTTGATCTGGTATTTCTGAATCACTCTCAATTTCTACCCTTACATCCACAACGGGTCCAGTCTTCAGATTATCGGTCTGTCTAGAGCAATCAACAACAAACAACGGAGCTAATTCTTTAAATTGTTTCTCGCTTAATAAAGACTCCGGACAACGTCCATAATATGACTGTTGAAATCTGATGTATTGCTCATATAATAAAGCAATTCTGTTATTGGCGAAGTTGACATTGATGTTTTCATACGGGAAATATGTCGAATTAAGGTATACTTTAATGTCACGAACATAGCAGTGATCAAACTGCGACATGTCAGAACTTGCATTATTTTTTCTACTTGTTTGTAGACCAATTATTACATATCTCGGTTTTTCTATTTGAGATGAAGTTTTGATAGACCAGGTGTGCTTTGTAGTTCTTGGTAAAGTGGGGTATTCATATAGATCCCAGTTTCTAAAAACCATCTGAAGCGGTCGATCTTTTTCCAATAGTTTTAATAAACTTATTTTTTCTTTGTCCGATACTTTAACATGGGGTACGCGCCATATGATTTTATTGATTTGAATGTCATCCACTATTTCGCCGGTATTTAATTTTACAGCGTTCAAATTAGTGTTGCTTCGTAATAATATTAGTTCATGTCTACTATTTATTACAACTTTTTTAAAATCTTCTGCAAAACCGAGGATATTCCGAAGTGGTATAGACGCAGAAAAACTTCCTCCATTAATATTTTTTATGCCATCGATACTCCAACCCCAAGCTCTAGCTATTTTTGATTCATTCTCATTCATTGATATTAATGATTTCATGGTTGTAGTTATACCTGCATTTTTTATTTTATCAATCTCCACTCCGTTTAATTCGTACCTAATATCTTGGAACAAGAAGAGTAGTCCATTGTTCGTAAAATTGACACTAGTAGCTTTCTCTTTTGAATCTTTTTTGTTAACGATAACGGTTCCTTCCAAATACAGAGTGCTGGCTGATGGTAATATGTACAGATCCTGTTGGTTGATAGGTATGCGTATTTCATCGTTCCTGTTGAAACTCGTTACATAAGGTTTGTACGAATGAAATTCGATTCCTTCTATACTGTTGTCGTAAGTCGGAGTGGATAAAACGTCTAAGATATTCATTTTAACAATCCAATCGCTCTGAGAAATATCTTATTGTCTTTAGTTAATTTTATTTTGCTCTTAGAACGACGTCTTATTTGGTAGGCAGCTTGAGTAGAACTGGAATTTTTAATTTGATGAGACACATATTTATTGTAGTCAATCATTTTTTCTTCTAAGATGTAAATACAGCTGCACTTCTTCACCACGCAAATTAATTAAACGATTGTTTATATCTAGTAGTCGGATATGTATGCAGCTTATGCTGTTTCGATTGATTGGAAAATATATTGCGTTCTTCGGGATTTCTACGATTCTGTATCCAGGTGGTACGTTGAGTGCGAATTCGTGAATTATGTGACTTGGTTCACCGTTTATGTAAGAGCCGCTCACAATGTCACATTCGATCCTTACCACTGTCGTCGGTAAAATGTTGACTGGATGCTGTGACACATGCCATTTATTTGCTTTCAGAACCTGCTTATCAAATCCTAACAGTCTACTGAAAGAGTTTTCTTTCTTAAAATTAACGTCTTTTGAACAGTATATGGCAGTTTTTAAAGTATTGTTATTACATTGTAATTTGATTGAGGCATCTTTTATTTCGGATTTTAAATAATCGTAAATATCTTGCAATTCGTAGGTGCCTTCCGGTATTTCAATAACATCGTTTGAGCCATAATAATACTTGTTATTACTTTTATCAATATTTGGTATAGAATTAAATGTTGAAAAATGCAATAAAGCACACTCATATTCTCCATTGAGTTGCAACGTATTAGGATAGTACGTAGATAAAATTGATGAGTTTCCAGTTATTGACAAAGTGAGTGACATCTTGCAAATGAATGAAATAAAATAAAAGCATTCATTTTATATATTTTTATTCCAAAAAGTTCTTAGATATTTTAAACATAAATGACCACAGTTTACAGTATTAAATTTTTGATATCTTGTGTAGTTATATGAAACTTTACAATTCTTAAAATATCGTACCAGTTCTAATGGAGGTTTTAAATTTCCATAGCTATCAAAATATTCACAATAGTCATATACTTTTACATAAGCTACCCAATGCGTTCCTTCATTTTTAGAATCGTCTAAGTTAACAATACCACATTCCATACGTTTCGGCTTCCTTGGTAATTGATCTTTCATATATACTCCTCGGAAATATGGGATGTCTCTTGCATAGTATTGGATGTCTACATTAGTTAGTGCGCGATTTGGTAGCTTCTTGTTCAGTTTTTTGTTGATTTTATAAACAATCCTTTACCGTTTTTATAAGGCTTTATGTATAAACCCTTGCCCACTGCTAAACCCTCCATAGTTCTATTGTGTCGTTCTGTCTCTCGCAAATTTTGTTGGGCTGATTTGTAATCATTTACCGTTTTTGCAATGCCAGCCGCACCACCAGCTAAAGCTCCTAAAGCTGATAAGCCAGCAAAAATTGGAATTAAAGGTAGAACTCCACCAGTCTTCGGTATGGGGATCACTCTCGGCACTTTGATTTGATGTAATTTGGGGCATAACTTTTTTGCAGCTAAGTAAGCGAAGTTTATTAAAGACTTACTATCCTTGGGTTTTAGCTTTTTTATTTTAGATTTTATTTTTGATACTAAACTCTTAAATGTTTTGGCACCAGAACCAGATTTCAATTTGGCTTTCATGACTTTGCTTACTAACCATGAGCTTAATTTTTCACCTTTTCCCGCATCTTTTGATTTGAGTCTATGTTTAGCCATGTTCAATAGCTGTAAGTCGGCTTTATGACGATTAGGTAAATCTGTATGATTTTCATATGCTATATCGTGGTGCATACAAGCTTCGTCTAGTTTATTCACACCTCGATCACCTCGCAACAAACGTTTATGAAGTTTAGTTCCTGGTCCGCAATAATTGTATCCAGGCAAATGAGCTTCGAACGGTAGGTTATTAATTATACTGTTAACTAGTCCACCACCTTGCATTACTTATATTATAATGATACAAATATAACAAAGTACTTCTTTTATATCTCAATTTATTAATGCAGATTTATCAATCCAACTGTTTTCATCATTACTGAGACCTAACCATTTAACGAATAGTTTCTTTCCTTTCTTTTTAAGTATTTTTTCTACTAAATAAACACCAGGATAGTTCGATTTTTGAAGTTCTTGTTCGTAAAAAGTTCCTAATATATCTTGCTTTCTTTGATCTTCTATGTGATATGTTACTGGTATAGTTTTATTAATCCTTTTTATTGTGAAGAGTTCAGTTGACCAGTTAGGAGTATAACCTTTCTCGAAATTGTGTTTGTATTTACTGATACGAACACAATCACCTTTTTTAAATTTAGGTTTCCACTGGAGGGATACATGTAATCATGTATCCCTCCAGTGGAAACCATATATTTTTTATATTTTCTTTTACGATTGCTTCATTAGATTTATTCACATCAATAGGTTTAACTTTAATTGTACGATGTTTTGTGTTGTTATACGTATTAAATAAATCTTCTAAGGGTGATCCTAACCACTTATAATTTCTAATGAGACTTAAATATTTATACAAATTATTTTTAACAGTTTTAATTAGTCGTTCTACAATTGAAGCTTTTTTAGTAGAGAACGATGAGTAATGGTTAATGTTGTACTTCTTCATTAGCGTTTGAAATGTGTTGTTATAAAACTCTGTGCCCATATCTGTTTGTAAATTAACAGGATTTTTATTGCTGCTTAGTAGTATTCGTTCAAACGCTCGAGTTACTTCAGATTTATTTTTAGACTTTAACGGTTCTGCCCAGGCATACTTTGAGAAGCAGTCAATCACCACTAAAATGAAATTGTAACCTTTATTATACTTTCTTAGGTTTTGCATGTCCATTAGATCTGCTTGCCATAAATCATCGATCCCTTTGAGAATAACAGAACGTCGAAGAAAGTTTCTTCGTGCCGCTTTGTGTATTTCATTTACAATTTGTTGTTTTGCCATTATTGAGATTTTTAAGTAATTTATCTATATCTGCTTTGGTGTAAAACTTCTCTTCCAAATGAATCAAAACCTCCTTTGCTTTTAAAGTAGACTGAACAGTCTTTTGTGCATCTAATATGATTTGAGCACGCAATGAAGCAATCAGTTTATTAAATTGTTTTATCGTATCAGCACTCATTCGATCTACATAATCCTTGTTCACAGCATCGTCTGCTTCTAATGGAGGTTTAATTCCTCTCAATCTAGATGACTTTAAATCAAAATCTCCATTTTCTGATTTTAACAACGCGTTATCATTGAAATTAATCAGTTCTGACAATCGCATTCTTTTATGAATTAAATGTCCAAATTTATCAATATTCATGTTTCAGGTGTACTATATGTAAAGGCTGATGATCAACTGAACAATAGTAAATTTTACACCTATTTATTTATAAGTTTACTTTCACGTAATTCTTCAATAATGGATATTATTTCATTATCTAATCCTGTGTTACCAGCATCTCGAGATGCTATTAATAACTTTAACCTTTCCACCAATTCATTAGGATTATCCCAATATACTAAATCTATGTTTTTTTTCCAGATTTTTGTTAATGGTAGTCCTTTTCCTTTTGAATGATTACCCTGAACAGTACTTTGCAGTTTAAAAAGAGGTTTAATAACTTGTAAATATTTTTGTCCCTTATTACTTTTTATTGGTTTACTTGGGTCATTATCACGACGATGTGCGTTTGTATCAAGTAACATTTTCTTATAATATAGCAAGTCATCTTCAGTAATCAGACTTAAATCAATATCTTTCTTAAGCAGTAGTTGTTTTAAACCAGGCGTATGTCTGTATTTATGACCAGCCACGATGATATAATGATCGTCGATTGTTATGTGAGCAGAACCTAACATCAATTTCCCGCGTTCTACTCTAACACCAAATGGGATGTCTGTTAATGCTTCTGAAGACACTGACCAGGATGATGTATCGCGACCTTCACTTTTTTCAACTGATTTATACGAAGATTCACTGCTGGTATCAGACTCGTCTACATCACTACCAGTTGCAACTTTTTGCAAAGTTTCGTCTATAAACAGATCTTTAGATTCTTCATCTTCATTACTATGCAGCAAAGGAGTTTGCATACTAGCTGTAGCAATTTGGTTGAGAGGCTCTGTTACAGGTTTAAAAACTGTTTCCAAGGCTTGCTTACGCTCATTCTCAATATCTCGCATTTTTCGCACCTTCTTCTTTACAGCTGCTGCAGCATCAACAATTTGCCTCTTTAAAGATTTTTCCATAATCGATGAATAGATTGTAACCGGTTAAGCTCTGTTTGGAGAGTAATAATGTCGCACAGGTAAAGCTCTTATATATGTGTTCGTGTTCTTAGTCAAAAACTACAAACGTATCAAATTTACTTCTATAACATCCTTTGTTTTTGGAACAATCTTTATTAATTACAACATAATTGAAAGGTACACTCCATATTTTTGAACACATTTCACGGAATTCAATCCAAGTCATATCAGTGTTGACATGTTCATCGTAAACAGGTCTCATATTTCTTTCATCTTGCTTAAAAAGTACGATTAGGTTCGCGTTGTCTCTTACTAACTGCTTAGGAATTTTACTATATGTCTGATTTAGATAAAAACAATCGATGAACTTGTGTCTTCCCATTGCAAAATAATCCCGCATGCTACTTTGATTTTCACAAGCAACATCATCAAATACAATCACAGAATTCGGTTTTGCGTCCTGAACACTTAGTACTTGCTCATTTTCATGATATTTCTGAAATGACGTGTCTGGTACCCGTTGCAAAACTTTTTCTAAAAATACGTACTTGGGTTGTTGCAAGGTTTTTGAATAAACATAAACATTTTGAAACCTTAAACCATTCTCGTGTATAAGGAGACCAATTAATAAATTAGTTTTTCCACAATTTGATGGTCCGCTAATGATGCATCGTACCGTTTTAGGTAATAATTTTCCATGGCGAAAACCGGTCTCCTGAGAGTGAACACAAAGTTCGTTTACATGTAACGATTGTGGTTGTTTTACAAATTTCATGACGACTGTTAAAGCGGTTTTATTAATAATGAATAAATTAACGTATTACATTGACATTTATAACTCATTGTCGCTAACTCGAGCAAATGTACGACTCTCACCATAGCTGTCCTTCAATATAAGATAGCGATTGTTTGATTTTAACCAATCAAGCATCTGCTGGTAGAACAAATCTTCGGTTTGGGCTGTATACGAGTCCTGGTATTTTGATGAACCGTTATCTGTATTTTTCTGTCCAGTTTGCAAATCTTGAATAAATATAATCTCGCCGCTAGAATTCCTCATAATAAGTTTACAAATATCTTTAATATCAGATTTCTCTGAGCTATGCATTGTAGTTAACTTGGTTGAAATGTATTTAAATCTATGATATGAAATACAACCTTCTTACTACAATAGTAAGAATCGAATGTGGTGTTAAATTACGGCGAACAATTATTTATAAAAGTTGTTTTCTTTCACTGCGTCTACTCTAGGATATTATTGGACATTGTCATACTCCACCTTCCGTTTCATCGCGTGGAATAGACGTCGAACCTGCGTATTTCATTTATATTATTGGGCATTCTACTCTTCGAGAATCTGCAGTACATGATCGAGGTAAGCCATCGGTAAGTAGTAATAATGTGCTCAGCCCCTTTAACCGTAAATGTTCGTGTGGAATAGGCGCCAAACCAGTATTAACGCAAACGCAAATTCAGTCGAAGTGAGACGTAGGAACGGTATGTAATAAAACGGAATTGTTGAACGGCGCCCACTCCGTAGGATATTATTGGGCATCTCACCACACCGTGAGTGACTGAGACGAACGGAGAGAGTCGATGGAACGGAAGGTGGGGTGAGGTGCCCAATAATATACTACTGATATCACTAATCAATTATATAATAATAATAATAATAATCTTTATTTCTTAAACAAGAGTACATCATTATACAAAATATATGCTATAAAAAACAGTTGGTTGTACACAAAAGTTTTAGCATCTGTAGCCGAACTAGGAGAAACCAGTATTTCGGCTTACAGCGCTATCCTTTTATATACTTTTTATGAGCTGTCAAAACGCGATTCCTTTATTAATTTTGTAAGGCAATAGCAACCTTTGAGGTCTTGACGATTTGCCAACTGAATTGACCTACTGTTTGTAGACTTCTCCAATTTTATAGTTTATTAAAAATTCATTAGGTTAACTGGGCTAAAAGGCTAGGCTAAAGGTATTTTGTTTTTGAGAAGTCTTGTCTTAGTTAATGACGTCTACTACTAAACTATAATTAAGGCGAAAATAATAGAGAAACAGCAGAATTTTGGCTCCATTTAGCGCCTAAAACATGCTTTTCTGTAATTAATTTGGTACTTGCATAACAATTATCGTTTTGGGAAATTTATTAATATAATATTATTAACGCGAAAATGAGCTTCTTTCTTACGCTTTCACCGCTTAACTACTGAACTGATTTTGATGAAATTTGGTACGGACAAAGCTTGGACACCATGGACTACTATTTAAACCTCGACTATCGGCTACATCCGCGATAACCGTCGCTGCAAAAAGAATCATGACGAGATTCATACATTCTTTTGTATGACAAAAAAAAAATTAGAGGTTTTAAAATATTTTCCAATGTGAAGAATACATTACCAGGAGTAGATTGATTTACTTATCACATTTTTAAACACCCGCATAATTAAAATATTACGAAATTAAAATAACACTTTTTCGTTTCATCTCGATGCCCATTTTGTGTTTATAAAAAAAGCAAGTGACAAGCGACGTTAACGGATCTATCAAATTGGCAGACAAGTGTGTGGAAAAAAATAATCATTATTTGTGATGTTATTTCCCGTAAAACCATGCAATTTCAAGAACTGCAAAACGGCGACTGTCAGTGTCACTGTTAGTGTCAGTCGCCGTTTCGTTCTGAAATGATGAGCTTTTCGTTGAACTATTCACTTTTTTTTTTGCGGGGTTTTAAAAATATTCTAAATGTCTCAAGAGATACTCTTTAGGTACCCAAGAATATAAGAATTAGAATTTCAACTTCTGTAAACATCTTTATTTTTTTTTGTACAAATCCTGCAATGATTCTTTCATGGCTTAGCTAAATTACAAACCTCTCTATCTAATGCCTCTTCCTCATATCACTCTAGCACTCTAGAAAAATCACTGACCGCACATAAATATCTTCCTTACCCCTATAATAAAACAACGAAAAAAAAGAACACAACTTGTTCGAAAACCACAGCTTAAAAAAATCACCTCCTTGATAAGAGAAAAAACAACAAAAACCAACTACCGAGCTTCATTCAGCCGTTATTGTCTATCCCTTTCTAACGCGTACTTTCGTCTCGCTCGCACGCTAATCTTACATTCCACATCCTAACACTTATGTCATCCTGGTACTTTTAGATTATCGTGATGGATTTCTTTGCTCATTAAAACTGCATACCCTGATGAAGTAATCCATTTTTCAAACGTCTTCTAGAAGTGGTCATCTTCTATAATTTCCACCAACCTTTTTCTTGTTGATTTAATACTCAATAATTTATTATTTTATTATTTCTTCTATAATTACGTATTTTTGAAACACGTATGTTATTCTAAAAACTCGATAAGATCAGACGATTTCAAAGGATTATGCTATTTTAGGTTCGTTCGCATTCTGAGTCTCAAGTTTCAAAATGTCTGTCAAAAATACCCCTCCCCCCTCCTCCCCTCTAATTTACCCACATTTTTAACGCGTGTTTGACATTATTTGTCGTTGAGACACGGGCTTAAAGGCTATTTGCCCTTTTGATGGAGCTTTAAAGCTAATAGTCTGGTTTATAATAAAATAACTTTTTATCAACGACTTCTTCTATTAGAATTAAAAACACGAAAAATCTCTATATTTCATCACCACATTATTTCCTACCATTTTCTCTATAAAACAAAAAAAAAGTAACGTCTCTTAACGTTTTCTATCGTATGCGCGCAAGCGCATACCGTGACGCACCGTTAATACGTTGAAGAAACGTTGTAACCATATGCGAAGAAAAAACTGGAGTTACGCTTAATCAATTCAAGGGTTTAATATACGAATAAATAATTTATTTCTAAAAAGAAATGTAAAATTAAACTAGTCTTTTCTGTCATTATGTTCTCCTGATGTTTGCGCAACGATTTCAAGCTTTTTCTTTCTATTTTTGATTTTAGTAACAAAATTAATATAAAATATTTAGGCTACTACGAAACAAGATTTATTTTTTTAATTTAAACTTAAATTGTCTAATCAAGACAATACATAAATTAATTATTTTATAATCATCTCTTTAAATTTCTTTCTTTCTTATCTTCATTTAACTAGGTATATTTATACAAAAATTTAATTATGAATACATTTCGTAAAAATAGTTACAAAAAAAGAAAAAATCTAATGACATCTCAACTTCAAATGACAGCGTTCTAAATTCGAAAGACAAGGAAGTTGCACATTGATCCTGACACCGCTGACAGTTCCTAACATCTAAGTTTTCTCCCTATTACAAGTGTGAACAGTCACCGCTCTATTAGACCATAGACACTATTGTCTCAATAAGAATGACATACATACACATCCTGTGCAATGTCGCAATAAACGCGGTACTTTAATATGACAGTTGGCACTTTGTGACCATAGAGCGATGACAAATGCGTTCATTGAATGAATCAAGAATGTGTGTTGAAATCTAGGTACCTATGCTAGTATTATGAAGAGGTCAAAGTTTGTTTAAGACGTAATCTTTGAAATTCCTAGTCAGCTTTATTGCGGATAAAAATTTGCCTGAAAGGATCTTCCCCAAGGGGAGGCCTTTGTCCAACAGTGGGACAAAACTAGCTAAAAAAGAAAGATTTTATTTTTTTATACACTTACTTGCAACCATTTTAAAATGCAAAATAAAATTATGGCCTTGAATCTTTCGTCATTTTATAAGTTTTATTAAATGTCTTTTACAAAAAACTGCTTTTCACGGATATGCCTGGTATGCCTCTACGAGGCTTAAAACGTATTTATATCTCCAGAACTCCAGAAACGAAGTTCATTGACGTAAACACAAAACGTTTTTTTTTCAAACGGGACTTGTGCTTTTGTCAATAGAAAGCTCCGGTAGTAGTACTAATATTTCACAATATGTGCTTGTCTGTTTGTCCAAGCAAAGTTATGCTAATAGATGATGGTGGAACTTAAGCTTTTAGCGTTGTAGTGTAATTTTCTTAGGTTAGCTGTACTTTTTCTTAGGTTAGCGGTGGCATCTGCAACGAGATCTTTCAATCTGTTATTCATTCACTCATTGAATGCTTCACTGATTTCTAAGCCACGAGCTCCTATCCGTTCCTTTCTAATGAAACTATTATTTTCTCATGAGAAGACCGTTACTCTCACTCAATTCTATATTCAAAACACGGAGTAGCCATTTTAAATAACACATCCTTTGTCTATGATGTAATAGGAAATGACGTCATCGCGAAAAAAGTTGCGTTTATTGTCTTACGCTTTGGAATCGTAAGTTTTGACCTTTGCGTTATTATTTTTATCTGTTTTATAAACAGCTGGTTTTTCCGCGCGAATTTAAGAAGACATTTTGATTTTTGGTAGTTTTATGTATCTACTTCTACATAGTTTCATTTAAAAATAATAAGGATTCAAATTAAAGTTGTAATTTAATGATATAATTAACTATTAATGGTATCCTGGTCGGCCTGTAGTCTAACTGGTTGCAGCTGAATACCAGTGTTTTACATGGAGCGACTGCCTATCGGACCTCCACAATCCAGTTACTGGGTAACACGATCCCCCTTAGTAAGACTGGTTGGCATACATCCTTCTTATCTTAAAAATCTTCTGTGCGTATGTATGAAAGTGAACTCCTCCTAAACGGCTGTACCGATTTTGATGATTTTTTTTGTGTGTGTTCCAGTGGATTTGAGAATGGTTTAGATTCACAATTGGACCCGGTAGGTGGCGCTGCAGTCGAGTTTTAGCACTTTGGGCAGGATAACGTCTGCCAGGCCCGCTTGTTTTAATTATAAAAAAATAACATACCTACTTCATTGACTGTTATTATTATTTAATTCTTCGCTAGTTCTCTTGTACAATATTAAGTTACCTACCTATACCCTCAGATTATGAAACAAAAGGCAGATAGACCGCGCGGAGCACTGAGAGTGAAGCCATAAAAGCAAATACAAATTCAAAAGCGAATATCTACAACGCGCTTCGTGCTGTACTGACACGAGTCAAAATAGCACGAAACGCTGCACCGTTAAAAAAACACAAATAAAAATACAAATTCAAAAGCGAGTACAATCACGAGACTGTGGGTATTCGTTTTTTTTTGGCTTCACTCTCAGTGTTACGCACAGTCTATCTGCCGTTTGTTTCATAATCTGAGCATATACCTATGTCCAAATCAAACGGTCTTTCTCAAGTCTATTTCTCTATGTAAGTATTTTTTCATGATTACATCATACAAAACTGGCTGGAGGCCCACCAAACCGCTTTTTAACGTAAATTAAAAGCCAGTATTGTAATGTTTACGGCTTAAAATAAAGCTTACTATCTCAGATAAACCCTTTGTATGGAAGATAGTCGAGTACAGTTGTACAGAAAAGTGTTAATTTTATAGGTAACTTTAGATGATGTGTGAAAAAAGTACGATAATTGTTTTTTTTTTCTTGATCCGTGGGAATTGTTAAAATCTTGATTGGAGATAGCAGATTTAATTAAAAGTTCGATGTAAAGATTACGTGTTACTAACTCTTTTGATAAGAAGTTAAGGAGTAAAATGGTTTCAACTCAATGGTTTGGAGGTGATTTGACATTTTTTTTTTCTTATTATGTGATACCGATAGAAAAATTGTGGCTAAACCAAATTACGTATCATATCATGTAGATTACTAACAATTTCAGATGTAATTTCTCTCTAAATGACAACGAAAAGTTGCTTCATCTGCATGCTTCTTTCAAGCTTTTTTCGAGAGAGCAGCCTTAACTTGTTTTGACACAACATTGTATTTTAATAGAAGCATGTTTTTGTACACTTTTTATTCCGAAGTTCCAACGGAAACGAGAACTAAGCCATATAAAACCGCCCACACTCAAAGCTTGATGTATAACACTTATCTGTGCGCCTGTACAAGTTAGCACGCTTATTACTGACATCCTGTTGAACTGTTGATAAAGTTTAATAACTCGGGACTCTAACGGCTAACTTGTGACAACATTACAGTAACTGAGAAGTTAGGGTTGTTAGTTAGATGAAGGAAAACATTATGAAGTAATCTGGAAATTATATCTACACTTCTAGACTAACATTTCCTATATCTACATATTCTAAACGACCTGCATTTGGCCGCAATTCACCAGGGGGGCAAGTCTGCTATTTTTATAATTTCGTCATTACAACACGACCCCATTGTCATTTTGCTAAAAGTTCTTAATCTGCTACATTCATAATGGTTGATCATTGATCGGTCGAATTAAAAGCAATGACTGCACGGCAAATTTTAGCAGATTACCGCCTAAATCAGTCATTCATTTGTCATTTTGTACGAGATTACCATTCTATATCATTTCTTTCAATGGCGTGTCAGTGGTTGACCATTGGAAAGTCATAATGACGCCATTATATTAGTAGATTACCAAACTTGTCAAAATCAACAATTATGAAATCAATGATAGACCATTCTGACACTTTTGTAATAGCAGACTTGAGGCCCTGGTCTTAAGTCATGATGCGGCCTAAGGTGGAGCACGCTTGCCTAGCATGAACCAGTTCACTCATGCCTTGAAGATACCCAGATTATACTTATCGAGGAACAGAGAGGCGGCCAGTGAATTCCTCAGTCTGGCAGCAGGAAGTCGGGCTAAAGTTAGAAGAAGTTATATAAGTGAAATCGCCAATCCATCTTGAGCGCACGTGGTAATCAATGCTCGTCTCTTCTCTGTATGAGAAGATGCCTTCTGCAGCGGGACAATTTAGCCTGATATTATTATTTTTAAATAAAGGCTGTCTCACACACATTGGCATAACAAAATTGTCTCTTGACCGAGAAAAACTAATACGAAGGTAGATCGCTTTTTGTTTTGCAGGGGGACTGCAGAATCTGTACTGTAACAAATTTTAATTATTACTTTAGTGACAAGCTTGAGAAACCCCGGATGAAACACACGATTATCCAATTTCACACCCCACATTAACCGTAATACCACAGGTGCTCTATATTCGCTAAAACTTCTCATTGCGTAGCCATTTTTTTTGTTGACGCGACTTGCCCCATCTTTCGCGCCAAAACATGACAATAGGGAGTTCCCGTGCGAAATGTCTGATTGTCTATTGTTGTTCTCTGCTTCCGAATTTGAAAGTTTGAAATAAGGGGTTCGGTTAAGATATTCCCATGGTAAAGATCTTTGGTCATCTCTGGGTCTCAGCTGGTCTGTCAGAATAATTGTTACTGTTGTATGTATATAGGGCAAGAAATCGGAAGTTATTGGTAATTTTTTTTATTGATTTCGTTCGACTTTTGTCGTTGTGCAATAAATATGTCACTCAAAATTGAGGGAATGTCAGTGATCTGTCAAAAGTTAACTGTCAATCATTCGTTTGACATTTCAATTATAAATTCTTCGTCTCAATTACTAAGGAAAGTTCCCAAGTGCAAGTTTCTGGTAGCTATAAACTGCTATATATATCGGACGTCTTATGACTATGTCATACTGTCTTTAAAAAATATGCAGATTTTTTTTATCATCCGTGAGAAAACACAAATTAGAGTCTCGGTTCTCAATCACTTCTGTCTATCATTTAAATATATTTACATAGTTTTTGCATAAACTATTTAATTTAGTAGACTTATCTTTTTAGCAAACTTGTTTAGTTGTATTTCTTTTGTGTTTCTTGGCAATATTGAATGAGATAACGCATTGTTTTCATATTTGCATACACTTACAGATTCGGGATCGTCTTTTGAACTGATTTTAATAATGGTGGTTGGATTTCAGGCTGACCATTCTCTTCTTTTGTGTGATTAAATAAAGGTAAATCTCAAAATAAGTAAGTCATGAGGTGCCGGCCGCAAATAGCACCACCCCATTTCTACCCGTGGGTGTCGGAGAAGGCGACAGAGGGATATTGACCAGAGGATGGGCAGCAGCGTCGTTCTGAGTACCAGTAGTTTCATTTATTGTGCGAACTGCCAGACTGTGGAATTCACTGCCCGCCTCTCTATTCCCCGATACATATAATCTAGGTATCTTTAAGGCACGAGTGAACCGGCTCATCCTAGGCAAGCGTGCTCCACCTTACGCCGCATCATCACTTAAGATCCGGTGAGTTGCGGTCAAACGCAAGCCTATAACAATATAAAAAAAAACTATGAGGCTATGAGCACACTCGGCGGCCAGGTCGGTCGAATAGGTACGGCACGCATTTAACGACAAGCGACTGATGGGCAAATAGCTAGATCTCACTGGCCGTCGCAGTGCGCTTGCAGCCTTACACCTACTGCGATCGCCAACATGCATCGGTCAAGCATGGTGATTGCGACTGAACCCCCCCTTTTGGGAGACCTATGAGCAGTGAGCGTCTAACATGATGATGATGATTCATCAAAATCAATTTCGGATGGATGCGCGCGCGCGCTACAGAAGGCCGTGTGGTGATCTCTGAGGGAGGCTTACTTTGAGCAGAGAATAAATGAGTACACTACATAATCAACTGACATACTTTTTATGTACTGTCAAAACCCGAGATTTGGTATTATAATTAGCCAACTGTGACGTCACTTATTATCAACTCAATTGACTCTATTTATTGAATTCAAAGATACTAAAAAAATAATTTTACATTTGAATGTAAATTAACCAGATTTTCAGGGTTTAAATAAAGTGGTATCAATAGGGACACACAGACTATACAAAATAAAAACGATGGCCAAATGGTCTGAATATCAGTATCCTTAGTTACTTTCCTTATATACCATAGAGACTAGACATAAACAATAATAACTGCATAAAAATAAAGTGCCAACATAAAAATGTGCAAAACCGTTAATGACGTCACCCGCTGAAACGAACAGTACTGGTTTATTTGAATTCGGAACAGTCGTTTGAAAATGGAACGTGTGGGAGCGCTGTTTAAAAATAGAATAGAAGTTAACTTGTAAGCTAATTTGTTATTGTAATAGGATGCTATATTTGGGTAATTTTATAATACTGGCATTATGACTTAATATTATAAATAGAAATATTATAGCAAAAATTGTTACAATAACTGATAGTAAAGAGAGTTCTTAGTAAAACCCGGTTATCATCTTCCTGTCTTCTCATGTTACTTGTGGTCGGCGCAACATGTTTTCTTCTTCCATTCCGTTCTATCAACCGTCATGCTTTCACTATCTCCTCTTTCAAATCATTCTTCTCATAATCCATCCATCTTTTATTTGGCTTTCCTCTCTCTCTCTCCATTCACACCAAATTCACATCATCATCTTCCTGGCCTCCCATGTTACTTGAGGTCGGCATAAACTTGATTTAAAAGAGTGTCCTTAGAGTTTCTTGTTCGTTCTACTCCGTGGAGACCTACCCTACGTTTTGGAACGAGCAACTAGCTTCAACTTTCTGACTAACTGACGGACTCTTTGACAATTCAAAAGTGCCTGTAAATGGTTTAATTGGAATAAACGCAATACGTTTTCTTCTTCCATTCCGTCATGTCAACCGTCACGCTATAACTTGACTTCCTTCTCTTTTATATCGTTCTTTAGGGTGGGCCAGACTGTTAAGCTTCCAACAGGGGTCTATTGGGGGGGTATTTGGTGGGAGGCTTGTGGAGTCCACGGTTGATGTTTGCGTTCACACTGGTTTACAACAAGGCTCCCACCTCAGTGTATTGTCGACTCTTTGTTTACAACGGCGATATCCACACGCGGTTTACAACGCGCGTCCGTCCACAGAGGTTGTTGAAGGTCAAACGAATTTTTGTTGTAAACAAGTGTTTACACTGTTGTAAACCGCCGGTGGAGACCTATGTGGAGGGCTTGTTTACAACAGTCTGGCCGGGGTTTTATGCTTCCTCTCGCTCTACCTCAATCCACATTCATAAAGTTAACTCAAATTT
Source organism: Charanyca ferruginea (assembly GCA_947361185.1). Classification (NCBI taxonomy): domain Eukaryota; kingdom Metazoa; phylum Arthropoda; class Insecta; order Lepidoptera; family Noctuidae; genus Charanyca; species Charanyca ferruginea. Next base: position 16,965,366 of record OX376081.1, read on the forward strand.
TATCAATTAAACTTATCGTTTTCAGTTACAAAGTCATAGTTTATCTAAAGAATAAGATTTAATGTTATTAAACATTACTCGTGTTGTTGAAAGGAGTCATGTATTCTAACCTACTTTTTGCAAATAGGTCACAATTCTTTCAAGGCCTATTCCATTATCTAAACGTTCGTTAACGGTTTGTTTTTGAAAATTATCAACTGATTAAATTTTATTTATAGTATCTTATATTTTGCCGTTGGTTCCGCCAGTCATTCGTAGACCTTTGACGTCGTTACGGGTACAGAAGAACGTATCATGTTATAGTAACTGGGTTATGATGGTCAGATAGACTAATGCTCAATGTAAAATACTGGTTGAGCTGCATCCAGTTAGACTGGAAGCCAAACCCAACACGATTGGGAAAAAGATATCAAATTAAATGTTAGTGTCTTTCATCACACACACTAACAAACACACCCTAACACCTCCACATACTCACGGTGACATTACTCACTCAATTACAGACATATTAACACACATCCACACCTTACCAGTAAGCTCACCAATAAACTCACGCACTTGTAATGGTACCCTACTTATATAGCAGTGACACACAAATATCCTAAAATGTACAAATATTTCATGTAATAGCTGAATCCATATCCCCTGAGATACAGGCTCACGCCTAGTTCAGGGGGTTTGGTCAATACTCTGTGCATTTTTATAAACCACCACAGAAAATTAGAAATATTATTACTCATGTACCTCTAGTGTAATTTTTCATGGTGAGAAATAAACTATTTTTATTTATTTATTTATTTTATTAAAGTTTAATTTCAAAACTTCTAAGCTTCTGAATGCTATACGAGTATACTTGCTAGATTTATTTTTAACCTATTTTTAATTTCTACTACTTAACAAGGTGGAGGTTTGACCTCTAGGACCTCTTGGTCATGTCTTCAATATTTCAATTGAATGATGAAAACAAAAGATATAAACCAAGGTCACCTTCAAGGACTTCCGAAACTGAAGTTATTTTTCATTCACCTTACCACTTGATAACTGATATTAACAAAGGATAATTAAGTTTTGTGCTCTTAAATCCTCATTAATTTCTCCACCTTGCGCTTGGTATACCATATGGCACTCACTTTGCACTTTCTCATAAATCACGCGTAATCTCTTACTTTTTGCCGCGTTTTTTGCTGTCACTGTCAAATGAGCCGCCATCTTGTTTAATGGCTTTCGGGACACGTTCGTATTCTTTTTTTAAAGATTTTAACGTCTTTATCCGTTGCTTAAGCTATTTTTGGGGTAAAAGAGGGATTCAAAAGTGGTCGTTTTGAGTTGAAATTGAAAGTTATGAAATTTTCAATGGAATCTTAACATGTGTAAAATGTGAAATGAGTTTAACGCTTTATTTTTTACTCGCACTGCAGGCTTCATCGCTGCTCATTCACTTCTGAAATGGAAGTATCGGCAAACCGAAACAAGCAGCTAACGTAGAACAGATGTGGACCTTTTTCAAGTGGACTAGTCAATGTATTCCTTAAGTTCCTCAATATCATCCATACTAATATTACAAATGTTTTAAAGGCTAAAATATTAATCCAATATTAATGAAATTTAGTAGAGACTAAGTTTAAAGCTTTGTCCGTGTGGTGTCGGACGTAAAGAATAGCACCATCCCATATCTTCCCGTGGGTCGACACCCACGACAGAGAACGCTGCTGCCCATTCCCTTAGTCGCCTCTTACGACTAAGAGGCGACTAAGGGAATGGGCAGCAGCGTTCTCTGTGCCTTTGTAACAATCATACTGCGATCGCCAATCCGTCTGCCAAGCGTGGCGATTATGGCAAAACCCCCCCTTGGGGAGACCTATTTCCAGCAGTGGACGTCTTTGGGCTGAAATGATGATGATGAAGCTTAAAACCCAAGTAGGGATATAGGCTACCTACTTATTAATCAGCGACTTCGTCTGCAATCTCGATAACCGACATTCAGGTAGACATAGGCAGATAAACCATTATCTCGACCGAATGGTAGTAACGTTGGCCAATTTTAATGGAGGCTAGCTAAGTTTGCAGGAGATATTATAGTGAACTCCTTCTTCCCTTCATCATCATCATCATTTCAGCCGAAAGACGTCCACTGCTGGACATAGGCCTGCCACACAATTCACTGCCCACCTGCTCACCGATAAGTATAATCTGGGTATCTTCAAGGCACGAGTGAACCGGTTTATCCTAGGCAAGCGTGCTTCACCTTAGGCCGCATTGTCACTAAGATCAGGTGAGTTGCGGCCAAACGCATGCCTACTAGATTTTTTTTAAAATAGCTTGACGGGAAATACAATTCTTCGAACACTGACTGTCTGTATATTTCACCCTTCTCAAAAATAAACAGTTCCATGCCTACCCTCGCAATTCTCCCAAGAATAGACCATAACGAACGTACTGTTCTCTTTTTGAATGTTGTTTTTAAAAATCAAAGATGGCGGGACCTCCCGTGTTCCCTCCCGCGTCGCAAGCGCACAACACATGGTGCGCGCGCGGCGAATTATGAAAATTGCGTGACTGGGTCCAATCAAATATTGTTTTACATGGTATATGGCAAAGGATGATGGCAGATGGTGCTAATAAACCACTTGGGAGTGTTTTAAATACTTTAATGTTAGGTCATAGTTGATATCATCATTAAAGTCTTTGTGCTTTGTTAATCTTCGTATTTGTTGTAATTATTAACTGTTTCCTCTTGGCATATTAAAAGTGTGTATCACTGTCCTTTCTTTTTGTTTCGCACCAGAGGTACTTACTAGGAGGTATTTATTTACTCGCAAAATACATACAAAGCAAATACTTAATAATAATATGTGGGAACATTTCACATACGGCCATTTGACCCCAAACTAGGGAGACCCTGTACTATGGGTGTCAAACAGCTGATGTATACATACACAAATACATTTTTTTTAAATACTTACATATAATATATAGATAAACAACACCCAGACACAAGGCAAACACAAGTGCTCATCACACAAATATGGTCAAATGTAAACTATTTGGCGACTACATTAAAAAAAAAACTTAAGGGGCCAGGGTACCCCGCTAAATTCAAGTCTCTAGAATCTAATTGTATGGTAATATAAACTTATTTAATAACTTTCCAAAATAACCATTATCCGTAAACTTCATATATTTTTTAATAAATAGGAGCATTTACGGAGTATGCTAACTTGAGAGTTTAGTTGATTATTTTAATTAATAAAATTCTGTTAATAGATATTTACTACTGCCGTGATTTCTTTTTTATTACCGAACAACAGCTTTCTACCATTGAAAGTCTAGTCAAAATCAGTGCAGCTGTTTTAGACATTAACCGAAACCATTTTTTTTTTAATTTTTATCTGTCGATTTTTTTTTATCAATTACCGTTTATACTTTCGTATGCATTTAGTAAAAAAACTGTTATTTTTAACATTACAAACCGACACTTCAATTTGAATTAATTGTATTATTTTATTAATTTATAAGAAATATAGAACAAATTTACCAAAGGGTACGTTATTATAAACTGCTTGCAATTAAAATTAGAACTTACGAAGCATGAAAATCTGCACAAAGTACAAAAAGCAAGATTGACCACTTGTACAGTCAACAGCAAAAGTAGATGATCAAAATCAGAAATTCAATACTAATTTACTAACACTAATTTATATAATTTATTATTAGTTTATTTATTAAAAGTATGTGATTGTCACACACATACTTTTGAATCACTTCGACGCCACACAGTTCTAACGCGAACTCCGTTCATTAGTATTGAATTTCTGATTTTGATCATCTACTTTTGCTGTTGACTGTACTCACAACATCTCAAGATCTGACTGACAAAGACCTTTACGCTACATGCGCATCCTGTGGTCTCCATGAATGGACGTACCATATACCATATCATTACCCACAGGAAGACGTGTGGTCAGCAGGATTCAAGCTTGGCTACGCACTACCCTAAAGATTGAATTACGACAACGACGGATGTAAACGTCGCAATCTCGGAAATTACTTCACAAACGCTTTCCCGGTATCTGACTTTCTGTCGCTTTTCTTTTGTTTTTTTGCAAGGTCTTGCGTCATTTGGGCAGTACTTATAGTTTTGTAAATGTCCAAGACACGTTCCGTGATCCAAGAGCTGGTTTTTACCTTGGTCAGAGGTTAAGCATTGCCATCCAAAGTGGCAATGCCACCAGTTTTTTGGCCACGTTCCTAGATGACCGGAATTTTTTTGATGTCTTATTGTAGTAGTTTTTTAGCTGAATAGTTATAGGTTTTCTTTTTTGTTATTCATGTAAATATTGTACATAACCTAAAATAAAATATGATTGTTGATAAAAAAAATGTTCAGAACATCGCGAAACCCATGAAGATATAGGTATAAATGGAGCCAACACTTAGAACAAAAGCTTGAAACCAACTGTGGGCTGATGCTCTCTTTCTGAATGCATACATAAGAACGAGATAGTGATATGTGTTATCTTATGTATGCATTCAGAAAGAGAGCGTCTGCCCACAGTTGGCTTCACTTAGGTATTTAGAGTGTTGCCTCCACTTTTATCTATAAGCTTCTTGGCGAAACCTCACCAAATAACGGTTCCTCTATGGTCATCTGCACAGATACAAAAAAAAAGAAATACAATAACCTATCCCGTTGGATTACCAATATCAAATCGTTATAAGATTTGTTACAAAAAATCTATATCGAGGGGGAAGACACCGGTACTAGGGAAACTGGGGAAGAAGGAAGGCAATTTATTTATCTATTGTATAATGCAGCTGCCTACACTTGCATCAGCAGATGCATAGCACGCGCCGTCTTGAGAATGTGTGTAACGGGCATTATCTGTCTCTGGTATTGTGTAGGTGGCACATTGAGATACTGAGTCTGACAGTTGAGCGCGGGAAATGACAATTCGTTTTGTGGTTTACGTTAGATTTTTTTTTTGCAGTTGATTTTTTTTTATGAAAACAGTGGAATTAAATAATATGTGTTAAACACAAAAACAATTAAATTAAAATTCTAAACAGAATGAAATTTAAAAATACCTCTGCATCGCAAGCAAAGAAATGCGACTAAATGTTTACTTTTTTAGATTCGTGTTTAAAGAAAAAAAAAATTGTTGATGACATTAAAAGTCACTACTTTTTCCGTTGTTTTAAAATTATAATAATTAACAAACTAATAAAAATACAAAGGGTCTTCTATTGCCTCGACTATCTTCAAAAACACTCAGTTTTATAGAAATAGAATAAGTTAAGTTAAAACATGAATTTTAACTCCATACCTTGAGTCAAAACTGTTTTTTTTTTAACAGACGTCGGCAGATGGTATTCGCGATAAGATAACCAAATGATTTGTAGCTGCAATTCGAAAATCGATTTAGCCAATTCGATTGGAAATTAAATTTATTGTTATTCTCGATTGGCGCACTGATAAACTATTTTTTGGTTTTTATTCTACTAACTGCTAAGACTTTTCTAGAATAACGGCAATAGAATTCGATTCTTAATTGATTTATTACAGACGATATCATCACTACTTTAAATAAAAATGGATGTCAAAAAAAACAGCTGTTTTTTTATCCCAGACACAAAAAGTCAAGGATTTAGCCTGTCTCATCCGGAAACGGAAACGCACGTGCGCGCCATACAAAGATCATACAACACATCCCATTCACTTTCATTCAATGAATGGAGTAATGAATGTATTGAACATGTGTACAGTTGGACAATTGTGAACTTTTACCCCGTTGGCACACTTGACAATTATTAGGAATCAAGTATTTTGTTCTTAATAGCCTAACATTCATTATTTTTACTTCGTTGTATTGTTATATAGGATTACCTCAATTTTGTGTTGTAGAACAAATGTATGAGAAACAGTAAAAACTTTTATTTTCATTTTTATTATTATATTACAATTATTTTTTAATTTCTTCCTCGAAAGTTATGTCACATGTCATCGCGATTATGATCTTTCTCATTCGACGATTTCGCGATTATACGCAAAAAAACCACGTTGCTACTGAGGAGGGTGAGGGACAGTCAAAACAGCATCCTGAAAACTGATGCTGAGAGCCTCGGCTCTCCGATTACACAGCAATTTTTACTAACACAAGGTGATAAGTGTTTCTACGTTACTAACACTCAATGGATTTTTGTGTCCGAAAATAAAGGTTTATTTATTATTATTATTCACATTTAATTATTTCATATTAAACTACATTAAAAAAAAAAAAAAAAAAAAAAAAAAAAAATATAATAAAATATTATTATTATATTAAAATATATTATATTTTAACTCACGTAAATCGTACTATGTATTAAACTTATGAAACAGTACATCGATATTTTAAACTTTGAAGTTCAGTATGACAGTCAAAAATGTGACGTCATATTTTACTATCGACTTACAAAATCTAAGCGACAAGTCGAGTTTTATGCATTAGGAATCCATTTACCTATTAGATATATAAATAAATAAAAAAATAGATTTGTTTGTCCACTCTGCGTTTCTAAACCATACGGTTACTCTGCGCAAACTTGTTTTACAAAATTGTTTTATTTTAATTAAATTAATCTGATTGCTTAATTTTAATTGAATTGTATTATTTTAATTTAATTATTTTATCTTAATTTAATTGCTTATTTTCATTTTAATTGTTTAATTTAAATTGAATTGTTTAATTTTTATTTCAATGTTTAATTTAATTATTTTTTATTGTATTAATATAATTATCCTCCTCTCAAAAACTGAAGCTCCTGCTCAGTTCGTAGCCTGGAGATCTGTCATACAGGTCCCGAACCCATTATAGACTCCAGCTCTTACAAAGGTTATTAGCCAACTGTAACTTGATGCTATGAAACAACAAACTGTACCTTTTTGAGATAAATAAATTTATAAACTAGAGAAGGTAGCCTAAAAAAAAAATTAATACGAGGTAGTGGCAAAATATAATTCGTTGTTTTTATTGTCAATTCCAAATTAGTATGGTTTTCTGTAATTTACACTGAAACTAAACATCACGGCACGCCATAAACCACCACCCGCGCAAACGTATTTTTCCATATGCCACGCGAGGCAAAGGGCACACGCATACAGCCAGTATTAACCGTTACCGATCGATGCTGGCACATTGTAGTTCGTATTGCACTTGAGGGTGTTACTTAATGCGCGTTTACACACACTCCATTAATTGTAACAGAAAAATAACGTAACGTAACGACTATAACGCTATCGTTATTTCAAAGGCTTAATTCTCGATTAATACAAAGCAATGTAAATTATATTTTGCCAATAACATTCCCAAGAATTGTTTTTTGAAATTTAAAAAAAAAACAAGCGTTTTTTTACCTAAGTTTTCAGCTTCATGTTAGTTCGTTTTTCAAACTTGACAGTTGCGGCTGAATAGCAACATTATATTTGCCAATTTTAAATGTCATATTTGATATTTATTATTTCAATACAATCGTAGTTTCTTGGATTCTTGACCGGAGACACCTGGATTCACCCCCAAGGAGGTACAAAGGTCGTTGCAACTATCAGCTGTTTCGAAGCACGCGCCAAGATATCACTTTATATCATTTTTTTTCTTCAATTGAATTTGGAACTACAATAGTTACTCCCTCACGGCACGTGCTAACGGTTTTACTTCCTTTAAGGCAATATTAACTTTGTTTTGTATAGAATAAGGTGTGAAATTGAATGTTGCTGTAAATCGTAGGTGTAAGGGGCATAGTAATCGTGTAAAATGGATAAGCAAACTTTTTGAAAGGTCAAAGACCGAATTTTGGGAAAAAAATGGCGGGTGTTTCTTGGTATTGTGTTGTGGAAAAAAAAACTTGTAACAAGAGGGAAATTAGGTCGATTTAGCAAAAAAAAAAAACTATCAATTTTACCTCTTTTAATATTTGTTTAGATAACAGTGTTGTAAATTAAACAGTTAAAGTAAGAGAACCCAGAGAACAAAACCCTCTAGTGTTGTACCCCCGTTGCCGCGTTATAACGGTTTTATCGATTATTCCAACTAAGGGGTAGCAATCGTGTGATGTGATGATTCACTATTTGATATAAAACCATCTGTCGGTTTTTGTCGAGATTTTATTTAATTAATAGGTAAAACAAGCTATGGTTTGTAATAGGGAAACAGTTCATTAGGTACTTGTAACGGTCTTAAATACTGAACAGATGATTTTGTGGTCTACTGAGCCGGAATGTTGGGTAGGTTGTCAATTTGATGAAGCGGACGAGTTTTGATGCCCTGTGAGCCCTCTATTGTACATATTATGTGTTTATATTTATTGTTAAGCTTTGTATATATTATATTTAATTATTATTAATAAACATACGCCAATATTTGAAAAAAAAACCGGACAAGTGTGAGTCGTACTCGCTCACCGAGGGTTCCGTACAAACATAGTTCTAATAATAATAATAATAATATGTGGGGACATTTTCACACACGGCCATCTGACCCCAAACTAGGGAGACCCTGTACTATGGGTGTCAGACAGCTGATATACATACACAAATATTTTTTTTTTTTTAATACATACATATATAGATAAACAGCACCCAGACACAAGGCAAACACAAGTGCTCATCACACAAATGTTTACCCTGGGCGGGAATCGAACCCGCATCACGCTGCGCAGCAGTCGATCGCTTAGCCACTGCGCCAACCGTGTCGTCGAGTTCTGGGTCAACGGAGAATAGGTACCCGATAAATTTTGATTCCCTTGAGTGTCGAAATGTACATTTATTGCGACATAAACGGCCGTATCTTTTTTTCAAATTAACTTAGAAGTTTCTTCAAGGGGCCAAGCCTAAGTAATCGTTTTTGAATTTATATTTGCTTTTGTGGCTTCACTCTGTGTTCCGCACTGTCTATCTGCCTTCTGTTTCATAATCTGAGGTTGCAGGATTCAAGATAGTTTATTTTATTTTATACGTACTTAAGTAAATAAACCTATCAAGGCCTTACAATGTTTATTTAAGTAACTACTATGTACGCATATTTGCTAATTTAACTATGTTATTTATATGACATCTAATCCCAGATAGTTTCTAGGCCTGTCGAGTTTAAGTAGATGCCTTTTTTTTTTTTTTTTTTTTTTTTTTTTTCGGATTGGCATCTCGCAGGTCAACCTAGGAGGTTGTCGGCTGCTTTACGGACTTTCCTGTGGTGCCTTAAAAATTATTATTTTTAGGGCCTCCAGCCAGGGCAAAATAGCTTACAAACTAAGCGACTACACGCTAAGGGCACCCCCTGTGGGGTACGAGCCTCGGCTTAGGGCGTCGCTGGGAGAGGACAGCAAAGGGACAGGCTGGATCGGAAGTTTAGATGCAGTGATTGAAAATAGTATAGTCACTTTCTTCGGCATATTTTGAACATCCTTCACTCCAAGAGAGTTGAAAAAACGCACGCTAAGACGACAACCATATGTTTGTTATTACCATTTCTCTGCTCATTATTAATTCAGCTCCAATTTCCCGTCAAATGTGACCACTCCTGAATATGTACTGAAAGAACATTCACTGAAGGGACAATACTGACAAACTGTCAAATTATCGCAATAGGGTATTTTACTCTATACGAGAAAAAATCTATAAATATGTTATTGAGACAGTTTAGGCATAAAGCAGTCGGAAAATGTAAGTTTTAGTTCATAAAATAACAAAACAAATTTTTTAATTCAATTCAAAGTTTTCAGTATTTTTAATCTGTTATAAAACACCGTGAAACAGTAGCGGCCATGTTATTACGTCGTACGGCTGTGTAAACAAAAAATTTACAACTGTCAGTCAACCGATTGGAGTACTTGGCGGCTTTGTACTTTTATTATTTTCGTAACCAACGTAATTTTTTCATTATTACACCTATTACAAAATATACTTTTAATTATTTTTAAATGATATACAATTATCATATTTAATATGAGGTCATATGATACAAAACGAACTGACGTCATTTACGCTAAGCAATATGGCGTCCAGTAAGAGGCGTTTTCGTCGTTCGTAAATTTGAAATTTTAAAATTTAGATGCATTTTTATGGCACTTATCGATTGAATAAAAATTTTGTGTTTTTTTTGGTGGCATTAGCACTACAGAATTTCATTGAGACACTTTTCAAAAATGGGTGTAATACCCTATTGAATATGAACCTTATTCTTTTGCAATTTAGAGATTGGTTTAACTTGATGTGCTGGCTTTTGTACACGCCAGTAATCAATTAACATACATTTTATGAACTGTTAAAATGCTATACCCCTATTTTTGTATCACATCAGCAACCTGTGACGTCAATTATTTGACAAGTCAATTGACTATTTATAGGTTTCAAAGTATCTAAAAATATTGAAGAGCTCATGGCTAAGTTAAAGCCGTACAGATCGATCGGTCAAAGGTTAAGCTACGCTAGCCGCGGTCGGTCTGTGGATGGGTGACCATCCCTTTCATACCGAGTTCCCTCCGTGCCTCGGAAAGCACGTAAAGCCGTTGGTCCCGGCTGTCATTTGTAGATCTTTGGCAGTCGTTATGGGGAGTCAGAAGCCAGAACGTCTGACAACCAGTCTTGCTTAGAAGTATCGTGTTACCCAGTAACTGGGTTGTGGAGGTCCGATAGGCAGTCGCTCCATGTGAAACACTGGTATTCAGCTGCAACTGGTTAGACTGGAAGCCGACCCCAATATACTTGGGCGAAAAAGGCAAAAGGCGACGTAGATGAAAGTGACTTTAGATGTAATATTACAATTATAATTGAAAATCAATCGGGTTTTAAAATATTCTTGAAATTGTAAGTTAACTTACTGGTGCTACACTACACCTGTCTTTTTTCGTCCAAAAACCCAATACTCTGTCAAATGTATGGTGTTGGTAGCACATGTGTGGTACCAAGGTTAGGGGAAGGATATCGGCACATCCTGTTTGCTATACCAACTGATTTCAAAACTTCCTTGTCAACAAAATACCTATAATAGTCAACCGTTACATGTTGCTAATTTTCCTGAAGGTAACTAGATTATGTCTATTTAAATGTTATTGTTTTGTAAAATGTAACGGTCATTCTAAATTAACAGTTTCTAACTCACTAACTGATGAAAGCAACAACGATGAAACTTCAATCATTACCTACCTATACCCTGTTCACAATAAAATTAGACATTTACAAAAACCTTTTTTACAGTCCGTCCAACCGATTTTGACTCATATTGCGTTGGTAGCATGACAAATGGAAACTGCAGTAAACAGTTGTTATTGTAACCACTTTTTTGCCTCTAATGTCATCCTTAAGCCTACGGAATAGAAGTCAAAATCGGTTGAAGGGACTGTAAAAAAGGTTTGTGTTTATGTCTAATCTTATTGTGAACAGGGTATAGACTTATTCCAACTATGTTGGGGTCGGCTTCTAGTCTAAGCGAATGCCAAAGTCAAAGTCAAAGCATTTACATATTTCTAATATGGCGACGATATACGCCGGCGACCTTGAGCGACCAGAGAATCGTATGCGCTGCGTCCAAAACTTTCAAAGTTTAATCGAAAAAATTAAATAAAATATAGTATAACTAAAAAAAAGGCGTATACTAAAAGATAGATAATAAAATTGTCTGTAAGATAGTAAAAGTTCCGTTTAAATATTCCTGGTAGATTTTGTGTGATTATCAATGTTTTGTCCGCGTCAGACACAACTTCACGATTTAATTAAACTATTTAATTTGAACTTAATCAAAAATATTCACGTACAAAATGATTAAGAGAATGTTCTAGTCAAAGTCAAAGTCAAAGCATTTATTTCAATTAAACCATTTGCAGGCACTTTTGAATAGTCAAAGAGTCAGTTAGTTAGTCAGAAAGTTGAAGCTAGTTGCTCGTTCCAAAACGTAGGGTAGGTCTCTATGGAGAAGAACGAGCAAGAAACTCCACGGACACTCTTTTCAATCAAGCTTTTACAAAATCCAGGCTACATTATTCTTGTTGCTTCTATATGTGAAAACAATGTAAGTGAAGAGAAATCCAAAACATTCTAATTAAAAATAAATTAATATAAAAGCCATGGCAGTTAAGAGATGACCAATCTCAACTGACAGCGCCCGTTCACGAACATGACGCGCGGATCAGCACCACTTAGCTCAACCATTTTGAAGGGAACCGAATGATCTAACCCACACGCCACCATCAGTGAGACATTTGAGCGAGCATGACAATGCTCTCAACTGCCATGCTCATTTATGTCAAACACATTGAATAAATAAATGGCTCCATAGTTCTCACATTTACATAATAATTGAAATAGTGCTATTCATTTACACATATTTTTTTCCTAATCATTTTTACTACACATTTTGACGTGATTGTCAGTTTAAAATCTGCAAAAGTCACTTGTTAGCGCCTTAAACCATTAACGAAACTTTTGAATTGTCAACGAGTCAGTCAGAAAGTTGAAGCTAGCTGGTCGTTCCAAAACCTTAGGTAGGCCTCCATGGAGACGAACGAGCGAGAAACGAGCGAGAAACGAACAAGTTTCAGTTGAATACCAGTGTTTTACATGGAGCGACTGCCTGTTTAATCTCCACAACCCAAGGTTAACTTAACTAGTTGATACTATTCAAATAGTAATAATTTTTTCCTGAACAAGACATACAGGATAAAATTGAATTCATTAGCAAATTTTTCAGAAGTGACTCAGACCACGAACCTGAACAATTTTCAGTATGGAGCCAACTCAAACAGCGCGAAAAAAAAAACAGCTGTTCCTTTTTGCCGAGTACCTATTGCACTTCTGTATAGAACAGCTGTTTTTATTTTCGCGCTGTTTGAGTTGGCTCCATAATGAAAGTTGTTCAGGTTCATGGTCTTAGTCACTCCTTAAAATTTTGCTAATGAATTCAATTTCATCCTGTATATATTTTTTTAAGGCCTACTTGTGTCAAAAACTTAATTCGAGGGTTATCGGTTAATAAGAAGTCCTATTACAAATATTGGTTATACATAATGGGCCCGTGTTAGTATGTAAACCGTAGTAAGAACACCCTGACTGGCTTAAGCGAATCTAGACTCCACTTCTTCCACAAATAGCAACCAAACAACGATATATTTAGTTATATTGTTGAAATAACTTCATTTCATGACATGTAAATGGCAAATACTTTACTATACTGCATTTTACATGCTAACATTTAGATAGCGCTATTTATAACGATGTTTTTCTAATGTTATAAACAATGTAGTATATCGACTTAAATTTTTCGATCAACCCCTAAAAAAATCTCGTTTGAAATAATCTTCATTCAGTTTGGCTCGTGACTACAAGTTTTAACGGCTACACCAAACATCCTTAACGACATGCATTCTTTAAACCATAGACACAGAAACAAGTGTCTCGAAAGTCCCAAAAAAAAAATAAGACGGTTATAAAAACCAGCTCCACCCCTCCCCGAATGCATTATGCACCAGAGCTATACAAACCAACACTGATTTGAATAAATATTTATTTCTTACACTCCTGTTCAATATTGTCCCTTAAGAGAAACGTATAACGGTTATTTTCGGATAACGGTTACGTTTTCTGTTAAAATTAGCCGTTATCGATTGGTTTTGTGACAGGTTTTTGAATGAATGAATGAGTGAAGTTTTTGGATTTGTAACTAGTGTTGGGATGTGCAAATAATGTAGGAAAGTTCATCATCATCATCATCATTTCAGCCTAAAGACGTCCACTGCTGGACATAGGCCTCCCCAAGGGGGGTTTTGCCATAATCGCCACGCTTGGCAGGCGGATTGGCGATCGCAGTATGGTTGTTACAAAGGCACAGAGAACGCTGCTGCCCATTCTCTGGTAAGTCCCTTAGTCGCCTCTTACGACACCCACGGGAAGATATGGGATGGTGCTATTCTTTACGTCCGACACCACACGGACTAGGAAAGGACGTAAGAAAGTTATAACTGGAGAAAACATCGATTCGATTAGAGCGTTATTTACTTCTATAAACTGACTCATTTACTCTTCAATATTTTGAAATTTGGTAATTAAACAGATTATGTATATACGAGATACGCTAGCGAAAATAATAACCAGTTTTTAAAACGGTTTTATCACAATCAAAGTTCCATGTAATACCTCGTTATTCAACACAAGCTATTGTGTCTATTTCTCGCCACTTCGAACGCGTGAAATTTCACCGATCCTCAATTTATTTGGAAAGAAAATATAGGCAATAGTACTCAGGGAGTCAGGAATCACGCAGCTTCAAATTAGCCGAATAGTTTTCAGAATCGTACCAATAAATAATTCCGGAGTAGATGCAGTATTCTTTCCTCGGAAGGCACGTAAAGCCGTTGGTCCCGGCTGTCATTCGTAGATCTTTGACAGTCCTTATAGGTAGTCAGAAGCCAGGAAATGTGACCACCAGTCTTACCAAGGGGTATGGCGTTACCCAGTAACTGAGTTGTGGAGGTCAGTAGGCAGTCGCTCCATGTAAAACACTGGTATTCAGGTGCATCCGGTTAGACTGGAGGCAGACCATCAAAATTGGGAAAAGGCTAGCAATGATGAGTTGCAGTAGTCTGATACTGAAAATAATTTATTTAAAATAATTTATGTACCTTCCGTACATTATTCCTGAGGGCTAATATTTTCATCATCATCACTTCAGCTTAGGTTTGTCCACTGTTTGACATAAGCCTCCTCTATGGCGCGCCATTTTCCCGGTCCTCTGCCTTCCGCATCCAGCCACCACCGGATACCTTCTTCAGGTCATCGGTCCATCGGAAAAAAAAAAATCGTTAATAAAATTAAATTGATAGGAATCATATGTCATTTGACATATGATTCCTATCATATTTCGGCTTGCTGATTCTGCGAGCAATGTCGGTGACTTTATTTCTCCTCCGGATTTCCTCGTTGGGAATTCTATCCCTTAGAGAAACTCAAAGCATTGCTCGCTCCATTGCCCGCTGAGAAACTCTGAGTTTGTGAGCTAGATCCGCTGTAAGTGTCCACGTCTCGACAGCATAAGTCATAACAGGCAGGACGCACTGGGGGCCAAGTCTGCTATTTTTATAATTTCGTCATTCCAACACGATCCCACTGTCATTTTGCTAAAAGTACGTAATCTGCTAAATTCATAATGGTCGATCATTGGTCTTTCGAATTAAAAGCAATAACTGCACAATGACGTTCTAATGGTAGGTCACTGATCAAAGGAATTGTCAAAATTTTAGCACATTACCGCCTAAGTCAGTCATTCAGTTGTCATTTTGTACGAGATTACCATTTTATATCATTTCTTTCAATGGCGTGTCAGTGGTTGACCATTGGAAAGTCATAATGACCCCATTATATTAGTAGATTACCAAACTTGTCAAAATCAACAATTATGAAATCAATGATAGACCATTCTGACACTATTGTAATAGCAGACTTGAGGCCCCTGGTCAAAGACTTTCGTCGAGTTAAACAATGACAAGCGACCACTATTTGGCTTCTGGACAGGACAGGAATATTTTACTATAGGAAAATTGACATGGACGAACTCGGGGATAAAAGCGAGTATTATTATCCGAGAACCGAATTGCACCCATCAAAATTTCGCGATATTGTCAGTGCAAACTGACAGTTACAGTTTTATATACCAAAGGGGCCAATACCAGACTTCTTACTTTCAACTTTACCCATTTATATACTCTACTCAACACATTATGTACTGCCATCATTCCTTAACACAAGCAAAGTCTACCCTCGAGCAACAATACAAATGCATTTTATAAAAGGGATGTTTTTTCTTTAACGGTAAAGTCTTCCAACGGAAAGGTCGTGACCTTAGGGGCGAAAAACGGGAACTGGCGTTGCAATATTGATTAAGTTTTTGTGTGTGAAATATTGTGTTCTTATCTGAGGTGCAGGAAAAAATAAACTGGCAAAGTGTGAGACGCTATACCACATGGTGTAACGCGATACTTCTTAGTAATATTGGTTGTCAGACTTTCTGACTACTCATAACGACTTTTTTTTTTTTGGGACAAGCCCGCCACACTATTCCCTAACCACTGTAACTCCACCAGTAAGCCAGAATCAACAGTGGCGACCACCAGAAAAGCGCCAGAGCAATGAAGCTCGACGAGTCCCAAAGAAACGATTCAACTGTGTTGGATCCCGCAACGAAATTAATCAGAAAAGAACAGCGGAGGAGTAAGAAAAACATATTTTCCACTTCCCTCCAAATCAAGCAGGAGGCAGAACAGAACTAGGCCAATAGGCACAAAGGGACGTTTACAACTGGGACAAACCCAGTTGCTAAGCACCACGGATTATAATTGACATAATTAATGGACCCTAAAAAGTGAGCTGTTACATTAAATTTGATTCCAATAATAGGTATGGCAAAAACGCTTGAACGCACGGAAATTAGTTCTAGTTTCCACAAGGTCCGCATAATAAACTGCTCCGGATGTAGCCTGTACACTATCCCACATAATATTGCGTTCTTTCTGCCAAAGAGTACACTCCCATAAGATATGATGTGCAGATTGTTCGTATTCGCAGTCAGATGTAGACTCATAACGACTGTCAAAGATCTACGAATGACAGCCGGGACCAACGGCTTTACGTGATTTCCGAGGTACGGAGGGAACCCATCCACAGACCGACCGCGGACAGGACCTTGACCGATGGATTCTCTTCCATGCTAAGGTAATCAGAATAATCTGCGACATTCTGCATCCGTGATAACCGATATTCAGTCAGACGAAATCGCGGGCAAGTTACTTATTCATAATAATTGAAAAGTTTCCTGGTACGATTGTTATTGAAACTTGTAACATAATATTTTGTTATTTGGTCACAATATTGCGTTATCGTGTACTGATAAACAGTCCTATTCCGTGTGATGCGGGTCGTTCCGATATTAATTAAATACGCTTTTTCTCCTGTGGTCAATTATTATCTTTAGTTAATTACTCATTGTCCTGTCCTGGGTAAAATCTATAGGATCATGGTATTTAGATTTTGGTTCTGAACTAAATGGTGCTGATCCATGCGTCATGTTCGTGAACGGGCGCTGTCAATTGAGTTTGGTCATCTCTTAACTGACTTTTAAGTAATTATTGTTTTTTTATGTTTTCTATTTCGTTACGCCTATTTACAAAAGAAAGAAAAAAAAGAAAAGAAAAAAGAGAGAAAAAAAAGAAAAAATAAAGAAAAGAAAAAAAGAGAAAAAAAAGAAAAAATAAAGAAAAGAAAAAAAGAAAAAAAAAAGAAATGAAAAGGAAAAAAAAATAAAGAAAAGAACAGAAAAAAAAATAAAGAAAAGAAAAAAAAAGAAAAAAGAAGAAAAAAAAAGATAAAAAAGGATAAAAAAAAAAAGAAATTGAGTTTGAATTTACATACATTTATTTCACGTACAGATTGACTGGCTTTGTTCCGTTTGTTGTCTTTAATTGCCACCGACTTCCAAATCTAAAGTCATGTGTGTGCTGTGCTAAAGTTATTTACCTATCACTTTTTAGATTTTGAAGGTCTTTTTTATAAAAAACCTTTTTTTTATCATCCATCATTCTTCACACCATCCATCCACATCTATATTCACAACTCTTCGTTTCATAACCCGAAACAATTGGACTGATTTACCATTTTCCTTCATAATCTCTCTCATTCAGGCTATGGTCACAAACTCCTCAATACAATCGCTTAAGGTCATAAGCCATACACCAATTAAGGGAACTGACTGAACAGTTAACAGTTTTTAGCTCTGACATCACCATTATAATCTAACTAGGTCAAATGTTTGTTAGTCAAAATAATGAATGCGCTTTTGTTTCTGCGTATTTAGATAAAATGAGTTTTTTCATCTAAATAAAAAAAAATGAAGACTGGGTAGTTTGAGACCGTGGCCGGAAAAAAGGAGATTACCAATGTAGGTATTGTACATATTATTTCGAAATTCGATTTTTAACAGACTTAAAAAAAAGAGGTTCTCGGTTCGACCCGTATGTTTGTATGTATGTATGTGTGTCCGCGATTATCTCCCGTTTGGCTGAACCGATTTTGATGCGGTTTTCAGAAAAATGTTTGTTACATTGTGGAGAAGGTTATAAAATAAAAAAATAAATGAATGAATAAATTTTTGTTTGTTGTATAATACAACAAACAAAAATTTATTCATCGCTTTTTACAAAAGACAACAAAAACCGAGAAGGCGTTTTCGTTTCTTCCATCTTTCCATCTTTGGAGGACTTTCAATCTCTTGGCGGTATTATTCTAAAATTGAATTCTCGACGCGTTCATCCTACCACCTCACAAGTCCCTCTCGAAATTAGAACGGAATCTCGTTGTAAATCCGCGTTGATTTAGCAACTTTAAGAACAAGTGTATAAGGTCGCTATTTGTTTGGTACTAAAGTGAGGCTCTAAGTGAACTTTACAAAATAGCACTACAGTTGAGTTCCTTCAACAAAATAATGTTTTTTTTTTTTGTGGAAATTAGGTCAAAGGATATTTAACCAGTTGTTAATCGTTATCTCAGCACGTGGGAGTTAAAAATAGTAGGTACAGAGTAGACTTTGATAGATTTTCAACTTTATTTGTAAAAGTAATAAGGTTCATATTTTATTGGGAAAATTTGACAGTTCGGTATGACTTGATGGGCTGGCGTCTGTACATGCGAATATAGATCAATGGTCTTGAATCTGTAATAGACTTACCATATTCTATGATCAATTTGAGGATTCCGTACCCAGAGGGTAAAAACGGGACCCTATTACTAAGACTTCGCTCCCTGTCCGTCCGTCTGTCACCAGGCTGTATCTCATGAACTGTGACTGCTAGACAGTTGAAAGAACAATGCCAGAAACTCTATAGAACTTTGCCCCACTCAATAAAAGTCATGTGCAATATGTAGCATCTTACTGTTTATTTATTGCTGATAACTAAACATTAGTCTTAGTGACTGTAGAACTTGCGGTTTCCGTTTAAAAAAACAATAATGACATTGATTACAGGTTAAATTACATTTTAGGTAAAATGAGTTTGTATTTTGTGGGTAGGTATTTCGTAATCCGCAAGTTCTAAAGAAAAACAATTTACTTTAGAAAGTTTCTGTATTCATTACAATTATTTTCATTAATTTACTTTTCTGTACATGGGTGGGGCAGGATCTGGCACTGTCATTTTCGCCGATGATGTATTTCTGTTGCCGCTATAGCAACAAATACTAAATAAAATAAATATTTAAGGGGGATCGTATACAACAAACGTAATTTTTGGCCGTTTTTTTGCTCGATGTCTAATGTTGTAAAGATAATACGTACGGGACCCTTCGTGCGCGAGTACGACTCGCACTTGGCCAGTTTTTTTTTGTATGTACAGAGGCCAGCACATCAAACTACTACAATATGTCAAATTTCTTTGATAGATTTTCAACTTTATGACAAAAGCATAAGGTTCATATTCAATTGGGAAAATTTGACAGTTAGGTATGGCTTGATGTGCTGTCTGTACGTAAAATAGTGCTAAATATTGTTTGGAGGCAACACTACGTGTGCAACTCGCACTTGACCGGTTAATTTTTTTATGCTAATAATTAAGTTTTTATTCGCTTATCACATTGAACTAACCTTCAATTCAAAACCCTGCACAATTGGCGAATAATAACATAAATAAAAGGAATAATAAAAACAAAACAATGATAACGAAAACCGTTATGCGCTTGCGTTATCAGCTAACTGATAATTTTGAATATGGAAACTGTTGTAAATGTGTGTCCCCAACTATGTTGGATGCAGGTAAATACCAGTGTTTTACATGGAGTGAGACTGCCTGTGTCAGCGGCGGGACCTTCATACAAGCCGAAAAGCCGGGCTTACACTAATAACCAAAACATGAGCTAATTAATAACTGAGCAAATTGCTGTTTTTTTCTTAATCGTAACATGTCTATCGGGCTTGCCCATGAAGATATAGGTATAAATGGAGCCAACACTTAGAACAAAATCTTGAAACCAACTGTGGGCTGATGCTCTCTTTCATAATGCATACTTAAGAACGAGACAGTGATATGTGTTTTCTTTATCTTATGTATGCATTCAGAAAGAGAGCGTCTGCCCACAGTTGGCTTCACTTAGGTATTTAGAGTGTTGCCTCCACATTTATCTATAGGCTTCTTGGGCTTGCCCTAACCTGGACCCCTAGGCACGCCACTGCTGTGTGTCTTACCTTCACAGCTTCATAAGCAAGAGCGTCGCTAGAACTCGCCAGCTGATGCCCTGGGGGTGGGCGGCAAATTGATATATGGTGGATAGGAAACATATAAATAATTACTCTCAAAGGCACATGTAGGTTTTGGAATGTCTAGGGGGGGGGGGGGGCAACTGCCCCTACCTGCCCCCCCCGGCGACGCCCTTGTTCGTAAGACTCGTTTTTCAGACTTTCTGATTAACTATACTATAATGACCTCAGATTATGAAACAAAAGGCAGATAGACCTCGCGGAACATTGAGAGTGAAGCCAAAAAAGCAAATACAAATTCAAAAGCGAATACCTACAATCTCGTGATTGTATTTGCTTTTGAATTTGTATTTGTATTTCTTTTTTTTTTTTTGCGATGCGGCGTTTCGTGCTATACTGACTCGGCTGATGCGGCGTTGTTGGTATTCGCTTTTGTATTTGCTTTTTTGGCTTCACTCTCAGTGTTCCACACGGTCTATCTGCCTTTTGTTTCATAATCTGAGGTAACGACGGTCCAAGTCTCAAAGATCTACGAATACTACGAATGATAGACGGAGCTAACACCTTTACGTGCTTTCCAATTCACGGAGGGGTTTCGATATGAAATGGATGATCACCCATTCAAGCCCCACCGCCGCAAGCAATGCTTAATACCATGTAATAATCCACCGCCGACCGCCGACAGGCCTACAGACAGGCCGACCCCGGTCAGAGTACTATACTCCTCAGCAGGGATAGCACCTCCACATGTTCGTAGGGACGTTGCGACTGCAGTCGAGGAACCTAAGTGACCCAGCCGATGCCCGCTGCACACTTTGGCAGGACACTTTTCCCCCACTCACTGAGTATTTATCACCAAGCGAGCATCTACCTTCCGTGGTCCATCTGGAAGTCCCAGAACCGCCTAAGGACCCAAGTAGGAAGGTGTAACGCCAACCTCGCTAAATGGGGCTATATACTAATTATCAATATGGTTCATACATAGCCTATTAACTATTCTATTTTTGCAATATTATCTATCTGCCTATGTGAAGGAAAACCAATTAAAACATTAATCCTAGAATTACAATAATAATATTATCCATTAATTAATACATAATTTCCTGCCTTAACTGGAACGAGAAACAAGTTTAGCTGCTGTATTATTTGTTTTGAAACTCGAATAAATTCGGTTACTCGTTGCAGATAAGGTAAGTTAGTATTTTAAACAATATGGTGGATTAAAAATAAAGCTACAAAAGTATCGGTGTAGGTACTTATCTAAACTAATATTAGGTTAAAATCTAGTATCTGGAAACAGGGATTGGGAGTGGGTGATGGTGGGAGGG
Organism: Charanyca ferruginea; assembly: GCA_947361185.1. NCBI lineage: Eukaryota > Metazoa > Arthropoda > Insecta > Lepidoptera > Noctuidae > Charanyca > Charanyca ferruginea. Next base: position 16,986,952 of record OX376081.1, read on the forward strand.
GGCAGGGTGGGAACTCCTGACCCCTTGGTACCACGCCCATGAAAGGAAAACAATTTTTTGTAACCTAACCTCTAAACACTAAAATTGCCTAAAAGGCGTCGACTGTCTGCAACGAGTACGAAAATTTGCGCAAAGACGGCCGCCATCAAGTCGACGGAGTCCCGCTGCGCGGAGCTCCTATTTCTGTCTGCAGGGTTTAAAGGAACCTAACTAACCGAACCTCGGAGTGTCCCTGGTGTCGACCTATAACCTAAATTTTTTCTTCTGTCCAAAAAGTTTGACTAAATGTCATTTCTTTTTTTTTAACGTTCCATTTTATCAATTTTGCACGATATTTTACACCACAAACAATATATTTTGACAGATTTGGTTGTCAATCGCCCATTTTAACGTCCTGTTTTCGCTTTTTACGTGTTATGATATGATTTGAGGTTAGTAACTTATTTTATTAATTTCTCGAAAACTACGCAGTTTCCTTTAATGAGAGTGGTAGTGCTATAATCGGAGCCCCAACCCCAACCAAATTCAACACTTTTTACCCCCCGACCCCTGTTTCCAGATACTAGATCCAACAACGATTTATATAGAGAATGATTTCCTAACCGATTTTAAAAATATATTTCATCAATAGAACGCGGTTATCCTTGAGTGCTTTCAGCTATATTTTATTATCAAAATATTAGGGATCCTTACGAAAAGTCACGCGAGCGAAGTCGCGGGCGAACTGCTAGTAAAAACAAATTTTGACAGGTTGTGAACTCCATTGCATCATCATTGTATAAAAGTCCAATCAAAATGCTTACTAAACAGTTAATGTATGTAAAACGTTATACAAATTGCATCATCGCTAACTAGGTACTAAGCAAAGAGGATAGCAGAACTTTGATCCCTTCAAAACCTGAACAACATTTACGAAGTAAGTTACGAATAGAATATAATTATAAATTAATAAATCCGTTATTATTCATTTAGAAAAGAAGTGATATTAAGTGACCCCATAGGGCTACTGCATAAATATTGATTGACTAATTTATTTAATCGATTACAATATGAATGCGTGTAATATGCATCTTAAAGCATCGAGGTCTTCTCCCCTTCACCATTTATCTAATTTTAACAATATAAGTAACCGATAAATGTAAATATCAAAACATTAACATACAAAAAAAGTGTATTCGAATGATAATCCATAATAAATATAATAAGTGTAAGGTATAAAACTATTGCTACAAAAAAAAAAACCTTTGGCAGAATAGCTGATACCTCAACCTCGCAACATTTGACATTTAAAACCTAACCTTAGCGCGCGAATCGCCAAAAGCAATGATTCACTAAATTTTAGAAAACTACCCTTTTTACGTATTATTTTCATTAAAAATCATTGTTAAACTTATAAGTAATCGTGTACAAGTGTCTTCGAAACGTGTTCTACAACTTTCGCATGAGAATTTAGTGTTAAAACTGTGACCACGAAGGTTAAAATCAACTTTCGTTCAAAACGTTTTGTTGCTTTTTTTACGTTAGAATAAGTGTACATCAATACCCGAAGGACACAAAGAAGGGTTTGCCGGTATGTAGAACCAGTTACTTCGATTTATTTACGACTGTAGATAGGTTATATAAAAAAAAATCAAAGGGGAATATCAAAGTGTCTTTGTTACCATTTTCGGCAGAGTTCTCTTACAAAAAGTTCTTATATCGATGTTAGGGGGCGTTAAATAAAGTGTAAGCGATGTTCACATGACCTGTAGGTTAGAATTGTTCTTTAGGATTGAATTGTTGTTGGTTGTTTAGGGTAGAATTTAGTTCAGAACCCTGAGAATATAATATAATATCCGAAATCCATATTGTTGAAGTTATAATCTAGTTTTAAAAACATGATTGATATCTTTTTTACACATTTAAGTAGTCTTGTTGTGAAGTTAATTATGGCTGTTGAGAACTATGTATTAGTTTAAAATAAAATTGTTGTTTTATTCTTTACAAACATGATTACAGAGAGAAGCAACAAAATGTAACCAGAATTTTGTAAAAACATAATTGTTAACAGTGTTTGTGAAGTTTCTGGTTCATTCTACTCCTTATAAACCTACTTATGTATTAGAACAAGCAACTAGATTCAATTTTCTGACCAAACTGACCGACTCGTTGACAATTCAAATGTGCCTGTAAATGGTTTAAATGGTTTAATTCAATAAAAAATAATAATTCAATCTAAAACTTGAAACCCTTTATTGCATTCATGTGTTACAAGTTTCCATAGAAATACTAAAAATATAAAGTCAAATTTGACTACACCAATAATACTCCTTATAACTACTTATTTACCTAATGATGGTGCTTCACTTGGTGTATTTGTACAAAATATATTCACCCTATTTGAATAATACAAATTTCACCCTAGAGTTATTGAAATAAAGTTGATTTTGTATTATCCAAATAAGGCGAATATTTTCTCAAATATGCCATGTGAACTGCCAGCATAACATACTGGGCATAACACCAGCTACTTAAACACCACTATTCAATTGACATACTTTTTGTGTATGGTATGATGTTGTATGGTAATTTATACTTAAGACATCGCTTCTCTGCCAAGTCAATTGACTAACTTTTAATTGATTTTGAAGCACAGTTGATTGAAATTATTTGGGTTTTCAGGGATAAAATGGTGTTTTTTTTAGAAGTTCTGTCTTTGGAGTTATCATTGTCAAATACCCAATAGTATATTAGACAGACACAGGTTATCATAGTGCAGGGTTGTGTCTTATAAATAATGGATGTAACTTTTTGGACAATAAACTTATTGTGTTCTACAATAAAAATATCTTTATATTTTTTTCACTCATATACCATGCTTAATATTACCATATAAAAATCTGTTTTATATAATTCTGTATAGTCCACCTCACAATTGCTTTAACACCCTAAGGTTGAATATATCACAAAACAACAAGGTCTATTTTTGCTTGTAAACCCACCAATAGTAAGTTAATTTCAACCTTAGTGAAGTTCTTATAAACTGTTTTTGTTATGTCAATCTTCCAGCAAATTTTTATTATTTAGATATCTTCTGATAAAATTTCCCTAGATTAATTAGCATCAGGTGATTGACAACAGCTCACCTTTTTTCCTAAGTCCTGTTAACCAATCTTTCCGGTGGTGCCTTAAACTGGTTTTAAGATCTCCAGCCAAGGCAAAAACTTATAACCTAACACATTAAGGGCACTCCCTGTGGGTCACCTGTGGTGGCCTCTGCTTGAGGCGTCGCTAGGGGAAGGCAGTAAAGGGACAGGCTGGCTCGGATCTTACAGCTCATCACTTAAATTCACAGATCACTACAGTACATAGATTAATTTGTATATACAGATACACTTTGAACTTCCTCTAAGTTAACGGTCCTTTTTAGGGTTCCGTACCCAAAGGGTAAAAACGGGACCCTATTACTAAGACTTCGCTGTCTGTCCGTCCGTCTGTCTGTCACTGGGCTGTATCTCAAGAACCACGATAGCTAGACAGTTGAAATTTTCACAAATTATGTATTTCGGTTGCAGCTATAACAACAAATACTAAAAACAAAGTAAAATAAATATTTAACCGTTTTTTCATATACACAATTAAACATGAACTAACATAACCATTTCTTTTTTTCCAGATTAATAACAGAAAACTTCAAAATAAACTCCGGAAGCAATGGAAAGAAACGGAAACAAGAAGACTCCTTAACAAACAACTACAAAATTAAAATGAACCCCCACACAATTGACTTTACAAAATCACCCTTATCACCGATATACACACCAACAAAACGAAGAATACTAGGAGAAATACAACTGCCAAAATCCCCACTCAACAGACTGAAATCTCCAATCACAAACTCACCAAAACCATTCAAGTCTCCGTTACAAACAATAAACTCTCCGCTACTGAATAGAACATCACCATTCTTGAACCAGAATTCTCCGTTGAATAGGAAATCTCCGTTGACAACGAGGGTGAAACGGTCAAGGATAACGAAGGTTATGGAGGAACGGAGTAGGTTTAAGATGTCTAATAAGGAGAATGATGCGCCTCTTATCAATGAGACATTTGTTAAGTTGGACGTTGAGGAGGAAACGAGGGATTTTCTGTTTGGTGCAAGATTCGAGGCTACAAGAGAGAAAGTCACGAACTGGTCTACTACAAAGGTGGGTGAATATATTGTAGTAACTTTATTGCATGTTGTTAAAATATTTAAGAAAATACAGTCTTTCACTGTTCAGGGTTTCTCAAACTTTTTTTAGCGTGGACCCCAAGTGCCAACTTACAATGATTCGCGGCACTTTTGATATTTTTACTAACAATACTCGCATAATAATATGAACGGCAATAGGCTGATATGATTATGACATAATAATATATTTTACTCATTTATTAAGATGGTTGGTGTTGCCTTTTTGAGGCAAAAATTCATACGACCTTTAAATCGCATCATTACACTATGCTTTACAATTTATATTTGGTCTGTGGACCGCAGGTTAGGTTACATGGTTGGTCTGATTGTCGTAAGTCTCGTAGTCGCATGCGCATCTGTTGAGCGCGGGGGGGTCGTGGGTTCGATTTCCAGGTCGGGCAGTGTTATTGAGTTTAGCACTCGATAATAATGTAGCTTGCTATTGGTGACATAAATCATTTTACCTATCATAATATTACTATAAAAAAGTTTTAACAAAAATTCCTTCATCGATTTCAGCTGGACTTCACCCATGCTCTCCAAAAATCACCAAAACAAGACCTCTACGTGCCTGAGAAAGAACTAACACAAGACATCGACGAATTCGAAACCCTCCATGACCTAGAACAAGAATTTGAAGCTGATAACTTCGACGAATGTACCAAATACGAAATAATCTCCACGGAGAGTCCAGACATCATCTCCCGGGGACGTGCAGCATCATCCAGAAAAGTTACCTCCAGAAACTTTGACTTCGGAGCACCGTTGGCTGACGATGAAGCTTCAACAAGCTTTAACAAACCCACGGTAACTGCCACACGGATGCTCAATTTCGATGATGAGGATTTCGAGTTCCCTTCTCCAGCGGTGAAGAAACAAGCAGCGAAGAAGTCTTTGAAGTTCTCAGAGACACCAACTAAGTTAAGGCATGAAAAGTCAGATTCCAGTATTGGGTCGATGTCCCAGTCACCGTTGCCAAAAACTGGGCTATACACCACAGAGTCCACTACCTCAATGGAAAGCGGTTTCATATCTGAACTAGAAGAGCCGTTCCTAGAAATTGAAGAGTCAAATTCGCCAAAAGTTGCCAACTTCAATGACCTGCTCTCCGGACAGATTAAATCCAACATACTTTCTGAAAAGAACTTTTTAAGAAGACCGTTGAATAGAAGTTTGAGCTTTAACCCTGAGAGTCGAGCTAGAGTCTCTCTATTCTCAGTGCTAGAGAACCCTAATCTGATGCAGAGGAATAAGAAGAGAGTAGAGAGAAGAGAGAATGAAGTAGCCAATAAGAGAAGGAGATCTAATTGTGAAAGTCCAGAGATAGAGAGGTTGCAGCGTCCGGTGTTGCAGAGAGCTTTTTCTGAAAACAATGCGCTGATTATGTCTGCAATGGCGAGATGTAAGTATTTTAATGTTTTCTAGATGTAAATAATATCTAGTTTTCGTCCACGTGAAATCTCACGAAATCTGGAATAAGAAAGTAACCAGTTTTGCATTTTGTAATATACAAGCAATTCATTTTGAGAACTTTTACGTGCAGATATCAATAAAAAGACACATTATGATTTTACTTTTAACCTTTCTAGTAGGAATAACCTCTTTAGCAATCTTTATTGTAACCAATTACTGGGAATGGCGAATATCTGCAATCCCCCTCAGTTTTGATTCGAAATTTCAATGTAATAGTAGAATGTCTGTTGTTCTAACCACTGTGTACATCTGTTTACAGCGGTCGTGGAGCCCGACTTAATAGGAGACTTCTCGAAGCCCTACTCGCTGCCCCTCACAGAGAGTGACCATTCGGACCTGAAGAGCATCTCGTGCGACACCCTCGCCGCTCTGCTCAGGGGCGAATACAAACATGTCATCAATGACTTTATGGTGAGAATTTCATTAATTGTTTATCAGGTACACAAAATTGTTACAATTACAAAAAATTGATGAAATTTTGGCATGGTAAAACTATTAATATCGTCTGTATATGACGAACTGACTAATAAATCTAAACAATTGTTTAGGTTCGACTTTCAATTCTATTCAGTAACTTGACAGTTAGAAATAATGATATCATACTAAAACTATTAGTGTTGGGATAGTGCACGATTTCCTTTAGTCTCTGTCTCTGAAAACGCAGTCTGCCAATTTCGCGTTATACCAAAATGTCATTTAAAATAAGCGTTGGGGCCTAGTATGTTTTTGACTATATCGCAATAGGTCTACTCCTCATTTTGCCCATTTAGCGATACGACTATGTCGTAGTAAACCTATTTCTCAGTATGGGCATTTAGCGATAAAACAATGTCGGCATGAATTTAAATTCATTCGCGAGAATCGAAAGTTCAGTACAATAGAGGGGATCTAGCGCTCGGCGGCCGCTACCGCGGCACCTCTCACTGCACTCGCTCTACAGCATCATGCTAATATAACCATTACACATCATTCTCACCCATACCATAATAGTCCACAACCCTCGCAGGTTAATTCCCTGGTTATTCTAGATGTTTCTGAATCTGAAGTCGAGTCACTCATTCTCCAGCTTCGCGACAAAAGTGCCGTGGGTTGGGATGGTCTGTCGCCTATGCTACTGAAATGTTCACGACACGTTTTGGTCCCACCCATAACTTTCCTCTGTAACCTATGCCTCAAAACAGGCGTATTCCCTGAAGCTGCTAAAAAGGCTATTATTCGCCCGATATACAAGGGCGGGGACAGAAACTGCGTCACCAACTACAGGCCTATTTCGATACTGCCAGCTCTTTCTAAGGTCTTAAAAAAAATGCTAAACAATCATCTAAGGCGTTTCCTTGATTAATACCATTTTAGCGCCGACAACCAAAATGGCTTCAGACCAAGGTTGTCAACAGAAGATGCTGTACTGGAACTAACGAAATCAGTTGCTGATAATTTGGACAGTAAAACTAAATGTCTCGGAATCTTTCTAGACCTTTCAAAGGCATTTGATACAGTTTCTGTCCCCAACCTCATTTCAAAACTGGAAGTCATAGGTGTGCGGGGTATTGCCTTGGATGTCTTTCGGAGCTACCTTACAAACCGTAAACAGCGTACTAATAGATACTTACCTGGGTGATGAGGAAATCACATCCTACGATGTTCCCCAGGGAAGCATACTGGGCCCAACCCTATTCGAAATTTACGTCAACGATCGACGTGTAAGATGAACCTTCCAAATTGCAATATTTACGCCTACGCAAATGATACTGCAATTCTAGTCCGTGATTCAACCTGGCATATGTTAAAGGCAAATGCGGAAACTGCAATATCTAAAATAATGATATGGCTAAACTCCAACCTACTTACCCTAAACCTAAATAAAACCACTTACATTTCTTTTAGACGTGGTAGTACTCCAGGCTCAGATTTCACCCTCAAAGCTCACTCCTGTCCTAACCCCACAGTATCTTGTGCCTGTCCCACGATAAGTCGTTCATACGCTGTCAACTATCCGGGTGTACAGATCGATTGCGGTCTAAGGTGGGACAGGCATATTGATACTCTTACCTCAAGATCTACGCGATTATTCCACATCTTCAAGTCCCTCAGAGATCCTGCCGACAGGGCCACGCTGAAGATGATCTATTACTCCCTCTGCCAATCTATACTCTGATACACTATTTGTGGTTGATTTTTAGTAAATAAGGAAAATCGTTTATATAAATTAAAAAGAGGAACGGACCCAATGTTGAGCCCTGCGGTACCCCCATTTTCACTCTTAAGCCCAATGAATTTACACTGTTAACTTGAAGTTGCTGCAGTCTATCAGTCAAATAAGATTTTACTAAGCTAAGAGCTAGTTTTCCCAGTCCGTAATGCTCAAGCTTTAAGAGCAGAGTTTCGTGATTTACGCAATCAAATGCTTTGTAGAGGTCGCAAAAAATTACAATAGCATCTTGCAAATCTTTCCATTACTTATAGATATGTTTAATTAAGGTGACACCGGCGTCAGTAGTACAACGTCCTCTGGTGAAACCATATTGTTGACCGTGTAAAATTTTGTGGCAGTTAAAATGACTGAGCATTTGATTAAGCATTACTTTTTCAAGCTGAAAACCGGCAAAACTGAAACAGGTCTTTGCAGTCGCCGGATTTATAAAGTGGTATAACTTTGCTGTACTTCATTAAATCTGGGAAAACCCTTTGGTCTACACACAAATTAAAAATGAAAGCTAAATTGGGCGCCACTGTCTCAATAATTGATTTACAAACATTAGTAGACATTCCTTATAAATCTTCAATACCCTTGATTTTGAGTTGCTTAAATAAAAGTCTTGAAAAGTTGAGTTAAGATATATGAGTGATCTGTGTGTATAGATTTCTAGTAGTGTATATCGTGTTTCTTAGAAAAGTTATTAAATTTCATATAAAATGTTGGCATTTAAGTACATTATTTAAGTTCATTTAATTTTGTTCATTTTTACACTACCTCGCTATCTTTTTTTTTGATAATTTCTGGTATCTCTTCAACTGTCAAGTTACTGAATAGAATTAAAAGTCGAACCTTAGAACACACCCCACCATAACATACTCGTACACTCGCCCACACTCAACACTTACCGTCTCTCTCTCTGTAGGTGGTTGACTGTCGCTATCCATACGAGTATGAGGGTGGGCACATCGCGGGCGCGGTGAACCTCTACACTCAGGCGCAGGTCCACGCGCTGCTGGACTCGCCCCGCGCGCCCGGCCCGCTCGTGTTCCACTGCGAGTTCTCTCTGTCGCGCGGCCCGCGCCTGTGTCGCGCGCTGCGGGCCCGGGACCGCGCGCGCCACGCGGAGCGCTACCCCGCGCTGCGGCACCCGGAGCTGTACGTGCTGCGCGGCGGCTACCGCGCCTTCCACGCCGCCGCGCCGCAGCTGTGCGCCCCCCGGGGGTACACGCGCATGCGCGAGCCGCGCGCCGCCGCGCTCTACCGCGAGCACCGCGACCGAGAGTAGCCGCCGACGTGGCCGACTACTGACGAGGGAACACATTAATAACACAAAAGTGTCAACGACAGATGCCATATTATCTATTACTGCTAAATTATGATCATTTTAGGACAAAGTGAACAATATTCTACAAATATGACATTTTTCATTATTTCAGGTCATAACCAAAAGTAAACTTTATCTAGATTTTACATTTTACAACGAAAAGTGACTCGAGTGAACTATGATCTATCGGTCAGCAACAAAGGTAGATTCTCATGGTTACATTTTCATATCTAAATACGCCGTAATACTTTTCACTATTTCAGGTCATAGGCAAAAGTAAACTTCATCTAGATCTTTATTTAGTGGCCAACTACTGACGAGAGAAATTATGTCTTTTATAAAAAATGTTAACTTATGTAAATAAGAGATGCCATATTATCCTTTCATTAAATGTTATTACCACTAAATTATGATGATTTTAAGATAAAGTGAACAATATTCTAGACATTTCACAAATATGTCATTTTTCAGTATTTGAGGTCATAGGCAAAAGTAAACTGTATCTAGATTTTCGATTCTTTAAAAATGTTAAGACTCAGAAACGTCACTTAATATTAATGAATCATCTTAATTGACCAACATAACTTAGAACGCTGTCAGTCAAAAATATTGTTGTTGACATGTGTAAAGTTATGTTGGTCAACTGGTCAGATCATAAAATCAAAATGGGCAACTAGAATCAATTTTTTTCTCATTTGTCGTTTAAAAGTGCCTTATAATGGTTTTGTTGAAATAAATGATTTGACTTTTGACTTTGTTGGTCAATTAAAGATATAATTCGATTAAGAAAAATATAATTCGTTATTATTAAGTGACGTCTCTGAGTGCGGCAGTTAATCGACTTTTTATTTCTAACCGCCGTGCCATCGTCTATCTAATCTGTTCCCAGCAATGTTGGGGTCGGCTTCCAGTCTAACCAGATACAGCTGAATACCAGTGTTTTAATCTTTGTCAATCTCTTAACCTTTTAACGGCCACGGTCTTGTATAGATGACAAACCAAACGCCACGGTCACGTCTACATGACAGACATGAGAGACGAATTACTACTCTATCTATGGTATTACTAGAAACTTAATTCCATAGAGCAGGGTATCTTAAACTTTTTGTAATCACGGACCACTTTCACAATTTAACCATTCCACGGACCCCTGTCAAAGGACATTTTAGGGAAAGAAAATAAGCCTTTTTTTCGAGTTCGTGGCTTGGCCGAGTTAACTGGACCCCAAGGGGTCTGTGGACCCCACTTATAGAAATGCTACCATGGAGTAAAAATTCGTAGCTTGGCGCTGAGCTTTGCTATTTTGACGTGGTGCTTAAAAGGTTAATTTTATTTGCTGTGTCGCGCTGCTGGGTAGACTTGAAGCAGATTACGATGTTTAGAGGACGATTTTGAACCGTTTTATTTTTTAAAATTTTTGAGTCGCTTTAACTAAACTTATCATACAATTTTAGTTTTTAGTAAGAAAAAATTATCTCCCACCTCTATTTAATTTAAGTTTTTTAGTTAAGCGCGTTTCAAATTTGCAATACATATTATAGTTATTGAAAGTAATATAGACGAAATTATATTATTTGTCCGTATTATCTAGATCTTTGTGGTAATTTTTCTAGATTTTTCGGCTTTCCTCTTCGTTTTATTAGACTAAATGTTGGGTATATAACATTCAAACATTATGTAGGCAGGATTAAAAGAAAGAGGTTTCAAAAACTGAGACTGTTGTTTTTATGTATTCATAATTTTATTGATAATCAGACTAGTTCCGGAGGTAAGCGCGTTCATACAAACAAACAAACAAACAAACTCTTCATTACATATAGAAAGATTACTAAATGTTGATTGTTATATACCGAATATGTTCCAAATTTTATATTTTAGCTAAAATGTAAGTTTTAAGCTTTAAATTTATATTTAGTGCCCCGACAATCTAATTTTAAGTACCTTGTATAGTTTAATTTATCTAAATTGTTACAAATTTAGGCAGATTTAGTGACTTGCAAACAGACATACTTATCACTATTCTGTCAAATTTTGTTACAATTTCTAAACGATTTTCCTCAAAAAAGTAACTTTTCGAAATTTTAATTTTTGTTTTTCTTCAATACATTCTTATTTTATTTTCAAAAGAATATTAATTTGCAATATTTTACGCTTTGATTATGTTTTTTTTAGATTTATTTAATACGTTTCAGTTATTAATGTTTATTTTTTTATGAATATCAATGAATAATTATGTTTTAATACTTGGATAAAGTTACTTCAAGTTCTAAACTCCTAGATATACAAAGATACATGAAAGACAATTCTCGTAAGTAATTAAATCTAATCGCAATGTTTTCTCAGCGACAATCGAATATCAAAAATGTGGGTTTCTTCATTTTATCAAGAGGATTTTTTTGCAGATTGAGACTGACATTAACTAATGAGCACATTCCTAAAAGTTAGCAGACTAGTTAGAAATTGGACACTAGATAATCAAAACAGCCTTAAAAACACTGCAGTAACTAGAACACGTATTTAAACTTAATTATTTGAAAAAAACTTACGAATACTTTAGTATTAATAATTTTGTACCCTATCTCTCTTATGTACTAAACTCAATTTGTTTTAAACGTTAGAAACATAACGTTATGTCAATGTTAGCATGTAATAAGTTTCTTTATTTCATGATAAATAGAAAGCAATGTGAAGTTTTAGCCATTTACATTAAATTAAAGGAAATATTATTGTTTAGCCATTTATTTTCTAATGGTATGACAAATGGAGTATAAGTTGAATTAAATTAACTTGAAACGTGAAATCAGTAATTGTATTCATCATTATAAACAACTTACTATGTCAGTAATGCCGAAGATGTCGATTATTTCTAATATTAAATGTTTTATTTTTTCATTATTTCAGGGTCAGTCGCATAGTATGTATAAGTTGTTCATAATAATAAGTTCAAACACCGCATTTCAGTTAATTCAGTAACATTTTGTATAAACTTTATCAAAAAAAAAAACAAGATTTTGTCTCTGGCCATCCTTCATTAAAACTTTTTTTACAAAAGAGTTCTTAGTGGAATATTGTCTATACTTTCATATTGTGTTTTTCTGAATAATTATTAATACTGAAGTGTTTAACGATTCCAATTACGCTTATTAGCATTAATTATAAGATTTGTAAATATTAATGTTAAGTATAAATGTATTGACTTCAATAGATTACTTCGCCTGTTCAGTTTAGTGCCATATTAGTGCATAAATGGTACTTTCTAACACACAGGAAATACATTTTAGACCTTAAACTCGAAATTATAATAAACTAATATATAATGTATAATTCTGTAGTATATAACAAAAAAAATTGTGAATTTTTAGTTATATTTTTTAATAAATTATGTGAAAATATATGAAAATTGTTGTTTTTATCCAGTACTAACATCAATCGCTTAGACCTTGTCGTATTTTGGTTAATAAGTAATGGAACTCGATGAATTTTGTAGATAGGCACTTTAAAATTATAGCTACAACCACTGAAGAATCTTTCTGTCTCAATGTTGTCATTATCGTCTGATTCCAGTGCCACAACTGTGCATACTCTGGTGTCTTCGCTGGTGTTTCATTCATCCTCACAACTCTTTGACCACTACCATCTTTTGGTAGAGTGGTCTTGAAGCCATGGTCACTATCAGTGAGCTGTTCTTGCTTGGTTTCAGTTAAAGCGGTAGGTGAGTTGGACCAGGGCCTCAAGTCTGCTATTACAATAGTGTCAGAATGGTCTATCATTGATTTTCATAATGACGCCATTATATTAGGGCCTCAAGTCTGCTATTACAATAGTGTCAGAATGGTCTATCATTGATTTTCATAATGACGCCATTTTATTAGGGCCTCAAGTCTGCTATTACAATAGTGTCAGAATGGTCTATCATTTATTTCATAATTGTTGATTTTTACAAGTTTGGTAATCTAAAAGTATAATGGCGTCATTATGACTTTCCAATGGTCAACCATTGACACGCCATTGAAAGAAATTATATAGAATGGTAATCTCGTACAAAATGACAACTGAATGACTGACTTGAGGGTAATCTGCTAAAATTTTGACAGTTCCTTTGATCAGTGACCTACCAATATAACGTCATTCTTTGCTTGCATTACAGTCATTGCTTTTAATTCGACCGACCAATGATCGAAAGGAGTTGTTTCAAAATGTATGGAGCCTGGGCCCAGTCCTTGTACACCATACTTAATAATAATAATATGTGGGGACATTTTCACACACGGCCATCTGACCCCAAACTAGGGAGACCCTGTACTATGGGTGTCAGACAGCTGATATACATACACAAATACATTTTTTTTTTGTAAATACATACATATATAGATAAACAACACCCAGACATAAGGCAAACACAAGTGCTCATCACACAAATGTTTACCCTGGGCGGGAATCGAACCTGCAACACGCTGCGCAGCAGTCGATCGCTCGGCCAATGCGCCAACCGTGTCGTCAACTTAAAAATAGGAAAACACATTTTAAATAGTTCTCAACTGTCCAATTACTTTAAAATGGCTTTGTGAGCAGGTAAAACACAAGAAATTGCACTTGCAATTGCAACACACAACAAAAAAACAGTCATGGCAGTAAGCTGTCATTTTGATTGATTAATGACGTTTGACATTAATATTTCGGTTTTTCTGCGTCGATTTGTGAATAGCCAGTTAAACAGATGGAAAAAAACGGTGCTAAATTCAACAAACGAAAACGACGTTCTTAAAAAGAGCTCCAAAAACAAGAAACAAAACGAGACGAACGTGACAGAAGTGACACTGTTGTGACACTGACAGCTGACAGTTCTCTTTCTATGATCGATCTATGGTTTAGAGAGTAGCTAAATCTGAGTGACGCCACAACAGTATGCATTTACATGAATTATCTGTATTTTTCCCGGATTATACGGAATTTTCTCTTTTTTTTGAAGTGGTGTACATAGACTGGGCCCAAAATGAAACATGTCCTTTAGCAGATTACGAACTTTTAGCAAAATGACAATGGGATCGTGTTGGAATGACAAAATTATAAAAATAGCAGACTTGGCCCCCAGTTCTTGCTCGGTTTCAGTTAGAAGCGGTGGGTGAGTAGGACCAGTATATGATTTACATCAGGCAAAGTAAATAATGGTCCTTTAGGAGTTAAAGACGTTGTTACTTCTGTTGGATAAATAGTTGCGTGTACATGGTCTGAAAGTAGTTTCGGAGGAGGCTTTGGACCATGGTACCAGGACTTTGGGTCAAAAAGAGAAGATATTTGTCTGCAGTTTTCAATCATCATCATCTGCCTAGCCATTTTCCAACAATGTATCGTCTGCTTCCAGTGTAACCGGCTGCAGCTAAATACCAGTGTTTTACATGGAGCGACTGCCTATCGGACCTCCACCACCCAGTTACTGGGTAACACGATACCCCTTGGTGAGACTGGTTGTCAGAATTTCTGGCTTCTGACTACCCATAACGACTGTCAAAGATCTACGAATTACAGACAGGACTAACAGATTTACGTAATACTAATATCAAGCTATTAATAATAAAGGATTATGAGTTTATTTTTTAATAATTCTAAGATTTCCTTCACTCGTTATTCTGTAGATGAAGGTAACTAAAATTATGGTGAGTGTTAGGTACAGACGCCAGCACATAAAGCCATACCTAACTGTCAAATTTTCCCAACTAAATATGAACCTTATGCTTTTGTAATAAAGTTGAAAATCTATCAAAGAAATTTGACAGATTGTAGTAGCTTGATGTGTGTGTGTGTGTGTGATGTGTGCTTTTGTGTGTGTGTACTTAAATATTTTACTCACGATTACTTAGTTATTAACAGTTAACAATATTATTTGTTCTTTTTGACGTGAATAACGTCTTATAAATCAATGAACACCGACTGCACGCACGAAATAGTGTCACGTTCTGGGTGCAAGCGAGAGCGCGGAACAAGCGATAGAGAGGCACGACCGGCCAAAGCAATAAGCTCCGCCCACCTCGACGGAAGCCATTATTTGCTTATGTTATATATGATAGCCATTATGTTTCTTTATGACGTTACCACGCAAAACTATCGTCCGATAACCGACTTTACAGACAACCAATTTTTTTATTCAATTCTAGTTTTATGTGGTATTTTTTGTATGCCTATCTGATAGCTAACAATATCTCGATTTGTGATTCTTGAATGTAAGAATGTGTAGGTACATTTTCGGTAAATGTAGGCATAAATCTTGTCAAGCTTTTTTTAATTGTATTTGGTCAGAATCTCAATCAAATGGAGGTTCAGGTTTGGATTAAACACAAAAATACTACGAACTATCCGCGACTATAGAACAGCGACTGCACGCTTTCATTTTAATATAAAAATACTAATATTTTTATGGAATCATAAAACTACCAACATTATGCATTATTTTTTATTAAGTATTTCGAATCTGAAAAAAACATTTCTACATTTTTATTGATATTAAAACTGAAGGGGTAACTTAAACTAGGTAAATATTTTATTATTTCTTTCAATATCTTAAAAAAAAACAATCCTTTAAAACTGCTTTTAAAATAAAATAAAGCATTTTTTATATCATAACTTCAGAATTAAAACTAAAATTAATAAGCTTTAAAAATAATTATTAAATTAATTTATCAAATTAAAGTAGGTAACTCTCTAAAAATGTGAATATTTACCATTAAAAAATTATAGCAGTTATTTTCTAATTAAAGTATTATACTTAATTATTTAAAACTCATTAAGTTTTTATAAAATGTGCTAAAACGACATCATTAAGTTAATTTTGAAATCATGGAAATCTGTTTTAATTACTTATTTGATACAAATATTATGACAATTAAATCTTATAAATGGTAGATAGTTAATTCATTTTTTATTTTACAATAAATATGCTGCTATTATTGTTAAGTTTATTTTCATACGAATTGATATATTGCACCCAAGAAACAAAAGGTACATAATTATTTTACTATTTTTTTTTAATTTACGTACCATCCATTCATTAATAGTGTTTGAGATTTTATCTCTGCGGAAGAGAGGGTGTAGAAGTACCTCAGAATACTTTCACACCTACGACACTCCATACAAACGAAACGATTTCATTACCTACACTACTACCGAAATAGCAGAGTGTACAAATACGTGCGTGTGGTGTCCGTGTGGTAGTCCGTGTGGTGTCGGATGTAAATAATAGCGCCATCACATATCTTCCCGTGGGCATCGTAAGAAGCGACTAAGGGACTTACCAGAGAATGTCCAGCAGTGTTCTCTGTGCCTTTGTAACAACCATACTGCGATCGTCAACCCGCCTGCCAAGCGTGGCGATTATGGCAAAACCCCCTCTTGGGGAGGCCTATGTTCAGCAGTGGACGTCTTTCGGCTGCAATGATGATGATGATGATGTGTGCGTGTCTACGCGCCGCTTGAACTAAAAGCAGTTTCGAGAGCTCGTTCGACGCGGGAAGGGGTGAGGAACAGTGTTTCAAAGGGAGGAGGGCGTGTCGCTACTGTACAGTAGTAGGTACTAATATTTATAGTGTGATACTTTTCCCCCCGCTCAGTAATCGCGCTTGCGCTCACGACACCAACGAGGAATTCAATTACAGTGATGCATTACCAACAGAAAAAACATTACAATACCTAATTAACCAGAAATTCTTTAAATTGCAGCAAAGTTCAATGAATCCGCATTGATAAGTCAGTATCACCGAAACTACGTTCAAGTGGAAGACTTCATTCAAAACGCGAAAAAGCTATTTCATGAAGAAGGACCAGTACTAAGAGAAGGCGACAACGAGCTTATAACGACAAGAGATGGGGAGTTCCACGACCATAGCAACACGAATGCTTTCTTGGGGGATAGTCCATCGTTAGACCAAAGAGGCCTGAATACTCTACATACTCCATTTCTTCCGCTGATCAAAAAATCCCGACCATTGTTTCCCTTCTCCATTACACCTTTCACCACTGAGCTAAACAGCCGACACTTGAAATGGGACGAGATATTTCCTAACGCGACTGTTTTCAATACAAATGGAAAACTGCGTATTAATCCTGTACTAACAGAACTCCAAACACTTGATCCTTATACTTCAAAAAAGTTAGTGCCAGGTCTTAAGGACCAAAGGCCGAAGGACCAAAATTTTTTTTGGCCTAAGTCCTATACTCTGAAACTCAGACCAACATATCCCAACGCAACTTCTAGTTCTCAATTCGTTCAATGGAGAGCTCTGTCTTCTATCAGTCCAAGAGGTACTACCACTTTAGTAACTCCAAATTTCGATGATGATGTCATGAAGTTATGGCTTCGAGAGATAACTGTATACACTCCAATTGAGAAATGGGTGAAAAATGTAACTACGCCGACTGAAATAACACCGAGCTACGATCAAACAAGTAAGAATTGAGCTTAGTTAATGCCAGAACGAACCAAAACACAGTCTTTCAATAATTAAAATTAATTGTGTCCAACTACATCAATATGCCAAATATATTACATCACTATCCAGCAATAATAGTTCAAAGAACATCCCAAACTAATGCTAAAAGTAAATTAAAAATTATTCGGTGTTAAATATCATGATTATTTTCTGAACTGGGGGATGTGGCTTTGTTCTTTGATGTGTGTTTGCAGAGCGAACATCAATAAATTGTGAATTTGAAACCGGTTGCTATCGGTGAAGGCAAATATCGTGAGGAAACCTAGACGTCTGTTAAATACAAGTCTTGAGCAAGCGTGTTAATCAATGCTCATGGCTTCTCAGTATGAAAAGAGGCCTTTGCCCTGTGCAGTGGGACAGCTAATAAGCTGGTATTACACCCTGCTCAGTTCAGACTACGAAATGCATATCGAAAGTATAACTAAAAAGTTCTAGTTTGCTCGGTTTTTTAGGTGATCAAAAATCCCGTTACTAATTAATAAAGATTATTTACCACCAGCCCAACACACTCTACAACCCATAACCCAAACATCGGTGGCCAACACAAAGCAGGCAGGCTCCAAGGACCAACCACCAATCGACAGACAAGGTCTCATCTTGCAGCCTGACAAACCAATCGAGGTTGAAAACTATGGACACTCAACTGCACAGTCCTTTATTGAAGATGTGAAGGCATCTGTTTACTTGAGAACTGCTCCGGAGAAGAATGAGGATATAAGGACCACGGTGGTTGGTGGAAGACCAGCGCATTTACGTAACGGTGCTAATATCCTGATGGAATCAACTACTGCAGGAGATGTGTTGCATAGAGGTTTGTATCGGTAGGCTAGTGTAGACATCATCATAATCTTCATCTTCCTTCTTTTGTCCTATGTTACTTGGTGTCGGGGCAATGTCTTTTTCTTACACCTCGTTCTGTCAACCGTCATGATATCACTGATTCCTTTCGCTTTCATATTATTTTTGACACAATTCATTCATGTTTTCTTTTTCCAAAGACACCAATTACCCAATAATTCCATGTCGCTCTAAGATGTGTGAGTCGCTCCATGTGAAACGCTGATATTCAGCTGCATCCGTTTAGATTGGAAGCTGACCACAACATAGACGGCAAAAGAATAGGTAGATGATGACCATTACCCAATAATTCTAAGGCACCACTACTTTAAAAAACCTCTTCAATTTGATTTAGCCCTGCAAACCTAGTTAATGTTCACATCCCTGTCCAATGAATTACATATAATGCATTGCGATTGTTTATCTATTGTGGCTGCTTGACGGACAGTCAAAGTGTAAATAGAAAATTAGATTTATAAATCAATATAAAGTAAGGCAATTGAGTTAGCAAATAAGGGACGTCACAGCAGACTATTGCAATACAAAATCTATGGGAGAATCATATTTTGGCAGCTCATAAAAAGTAGGTATCTCATTTGACTGCTGGTGTATCCACTCGTCCCGTATTCTTTAAGCATCTTTCAGGAGTTGAAAGTACTCATGAATACGAATCAACATCATCGTCATCGAGCTTTTAGAATCATCATCATTATCTTCCTGCTCTTATCCCATGTTACTTGGTGTCGTCGCAACACGTTTTCTTCTTCCATTCCGTCTTGTCTACCGTCATGAAACCACGAACTCCCGCGTCTATATCATGTCATTTTTCACACAATCTATTCATCTTTTCTTCGGCTTTCCTCTTCCTCTCCATTCAGCCACAATTTGTATTCATAACTCTTTTGGGCACATGCGTTTCATCCCTTCTCTTTACATGCCTATACCAAGACAAGCGATTCCCTTTCAACTTTCATAATGCGACCAAAGTAATGTAAAAATAAATTGCTGTTATTTGCAACAATGCACTGCAATACGATTAAAATAAACAGCTGATTTTCTTTTCATAAGTCACAGTTGGACATGTAATTAAAGTTATAAACGAACTAAAACCGTCACGGATAGATCTAGGAGTTGCTAGCAGGATATAAATTCACGCGGCATTTATTATTTTAAGCCAATTAAGCAATTTTCAACTCTATTACTGCATTTTCATAAATTCATCAATGAAAACTACTCAAACATTTTGAGCTCTGTCTACGTCACATGAAGGAGAGTGATAACTCAATTATTATTTCCACACCCAGATACTCCGAAAGAATCTCCTAACCAAATCAGAAGATATCATTCAAAAGCGAGAAAGGGAACACAATATCACCATTCATACAAACGAAACAGAGAGAAACAGAAACACTCGGAGTATGACAACGAAGATAATTGGAGAAAGTTGCAAGAAATAGAATACCCAATGATAAGACGAACGAAAGAAATAAAAGAAGATAGGAAGAACTTCAGCATCAACAAGCCACAGTCACGCTTCAAAGTGGTAAAACAAAAGACGGACACATTCATGTCAAACTTAGTGACGAGACCAAATAAAAAGTAAGTAACGGGTGCTTTCAGCTCAGAGGGCTAATTCACGTAATTTTATGACGCGCCGATGAAGTTGTAGTGCAGTTGCAGTTGAGTTCAAATTTGAGTGATAAACGGTATTCTTGTAATCATTGAATTGCGCGTAAGCTGCGCGTGAACTGCACGTCAACTGTACGACAACCAACTATATCAAACTTACATATGGTGTAGCCACATGAGAGAAAAAATATTACTCACTAAATTATTGAATAGAATCGATTACATTTCAATGAATATGACGTTATACAGTACAGACAGTACAGATTTTAGTGCTTTTTAACTGTCATTTTGAGACGTCAAACGAATAGTAGAATACCGATCATGATGCGTTCCGAAGCACGCACCAAAGACGCGCAACTGTAGAATACTCGCACCGTTATTGCGCTCGCGTGACGCGAACTTGACACGAGCGTGTCTGACAGCGGTAGGGAATACGAAAAGCGTTGTTTTGATCGAAACTGCAACTGCACTTCTTTAGTTACGTGAATTAGAACACAGATTACTTGTATCTTTACATTTTTAATTGTTTTATATTGCTCTTTACCTCCAATACTAACACTTATAGAAGCAACAACAATAATGTAACAAGATGTTTTTTTTTAACTTTGGTCCAAAGAGCATCCGTTGAGTTTCTTGTTCGTCCTTGTCCATAGATACCTACCTATGTTTTGGCACAGTAGGTCGATTCTATAAAATTCAAACAACAACTCGCGTCTCACATCGCTATTCACTCTCACTTCGCATAAGGTTCAAAATGACCTTGATATATTTGACACTTTAAATCGGGTTCGAGTGCGAAGTGAGCGTCGAAGTGACGGGGAAATTACCTTACAGAATGCCACTTCTTACATCATCTCATACTTTACCTGTCAAAATCCCCCTGTCAAATTAGTTCAACTCGCTGACACGCTCGCAAGGGTGGCGCTAGTGTAAATTCGAATTATCAACCGAGTTTTTAGAATGCCAATCAAGAAACTCACAGCGGATTCAGATTCGAAGTTTGGAATGAGGTCTTACAGAATCAAAATCAATTCTAAAGTACCTCTAAATGGTTTCATCATCATTATCATCATCAGTTTAGCTTACTAGAGGTCCACTGTTGGACATAAGCCTCCACCATGGCGCACCATTTTTCCTGGTCCTCTGCTTTCTAAATGGTTTAATTGAAGTACTTAAATATTTTGACTTCGATTTTCAGACTTCTATAGTGTTAAGCCAAGATTAAGAGACGTTGCTTGGCATGCCTTTATGCTGAGTAGCATTGCTGTCCAGGGGACGTCTTTAACGACGAGATAAATTAATTGTAATTGGCACGTACTTCGGTTTAGCTCTATTCCCTTCATTATCTTACCCGTCTTATAGTTTTAAATTGTACCCACAGATTAGCATTCTGTTATCAAGTAATATTTTAAAAGAGTTTTCATTGAGTTCCTTGCTCGTCCTTCTTCACAAACACCTACTGTTTGGAACGAGCAACTAGCTTCAACTTCTTGTCTGACTTCTTGACAATTCAAAAGTGGATAAACGGCTTATCTAGATACCTAGCTACCTACTTATAATACAATAACAATAAAGTAATAAAAAGTATGTTAATAAAAAAAGAATCAGGGACAGCAGACGTGGCTCATATGGCTGCCTAACTTAAATGAGACTAGGCCGGACATGTCTGCCGCATGTCGGACAAACTGTGGGCTCAGGTGACACAGAACAGGGAGCCAATTCTGATATTTTTATAATTTCGTCATTCCAACACGATCCCATTGTCATTTTGCTAAAAGTTCGTAATCTGCTAAATTCATAATGGTCGATCATTGACTGCACGATGACGTTCTAATGGTAGGTCACTGATCTCCAACAAACTGTCAAAATTTTAGCAGATTACCGCCTAAGTCAGTCATTCAGTTGTCATTTTGTACGAGATTACCATTCTATATCATTTCTTCCAATGGCGTGTCAGTGGTTGACCATTGGAAAGTCATAATGACGCCATTATACTAGTAGATTACCAAACTTGTCAAAATCAACAATTATGAAATCAATGATAGACCATTCTGACACTATTGTAATAGCAGACTTAAGGCCCTGGAGCCCTGAGACAGTAAGACTTCGTCGCGGCAGGCCACGAAGGACATGGCGGGATGAACTGGACGGATTCCTCCAAAACTGGTGGGAGGAAGCCATGTATCAGGAAAGATGGAAGGCATGGAGGGAGGCCTTTGCCCAGGAGTGGGACGGAACAGGCTAACAAAAAAAAAAGCATCAGTCAAATACTACTGAATATACGTATCCTGTTAAAATTTTGCATGATCATTCCCTACTGGTGTGGTCAGTCATAGGCTATACTTTATTATCACTCTATTTGCTAGTGGGGATGAGCAATGAAAATCTTGTATTATATCTATTTTTTTATTATATCTTGTATTTACTGTTTACTATAGGATTGCTTTAAGATCAACTAGGTTCACTTGGAGGATTGTGATGGCTTAGTAAATAAAGCATATTTCCTTCACACTGAAATCCACATGAGAAAAGACGCGGGTACAGCTAGTTTAAAATAATAGATTTAATTTTAATTTTCACATTTTATTTCAGTGGGAAACAAAGAGAACCAGCCGACTCTCCACGCGCGTTTCAATTTCATATCGACAATGTACCAAAATATGAAAAACGTATTGAAAGACGACGTGGCTTTCACATTAACAAAACATCTTTCTACAAGCGACTGAAAGACCGATTAATGGCAGCAGAATCACAGAAGAAGGCTAAGAAATTGAAGCTGAAAGCAGAACTACTCCAGAAGATTGTCGAAGGCTCAAGTTATGAAGATGCAGAAGCGTCGTTGAGGAAGAACTTGATTGATGCTCTTAAGGGAAAAGCGCTAGAGTAGTGTCGCGACATCTACCGGACTACATGTGAACTACTACTGACAGATCCTGCATCGCGGTATCAAAGTTCTCCGCAACATTAGCATAATACAGGGCCTTTCATTACGGGCTTTCTATCTTTAAAAAAATAAAATAATTAAAAACTACACTTTAATATACCTAATCTATACTAATATTATAAAGCTGAAGAGTTTGTTTGTTTGGTTGAATGCGTTAATCTCAGGATCTACTAGTTCGAATTGAAAAAATCTTTTTGTGTTGGATAGTCCATTTATCGAGGAAAGCTATAGGCCCATGCGAAGCTGGGTTGGGTAGCTAGTTTCAAATAAAACAAAATGTGTGTATCATCGAAATTTTATAATCAAACAGTGACATTTTCGATATGCATTGGACGCTCTTGGATCTCATATGAATTGGCAACGTCTCAATTCCACAATTTTAATTGTTGAACATATTCGTCAAGAAATGGGCCACTTATCTGAAGATGATTTTTGGATGAAGCGCGCGGTACGTTGTCCTAACAGAACATCCATTTTGATTAAAAAAATATATCATTTGCACGTGTTGTTGAACCCTATAACCATCCATGGTGATTTGGCAAAACAGACTGAATAAATGACAGCCAATTTGACAGATGATTTTCAACAATATGGCCGCTATTAACTGTCAAAGTTTGGACGTCCCTATTGGAAGACCCGTAATAATAATGTACAATCAAATGGCGCATGTATGAAAGATCATCTCTGATTTCTATTTTTTTGTATTCATTCATCATTATCATTTCAGCCGAAAGACGTCCACTGCTGGATATTGACCTCCCCCAAAGGGGGGATTTTGCCATAATCGCCACGCTTGGCAGGCGGGTTGGCGACCGCAGTATGGTTGTTACAAAGGCACAGAGAACGCTGCTGCCCATTCTCTGGTAAGTCCCTTAGTCGCCTCTTACGACACCCACAGGAAGATATGGGACGGTGCTATTCTTTACGTCCGACACCATACGGAATTTGTATTCATTATTGTCAGGAACTGAAAACCTGGCTAATGATAACCCATAGTTTGTTCGTTATTTAGAGCATCACATGCCGAAAGATACGTCTTAACCGTAATCAATATGTTAGCTACTAGGTGTGGTAATGTGTCAGATTGGCCGAACGATGTATGGAAAGTACAATATCACCATTATAGTTGGTAGTAATGCAAATATACCTTGTAATGTACCTTGTAATGAAATATGTGTATCAGGAACATAGACGTCACAAAAAGCTAAAACCAAAATTTAGGGTCCGTAGTCCGTATTAAAATAATTTAAATAATGATCGTTATAGTTTACGTGGCAGAGGTCAAAGATATCTAGATATCTTATAATTTCTAAAGACGAGCTACGATTTTGGCCAGGCGAAATGGTCTATGAGAATGCTTTTGTTGAAGATGCTATTTAAGAGGAAACACAAGGGCCGTTTTTCCATACAAATTTAGTCCCGTGTTTCCTCCCTGGATAATGCCAGTAGATCAATTATTTTTTTTTAAATATCCATGGCTACTATTGGCATGTCCCTATGTTTTCCTTTTTCTCATAAATTTATTATTAAAAGAGATATGAATATTCAAAAACCTAAAAAATTGGCATGATTTTCCGCTGTGTTCAAACATTCAGAAAACAAATTTGACTTGATTATATAAAAAATAGAAAATATAGGAACACCGCAAAAGCCTTTCTTTATTTTAAAAAAAGCAGTTAAATCGGTTAAGTTTTGGAGAAGAAATCAGGGGACTACGAATCATTGATTTTGTGTACTTTTAATAGGTATTTTCGGTCAAAGCTGCAGTTGTCTCTATCGCGCTCTGCGGTTCGTGTTCGGGCATCGCGCGACAGCAATAGATTTTACAAATACATACCTAATTTTCAATTCTCTAGTCCGTGGTATTTCCTCTTAAGTCTCTAAATACTGATAAATTATACTAGTTATTATTATATTGTTAAGTAACTGATTATGTTTATGTCTGTGACTATGTTGACTGGTAGAAAATGCCTATGGCATTAAGTACGCCTCTGTACATTGTGCTTAAATAAATAAATAAATATGTCTGCGGCTATCTCTGTGGCAATGGCTGTGCCTATACCTGTGGCTGTGCCAATAATGTACAATTTTAAAACTAAAGTAATTGATTACCAGAAATGTACTTCAAGTACATAGCAGAATCCTTATAACAGTTCTATCAAATATTTACAATTCCAAGCCTAAAGTGTAAGTGTTCAACATTTCTACCTTGGAGAATAACCAAGTTTACAACATGCTAACATTGAATTATCAGCTGTAGCTTTATAACTAAAGGACATGTTAGGTTTTTGTATGGAGACTGGGCTTTAATTCGGAGCTGCTGTGAACAGGGATGAGATTATATTTTTATGAAAGTACATAAATTAAGACGACTTTATGTATATTTTTTATTTTTTTTTAAATCACCCTTCCTAAATTATTATATTTTTAATTAATTGTAATTTAAAAAATAAATTGCAACCCACGGTAATTATTGATTTTGGCAACACTTTTCGGTTGGATGTCATTATTGTCATTATGAAAAGTATAAACGTCAATCAAGTGTCAAATTCAATTATAATTGCGTACCTATGCGCGCCCTATTATTAATATACTCTGCGTATGCGTCTGTGGTTTGCGTTACAACAACGGAACGGACACAAGTGATTTGATTTTTTTTTGTTTTTGTTGTGTTATTTATGTTCAAGTTTCTTCTTCAGTAATCTTTAAGTTATCTTTATTTGACCTGGCTTTTAATTTGGATTCTTTCCTGCACAGTATCTTGATAATATAATTATAAGGGATGATGTTGAAAATGAAGAGGTAGAATAAATACAGTCAAATATAAGTAAATGCATTACTTTTATTTCTCTACCTAATACACAAAAATGTTCACCTATTCTGACCTGCTGAAGCGACTATTTACAAAAGGTGAACAGGTTCAATCCATTTAAGTCTGTCTGTATCTGGACTGTTTGGTTTACTGGCCTGCCTTGGAGGAGACGTAAAACCATCAGTAATCATTTTGCAATTTATTGAATTCATGATGATAAAGTCATAAAGTCCCAAATTGTAGGAGAAAATAAGGATATTTGATACAAATAAATTCATACACTGTTTTAAGCTTTCACGGTTTAAAACTAAACTTATATTGTCACACGGGATATCTTCCGTGATACGCGATCATGGCGCTTGCCAGCGTCGAAATATCGGGAGCTCAAAACAATGAACAATCACGGAAGATATCCGATATGTGACAATATAAGTTTATATAAATTCCTTACATATCCTTATCATAAACCAATACACACCTCAGATGATGATTTTACTAATATCAAGTAGAAATTACAAATATTAAACCTAAATATTCATAAGCAAACGGAAAAATAGCGATTCTAACAATGAGACTAGGGACCGACATGACATCTGTGTTGTGTGTTAACTGTGTTGTGTCAGTAGTGTAGTAGTGTCAGTGTCACACCACCATGTGTGGTGTGACACTGACAACCTTAATAACTCAACACAGTTAATGTTTTCATAGATTGCGGAATCAATGCCATGCATACAAATCATGGAGATAATTCGTCGTTTAAAAATATTTTAAATAACAATAAGGTGTTTAATGTACTTTAAAAAATGATATTTAACCCTTTTTTCTTTGTTTCAATGTACAAAAATAATATTACGATACAAAAAAAATCTGGATTTAAAATATTTATTTATTCAATAATGGTGCTTTTAATTTTTTTTTTGTTTTTGTTAGGCCATCTTGAATAATTTTCCCTATCAGAAAAACCACACATGATAGCTGTTGGAAAAAAAATATATTTTAAGCCCATTTCATAACATGTCCTTTGTTTAATGTTATAATAAAGGCGACGATATACGCCGGCGACCTTGAGCGACCAGAGAATCGTATGGGCTGCGCCCAAAACCAAAGTTTAGTCGAAAAAATTAAATGAATATATCTGTAAAAGTCGTTTAATAGCCCCTTAAGGCGCTAACAAGCGACTTTTGCAGATTTTAAACTGACAACCACGTCAAAATGTGTAGTGTAAATGATTAAAAAAAAAATATATGTTAAACTAGAAATGAATATTTTTAATTATATTCATATTAAATAGTTTGAGAGTTTTGGACACAGACTGCGTCAGTTCTGCGTCCAAAACTCTCCAAATTTAGTCGAAAAAATTGAATAAAAGTAGTATTCTTTAACTTAAAAATAAAAGGCGTATACTAAAAGATAGATAATAAAATTGTCTGTAAGATGGTGTAAGTTTCGTTTAATTATACCTGGTAGATTTTGTGTGCTTGTCAATGTTTTGTCCGCGTCAGACACAACTTCACGAGTTAATTAAACTATTTAATATGAATATAATTAAAAATATTCACATACTAAATGATTAAGAGAATGTTCTAGTTTAACATAATTATATATTTTTTAAATCATTTACACTACACATTTTGACGTGGTTGTCAGTTTAAAATTTGCAAAAGTCGCTTGTTAGCGCCTTAATGGAGAATGTACAGTAAAATCTTTAGAGAATGTCTCGTCAAGTATTTGCCAGCGATAGTAGCCATCAAGTATTGCTATACGAGCACAAAGTGCTTTTCTCATCGATAACAAAGCATAAAGACATTAATCACCTCAACATTTAGTCCGCCTTTGTGCATGAAGTATAAATTAATAACTTTCTGTGATTCACGTTACATTTTTACACAACTGCCTAGTGATTGCATTGCTACTTTATTGCCGATCAGCTATTTATTGCTAATAAATTTTTATCAGGCGTTTTTTTAATCGAGTTGTTGCCGTGAGTTTTGAATATTTACATTAAAAAGAGGACGCGTCTTGGACAAAATTCGATTTGTTTCTAAGTATATATAAACAGTAGGGTAATAAATAATGAAATAAAACCAAAAAAATCTTGTTTAAAATATATTTATTTAAGAAGATTATACAGGCGATTCTGACAATACGGTCTGAGATCGTCAACGACAAACTAAATATTATTTAAACCTTTTAATATACATAGAAATTTAATTACAAATAATTAATTACAATGATAAAAACTGGATCAAGAGTCTGAACGTAAATATGCAATTACAGTAATACCAACAACTATTTTAGTTGTTAGTTACAAAATTATTTAATGTTGAATCAATTGAGATCAACCACGGACAAGTTCGTAGCCCTCTAGAACTATAGTCAAATTATTCCCTTTTTATCACGAATTGTAATACAATAATTTAGTAGTTTTATGTAGGTATATTAGATGTGTGATCACTTGGCGCGATGTCATTTTTTTTTCTTTTTTTTAAATGCTCATTAGATATCTAATCGTGGTTAATAAAAAATAAAGCTTTTTGAAGCTTACAATATCTCGAAGTCAGATTAAACTTGCTTAGGTCGTGTGTACACGTCAGATAATAAGAATAAGGAATATATTATATCACATACTTTAAACAAAGCTTATATCTGCAGAAGAGGTAGTTCTACACTTATAATCCCAACCATTATGTCATTTATTGGATAAGATGGTCAGAAGCTCAATTATACATCCAAAAGATGAGAGAAAACGTCTAAAAATCTGGTTAAAACCGCTTTCGAGACCCTTCCTTTTCTGACAAACCTACCTGTTCCCTCCACTTTTATAAAAGCTTCTTGGTCTAATGACACCTGTACACTCAACCTGAGTCCCATCTCGCTGATCAGTAAATGTTTTAACAACATCATAACTGTTCAACAGTTCGTTTCAATCAATACAGGACCAAGATATCGTAACAATGACAATACCTGTCAGAACGTTGCCTGCCCGCCATTTTGAGTAACAGTTATCGATAGAAATAAGATAGCGGCCATTTTTGTCTCACGGCGTTGACAGCTCTTTTCGTACTATGGCGCGTCCATAGATAATAGTCAGTGTTTCACTTCCATTACTAAGACCACAGATATTAAAATACATCTTCTGACTTTGCAATAATTCCTTATTGTAATTATCTGCAGTAAACATTGTTTCCTTAAATTATTTGTTGAATAAGAAAGACAGTCGGTAAGACTTATGGTCATGCTTCTCAGAAGGTTCCACGCAGTCTCTATGCGTAGCTGTGCCTGCTTCCACAGAAGACTGAATCAACTCTATAATATCTCTCGCTCGAGCATTAATCAGTTTGGTAATAGTTTTCTCAGCTGAATCAGGTTCTTGGCGTCCCCTACTGATAAGTATGTCATTTTGTATGTAACCGCTTCTAGACTCTTTCTCAGAATCATCGTTGTCTACAGTGGCTTCTCGCCCGATGGTGTCTATCAATTGATTTATGTCTGCAACATTGTTATGTACGTGTGTGTGTGGGTGAGCGTGTGTGTGTACGTGTGCGTGTTTCGAGTGTTCGTCAGTTTCTTCTGCTGTAGCTGCTCTTTCTACTGTCACATCATTTTCGAGAGTCGAGTCTGCTTTTTCGACGGTAGCATCTGCAGTTTCAATTGTTTCTGCAGTTTTTTCTACAGTTTCTCCGTCTCCTACTGTTGTATCTTCTACGGTTGCCTTTAGTACGGTTGCATCTTCTACTATTGCATCTTCTACCGTTGCATCTTCTAGGGTTTCATCTCTTTCTATGGTAGCATCTCTTTCTATAGTAGCTGGTTTTTCTTCGATTGTTACTGCTTTATCTTCAACTGTGACCTCGACATCCTCGACAGTGACTGCCCGATCTACTACTGCCACTTTAACATCTGCTACACTACTAGCTTTGTCTTCAACGCTGACTCCTGCTTTCTCAACTGTGGCCTCTAAATCCTCTACTGTTACATCCTTATTTTCTACCGTAACATCTGCGTTCTCGACTGTAGCATCAGCGGTTTCTACTATTACATCTGCATTCTCTACTGTAACATCTGCGTTCTCTACTGTTACACCAGCTTTCTCTACTGTTGCATCCGCGTTCTCTACTGTAACATCTGCGTTCTCTACTGTTACACCTGCGTTCTCTACTGTTACATCTGCTTCCTCTGAACTTGCCTCTTTATCTTCTACGGTAGCGGTAGCATCTTCGGCTGTTTCTCCATCTTCAACGGTAGCTGTTACGTCCTCTACCGTTACAGCTTCATCTTCTGCGGTAACAGTTTTAACTTCCTCACTCACTAGTTTATGTGTATGATGATGGTCGTGATGGTTATGCCCAGATTTAAGCGTAACTGGGACATCTTCGTCGCTTTCTTCCATAGCTACAACATTTTTTTCTTCAGCGCTAACATCAGCCGCGTTTTCTTCTGTCACATCAACACTTTCTTTTTCACTTGCGCTTACATCCTTAGATTCCTTGCTGTTGCTATTTTCGCTGGATTGTACATTGCTTGAAGCGCTGGGCGAGTCTGATCCATCGCCTGTTCTCAACGTATTACCCTGTTCTTCACTATCTTCTTTGATCTCTTCAGAAGATTGCTGTTCTTCACTTGTAGACTTGTCATGTTCCAGTTCAGACGTGTTAGAAGAACTGATGTCTTCATTCGCCTTTGCATGCTCCGCATGGCTCGGTTTAGCTGCTGATAGGATGTAAGCAAGTGGCTTGGCTCTATTCTTACCGTGTAACGGTGTGATTTCTACAACTTGCTTTTTGTGGGAGTTTAACTTTCTCCATCCTTTGCGAGTGTTTTCTTTTGAACCTCTGTATGGGAGGACTTGAATTACCTTTTTGCCTGCTTTACTTCTTCTGTGCTGTCTTTCATTGGATCGAGCTTCACTCCTTGCCAGGCTTCGTTCGAGGAGAGGTATGAGCAGTTCAGCAATGTTTCCTTCATGGTGGTGGTGGGCGAGGAGGGGTTCTAGGTCCTCAGAAGGGGCGTCGTGGACGTCGACGGAGCGACACGTGTGTGGCGCCACCCAACCACACAAAAGACACAACGCTGGAAGAGAAGGCGATGGTTAGACATGTAGCAAGATTTTTCAGAATTGATGAAGTGAAATAGTTTTCAGAATTGGACTCAAAACTCTTTCGCTAAAAGAAACGAGTAGGCCCACAATTCGATACGTTTTTTTTTATGTTTGATAACATACAATAATAATCATAATAAATAATGTTAATGTTTTTATTTTATACGAATAATAAAAAATTTAAATAACATATAATATTTTTTACAGTCCGATATAATTCAATCAATAGCAATAGTGACCTCAGAGTGGGTCCCATATTTTCATGAAAATATTCCACTTCAAAGGGTGAAAATGCATGTTTGATGTTTAATTTGTTTAATTTAAATAAGACGTCTTTATAGTAAAAACTTTTTTTTTTTTGATGTTTAACATTATATTCTTTTTATGATTTAATTTAAGCTCTGATAGTTAAGGTCTGATATAATGTATTTAATTATGATGGAACTTCATCATCATCACTGTCGTACCCTTGTCCGATGTTATTGGATTATTTGATACACCAAGGCATAGACAAAAATGTTATAAATTGATTTTTTGATATTTAAGTAAGTACTGTATACTTTAATATGCATTTAGTAAAAAGTTGTTTTTTTGACATTGCAAACAGACACTTAAATTTTGCTTATTTGTATGTATTGTGCTTATGTGTATGTTTAGAATTGAATAGAATAGAATATGTCGTTATTTGCTCAGAATGTAGGTCCGTAAAAATCAGTTGTTGCAATACATACAGAATCCTTGTACATTGTGTCTTAAGAGCGCGTATTCGATTCGTGACGAAAACTTCATGTTTTTGCGTTTTGCCCAGAGCCATATTGTAATTATGTGAGCAGATTATTTAATGACAATTAACAGTTTTAGAAAGATTAAGTCTTGATTTAGACAGCTACAGAGTAAAAGTATAATTTTTAATTATAGTTTTTTAAAGCGAAGACAATTCTTTCATATCGTTTTACGAAAATAGACGTCAGAGTTAACTTTCAGGACTAATACGACCATTACAATATGCCAAAATATTTTGTTTTATGCGTTTTTCCAACAGTATATACAGTCATAAAGACAGTAACAGAGCCAAAATTACGAAAATATTACTATTATGTATTAAAAAACAATGTTGAAAAAGTAGAAAATCGGTTCACTTTGACAATTTTTTTTCACCAGTATTTGAATAAAAACATAACTGATATATTTATTTTATGAAAGTAAATGTTATGATTAATATACAGTATATTTTTCAGTCCGTTATACGAGCTCATTTATTTTAGACAATTATTTTAAAAAGCACTGTAAAACATCGCGCGCTGTCGTTTGCCGATCAATCTCAATGACTCGTGCTTATTTCGTGCATATTTTTTTTTCTGATGCACACAAACAGACCATTGTATTGTACTAGTGTGTGTCAATGCTGCTACGCCGTTCTAGCAATCGTTTAGATTTTGAGTTGCGCTAAATCGAATACGCGCCCTTAAGACGGCATGCAAATGTGATAACAAAAGTGATACTACAAAATTATTATGGAAAAGTTAGGAACTGAACTACAGGAATCTTATCGCCCAAAAAATGCTGCACAGAATAATTACATTAGGTTAAGTTAATTATCTATGGACCTGTGTAATCTGCAATAAATGAATTATTATTATAATAGTAGGTATAGAAACTTATTAACTGTAGTACTCACCGAAGATTAGGTACATCTGTGTTTGGGAGTGCGCGCTGTGTTATCGACTGCTCTAATATTTATACTGAGCATAGTATTGTGTTGTGTGTCCTATGCACTGTGACGGATGGCTACCAATTTTCGTTAATGTGTGAAGATCTATGGTTCATAGTGAAGAAAACAATTGGCTACCAAGGGTTCTGTACGACTGTACAATATTTATTAATGTACACACTACACGGTTGGTGCAGTGGCTTAGCGATTGCGCATGTTGCGGGTTCGAATCCCGCACAGGGTAATTGTGTGATGTAATTGTGTCCCATTAAAATAGGTGGACAAATTTTAACAGAGCGTTCTGAGGGCTAATTCACTTAATTTTATGACGCGCCGATGAAGTTCTAGTGCAGTTACAGTTAAGTTCAACTTTGAGTGATGAACGGTATTCTTGTAATCTTTGAACTGCGCGTAAGCTGCGCGTGAACTGCACGTCAACTGTACGACAACCAAACTCTACCAAAGTTACATATGGAGTAACCACATAAAAAAAAAATATTACTCACTAAATAATCGAATAGAATCGATTACATTTAAATGAATTTGACGTTATTATAATAATAAAATAATACCCCAGTGCTTTTTAAATTTCATTTTGAGACGTCAAATGATAGTAGAAACCGATCATGTTGCGTTCCGAAGCACGCACCAGAGACGCGCAACTGTAGAATGCCGTTATTGCGCTCGCGTGACGCGAACTTGACGCGAGCGTGTCTGACAGCGGTAGAGAATACGAAAAGCGTTGTTTTGATCGAAACTTAAGAGGAAACACAGGGCCGTTTTTTCATACAAACTTAGTCCCCTGTTTCCTCCCTGGATAATGCCAGTAGATCAATTATATGTTTTTTAAATATCCATGTCTACTATTGGCATGTCCCTATGTTTTCCTTTTTCTCATAAATTTATTATTAAAAGAGATATGAATATTCAAAAACCTAAAAAATTGCCATGATTTTCCGCTGTGTTCAAACATTCAGAAAACAAATTTGCCTTGATTATAATTATAAAAAATAGAAAACATAGGAACACGGCAAAAGCCTTTCTTTATTTTCAAAGATGCCGTTGTCTCTATCGCGCTCTGCGGTTCGTGTTCGGGCATCACGCGACAGCAATAGATTTGACAAATACCTAATTTTCAATTCTCTAGCCCGTGGTATTTCCTCTTAACTGCAACTGCACTGCAACAGCACTTCTTTAGTTACGTGAATTAGCCCACTGAACGTCTTAAGGTCTAACCAAAGATATTCAAGCAAGAAAAAAACACTGATTAAACTATTTTATTTTGACCTAAAATAAGTAGTTAGGTATTTGCACTCGCGCCAGTCAGTTCTGTTAACATCATTCTTTATTTAACCACAATTACTTTCAGTTTCAGACTACACATCACCTTTCTATGACAGTATTACGATAAGTAGAAGATAATAGGTAAAATTACGCGCTACTCAAACACACAATTTATTATTTTAGGACAATATAAAATCACTTTAATCACTGTTTTTTTTTTGCTTGGATATCTTTGGATAAATGTACTGAACGCTGTGTTCAAATTTGTCCACCTATTTTAATGGGACCTTTTATAAATATCTATTTATGTATTTGTGTATATATATCAGCTGTCTGACACTCATAGTACAGGATACGCCTTGTTTGGGGTCAGATGGCCGTGTGTGAAGTGTCTCCACATTATTGTTATTATTACTATGCTCTTTTATCTAAATAGATGGTTTTTTTTTTAATTGGACAAGCCCGCCACACTATTCCCTAACCACTGTAACTCCTGTAAGCCAGAATCAACAGTGACGACCACCAGAAACGCGCCAGAGCAATGAAGCTCGACGAGTCCCAGAGAAACGATTCAACTGTGTTGGATCCCGCAACGAAATTAATCAGAAAAGAACAGCGGAGTAGTAAGAAAAACATATTTTCCACTTTCCTCTAAAACAAGCAGGAGACAGAACAGAACTAGGCCAATAGGCACAAAGGGACGTTTACAACTGGGAGAAACCCAGTTGCTAAGCACCACGGATTATAATTGACATAATTAATGGGCCCTAAAAAGTGAGCTGTTACATTAAATTTGATTCCAATAATAGGTATAGCAAAAACGCTTGAACGCACTGAAATTAGAATTTAAATAGATGGTTTACGAATGGAATTTATACAGGCCTATCGGGTATATTTCGGAAAGTGTGCTTTGGAATTTCTCAACTTAATTTCCCCATCCCTATTCCATCATCGGACGAGGAGGGACATGGCGAAGCTTTACTTCAATAGGTATACTTAAAATTGTACGGTCTCGAACCAAGCAGTTTGCTTCCATTTATTGTGCGAACTGCCAGACTGTGGAATTACTGCCCGCCTCTCTATTCTCAGATACATATAATCTGGGTATCTTCAAGACACGAGTGAACCGGTTCATCCTAGGCAAGCATGCTCCATCTTAGGCCGCATCATCACTTAAGATCAGATAAATTGCAGCCAAACGCAAGTCTGTTAGAATAAAAAAACACGTTTCTTGTATACGCTCATTAATTTATAAAAAGTCGATTTGCCTAATTGCTGTGTAACAAAGTCGAAAGTATCCAACATTTGCTGATGCAGGAGTTAAAAGTTAATATGTATGATGTTGGGCCTTTCATTAGAATATTATCTATACCTAGGACAGGAGAAGCGAAACTGGTATACGAAATGGTTGCTGCATTACTATCCCCTACGCTTACGCAATAATGTATAAATTAATCATATTATAAATAAGAGTACAAATTCAAAAATAAAAACAGATCATACATGAATTGAGACAGCCCCAGTAAGTTACAGAAGTACTTGTGTTGGAGCTGCCTCGCTACTTCCCTTGATTGATGTCTGATCAATTATGAGACCGGTTTTAAAAGAATAGAAAATTATAGAAACAAAAAATAAAAATAAAAAATCATGATATAATATTAGGTTAGCAGGTCTGTGTGTGTCTGGTGCGCGGGGGTGTGTGTAGAGTGTGCATGCGTGTTTGTGTGTGGAGTGTGCATGTGTGTGCAGGCGTGTGTGTGTGTGTGTTATCCTGACCAGGATATTTTCTGTATCGTCGTATGTAAGGGTTTTCAGCCACTCAATTATTATTCTTTTACATTCGTACAGAAGAAGAGGATATCTAATTTTAGGTTAAGTTTATTATAAACTAGCTGACCCGACAGACGTTGTCCTGTCCTTATCTACCTACTTACCTGCCTATACACCTACCCTACACCTACCCTACACCTACCCTACACCTACCCTACACCTACCCTACACCTACCCTACAACTACCCTACTTACTTTTTTTTTTTTTTTTTTTCTCTCCGTAAGAACCATCTTCGTACTTCAAGGAATATTATAAAAAAAGAATTATCCAATTTGGTCAAGCGGTTCGCAAGTTATGCGCTTACCAACACATTTAGCGATTCATTTTTATATATAAGATATAGGTGGCTTGAGTAACATATTGCCGTCTAGTAAATACTGTCCGAATGCTTGGGGAGTGAGCTACTATATCTCTGCGCCTTCTGCACTGAGTGGCTTGGTGGTAAGGAAGAGACTTATGAAGGGTTAAAGAAGGGAGAAGAAAGAGTTTTCTAATTGAAAGCAAGTTACTAATCTGATAAAGGTCAGTTGTAGGGAACCTAAATGGTTTAAAGTAAAGAGTAATAGTTAATTATATTAGGGTATGACGAGGCTAACATCCCTTGTAAGGTAAAATATTTTTTGTATTTGTTTTTGTAGTAGCCATAGTAATACACACTCTGTGATCATTTTAACGTCTCACAGATACAGTCCTAAGAAAAACGGATGGATAGACAGCAAATTCTTAGTAATGGGATTCTGTTTTTGCAAACATTTGGTATGGTACCCTAAAATTCATTGCTTTACAAAGAAGCACATTATTACAAAATAATTTTATGAAAGAACTAGCATTCTTCCGTGTGAATGTCGGTTATCGTGAATGGAGACGACATGGCAGATTAAAAACTAACCTATATTCTTTCCCAAGGTCCAAGCTATCTTCATATCACATTTCATCAAAATCAGTTTAGCCTTTTCATCTTGAAAATGTAAAAGACAGATAGAGTTACTTTCGCAGTTATAATATTAACATTTTAACTGTCCGCGAAGCAGACACAACCAACGTGAATCGTATGTCACTCATGGGTCAGCTAGGGAAGTGATAAAGG
Source organism: Charanyca ferruginea (assembly GCA_947361185.1). Lineage (NCBI taxonomy): Eukaryota > Metazoa > Arthropoda > Insecta > Lepidoptera > Noctuidae > Charanyca > Charanyca ferruginea. Next base: position 17,023,872 of record OX376081.1, read on the forward strand.
GGGATGCGTCAGAATAGCGCCCAAAATTCAAATTGTCTTACGTTTTTCGCGACTTGCAGCTTAGTGTCTGGTTGTATAGAAATAAAAAAAAAACCGCGAATAACCACATCAACATTAAAATAAAATTATCAACACAACTCTCCAAGTTAGAAAAGGTCGTAAACGTCATATTTTCATTTACCTAATAGGCGTACTTACCAGTTTTTCTAACTTTTATTAAGGATTTGTCTCAAGTAAAAGGTTCTCTCTCTATTTCTTGTATGCTGCTTTCGTTAAAATCCTACGAAACATCATTGAAAAAAATAACAATTCGGCCACTGTGTCCTAATATACAGGATGAAATTGAATTCATGATCAAATGTTTAAGGAGTGACTCAGACCACGATCTTGAACAACTTTCATTATGGAGCCAACTCAAACTGCGCGAAATAAAAAACAGCTGTTCCATACAGAAGTGCAATAGGTACTCGACCAAAATGGATGGAACAGCTGATTTCTTTTCGCGTAGTTTGAGTTGGCTCCATAATAAAAGTTGTTCAGGTTCGTGGTCTGAGTCACTCCTTAAAAATTTGCTAATGAATTCAATTTCATCCTGTATTGTGTCCGAGTCGTCAGCAGTGGGACTGTAATTTTTTTAAATATTTTTTTTATTAGCCTGTTTTTTTGTCCCTCTACTGGGCAAAGTCGATCTTGTGCGATCTCTGCTCACGTTAGCCCCGCAAATACGGTCAGATCGTCACACCACCTTCGTTTCGGTCGACCTTGTCGGCGATCTCCTCCTTCAGGTGTCCAGTGAGTGACCATCTTTGCCCATCTCTACGGATGCATTCGCGCAACGTGGCCAGCCCACTCCCACTTCAGCCTGGCTGTTTTTTCTCCAACATCTGCCACTTGAGTTATGGAGCACAGGGTTGTGTTTCTTACGCGATCCATTCGCACCTGTTATGCTACGCTACATTGCTCGTTGGCAAATCTTGAGTTTGGTCTTCTGTTGCTCCGTAAGTGACCAGGGGGCCAAGTCTGCTATTTTTATAACTTCGTCATTCCAACACGATCCCATTGTCATTTTGCTAAAAGTTCGTATTCTGCTAAATTCATAATGGTCGATCATTGGTCGGTCGAATTAAAAGCAATGACGGCACAATGACGTTCTAATGGTAGGTCACTGATCAAAGGAACTATCAAAATTTTAGCAGATTACTGCCTAAGTCAGTCATTCAGTTGTCATTTTGTACGAGATTACCATTCTATATCGTTTCTTTCAATGGCGTGTCAGTGGTTGACAATTGGAAAGTCATAATGACGCCATTATATTAGTAGATTACCAAACTTGTCAAAATCAACAATTTTGAAACCAATGCTAGACCATTCTGACACTATTGTAATAGCAGACTTGAGGCCCAGCTTTGTGACAGTAATAGCATAGTATAAATATTAGTATTATACCATATAGTAGCGACACACCCCACCTCCCTCCGAAACAATGTTCCTCATCTCTCCCGCGTGGAACGTGCTCTCGAAACTGCTTTTACTTCAAGCGGCGTGTAAATACACACACGCACGTATTTGTACAGTCTGGTATTTAGGTAGTAGTGTAGGTAATTAAATCGTTTCGTTTGTATGGAGTTTCGTAAGTGTGGTAATAGTCTGATTTTCTCAGATTATGAAACAAAAGGCAGATAGACCGTGCTAGGTGGCTTCACTCTAATACAAGAAGATGTCATGAGGAGGATTTTTATTGTTAATTTTTGAATCCTCCATTTATAAAACCAGCTCAGATTATGAAACAAAAGGCAGATAGACCGCGCAGAACACTGAGAGTGAAGCCAAAAAAGCAAATACAAATTCAAAAGCGAATACCTACAATTTAAAAATTGTAGGTATTCGCTTTTGAATTTGTATTTGTATTTTTATTTACCGATGGTGCCATACTGACTCGTGTCCGTACAGCACGAAGCGCGTTGTAGGTATTCGCCTTCGAATTTGTATTGGCTTTTTTGGCTTCACTCTCAGTGTTCCGCGCGGTCTATCTGCCTTTTGTTTCATAATCTGAGCTGGTTTTATAAATCGAGGATTCAAAAATTAACAATAAAAAACATCCTCATGACATCTACAACATTAGGCGAAAGACGTCCACTGTTGAACATAGGCTCTCCCCCCACATAGGTTACCCGTGACCTGGATCTGGTTCGTGGTCGCCACTCGAGAGCGTTGAACCGAAAAAACTTCTGTGAACCGAAAAAACTTTTGTAAACAGAAAATAAGCATGTTTTGCACCTCTGCCCACCCCATATAAAATCCTCAAGCGTGATAGTACATAACATTAGTATGTGTACATAAGTGTCCATGTCGGATTAGGTTTAATTAATCAACATTCGCCGTATATAATACGGTTAGGACTAGCTAATCATTTATAATCAGTCAACACGTTATGTCGCTTTAAATTTTATGAATAAACAAGCTTTCGCCCGCGGTTTTTTCAATCGACTTAAAAAAAAGAAGGTGGTTCCAATTCGACACGTGCCTATATTCTTTTTTTATGTTTGTCCACGCATAACACAAACACACACAACACAATTGTTGTTTTGTTTTATGTATACTTAGGTTAAGGCATTGATCTATGGATTTTTGTAACCTGAAAATAAATGGTTTTATTTATTAATTTATTTATAACTTTTTTCTGTGTAGTCCGATTTCGATGATTCTTTTTTTAGTTGAGAATGTATTTTATTTTATTTTTTTTATTTTTGTAATTTTAGGAAAACTTACAGCTGATCATGCACAATAGTTCGATTGTAAATAACATTATGAAGGCCAATTACAAGTTTTCACAGATATAAAAAGTATACAAAGATATAATTATATAGGTAGTAGACAGAATAAACTTGACTATTGAAACCGTTGACTATTTTAGGTTCTCAAAGAAATGATTGCAAAGAGTCTTTTTTAACGTGTTCACATTAGTGTGAAAAAGATCGATATCAACGTCCTGGCAAGTCGAATCGAACACACGACTTGCCCTAATCATGTACGAGTTTTGTCTTTAGTTCGTTCTTGTCACTGGTGCATACAACAGACGAGGTTTGCGCAAAGACGAATAAGAAGCTCGCAGTCCTATTTTACTCAACAAGTCAGGTACGTCGATGGAACTGTTTGCAATTTTAAACAGAAACGCTAAATCGGAAATTTTTCTGCGTTCATACAAAGGAAGGATATGAAATTTTTTACACCGTTTATGATAATCAGATTTATATTTTTTGGTGCGAAATTGAATGTACCTTAAGAATTTTCTTTGTATGCCCTCTAAACGATGAATGTAAATGTTATAATTTGGGTTCCAAACTTGAGAGGCATACCTACTCGAGCTCGAGCTACGAACAAACGAGCAATACAAGATTTTGATTGTCTTTATGTTTTTAAAATCGGTCGAGACCCTGAAAATAAAAAACACGTATAGGTACCTCAAAGTTGGTCTCATCCCTATCCCTAAGGATGGAAAATTAAGAGATGACTGAAATTTTTTGGTGTCACCGTTTCGTAATTAATTTGTATGATAAGAAGTAGGCACTAAAAAGAAAACTTTTGTACAAAAAGAGAACCGCCTTCAAATAGTAAAAAAAAATACTTCTAAATTCGCAAGTCGGTGGCAATACAAAACAACAATCCAAACAAAATGAAGGCGGTTTTCTTAGTAATAAAATATGGGCAATAGGCCATCACGACATTATACGGCTATAGGTGCAAGCCAAGCACAACACAACCACATACAACAACCCCCTTGTATCAATGTTGTCACTAGACCTCTTTTAACGTGCACACCTTGTTACCTACATTGGTCTCACATTGTATCCTAGATTGAACATGAATGATGTAACCTAAATTTGTAATTATTATATTATATTTAGCCTGTACTGTCCCACTGCAAGGCAAAGGCCTCCCTCCATCCCTTCCATTGGTCTCGACTTTTAGCCATTTCTTGCCAATTCTTAAGGAAGATATCCAAGTCATCCCGCCATCTCTTACGTGGTCTACCGCTGCCCCGTGTCGTCATTTCAGGGCACCAATTTTGGGATTTGCGGGCCCATAGGTCGTTCGGCATGCGGCAGACATGTCCAGCCCAGTCCCATTTAAGCTGGGCAGCCTTTTGAGCTACGTCAACGATCTGTGTTTTGGAGCGCAGTATGGTATTACGAATGCGATCGGTTAATTTAACACCAAGTATACTGCGCTCCATAGCACGTTGGCAAACCTTAAGTTTGGACTTTTGGATGTTAGTCAAAGACCAAGTCTGTGCTCCATAGGTTAAGATGGGAAGAATACACATGTCCATTAGCTTGCGCTTCAGTGACATTGGTAGAGTACCTTTAAACTGTTCCTTCATGGACCAATAGCTCTTCCAAGCGTTTTCTGTGCGGCGTGCAATTTCCTTATCTTGCCTTGCCTGGAAAGAGACTATTTGGCCCAAGTAGAGACATTCTTGGACATACTGTATATTCTCCCCACCTGCATGTATGTTTCTTGTGAAACTGTTCGTCATGAGCTTAGTCTTCGACATATTCATCTTTAGCCCAACCTCAAATTTGTAATATTTGTAATATTCCCCCAAAAATTTGTAATATTCTATTGATTTTAAAAGAGTGTTCATGGAGTTTCTTGCTCGTTCTTCTCCATAGAAACATACTGTTTGGAACGAGCAACTAGCTTCAACTTACTGACTGACTGACTCCTTGACAATTCAAAAGTGCCTGTAAATGGTTTATTTGAAATAAGTGAATTGAGTTGACTTTGATGTGACTTTTTTCAATTTCATAATTATGTACTTTCTAAGTTTACTTTTCACCAATGTAGGTACTGGGGTGTGATTCTGTAAGACCTCATTCTAAATTTCGAATCTGAATCCGCTGTGAGTTTCTTGATTGGCATTCTAAAAACTCAGTTGATAATTCGAATTTACGCTAGCGCCACCCTTGCGAGCGTGTCAGCGAGTTGAATTAAATTGACTGGGAGATTTTGACAGATAAAGTATGAAATGACGTTAGAAGTGGCATTCTGTAAGGTAGGTAATTTCCCCGTCACTTCGACGCTCACTTCGCACTCGAACCCGATTCAAAGTGTCAAATATATCAAGGTCATTTTGTACCGTATACGAAGTGAAAATGAATAGCGAAGTGAGATGCGAGTTGTTGTTCGAATTTTACAGAATCGACCTACGGCTAAGACAAAAATAATAATTTTGTTTTTGACGACACGGTTGGCGCAGTGGTTGAGCGATCGACTCCTGCGCTGCGTGTCGCGGGTTCGTTTCCCGCACGGAACAAATATTTGTATGGCCTACAGATAGTTGTTCCGGGTCTGGCTGAGTGTGTATGTGAGTTTATATGTTTGTAAACACACCGGAGAAATTCTTAGTATTATCTAATAAAAAATAAAAGAAATAAACATACAAAATACAATCAATAATTATATATTAATATCTAATATAAAATGAATAATTCGTTAGACGAAGTTTTGGTTTTCGCTTCACATAAGATGCGTCGCGAACTGGAAATATAAATGTTTATTTACTCATAATATGTCGTCACTTTTTTATGTTGTTACGCTGAATTTAATATCAATATTATATACTTATTGACTGCACCCACGGTTTCGGTCACGTGACTGTGTATAACTTGGCAATTAAATCGGTTTAAAGATATTTATTCTCATAAAGAACACAAATAGTTCACTTACAAATATGAGAATATACATAGATCATGCAGTAATTATACTATTTACATAATGACTCCGTGAGTCGATTAATTGTGAAAAAAGAGCGATAACAAATATATATCCAGAGACATTAAGTGTACATGTTTTGTTACAAAAATTTAGATACATAAGCTTTTAACATTGTTTTGAAGATATTTGTACTTTTTACATTAACCATATCATCTGGCAGTTTATTATATAACATCGCTCCTTCATTTAAGATGTTTTTCTTCCCGTAATTGGTTCTGGGTGGCCTGAGTTCTAGCTTGTTACGATTTCGGGTGTGGTAACCGTGATTTCTTTTTTTGAAAGTAATTTGTGAGTGTGTTTCCTTCGATATGATTTTTCTAGTTAGAATGCAAGTTTTGAATATGTATAGTTGTTGTATGTTGTGTATCTTGGTGTCTTTGTATATTTGTTTAGTTGATGTTAGGTAGTGGTAATTGTATAGAGTTTTGATAAGTTTGTTTTGAATTACTTGAAGGTCATTTATGTACGTTTTAGCAGCACATCCCCAAATTTCTACTAGATACTCCAGGTGAGGTTTCACGAGCGCATTGTATATCATGTGTCTGATTCTATGTGGGATACAACCGGAAAGTCTACGTAATGCCCCAGTGAGTGAAGATATTTTGTTACGCATGTTTTCAATGTGGACACACCATGATAGTCTTGGGTCCAGAGTTAAGCCTAAGTACTTTTCACTTATTGACTTTTGTAGGGATTCTTTATCTATGAATAGTTTAATATCATTAGGTATTTTTTTATTTTTTGCAGCGAAGACCATATACGATGATTTTTTAGGGTTGACGGTTAAGAAATTGTATTTGAACCATTCATTAAGTGATGCTAAGTCAGCTTGCGCTTTCCTGACAATCTCATGAACATTACTTCCAAAATAAAAAAGACAAGTGTCGTCAGCGTACAGAGTGATGTCGCCAGTAATATTAACGTTTTTTATGTTATTTATGTACACAAGGAAAAGTAAAGGTCCTAAAATTGATCCCTGCGGTATTCCACAGTTTAATCTAGCTGGTGTACTCTCATAATTGTTTATTTTGACTATTTGAAACCGGTTTGTAAGATATGATTCCATGACTTTGTACGCCGATCCCGTTATTCCCACGTTACTAAGTTTTTTAAGCAAAAGTGAATGACAAACTGTATCGAACGCCTTCTTTAAATCAATAAAGATTCCCAGACCTATGAGTTTCTTTCTCTCTCTTTATCAAATGATGTTTCGATTTTAGTGATTAAATCTATTGTGGCTGATAGGGTGTTCGATTTAGGACGGAACCCGTATTGTTGGCTATAAAAGAAATCAATGTTATTTAAATGGTTTATGAGGCGACTAAAAATTATTTTTTCAAAAACTTTTGATAGTATAGGTAGCACGGATATAGGTCGGTAATTGCCAGGGTCCGATTTGCTCCCAGATTTAAATCAGACTATCTGGAAACGTTCCTATTTCAAGGCATTTGTTAATGCAACTAGTTAGGTGATCTAGGATCAACTTTTTTATACATTTGATATCTTTGGCACTAATCCCATCTATGCCGCAGCTTGTATTGGTGTTTAGGTCATCGATAATTTCGTTAACCTCTTCTGTTGTACATGGCTCAAATACGGTTAGTTCATTGTTAGGTATGTCTGTAGTGTAATTAAGAGTATTGGCTAAATTGTTGTGGTATTTCAATGGTATGTTATTGGCTAAGTCAGGACCAATTGTCGAGAAAAAATCATTAAAGCTTTGACAAATTTCATAGTCATTTGTAATTTCACAAGTGTTAACTATAAGTTTAGGAGGGGTGGAAACCGTTTTAATTCTATTATTAACTAAGTTATTTATTAGTCTCCACATTTTTTTTGGCATTTTCTCGCATTTTTTGAAGTTTTTGTAATAATAGTTATTCTAAGTATTTCTGACAGTTTTAAATACAGCATATCTTTTTGATTTTAGTTGTTCTTCCAGTATAGTGTTATTAGGATCTGTTTTATGTTTTCTCCAGATTATATTTCTCTCATCTATATCATCTAATATTTTCTTATTTATCCAGTCGTCTCTTGGTTTATTCATTATCTTAACTTTTGTTGTTTTATTTTGTTGTAACTGTGATAAAATGAAGTTTTCAAGGGTTTCCTAGTTATGTTCCTCATTTATGAAATTTTGGTTTTCTACGGATTTATACAGCATTTCGAAATTCGTCACTGAAAAAGTAGTCTTCTGTTTTGGGACGTGTTTGTGATTTTTCAATTCAAAATAGAGTTGATTATGGTCCGACAAAGGCGAGTTGATGCATGCCATATGGTATTTGCCTGAGTTCAAGTTAGAGCAAATATGGTCAATTACAGATTTCGTATTACTTGTTTCTCGTGTACAGTAATCAGCATCTATTTTGTTTAAGATTTGGTAGCCAGTTTCATTGAGTGCATCAACGTAAGTCGTAGTTTGACGTTCGTTACGGAGCAAATTAATATTAAAATCACCGAACACTAACGCTCGTCGTTTATTCTCCAATTGAGAAATGTAGGATTCTAAAAAACTGTTTACGTTTGTACTCGGGGGTCTATAGATTAAGCCAATATGTAGTGCGTACTCAACAAGGTATATCCAAACATATTCGTATTCGTCCTTGCTTTTTTTTTCTATAACTTCATGTTTAATGCTGTTATGGATATATATGGACACTCCCCCACCACGGCGGTCTTTTCTATAGTTGTAGATATGTGTATAACCTGTGATTTGAAGCAGGTTGGCCTCTGAGTCTGACTTAATCCAAGTTTCCGATAGCAGTATTAATCCTATGGTATGTCCAATTGCTTTTAAAATACATAATAATTCATCTAACTTTCCACATTTAACAAGACTTCTTATATTTGTATAGAGTAATTTTAAAGATGACTTACTGGTGATTAGTTCCTTGTAGCAGTCTAGGTTTGGTATGTTATGTCGCAATTCATATCTAATTTTTCAGTGTTTAGGAAGTCGGCGGTCGGTCAACTAAATAAATATGAGAACTTAAAATTATACCAAGTACCTTTAATGCCCAGTTTCTAAGGTGATTTAACTGGACCATATCTATTCTATCCGTGTGGTGTTGTCGTGAAGCGGCAGATAAATAAAAGAATAGGTAAAGGTTTAAAGGTACAAGTATATCTAATATATAAAATTCTCGTGTCACAGTTTTCGTTCCCGTACTGCTCCGAAACGGCTTGACCGATTCTGATGAAATTTTTTGTGCATATTGGGTAGGTCTGAGAATAGGCCAACATCTATTTTTCATCCCCTTTTTTCACCCCTTTTTCATCCTCCATTAGGTCGATCGGGACAGGACAACGTCTGTCGGGTCAGCTAGTTTAATATAAAATATGATATAAAAATATAGGACTGTAGGATAATTGATGAAGAATGAAAGATGTCACGAAGGTGTAGGTAGGTGTAGGTAGTATAGTAATGGGTGTAGATGGATTGATGATAGAAGATTTAAGAAGACGACAGCAGATGCAAACAGGCCAATCGGGAAGGTGAAGGTAGAACATGAGGATGTGGGCGTGGGTCGACCGCGTGCCGCGAAGCTCAGGCCGCCGACTCAGGCTTCAATTCGGCGGACCTTGCGGGCTCCAAGGGTGCAGAAAAGTTGGTAATTGTAAGCTTTCACACTACATTTCTGTAGGTAGCATAGTCCAACCCTTTTCAATAAAGGCGCGATCAGTTATAGTGTATCGTAAAATACCTTTTCCAGGCTCCAGGTCAGCTGCATAAAAGTATAGTGCGTAGTACATATACATCGATGGTCAGCTGCTTCTGATGCTTGTTTGTTTGTAGATATAATTTACGGCAATATAGATTGAAGAAGACCTTGGTACTTTGAAATCTTCATAGTGTAATATGTAAATAACTGATAATATTAAAATGAAATAAGTCCATATAAAAATACTTTTGCACCGTCCAAAGTCAGGGGAAAAGTCCAGTCCTTTATTCTGACACCAAGATGACAAGTTTTCTTTTATTTTGAAAATGGCATTGAAAGTTTTACTCTATGAGTGCCTTACGAAAAGGTTGTCAAGGGATTTAAACTTCATAGTGTTTAGAAATATGTTGAATGTAAGACATATGATAATAATGTAAACATCACAGTGTCGGACGTAAAGAATAGCTCCACCCCATTTCTACCCGCGGGTGTCGTAGAAGGCGACAAAGAGATATTGATCAGAGGATGGGCAGCAGCGTCCTCCAGAGTACCATAACACCTACTGCGATCGCCAACATGCATCGACCAAGCATGGCGATTACGGCTGAAACCCTTTTGGGAACCCCTATGCCCAACAGTGGGCGTCTAAAGGTTTATATGATGATGATGATGATGATTGGTTCGATATTGCGTTTCCGAGCACTCAGTTAAGGAAGAAAATTACTCAAATAGATAACTATGTCGACTGAATAGCTATCGAAAGTTGATCCGAAGACCTCAGAAACCGGGCATAAGACACTATTAAGGGCATACTGTCAGTCATTTTATACGTGTAGTCTGTAGACTAGCTATACGCAGCGAATCGTCAGTGTCTTGCGGGTCCACTATAAAAATGCCTTCAGTGGGCTAATTCACGTAACTAAAGAAGTGTGTTTCAGTGCAGTTGCAGTTTAGTTTCGATCAAAACAATGCTTTTCGTATTCTCTATCGCTTCCAGACACGCTCGCGTCAAGTTCGCGTCACGCGAGCGCAATAACGGCATTCTACAGTTGCGCGTCTCTGGTGCGTGCTTCGGAACGCAACATGATCGGTATTCTACTATCGTTTGACGTCTCAAAATGACAGTTAAAAAGCACTAAAATCTGCACTGGGGTATTATTTTAATATTATAATAACGTCATATTTACTGAAATGTACCTAATCGATTCTATTCAATTATTTAGTGAGTAATATTTTTCTCTCATGTGGCTACACCATAAGTAAGTTTGGTATAGTTTGGTTGTCGTACAGTTGACGTGCCATTCACGCACAGCTTACGCGCAGTTCAAAGATAACAAGGATACCGTTTATCACTCAAACTTAAACTTAACTGCAACTGCACTATATATACATACACACTACATATACACTATTTGACGACACGGTTGGCGCAGTGGCTCGAGCGATCGACTGCTGCGCAGCGTGTTGCGGGTTCGATTCCCGCCCAGGGTAAACATTTGTGTGATGAGCACTTGTGTTTGCCTTGTGTCTGGGTGTTGTTTATCTATATATGTATGTATTTACAAAAAAAAAAAAAATGTATTTGTGTATGTATATCAGCTGTCTGACACCCATAGTACAGGGTCTCCCTAGTTTGGGGTCAGATGGCCGTGTGTGAAAATGTCCCCACATATTATTATTATTATTATTATTATATACATCGGCGCGTCATAAAATTACGTGAATTAAACTGAAAAAATCTGGTCTGTTAATGGGATCGCCTCGCTACCGCAGTGCGTCAGCGATGTTTGCTGAAATTCAAGTGGCCGGCTTCCACGCCATTATACGGAAGAGACCTCATCATCTTGTCAACCTGCAGACACCCACTGTTGGGCATAGGTTTTTCCCAAGGAGGGGTTCAGCCGTAATTGCCATGCTTGGCCGATGCATGTTGGCGATCGCAGTAGGTGTTATGGTACTCAGAAGAACGCTGTTAACAGCCTATCGGTCTTTTATCGGGTACATTTGGGAAAGTGTGCTTAGGAATTGCACAACGTATTTCTCATATTCCCTTTCTATCATCGGACGAGCAGAGATACGGCGGAGCGTCACCGCTATATGGTTGAAGTACCAAGGTCTCGATCCGAGCGCTTTACTTCCACATATATTGTGCGAACTGTCAGACTGTAGAATTCACTCCTCTGTTCCCCGACAAGTATAATCTGGGTATCTTCAAGGCACGAGTGAACCGGTTCATCCTAGGCAAGCGTGCTCCACCTTAAGCCGCATTGTCACTAAAGGTCAGGTGAGTTCCGGCCAAACGCAAGCCAATTAGAATATAATAAAGCACCAATAAAATATAATGTACAACACACTTACTGAACATTAATTTAAAGTAGCACACTCTACGATAATCACAAAGAAATGAAATACAAAGTCTTTAAATAATAAAAAAATGCGATTTTGTAGAATTTTTTATGTACGATGATTATATTATTAGGTACGGTTTGTCGTGTAGGTAGGTTGTGTGTATATCTAAACTAGCTGATGCCCGCGGCTTCGTTTCACAAATTATATACTAATAAATCTTCCTCTTGAATCACTCTATCTATTAAAATAACCCGCATCAAAATCCGTTGCGTAGTTTTAAAGATACAAGCATACATAGGGACAGACAGACGCGTACTTTGTTTTTGTAAAGTTGAATAGTTTGTTTGTTAGTTTGAGCACCCTAATCTTTGAAACTACTGGTTCGATTCTTATTTTTTGAACGCTATTTGGAAGCTAGGTTTACCCCTGAGTGATATTATTAATAATTAATTGGGTCACTGAGGATCTCTCTGATGACTTGGATATACAAGGTGTAACGTCAAATACGCAAAACCTGAAAATAGTTTGATTAGAATAACGAGCAGAATCAATTGAACCACTTTTTAATATAGGACACATTTTTCAAAAAAACTTCGTCATAATGTTGCCCTGTCTATTTATTAATAAGTCAAGCCATCACGTGCGCAAACCTGCCAAAATAGGTAAACACACACGAATGGTTGTCGTCCAATTTAAATTTTCTCATACGCGTGATAATAATAGTTCTTATTTTAATAAATACGAGTCTTGGTTAAACTAAAACAGCACATAAAACTTTTGTTTTTTTTTTATGATTTTTTTTCTTTCAGAATTAGGTTAATTGAATTAAAAATCATTTGGTTCTGAGGTTTTTAACGTTACACCTTTGTAGAGAGGGAACGCAGGGCATTGGCAGTGAGATGCAATATGCTGGCGCGCAGGTTTGCAAGGTGCACAAACAATGTTAAAATCCCTTTGTTTAAGGCGTACTGCCAGTCATTGTGCACCTGCAGCCTGTGGGTCCGATATACGCAGAGGGCTATTAATGCTCTGCGGGTCCTCTACAATAACGGGTTTAGAATGCTGATGGGGTTGCCGCGGTACTGTAGTGCATCGGGGATGTTTGCGGAGGCCAACACCGACTGCTTTAGGGCAATAGTGCGCAAGAGAGTGGCCTCCCTGATGCGTCGTGTACGGGGCAGCAACAACGGCCTACTAAGTACCATTATGGATAGAGTTGAGTGTCCTATTGTGAGGCACTGGAATAAGGTACACAGCTCTGGTGGTGCCCTTTTTAATGTAGAATAAGTGGGACAAGTAGTTAAAAGGCACTAACATAGTTTTAAGCTTTACTTAATTGTTTTTATGGAATTTGTGTTCTGATTTAAAATTATAAAAAAATAATATAAAAAAATAGGATCCGGAAAAATATTCACGCGGACAATGTCGTTAGATTGTGTTAGATGTTACCTCACTAGTTTGCCTGTTTTTATAATTTTGGCTGAGGCTATTGATTTTGCTAAAATTTTGTTTTTTCATTTATAGAATGGTTATCTTTGTAGGTACAAAAAAAATACTAAAATTCTTCTTCACTTCTGCAAACAGGACATGTGGCCCGAAGGCAGGCAACATTGCCATGTCGAATAATTAAAATTTGTTAATATTCAAGGAACTTTAATATCGCGTTTGGCAAACGCATTATTGCGAACATAATATAATAAATAATAATATTATTCCGTGATTGCGAATGCTTCTATCTCCTTAATTTTTGTCAGAATCAGAATCAGAATCAGAATAATTTATTTGTATAACATAGGTAATTACATTAAATAGATCTTATAAATAGTAGGTACATAGTGTTTTGTATAACTAAATATGGCGAATAGCTCGCAGGGATATCGTTTCTCTTTCTATTAACTATCTTTTTATTAGTGAAAGAATTTTTAAAACCGTACCTACGCTAAGTAATTTTATCATCAAGGGAAATAGGCCAAAAGGTAGTATTCATGAATATGAACAAATTGAACTAAACCAACACTCCTTTGTTTTCAAACTGAATTAATTCAATTCTGAATTAATTAATGATTGGTTTCGATTTTAAGGGACATTGATTCCTGGAACATCTCCGGGAGTAAGTAAATGAAACAACAATAGTACTGTCGTAACGTGTAATGCTGGTAGATACATTAAATCATTATTATTAAAAAAAAATAAAAAATAAGTTCATCTAAGAATTAGAAATATCGGTTTTTTATTTAAAGTAAAAAAAAAATAGAGGAGGAAAATAGGGGAGTATAAATGGAGGCTAAATTAACTCAACGCGCATATTTAAGGATGTTAAACTACTCATACATACAAACACTGACAACAAAAAATACAACAGCTGTTCCATACAAAACTTGATCACAACACGATCAAAATGTATGAAACAGCTGATTTTCTTTTTCACATAATATTATCACCTTTAATAAAAGTTGCTCATTTCCACGCGTAGTTTCACACTCCAAAAGATGCGCATTGATTGACATTCTAGGATTTCTCCACAAAAAGTACCATCAAATTATATAAGAACTCAACTGTTCAATTAACAGACACAATCGTTAAACAATATGACTCCCAGTGTAATATAACCAGTCAAGCAGATAACTATAGCTCGAGCGTTTAGCTAAGATCATTCCTGAGGTAGCTGCGCGGTGCGGGAGGGGTGACAGTTGTCACAAGTTGACGTATCAGTGAGCTCTCGCGTCACGTCACCACACTGAGGTAGCTGCGCGGTGCGGGAGGGGTGACAGTTGTCACAAGTTGACGTATCAGTGAGCTCTCGCGTCACGTCACCACACTGAGGTAGCTGCGCGGTGCGGGAGGGGTGACAGTTGTCACAAGTTGACGTATCAGTGAGCTCTCGCGTCACGTCACCACACTGAGGTAGCTGCGCGGTGCGGGAGGGGTGACAGTTGTCACAAGTTGACGTATCAGTGAGCTCTCGCGTCACGTCACCACACTGAGGTAGCTGCGCGGTGCGGGAGGGGTGACAGTTGTCACAAGTTGACGTATCAGTGAGCTCTCGCGTCACGTCACCACACTGAGGTAGCTGCGCGGTGCGGGAGGGGTGACAGTTGTCACAAGTTGACGTATCAGTGAGCTCTCGCGTCACGTCACCACACTGAGGTAGCTGCGCGGTGCGGGAGGGGTGACAGTTGTCACAAGTTGACGTATCAGTGAGCTCTCGCGTCACGTCACCACACTGAGGTAGCTGCGCGGTGCGGCAGGGGTGACAGTTGTCACAAGTTGACGTATCAGTGAGCTCTCGCGTCACGTCACCACACTGAGGTAGCTGCGCGGTGCGGGAGGGGTGACAGTTGTCACAAGTTGACGTATCAGTGAGCTCTCGCGTCACGTCACCACACTGAGGTAGCTGCGCGGTGCGGGAGGGGTGACAGTTGTCACAAGTTGACGTATCAGTGAGCTCTCGCGTCACGTCACCATACTGAGGTAGCTGCGCGGTGCGGGAGGGGTGACAGTTGTCACAAGTTGACGTATCAGTGAGCTCTCGCGTCACGTCACCACACTGAGGTAGCTGCGCGGTGCGGGAGGGGTGACAGTTGTCACAAGTTGACGTATCAGTGAGCTCTCGCGTCACGTCACCACACTGAGGTAGCTGCGCGGTGCGGGAGGGGTGACAGTTGTCACAAGTTGACGTATCAGTGAGCTCTCGCGTCACGTCACCACACTGAGGTAGCTGCGCGGTGCGGGAGGGGTGACAGTTGTCACAAGTTGACGTATCAGTGAGCTCTCGCGTCACGTCACCATACTGAGGTAGCTGCGCGGTGCGGGAGGGGTGACAGTTGTCACAAGTTGACGTATCAGTGAGCTCTCGCGTCACG
Organism: Charanyca ferruginea; assembly: GCA_947361185.1. Lineage (NCBI taxonomy): Eukaryota > Metazoa > Arthropoda > Insecta > Lepidoptera > Noctuidae > Charanyca > Charanyca ferruginea. The sequence continues at coordinate 17,039,524 of OX376081.1, forward strand.
TCACGCAGCTACGACAAGGTCCATAATGATCTATTATATAAGTTACCACCTATGCTCACACTGTGGAATGTAATAAAGTATTGAGTCTTGAGCTACCTCAGGAATGGTTTCAGATAAGCGGTTGGGCTTTCATTAAAAACAAAACAACATGAACAACACATTAATACAGGTGCTTCTAAACGGGGAATAACTGCCGGCAATAGGCTAAACCACTACCAGTTACTGGATTATAGAGGTCAGATAGGCAATTTTTCCATGTGTAACACTGGTATTCAGCTAAATCTGGTTAGAGTGGAAGCTGACCCCAACATACTTGGAAAAAGGCTAGACAGTTGATGATTTGTTATGCTTAAAAGTGTTGCAGCTACATACTGTAACAGAACTGTTGCCCGTTTAGAAACACCATATGGTAATAACCAGCACACGTATTAACACACAGACAGAAAGTCACACACACAGACATACACAAGACGTGATTGGTCGAAGATTAAACACTTACAATTAAAATTTAGTTCGGATACATGTGTCTATTTGTGCATAACGTTTTTTAAGGCCCGAGTCATCGGTACTGAAAAGGTAATGAGTTTAAGTTTAAAAAAAGGAGAATGATGAGACATTCCTGGTAGCAATAACATTAGTACCATCTGCGTCGCTACCATCATTAAAATTTGATACATGTATCCAAACTTCAAATATATTATTTATTATTGTTAGTTGCTCCACTTCTAAAATATATCATGAACAGGGAATTATTATGGATAGGTCTTGTTTGATGTGGCCGAGTTGATTGAAAGGTACAGGTCCGCGAGGCCTTAGGCGAGCTTTGCATTTGTGTGAGTGATCACTAAAAGTATATTCAGAGAAAAAACTTTAAAAAATTAAACAATCGATAAAATTTTAAAATATAGAAATTATTGATATGTCGTTTGGGAACGGAACGATTCATTTTTAAAATGAATCGTTTCGTTATATCATCAAAAACACTTCTTTACGCAACAATACAAGAGGACGCACCGCGCCTCAGGCCGGTTACCAAAAAGCATAACCAAGGGACGCGTCGCGCTCTAGGCCGACGTCACTCACACTATCTATGTACACTCACACAAATGCAAAGCTCAGTTTACGTCTCGCAGACTGTATCATAAACTTAACTGTTCGCAACGACCAATATTACCTAGTCTTGCTTGCTTGATTGTCTTGCTTGTTTACCTAGTATTACGACGTGTTGTCCGACTAGTCGTGGCCAAACTTTGCTAAGGCTACAGACCTCAGCAGAAAATTTCTGCGACCAATTTTACGACCACAACCAGACGGGTAGTACGCTGGCCCCTTAACAAGACATATGATGGAGCATTACCTCTTAAAAATACTATGTATAATTATTACGTAAGGCTCATAGAATGGTCATTATAATAACGAGAGAGAAAATATACAACTTTAGAGTCAACGAGCATAGAATATTTAAAACTACTATTAAATACGAAGTATTGCCTATAAGTGTTCCTCACGATTCGGGTAGAACGACCAGTAAATTAAGGCCACGATGGACCATACGTAACATATGATACAGGGTAGAGACTAATTAATACTGGGTAATACGATAATAATACGTGTTGTGCTAGGGTGGCTGCTGCAGGTGCCTTAAACCTCAAACGGCGTAAATATAACAACCTTCTTGGAAGTGTGTTTGAGCCGTTTGGGGTTTAAACACTAGGGGTATTGCTAAGCGGCTGGTCGACTCTTCACGTGACCAGAGGACTGGCCTTTCCTTGGGCTAAAGAATTATTGGCATTCAACGTGGTAATGCTGCTAGCCTTTTGGACACTTGTCCCATTGAGAGCGATGCTTGCGAGTTTTTTGATGCCCTGTGAACCCTCCATTACATGACATATTTTTTATTTATTTTTAAGTTTTGTATATATTTAATTCCGTTAGGCGGCGATATTTTAAAACACGATAGCCCTTGGTAAGACTGGTTGTCAGACAAGGCTCTAGTACCATTACAATATATTACATTGTTTGTCGTTCTACCTTACTTTAAAATTGGTCACGTACACCATACAGAGGTCTCCCTCGCACATCAGCTAAAATAGAAGAACTTGCGAGTGCGATAGAGATAACAATAGATTGAGAAGTAAAGTCTAGCTACAAGCTATTAAACAGCTAAGGTAATGCACTAGATTTGGAAGAACAACATTATGAACTAGCGATTGTAAATATACTTTAGAATTTGGAAGAGTTACAAGGTAAATATTATATTAGTAAATATTATTATGTTTGTGAATACTAATCTGATAACATGACTGCAAAGAAATACTATGAAAAGGCTTTCAGAAGAAATGTCAACGTTTTTATACGTAAAACATTTTGGTCTACTTTGACAGATTCCACAAGGAACCCTGTCACAGTCAACATGGTTGAGAATTGGACCTCTAGAATCAATGTATCTACGACCTACAATCAGAGGAGTTATCGGTAACCCATCTAATTCTAAGACGCAGAACTCACGACTTAACTATATATGTATCTTTGAACACTGGTGTAGAGATAATTTATTATACACTATTTGGGTCGAAGTTAAAATAATAATTTATTATTGTTAAGAAGAGGATTATGACAAAGTTCTAATACTTACTCTTAAACCTGGTTTCTGAACGCCTTATTAAGTTAAATCAGTAAAGAGGACTGAACCAACAGCATGCTACAAATAAAACTAGTCTTGTGACATTTTGTCAACGTACATAATATCGGTATATCTTGCTAATTCTCTAGAAGAAGCCGTCTAAGTCGTCCCACCATCTCTTTCGTGGTCTACCGCGACCCCGTCTCCCCATTTTCCATTTTATTTCAATAATGAGAAAGTAATATCACGATTTGTTACATTGTTCTCACATTGGAGAAAAACGAGTAAGAATTGATTTCATTTGATTTGATTTGAAACTCCAACTCAAGAAATTTTTAAATTAAATGATGATTAATTTAGATTGAATGATGATTTCTAAATCATCTAATCTAATTCTAAATGTGTAATATTTTGTTGATTTTAAAAGAGTGTTCATGGTGTTTTTTGCTCGTTCTTCTCCGAGGATAGATGTTTGGAACGAGCAACTAGTAGCTTCAACTTTCTGACTGACTGATTACTTGACAATTCAAAAGTGCTTGTAAATGGTTTAATTAATATAAGTGAATTGATTTGATCTGTAGCGGTGCAGTTACTTAGTTACCCGTCTTTCTATAATTTTGAGTTATTATATTAGTGGATGTAAAAGGCAGGGTATCGCTCGTTGTGGCGTTAATAAGAGAAGGCTTTTTTTTAACCGTGGACGTCTTCCGACTGATGATGATGATAAAGATATTTGACGGGAAACTGAGTAACCACTAACCTAGTTATTAGTGCCTTCGAAATTTCATAGAGTTTAAGTTCTTATTGATAAACATGTCACTAAACTACTTTTATATGAAGTGCGTTATCAGTAAAGTCCCTTTAATCTGCTGTCAAATGTCTGTGTTGTGATTAGCTGACAGGAATTATTGCAACAACCAATCATTATTATGACATGAGATTTGTCAACAGGCTGAATGTTAGGCGTTTGTCCTGAGTTTGATCGAACTTAAACATTAGATATAAACTATTAAACAGTATAAAATAGAATAATATAGCTATAATACTGAATATTGCTCTTCGTTTCTTTTTAATACAATATCTTCTTTATATCATCAATTATAATAAACATTTCGTGTTAGGCCAGATCAACATTATTTTGTGAGTTGTCACCATCTTTCTGCAAATGTCCCATGATACATGAAGTCGGTGTAACAAGTCTTCTTCTTTAATTCCGTTCTGTCAACCGTCATTATTTTACCAACTCCCTTCTCTTTCATATCACTCTTCACACATTCCATCTATCTTTTCTTTTACCTTCCTCTTCCTCTCCATGCATCCACATTTTATGAACTCTTTTGGTTACATAATGTTTTTTGTGACTTGCGTTATTTGCATTCAACTGCAACTGACAACTCATTATGCTTTATCGTATTGCACATACAGAAATGCAGGGTAAATTATGCGACTCATAACTCACAAAACTGTGTTCCTTTAGCCTTACATTCAAGTAACGAGTTATTTTAAATCAGACACTCTTATTGTTTACCAATTTAGTATTAAAAGCAGATGTAATACTATTTTCTAAACAAAAAAATTGATTTTTATTTTCCTAGCCATTTTACTCATGAATGTGATAAAATTTTATTTTGGAACCAATTCTTAAAAATATAATAGCTGCGCTGATCTCTACAAAGTGCACTAAAGCACAATTTAAGATGTATGGAACAGCTGTTTATTTTCGTATTTCAGAGTTGGTCCCACAATGAATATTCTTTGTTTTCTTGAGTACTTAGATCCCCTGAAAAAGGGGTCAGTAAATTAAAATACAACCCGTAATTTTGAAAAAGACAAGTACTGAAAATTATTTGATTCTTATATTGACATGCAAGTTCTATTATCTAATTTAGACCTGTTTTAAGTTAGGAAGCCAAAACTATGAACAATATTTTACAGATAGGTAAATAATAATAAAGATGCACACAAAGGATACATGCAGATACCCATACACACGTCATCGCATTATATTATTAAGTATAATTAATTAATAATACTTAGTTTTAATAATGTCACAAAGTTTGTATTTAAAAACAAGTATTAAGTTGTTTTCTTAAAAGTCAATAGTAAGAAATGTGTTTTATTAATTATTAATTCTAAATAATGTTTTGTGTATGTTGACGATGTTGTAGTCAATATAATTATAGATCTACTTCGTAAGAAAAAATATGAAGAACTACTAATATGCTTAATTTTATAATTAAAAATGTATTGATTTGATATTAGTAAAGACACAATTTAGCTTAGATCTGCCAAAAGTAGCCAACCCATAATGAAAAGAAAGAAATCAATCAATCAATCTTTTCAATTTATGAAAAGTGTTACATTACTATTCAGTAATAACAGTTGAATGCCACCAAAACTTATGCTTCGGATAGATTTGAAATATATTAGCGTTAAACATTCAAAATCTTGATAATCAGTTCAAACAATGGGGGAAACTTAGACGTGGGTTGGTTCGATTTGGCATACCTAAACCCCATTATTAATATTTGTGCTTTAAAATGAACATCGTATCTTAATTTATTTCGATTAAAATAATTGAAAATTTTGCTACTGCGGATTCGATTCCAAAATCGATTCATTTTATCGTTTCTTCAAGTTCTCGAATAATCTTTATAACCTTATAATTATCATGTCTTAAAAATAGCGTAAGGTACATATTGGAATGCGTAGTATCATAAGCACAGCGTTTGAAGGATAATAAACCTTATATTAAGTACGTTAAGGTGTAGTTCACCGTGGCAGCTGCGGTGAGTTTGATCTTCGAGGTCGGCGCTTGACTTTGCGTTGGACTGTTTCTTCAGTTATCTGAAAAATGTTATAAAAGTTAGTTAGTATGGGAAAAATGTTGGATTACTCCTCCGCTGTTCTTTTCTGATTAATTTCATTGCCTTGCTTTTTTGGTTTTCACCTTTCATGTACACTTAAGGCGAGGTATTCCGAATTTTAGCAATTTTTGTTAATTTTTGAACAGCTGTATTTATTTTTAAGATCAACCTAGAATTATGAAATTGGTATTTTATCAAAATATAACATATTATCTAGTGTTTCGGAAAGACAGAAACATGATTAATAACAATTTACTCATTAGAAAAAATATATAAAGGCAACCCTAATTTAAAACTTAAAACATCGACTACTCCGAGATCTCATCACTAAATGATATGAAAGTTATACCAATAGAAGTAGCTTGTTATTATTTAAAATCTCGGAAAAAAACTTTTTTCTTTTAAGTTATAATTTTCCCACAAATTAATAATAACCTACGTAAATCCTTAATCTAACGGGTGGTCGCGTTCCCTCCGACGGCCCCGACCGTCAACCAGTACCCGTCGAGACACCGGAGCGGAAGGTTGTATCGATTTTGTACAAAAATAATACGTATAATATTTTAGTCTAAGTTCGTCCTCGTGATTAGGTAATTATTAAAATGGGCAATAAAATAAATGGAAGAAGATTTATAAAATTAAAATTAAAGCAATACCGATTTATATGTTACAAAAATGGTAGGTAAGTGCCTGCCTACTCGCTTTACTTTTATAATACATAATTAGATTACTAACATTTCCCATAGGTATATATAATTATAATATTAGCAATAAATAAATAATAAATAAGTAATAAATGAATAATAAATAAATAAATTATAAATAAATAATAAATCAATTATAAATAACTAATAAAAAATAATAAATTAATAAAAATAATAAATAAATAATTAAATAATAAGTATATAATAATTAAATAATAATTAAAAATAAATAAACAATAAATTAATAAATAATAAATGAAAAATAAATAAATAATTAAAAATAAATGATATATGATAAATATTAAATAAATAATAAATACATAATAAAAAAATAATAAATATATAATAAATAAGTCATAAATGAATAATAAATAAATAAATTATAAATAAATAATAAATCAATTATAAATAAAAAATAAAAATAATAAATGAACAAAAATAATAAATAATAAATAATAAATAATAAATAATAAATAATAAATAATAAATAATAAATAATAAATAATAAATAATAAATAATAAATAATAAATAATAAATAATAAATAATAAATAATAAATAATAAATAATAAATAATAAATAATAAATAATAAATAATAAATAATAAATAATAAATAATAAATAATAAATAATAAATAATAAATTATAAATTATAAATAATAAATAATAAATTATAAATTATAAATTATAAATTATAAATTATAAATTATAAATAATTAATTAATAAATAAATGTCAAATAAAATATATATTAAATAAATAATAAATAAATAAATGTCAACGCTACAATATTTTGTAGGTGCTATAACTAGTTATAATTACACCTAGGTACATATAATTAGGTAGATAGGTAGGTATATAAATTTACTTTCAAATTTTGCCTTTATTCAGATAAATTTGAAATAATGTGTAGGTTATAAAGGGAACACACAATCACAACACAAAATTAAAGGAAAGGTAGGTACAGCGGCATGCATATCAAGCTACAACAATGTCAAATTATTTTGATAGATTTTCAACGTTATTATAAAAGAATAAGGTTCATATTCAATTGGGAAAATTTTACAGTTTGGTATGGGTTGATGTACTGGCGTCTGTACCTACCGTTCTAGTTGGTTCCTCGTAACAAAAAGTATAAAGACGGAACAGGATAGGATTTTATTTCATAGTAGTATACCTACCTACTTAGCGAATGAACAGAAAATTGAATTTATAATAAATAAGTAAATAGGTACTTACTTGCAAAATTGCCTATGAGATTTTATGCTGGAACTTGACATGGCGTATTTGTGCAAATATTCGCCTTATTTGGATAATAGAAAATTGACTTTATTTCAATTACTGTAAGGTAAATTTTATATTATCCAAATAAGGCGAATATTTGTACAAATACGCCATGTGAAGTGCCTACATAAAATCTCATAGGCAATTTTGCAATGCAGTGAAATGTACCCTATAGTTATTGCAATAAAGTCGATTTTGTATTATCCAAATCAGGCAAATATTTGTACAAATACGCCATGTGAAGTGCCAGCATAAAATCTCATAGGCAATTTTGCAATGCAATGAAATGTACCCTATAGTTATTGCAATAAAGTCGATTTTGTATTATCCAAATCAGGCGAATATTTGTACAAATACGCCATGTGAAGTGCCAGCATGAAATCTCATAGGCAATTTTGCAATGCAATGAAATGTACCCTATAATTATTGCGATAAAGTCAATTTTGTATTATCCAAATAAGGCGAATATTTGCACAAATACGCCTTGTGAAGTGCCAGCATAAAATCTCATAGGCAATTTTCCAATGCAATGAAATGTACCCTATAGTTATTGCAATAAAGTCGATTTTGTATTATCCAAACCAGGCAAATATTTGTACAAATACGCCATGTGAAGTGCCAGCATAAAATCTCATAGGCAATTTAGCAATGTAATGAAATGTACCCTATAGTTATTGCAATAAAGTCGATTTCGTATTATCCAAATCAGGCGAATATTTGTACAAATACGCCATGTGAAGTGCCAGCATAAAATCTCATAGGCAATTTTGCAATGCAATGAAATGTACCCTATAGTTATTGCAATAAAGTCGATTTTGTATTATCCAAATCAGGCGAATATTTGTACAAATACGCCATGTGAAGTGCCAGCATAAAATCTCATAGGCAATTTTGCAATGCAATGAAATGTACCCTATAATTATTGCGATAAAGTCAATTTTGTATTATCCAAATAAGGCGAATATTTGCACAAATACGCCTTGTGAAGTGCCAGCATAAAATATCATAGGCAATTTTCCAATGCAATGAAATGTACCCTATAGTTATTGCAATAAAGTCGATTTTGTATTATCCAAATCAGGCAAATATTTGTACAAATACGCCATGTGAAGTGCCAGCATAAAATCTCATAGGCAATTTTGCAATGCAATGAAATGTACCCTATAGTTATTGCAATAAAGTCGATTTTGTATTATCCAAATCAGGCGAATATTTGTACAAATACGCCATGTGAAGTGCCAGCATAAAATCTCATAGGCAATTTTGCAATGCAATGAAATGTACCCTATAATTATTGCGATAAAGTCAATTTTGTATTATCCAAATAAGGCGAATATTTGCACAAATACGCCTTGTGAACTGCCAGCATAAAATCTCATAGGCGATTTTCCAATGCAATGAAATGTACCCTATAGTTATTGCAATAAAGTCGATTTTGTATTATCCAAATAAGGCAAATATTTGCACAAATAGGCCATGTGAAGTGCCAGCATAAAATCTCATAGGCAATTTTGCAAGTAAGTACCTATTTACTTATTTCTTATAAATTCAATTTTCTGTTCATTCGCTAAGTAGGTAGGTATACTACCACAGTATAAAAACATACAGTAGGACGACGCCTTTGATCTTCTTGTAAATGCCGACAACGTGTAGACATTGTCGCAACAGCTAGGGTTGTCTCAAGTAAACAATATTTTTGAAGTTATACTTCTTTAGGCGCGTTATGAAAAAATGATGAGAGTGAAATTTTACGATTCGCGCATGCGCGCGCACAGCGTCACACAAAATTCTCACGGGAGTAATTGTAAACAACGCCATCTCTGCCGTACATGCTGAACTACTTACTGCCGTAATTTATTTTAGATCAACATTATTATTAACACCAACCATTATCAAAAATATAGTTTTTTAAACAGTTTTATTTAGCTTGCCCTATTTGTTTATTTATTTGTTTGGATCAAATCAAGTAATTGAAATTTGACCCCCTTCCTGTTGACGGATTTATTTGAAATTTGTTATGCACCTTTAGTATTAGTATAATTTAACAAATTCGTTATCATTGTAAATCCAAGATGGCCGCCACTACTAAATGGCGGATTACATATTTTATCACTACTTCCTCAATTTATGTATCAAATGAAAGGGCTTGATTACTAAAATAGAGTTCGTTATGAAAAGCTAATATGGCCATCAACAAAATGGCCGGTTCATTTTTCTTTTCACAACCCTTTAATATGGGTATCTATGCTATAACAAATATACTTAACAAAATTAAAAACTTAAAATAAAAAATTAGCAAAGAATTTTTAAGTTAAACGGTTTTACTGAAAATAAAGATTAAAATGACAGACAATGTAGTACTTAAAGCTAAAAAATAATTTGGTAGGTCCTAGCTACAAAAATAAAATCGTTGGGCGAATGAAATTTTCATCAAGCGTTTAACTTTAAAAAAAATTATAGGTAAGAATGTACTCATTAAACGGTTTTATTTAGCTGGACTTGTTTATTTGGGTCAAATCTAGCAATTAAAATTTGACCTCCTTCCTGTTTACGGATTGATCTGAAATTTGGTACGCACCTTTAGTTCTCATGACAATATAATTTAATACATTCGGTTTCATTGTAAATCCAAGATTTAAATCCCATTTTTCTTTTCACAACCCCTTCAATATAGATATCAAATGAAAGGGCTTGAGCAACAAAATGCTGTAATATATATGCTTTGACAGATTTAAAAAGGAACAAAACTAAAAACTTGTAAATAAAAATTGAGTAAAAAAACGGTTTTAAATCTTGGATCATCTTTGATACTAATTTCGACCCCATAATCGTTTCAAGCGACCTTGAAAACCTTGAAAATGATACCCATGACGAAAAATTTGCAAATTTTCCTCGGCGCCATCTTGGATTCTAATTTCGACCCCGTAATCGTTTTAAGCGACCTCGAGAACCATTAAATTGATACCCATGACGAAAAATTTGCAAATTTTCCTCGGCGCCATCTTGGATTCTAATTTCCACCCCATAATCGTTTTTAGCGACCTCGAAAACCATAAAAATGACACCCATGACGAAAATATTGCAAATTTTCGTCGACGCCATCTTGGATTTTAATTTCGACCCCATAGTCGTATTTAGCGACATCGAAAACCATGAAAATGACACCCATGACGAAAATATTGCAAATTTTCGTCGACGCCATCTTGGATTTTAATTTCGACCCCATAATCGTGTTAAGCGACCTCGAGAAACATGGAAATGATACCCATGACGAAAAATTGCAAATTTTCGTCGGCGCCATCTTGGTTGGCGCACAATAAATAAATGTCGGCTACACGTCGCGCCGCCAAGTTGGCGGCAAGGGCTCAGGCATCCGTGCGCGGAAATTGATGAAATTGCAGTTCTTTATTAATGTAAGATGACGACTTGCAATCTTTCACAACACACGTCTTAAGCACCATTTTAATAAAATTATTTTACATTAATTAAAACAAAAAGAAACTGACACATGATAGCCCTGAAAGTTTTCTCCCGAACTACTAACACGGTAGCGTATGCAGTTCGGGAGCGCCCTTCCCCCGTCTCGTCCCTCACGCCCCGCACGATTGCCCTGTCTAGACGTCTTCGTCGGACGACTGTATGATTTATAGACTGTGATACTACTATGAAATAAAATCCTAACCTGTTCCGTCTTTGTACTTTTTGTTACGAGGAACCAACTAGAACGGTAGGTACAGACGCCAGTACATCAACCCATACCAAAGTGTCAAATTTTCCCAATTGAATATGAACCTTATTCTTTTGTAATAACGTTGAAAATCTATCAAAGTAATTTGACATTGCTGTAGCTTGATACGCTGGTCTGTACCTACCTTTCCTTTGATGTGTGTTGTGGTTGTGTGTTCCCTTTTTACCTACACATTATTTCAAATTTATCTGAATAAAGGCAAAATTAAAAAGTAAGTTTATATACCTACCTACCTAATTATATGTACCTAGGTGTAATTATAACTAGGTATAGCACCTATAAAATATTGTAGCGTTGACATTTATTTATTAATTATTTTTTTATTATTTATATATTTATTTATTTATTATTTATTATTTATTATTTATTTATTATTTATTTATTATTTATTTATTATTTATTTATTTATTATTTATTTATTATTTATTTATTATTTATTTATTATTTATTTATTATTTATTTATTATTTATTTATTATTTAGTTATTATTTATTTATTATTTATTTATTATTTATTTATTAGCGAGCACGTTTAGTAATAAGAAAAGACCTAGTCTAAGAAAAGAACGACACATTATTATAACGTAATTATAACCCAAAATAGTGTTGGTCAATACATTAAAATGCAACAAATAAATTTGTTTTTCGTTGCTACAAAATATAGCTCGACGCAGCGCCCAGCGCCCGCGCGCCGCTGCATGCCGCTTTTACGCTGAGTACAGCGCGCTGTACAACGCTTGCAGCGCTTACCTATTCTATGCCATTGCGGGGCGCTCCCCTTTACGCAGCCGTCACTTCCTCTGCTTCACCCCCTTCAAAATAGTATGCGGTAGGAAAACCTCGCCTTAAACTTATAATATATAGGTGAACTAAAAACTCTAACTTTAACTTATACACACCCTTCAACTAGCACCACACACACACATCAAATTCATCTACACATCACGCACCCCATACATCTACACATCACACATAAATGCGCATATTTCCCTTTTCTCTTTATTATTTAGCTTTTTCTAAAAATGTATAAGTAACTTACTTAATGAATTGCAAACTAATGGTTAATGCTAAGTGGAAGGCTGGAGTTTCCTAACACAAGCAACTACTTGCTTAAAAGGTGATCTCCAAACCATTTATGTTATAAGCACTTTGTAATTGAAATAAAAGACAATATAGAGGTTAGTCTATTTGCTTTTGTATGGTACAATTGTGTTACCCATTATAGTCACTAGATGGCACTATTTCAGTTTAAGTAAAAATTGAAGTTTACGTCAATACGCCATTGGCATTCGATGACAAACAAAAAAGGATCTTTACTAATACTATTATTATAAAACTGAAGTTTATTTATTTGTGTGCGCTAATCTGCAGAACTCTTGGTTCGATTCTAATAATTCTTTCACCCATAGGAAGCCACGTTATCCTTTAAGGCCGGGCCAGACTGTTATAAACAAGCTTCCAACAGGGGTCACCTTGGTGGGAGGCTTGTGGAGCCCACGGTTGGTGTTTGCGTCCACACTGGTTTACAACAAGGCTCCCACCTGTGTGATGTCGACTCTTTGTTTATAACGGCGGTATTTACACGTGGTTTACAACGCGCGTCCGTCCACAGAGGTTGTTGAAGGTCAGTGGCTGTTCAAGGCCGGTGTTTTAGCGCTACAGGCCAAGGAGGGTAGGGAGGGGCAGTTTTCTCTTCCCCCCCTCCTCTAGAGATTTTAGAGGTGCACCTTTGGACTTGGGAGCGTTCATATTGCAATGCCCATGGGGGTAAGACCACCACCAGTGTAAAGCTTCAGTGCCTTTGACTTTATTTAAATCCTATCCTCCATAGCCAAAGTCTAAGTCAAAGCGTTTATTTCAATGAAACCATTTACAGGCACTTTTGAATTGTCAAAGAGTCGGTCTGTTAGTCATAAAGTTGAAGCTAGTTGCTCGTTCCAAAACGTAGGGGAGGTCTCTATGGAGAGGAACGAGCCAGATACTCCACTGACACTCTTTTCAATCAAGCTTTTACAAAATCCTGGTTACATTAATCGTGTTGTTTCAATGTAAGGGAAGACAATGTAAGTGAACAGAAACCCAAAACATTCACTAATTTATACTTCTATACTAATATTATCGAAAGTAACTCTGTCTGTTACGTTTTCACGACGACACGGCTTAACCGATTTTGATGAAATTTAGTATAGAGATAGCTCGATTCCTGAGGAAGGACTTAGGCTACTTTTTGATCCATTCACGAGGACGAAGTCGCAGGCGAAAGTTAGATAAAAATAAATTAATACAAAAGCCGTGGCAGTTAAGAGATGACCAATCTCAACTGATAGCGGCCGTTCCCGAACATGACGCTTAGATCAGCGGATCAAATTTCAACTTGCCCCCCTAGGCCATCAAACTGGTGACGCTCTTGCAACAGGGTATATTTTATTTACAAAAATAGTGATACTTACGTGAGTTGTGGATCCATGCGGATGGAGTCATGAGCAAGAGGTTTTTACATAAAAATACTCACACAAGCGATAACTCTAGCAGGTACAGGAGGCGGTTGTTTCTTTTTCTCCTCAACTTTCTTCTCCGCTACTACTTTGTCGTCTTCACTCTTACCAACCCCACTACTAACCGCACTCTTCACTCCACTAGTAGACGAACTAGCGACCCCACTATCGATCCCGCTCTCACACTCACTTTCCACAATACTTCTGTCTCTATCAGCATGAGTTTCAACTGACGCGAAGCTCTCACTTCTCTCTTTGTCTTTGTGTTGGTGAAGCTGGGGGGCGTAGCTTTCGACGCTAGTTCTGTCCTTGTCTATTTGCTGGTGTTGTGTAAAGGTTGTAGAGTGAGTGGTCGGTAAGCCAGAGGGAGACGGCGAACAGTTGTCTGCGGCCGTAGAACAAGATGCGCGCGCCGAGTCCGACCTGGAATTATTGAAGAGTTAAGGTTTAGGAGGTATCCAAGTTAGTTTTGCTTCCGGTTCAAAACTAGCCTTTATATCAATGTCACAGATTTGCTGATGGAGTGTGTCCTAAACAGGCGAGAAAAGACGTCACTTTTAAGCGAATTGGACTTGAATAAGCTTAACGTGGGATTAATCCAACCAATTTTATCTCAACCAACTTCAAAAGGTGCCAGAACATTATGTCGTTTAATAACAGTTCTGACTTCCATATTTGTCACCAAGTGCTTTATACATTGTTCAACTGTTTTGGAGTTATTTAAAGTGTTAAGTTTATGTACTGCCCTTGGAAAGTAAAGAGTAAAGAATAGCACCATCCCATATCTTCCCGTGGGTGTCGTAAGAGGCGACTAAGGGACTCACCAGAGAATGGGCAGCAGCGTTCTCTGTGCCTTTGTAACGCCTGCCAAGCGTGGCGATTATGGCAAAACCCCCCAAGGTGAATAGCGCAACAGCCCGTCTAGCCTCGACTAAGGTAGCGACTATAGTGGACGTCTTTCGGCTGAAATGATGATGATGATGACTGCCCTTGGGCAGTACATTAACATACATATAGCACAGCATATGGCATAGTGATCTTGACCGGGTTGTTTGACATATTATATCATCATCATCAGCTGATGATGTGTGTATACCATGAGACGGTGCTTCATACCTATGCTCGGCGCTGCGGCCCGTAGATCACAACACCGTATCCATAGTCTCTAGCGAGCTGAGGAGTGCAGGGTCGCGGCTGCACCAGCGAGCCAACTCGTCAGGAGTCACCACACCGTCGCAGTTAGTGTCCATCAGCTGGAAATAGATATACAGCTTGTTAGAAATAAAATAAAAATTAACAAATAAAACCATTCATTTTCAGGTAACAAAGACCCATTACAAAAATACCTTAAGAGCGCGTATTCGATTCGTGACGAAAACTTCATGTTTTTGCGTTTTGCCCAGAGCAATATCGTAATTATGTGAGCAGATTATTTAAAGACAATTTACAGTTTTAGAAAGATTAATCTTTCTAAAACTGTAAATTGTACTTAAGTCTTGATTTAGACAGCTACAGAGTAAAAGTATGGTTTTTTAAAGCGAAGACAATTCTTTCATATCGTTTTACGAAAATAGACGTCAGAGTTAACTTTCAGGGCGAATACAACCATTACAATATGCCAAAATATTTTGTTTCATGCGTTTTTCCAACAGTATATACAGTCATAAAGACAGCTACAGAGCCAAAATTACGAAAATATAACTATTATGTATTAAAAAACAATATTGAAAAAGTAGAAAATCGGTTCACTTTGACAATTTTTTTTTCACCAGTATTTGAATAAAAGCATAACTGATATATTTATTTTATGAAAGTAAATGTTATGCTTAATATACAGAATATTTTTCAGTCCGTTATACGAGCTCATTTATTTTAGACAATTATTTTAAAAAGCACTGTAAAACATCGCGCTGTCGTTTGTCGATCAATTTCAATGATTCGTGCTTATTTCGTGCATATTTTTTTTTCTGATGCACACAAACAGACCATTGTATTGTACTAGTGTGTGTCAATGCTGCTACACCGTTCTAGCAATCGTTTAGATTTTGAGTTGCGCTAAATCGAATACACGCCCTTAACTTAAGTATACATATACCAATATAACAATTGTGTTAGTAAATAAAACTTAAATCTATGTTAGTATCACTTATACTCTGTTCACAATAAGATTAGACATAAACACAAACCTTTTTTACAGTCTCTTCAACCGATTTTGACTTCTATTCCATAGGCTTAAGGATGACATTAGAGGCAAAAATGTGGTTACAATAACAACTGTTTACTGCAGTTGCCATTTGTCATGCTACCAACGCAATATAAGTCAAAATCGGTTGAACGGACTGTAAAAAAGGTTTGTGTAAATCTTATTGTGAACAGGGTATAGTCTTTGTGCGTTCGTAACAGCGGCTAGAGTTGACGATATCTCCAGTTCCCGCGACCCCCGACGTAGGTGTGAGATGGAACACCGGGGTGGTTTTTTGTCAGTAAGAGTCTGACAGACCCCTCCGCCGAGGACATCCATGTTTTCCACCCCGTACAAAAAAAAAAGGTACGGTGGGAAGAGCGGGATGGTTGTCCATCCTGCCTGGTTCATGCGAGACGCCATCAGTCGATTAAACCGAAGGTTCAAGCAAGTCTTCTGAACTTATGTTAATTTATTTATTGAGAAAAAAATATGAATAAATAATTTAAAACAACACTGATATAAAACACTGTTTGTTTGTCTTCTTAATATAATATATTTAATGTGTTGGTCCTTTTGCGGCTTTTTGAATAACTAGGAAACACGTTACATAAATATATGTACTTTCAATTAAAAGTAGTAAATTCAGAAATGTACTACGACTTTTTTGTCAGAAATTCCTTTTAACATAATGAAAGACTTGCTTGCCTAACTATTTCAGCTATTGCAAGAAATGACAATGCCAGATCCTGCCCCACCCATGTACAGAAAAAGTATTACATGTACAGAAAAAGTAAATTAATGAAAATAATTGTAATGAAAATAGAACCTTTCTACACTAAATTGTTTTTCTTTAGAACTTGCGGATTACGAAATACCTACCCACAAAATACAAACTCTTTTTACCTAAAATACGATTTAACCTATAATCAATGTCTGTGTGTCAATATTGCACATGACTTTTATTGAGTGGGGCAAAGTTCTATAGAGTTTCTGGCATTGTCCTTTCATACCTATTCTTCCTTGAGTTGAACGATGAAAAATTGGCGATATAGATTACATATTTAAGTTTAACTGACTGTCCTGAACAAAACTGCGCTATTCTGTTACCATCTCCCTCTGTGAACATCTAGGTGAAGTGAGCTGTCATCCGATTGTAGTGCTTTGTAAATCTCTAATATCGGGACAGATGACAGCTCACTTCACCTATGTGTTCACCGAGGGAGATTGTAACAGAATAGACATATGACAAGCAAACTTGGGAAAACACCGGTTTTAATGCACGGTGTTGTTATCGTCAAACGCAAATCACGACGTCGATGTCGCTACATTAAAGTTTATTGTTTGACGTAACTGTTCTCAAATATTTCCATTTCACACCTACCTAACTAGATGGCATAATTTTCAATGCCTATTGCTACTTTCGTTTGCCAATAGATGCCGCTGTTCTCAATACTTATGTTTCCTTTATTTTGTAAATAGATGTCAGTACTCTCGAAGTTTATGTTTCTTCTAGTTGCCGCTAGATGGTGCTGTCTTAAAATAACACAGCATTTGACACAGGAGTACAGAGGTAGGAATAACAGAACATAATCACGTGCCACCGGCGTATTATGTGAGAACACATTACAACCTTTTTTAGGGACTTTTTTGGCCTCTTTCCCTCTACTTTCGTTTCTTTTCAGTAAATAAACCCAACATTATTTTACCGTTAAGGGCGGATACGACCAAATTCCATGTTATACAATATATTATATTCCCACATATTTTATTATTTTACTGAATGGTCTTACTCTCAGATAACTTCGTTTGCGTTTTACGACCGCAAACATAGAGTAGCCAATACTAGGTATTGTTACTCTAGAGTTGATGAATGAAAAATGAATAGTCAACTAAAATAGAAATATTGATATTATATACAAATACAAATACAAATACAAACATTTTATTTGTTCAACATAGGTAGGTCAGGTACTGGTGTTATGATTTTTGTTGAGCACTATGTCAAGCCGTCATCGGCGTACAAATCTTATTTTGGATAAAACATGCTGTTTATAAATTAATGAAAAGAAAAAGAAAAAAAAATGAAAAAAAAGATAATGAAAAGAAAAGAAAAAAAAAAAAAAAAGATGTAAAAAAATGAAAAACTAATAAAAAGAAAAATAATGAAAAGATAATTATAATTTGTCAGTTAGGTATTCATTCACCGTATAGTATGCTTTTCCGATCAACATTTTAAGTAAATCCTTTTTAGAATCGTGTACATTAGATTTTTCTCTAATTCGTCTAGGGATTTTATTATATATCTTAGGTGCCATTCCTAAAAAGTTTTTTGTATATAGAGCAGTACCATGTTGGCTAGCGCATATCTCTCTGTTACGTCGTTTGGATTTCAATGTTTCAAACAGATGTAAGTTTGATTTGACAAATAGTGCTGTCTCAAAAATGTACATACAGGGCATTGTCAGTAGTTTGAATTTTTTGAAATATGGAATACAGCTTTCAGTCGGTTTCAATTTGAACACAGCACGCAAACATTTCTTTTGGGCCTTAAATGCTATTTGCTTGTCGCTTGTTGTGGCTTGTTGGTGGTGGTTTGCTTGGTGGTGAAACCAACCTTGGGATACGTAACTTTATCCTATAAAAAAAGAATTTTCAAAATCAATCCACAATTGCCGGAGAAATTGCGTACCAACTGTACAAAAAAAGAACCTTGAGAACCTCCTTATTTTTTTGAAGTCGGTTAAAAAGAGCGATAGCGTGCCGGTTGACAGGATGGAATGGGAGAAGTTAAAAGGTTGCGCCGACCCCAAGTATAGTGCGCGTGAGTCCTGAGCAAACGTCACCTTGCCACTTCTTACGTCATCTCGTACTTTATCTGTCAAAATCTCCCTGTAAATTTAGTTCAACTCGCTGACACGCTCGCAAGGGTGGCGCTAATGTAAATTCGAATTACCAACCGAGTTTTTAGAATGCCAATCAAGAAACTCACAGGGGATTCAGATTCGAAGTATAGAATGAGGTCTTAGAATCACACCCAAGGTCAGGAAGATGATGACTTACATGGAATATCCGATCCACATGGTCCTTCGCTGCAGTGCTGTGTACGGGCGGCGCGGAAGCTCGTCCAAGTAGCTCGTATATAGCTTGCACGACAGCCAACATCTCAGAGCGGGAGATGCGGCCATCTCCATCGACGTCGTACAGCGTGAACACCCAGGACAGCTTCTCTTGTACCGAGCCACGAGCCACGCGCGATAGGATGTCCAGGAACTCCTGGAAAAGATAAAATGGGAGTCAAAGACTAAGTTTTATTTATATTCCTGTAAATGTAAATATTGTAAACATCTTTTTTAAATGAGTAAGTATGGAGTTTCTTGCCCATTATTATCCATTCAAAACTAACTGTTGGAATGGGCAACTAGAATCATTTTTTCAACCGGCTTCAAATAAGGAGGTTCGACATGTAAGTATATATATTTTTTTTTATGTTTGACCACGCATAACTTTTTTCAGTGTAGTCCGATTTCGATGATTCTTTTTTTAATTGATAGTGTATACCTCAAAGATGGTCCCATTTATTTTATTTCATGTACTATCATGGACACATTCGCCTGACCACCACTAAGTTCATTTTTGCTTGCACTCAAAAGATGGAAGCGCTCTCTACCCGCCCCGTTGACTTCGCAGGCGCCAAGGGAAAATTTTTTTAACTGAGCAGGCGGAAAAGGTCCGCGATAGTACATATTCCACCCCTAAGGGTGGAAAATTAAAGGATGACTCAATTTTTTGGTTTCACACACACACATATCAACCTTTACATGCCCACTGCTGGGCATCTCAAGGGCGGACTCAGTCGTAATCACGCTTGGCCAATGCATGTTGGCGATCGCAGTAAGTGTTATAATACTCAGGAGAATGCTGCTGCCCATCCTCTGGTCAATATCTCTCTGTCGCCTTCTACGACACCCACGGGTAGAAATGGGGCGGTGCTATTCGCGGCCGGTACCACACAGCAAATCGCTACTTTGATAAGAAGTAGGCACTAACAAGCGTAAAAAAGAATCTTTTTTACAAATAAATAATAGTTTAAAAAAACTAAAAACACGCTTTTTATAGAAAATCAAACTAAAAAATAAATTGAAAATAAATTTTAATAAATTATTTTATTTTAAAAAAAGCGTGGGGTGCTTTAAAATATTTATAACTATTGACACCATGCACCCCACGCTTTTTTTGAAATAAAATAATTTATTAAAATTTATTTTCTATTTTTTAGTTTGGTTTTCTATAAAAAGCGTGTTTTTAGTTTTTTTTTACTATTATTTATTTTTTACTTTTTAGTTTGGTTATATCTATAACTATAAATATTATGTACATTTATTCTACCAGGGGCGCTTGTGCAGTACCTTCCTTAGTATATAATAGCTGTTTTTTCGGCAACTAATTTTGAACGACTTATGTTTTTTTTTTTTGTTTTTTTTAATAATTTTATCAAATTAGTGTATTGTCATCGGTCTTCGATAAATCTACAAAGTTTGAACGAAATCTGGCCGTTTAAAGTGGGTCAAAATCGCGCCCAAAGAAGTCGGTTACAAACAAACATACAAACATACAGGTGAAGCTAAAAAAAGCTGGTAATAAAAAGCTGGTAAAAAGACAGATAAACAACACCCAGACACAAGGCAAACACAAGTGCTCATCACACAAATAGTGCTCGACTACTTACGTGTTTTTGCTGTGGCACACCTCGGACACTCCATACAATATTCGCAAAATAATTACCTATTACTACTACAAAACCAAATGACGTTTGTACACGTGCAAATGTGTGCGTGAATTATAGTAGGGTTGACTGTCGTGCGTAGCGTAAAAAATGGCGCGAAAAATCCAGCGATTTGCGTCGGGCGAACCGAACGGCGACGGCGCTGCCCGAACGTGAGATAGGTATGAAGTGATCTTGTACGAGCGTTCAATTATTTATTTTTTAAAGTGGGATTCGTAATGAAGTAAAAATACCATTATAATAGTTATTACGTAAAAGAGGTTTATTTATTAAAATAATATTGACAAAATAAGGTATCAAACTAAATATTGCTTACACTAAAATATTTTCGTTTAAATGATTTATCTCTAAATAATCGGTTATTAAATCGCATGGTGTTAAAAATGCGAAATCTTACAAACAGTTTATGTAAATACAAATTCGGGAAACATGAACAGCAATCGGTGACGCAAATGTCTTTTATTTTTTTAATAATTTCGTTTCCAACAGGGCCCAGAATTTTATTTTGAAAGTTTTTTTTAAATTGATCGTCCATAGCTTTTATACAAGTAACAAAACTTGTTGGGGGGTTTATTAGAAGAAGAGTATTCTGGTTAAAAGATTTTAATTGTATAAAAACGTTGTCTTCCTGTGTCTGAGAGTGGATTTTTACGTACTGATTTATACCTTCACACTTATGAATATCGAAACATTTTTTTAATAAGTAGCCACAAACATATACAAAGGCGTTTTTTTCGGGCAAATCAAAACGGTAGTCCACTGTATTAACTCCAACTGTTAATGAATCGATCGAGGTTTCCTCATGCGAGTTTTCATCCACAGGACAGTCCGACGACAGAATATTGACACCACCTATGTCGTCCGGGTTCATAAGCAATTGAGCCAAATCGTCAGTACAGTTAGCATGTTCTGAGTGTTTGAGAATGTTTACCATAAACAATTTTCTAAATGCCCTACTAAATTGGAGTGGTGTTGGTTCTCGGCAATTTCCACCCTGTTGTCTAATTGATCCAAAAAAGTTTTCTAACGGATCTTGGTTCAACATGCGTGTAAAAAGAAAACGGAAACCAGCAGACTGTAAATCTTGTGAAAGGCATATTTAACCTTCATTTTTTCGAAGTTATTGGGATTAATATGGGATTCGGTTAGTTTAGGCGCTAAACGATAAGCTCTGTCACAGTCTTGTTTGTAAAATTTCTTAATGTCTTCCCACTTTGCAGTCACTTTTGTTTCATCAATGTCCGAAAACTCGAAGTCATACTTCATCAGGTTGTTTCGTACAGATTTTATTAAATGGGGAACGTCAAAGATATAGTAAATTTTTTTCCCTCTAATGAAAAAGTAAGGATTGTCAACAGTCACATTTCGTTCTCTAGCAATGTTTAAAAAATTTGAGCCTTGATCTGATACAAAGGCAACAACAAGAAACCCAATACTGAGAATTTGAGAAATAACAGAATCTAACCACGTACTAAGTTCTCTGTAATTTTTGCTTCGAGTCAAAAAACAGTATGCGAGCGGTTGTTTCCAATTGGAATATATACCTCTAGCCATGATTACAAAAGCCTGCGTTGCTGGTTCTGTAGTTTGTGTCCCGTCAATCTCATGAAAACCTATGATCCTATCCTCGTTTATTTGATAATGTAAGTGTCGTTTTAAAGAGATTTCATCAGCGCAAATAACGCAGTATTTTTCTGGTTCTTTTAATTTTTTTAATTTAGTCTCTAAACATTTTAAAACGTTAGGAGATAGTTTAGTTCCAATGTTGATATTAATTCGGCGCAATGTCCTTTCACTTGGTAGGCTCAATGTTGTTGCTAAAACCCTATAGGCCAATGGACTGGCAAAATATATATTTAAAGCGAATAACTTAAAATCTCTGTCGTATCTATTGCCACGACTGTTGCGCTTTATTTGGGTTTGCAAATCAATTAACTTTCGTAATTGTAGGGAGATATTGATATTTTTTTGTGAAGACGATGCACTTGCTTGCTGTGTTATTAAAGTTTTCCTCATTTTACACTCTGCTCTTAAATCTTGTAACAACTTCCTTTTACGTGGTGTGTTGGCCGACAGATGTTGTGTAGTTTGTGTAGTGGAGTCCGACTTGTTAAATAAAAAAGTACATGTCTGTGATTGTCTTTCATTTGTTAACGGCTTCTGTGTAATAATGTCTACAGTTTGTGTCGATTTTGTTGGATTCACTATTTCACGATGCGGCAAATTCAGTGTTGGAATTGCATTAGCCTTCAATTTTATTGCAAGACGATCCGTTGCTTGAAAGTGTAAATCACAAATATAAAAACTTTTATTAAGCGCATCCACGGTTTTATCTATCAACTCTGGACGACCAGCAGCTTGTATCCATTGCTTGCATCTGGAAATAATTGCATTATTGTAAAACATTACAATTGTAATTGGATTCAGATAGGCTTGTCAGATTGTATTATATTATTGTTTTATTGTAAATAGAAAACGATCTACCCAAATAAATAAAAAACTATGTTTTAAAATTAGAACAAATAAGTACCTATTTTTAAAAAGTCCTATAGCAGATATTTTGAAGTGAGATTTTTTGATTGAAAATTAGGATGCTTTTTCGATATTAAGTCAAAATAAAATGAAAAAATAAATATTTCAAATTAAAAAAAATCATTGTATTTAGGACACAAAAAGGTAAGTTTTCACCAAACTTGGTAAAAAATAAAATATTTTTGTAAAAGATAAAAATAAAAAACCAAAAACTTGGTTATTTGAATTTTTCACATAAATTTTGAGGTTATATGAAAAAAGTGTTAGTACAAAAGTTGAAGATATTTTTATTACCTACAACTTTGCTATTCTACTTTTTTCCATAGGACTTGTAGTATTGCCGGAAATCGAGATAAACCGTTTTTTACCTTTAAAACGCACCCCCATCCACTTCCCGACCTCAGATCACCCGTAAATTAATTTTCCTTTCATTTTTGTTATGTTCTCTTTCTTTTCCAATGGGTTTCATTCTACTATTATTATTTTTTTGCTTTCAAAAATTATCGGCACTGTAACGCGGTAACGCAATAGGACGACGCGACAAAGTTAGTGCGTACTGCTTTTCAATTCCAAGAATGAATAGAACGTGAAAGAAAGAGACATATCTAAGACAATAAACAGAGAAAGCAATAATTTAACAGTTGGTATTATACAATTTTGGAAGTTTTAATTGTATTCTAAAACGAAGAAAACTTGGAAAATAAATGAATTATAGAGAGAATTATGAAAATAAATGATCACAACACCGACTTGTGTGTAGGTAGTTACTATATAAACTAGCCATTATTATCTTTTCTGTTTTTATAAGAGTAGGTATTTGTGTTGCTGTTGCTTACCTTATTTCATCTTTCGGGAACCTAAAGAATCGCCTGTCTTTATCGTTTCTCGATGAAGATGAGCATCCAAATAAAGCACAATATCCAACCATCGTGATTTAAAATTCAAATACTTAGGTAAAAAAAAACTTTTAAATCGCAAATTGTGGGTAGGTAACTAATAGTGTCAGCAGTACAGCGCTACAGTTCTTACGATTTTGAGCGCCCTTGCTAAAGAGTCGGCGGAATACTCCTCCTAGTCCAGGGGGGAGGTGCGGTATCTGATATAGCGCGGGGAAGGGAGTGTCCTTTCTGTACGTAGTACTATTAAGTATTCTGTGGCTGTGGTGTGATTGTGGTACAGACAGCGTCATCAATTGCTTACCCCCAACGCATTGCAATTCGTTCGGAAAGGGGATTAGCAGTTGTTGAAGCTGTCTGTACGTCTAGATTAGGGTTGCCACCTTTTTTTGAAGGAAATAAAGTATATTTACTTTCTAAGGTAAAAAAATAAAGTACAGCATCTGCGAATAAAGTATTATTTATGGCGCAAGATTTATCGATTCTATCCGTTCAAAATTATTATTGACGTGACAACGTCTTATAATTCGATAGAGCCGGCTGCACGCACGAAAAAACATCACGTCATGCGGCGTTACGGCGTTACATGACGTCATGCGGCGTTACCTCGCTCTGCGGCGTTACCTCGCTCTGAGGCGTTCCAAGTGAAAAGTGAATGTGGTGTCAATTGTTTATAGCAACGATAATTACAGCGATAAAGGTAATGATTCTTTCGCGTTGTCACGTTCAACTATCGTCAGTAAACCGACTTTACAGACAACCAATTTTTTTTTTTTTACAAAAAAATAACTTGTTTTTCGTTGGTCTATTTTGGTTCTGTTTGTAGTTTTGTATGCCACCGACTTCCGAAATTTAAAGTTATTTTTTACTGTTATGTTATTGCAGGCGGTTGTCTTTTTGTAAAAAAGTTTTATTTTTCGCTTTTTAGAGCCTACTTCTTATGATCTAAATTAATTAAGAAACGGTAACACCAAACAAATTAAGTCATCCCTTAATTTTTCACACAGGTGAAATATTTTCTGTACGTCTAGATAGACCTTGAAGTCGTTGATCCTGCTTGTGATCTCTCTTGGGGCCAAGTCTGCTATTTTTATAATTTCGTCACTCCAACACGATCCCATTGTCATTTTGCTAAAAGTTCGTAATCTGCTAAATTCATAATGGTCAATCATTGGTCGGTCGAAATAAAAGCAATGACTGCACAATGACGTTCTAATGGTAGATCACTGATCAAAGGAACTGTCAAAATTTTAGCAGATTACCGCCTAAGTCAGTCATTCGATTGTGATTTTGTACGAGATTGTCAGTGGTTGGCCATTGGAAAGTCATAATGACGCCATTATATTAGTAGATTACCAAACTTGTCAAAATCAACAATTATGAAATCAATGAAAGATCATTCTGACACTATTGTAATAGCAGACTTGAGGCCCTGGTCGTGTCGGATCACTGTCCCACTGGACTATGAGAGTGAGGGAACAATGAGTGCATTCAAGTTAGCGCATACACGTGTAATACTAGATTGTAAAACAAGGGGGCAAATAGTAGATTGTTATACAAGGGGCTAAAATGACCCATTATATACGAGGTAGTTTTACTCCCGAGCTTTAGCGAGGGAGTAAATAGAAACAGAGTTTGAATGGGTTTTAGCGCCGTGTGTTACACTATACTTTTCACTACGATTGCGAGAAAATAAAACAATCCAATACAATATGAAATATGTAGTTAATTTTTTTTTGTTTCTTCTGTAGCCGCAACACATTGCATGCATTCTACCAGAGATCGCCGATTTTAGTTCCATTTTCAAAATTAAAATGAGGTTATTCATGATTATTCTACTTATGACTAAAGACTTTTTCGTTTTTGTAGGCTCATTGTCATATTTGACACACAAAAATTAAAAAAAAAAACTTTTTCCCCTAGAGTATGAAATGCTATTTTATCCCTGCTCTGGTATGCTACAATGACGGCCTTTTTGAGCAAGAGAAGTGAAAATAATATTTTTACGGCCAGGGATTCTGAAATAGAATCCTGAACGTAGCGAGGGATTCAAAGTACATCGCCTGAGGGAAAAATATTTTTGCTCTCGAGTCATATACTCTACTTTTCATCTTCTTCTCATCATCTGCGTCGCCTTTTCCCAAGTATATTGGGGTCGGCTTCCAGTCTAACCAAATGCAGCTGAATACCAGTGTTTTACATGGAGCGACTGCCTATCGGACCTCAACAACACAGTTACTGGGTAACACGATACCCCTTGGTAAGACTGGTTTCTGACTTCTGACTATACCCATAACGACTGCCAAAGATCTACAAATGACAGCCGGAACCAACGGCTTTACGTGCTTTCCGAGGCACGGAGGGAACTCGATATGAAAGGGATGGTCACCCATCCACAGACCGACCGCGGTTAGCATAGCTTAACCTTTAACCAATCGATCTGTACGGCTTTAACTTAGCCACGAGCTCCTCCATCTCCATTTTCATCTCCTTCTATGAGAAAATATTTCTTCTGGGATTTCGTAGGTATTAAGATTTGTATAACGTTATTAGCTTCTATTTTTATTGTTTCAGGAGTTAATGCACTATTACTTTCAGAACTCGACGTAGAACTATTTTTTTGAAAAATACAGTAAAGTCCGTACCGATTACAAGAATTACGTTGAAGTAAATCGCGCGCTTTTGTTTTTTGATAAAAAGTAAAAAAAAAAGAAAACCGCCTTCAAAAACTTGATAAAAAGTAAAAAAAAAAGAAAACCGCCTTCAAAAACTAAAAAGTGATAAATAACTTTAGCACAGAACACACATTACTTTACTTTCGAAAGTCGGTGGCAATACAAAACAACAATCACAAAGCCACCGCCACCGATTTCCGAAAGTAAAGTAATGTGTGTTCTGTGCTAAAGTTATTTATCACTTTTTAGTTTTTGAAGGCGGTTTTCTTTTTTTTGTACTTTTTCTTTTTCGCTTTTTAGTGTTGTCCTAACATCCAAATCCATTAAGAAACGGCGACACACTTAAAAGATTTTATTGTAAGTCCTCCATTGATTGAAGAACAAAAAATAAAAATAAAAAAAGTGGAGACGTCACGGACGGTCCACGGAACGAGTCAGCTGTTCGTGTTTTTATCACGAAAGTACTGAAGCGGTTTATTATTTCACGTAAAGTCCGTGTAAACCGATACCACTGGGTGTCCTTAACGTGCGTGAGTGTTTGCAGGAAAATAGCCCGGTGATTTGTGGAGATATTGCGGTAAATAACTCACAAGATACAATTTATTTATTTACAATTTGAGGCTACTTAAAATTTTATGTGCCACTAGTACCTCCCATAAGTGTGTTATAAGTGACCGGTGTCAAGTAACTGTCAATACCTAGTAGATCTGTCAAGTCGGATCAATAAAATACTTCCGCAAGTGGCGACATCTATCGCCTTGAAGTTACCTAGGAGGTTGCGCCATCTATTGCAAACCAGGCATACTACGACAGCCACGATGGTGAAGTGCGCAGCATGCGGTAAGTTCCTGCCTTCAAAAGGGGGCGCCACTTGCAGTAACTACGCCTGCCATAATAGGTACCACCTGGCATGTCTGATGGTATCAGAGAGTACGGCGGTAAGTCATAACTGGCTGTGCCCCGACTGCAAGAAAAAACTGCCAAGGGGGGATAACAGTGCCACACCCGTTAAAGACTTGGGTAGTGGTCCCTCTCAAGCCACGGTAATAGCGGTTCCCCCTGTGGATGGTTCTTCACAGGGCGCCGTCATCGATCCACCTGTAGCGCCGGTTTCTGCACAGGGCGCAGTGGCCGAGTCCCTTGTTGTGGCAAGCAAGATGTCGTCGAGGACCGGGAGTGATAGTGAGCCCTCGCCTGAAGCGCAGCTGACGCTACGGGAGGAAATAAGGCTTTTCAGGTCTGAGCTGCGGGAGGTCAGGGACGAGATGAGGGAATTTCGTCGCGAGATGGCCGGTCTGCACTCATCGCTAGGGGCCTGTACCGAGCGCGTGGACGCCCTCGAGACTAGAATTGAGGCGCTAGAGTGTAAGCAGGGTGCTGTTCAGCCTGACAGCAAAGTAAACCAGCTGGAACACCTGGTCACCCAGTTGCAGCTCGACATCAATGACCGCGACCAGGAACTGCTTAGCTCCGACCTCGAGGTAGCGAACATCCCGGAAGTCCCTGGTGAGAATGTGCTGCACACTGTCGCGCTGGTGGCAGCAAAACTTGGCGTGACTCTCGAGGAGCGCGACATAGTGTTCGCGCAGCGGGTGGGCTTGCGAGCTGACCGCGAGGCGCAGGCGTCGGGCGGCGGCGGGAGCGGCGGGGCGAGTCCAGCGGGCGGAGCGGCGGCGGGCGCGCGCGCGCGGCGCATCGTGGTGCGGCTGGCGCGAGCTGCTGCAGAGCGCGCGTGTGCGCCGCGGCGCCACCACTGCGGACCTCGGGCTACCCGGGCCTTCGCGTCGCTTCTTCCTCAACGAGAGGCTCACTAAGACCAACAAGTACCTGTTCTACAGGGTACGTGAAGCTGGGAGCCGTCTTGGATGGAGATACACGTGGACGAAGTTCGGGCGTGTCCTTGCCAAGCAGGGTGATGGCAAGACCACTCACTGCATCCGCTCGGAGGAGGATATCTCTCGGGTTTTTGGTCTGGAAGTATCGCCTGAAAATGTGGTGTAGACTTCTTGACCCTTGTAGGTATAACCATTTAGGCTACAATGTATTTGGTAATTTTATTTGTTTTTGTTCAAGTTTTTTAAGTGCGAGACCAGCAATCTTCCTGTCTCAATGTATTGCAGTACTTTTTTTTAGCCAAGTTGCCCGAGTAATCATAAATTATATACAAAATTTCCTATCATTATCACTTCTATTTTTATGGATCAGCTATTATCATCTATATACATTACAATCTATATATACATTTACAATATTTACAATACTCTACCCATCATTACAAACTTTACTTATTAATACCTATCACAATTATTATACATGGTTATATACATTAAATATTATGCTTTATTTTATTTTACAAACTATTTTACATATTATTATACATATAAATCACACTATATACATACATCTAAATCCCCAAAAATGAATAAGACTAAAAACTTAAGAATTGGACTGTTCAATGCAGGGTCACTAGGCACGCGACAGGATGAGTTTATGGTGGCTATGAGTAACCTAGCAGTTGACATCATGGCAATAAATGAGACCTGGCTCAGGCAGGGAGAGGAGGGTCGCGCGCCGAGGGTACCGAACTACCAGCTGCGGCACGTGCCGCGCCCCGACTCCGTGCGTGGCGGCCGCGGGGGCGGCGTCGGCTTCTACGTGCGCCGCGGAGTCCGCGTGCGCGCCGCGCCGCACCCGCCCGCGCCGCAGGTCGAGCAGATGTGGCTCAGAATGAGCATCAATGCACACTCGATCATCATCGGTACTGCATACAGGCCACCGTGGCTGGATGTGAACGTATTTCTTGATGCGATTACCGATTCCCTTGCCTCCTTCGCCAGCGCGGACAAGGTTGTCTTACTTGGTGACTTCAATATTGACATCCTAAATATAAATGATAACAAAACCAAATTACTTAAAACATTTTTAAATTACTGCAACCTTAATCAAATTGTACATGAGCCAACACACTTTACGGATCATAGTCGAACTTTAATTGACGTGGTATGTACCGATGCCCGAGTGTGTGGGGTGTCAGTGTCACACATACCGGAGCTCGGTAATCATGCAATTATTTCGGTCGATTTAAACTTTAAAATAGAGAAGTCTACTCCAAAATGGGTTACATATAGGCCGCTTAGAGACATCTTGCCTGAATTCTTCAATGATGATTTACACAAAATGGACTGGGAATATATTGAAAGCCTTGATGATGTGGACACAATGGTGATGACATTTAATAATTATATTACTACACTATTTGACTTACATGCACCCCTTAAAAGAGTTTTAATAAAAGAAAAATTCTGCCCATGGATAACTGATACTGTTAAAGATATGATGAGGCTGCGCGACAAGTGCCATACTAAGTCCAAAGCTACTCAATCAGAGCGCCTCATAAAGTCCTACAAAGAACTTAAACATCTGGTTAGAGCCGCATTACATAGCGAGAAATGTGCATACTTTAAGAACTACATAAACAAAAATATTAAACAACCTAAGAAATTGTGGAAAAATCTCAAGTCAACTATAGACATTGCACGAAAATCAGAACACAGGCTGCCCTATTTTTGCAATGACCCGGAAACTATAAATCAACACTTTTTGGATGTACCTGGCACGGGGAATGTTGCGGCTACAGACTTAACATACTTTGAGCGACACAGACATAGTAGTAGCAGTCATTTTCAGTTGGAGCAAGTTCATGAAGACGTCGTGCTAAAGCTTCTGCGTGGTCTTAAGTCCAATGCTCAGGGTTCCGACCACATCTCTTTAGAAATGCTGATGATGACACTTCCTCGTACACTCGCGGTCATTACGGCAATCATTAATAAATCCATCGCTACCTCTTCCTTCCCGAATCTGTGGAAAATGGCAATAATTAGACCAATCCCAAAGGTACCTAATCCTACCAGTGTAAAAGACCTTCGCCCTATTAGCCTGTTGCCGTGTCTCTCCAAAATTCTAGAGAAGGTTGTCTGTAACCAACTTAGAGCATATTTAGAACGGAACAGTATTTTGCCCGAGTTTCAATCCGGTTTTCGCAAGCGGCACAGCACAGCGTCAGCCCTACTGGATGTGGTTGGGAATATACTGGAGGCTAGAGACCAGGGTATGGGAACCCTGCTGGTCCTGTTGGACTTTTCCCGCGCTTTTGACTCTATAAATGTGTCATTGCTTCTCTCTAAGCTGTCTTACTATGGTTGCGATGCGAATACAATTGAATGGTTTAGCAGTTACCTTAATAACCGCTCGCAACTTGTACAGTTGACGAGGGATAGTGATGGCGATATTGTGTCCTCCAACCCTAAGCGCGTGGATAGGGGTGTGCCACAGGGATCAATCTTGGGTCCGCTTTTATTTATTTTATACAGTGCTGATATCACCAAATGTCTGGGTGATGCAAAGTTTCACCTCTATGCTGATGACTTGCAAATATACCTCCCCTTTCGTCCCCAGAATACTGTTGAAACTGTGAACAGAATAAACAATATTTTGGAAAAGGTCTCTGACTGGTCAAAAAGAAATTCTCTGGTTCTTAATCCAAGTAAGTCCAAATTTATTGTGTTGGGTTCCAGGGATTTTCTTAGCAAAACTCTGGCTTCCAGATTGGACTTGAGTATAGATGGTTGTAGCATGGAGCAGGTACAAGAAGCACGTAACCTGGGGGTAGTCTTCGACAGCCAACTGAGTTTTGAGACACATGTCATGGAAGCTGTACGTAACTGCTTCTACCGACTGAAACTTCTGTATCGTGTTCGCCCTTACATAAGTGTGGATATGCGTGTTATGTTATGTGAGTCACTTGTTTTATCCAAACTTAACTACGCTGACACTGTGTATGGGACGTGCATTCTCGGTAGAAGTGAGAAACTGATCCAACGAGTGCAGAATGCGTGTGCCAGGTTCTGCTATAATGTCCCTCCCCGATCCCACATCACTCCCTTTTTAAACCAGGGTAATTTGATGAGAATGTCAGCACGGAGAAAACTCCATTTGGCTACCCTGCTCTTTGGCATAATTCTCACTAAAACACCGGTTTACCTATATAATAAACTATCTTGGTCGCGTGATGTTAACAGAATTAAAACCAGAGCATCCACCTACCTGATGTTAACTCCAACGCATCGAACGGCTGCCTTTCGCGGTTGTTTTAAATTCGCTGCCACTCGCTGCTGGAACGATTTGCCACCTCCTTTTCGTGCTATAAAAACAGTACATACCTTTAGTTTAAAATATAAAAAACACCTACTACAAAAACAAAAGGACAATAGTAGCTGAAGTATTTTACCTTTGGTTTGCACGTAGCTGGCTATCTGGTGACCTCAGCGAAACACGGTAGCGAGTGTCTTTTTCTTTTATTCCTTTTAATTATATAAATCACATTATTTGTTTTTTGTTATTCCGTGTTGTCCGCCTCAGCCCCCTTATTCACAACCATTCGATACGTTTCCGTGTCGGTAAGGAACCGTATTCGACAATGTCATTTCCGACTTCAGTCTTCATATGTTCGTTGAACTGTCAAAATTATTCGGTTTCGGATTTGTGAATTGCGTTTGAAGGATATCTTCGATATCTTTTGACTTTCGATTCGGTACGGAATCGAATCGAATGATTGTGAATAAGGGGCCAGATCAAGTAAAAAGGAAGTTGTCCGCAACTCTGCATTAACTTATGATAAAACTCTTTTTCGCTTTGAAAACTAAGACGACCCACTGACCAGATTCCCTGTCTTGATTCACACCACACATAAAAGATTAGGGTACATCATTTTATGATTATCCATGAACTTAAACTACTACTTTACAATACACTAACACTTTTCATCAATGTTGTCAATTTGAGGCGGCGTCGGCGTCCCTTTGTTTGTCAGTTGTCACTGTCACAACGCTAGCGGCATAGACAAGACAAACATTGTGGTAACGCTGGCGTTGGCAGATAGTTGCAAAATTAAACAATGCAAAATTATCATTATCACTTTTATTTATTTATTGCGTACTTTTATTTATTTATTGTATTTAATAACTTTATACATATAATTGATAGATTAGTCGGGTTTACATATTCTTTACAGAAGGTTATCCTGCTTATTTTTGTTAGATATTTATTATTATAATTTTGTTTTTTATTTATTTACCTTTTAGTCGTGACTGTGGCCGCCCGTGGCATCTCTGCAAGGCCCTGTCAGAATACCAGCGCTGCGACATTTCATGTCGTAGCATTGTGCTGAGACAGGAGCCTTTTTGGTCTCGTACAGGTTATATAAGTCTTTTTTTTATGTGGTATCATTTGTTTATGTTTCGGTTTACCTGTACGAGGTTACAAATAAACAATTTTTCTTTCTTTCTTTCTTTCAAGAAACTAAAACGTCGTCTAAGTAAGTTTTGTTGGGAATTTGTTGATTTTCTCAAAAAGGGCTGTACCAATTTTGATAAAATTTATATGGGACCTTTTTGGAATAAACCCCTTTCGAACAAAAAATTTTGTAAATCCGTCTATATATAACAGAGTTATGCCCGAACATACATAAAAAAAAGTACAAACATTCGAATTGATAACTTTTTTGAAGTCAGTTAAAAATTTAATGGAAAGGAAATTCAGCAATTCTGCAATTTTCAACGTTGCACAAATACTACATTGAACCAAAGTGGAACCATTTGAAACGTTCTAAATCCGTTGGATTCAAATTATCCGCGCCATACATCGTTGTGACGTCAGTGATTTACGTATCTGTCTTTATGTGCGTACACACTATGTATAGGTATGCAAATAATTCACAGAGCGTGCACTTCGCAAAATCGGCGATAAATATGTTTAAGAGCGCGTATTCGATTCGTGACGAAAACTTCATGTTTTTGCGTTTTGCCCAGAGCAATATCGTAATAGGGTATTACACCCATTTTTGAAAAGTGTCTCAATGAAATTCTGTGGTGCTAATATGCCACCAAAAAAAACACAAAATTTTTATTCAATCGATAAGTGCCATAAAAGTGCATCTAAATTTTACATTTTCAAATTTCGCGCGTAGTTTGACGAAAACGCCTCTTACTGGACGCCATATTGCTCAGCGTAAATGACGTCAGTTCGTTTTGTATCAAATGAGCTCATATTAAATATAATAATAATAATAATAATTAAAAGCATATTTTCTAATAGGTGTAATAATGAAAAAATTACGTTGGTTACGAAAATAATAAAAGTACAAAGCCTATATTACGCCAATCGGTTGACTGACAGTTGACAATTTTTTGTTTACACAGCCGTATGGCGCAATAACATGGCCGCTATTATTTCACGGTGTTTTATAACAGATTAAAAATATTGAAAACTTTAAATTGAATTTAAAAATTTGTTTTGTTATTTTATGAACTAAAACTTACATTTTCCGACTGCTCTAAGCCTAAACTGGCTTAATAACATATTTATAGATTTTTTCTCGTATAGAGTAAAATACCCTATTATGTGAGCAGATTATTTAAAGAAAATTTACAGTTTTAGAAAGATTAAGTCTTGATTTAGACAGCTACAGAGTAAAAGTAGTATAATGTTTTATTATGGTTTTTTAAAGCGAAGACAGTTCTTTCATGCCATTTTACGAAAATAGATGTCAGAGTTAACTTTCAGGACGAATACAACCATTACAATATGCCAAAATATTTTGTTTTATGCGTTTTTCCAACAGTATATACAGTCATAAAGACAGCTACAGAGCAAAAATTACAAAAATATTACTATTATGTATTAAAGAACAATGTTGAAAAAGTAAAAAATCGGTTCACTTTGACCATTTTTTTTCACCAGTATTTGAATAAAAACATAACTGATATATTTATTTTATGAAAGTAAATGTTATGCTTAATTTACAGAATATTTTTCAGTCTGTTATACGAGCTCATTTATTTTAGACAATTATTTTAAAAAGCCCTGTAAAACATCGCGCGCTGTCGTTTGCCGATCAATTTCAATGATTCGTGCTTATTTCGTGCGTATTTCTTTTTCTGATGCACACAAACCGACCATTGTGTTGTGCTAGTGTGTGTCAATGCTGCTACGCCATTCTAGCAATCATTTAGATTTTGAGTTGCGCTAAATTGAATACACGCCCCTAAGTGAAGAGCAAATAATGTTAGCCAAGTGTGGCTAGTCGTAAGAATTGCTATCGTTTATTAGACAACGAAAACTGCTTAAGGGGCTATTAACGACTTTTACAGATTTTAAACTGACAATCACGTCAAAATGTGTAGTGTAAAAAAAAACGAGTGTGTTTTAGGTCGGTCGGTTTTCGGTGCACATCTCTGGGGCGCAGGCTCCGGGCCACCTCCAACACCATCCTGAGCGTATTTGCGAACAGGTTTGATTGTCAATACATCAACCATTAACCATAAAGTAATGACAAACAAACAAATGACTCAGAGGCAGGTATTTTTAGTCGGGTTAATTTAATTTAATTTTATTATTTTAATTTTATGATTTTAATTTGATTTTATGATTATAATTTAATTTTATGATTTTAATTTAATATTTATGATTAGAATTTGATTTTAATGATTTAATTTGAAAGATAATAATAATTTTGAAATTTTATTTATGTTATTTTATTTATAATTTTTTTTTGTAATTAAATTTTATTTGAAATTGTAATTTATGACCTGGAAGTGGCTGAAATAAATGATTTTGAATTTGAATGTGAATTTGAATTTAGACCACACGACTGAAGTAAAACTTCTTTAGCTCCATCTATATGTATGTATGTATCCATTTGCAACTGGCTATGAGAGAAAGAGGGATAGAAAATGTATGCTCGCATTTCTCTCTCTTGCCCCTAAAGTAATATACGAAACGTAACTCTCTCTCTTTCTATCTTCACTAACTTATATCTTCCTCTCAACTTCCGTTCGCCTCCCCCGATCACACTTTTCCTAACGCTTTCGTCACGCAGTCACCAGCTTACTTCCCAAGTCAAGCGTGCGTAAAGAAGTTTTACTTCAAAAACAACCATTATAATTATGGCGTAGGTTTAGCGGTTCTGAGCTCTCAATTTAAATAATTTCGTTTACTATTCCGAATAAACAGCCGCAAACACATCAAGCCATACCAAACTCTCCCAATTGAATATGAACCTTACTGTTTTGTTATAAAGTTGAAAATCTATCAAAAAATTCGATAGATTGGTGTAGTTTGATGGGCTGGCTTCTGTATAGTCACGAACATAAATATGTATACAGATTGTAAAATTCAAAAGCAATTTTTTCGTGAAAAAACTATTTCAATTTGTAGATAATAGTACATTATGGTACAAGTGTGTAATGTTGGTGATTACCGCTGAGGCGCCATTGAGACCCGAGCCGTTAGGTGAGGGTCTTAAGAGAGCCGAGGACGGTAATCATCAATACACACGTGTATCATACGACGTTTTTCAACACACTTGTGAAGAAAAGTTGTGATTTTTTTTTCGCAAAGGCGGGAAAACTTAATCCTTTTTTCTATGCGCGCGCATCAAACGATGGCGATCGGCCATAGACTAAAAGAATGAGGTTTCTTTTTTTTTGTCTTTTCGCGGATAGCGTTCTAGCCACCTATAAAATGGGGAATTCAAAGTTTTCTTTATTACAGAGAAAACTAAAGTGAAAGTTTTATTTATTAAAAACGTATAATTGAAATTATGTATTTAAATACGAAGTTGCATGAAATGAGCAAGCAATAGGTACATTAATTTATTTGCACTATTGAACACGATCTTTTTTGTATCGAAACTTTTTTAAGAACAAAGCAACTCCACCAATAAAATAATAAAAAAACCCTATAACTCACTTGTGAATAATAGCAATGAAAAAGTCACAGTTTGATTACAGGTGTCATTATGTGCCTAATTGCGGTGAAATTAGAGCCATTTTATGAGCAAGTGTGTTGAAAAAACTATTTTATAGTAGTTTGAGATCAAAAATACCATATTCGTAACACCATAACATTTTAAACAACAGTTTAGGAGAAAATTAGTTTAGAATGAGACCTACTGTCTCTGTTAACTCTACCGTCTCTGTATATTTTCGAAATTGTGGCATTTGTTAGGGTAAATCAATCTCTGTTTCCACGATTAGCTGACATCTTCCCCCGTAACAGACGTGACAATAATCAACTGTGCTCGCATACGTCAAAGACTGCATTAATGGCAAAAAGCGTTTTCTGTATGGCTCCTAAAATTTATAATAAAATACTACAGTCATATAAAACATTACCAGTAAATTTGTTTAAAAAAAAGATTCGAGATTTATTAACAGACAAGTGTTATTATAATCTAAATGACTTTTTGAATGACACTATTTGACATTTTAATTTTTGTGACATTTTATGATTAATTTATATTACTGACCTATCAATGTTTATGACTGACTATTATATTTAATAATTTCATTTTTATTTTTTACTTCAGATTTTATAATTCTATTTTTGATGTATTGTAAATTTTATAAATTTGTACGCCCTACGGGTGAAACATGTACGTACGAAATATTAATACTGTGTCATCCTGCATGCCTAATTTGCATGTATACGCATGTTTTGACAAATAAAATTATCTTTATCTTTATCTTTACTGTTTACATGTTTTAGCTCGTGACAGTACATACTTCTACTCCAAAAAAAACCGTATCGAACTGTGACAAAATGAAACTAGAACAAAAATATTTGACCAGCATAAAGTAAAAAAGATTTTTGAATATTTTCCACATCTTCCCTAAATTCCCAATAGACTACTTTATATAAAATATACCGGCCAAGAGCGAGTCGGATACACACAAAGGGTTCCGCACACAGATATAGATAGACTCTAGATAACGCAAGTATCACGATCTGTATGAAACCAAGCGTGCCATTTTTTGACTACCTATTATGACGTCACAATGTTTTGTTTTTCTTAAATTTGGTATTACCAGGTATTACTGAGGGTATTAGATTAAAAATAATGGTTTTTTTAAACTAATTACGCATAATATTAATTACAAAATGACTTACCGATGGAAGGAAACGTTTACTTTATTTTTTTTACGTAAGTTAGGCACGAAACTAGGCACGCGAAGTAGGTGCTCTTGCGTTGTCTAGATCTATCTATATCTGTTGTTTCGCACAGTAACGTTATTTAACACTACCGTACTTCCAAAAAATCAAGTCTGTTATATGAGGGCGTTTTATAATTTTTAACTTTATTTTCATCATCATCATTTCAGCCGAAAGACGTCCACTGCTGGACATAGGCCTCCCCCAAGTGGCGCCACATTGACCGGTCCCGTGCGACTCGCATCCAGCAGATCCCCGCAACCTTTACCAGGTCATCGGTCCACCTAGTGGGAGGCCTTCCAACGCAACGTCTTCCGGTTCGCGGTCGCCACTCTAGAACTTTTTGGTCCCATCGGCCATCCGTTCTGCGAGCAATGTGCCCTGCCCACTGCCACTTAAGTTTGGCAATTCTTTGGGCTACGTCGGTTACCTTGGTTCTCTTGCGGATATCCTCATTTCTGATTTTATCTTTAACCACTAACTTTATTTTATTATTTTCATTTTGTGTTGTTACCCCTTATCAGGGTATACGGGTATCGTGTTACTCAGTAACTGACCCCCATGCCACTTATAGCACGTAAACAGTCGTGTCAGTTGAACAGTCGTTATGGGTAGTCAGAAGCCAGAAAGTCTGACCAG
Source organism: Charanyca ferruginea (assembly GCA_947361185.1). Taxonomy (NCBI): domain Eukaryota; kingdom Metazoa; phylum Arthropoda; class Insecta; order Lepidoptera; family Noctuidae; genus Charanyca; species Charanyca ferruginea. The sequence continues at coordinate 17,078,001 of OX376081.1, forward strand.
TCTTACCAAGGGGTATCGTGTTACCAAGTAACTGGGTTGTGGAGGTCAGATAGTCAGTCGCTCCATGTAAAACACTGGTATTCAGCTGCATCCGGTAAGACTGGAAGCCGACCCCGATATATTTGGGAAAAGGATGCGCAGAATGATGATTTGTTGTTATAACGGTCATGGTAATACACACACTGTGAAAATTTCAACTGTCCGACCGAAGAAAGCCTGCTGTCTGATAAACGGACGGACAGCGGAGACTTAGTCATAGGGTCTTATTTGATCGTTTCTCATCCCGGGCCTGGTCCACAATTTCAAGGTTGCTCAGCGTGCTATGAAGAGAACGATGTGTGAGGTTTCTCTGGTGGATATAATTCGCAATGAAGTAATTCGCCAAATAACTAGAGTCACCGACATTGCGCGTCGAATCAGCACGCTGAAGTGGGTCGGCTATGTCTGCAGACGAAGAGACGGTAGATGGAGCAGAAACGCTTGCCCGTTTAATGTGGTGTGCATTTGGCCAAGCTTAGCGTGGGACGCCCTGCGGCACGATGGATCGACAATTTGAAGAAGGTGGCTGACAGCGGGTGGACGCGTGCTGCCCAAGACTGGGTTGGTTGGCGATCACTGGAGGAGGTCTACGTTCTGCAGTGGACGGCAATGGATTGATATGATGATGTTGTCCCGTTTGGAAACCTTTAAGTACGGTACCCTAAAATGTTTGAAGTATTGTCGCGAAAATACGAGATTGGGTCAGAAGACAGTAAATAAATAAACTTGTAAAATATGCATGAACACAATATTTTGGAGAAGAAATGTCCGACCTCTGTTTGAATAATTTCGTGTATATTTTTGAATATTTATTAGAAAATTGTATTAGAATTGTATATTTAATAATATTTTTTTGATAAAATCCAATACTAGTATTACAAAAAATATATTTTGCTTTGTTTTTTTTTTAATTCTTAGAGGCTTGCGTTTGGCCATTAACACACCTGATCTTAAGTGATGATTCGGCCTAGTACGCTTGCTTAGTATGGCCTGTGGTATGATGGGCTCGCAAGCCGCACTGAAACTAAGTCTTAATTTGCCTGCCTCGCTCACAACCTAACGCTCTATATACCTACCTCGCCCTTGAGCTAATACGCACTAAACCAAAATCTCAATTCGCCTACTTCGCTCATTAACTAATACGCAATGGGTCTAAATATCAATACGCCGATCTCTATCTCTCGTTAGGTATAGGCATAACGCGAAATTGGTGGACTGCGTTTAAGGTAATCAGCGACTAAAGGGTTCATTCGTGCTTAGAAGATACCCAGATTATACTTATCGAGGAACAGAGAGGCGGGCAGTGAATCCCACAGTCTGGCAGTTTGCACAGTTTTGGTATCAAAGCGCTTGGTTCGAGACCGTGGAACTTCAACCATATAGCGATGACGCTTAGCCGTATTTCTGCTCGTCCGATGAAGGAATGGGGATGGGGAAGTTGCAATTCCAAAGCATACTCTCCGAAATGTATCCGATTAAAGACCGATAGGCTGGCAACGGTGAGGCGATGTTCAAGCCTTATTCAAGCATTGTCTTGAGAAGCACTTGACCGGTTTTCAAGGTCTGCGGTTACGCATCGCCGTATCTCTGCTCGTCCAATGATGGAATGAGGATGGGAGAGTTAAGTTGTCCACCTCTCGAAAGAAATAGTATGCAAAGCTCACAGAAGAAAAAGATAGGATGGTATGCTTTAGTGGTGGTCCAATATAAAGAATCATGGCGAGACTCATACAATCATTTATATCGTTCGATTGGTTATCTTTACAATGTTTAGAACTAGGAATAGTATTTAAATCATAAGGTATGTACGGTCAACACAACAAGATACTTAAAAAAAAAACGACCGCCATCAAAAAGTACCTACCTACTTACAAATTAAATAAAAAATAACTTTGATATCGGAATAAAATTTGCCTTTTTTACTCTTATAGGTTAAACTATATCTTTTGAATTTTGAAAATATCCCTGCTCTGTCAATAGGGTATTTTACTCTATATGAGAAAAAAAACTATAATTATGTTATTGAGACAGTTTAGGCATAAAGCAGTCGGAAAATGTAAGTTTTAGGTTAATATAGAGGTTTTAAAATATTTCCCATTGATATAGTTAGCATATTTTTCAACTCCGCATAATTCAAATATTACGAAATTAAAATGACACTTTTTGTTTCATCTCGATGCCTATTTTGTGTTTATAAAAAAGTGATGTGACAAGTGTGTGGAAAAAAATTATCATTATTTGTGATATTATTTCCCATAAAACGATGCAATTTCAATGTAAGAACTGCGAAACGGCGGCTGTCAGTGTCACTGTTACTGTCAGTCGCCGTTTCGTTTTGTAATAATGAGCTTTTCGTTAAACTGTTAACTTTTTTTTTGCGGGATTTTAAAAATATTGTTAATGCCTGAAGATACTCTTTAGGTATCCAAGAATATAAGAATTAGAATTTCAACTTCTCTAAACATCTTATTTTTTTTTTGTACAAATCCTGCCATGATTCTTTCGTGAAGATCTGATGTAGACCTTCGGAGACAATGGAACTCCTGAATAAAGAACAGTACACGTTATGTGATTTGGTTATTGCACTTCTTCTTTTTAACGTGTCGATGGCAAACACGAATGTGTGGGTAAGTGTGCGTGTAAATGTGTGAGTGTGTATGTGTGTGTTGTATCTGTTCTTGTCAGATTCCTGGTTTGGCCCAGTATTTAGCCACAGCAACGCCATCCGCTGACGCAGTCATTAGGTCCGCACATGAGCAGGTGACAGGGCATGCGGCGCAAGGTTAAAGGTGGACCATGGTCTGCGAGGAGACGCCACACAGGCACTGAAGATTGGCATCATCTAAGAACCCCCGTTCTTAGATGATGCCAATCTTCAGTGCCTGTGTGGCGTCTCCTCACGTCTACTGTGTCTCCGCACCCAGAGCAGCCACAGCAAAGAGAATCTTCATAGGTCCCCACCTATGAAGCCCACAGCAAATAGAAACTTCATAGGTGGGGACCTATGAAGATTCTCTTTGCTGTGGCTGCTCTGGGTGCGGAGACGATTTAAAGTTTTCCATATCGGCCACGGCAACGCATTCCCAGATGAGTCTGTCTCCGATGGCTCCATGAAATCTTCAGGGGGTTTAAACTTGTTGTGCCAAAGATCGCATCTTTCTGAGGGTTGTACTGAAGACCAAAGATAATTTGCTGGTTCTTATAGTACGTCAACTGACTATGGATTTTGAAGATACCTACCTTTTGTAGGTCACGCTCACTCAAATGTCTCGCTGATGGTGGCGAATGTGTTGGGTCATTTGGTTTTTCTCAAATAAAGTTTTCTATTAAAGAATTTCCGAAATCTCATCCATAATGGTGGGAGAAATGGACGGACAAACATACAAAATAATACAGTTGAATTGAATACCTCCTTTTTTAGGGTTCCGTATTCAAAGGGTAAAAACGGGACCCTATTACTAAGACTCGACTGTCCGTCTGGCTGTCTGTCACCAGGCTGTATCTCATAAACCGAGATAGCTAGATCGTCGAAATTTTCACAGATGATGTATTTCTGTTGCAGCTGTAACATACCTACTAAAAACAGAATAAAATTAATATTTAAGGGGGCTCCTATACAAAAAACGGGATTTCTTGCCGTAAAAAAAAGGTTATAAAATAGTGTCTAATGTTGTATAGATCATGGTACGGAACCCTTCGTGTGCGAGTGCAACTCGCACTTGGCCAGTTTTTTAAGTCAGTTATGAACACCTTTGTAAACATATTATACTTATTTCTGGCAAATAAATATTATATTCTATTATTATATAATATTTTCGAACAATAGTACCATTCGTTTGTCCCTCTCTCTTTCTGGCATTCTATTCCAATATACCTTTGTCTCTTTCTATTGCCTCAAAGTCGCCATCATTGTTTTAAATGAACTCGATTTGGCTTTTGTTCAAATTACTCCATATTTTTGATCGTAACAACTACAATAGGCGAAATTGAAGGCTAAGTTTTGCGATTATATAATTCAAGAAAACGTATGTTGTATGTTTTGCATGTTGAAATAATATGTTTATTTTGTAAAGAATCATCTTCTACCTAGCCTTTTCCCAACTATATTGGGGTCGGTTTTCAGTCTAACTGGATGCAGCTGAATACTAGTGTTTTACGTAGAACGACAACCTAGGTGACCTCCACAACCCAGTTACTGGGTAACACGATACCCTTTGGTAAGACTGTAGGTCGATTTTGTAAAATTCAAACAACAACTCGCACCCCACATCGCTATTCACTCTCACTTCGCATAAGGTTCAATATGACCTTGATATATTTGACACTTTGAATCGGGTTCGAGTGCGAAGTGAGCGTTGAAGTGACGGGGAAATTATCTTACAGAATGCCACTTCTTACGTCAGTTCAACTCGCTGACACGCTCGCAAGGGTGGCGCTAGTGTAAATTCGAATTATCAACCGAGTTTCTAGAATGCCAATTAAGAAACTCACAGTGGATTCAGATTCGAAATGAGGTCTTACAGAATCATACCCCTGGTTGCAAGCTTTCTAGTTTCTGACTACCCATAACGACTGTCAAAGATCTACAAATGACAGCCGGGACCAACGGCTTTACATGCTTTCCGAGGCACGAAAGGATCTTGGTATCAAATGAATGTATGGTCACATTGCTCACCCATCCACCGTGCGACCGATAGATTCATAAGGCTTTTACTTAGCCTCAATGAAGACTAGTCAAGTACTGTCATGGAGATATTATAGTGCACAAGTGTGTGCGCAAACACAGATGCACTCCCTCTTCCCTCACTCTCATAGTCCGGTGGGACGACAATCCGACACGACCGGAGAGAGATCACAAGCAGGACCAAAGGCTTTACGTGCTTTCTAAGGTACGGGGGTATTACACCACCAACTTACAAAACTATCTAGAATGCTACTGAGAAATGACAATGCCAGATCCTGCCCCACCCATGTACAGAAAAGTAAATTACTGAAAATAATTGTAATGAATATAGAACCTTTCTATACTAAATTGTTTTTCTTTAGAACTTGCGGATTACGAAATACCTACACACAAAATACAAACTCATTTTACCTAAAATACAATTTAACCTATAATCAATGTCATTATTGTTTTTAGATTTAAACGGAAACCGCTAGTTCTACAGTCACTATGACTAATGTTTAGTTATCAGCAATAAATAAACAGTAAGATGCTACATATTGCACATGACTTTTATTGAGTGGGGCAAAGTTCTATAGAGTTTCTGGCATTGTCCTTTGTAATGGAAGAACCTATTAACAGTTTGCTCGACCTTCGGGTCGAGCTACAGGTCTATAGCACAGTATAAATAATTATTAGTACTACCGTACAGTAGTGACACGCCCCGCCTTCCTCCGATATACTGTTCCTCACCTCTTCCCGCGTCGAACGTGCTCTCGAAACTTTTAGTTCTCGCGGCGCGTAGACACGCACACACACGCACGTATTTGTACAGTCTTTTGTTTTGGTAGCAATGTAGGTAATTCAATCGTTTTGTTTGTATGGAGTGTTGTAGGTGTGCTTTTCGTTCAGAGGTCGGTTGCAACCGACAAAGAGTTAGAACAAAATTTTGAAGTAACTCATGTAATTTATTTAAAAGGAACTTGTTTTAAACTTTTACTTAATAATAATCCAAGATCCTAAAGTTGCCAGACCACACATTATTTAGACATGGCTGATATTTTGAAGATACATATTTTACGGCTAATAACCGAAGTGCGGCTAGATGTACTTTTAGCCAGTTATAACTAGATGCAGCCGGCCACATGCAGTTAAACTTAGATGTATCCTACTTACGAGTATCTTCGGTTCGAACTAGGTTTAGCCTTCATCATAGCGGCTAGAACTAGGTGCAACCACACAACGACGTCAGGGGTACCCTGAGGTTCGGTTTGATTAGGTTCCTTTAAACCCTGCAGACAGAAACGGGAGCCCCGTCTACTTGACGTCGACCGTCTCCTTCTGCTCAATGGTTTGGTGCCCCAAGTCCCAAGCTCACAGGCTACACCTAAGTTTAACCAACTGCCACCGGCTACACCCAGTTCTAGCCGGTAAAATTTCGTAAATCTGTCTACTCTGGGTTTTCAGTCTAAAAGTACCTACTGTTTGCAGTTTTAAGGGGGAGTTCAAAATATATTAGTTCAGTTACCATTTACACCGAAAACCAGAATAAACTGATTCTTCTTAACTTCTGGTTTTGTTTAGGGTGGATTCAACCAAATGCCATGTTTTACCAGAGTAACTTACCCTTGAATAAATTTACTTATTGGTCTAACTCTCAGATAACTCTTCGTTTCGGTTCTTCCATCACAAACGTACGTTGCACGTCCTACTAATATATAATAATAATAATAATAATAATAATAATAATAATAATATTATTATTCTCATTTATTCATCTTATATACACATAATTTACATTTTTAAATATTAATAGAAAAAAAAACATTTAAAAATAGTAGCCCACCGGTATCGGGAACAGGGTCCAAGCTACCGGCGGTCAGGGCTCCAGAGAGAGGAACCTCCTGACAATGCGGGCCGTGTCCAGAAGTACTGCCTTCTGAATCAAGCCCTTGATCCAACCGCCTAACGAGAGCCTCCTTAGATGTTGGTCGAGGCTCTTGGCAATTAAGCCATTGGCTGTGACAACTATCGGCACAATGATCGCTGAGTTCACATCCCACATGTCGACAACCTCGCGGGCCAAGTCCAGATACTTTATCTGCTTGTCTTTCTCGACCTTCACGAGGTTCACGTCATGCGGAACTGCTATGTCAATAATCATTGCGCGCCTCTCCAATCGATCCACCACCACTACATCAGGCTTATTGGCTACAATAGTCCTGTCAGTGATGATGGATCGATCCCAGTACAATGTGACATTGCCATTTTCATATTATTATTATTAATAATAATTATTTTTATTATTATTCACATTCATTTATTTTATATACATATTAAATTACATTTTTAAATATTCATATAAAAACAAAAACATTTAAAAATATAAAAAAATAGTACCTCACCGGTATCGGGAACAGGGTCCAAGCTACCGGCGGTCAGGGCTCCAGAGAGAGGAACCTCCTGACAATGCGGGCCGTGTCCAGAAGTACTGCCTTCTGAATCAAGCCCTTGATCCAGCCGTCTAACGAGAGCCTCCTTAGATGTTGGTCGAGGCTCTTGGCAATTAAGCCATTGGCTGTAACAATTATCGGCACAATGATCGCTGAGTCCACATTCCACATGTCGACAACCTCATGGGCCAAGTCAAGATACTTTATCTGCTTGTCTTTCTCGGCCTTCATGAGGTTCTCGTCATGAGGAACAGCTATGTCAATAATCATTGCGCGCCTCTCCAATCGATCCACCACCACTATATCAGGCTTATTGGCTACAATAGTCCTGTCAGTGATGATGGATCGATCCCAGTACAATGTGACATTGCCATTTTCAAGAACTGGATCGGGCACATACCTGTAGTATGGAACTTCTGATTCCACGAGGTTGTAATTCAGAGCAAGTTGCTGATGGATAATCCTGGCCACAAGGTTGTGCCTGTGCAAGTACTCTTCGTTAGCAAGACGAGAACATCCAGAGATAATATGACGGATTGATTCACCCGGCCGGTGACATGCCCGACAAATGTCAACCGTGCCATCCTTCACAATAAATCTCCGGTAATTATTCGTCAAAATAACTTCGTCCATAATTGCACACACAAAACCTTCGGTTTCTCCAAATAGATCACCGAATCGTAGCCAGGATACGGACGCTAAGAAATCCACATCGGGCCGGTGTAGGGCCCGGAAAAAGCGTCCGTGAAGCTCCTTACTCTTCCACACCTCCTCGCGATCATTAGTCTCAAGCACTACAGGCTTGCACCAGTTCTCTTTAGCCAAGGAGAGCGGGGTTAGGCCTTTAGGCCTTTGTCCACTGCAACTACATCTCGGTGCATCCCCACGTCGGCTCCAAGGAAATATTCCCTGAGACTGTATATCTCACGGTTGTGCAGAGTCTTAGCATTTAAGAAGCCACGACCTCCGCACTTCCGTGGGATATACAGTCTCATTACCGATGACCGTGGGTGATGCATCCGATACGCTGTCAACAATGTACGGACTCTTCTATCCAGGGCATCGAGTTCCGTTTGAGTCCATTTGAGTATGCCGAAAGAGTACATCAAGACTGGCATGACCCACCCGTTGAAGGCGCGCACCCTATTTCCGCCTGACAAAAGACTATTTAATACTTTCTTCAGGCGGCCAAAGAAGCGCTCCTTCAACGATTGCTTCATGTCAGCAGCATTGATGCCCAACGCTTCCGCCATACCCAAATATTTGTAGGTCTCAATTGAAGAGAGGGATCTAAGGTTTATGGAATCCGAAAGCTGAACTCCCTCAGATTCCACAATCTCCCCTCGCTTGACATGCATGACCGCACATTTGTCCACGCCAAATTCCATCCTGATGGCGCTACTGAAAGTTTCTGTTACTTTCAGTAGCTCCATCAGCTGTGAACTGTTGGTGGCAAAGAGTTTTAGGTCATCCATGTGAAGGAGGTGAGATATTACCTGACCTCCTCTCTTCAATCTATAGCCTAGACTTGAATTCTCCAGCAGTGTGCTTAGAGGATTCAAGGCTAAGCAGAACCAAAGTGGACTCAAACTGTCGCCCTGAAATATACCCCGCTCAATCCTTATCGGTTCACTATTCCGCTGGATATGTCGACATCCTGGATAGCGAAGGACCGTCCTCCACTGCCCCATACATGACATCAGGAAGGTGCGCAGAGTGGTATCTATCTTATACAACTCTAGCACCCTCATGAGCCATGTATGCGGCACAGAGTCATAGGCCTTCTTGTAATCTATCCAACATGTCGACAGATTCTTTCGGGATCGGCGAACCTGTTGACTAATGGCCATGTCAATCAGGAGCAGCTCCTTAGTACCGCGGGACCCATTCCTACATCCATTTTGAGAGGGAGACATGATAGCGTTACTGTCTATGTGTTGGTTAATTTTCGCTCTCAAAATAGATGTAAAAACTTTATAGACCGTCGGCAAACATGTGATCGGTCTATAATTTGCAGGCTCCGCAGTACTACCTGATTTATGGAGCAGGTGGGTTATTCCTGTCGTCAAGAACTGGGGTAACGATCCTGATTCCAAGGCTGACTGGAACCGAGACGCTAAACAAACGTGCGACCTTCTAAACCATTTTATCCAGAAGTTGTGCAGCCCGTCCGGCCCTGGAGACTTCCAATTAGGCAATGGACGGACTGCACGAGCTACATCATGGGGGCTGATAATGATTGCCCCCATTTCTGGTATCGGGACGCACGCTCGTTCGACTTCCAGAGTCCAATCACCCTCAGTGTGACTGACAGGCACCGACCAGATGTTGCGCCAGAACAAACACATGGCGTCATCATCCGGCAGGTACGTATCAGTCACACTTTGAATCGGTCGCTCCCAAGTCCTATAAACCCACCTTTCATCGCTCTGGAATGTGCGATTCTGAGTGTAGCGTTCCACCCGCCGCTTATACCTTCGAATACGGTACCTTCGTTATTATTATTATTATTAAGGAGGCTCTCGTTGGGCAGCTGGATCAAGGGCTTGAAACAGAAAGCGGTACTCCTGGACACGGCGCGTATAGTCAGGAGATTCCTCTCTCAGGAGCCCTGACCACCGGTAGCTTGGACCCTGTTCCCGATACCGGTGGGCTACTATTTTATTATATTTTTAAATGTTTTTATGTTTTTTTTTACTAATATTTAAAAATATAATACAATATGTAAATAAAATAAATAAATGATAATAATAATATAATATGTGGGGACATTTTCACACACGGCCATCTGACCCCAAACTAGGGAGACCCTGTACTATGGGTGTCAGACAGCTGATATACATACACAAATACATTTTTTTTTTGTAAATACATACATATATAGATAAACAACACCCAGACACAAGGCAAACACAAGTGCTCATCACACAAACATTAACCCTGGGCGGGAATCGAACCCGCAACACGCTGCGCAGCAGTATATATATATATCCTATTAATATTATAAATGCGAAAGTTTGTATGGATGTTTGGATGTTTGTTACTCAATCACGCGTAAACCTTTGAACAGATTTGCATGAAAATCGCTCTTTTTACGCGGGCGAAGCCGCGGGCAGTAGCTAGTATTAGATATTTTTATTCTTAACTAGCTGACCCGACAGACGTTGTCCTGTCGATATCTACTGCGATCCTACCCTACCATACCCTACCCTACTCTACCTACCTACCCCACCTACCTTACCTACCCTTCCTACCTACTTAAAATTTTCTTAAATTTCTTTACACAACAAACTCCTGACAATGGTGCCGATTCCCTTGTTCACAAACTAAACTAAATTTAAGTTCAGTGCAGATTTTTCTTTCTATTTCATTAAAAAAAGGGCAGAAGATAAATTTTAGTGTAGTCCTGTCAAATTAAACAGCGCTTGACGTAAATTGACGTAATTTTAGTATTCAAGTTTTTAATCACGTCTAAACTTGTATGGAGAAGTGACAGGCGCTGATTAATTTGACAGGACTGAAATAAAAATTGTCTTCTGTCCTCTTCTTAATGGAATGCAAAGAAAAAGATGCACTGAACTTAAATTTAGTTTAGTTTGTGAACAAGGGAATCGGCACCAATAACGAACACAATAAAAAAGAATTATCCAATTTGGTCCAGCCGTTCGGAAGTTATGCGCTTACATACATTTGTTACGTATATTTTGAACTAAAAAACTATTTTCTTTGAAGTTTGATAGCCTTGAACCCTACGTGTGTTGATACTCTTGCGCCATTCCAATGTTCTAGTCCAGCGTGCTACTGCGCCTTTCAAAATTACGACTCTATTGTACTTACTTCAAAGTTGACTTTCCCGCTCTGTTTGTGTTTGATAGTCTTGAACACGTAGTGTGCGTACTGTGTCGCGTCTGGAACAAATATATTTGTATAAGTAGGTATTTATTACACTCACGAAAAATGGGAAAAAGTGATCCAAATTGTTATCTACTCCTATAAGTACTTCCTACTGAGAAAATAACTGAGATTGAGATTCAGGCTAAAATAGTGATTCAGACTGAGATTGAGTTTGAGTTTTAGTCTCAGTTTCAGCCTCAGTTTCAGTGTCAGGCTTAGTGTCATCCCTAGTCTCAGTCGAAGGCTGTGCGCGCACTGCGAATTTTAATCGTTTCGATTTTTAAAACTGCAAAATGAAATCGATTGAAATAAAAAGAAAATCGCAAACGATTTATTTGTTGTTGTTTATCTATATATGTATGTATTTACAAAAAAAAAAAGTATTTGTGTATGTATATCAGCTGTCTGACACCCATAGTACAGGGTCTCCCTAGTTTGGGGTCCGATGGCCGTGTGTGAAAATGTCCCCACATATTATATTATTATTATATATATATCTAATATATAAAATTCTCGTGTCACAGTTTTCGTTCCCGTACTCCTCCGAAACGGCTTGACCGATTCTGATGAAATTTTGTGTGCATATTGGGTAGGTCTGAGAATAGGCCAACATCTATTTTTCATCCCCTTTTTTCACCCCTTTTTCATCCCCCATCCAAATGTTAAGGGTTAGGGTAGGGTAGGTGTAGGGTAGGTGTAGGGTAGGGGTAGGGTAGGTGTAGGGTAGGGGTAGGGTGGGTGTAGGGTAGGTGTAGGGTAGGTGTAGGGTAGGTGTAGGGTAGGTGTAGGGTAGGTGTAGGGTAGGTGTAGGGTAGGTGTAGGGTAGGTGTAGGGTAGGTGTAGGGTAGGTGTAGGGTAGGTGTAGGGTAGGTGTAGGGTAGGTGTAGGGTAGGTGTAGGGTAGGTGTAGGGTAGGTGTAGGGTAGGTGTAGGGTAGGTGTAGGGTAGGTGTAGGGTAGGTGTAGGGTAGGTGTAGGGTAGGTGTAGGGTAGGTGTAGGTAAATAGGCAGGTAAGTAGATAGATCGGGACAGGACAACGTCTGTCGGGTCAGCTAGTTATATTATATTATTTTCGCAATGCGCGGATTGTAGTACATTTATGTTGTTCACAGATTGACGATTATTATTCGCAACGATTAAAAGTCGCAGTGCGCGCATAGCCTTAGTCTCAGCATCAGTTTCAGTCTTAGTAGCAGTCAGTGTTAGTCTCAGTGTCAGACTCAGTCTCAGCCTGACTCTGTGACAGTGTCAGTCTCAGTCTCAGCTTTAGTCTTAGTCTCAGGCTCAGTCTTAGTCTCAGACTCAGTTTGGGTTTTAAGTTGAGATTGAGATTGATACAGAGCTTAAGTTTTAGTTATTTTAGTTTAGTTATGAATGAAGACATACCTCCGAGTGGAAAGAATTGACAAAAGATATTCTTAAAAGTCTCTTCATCCACTACTCCAGACGGACACTCCTGAAAAAAAAACGAGAATTATTATCTTGTGTTGTGATTAAGAGATACCGATCCCGTGTGGCCATCTGTGAGAGTTATGCGGAGGCGCATGGCTTGAGGTATAATGCCACCAAAAGTGAAATAGTCGTTTTTAAAGTGCGTAACAATACACCTACAAATATTCCACCAGTAAAGTTGCAAGGAGCTCCGCTGAAGGTCGTAAGGCAAGTTAAATACCTCGGGCATGTGGTCACGGATGGTCTCACGGATGACCAAGATATTGATAGGGAGCGTAGGGCGTTGGCAGCCCGATGCAATATGCTTGCTCGCAGGGCACTAAACAGGTTAAACTGACACTTTTCAGAGCATATTGCCAGACATTTTACTCGTGCAGCCTGTGGGTGAGGTTGTAAGCCCTCTGCGTGTTCAATATAATAATGCGCTGAGGATGTTGTTGGGACTGCCTCGGTTTTGCAGTGCATCGGGAATGTTTGCTGAGGCGCGAATAGACGACTTTTATGCAGTCATACGCAAGCGATGTGCATCTATGCTGCGGCGATTCAGGGGTAGTCCCAACAATATTCTAGCTACACTGGCGGACAAAATTGACGGGCCATTTATAAAGCACTGGGCGGGGAGACATGTGCGCGCAGATGTACATGTCCCCAATTAAGTTAAATTTAGTTGTGCTGTTAAATTATTATTTTTTTTTTTTTTTTACTAACATTAGGTTAAGATGTAACTAACACTATATGGATCAATGATCTAAATTAAAGAATTATTATTATTATTATTATTATTATTATTATAAAGCCATTTTTTTTTCTTTATTTAAGTTAAGGACTTTTATATATAATACATGGCAGTCCCATCGTACATTTTTACAAGACTACAACAAGAATACAAAGGAGAAAGCCCATTTTCCCTACATCTCTGAGCCCACCTGTTACAGTCATGAAATTGGTGTCATTTTTTAGACTCCAGGTATTATCTGACTTAATTTCAATTAAATTGGTAATTGCATTTCTGAGATTTTTTAATTTGAATTTATAGCTAAGTTTGGTTAGAAAATGCACCATGTGACAAGCAACGATACGATTCGAAATCAAATATTACTCTTATTTAGCTGGTTTGTAATGAAAAACTGGTATTAAACTAGTAAACAAGCATTTCGTTTTAAGTGTGATTATACCGAAACCTCGTATTATTAGTAGTACCTACCTAGACGTTTGAGGTTATGTTTGACAGATGATGACATGTATTTTAAAACTTGACACATTGTCTTTTTATCCATACTAAACTAGTGAGAGTTAGAACTAAGTGCAATAAAATTCATTTTTCTCAGGTTGCCATTGTGAAATTTTTTTTTTCGTGTTTTTGTTTTAAGAGAAAGTCGTTGGTAAAATCACAGAAAACACGAATATCGTAACAGAACACATTCACTGGCGCAAGCACAACCAAGCGAATGACTTGACGTTTGACAGATGATGACATGTATTTTAAAACCTGACACATTGTCTTTTTATCCATACTAAACTAGTGAGAGTTGGAACTAAGTGCAATAAAATGCATTTTTCTCAGTTTTGCCATTGTGAATTTAATTTTTTATTCGTGTTTAGGTTTTATGATAAAATTACGATTATTTTGCAATAAAACAGTTGACTGTAACGCGTAGGCCCAAAAGTGGGCAGTCTTCTTTCGTAATTAACTAAGTAGACATAAAACGTAGACTAACCCATGTAACCCATTGCTGGTACATTCCTTTCATATACAACATATACAAGATGTAACGTTAAACACGCAAAACCTCAGACACCCCAAATGATTTTTAATCCAATTAAACTAATTCTGAAAGAAAAAAAAAACATAAAAAAAAATTTAAGGTTTTATGTGCTGTTTTAGTTTTACCAAGACTCGTATTTGCATTGAAATAAGAACTATTATTATCACGCGTATGAGAAAATTTAAATTGGACGACAACCATTTGTGTTTGTTTACCTATTTTGGCAGGTTTGCGCACGTGATGGCTTGACTTATTAATAAATAGACTGAGCAACATGTATAATGAAGATTTTTTTGAAAAATGTGACCTATTTTCAAAAGTGGTTCAATTGATTCTGCTCGTTATTCTAATCAAACTATTTTCAGGTTTTGCGTATTTGACGTTACACCTTGTATACATTTCTGCAACAATACACACGCCATTCTGACTCACACAGACATTAGAGAGTAGGTACCTGTTTAAACCCGCGGTACATGAGCTTGATCTCGTGCGCTGTGAATCTGGTGGACTGCGCTAGAGTGCGCGGCGGCTCCGGGCGGTGACGTACCACGCCTGTCGGGAAGATGGACTCCTCGCACTCCTCCTCTGTGGACAACATGGAGAGGGAGAATTGAGCAATAATAATTTACAAAACACAAAACAAAAAAAATAAATTGGTTGTCTCTAAAGTCGGTTTACTGACGACAGTTGAACGTGACAACGCGAAAGAATCATGCCGATTGTGCTTCTTTGTCGCTCATTCCGCGCTCTCGCACTCCAAGCCTTACATGGAACGCCTCAGAGCGGCGTTATGGTAACGCCGCATACGTCATGTTTTTTCGTGCGTGCAGCCGGTTCTATCGAATTATAAGACGTTGTCACGTCAAAAAACAAAAGAACAAAACACAAAACTCACACACAAAATTATGTAGTTTTTTTTTTAGGTTTGACGATTTATCACCATTCTTCTTTGTAAGAAATTACATTTTGGAAGGAGTAACTAAATCCAGCTTTTTTTTTAATTTGACGTTTAGAGGTGCCTAAATGGTCTCACTTTTTTTTGAATAAACAAATGAATATCAGTGTATTTACACTACCATTTTTTTTCACAAACTTGAATTCATATTAATCTTTAATATTCATACTACAATTTGTAGTTTTTACATTTTCGAAATGTCGCTTAGTTATTTTATTATTAATTTTTCGCGCTGTTTTGAATCATACGCAACGTATGTATGTGTGATTCAAAACAGCGCGTCAATTTTAACAAAAATTAATAATAAAATAACTAAGCGACATTTCGAAAATGTAAAAAATACAAATTGTAGTATGAATATTAAAGATGAATATGAATTCAAGTTTGTGAAAAAAAAAATACAGTTTACTATCAAAACTCAACTAAATACGAGACTTTTTAAAGATTTTTGTACAACTTTACGTATTTTTGTTTATTAAATTAAACAGTATTCTTATTTTTTGCCAACTATAATCGGTTAACAACACATTTATTGTGGTATTCATTACATATTTTTTATGGTAATTATGGTAAAAGTATTGATTATATCACTTTAACAGTGACGACTGTTTTGAATTATTTTGCTAAGTAATTTAAATTTAGATAAGTATGTAAAATATTTTTACGATTAACAAAAAAAGACGTGGCCTAAGTTAAAGCCGTATGAATCGATCGGTCTAAGGTAAGTTAAGCTTACCGCGGTCGGTCTGTGGATGGGTTACCATCCATTTCATACTTAGTCCCGTGCCTCTGAATGCACGTAAAGTCGTTGGTCCCGGCTGTCATTCGTAGATCTTTGACTTGTCTTTGAATTCGTTGGTCTGACAACCAGTCTTACCAAGGGGTATCGTGTTACCAAGTAACACACACACATGACACACACACACACACACGACACACACACACACACACGACACACACACATGCACACACACGCACACACATGACATGACACACATGCGCATGTGCGTGTGTCGTACATGACATTTATTTAACTAAATTTGACATTTATAATTTTTATGATTTGACATTTTTCTTTCGTAAAATATTTTTTTTATTTGATTATGTAATTGAATGTTATTTGCATGCCCATGCGTCGGTAGAATATGGAGGATTTTACTATGTATAACAGAACATCTTTATACTAATTACCCATGTTTGCAAATTAATAAATGATTTGATTTGATTTGAAGTGTCTGTGTTGTGGAGGTCAGATTGGCAGTCGCTCCAACACTGGTATTCAGCTGCAGGGATAAGGCTAGGCAGATGATGACAAAATATGGTTAAAGCATCCGGCTCTCAAACATGAGGACGCGGACTCGAATTCGTGCAAGTACTAATGTGTCTTTTTAATTTATATGTACTTTTTTAGTTTATCTTGCACAAAACAAACAAACAAACTGTTCTTCTGTTCTGTTCTTGTTCTTACAAATAAACTATTCTTTCTTTCTTTCTTTCTTTATCACTAACTTCGGTGACGGAAAACATTGTGAGGAAAACGTGGACTTATAATACTATGATTCAGAAATCGCCAAACAAGCCTGGTGATCAATGCTCGGGCTTTCTATTTATGGGAACTGTCCTACTGTACACATAATTTGATATTTTTTTTAAAGTATATAATGAAGTTTCTTCAGGGAACACCCAAATATTCCGAAATATTTTATTCCGAATTTCGATATTCCGATTTTCAAAAGTCCGAATTTCACAATACCTAACAATTATCATCTCTATTATTTAAAATCACGAAAGTTATTTTACCGATTATCGTAAATCCGATTTGTTTGTTTTCCGATTTTCATATGTTCTAAGAATCAAATGCTCGATGGGTTCTCGGTCCGAAAAACGATATTCCGAATTTCAATACTTCGAATAAACTGTTAAAATTAGGATTCTGATTCAATTCAGCTACGCATATATATTCAAAATGGTGTCCCCTTGTTTCGCAGACAGAAATTTCATAGAATTTCGTTTCCCAGAAAATGTTTCATATAATATTTGGTTCTTGTATTTTTATTTCGACTATTATTGTTTCAAAGACTATTTACTTGATTGAAACATATTTCACAGAAACACAATTCTAAGAATTTTTTATCACATTTTTTTGTTTAACAAACTTATCAAACAGTAGAATTACTTTTTAACGAATATTGTTTATTCAGTGTATTTTTCCATGGAATTTATTTCAACAAAAATATATAGGTATAAAAAGAAAGACAACAACAAAAATAATCTTAAAAAGTCAATATGTTGTGCTACAAAAGTTAATGACAGAAACGAATTGCTGCGAAACCGACTCTACGTGGTCTTGTCTGCCCTACCCCTAGAGTGTAATTTAAATTCGCGTAGGCGCGGAGGGGCGAGGCGGCCAGCGAGCTGAGGAGCAGGTGGTGAGCGTGAATACCATCTGTGACGATAAGCTCGCGTGGTACCGCCGGAGCCCCGCAACGCCGTAGCCGTGACAGAAACCATGCCTGCTGCATGTTGCATGTTCGCTTGCATGTTGCATGCTCGTTTGCATGTTGCATGCTCGCTTGCATGATGCATGCTTGCTTGCATGATGCTTGCTTGCTTGCATGCTGCATGCTTGCTTGCACGCTGCATGCTTGCTTGCACGATAAACGATTGCACGATAACGATAAAGATAATCGGAATTTTAGTAATCGGAATTCGTACCTATTTTTGATGTTTCGAATTTTCATTATGTCGGACTTTTTGTTATTCGATCTTTTGAAACTCGGTATTTTGAGAATAGTAATTATAAACGTTCGGAATTTTGAAATTTTAGTATTATAAAAATAGGATGAATGATAAATCGGAGTTGCCATATTAGGAATTTTGAACCATTCGGAATTATGAAAATCGGTATTTTGAAATTCGTATTTCTGACTTTCGGAATAAAGTTTTTCGTGTTTATGTAGTGTACCCGTTTCTTCATCATTTCAGCCGAAAGACGTCCACTGCTAGACATAGGCCTTCCCAAGGGGGGTTTTGCCATAATCGCCACGCTTGGCAGGCGGTTTGGCGGTCGCAGTATGATTGTTACAAAGGCACAGAGAACGCTGCTACCCATTCTCTGGTGAGTCCCTTAGTCGCCTCTTACGACACCCACGGGAAGATATGGGATGGTGTTATTCTTTACGTCCGACACCACACGGACACCTTACCTACATACAAAACTACCTATGGAGTTTCTTACCTACATACAAAACTACCTTTTGGATGGGGCAACAGAAGTAAATAATTTGTTTTCTTTATTACGTCCAAAAGTGCCTTTTGATGGTCTAATTGAAATAAATAATTTGACTTAGGAACAGTTATAACGTGTGTCAGCGCGTTTCGACATGACCAAACCGAATTCACCTTCCAAGATTGTAAGACTTTTTTCTATTACTGTTTAATTTTGTGCTTCAAACATAAATACAGCCCATTCCTTTACTGACCCCGACACTATCATTAATCATGAGCCTACTCCGCACTTTGTGTAGGCTTAGTATGAGTGCTAACGGAAAAGGTTTTTGATGCTTAAGGTAGAGGCGAACAGACGGTAGATGGAGCAGACACGCTTTAGAGTGGTGGTGGAGTGAACTGAACCGCCTAAGAATCCAAGTAGGAAGTTGTAAGGCCCACCTCGCAAAATAATAATAATATAATATCCAGGCAGTACTTCTGGACACGGCCCGCATTGTCAGGAGGTTCCTCTCTCTGGAGTCCTGCTTGGACACTGTTCCCGATACCGGTGGGCTACTATTTTTATATTGCGGGTTCGATTTCTGCCCAGGGTAAATATTTGTGTGATGAGCACTTGTGTTTGCCTTGTGTCTGGGTGTTGTTTATCTATATATGTATGTATTTAAAATGTATATATGTATGTATATCAGCTGTCTGACACCCATAATACAGGGTCTCCCTAGTTTGGGGTCAGATGGCCGAGTGTGATTATGTCTCCACATATTATTATTATTTTTAAATGTTTTTTTTATTAATATTTAAAAATGTAAATTATGTGTATTTAAGATGAATAAATGAGAATAATAATATCTTTATTTTCTCCCACAAAAACAAGACTTAATACGATATAAATTAACTAACATAGTTTAATCAGTTTCAGTCAAGTGTATGTGCGGAGCTGGTGTCTATTATAGGAATAAACCTGTATTACAGATCACCAGGTCCTCACCCCACGGAATCAGGTATAACATAACAAAGAACTTAAGGGGCTATTAAACGACTTTTACAGATTTTAAACTGACAATTACGTCAAAATGTGCAGTGTAAATGATTTGAAAAAAATATATGTTATACTAGAACATTCTCTTAATCATATAAAAAACATATAAAGTGAATATTTTTGATAAAGTTCATATTAAATAGTTTAATTAACTCGTGAAGTTGTGTCTGACGTGGACAAAACATTGACAATCACACAAATTTAGTATACGCCTTTTTTTAATTTTGAAAGACTTTTATTTAATTTTTTCGACTAAATTTTGAAAGTTTTGGACGCAGACTGCGTCCGTTCTGCATCAGTTTTGCGTCCAAAACTCTCAAAGTTTAGTCGAAAAAATTAAATAAAAGTAGTATTCTTTCAAAATTAAAAAAAGGCGTATACTAAAAGATAGATAATAAAATTGTCTGTAAGATGGTGTAAGTTTCGTTTAATTATACCTGGTAGATTTTGTGTGATTGTCAATGTTTTGTCCGCGTCAGACACAACTTCACGTATTAATTAAACTATATAATATGAATATAATTAAAAATATTCACTTACTAAGTGATTAAGAGAATGTTCTAGTTTAACATATATTTTTTTCAAATCATTTACACTGCACATTTTGACGTGATTGTCAGTTTAAAATCTGTAAAAGTCGTTTAATAGCCCCTTAAATAGAGACACGTATAAAAGAATTTAAGTGAGAAAAGATATTAATTTCGTATCTAAACGCTAATTCGCCTCTAAGCGCGAGGGTTTGTATGTTAGAGGTGCGGTGTGTATAATATCTGGAATGTGAGTGTGGGTGTGTGTTGGATGTGTGCTTGTGTATAGTGTGGGGGCGTGTGTGTGTGTGTGCGCGTATATACCTTGTTTTCTAATTCTGTTAGTCAATATCAGTAAAGTAGGTCCTCCGTGGAACTATATTTCAAATTTTGCAACCAATCTCTAACTACCGTCTTACATTTTATTTTTGGATGGGAGTAAATTGATAAGCACCTATTAATTTTATTGTACAGATTACAACCTTGGTAGACCAAGAAACAATGTGCAAAGCTGGTTTTAAATGGGGGTTTAGTACAGATTATGTTTTTTCTTCGCCTTTTTTCAATCAGCTTGGGTTCATAAGACAATAAGGAATGTTGTTTGGTAACAGTATGCAGAATAAAAAGTTGACGAACCGTTAAAACCTTGCTCTGCCTATATACATCAATGGTGGGGTGGTAAAACGGTAGAAAGAGACTTACTTTCTGAACAGCTCTCTGAGCTCTTTCAATTTTCAGCATAGTGGTTTTTGCTGCTGCAGAAGTGCTATAATGCTAAGTTGTGACTGTCCAAGAGCGAGGTAAACGGTTTTTATAAAATGGGGCTACCTCGACAGAGCAGCAGCAGGGTGTGCTTGTGGCGCCGAGTTGCAAGCCATACCCCACCTCATGTTATGTCTTCTGTACCTCAAAACATGCGATCGGGGTGAATTATGCGCTGCCACCGGCGACGCCGTGGAAGTGGCTAAATTTTGGGTTAAACAAATGACAATGCCAGATCCTGCCCCACCCATTTACAGAAAATGTAATTTAATAAAATAATTGTAATGATCAAAGAATCTTATTATAATAAATTGTTTTGCTTTAGAACTTGCGAACTTGCGTTCTTGGTTTGTTTCCACGAGACAGGCTCGGGTGTGGAGTTGTGTGGAGTTCATTTGCAAAATGCTTCCTTTGTGTCTTATATTTGTTTTTTTTTGAGAACCTAATTGATAATGTAGACTATTGTAGATTATAAGGAAATGTAAAGAACTTTTTTGTTATTAACAACATTATTATTATTACTTGCGGATTACAAATCAATGCTAAAAGGAAAGCAAATACGGTTTTTTGATTTAAACAGAAACGGCAAGTTCTGCAGTCATTAAGACTAATGTTTAGTTATCAGCAATGAATTTGCAGTAAGATGCTACATATTGCAAGCTTGTACATGACTTTTATTGAGTGGGGCAAAGTTCTATAGAGTTTCTGGCATTGTCCTTTTAAAAGACTGTCGTGTCAGCGACACGATGAAGAAGAAGAGTGGAGACCGCGTTTGGGCAAGCGTAGTGTGGGACGCCCTGCGGCACGATGGACCAACGATTTGAAGAAGGTCGCTGGGTGCGGATGTATGCGGGCTGTCCAAGTTCGGTATGGTTGGAGATCTCTGGGAGAGGTCTACGTTCAGCAGTGGACTGCAATAGGCTGATATGATGATGATGGTGTGATGAAGGAGACTTCGAGCGTCAGACACGTAAGGCGTAAGCATCAGATGACGTCACCGTAAGACTTGTTGTTCATGTGTGCGTGACACTGGTACTGATACCAGGGCCTCATCTATTACAATAGTGTCAGAATGATCTATCATTGATTTCATAATTGTTGATTTTGACAAGTTTGGTAATCTACTAATATAATGGCGTCATTATGACTTTCCAATGGTCAACCACTGACACGCCATTGAAAGAAATGTTATAGAATGGTAATCTTGTACAAAATGACAACTGAATGACTGACTTAGGCGGTAATCTGCCACAATTTTGACAGTTCCTTTGATCAGTGACCTACCATTAGAACGTCATTGTGCAGTCATTGCTTTTGATTCGACCGACCAATGATCGACCATTATGAATTTAGCAGATTACGAACTTTTAGCAAAATGACAATGGGATCGTGTTGGAATGACGAAATTATAAAAATAGCAGACTTGGCCCCCAGCTCACATGTTTACACATGAATTCTAGTGAGTACCTTCTCACTCATTTGTTTTTAACAACCGGACGGCCCTCCTCCTAATGTTAAGTCACCATTGCCTATACGCATCTACAATACCAGATTCCTTGCAGATGCGTCGTTATCACATAGACAAAGTTGAAACGTCTCATGTGTCTGTAACTACAACAGCACCCATAACCTTCAAACCAGAGCCACAAAATATAAAGATTACAGAACGACCGCTCCTGCCATCTTCAAAAATAATTACCTAACTTTGCCAGACTCGCTAGGGCTGCTACTGTATTGACTCTGCAGGTTTCATTTGTGACAATTTCAAATTTATTGACTCTGGTTGCAGCTCTTTGCATATTTTTTATAACAACATTTTCCTGTTCGTCATGAAATGTCAATTACATTATTAATTCATTTTGACAACACGTGATAGTCGAGACTGAAGTCTGCTTGTAATTGCTTGAGAATGCCTATAAACGTAATGTCAATGTGTGCGTGCGAAAAATGGCGGTTTGTTCTGAGTGGTCTGTCTGTTCGGGCGCGCCATAGCCTTATGTACTTTGTGCCAGAACACACCAACGACGCTATGCAACCAAATTAAGACAAAGTCAAAGCATATAATTCAATTTACAGAAACTTTTGAATTGTCAAGGTGTCGGTTAGTTAGTCAGAAAGTAGCTCGTTCCTAAAACTATGAGCTTCGAAATATCATAAAAGAATACTGAAATTATCAATAAACATATATTTTTTTTATGATTTTATAACTAGCAGCCGCACAGTGTTTTGCTTCTTTTCGTGCAAGATGACGGACAAACAGTTTACTTTTAGTACGAGGTCGGAGGAACACATCTAGTTCAATTTAGGAGCAGGTACGGTTTGACCAAGTTTACCCTATCAAATACTATCTAATAATAAACTTTGAGAGTTTTGGACGCAGAACTGATGCAGAACGGACGCAGTCTGCGTCCAAAACTCTCAAAATTTAGTCGATAAAATTAAATAAAAGTAGTATTCTTTCAAAATTAAAAAAAGCCGTATACTAAAAGATAGGTAATAAAATTGTCAATATTTTGTCCGCGTCAGACACAACTTCACGTGTTACTTAAACTATATAATATGAATATAATTAAAAATATTCACTTACTAAATGATTAAGAGAATGTTCTAGTTTAACATATATTTTTTTCAAATCATTTACACTGCACATTTTGACGTGATTGTCAGTTTAAAATCTGTAAAAGTCGTTTAATAGCCCCTTAAATAAAAAAATTGGTAGTATTTATTTATTTATTTATTTATACTTCATGCACAAACGTACAAAGGCGGACTTAATGCCTTAGGCATTCTCTACCAGTCAACCAAGGGTGGTGAAGAGATAACAAGGCAGGTGCATTACAAAAAGTAATATTTAAAAAGTGAAAAAAGATATATTTATATATATATAAAAACTACACATACATAATAATATTATGGAATATATATACCCCGAAATACACAATACATACTCATAATATATATATATATATATATTATATTAATAAAAGAAAAGAGGTTTATGAGACGACTCTGCTCATTTGTGCTGAAAATAAATTCGCAATTTCCGCTTAAATGCATACAGACTGGTGGCCGTTCTGATATCGAGAGGAAGCGCATTCCAGAGAAGAATGACCTGGATATGAAAAGAAGAATGAACAAAGTCAGAAGTATGAGAAGGGCAAAGTAACAGAAGGTTATTAGAAGACCGCAGGTTCTTAGCATGTGAGGAACATAGATATTGAAAGTGTGAGACTAGATAAGAAGGAGGGGAGAGAGAGTTGAGAAGGGAGAACAATGTTGTCAATGCACGCATACTTCTTCTCTGTCGAATGGGCAACCATTTTAACTTAGACCTGTAGCTTGAGACATGGTCGTATTTCCTCAAGTTAAAGATAAACCTGATGCAGTTATTGAGAACCCTATCCAGCTTATCCAGCAAAACCGCGTTCAAGTCAAAGTAGCACACGTCACCATAGTCGATTATAGGGAAAATTAAAGTCTGCACAAGCATAGTCTTCGTCTTCGCAGGCAAAAAGTTCCTCAGACGATACAAGGTTCGCAAAGTTCCGTTTGCTCTTCGACTGACACTAGAAACCTGGCCCTGCCAACCAAGTGTCGAGTCAAGATGCAAACCGAGATCTTTTACGCTAGGGCTAATGGGGATGACGGTACCATTAAAAATAACCGGAGGAAGAGAGCTAACCGTCACTCGACCCATCATACGCGAGCTTCCAATAATAATGGCCTGACATTTTGAGGGGTTTACGGCCACCCCAAATCTGTCAGACCAGTCTTTGATAGCATTCAAGTCTCGATTTACATCTTCTATAGCGTCTGATAAATCTTCCACCCGCGCAGCTGAATATAATTGAAGATCATCGGCATAAAGATGATACGAACACCGAAGACAGTGAGTAATAAAATTAATGAAGGTAGAGAATAGCAATGGAGAAAGAATACCGCCTTGTGGGACACCAGCATCCAGGACACGCCAACTCGACGAATCGTCGTCAACGCGAACCGACTGCTGACGACCCCGAAGATAAGAAGAGAACCATTCCAGCGCCTCGGAGGAAACCATAAGATGTGAGAGAATGGATATGAGAATATCATGACTGACGGCATTAAAGGCATTGGTGAAATCAATTAAAACCAACACAGTAACCTTAGTGTCACCCATTGCTTCTCTAATGTCACCAGTCACTTTAAGGAGAGCGGAAGTAGTGCTGTGCCCAGGCCTGAATCCAGACTGGAAAGAGCTTACAAGGCTGTTCCGATGGACAAATCCTGAAAGCTGCTTGTGCACACAGGCCATTTCATCCAGGGCGACTGGAGAAAAGTGAAATGGTTCAATAATGGGACCAGGTAGGCCAGAAATGAAATCCACCGTCTGAGACAACGTATGGGCATCCAAATGACAAGTGGTCGTGAAGTGACGGTTGATGTCATCTAAGCCAATGGTCTTCGGGAAATCCACATGACGTGGTCTACCGATACCCAGAGTTCCGAAAAATTTCCAGATATCAGCAGGAGAAGAAGATGAAATGTTTTCTAGAATATGGCGGCGTTTGGCGTTACGTATCATCTGGTTACACCGATTTCTTGCAGCTTTAAAGAGGTTCTTATTTTCTTCACAGCGATCCCTTTTCAACTTCCGAAATGCCCGATCCCTGCGCCTCATCGCCATACGAACCCCGGTCGTCATCCAAGGAGCAGGTGGACGCCTGAGCTTAACCCTCTTTACAGGAGCGTGTTTGTCGTAGAGAGCAATGACCGATTGATTGAAGATAAGCAGCTTGTCGTCGACGGTTGCTGCTGCTGCAAGGTGTCCCCAATCGAGTTTCGACGCATCCTGACGTAGCTTCTCCACATCCATGCGCGCAAAACAACGCGTGTGCAGAACTTTAGGAACAGGTTTAGGAGGTTTTAGGACATACGAGAGGAAAATGAGGTCATGGTGGGAAAAGCCAGGTGCAGGACACTGACCATGCGTGGACACAAGAGAGGGAGAGGTCGTTAGGATTAAGTCGAGCCACGTGTCATCCCCTGAGATATTGAAATGAGTGGGTTGTAGAGGAAGAACATGGAGACTAACAGATTCGATGATGTAAAGGAGTTTACGGGAACGAGGGGTAGGATGCGCAAGGTCAGTATTGAAATCGCCCATGATGACACAATGTGCAAACTCTGACCCTAAAGAATCCAGCGCTAGCTCAAGGTTGGGAAAGTAATCAACGGCGGGCGGGCAATAAACAACACCAAGTAGGGCTTTGACACCTTTGACATGGATCTCCAAAAAGAGGTACTCAGCGGAAGCACTGTATAGTGAAGGAGAAGAGGCAATGATTTTGAAGGGAAAATCACTACGAAGATATATAGCAACACCCCCTCCACCCTTTCCAATTCTATCGTTACGAATAAGAACGAAACCGGGAAGAGGGTAAGTGGTAGAGAGAAGATCAGAGAAGAAGTAGTATATTTCCATCACGTTCACTCCGCACCCTCCTGCTAGGCCCTCAGACGGTATCCCTCGTATATTACTCACTGACGTCACGAGGTGGTTCATTCTCATTTCCACTAAAATGTTTAATGAATTACTTTGAATGGTTTAGCCGGTTTACTCTATACTAGTTTTTGCACGCGTCTTCGTCTGCATGGAAGTCTTATATACCATAAAACATTATTCTATGACACTCCCAGGAAGGCCCCTTCATAGTTTTTTATTAACCGCCCAGAAATAGGAACCCCGCTGAGCGAGGCTCCGTCGACCTAGTTTTTTTTTTTAAGAGAACTGTTGATATCATTATGCATATTTTTTTTTAATGGGACTAGCCCGCCACACTATTCCCTAACCACTGTAACTCCTGTAAGCCAGAATCAACAGTGGCGACCACCAGAAAAGCGCCAGAGCAATGAAGCTCGACGAGTCCCAGAGAAACGATTCAATTGTCTTGGATCCCGCAACGAAATTAATCAGAAAAGAACAGCGGAGGAGTAAGAAAAACATATTTTCCACTTCCCTCCAAATCAAGCAGGAGACAGAACAGAACTAGGCCAATAGGCACAAAGGGACGTTTACAACTGGGAGAAACCCAGTTGCTAAGCACCACGGATTATAATTGACATAATTAATGGACCCTACAAAGTGAGCTGTTACATTAAATTTGATTCCAATAATAGGTATGGCAAAATCGCTTGAACGCACGGAAATTAGTTCTAGTTTCCACAAGGTCCGCATAATAAACTGCTCCGGATGTAGCCTGTACCTACACTATCCAACATAATATTGCGGTCTTTCTGCCAAAGAATACACTCCCATAATATATGATGTGCAGATTGTTCGTATTCACAGTCAGATGCAGAACATTGACACAAAGGCGAAGCAACAAGCTTGAAAGAAAATAATTTACTTTTAAAGTTGCCATGACCTGTTAGAAATTGGGCAACACAGTGGTCCACCTCCAGCCATGTCCTGGCCAGCCGCTCACGAACGGATGGAAAGAACTGATGAAGGTGACGGCCCTTGCTAGAATCATCCCACCTACACTGCCACTCGGATAAAAGTTCCTCCCAGACGTCAGTCTGTGGTTTCAATAATCTAGAGATCTTAACGCGGTCACGTTGAGTTACAAAGTTTGCGTCCATGGTCTCTCGTGCGGAATAGTACATTGCAGCACGTCGTTGCACCTCAAGATCGACTGGAAGCACGCCTGCTAGAACCGGAAGGGCTTCAGTACTAACGGTCCTATATGCTTTACATAAAAATATTAAAGCTAAACGTTGACTTTGAAGCAATTTACGTCGTACCGCCTCTATGGTAGCCCTATCAGCCCAAACAGGTGCTCTGTAGCACATACATCCCAAATAGGCCCCATAAATAGCTTTTAAAGTTAAAAATGATAGACCCCAAGTGGCTTTAGATATACTCGTCAAGGCATAAAAGTTCTTTTTATTTAGCTTTTTCACCAACTGTTTTTATGTGGTCAATAAATGAAAAGTTTTTCTCTAAGACCAGGCCAAGGTAGCACACTGATTGTTTTCTTTTAACGGGAACGTTATTAAATTTAATACTAGGCCATGATTTAAGATTACCTTTTAAAATAAGTTGATAGGTTTTGTGAGGTGCAAAGGTTAGACGGTTTCGGTCGCCCCACTGAGATATTAAGCGAAGGCAAGTGTCAGCCAAATTCTCAAGCTCAGCCCGGGTACTTGCCTGAATAAGCAGAAGGCTATCGTCCGCGTAACCGGTTAATGAACAGCCGCAAGGAAGTGGAATCGCAAGCAAATCATAAATCATCATGCGTATATAAAATGCTTTAGAATGTTATCATCATATCAGCCTCTTGTCGTCCACTGCTGAACGTAGGCCTCCCCCAGAGATCGCCAACCAACCTGGTCTTGGTTGGAAGAAAATGAATGAAAATAATTGTAATGAATATAGAACCTTTCTTTAGTAAATTGTTTTTCCTTCGAACTTGCGGATTCATTTTACCTAAAATATAATTTACCTATAATGAATGTCATTATTGTTTTTTAGATTTAAACGGAAACCGCAAGTTCTACAGTCACTAAGACTAATGTTTAGTTATCAGCAATAAATAAACAGTGAGATGCTACATATTGCACATGACTTTTATTGAGTGGGGCAAAGTTCTACAGAGTTTCTGGCATTGTCCTTTCAAAAATGTATGCGTAGGCTGTTCTCTTCATCAACCTTAAGACGGTCACTGCTGGCATAGTCTCCCTCAAGGGGGGTTCAGCCGTAATAGCCATGTTTGGCCGATGCATGTTGGCGATCGCAGTAGGTGTTATGGTACTCAGAAAGACGCTTCTGCCAATCTTCTGGTCAATATCCCTCTGTCGCTTTCTACGACACCCACGGGTAGAAATAGGGCGTAGGCTGTAATGCGTAAATATATTTAGGATTAAGAACATTATGCCATGTTATTGTCTTAAATTTTTATGCAAATAGATAAGGAACCCATTTGATAATAGTTTAGCTATCCAGCAGGACGTGTTATGCTGGAGCGACTGCTGCAGATGCTGAAAACCTCAAAGGGCGCAAATATTACAGGAACCTATTTGTTTTCCGTTTGGGTTGGAAACTCTACGGCTATAGGATCCGAGTGCTCATCTTGTGTTTCGAGACATCACTGAGCGGCTGGTCGACTCTTTTATGATCCGAGAGCTGGGCTAGTCGTTGGCCAAAGAATCAGCATTGCCGTGAAACGTGGCAACGCAAAACAATAATACTTTAATAATACCAACCTATTAATATTCCACTGCAGGACAAATTCTTCTTCTCATACAGAGAAGACACGAGCATTGATCACCACGTGCGCTCAAGGTGGATTGGCGATTTCAATCATATGTATAAGTCCTGGTTTCCTCACGATAAACTTAGGAAGAAGTACATTCATCATGTCAACCTTCAGACGCCAACTACAGGGCATAGGTCTCCCCCGAGGGGGGATTTAGCTGTAATCGCCATGCTTGGCCGATGCATGTTGGTGATCGCAGTAGGTGCTATGGTAGGTACTCAGAAGGAAGCTGCTGCCCATCCTCTGGTCAATATCCCTCTGTCGCTTTCTACGACACCCACGGGTAGAAATGGGGTGGTGCTACTCGCGACCGGCACCACACGGCGAAGGAAGTACATTAGTACATTAAATCAAATCATTTATTTCAATTAGACCATTAAAAGGCACTTTTGAACGTCATATTACAAAATTTAATCTAGTTGCCCATTCCAAATGGTAGTTTCGTATGGAGAAGAATGGGTAAGAAATTCCATGAAAAAAATTGTGCTGTCGGGGGACCCCCCTAAGGGACGAAGTTCCTTACGTACGTGTCTGTACAAAAACGTACACGTAGACACGTACGTAAGGAAGGAAGTTCCTTGGGATCCCCAGACCGCACAAGTTTTTTCTGTACAAAAAAAAATAATGTAAAAAATATATTTATAAATCTAATATATAAAATTCTCGTGTCACAGTTTTCGTTCCCGTACTGCTCCGAAACGGCTTGACCGATTCTGATGAAATTTTTTGTGCATATTGGGTAGGTCTGAGAATAGGCCAACATCTATTTTTCATCCCCTTTTTGCACCCCTTTTTCATCCCCCATTAGGTCGATCGGGACAGGACAACGTCTGTCGGGTCAGCTAGTAATATATATATATAGGTATATACATATTTTATATATGTGTTTTATATGTCCTCGTTTGTTTGTGGTAGGCTCGATACACGCACATATACATACACGCATTTCGTTACGTGACGTTTTCTACTAATTCGCACTACCTGTAAGCCGCGTTAAGGAACTTCGTTCCAAAAAACACATTGGTTTAATAACATTTTATCCGACCAGGAAATCGAACCTAGAACCCAGACTCAGCAGTTGTGCAACCTACCACGAGATCAACTCGACAGGAAAAGCAGAAACTGTATTTAAACGCTTTTAAAAAAGAAAACTAAAATGGCTATACAACATAGACCTAGGTATTCATACATCCGTTATACGCCACAATAAACATCCCTGAACTACCGAGCTTGAATGAAAGAGCGAGTGAATGAGACTGAATGAAAGCCCGACTTTGTGAACGAATGAATGGTACTGCGGGAACTAAGGGCTCTTTCATAGAACGGTGTACTTGGCTAGAATAAATTGATACCTTTTATAATGGTTGGACGAATAGATGGTGCTACGCAGAGGTATTTTCAGAACAGTAATGTACTGCCAAGACTGTATTACTAACATAAAAAACCACTTTAGTCCTATTATCATCATCAACAGCCAGAAAACGTCCACTGTTGAACAAAAGGCCTCCCTCAAAAGGGGAGGGGGGGTTGCCATAATCACCACGCTTGGCAGGCGTCTTGGGGATCGCAGTGAAATTGTAAGTACACGGAACCCACTGGGCCAGACTTCCAGATTTGCCTTTTTTTAACCGACTTCAATAAAAAGGAGGTTATCAGTTCGACACGTATGTTTGTATGTATATATGTATGTATGTATGTCCGCGATTATCTCCCGTTTGGCTGAACCGATTTCGATTCGGTTTTCAGAAAAGTGTTTGTTACATTCTGGAGAAGGTTTTAGTATACAAAAAACAGAAATTTATTTAGCTTATTTTGATAAAATCACCAAAAATTAAGAAGACGTTTTCGTTTATTTCACCTTTCCTTTCAACTGACTTTCAATCTCTGTTTTAACTGTGTTGCCGTTTCATAATGGATTTGGGTGATAAGGAGGCACTAAAAAGTGGAAAATAAAAACTATTTAAAAAAAGAGAACCGCCTTCAAAAACTAAAAAGTGATAAATAACTTTTTCTATAGTTCTATAACTTTTGATAGTTAATTTATTTACAAAGTTATTTTTCACTTTGAAGATTTATATGACGGTTGTCTTTTTTGTAAAAATGTTTTTAATTTTCGCTTTGGAAATAGGCACTTTTCGCATAAAAATCATTATCATTTAAATCCATTAAGAAACGGCTCCTTTTTTGAAGCCGGTTATAAAGTGGTTTAAACTGTCATTTTAAAAGCTCTTAATGTTGGCAAATCTTAGGATTTACCAACATGAGTTGATAAATGTAAGGATTTTATTCGTTTGGTACATAGATAGATAAAACATGTACCTACTTATGAGTTGGTACTTAAATGTTTGGTTTTACTAGAAATCTTAAGATTTACCGTAGTTCTGGTTTCTACGGTACAGAACCAAAAATATAAGATGACCCCTTGAAATAGGGTATTACATCCATTTTTGAAAAAGTCTCAATGAAATTCTGTAGTGCTAATATGCCACCAAAAAAAAACACAAAATTTTTATTCAATCGATAAGTGCCATAAAAATGCATCTAAATTTTAAATGTTCAAATTTCGCGCGTATTTTGACGAAAACGCCTCTTACTGGACGCCATATTGCTCAGCGTAAATGACGTCAGTTCGTTTTGTATCAAATGAGCTCATATTAAATATGATAATTGTATATCATTTAAAAATAATTAAAAGCATATTTTGTAATAGGTGTAATAATGAAATGATTCGCTAAAATAAGCTAAAATAATGGTGTAGTGTGGAGAGGGAATGGAGGAAATTTATACTAATACTAGCTGACCCGACAGACGTTGTCCTGTCCCGATCTACCTACTTACCTGCCTATTTACCTACACCTACCCTACCCCTACCCTACACCTACCCTACACCTACCCTACCCTAACCCTTAACATTTGGATGGGGGATGAAAAAGGGGTGAAAAAAGGGGATGAAAAATAGATATTGGCCTATTCTCAGACCTACCCAATATGCACACAAAATTTCATCAGAATCGGTCAAGCCGTTTCGGAGGAGTACGGGAACGAAAACTGTGACACGAGAATTTTATATATTAGACTAGTGGGCCTGGTTACTTCATTTTAATTGTGTCGTTAAATATAAACACTTTTACAGACCTAAGTTTTCGATATTGGAACAAAATTGTTATTCAAAATACTGTCTCTCCCGTTCTTTAGTAATCCGAATTGTCTGGGTATATAACACAGATATAGATAGACCTAGATAACGCAAGAGCAACTACTTCGCGTGCCTAGTTTCGTGCCTAGCTTACGTACAAAAATCGTAAGTAAAAAAATAAAGTAAACGTTTCCTTCCATCGCACTAAGGAGCATTTTGCTTTTCAAACCGGACAAAATTAATTAGGACGTTTTTTTCATTGGAAATGAATAAAAATACATAAGTGAATAAAGAAAATCATATATTTTTACAAACATGGGTAATAACACAAAATAAACTCAAAATTATTTCATTCTAATGGATCTTAGCTTGATTCATCTGAGTAAGCAAGTCTTAATGATTGGTCTACTTCTGTAACCAGTTCTTCCGGCTCGAACAACTCTAGAGTTTCACTCATGAAGGACTGGCTTTTGCTCGGTTTACGTTTCCGTACACAACTTATAAAAGAATCTAATGGTAGAAGCACCCTGTTGAGGACATCTTGATTACATTGATTTCTCGAAAATTTTCGGGCATAATTTTGTCGGTATGAGCGGTAGTGCTTATTACGGGCTTTAGCAATCATATTTGATGACGAATCTGCAAAAAAAACGACAGAGTTTATAAATCTGCCAAATAATTCAAAAATCCTTTATCACTTTAAAAGTACATTTTTTTGAAGTGGTGGAAAGATGTGAAAAAAGTTTTAACTGTTTTATGTCGTGAAACTCTATATTTTACCACAAAAGTGTTTTTATAACCCGATCTAACTCGGTACTATTACAAAAGTACTAATTAATGCAGAAAACATACACGATTTTCATATTTTTTTCCCCTCTATTGATACTGGTTCTAAAAATACATAATAGTCAATCATATTAAAGATAATATACATTAAAATTAAGTACATACCTTGTTATTCAGATTCCATAGTTAAAACTTCCCACAATTCACTTCAAACCACTTTTAACACCAAGTGCAAGTTAAGAACAATATAATGTATCATGAAAGTAGATGTGCGCACTAAACTAAGACTAGTTTCCGACTATACCTGACCGGGCGCGAGGAGGGGAAGGGTCCAAGATAGGACCGGCTTATGGTAGTACCATTATTCAGGTCCAGTAAAACGTAAATTTTGGTGACATTTACAGCAATTTGTAATTGTTACTTTTGTCCGATTTTAAAGTCAAAATGCTCGTTAGTGCATCGGTAAGTCATTATGTGATTAATATTATGCGTAATTAATTTAAAAAAACATTGTTTTTAATCTAATACCCTTAGTAATACCAAATGACAATGCCAGATCCTGCCCCACCCATGTAAGTACAGAAAAGTAAATTAATGAAAATAATTGTAATGAATATACCTAGAACCTTTCTATACTAAATTGTTTTTCTTTAGAACTTGCGGATTACGAAATACCTACCCACAAAATACAAACTCATTTTACCTAAACCTAAAATCGATGTCATTATTGTTTTTAGATTTAAACGGAAACCGCAAGTTCTACAGTTACTAAGACTAATGTTTAGTTATCAGCAATAAATAAACAGTAAGATGCTACATATTGCACATGACTTTTATTGAGTGGGGCAAAGTTCTATAGAGTTTCTGGCATTGTCCTTTAAGAAAAACCAAACATTGTGACGTCATAATGGTAGGTAGTCAAAAAATGGCACGCTTGGTTTTCATACAGATCGTGATTCTTGCGTTATCTAGGGTCTATCTATATCTGTGGTATATAATATAAATCAGAATAAAGACAAGTTATGGGTTGTCTTTATATTTTAAGTGAATCGTTTGTTACTAGTAAACGTGGGTAGAATAATGTAATGTAGTAATGTTGTGTGTGTATCTTTACAAATAATCAATACATCTATACAAATAAATAAAATTGTAGTGTTTGTTTGTAATGTCAAAATAATAGCTTTTTACTAAATGTATGTGAATATAAATTAGGAAGGTACAATAGCAAAAGCAATTTTTAAATGTTTTGTCTTCCTGTCTTTCTGTTTCTTCCGGCTAATCTCTGTAACGGCTGAACCAATTTTGAATGGACTTTGACTGGCAGACAGCTGATGTTATAAGGAGTAACTTAGGCTAGTTTTATTCTAGGGCTCCGCGCAAAAAATTAAAACGTCCTACTTATATTAGTATAAAGTATTCTCTCGTTTTACCCACTTTAACTGATAAGAACCTTCTACTTTTAATACACCATAACTCATCAGAAAACAAGAACATACCATGATCCGGTACAGTAAAACTTCAGCATGGTCTGAACTTTTAAAGTACTTGTAGTACTAAAAAAACAAATTTTATTTTTATACATGAGAGGACCGCCACTTACGTATGGCTTTGTGGGTACGAATTTGAGTACTTAAGTACCAATTTAACTTTTTCAATTGCATATGTACTTTCTGAATTTATTTTGTACATCACTGGCAATGGTAGAGGAAAACATCGAGGAAACCTGTACTTGTAATTAACTAACCTATGCCCCCGATTTTGTCCGCGAGAATGTCGGTTATCGCGAAAGTTCTGAATTAAAAAGTAGCCTACGTCCTTCCTTAGAGCTTAAGAGCGCCCATCCCATCATATTTCCCATACACACGCTCGTACGTGATTCCGGCGTTATAACAAATTATTCTCGAAATATTTTTAACACACAGGTATCTTGTGGTTTAAATCTAGGCTTGTATGAAGCATTTTAAAAGAGTGTCGTTCATGTCAAAGTCAAAGTCAAAGTCAAATCATTTATTTCAATTAGACCATTATAAGGCACTTTTGAACGTCAAATGAGAAAAAAAAAATTGATTCTAGGTGCCCATTCCAAAAGGTAGTTTTGTATGGAGAAGAATGGGCAAGAAACTCCATACTTACTCTTTTAAAAACGATGTTAACAATATTTGCATTTACAGGAATTATATAATTATACGTGAATACGATGTACCTTGCATAAAAACACTAGGTATTTGAAAGTGTGTACAAAGTATCACAGATTAAGGAATGACAGACTAAGTTATATGTAATAGATACACAGTGTTCACATATTACATATTACAATTAATGTTGAAACAGTAGACGACCACTCCTTATATTTTAACAAACAATGAATCAGTATGTGAGCCTGAGCAGTGTATAAAAAAAGAGTCAAATATATATATGTACATATTTATACATGGAATTCCTTGCTCGTTCTTCTCCATAGAAACCTACTGTTTGGAACGAGCAACTAGCTTCAACTTTCTGACTGAATGACTCTGACAATTCAATAGTACAGATTTTGAGTTTGAGTTTGAGTTTGCCAAAAATAAAGTGTTTTAAGAAAAAAAAAATTGAGTACCCACGACTGAAAATCAGCTATATTGCACAGTTTTTATCTGAACTTTGGCCGTTCATAATGAACTGATACATTGAAAAACTAAAAAAACAGCTTCATAGAAACCTTGCACATGTAATGGAGATTCTAAATTACAAACATTATTACCAAAAACTTGTAAGGCTTTTTCAAAAACACGTATTTCCTGGAACAAGTTTCGTAAAATAAAAAAAAATAGGCAAAATTAGAATTAATATTCCCAATATTTTTTTTGTTTGTCTTTTAATGTTGTGCTACTTACTTACTACTCATATTATATAATATTGTTGTGCCCGACAGGGTCCAAGTGAACTGTAATATATTAATTATTAAGACCTTGTGAAAACATGTGATATGCAATAAAGATTTGAATTTGAAAATTTGAATTTAATAAATAATGAATAAACTAATAGATAACTACGTTTGTGGTACAATTCCAACAACACACACAACAAAATAATCATTGCTTCAGCATTCCAGCTGAGATACTGGATTTACAATACAGGAATCCACTCTGTCACCAATCATGCCTGGGATCCTGTTTTCTGCTTAACTTATGCATTAATACCTATAAGCATTTTCGCAAACATTCTTGATGCACTAACAGAGATGAATGCAAGTTGACAGTGAGAATTATACTTAAAGCTGTATTAAGCGACTTTTGCAGATTTTTAACTGACAATCACGTACAAATGTGTGGTGTAAATGATTTGAAAAAAAATATATGTCAAAATAGAAAATTCTCTTAATCATTTAGTATGTGAATATTTTGGATTAAGTTCATATTAAATAGTTTAATTAAATCGTGAAGTTGTGTCTGACGCGGACAAAACTTTGATAATCACACAAAATCTACCAGGAATATTTAAACGAAACTTTAACTACTATCTTAGAGACAATTTTATTATCTATCTTTTAGTATACGCCTTTTTTAAGTTAAAGAATACTAAGTATCTTTTATTAATTTTTTCGATTAAACTTTGAGAGTTTTGGACGCAGCGCATACGATTCTCTGGTCGCTCAAGGTCGCCGGCGTATATCGTCGCCTTAATGAATAAAAAAAACTACTGCTTTAATCAAATTGCTTTAAATAGCACAGCTTAATGAATACTGCCCGAGCATTGCTCTGCCTGCTCCGAACAGTTCACGTCACTTCAAAAGCCACGTCCACCTCGAGTTGAAAGGACTTCATTCATCTCTACGGTCAGTGCTACGGACAGACAGCTGACCTCTATGATTTGAATAGAGATTTCGGTCGGATAGTCACTTTGTATTGATCATGGGTCGCGTCAGGTTGCCTCGGTATTGTAGGTCTGGGGTGTGATTCTGTAAGATCTCATTCTAAACTTCGAATCTGAATCCGTTGTGAGTTTCTTGATTGGCATTCCAACAACTCTAAAAACGATTACCTACTAACTAAAAAAGATTTTACGTAACTATTTCAATGAATTTTCTCTTCCGATAAGTGAAATCAGAAATGAGATAGAATACGAATTCGCGGGTGATTTCTTACAGAATTGCACTGCTGGCATTTAACACGGCACAAACAAGCGTGTCACGTTGTTCTCGTCAACTCATTACAAAAGAGAGAATTGAAAAGATATCAGTAGTCATGTGAATGGACCTTGAGGCTCGGCAGTCACTGGCGGTACAGCAGCCAAGAGATGTTTATCTGACGAAGCATCATACACGAAGACATTATGGTTGAAATTCCAGTATCAATTAAAGTCAATGAATTTTCTTCAATTATACCATTTACAGATACTTTTTGACAATAGTGACTATTTTTAACCGACTTCAAAAAAGAGGCGGTTGTCAATTCGGATGTTAAATTTTTTTTTATATATGTGCAAAAGAAGTTCCTACCTACTTTACGTGAGGGGTACACTACATAAATACGAAAAACTTTATTCCGAAAGTCAGAAATACGAATTTCAAAATACCGATTTTCATAATTCCGAATGGTTCAAAATTCCTAATATAACAACTCCGATTTATAATTCATCCTATTTTTATAATACTAAAATTTCAAAATTCCGAACGGTTATAATTTCTATTCTCAAAATACCGAGTTTTAAAAGATCGAATAACAAAAAGTACGACATAATGAAAATTCGAAACATCAAAAATACGAATTCCGATTATTAAAATTCCGATTATCTTTATCGTTATCGTGCAATCGTTTATCGTGTAAGCAAGCATGCAGCATGCAAGCAAGCATGCAGCGTGCAAGCAAGCTTGCAGCATGCAAGCAAGCATGCAGCGTGCAAGCAAGCATGCAGCATGCAAGCAAGCATGCATCATGCAAGCGAGCATGCAACATGCAAGCGAGCATGCAACATGCAAGCGAACATGCAACATGCAGCAGGCATGGTTTCTGTCACGGCTCCGGCGTTGCGGGGCTCCGGCGTTACCACGCGAGCTTATCGTCGCAGATGGTATTCACGCTCACCACCGCAGTTTCGGCTTACTGGCCGGCTTCGCCGGCCAGCCTCAGCCGCGGCGGCGGGCCTTTAAACCACCTGCTCCTCAGCTCGCTGGCCGCCTCGCCCCTCCGCGCCTACGCGAATTTAAATTACACTCTAGGCGTAGGGCAGACAAGACTACGTGGAGTCGGTTTCGCAGCAATTCGTTTCTGTCATTAACTTTTGTAGCACAACATATTGACTTTTTAAGATTATTTTTGTTATTGTCTTTCTTTTTATACCTATATATTTTTGTTGAAATAAATTCCATGGAAAAATACACCGAATAAACAATATTCGTTAAAAAGTAATTCTACTGTTTGATAAGTTTGTTAAACAAAAAAATGTGATTAAAAATTCTTTGAATTGTGTTTCTGTGAAATATGTTTCATTCAAGTAAATAGTCGTTGAAACAATAATAGTCGAAATAAAAATACAAGAACCAAATATTATATGAAACATTTTCTGGGAAACGAAATTCTATGAAATTTCTGTCTGCGAAACAAGGGGACACCATTTTGAATATATATGCGTAGCTGAATTGAATCAGAATCCAAATTTTAACAGTTTATTCGAAGTATTGAAATTCGGAATTTCGTTTTTCGGACCGAGAACCCATGGAGCATTTGATTCTTCGAACATATGAAAATCGGAAAACAAACAAATCGGATTTACGACATTCGGTAAAATAACTTTCGTTATTTTAAATAATAGAGATTATAATTTTTAGGTATTATGAAATTCGGACTTTTAAAAATCGGAATATCGAATTTCGGAATATTTGGGTGTTCCCTTACGTGAGACTGTGACTATGGTAGAGGCTCTATGATATGTCACAAACGTCTAACTGATTTAAGCAAGACTATTACAATAAAATAATAATGTAAGTATAGGATTTGTGAACATTAAATGTTGTTTCTCTTATTACAGAGCAACGCAATTGATTATTACATAAATCCAAAAGAAATATAAAATCATATTATATATGTTCGGGCAAAACTCTGTTATATATTGAGGGACTTGCAAAATTATTTTTTTGTTCGAAAGGGGTTTATTCCGAAATGGTCCCATATAAATTTTGTCAAAATTGATTAAGCTTTTTTGAGAAAATCAATAAAATCCTAAAACAATTACATAGATGTTTTAGTTTCTTTAATCTTTGGAGGACTTACAATCTCTGTTTTAAGTGTGTCGCCGTTTCTAAATGGATTTGAATGTTAAGGCAATACTAAAAAGCGGAAAAGAAAAAGTGAAAAAAGAAAACCGCCTTCAAAAACTGAAAAGTGATAAATAACTTTAGCACAG
This sequence comes from Charanyca ferruginea, assembly GCA_947361185.1. Classification (NCBI taxonomy): domain Eukaryota; kingdom Metazoa; phylum Arthropoda; class Insecta; order Lepidoptera; family Noctuidae; genus Charanyca; species Charanyca ferruginea. Next base: position 17,117,384 of record OX376081.1, read on the forward strand.
AACACACATTACTGTAGTTTCGGAAGACGGTGGCAATACAAAATAACAAACACAACAAAGTCACTTTTTTAAGTAATGCAATACTTTTACTTAAAAAAATACAAAACTAATTATTTATTTATTTATTTTAGGAAAGCTTACATACTAATAACACTATAATAACAATAATATATAACTAAATTGCTAATTACAAGCCTCCACTGTATTATTACCTACTAGCAATTTGTGACCCTATTACAGCATTTAAACGTTTTGATTTCTTACTGTTATCTTATAATATACCTGTTAAACAAATAAATAAATATTGAACGTTGCTACGGGACCCTTTGTATTTGAATCCTACTCGCGCTTGTCCGGTTTTTTACCTCCAAAACTATCTCATATTATCTTATAAGCGTATAAGCCGTCTCCTTACCGGTATAAAGCGGTATAAACCGGTAATATTTCATCCGGCCCTGGTTTAACGCCACAATTTAAAATAAGGGGTGGATTGAGGGATTTTTTTAGTAAATCTAAGACTTATTGTTTGTGTGGTAGAGAGTATTAAAGTACTTACGTACGAGGAGAAGTATGCGTACTAATGGGTAGACTGTATTTTCAACCGACTTCAAAAAGGAGGAGGTTATCAATTCGGATGTTTTTTTTTTTTTTTATGTATGTTTGGGCATAACTCTGTCATATATAGACGGATTTGCAAAATTCTTTTTTTATTCGAAAGGGGTTTATTCCGAAATGGTCCCATATAAATTTTACCAGACAACACAACCAGACAACAATATCTAAAAATATTTTGTCAAATGCTGACTGCGCAGTGGTCGTAATCTCCATCGGCTGCTTGGTCGGTAAAGAATGTTTTTGTGTTTGACATTTCACACATTTCTTTACATACCTCTTTATGTCCTTGTCCATGTTTGTCCAAAAATAATATTTTCTAACGTTGTTTGACATGCGCCTGATTCCCGCATGGCCGCTAGTCGGCAATAAGTGAAAATCGTTTAAAATAACCCGTTTGTCATCATCATCATATATTTTTCTAACTCCTCGTACTACACAAATTCGTGGACCGGTCCACTTTTTACTAACACTGGTTAACCATTTAACATATTTAAGTGTTTCACTATTTTTTATTATATATACTTCTAGTATATTATTTTTCTCGCAAAATAACCAAAATTCTCTCACGAAAACGTCTCGCGTTTGGCATGATCGAGAATTAGGATTGAGCCTTATAATACTCCTTTTTTTTAGAAACTCAAAGTCTCTTTTCAGGTCTTTATTTATTATCAATTCAATACTGGTTTTTGGTTTTTTAAGCATTTCCACGACGGCGGGGTGATCAGTCCGTTCATCAGTAGAACACTTGTCCACCAAAGAATCGTCTTTATTAATTTCCTCTGACTTTCTTTTCATTCCTCTTGTCATCACATTTACAGCTTGCATACTCAACTCTTTCAACTCATCTGACGTTATCACTATACGAGATAATGCGTCTGCAGCCACATTACTCGTGCCTTTTACATATTCAATTTTATAATTATACTCTTCTAAAGCCCAGCACCTACACGAGTACAATAATAAAAAATAATAATAATATTAATGTAAAATTACATGATCGGTAGTCCAATTTCAGTCCGAGGTCGTATTGATGCCGAATTGGTGAAAGTAATTCGCGAATTTACCGCACATACGCACGCACTTTATTTATGTATACGCACAAACGCACTTTTTATTTATTTTTTTAACCGCACCATCTTTCTTTTAGGCGTCTTCCGGAGGCTTCTGCTGCCAACGTCGAAAGTAACTCGCAGAACGTTTCAACGCGATTTCGTTTAACTGCTGGTCCATCCAGTTACGGTGGCATTTTCGGTACAATTTGTACACAATAACAATTGCGCCCACACTCAACAATACGCAAATTCCAGCGAGGATATAGTTTGTAGTGGATGCGTGACCCCTCAGTTGGTCAATAGCCGCCGAATTCACCCCAGATCCGGATGCCGCCTGGGCTATAACTACTTCCTCCTTTTCGTACGACTGCGAAGATCCCATTTTTAGTGGTCAAGTTTAAAGTCAGGGAAACACGGCCGCGCGATAATAGTAGACGCAAATTAAAATCGTAATAAAACATTGCGTTCTAAATAATCTAATAACATTGCACTGGGACACAATTGTTTACAGTTCACACTCCTTATTTGGCCGCAGGAATTTCACCGTGATGCCGCCTCTGTAACCGTATCCGCGTGAACCAACGGACCACCCATCCTGGCAGGGTCGCCATGTAAGGTGGCGACGTAGGGAGCGAACATAAACACATGTAACTAAGAAGAGTTATCGTATATTACTGGCCAGATGATCCAATAGTTAATACAATATAAAGAGTATAAAGACATACAGAGATACATACTACATATAGTTACAATTAAAGGTTCTACCACACTACAGAATCTTAGATGACGTTTTAGTTTCTTCTATCTTTGGAGGACTTACAATCTCTTTTAAGTGTGTCGCCGTTTCTTAATGGATTTGGATGTTAAGACAATACTAATTTTTTTTTAGTTTTTGAAGGTGGTTTTCTTTTTTTTTTTTTTTAAATCTTTTTTTATGTTTGACCACGCATAAATTTTTCAGTGTAGTCTGATTTCGATGTTTTTTTTTAAATTTATTGTGTATACCTCAAAGTTGGTCCCACATAAATTTCAATGAAATGGCACCTTTTCGTAATTAATTTGTATGATAAGAAATAGGCACTGAAAAGCGAAACAAAGAACTTTTTACAAATAAAAACAACTGCCCTCAAAAAGTAATAAATAACTTTATATTCGCAAGTCGGTGAGAATACAAAACAACAAACAAAACCAAAGCCTCCGACTTGTGTCGATTTTTTGAAGGCGGTTGTCTTTTTCTCGTCCATATGTCTCCCGATCAACGTCAGGCAATGGCTGCCTGACGATGGACCGCATCGCTGAGGCTAGCTCAGAAAGAGGTGGTGAGATGACCTAGACGAGTACCAACAGGGCTGGTTCCAGGTGGTGCGGGAAAAAAATACGAGTGTGCTTTAGACCACACGACTGAAGTTAAACTTCTTTAGCTCCATCTATATGTATGTATGTATCCGTTTGCAACTGGCTATGAGAGAAAGAGAGAAAGAAAATGTGTGCTCGCACCTCTCCCTGTTGCCCCTACAGTAATATACAAAACGTAACTCTCACTCTTTCTATCTTCACTAACTTATTTAATAATAATAATAATACTAATAATATGTGGGGACATTTCACACACGGCCATCTGACCCCAAACTAGGGAGACCCTGTACTATGGGTGTCAGACAGCTGATATACATACACAAATATATTTTTTTTTTGTAAATACATACATATATAGATAAACAACACCCAGACACAAGGCAAACACAAGTGCTCATCACACAAATGTTTACCCTGGGCGGGAATCGAACCCGCAATACGCTGCGCAGCAGTCGATCGCTCAGCCACTCAACTTCCCCCACACACCTTTCCTATCGTTTTCGTCACGCATTCACCAGCTTACTCCCCAAGTCAAACGTGCGTAAAGAAGTTTTAAGTACTTAAAAAGTTTCTGTAAGAACTTGGAAGAGGCATGTACCCGGCAGAGGGACAGCATCATCATCAGCCGGAAGACGTCCACTGTTGGACAAGGTCTGCCCCAAAGGGGAGGGGGGTTGTCATAATCGCCATGCTTGGCAGGCGTCTTGGGGATCGCAGTGAAGTTGTTAAGTACACGGAAGCCGCTGCTGCCCGGCTGCCGGATTTTCCTCGTCTTAGTCACCCTCGAGATGATTCTGACGCTATTCTGACTCGGACACCCCATGGGAAACATAGGCAGGACAGCATAGGCACAGAATACTTAATAGTACTACGTACAGAAGGGACACTCCCTTCCCCGCGCTATATCAGATACCGCACCCTCACCCCGCTGGAGAGGGGCTAACCGCCGACTCTTTAGCCAGGGCGCTCAAAATCGTAAGAACTGCAGCGCTGTAGGTACTGCTGACACAAACACACAATTTTGCGATTTATTTTGTTTTAAGTTTTATTTATTAGTTTTAATCTCGATGATTCATTTATTTTCCAAGTTTTCGTCGTTTTATAATAATACAATTAAAACTTCCGTAATAATAACATACCAACATTACCAGCTATTAATATTGCTCTCTCTCTTTATTGTCTTTGTTATGTACTTATGTCCCTTTCTTTCACGTTCTATTCATTCTTGGAATTGAAAAGTAGTACCCTACCTACGCACTAACTTTGTCGCGTCGCCCCATTGCGTTGCCGCGTAATGGTACGGGGCGATCGCGAATTCCATATTTTGTAATTAGGTACTTTAATTTACCATTATTGATGAATAAATAAACCTCTTTACATAATAAATATTATAATATTACTTTTATGTCATTACAAATCCGAGTATTCATAATCAAATATCATTTATTTTATTTATTAGAAATAAATAATTGACCGCTCGGACAAGATCACTTCATAATAATGCTCGAAACGTTCGGGTAGTTCCGTCGTCGTTCGGTTCGCCCGACGCAAAGCGCTGCACTTTTCGCGCCATTTTGTACGCCACGACATCCAACTGATTCAACCCTACTAAAATTCACGTACACATTTGCACGTGTACAGACATCATTTAGTTTTGTAGTAGTAATAGGTAATTATTTTGCAAGTTTTGTATGAAGTGTCCGAGGTGTGGCATAGGTTGGACAAAAGAAAAAAACCAATATTTTTTTTCTTTTTATTCTTTTGCGTTTGACCGCAACTCACCTGATCTTAAGTGATGATGCGGCCTAAGATGGAGCACGCTTGCCTAGGATAAACCGGCTCACTCGTGCCTTGAAGATACCCAGATTATACTTATCAGGGAACAGATAGGCAGGCAGTGAATTCCTCAGTCTGGCAGTTCGCACAATAAATGTGGAATCATAGCGCTTGGTTCGAGACCGTGGAACTTCAACCGTATAGCGGTGACGCTTCGCCATATCACTGCTCGTCCGATGAAGAAATGGAGCAATTAATTAATACGTAGGTACATTATTCTTGCAACTGACCGACACAAAAAGTTTTTTCTATCGTAAGGACCCAACAACCACACTTTGTCAACGTCAAGACCACACTATGACGAGCCAAGGGTCGCAGCACTCACTTGATCGATGACGTGCACTAATGGACCGAGAGCTAGGAGCCGACAGACCTATGCCATGTTAGAATGGCTGAGTTCACAACATTATATTAACAACTAGCTGTGTCCGGGACTGTACTCCAAAGCTAACTCAAATCATTTATTTTAAATAAACCATTTACAGGCACTTCTGTCAAGGAGTCAGTCAGTCAAAAAGTTGCAGCTAGTTGCTCGTTCCAAACAGTAGGTTTCTATGGAGAAGAACAAGCAAGAAACTTCACGGACACTCTTTTAATAAATCAAGTTTTTACATATTTTTTTTTTTTTTTTTTTTAATATCTGCGGACATTTTCACACACGGCCATCTGACCCCAAACTAGGGAGACCCTGTACTATGGGTGTCAGACAGCTGATATACATACACAAATACATTTTTTTTTGTAAATACATACACATATAGATAAACCACACCCAGACACAAGGCAAACACAAGTGCTCATCACACAAATGTTTACCCTGGGCGGGAATCGAACCCGCAAGACGCAGCGCAGCAGTCGATCGCTCAGCCACTGCGCCAACAGTGTCGTCGTTCAATTATAACGGTTACGTTATTCTTCATGTCTATTTATTATAACATCTGCGTAGCCATTTCTCGACTATACTAGGTGATTTTTTATTCACGTTCCAAATTTCTCAGGGTGATAGTACCCATGAAATTGAATAACTTTCTCCAAAAAACATGAGTCGAAATATTAAAAAAAAAATCGGACTTCCCATACAAAATCGATCAGCTGACTATTGATTTTGTATGGGAAGTCCGATTTTTTTTTTAATATTTCGACCCATGTTTTTTGGAGAAAGTTATTCAATTTCATGGGTACTATCACCCTGAGAAATTTGGAACGTGAATAAAAAATCACCTAGTATTGGAGTCTGCTTCCAGTCTAACTGAATGCAGCTGAATACCAGTGTTTTACATGGAGCGACTGCCTATAGATCTGACCTCCACAACCCAGTTACTGGGTGACACGATATCCCTTGGTAAGATTAGTTCTTCGTCTTTCTGACTTCTATCCATAACGACTGTCAAAGATCTACTAATGACAGCCAGGACCAACGGCTTTACATGCTTAAAGTGCTAGGTATGAAATGGATGGGCGCCCATCCACAAACCGACCGCGGCAAGCGTACCTTAACCATGACCAATGGATCCTACGGCTCTTTACTTAGTCACTCCTTAACCATTCAAAAGTGCCTGTAAATGGTTTAATTGAAATAAACGCTTTGATTTTGACTTTGACTTTGATAAACGCTTTGATCTTGACTTTGACTTTCAATGATGTAGGTCAAGCGACTTTGGTATCTCGGTCCATATACATAATGTGCATGTTGATAAGAGTGACATCTGTCAAAGCGAGTGTTTCTGAATGCAAGTCAAAGGTAAACACGGTGGCTTGTTGTGAATACAACTGCAGTATGTCAGCTTTTGAATATTCATCTTTGCACGTATTGCTGATAAAGGGGGGTTTGCAGCGTTGTATAAGAAAACTTCTGTGATTTAGAGCCTAGGTATTGCCCGCGAATTCGTCTATGTGAATTTATTTACATTTTCGTTCTGGTTTCTTGAATGATATAACTTAGCTAGCACACGAAAATAGTAGATTGTTATACAAGGAGCTAAAATGACCCATTATATACGAGGTAGTTTTACTCCCGAGCTTTAGCGAGGGAGTAAATAGAAACCGAGTTTTAATGGGTTTTAGCGCCGTGTGTTACACTATACTTTTCACTACGATTGCGAGAAATTAATTACGGTCACTACCAATTCAATTTGCAATTAGAGAAAAATTATAAAGATTTCGCGCCAATGTCTTTTTTTTGTTTCTTCTGTAGCCGCAACACATTACATGCATTCTACCAGAGATCGCCGATTTTAGTTCCATTTTCAAAATTAAAATAAGGTTCTTTTTTTATGAAACACTAATAAGTCGAGTCTTTATTCATGATTATTCTACTTATGACTAAAGACTTTTTCGTTTTTGTAGGCTCATTGTCATATTTGACACACAAAAATTAAAAAATAAAACTTTTTCCCCTAGAGGATGAAATGCTATTTTATCCCCGCTCTGGTATGCTACAATGACGGCCTTTTTGAGCAAGAGAAGTGAAAAATGCTTTTTCATCCCACCATCTCGGAAAGAGTATTTTTAATCTTCAATATCTGAGTGGAAAAGCCGTTTTTATTCTCTAGAGGATAAAGTAAATTTATCTTCAATATCTGAGTGGAAAAGCCGTTTTTATTCTCTAGAGGATAAAGTAAATTGAATTTAGAACATCGTGTGCACTAAGTTTGTGAATTAAAAAAAAACATTAAACCTATTTACTGCTACCTCTATGGTGCCGAATATATCATACAACTTTTTTTTAATTTGTTAAAAACTCAGACTTTGTAAACGTTTTTTTTTTGCATTTAGTCATTTCCTCGCTGAGGTGGAATGAAAAGTTACGTGTTGCACTCGAGTGCAAAGATTTTTCACCTCGTGCTCTTTTGATTCCCTCGCTAACGCTCAGGATTCTAATTTTGAATCACTCGCTGCGCTCGTGATTCAATTTTAGAATCCTTCGCTTGCTCATCAAAATTGAACACGCGGTTAAAAAGCAACTTTGCACTCTTGTATAACAAATAACTATTTTTTAAGACAACCGAGTTCAAAATCTTTGTTAAAAATAATTTTCATTCGTAAGCGATTTTGGTTCTGTTTGTTGTTTTGTATTGCAACCGACTTCCGAAAGTTATTTATTACTTTTTAGTTTTTAAAGGCGCTTGTCTTTTTGTAAAAAAGTTTTTTTTGCGCTTTTTAGTGTCTACTTTTCACTATTCAAATTAACGAAACGGTAACACCAAACCAATTAAGTCATCCCTTAATTTTCGACCCTTAGAGGTCGAATATTTCTATGAAATGTATTTAAGAGTTATACACTATTCATTCAAAAAGAATCATGGAAATCGGACTACACAAACATATGAATGGATGAATGTGTATGTGGAACCTAAACTTAATTAAGATGTTTATTTTTATTGTTTTTGTACATCTGTTTTTGTGTTTTCCTTTTTCTTTTCTGTTCTATAACTAATATTATCTGTCTTTAATTATTGTAAGTGGTGTAAACCGTGGTAATTAAAGTAAAAATAAATAAATAAATAAATATACGTTTCGAGTTGAGAACCCCCTCCTTTTTTGAAGTCGGTTAAAAACTAGTATTTTGTTTTGTCAGCGAGTAAATCCGCCACTATCTCAACTCGCCGCGGGCGCCGGCTGATGGCTCTCAACGCTCGCCTTTGGCTCTTTGTGCACTCCTCATAGGTGACAAGTGTGTCGGACTAAAGAGATACACTTTCTATTTATGTTCTCTCCGTGGAATTGAGCTTAACTCGGGGTTACTGCAGCGCTTGGATTTATGTATACCGGACCGCTATGTGTGGAGACGACGGCGTCCGCCAACCTTCTCGCCAATGCACCACTGACCCGAGCAAATAATACTATTAATGATCTTTATATCAAGATTGACGTTGTCACGTGTCCTTTGAGTGAATTAGCAAAACTTCTGCTATTTATTACCAGCTTTTTATTAGCTTCACCTGTATGTTTGTTTGTAACCGACTTCTTTGGGCGCGATTTTGACCCACTTTAAACGGCCAGATTTCGTTCAAACTTTGTAGATTTATCGAGGACTGATGACAATACACTAATTTGATAAAATTATTAAAAAAAAAACAAAAAAAAAACATAAGTCGTTCAAAATTAGTTGCCGAAAAAACAGCTATTATATACTAGGATGGTACTGCACAAGCGCCCCTGGTAGAATAAATGTACATAATATTTATAGATATTGGTTATTTCTATATTTATATCTATACATATTTATAACTAAAAAGTAAAAAATAAATAATAGTTTAAAAAAACTAAAAACACGCTTTTTATAGAAAACCAAACTAAAAAATAGAAAATAAATTTTAATAAATTATTTTATTTTAAAAAAAGCGTGGGGTGCATGGTGTCAATAGTTATAAATATTTTATTGACAGATATGAGTAGAGTGATTATCATTTTGATAATATCTTAAAAAGCACCCCACGCTTTTTTTTAAATAAAATAATTTATTAAAATTTATTTTCTATTTTTTAGTTTGGTTTTCTATAAAAAGCGTGTTTTTAATTTTTTTAAACTATTATTTTTTTATGTTATAATTAAGATAAGGGTAGGTTACATGTTTGATTGTGTTACGATTGTTATTGTGTTTAGTATTTATGTGTTTAGGATTGATAATATTGTTCTTGTTAGTTTTTAATTAATATTTAGACCACGCTATCGCTTAGGGTGAATACCTGTAAAGATAGTTATAAGGGAGATGTTTAATAATAAATAAAAACCGGACAAGTGCGAGTCGGACTCGCCCACCGCTGGTTCTGTACATATTTGTAGGTACATATCCATACTTCTATACTAATCCATACCTACTATACATAATTTAATCTACTTAATATTATAAATGCGTTTTTGCGACATAAACGGCCGTATCTTTTTTTTACGTTAACATAGAGGGTTTATTTTTTTACAGCATCAAGGGACCGTAGATTTGACTATATGGTTTGAATTTCAACTCGATACCTCCATGCGTTGTCTTTCCCGAGATCAAAGAGTCTTGACAGACAGACAGACAGGCAGACAGACAGACAGACGGACAACAAAGTGATCCTATAAGGGTTTCGTTTTTTCCTTTTGTGGTACAGAACCTTAAAAAATAAATAAATAAATGTTGCTACTAGATTATGTACAATCATGAATCTCAGTCGAAAGTATGATAGGCTATGGCCAGAAAATGTGTCGTTTAGGCATTTTTTTACATTAATAAAGCTAAGTATTGGCTACACTACTTTTCGCCTCGCTGCTTCCTTACGTTTAGGAGCATCTTGTTGTTCTCCTCATCGCTGTCGCTGTGGGGAAGCTGTCAACTGCCTCGGACACCACGGCCTATCGTGCAACCGGAGTGCAGGTCGCATAGCGCGGCACGCGAATATAAATGACATCATTCGTCGTGCTCTCGTCGCCGTCGGCGTTCCAGCAGTTTTGGAGCCCAACGGCTTGGCACGCGACGATGGCAAGAGACCGGACGGCATGTCATTATTTCCTTGGAAGTTGGGTAGGCCTTTAGTGTGGGACGCTACGTGCGTCGATACTCTTGCGCCATCCCATCTTCCTAGCTCAGCGTGCTGTGCTGGTGCTGCTGCTGCGGCTGCAGAAAACCTCAAACGGCGAAAGTATAGTCACCTTGGTGATAACCTTATTTTCGAGCCGTTTGGGGTTGAAACCCTCGGGTCGTGGGGTCCGAGTGCTCATCTCCTTTTTAAGGAATTTTCTAAAAGGTTAGTTGACACTTCTCGTGATCCAAGAGCTGGTTTTTACTTTGGGCAGAGGTTAAGCATTGCCATCCAACGGGGCAATGCAGTCAGTCTCTTGGGCACATTCCCAGATGACGGCGATGTGGAGGAATTTTTTGATGCCTTATTATATTAGTTTATTTTTGGTTTAATAGTTATAGGTTTTTCTCTTTTTTTAATTGTACGTGTAAATATTGTATATTTGTTTAAAATAATAAAAAATAAAAAAAATGGTTATTAGTTTCAGTATTGGGCTAATAGTAGGTACAAGCAGAGATAAGTAAAATAAAACAAAATAATAAATTGTTCACGCGAGGATGTGAACGCAGCAGGGCAGTGACCGCGGTGAACCCGAATTTACGTCAATACTTGTTATTTGTTATTTAATTATTGGACAGCATCAGCTGTTTCACACAAGTGCGTTAATATAATTTATATACTCATACATGTAAATAGATTAGTATAAATAACATGTAAAATTGTAATAAAGTCTCTTTCTACACTTCGAGCAACGCTGATTCTTTACGACGAGACCATCGACTCCTCTCACTGTTACTGCGCCTATAAATGGTTACCGATAACTCTGGCCATACCCAGCCTTGGTTATTGGTCGGTCCGTGAGGCTGCGGATCGGCAGTGAGAAAATCCCATCCAATACACCCTTCATCCTTCCCACTTTCCGTCTGTTGCCTTAGGTCTCATGGCAACAGGCTTCCCGCACTATATATATACGTATATATTGCTGTTATATGTTTAGGGCTAGGGTGTTAGGGAGCTAGGGTTATTGATAGGCTACAGTCAACCCCCTTTACGGTACATTCAGATAGCTGAGTGTACAAAATAATGGATGAACAAACAAATACAAAAATTATATCTCATTAACTTTAAATCAATTAATAGATCGCTTTGATCCTTTGTTGATCGAAATAAAAGTTATCTATTATACCTATTATAAACCGAAATAATTTATTTTATTCATACCAGAATTTTGTAAAAACTTGATTAAAAGAGTATTTTCAATTAGGTTTCTACAAATTTCTGGTAAGGTAACTGCACCAATTACCGCCAGATTAAGTTAACTCCAGATTAATGCGTGAGAATAAAGTACATGTTCTGTTACTAATGTCACTTTAATATTTTATTTTCATTCTTGAAATAATGTTCTTTTAAGTCGATCAAAATAAATAAAAAAGCTTTTTACAAAAAAGACAACCACCTTCAAAAAGTGAAATATAACTTTAGCACAGAACACACATTGACTTTAGTTTCGAAATTCAGTGGCTTTGTTCTGTTTGTTGTTTTGTATTGCCACCGACTTCCGAAACTAAAGTCAATGTGTGTTCGGTGCTAAAGTTATTTTTTACTTTTTGAAGGCGGTTGTCTTTTTTGTAAAAAGCTTTTTATTTTCCGCTTTTTAGTACCTCCTTCTCATCCATATCTATTAAGAAGAGATTGAAAGTTAACTACTACAAAGATTAATGATTAATGTAAAATTTTTGGGTATTTGTTGATTTTTCAAAAAGTGCTGAATCAAATTCGATAAAATTTATATGGGACCACCCCTAAAGCATACCCTATCCATAAAAAAAAGAATTTTCAAAATCGGTTTACGTTTGCCGGAGAAATCGCGTAACAAATCGTGCACATACTTAATGCAAAAGACAATGCCAAAAATCGGCTCGAATATCGAATAGCCTCCGACAGACTTTTTATATTAATGATAATTTATAATATAAAACAGTAAGAATTATACAGTATAAATAAAATCTGTAGAAGTACACCGTTCAAAAGTAATTTTAAATAGTTATTCAATTTTTCAACACGTTTCCTATCTGCAATTTCTATTAGAAATGTTGCCAATACCAAAATAAAATAACATCGATACTATTGCACTTGCAAATCTATTGCATTACTATCATTATTTAACTACTTAAGTGAATTTATTACATGTATAAGTCGTAACTCGTAATTCTTATAATAATAAATAGTGTTTGTAACAAACCTAATTACGATAAACATTGTTATTCATGTTCTATGTATCTTACCACTAGCGCCATCTGCGTATAAAGCTGTAAACCTGTCACTAATTACGATATCGAAGAATGTACGTAGCAAGTGAACGTAGCAAACGCACTTTGATTGATTGTATTGTAATTAGTTCGCAAGGATGTTACTAGATGTCACTGTGCATTTACGTCACTTTTCTGAATCGCGGTGTTAAGATCCTCTGAGAGTTAATGACCCTCGTCAGATATTGTAATTTATTCATTCTAATCGACTCCTCTTAGCAGCGAGGTGCATCCGCGAATTCTAGTCCTCGTGGGAAAGGGTTACGTAGAACACCCCTGCTATTTGGCTGACTTAGTGAACTGTTTATAGGGATTTATCCCTGAGTTTTTGGTTAGAGGACAAAGTTCCCTGCCTTCGTCCTAGGACTTGGCACTGGGATTGCTCCTATTTTTAAAATAACCAACTAAAGTCAACCGTAAAACTGTAATAAACTGCTGAAGAATAAACTCATATTGTTGTCAACGTTCGTGTTTCTCTTCGCCTGTGTGACGTCACCATCAAAGTCCTCCTACAATCTGGCGACCAACCGTGAGGCCGAAGTAAAACCCAGGTACGTCACACGTTCTGGACGAAGCACGACGACAACGGTAAAGAGGGAAAAAGCAAAGATGTCGGTGAGATATGGCTCCTTCACCGCCTGCAAAGTTGAATTCGACGGAACCAAGGACTCCGAAGTGACGGAAGCGTTTTTGGCGGCAGCAACAGTTTTTGAGCGATTTGTCGATAGAATCCGTGTTACCCTGGAACACGTTAACATGCTGGCCGATGCCAGTAGCCAGGATGCCTGTAGCTATGCGCTTGGAGCAGTTCTGGTCCAGGGGGAGACCGAAGATGAGTACCCCGTTGAGTATGCAAGCAGATTACTCACGTCACCTGAGAGAAACTACTCTGCCACGGAACGAGAAGTGCAAGAAATTAATAAGCAACGGCGTGAGCAACCACAGTATCAACCAGGCGACTTGGTACTTGTCAACCTTCATCCCATTAGCAAGGGAGCTCAAGGGGTAACGGCAAAGTTTGCACCCCGTAGAGATGGACCTTATGTTATAATTAATAAACATGGTCCCGCCTCTTTTAAAGTAGCCTCTCCAAATGATCCTTCTACTTCAATCGGCCTTTATCATGCTTCCGCTTTGACCCCATATAAAAGTGGAAGCCAGGAACCAGTTCCTGATCCCGTGCAACCACTTCGAAGAAGAGGACGATCTAGAAAAGAGGTAGCTCGCAAGACTTTACCTGAAACCAAACAAGGACGTGGACGTCCTAGAAAACAATAACTTCTCTCAATCCAGTCCCTCTCGCCGAGACGTCTTCGAGGACTGAGGGGGAGATTGTAACAAACCTAATTACGATAAACATTGTTATTCATGTTCTATGTATCTTACCACTAGCGCCATCTGCGTATAAAGCTGTAAACCTGTCACTAATTACGATATCGAAGAATGTACGTAGCAAGTGAACGTAGCAAACGCACTTTGATTGATTGTATTGTAATTAGTTCGCAAGGATGTTACTAGATGTCACTGTGCATTTACGTCACTTTTCTGAATCGCGGTGTTAAGATCCTCTGAGAGTTAATGACCCTCGTCAGATATTGTAATTTATTCATTCTAATCGACTCCTCTTAGCAGCGAGGTGCATCCGCGAATTCTAGTCCTCGTGGGAAAGGGTTACGTAGAACACCCCTGCTATTTGGCTGACTTAGTGAACTGTTTATAGGGATTTATCCCTGAGTTTTTGGTTAGAGGACAAAGTTCCCTGCCTTCGTCCTAGGACTTGGCACTGGGATTGCTCCTATTTTTAAATCCTAACCAACAAAGTCTACTGTAAACAAACTGCTGAACAAATAAACTCCTGACTGTCTACGTTCGTCGTCTTTCTCTTCACCTGTGTGACGTCACCATCGAACACCTCCTACATGTTTAATTATATTTGTGAATATAATATATAATAATTTTAAATAATTTAATTCGATTATCGATACTGTTTAGAATAGTAATTATTATAGTGCTAGCAACACTTGATCTTGTAGTTGTCATAAAAGTTTTAATTTTTCTCCATATAGGCAAAATTCAAAGCAGACATATTATAAGTCGAAAAATATATTATGTTTATATCATAATTAATAATAATGGAAGTGGGAGAGAGGAAATTGAGCAATATTGTTGTAATTGCATAGTTGGGCGAAGAACCGTAGGTTGCTGTGCACATACAATGACAATATTATGGTACGGTTGGGCAAGACATCAAACAAATATAACCCCTCCAGCCCAGTTTTCCGACGATATATTAATTAAATATGATGATGTACTGTATGATAAATAATAAATTGTTAAAAAGTAAACACATGTTTTTTTTCATGCACCTACATTCCAAAATAATGTAAGTAGGTATGTTATAATTATGTATATTTACTATGAAAACATATGATTATGCGAGGATAATGTGCCAAAAATCATTATGTAATTAATCATTATATAGTTTATTTCATGTTAGTTTTTTTGTTGTTCAAAATTGGAAGTATTAAGTGGACAACTTTAAAGAACTATAACTTTTTTTGGTGTACTTCTTATAAAATACTAATTATACTATCAAATTCTATAATTATTTTCCTTTTTAATGATATATAGTTCATCTTTGTCGGTTCTGGCCGAGTCTTGAAGGAAACCTTGTCATTCTCCTTTAAGACTTATACGGTTTTCTCATGGATGCCATTGTCAGAACTGGACCAAATTAAAATGGGACTATACGGGAAGCACTAGCTTTCAAATAAAAAAAGAATCATCAAAATCGGTTCACCCAGTCCCAAAAAAAAAAATACAGACGAAATGATAACCTCCTCCTTTTTTGAAGTCGGTTGAAAAGGAGGAAATAGACTGTATTCCTATTACCACAGCTATTACCGACCTATCGAATAGGGCTTGTCCCTATTACCGTTTTTTCGGTACTAATTACCGACTGCTAAATTAACAAGACAATTTTAGATATATAAAATAGTTTTTTTTTCTAATTTTCCTCAAGAAAAACGTAAATGTACTTACGTCATCAACGGGAGTGGGACGATATGTTAAATTAAACTATATGTCGTTGATTACCACACGTAAGTGTGTGATATATAATTGCAATATTAAAACATCTGTATTTGTTGAATACGATGCTCGGGAGTCAGGGTGTATTTATCCAGCTCTGTTCTTCTCTGGATGCGAGTGTAGTGGGTAGGTAGTCGTATAGGAAGTACTCAAAATGAATTGTTTATTATTCGATAATAACTCCATATTTATATTGGTCTCAAAAAAACGTGTACAGTACGCAAAGGAGATAAGTATCCATGTCGCCGGAAACAGTTGAAGTTTACTTAGGAACCGATAGGTTTTTATGAATAAAATAAAATACAATTTATAGAGAATAAACAGTTCAATGATTTAATAAAATTTCATTTGAAAGCCCGCATTGGTTTCTAAGAAATCTTCAACTATTCCCGACGACATGGATACTTATCTCCTTTGCGTACTGTACATAATTTGGCACTTCTTAATTGCTAATATCACTTAACCGCGCGAAAGGTGAATTGCAAAATTGAACAGCGTGAATATAGTCAATGATGACGATTCGCGTGGATTGGCTGGCACGCATACCACACACTGATTGGTCGACACGTACCGCAGCGCCGAGTCATCTGCAACTTCATGTCCATTGTCGCCTTCTGGTACCATTAGGTGACGTATGCGGCAACAGTATTTCTTTCGAAAATAACCGCTTTTCTAACTCTAACACAAAACTTTAAAATCATGAATTTTAAAAAGTGACGGTGATAAGTGCATATTTTGAGGGGTTGGTGATAGGTGCGTTTACGTTATGTGGAGTTTCTTGCTCGTTCTTCTCCGCAGATGCATAGTCAAAGTCTAAGTCAAAGTCAAAGTCAAATCATTTATTTCAATTAGACCATTATAAGGCACTTTTGAACGTCAAATGAGAAAAAAAAAATTGATTCTAGGTGCCCTGTTCACTCAAGGTTTGCCAACGTTCTTTGGAGCATACTTGGTGATAAATTACCACTGTACTGCGCTTTGGAGAACTTTATTAGTTAATCAGAAAGTTGAAGCTAGTGTGTCGTTCCAAAACGTGAACTTTATTAGTTAATCAGAAAGTTGAAGCTAGTGTGTCGTTCCAAAACGTAGGTAGTTTTGGAACGACACACTAGCTTCAACTTTCTGATTAACTAATAGAGTTCTCCAAAGCGCAGTACACTGGTAATTTATCACCAAGTATGCTCCAAAGAACGTTGGCAAACCTTGAGTTTGGACCTTTGGATGTTAGTCAAAGACCTAAGTCTGTGCTCTATATGTCAAGATGTGCAGGCCCGGAGAATACACATTGCTATTATCTTCAGCTTTAGTGACATTAGTAGAGTACCTATACAATAACATAAAAAAACAAATGCCTACACCCCTTCCCCTACAAGTCAACACGCATTCCTTCTTTAATACATCCCCTCAATGTATATTTCCGTATAGACTAAGATCCTAGAGTCGCCAGCCTAACCCCATTTAAACATGGCTAACATTTTCAAGATTTTCAAGAATATGTGAGGAGTTGGAGAAGCTCGTGGCTAAGTTAAAATCATACTGATCCATCGGTCAAGGTCACGCTTGCGGTTGTTCAAAGGATGGGTTACCATCCATTTCATACCGAGTTCCCTCCGTGCCTCGGAAAGCACGTAAAGCCGTTGGTCCCGGCTGTCATTTGTAGATCTCATGTGTCATTTGTAGATCTGGCTTCTGACTCACCATTAAGACTGCCATACAGTCTTAATGGGGAGTCAGAAGCCAGAAAGTCTGACAACCAGTCTTACTTACAGAAGCAATAACCCCAGTATCTTATAGAAGCAATAGACAGCTGTCAAAATCCAGAATTATGTAAAAACTTGATTTAAAGGAGTGTCCGTGGAGTTTCTTGCTCGTTCTTTTCCATAGAGACCTACCTACGTTTTGTAACGAGCAACTAGCTTCAACTTTCTGATTAACTGACCGACTACTTGACAATTCAAAAGAGTCTGTAAATGGTTTAATTAAAAAAAATGCTTTGACTTGGACTGCTCTCAAATTTTTGCCATGTTAAAATGACGTAGGTCTCTTAGCTCTTGGACTACAAACGTATATTTCCGTACGCATTGAACGCGTAAGATAACGTTACATTATGCATGTGTTGACGTGTCTACGTCAAACAGACGACGCAGATCAAAACGTATGTTTTTCTGAGATTCGTTTTCGTGAAATGAATGTAATATGTTCGAAGTAGGGATGGGAAACGCCGGGATTATAATAATTTATTTTTCTGATACCTAAATATTATTGAGGTCACTTAGGTATTCGGTTAGATATCCTACCTATCCTACTACGGAGCCCTAAAAATTGATCAAATTTACTCCACGTGCTCTGATTTTATTTCTTGCAGAAAGATATAAAGATTGAATAGCCTAATGGTTTCTGCGTTAATAGAAATTTAATACTGCATGGATATTATAATAGCTTAATTTTTAACAGAAATATAAGCCCTTGAAGTTTTAGATATATATAAAAACACAGCTTTATCCCCAAATGCATGTATATTTAATCTGCATGAAACTGAAACTTAATTTAAATTCAAATGCGTACGCCAATTGCATTAAACATGCCTTAACACGTACCTACTTCTAACAATATTCTAATTTTAAATTGTTTTAGTTCACATAAAAACATTAACACACAATAAGGACGTCCCCACCCCGGGAATTCTCCCCGGGACGCTTTCCGGGATTGCATCGACGGCTAATGACCGGTTGAAGGCAATTTGTCGAAGACGTTGAAAGCCTTTGTTTCAGTTCTAATGGCTCGGAAATAGAACGGGAGAGAATGGCGATTATGTGTTCTAAGATTAAGGAAATGGTAGGCATTTTTTGTTGCGGCTACTGTAATATTATTAAGTAGTTTCTGCCTACAAGTTAACAAAAACAAAACTAGAACTAATTTCCGTGCGTTCAAGCGTTTTTGCCATGCCTATTATTGTACCTAATCAAATTTAACAGCTCACTTTTTAGGACTTATTAATTATGTTAATTCAGTCATCCGTGGTGTTTGTAAGGAGCTCGTGACTAATTAAAAGCCGTACAGATGGATTGGACAAAGGTTAAGCTACGCTAGCCGCGGTCGGTCTGTGGATGGGTGACCATCCCTTTCATACCGAGTTCCGCCGTGCCTCGGAAAGCACGTAAAGCCGTTGGTCCCGGCTGTCATTCGTAGACCTTTGACAGTCATTATGGGTAGTAAGAAGACAGAAAGTCTTAACAACCAGTCTTACCAAGCCGTATTGTTACCCAGTAACTGAGTTGTGGAGGTCCGATAGGCAGTCGCTCCATGTAAAACACTGGTATTCAGCTGCATCTGGTTAGACTGGAAGCCGACCTCAATTTAGTTGGGAAAAGGCTAGGCATGTTGATGAAAAGTACCTTATGTTACTCCTTATAACTTCAGCTATCTGCCAATGCAAGTTCCGTCACATCACAATCAATATGTATCAATATGTTTTTCTTACTCCTCCGCTATTCTTTTCTGATTAATTTTGTTGCGGGATCCAAGACAGTTGAATCGTTTCTCTGGGACTCGTCGAGCTTCATTGCTCTGGCGCTTTTCTGGTGGTCGCCACTGTTGATTCTGGCTTACAGGAGTTACAGTGGTTAGGGAATAGTGCGGCGGGATTCTCCCAAAAAAAAAAATCGGACCAGCTGTTTCGGAGATTAACCGGAACAAACCGAAAGGCAGACAGACAAATTTGTATTTTTTTTCTCTTCAAGTATTTTTATGTTGAAAAATAAAAATTATTTTGGCATTCGTTCTCTGTAAACATTCATTGGCATAAATACCTATCAAAATGCTGCTATTTTGACATTACAATACAAACAATTCAATTTTATTTATTTGTATCAAATTCGAATTCAAAATAATTAATTTCAACCAATTTCAGATCATAAATTACATTTTAAAATAAAATAAAACTTGTAGCAAAGCTATTATTCACCAACGCCCTCTAGTATGCATAAGAGAGAAACATTATACTACAACATGCCGCTCCTCGATACTAGATGTCGCTGTCGCGTGACGTCACTTTTCTGATTCGCGATGTTAATAGTCTCCGTGATTTAATGACCTCTCGTAGAATATTTTTATTTTGTAAGACTGAAACAGTGTTGCATTCTTCTGTTACGTCCTTCCTGGAATAACTGCATGGGACCTCACTGCTAAGTTAAAAGTATACTCGACATAAATTTTGTCATATTTTTGGTTAGAGGACCCCTCTTCCCCTCCTTCATCCCTACCGGGAAAAGGCAGAGTGGAACGGCCCTAGCTATAAAACCTGTATAAAAGTACAATAAATCTTTGCCTACACGAACTCAAGACTTCTTCCTGCGCCGGAACCGGTGACTTACATCCCTTCAAAAGAACATCCCCTACAACAAACTTAAATTCCATTATCATCGAGCATCGAGCACCTGCAGCATGCTGGGATCCACTTGCCACGAGTCTTATGTATGTTTTTGAATTTATGTCTAGGTCATTCTTATTTACCTGAAAAATTAATGCGTACAACTGTTGTACCGATCATCAAAAATAAAACGGGTGATTCGTCTGTGCTATCAAATTATAGACCTATTTCGTTAGCGACAATTATTGCTAAGGTGCTGGACAGTCTGCTTGTATGCCAGCTTGATAAACATCTAAAAATAAACGATGCACAATTCGGGTTTAGGCCCGGATTATCTACAGAGAGTGCTATCCTTAGCCTCAAGCAGACTGTGCAGTATTATACAGCAAGAAAGACACCTGTATTTGCGTGTTACCTAGATTTTTCAAAAGCTTTTGACCTAGTGTCATATAATGTACTATGGGATAAACTGCAGCATGAGACGGATGTGCCCCGGGAAGTTATAAATTTGTTTAAATTTTGGTACGCTAGGCAACTGAACCGTGTCAGATGGGCAAACTCTTTTTCAGCTGAGTATAGGCTTGAGTGTGGAGTGAGGCAGGGGGGGCTGTCCTCGCCTGCGCTGTTTAATCTATATGTCGGAGACGGTTTATTAATCACAATTGTGGGTGTAACTAAATTTGTTATGATTTGTGGTTCTTATTGTTAATTTATGTGATTTTACCATATCAAATATTGTCTATTAATTCAAAACATGATTTATTGAGTACTCACTGTATGTACACTGATTTGTGGTTACTTTATTTCGATAATTGTTATCGATGGTTTTATTCAAAACAATTGTTGACACGTTACTTTGAATGTAAAACGAATTACTTTATGAAATCACTATTGTTTATTCATGACAATTATTAGTGTGGTATTTGATTGCTTTATAATGAAATCTTATTAGATTTAGTACATTGTAGTGTTTTGTATCAAGTAAACGCGTGACGCACTTCCGTGCGCCAATGGATAGACTTGTATGGAGAGGTTGTAAGGTGGGGGGCATCGCCTTATAAAAGAGCGTGCACTCCGTAAGTATGGCAGTCGATCCTCGGATTCGACTCAGTAAAGAGTTCCTGCTCCCGACAATACTGTCGGTTTACCTGGTACAGCACTGCTGTATATTCACATAGCTGTATAGGCTTGCTGCTAGCGAGCGATACACTTTGTATTTGGGTGGCTTATGCTACTGTACGAACTATGAACCTTAAGGGTTTGTTCGTTTATCATTGGGTGGCTTAGGCTGCTGTACGAACTATGAACCTTAAGGGTTTGTTCGTTTATCATTGGGTGGCTTAGGCTGCTGTACGAACTATAAACCTTAAGGGTTTGTTCGTTTATCATTGGGTGGCTTCGCCACTGTACGAACTGTGGGACCTTAATGGTCTGTTCGATTAACTGTATTGTTGCTGTACCTTGAACTTACTTTATTCTTGTTACTGATTATCATTTGTATTGTGTTTTCTTTACTAATAGTGTGTAATTGTTTTCACAGGTATGTTGTTTATCCCTAATGGGATAATGGGAACGCCTATAGTCCTGACGATGTACTATACCGCTCGGCGCTCCTCCTCGATCGCTCACTGACGATCCGACATATATATGAATAATCTGATCGATGAGCTCAGCAGGGCCAGAATTGGCTGTCATATTGATGGTGTATGCATTAATAATATAAGTTATGCAGACGATATGGTTCTGCTGAGCCCATCGATCAGGGCATTACGGAAACTGATTAACGTGTGTGAATCGTACGCTGTCCCATGGGCTCAAATATAATGCAATACAGAGCGAATTCATGATATTTAAAGCAGGCAGTAAATGCTATAACGCCGTTCCACCAGTTATGCTGTGTGGCAGTCCTCTAAAAAGAAATTTTTTTATCTGGCAAATTTTAAATATCTGGGTCACTGGGTCTCGGACGATTTGAAAGATAACGTTGATGTTGAGCGAGAGCGCAGGTCGCTGGCTGTTCGATGTGGGATGTTGGCCCGCAGGTTTGCACGTTGTACGGCTCAGGTCAAGGTGACGCTTTTCAAAGCCTACTGCCAATCCTTTTACACGTGCAGCCTGTGGGTGAACTTTACGCAGCGGGCATATGGTGGCCTGCGCATACAATATAACAATACGTACCGGGTGTTGATGGGGCTGCCGCGTTTTGTTGCGCGTCCGGCATGTTTGCCGACGCGAACGTTGATAGTTTTTCGGCCATTATGCGCAAGAGATGTGCATCTCTGCTACGCCGTGTTCGCGCCAGCCCCAACACCATTCTTAGAACGTTGGCTGATAGGTGGGACTCTCCGATCCTGGGGCGGTGGGTACGAATGCATGCAGTCAAGTAGGCACTCTCCAGGGTCGGCGCGCCTCATGCAGCTTACTAAATAAATGTTACTAACACTAGTTTATAAGTTTACATTGTTACTAACAAATATGGAATGTAATTCTGAAATAAACGTTTATTATTATTATTATTATAGTAGTTACTTAAGTAAGTAAATAAAACATATAAAAAATAATAAAATAACAAATAATCCAAATAAAATTAAAATTATTTTTAGCATTAACATTAAACCATTAAAATCAAATTCAAATCAAAGTCATAATATCAAATTGAAATATGTAATTAAATTAAATTAAAATCCTAAAATCTCTCTCTAAAATCATGTATCTATAGAAGTATTTATCTAAGTATCCAGGAAAATATCCCGCTAAAATGTCCGGGATTCCAATTACTACATCACTAGTAGAACTCGAAACGTGGAGAACGAGGCGAACGTATATCACTTACGAGCAAATGAATAAGGACGGCCACAGTCGGCGCGCGCCTACTTTATGTTATTAGGATGTCGAGAAACGAGAGAAATTCTCGCGTGCAGCCAGCCTGCGGTACTAGAGTGGAGTTTAGAAATGTCATGATTTTAATTGAGACTTAAATTGTAGTGGCAATTTGTTGTAAAAGTGTATGTTTTACTATAATACG
The DNA here is from genome assembly GCA_947361185.1 of Charanyca ferruginea. NCBI lineage: Eukaryota > Metazoa > Arthropoda > Insecta > Lepidoptera > Noctuidae > Charanyca > Charanyca ferruginea. The sequence continues at coordinate 17,140,537 of OX376081.1, forward strand.
GGCTGTTAAAGAAATGGCGTGCCATAAGATCAGGGTGAGTTCAGTATTGATAAAGAAACGATTAAAAAATAAAAAAACGGACAAGTGCGAGTCGGACTCGCCCACGAAGGATTCCGTATCATTATCTATAGAACGTTAGACATCGAGCAAAAATAAAATTTGTGATTTACGATTTGACGTATTCTAAAAAAAAATCTACTAACTAGATCTCGTTCAAACCAATTTTCGGTGGAAGTTTACATGAATGAATGAATGAATGGATGAAGGAATTAATGAATGAATGATTGTTTTTGTTTGTACATGGTAATGTACATCATATATTTTTTTTAGATTTATCATTCTCTTATTTTAGAAGTTACAGGGGGGGGGACACACACATTTTACCACTTTGGCAGTGTCTCTCGCGCAAACTATTCAGTATAGAAAAAAATGATATTAGAAACCTCAATATCATTTTTGAAGACCTATCCATCGACCCCATACGTGTGGGGTATCCCCATCCCCACACGTATTGGTTTGATGAAAATAAAATTTTGAGTTTCAGTTCTAAGTATGGGGACCACCAAAATTTATTGTTATTTTTCTATTTTTGTGTGAAAATCTTAATGCGGTTCACAGAATACACTTACTTACCAAGGTTCAACAGTATAGTTCTTATATTTCAGAAAAAAGTGGCTGTGATATACGGACGGACAGACATACAGACATGACGAATCCATAAGGGTTCCGTTTTTTGTCATTTGGCTACGGAACCCTAAAAAGTAAAACACAAGTCTTTTCAAAAAAAAGAAATCCGCCTTCAAAAACTAAAAAGTTATAAATAACTTTAGTACAGATTACACATTAGTTTACTTTCGGAAGTCGGTGGCAATACAAAACAACAAACACAAAGCCACCTCCACCGACTTCCGAAAGTAAAGTCCCATGTGTATTCTGTGCTAAAGTTATTTATCACTTTTTAATTTTTGTAGACGGTTTTTTTTTTTAAATAGCTTTTTATTTTTCGCTTTTTAGTGTTGCCGTAACATCAAAATCCATTAAGAAACGGCGACACACTTAAAAGAGATTGTAAGTCCTACAAAGATTGAAGAAACTAAAACGTCGTCTAAGTAATTTTTTAGGAATTTGTTGATTTTCTCAAAAAGAGCTGAATCAATTTTGATAAAATTTATTTGGGACCATTTCGGAATAAACCCCTTTCGAACAAAAAAAGAATTTTGCAAATCCGTCCATATATGACAGAGTTATGCCCGAACATACATAAAAAAAAAATAACATTCGAATTGATAACCTCCTCCTTTTTGAAGTCGGTTAAAAAACGAAAATGATCGTAAGATGAACCTTATTGTTAGATACGGAAGTGAATCAAACTCGCTAGTCAATTACACACTGGTTTATTTCTACTAATGATCTATACCGCGGGATCAGCGGGGCGCAGCCCTCCTACGCCCCATACACAACACTAATGTAGTACCTACTAGGTAAGTAGGTAATTAAAGCGTTTAAACAAATAAAATAATTTTAATTCTAAACGATTGCTATTTTAAGTTAGTAGGTACTAAATTAGGTTGATCTTGCAATATTGGAACGAAGTTCCTTATCGCGCGTTGTGAAAGGGGGCTAGACGGAAAAAAATCTTACGAAAAGTTGTCACGACATTTGACATTTCGTCATTCATTTGATTTAAGAGCCATCTATTAACGTTATTGGCGCAACTGTGCTCTTCGAGATCGAATTACGAACGGCCAATAGATGGCGCAGAAATAATTTATTGGTCTTTCTATCTAAATAACTACGCATTGTACTAACATGTTAGAAAATGTTAATCTTTAAAATTACTTACTTACAATGTAAGCAGCCATAATAACTTTTCATTCCTCGCTTTTTTTTTGCCCTGGCTTAAAGCCACTTAAATTCACTTTAACGCATCACATTAATTAGTGAAGGAATTGTAATAAAATTCCTTCACTAATTAATCGAAAGGAACTTCGTTCCATCCGGGTGTCCCTTGACACCTCTCAAGTTTTTTTTTTATTGGTTTTATATATTTTTTTTCCTGGGTTCCTTTATCGATACTGAATCTACCACTAAGCTATAGCACGCCATTTCTTTAACATCATAGTGTATTTTAGACGTTCTACAAAGCTGGTTCACTCTAGCCTAGCCTTTTCCTAACTTTATTGTGATCGGGTTCCAGTGTATTACATGGAGCGACTGCATATCGGACCTCCACAACCCAGTTACTGAGTAACACGATACCCCTTGGTAAGACTGGTTGTCAGATTTTCTGGCTTCTGACTACCCGTAACGACTGCCAAAGATCTACAAATGACAGCGGGGACCAACAGCTTTACGTGGTTTCCGAGGCATGGAGAGAACTCGATATGTAATGGATGATCACTTGTCCACGGAACGACCGACTATTAGTATTATATAATTTTGCATAGCACGTACATGTGAGCACTATATACTTATGTTCTATAAAGCTACCATTTACGAGATATGTCTTTTGTTGACTTGAATATGCCCTGGCGGTTGAGAGTTTGTCATGCTCACTTGAATGTCTCGCTGATGGTGGCGCATGTGTTGGATCACTTGGTTCCCTTCAAAATGGTTGAGCTAAATGGTGCCGATCCGTGCGTCATGTTCGTGAACGGGCGCCGTCAGTCGAGACTGGTTATTTCTTAGCTGCCTCGGTTGTTTTAAATTTATTTTGAATTGTCTAATTTGATTGTCACTGTACTACTGAGTATGGTGAGAACCTTTTTTAACTTCTGTTTAATGCAATTGTAAATTGTTACAATAGCATTAGACAGAAGTTAATAAAGGTTCTTTTGGATGCACACGTTGTAACAAAAGTACAATGTACATGTTAAAGTTACGATAGACACCAAATGACAATGCCAGATCCTGCCCCACCCATGTACAGAAAAAGTAACACATGTACAGAAAAAGTAAATGAATGAAAATAATTGTAATGAATATAGAACCTCTCTATACTAAATTGTTTTTCTTTAGAACTTGCGGATTACGAAATACCTACCCACAAAATACAAACTCATTTTACCTAAAATACAATTGAACCTATAATCAATGTCATTATTGTTTTTAGATTTAAACGGAAACCGCAAGTTCTACAGTCACTAAGACTAATGTTTAGTTATCAGTAATAAATAAACAGTAAGATGCTACATATTGCACATGCCTTTTATTGAGTGGGGCAAAGTTCTATAGAGTTTCTGGCATTGTCCTTTATTATAATCTATTTTTGCAGTAGCTGTCGCGCGTATTTGTAACCGTTTTAATAATTTGTCTTTTGAAATTATGTGATTTTCATTTAGTTGTATATTTAATTCCAATTTGAAATTACAGTGTCAATGCTAAACATCTAACAGAAGCAGAGATGAACAATGTGCGGAACGTTATTCGTTTACTGTAATTCTACCAAATTTAAAATGTTACCTAATCCTTAGAAGACTGTTATTCTGTTTATATTATTATACGTCGATATTTAGTACTACTCTAGATCTATTTATCAAAATTATGTTAAAATACGTTTAATTAAAATTATTTTAACTTATCTTTGAAATAAAATGTTTTACCTTCCTGCTTCTATGAGCCTCTTTTTCTAATGCTATTAAAAAAGGAGTATAGACCTCTTTTAACGTGCACAACTTGTTACATTGTTCCCCTAAATTAAACATGAATGATGTAACCCATGTGTATGAATGAAATTTGAATGATGTAATTCATTTGTATGAAAAATAAAAATCATTTAGAGAGTTCAATTTTTACAAATTCTGCTATGATCCTTTGTAATTCTATTGATTTTAAAAGAGTGTTCATGGAGTTTCTTGCTCGTTCTTCTCCATAGAAACCTACTGTTTGGAACGAGCAACTAGCTGCAACTTTTTGACTGACTGACTCCTTGACAATTTAAAAGTGCCTGTAAATGCTTTATTTGAAATAAATAATTTGAGTTTGAGTTTGACCCTAAACTCACATACACAAACAGCCAGACCCGTAACGACTATCTGTAGGCAATACAAATATTTGTTTCGTACGGGAATCGAACCCGAGACACTCAGCGCAGCAGCCAATCGTTCAGCCGCTGTGCCAACGAAGTCGTCAAAGTAATAAGCAACCTCTTGTTTCCGCAATTTCATTTCAATTGTTTGACTTACAGCGAGTCCGCGCGCCTTCAGCGGCTTCAGCGCTATATTAAGCGACGACAGCGCTCTTTGTACGAAACGTTGTATACTTACTTATATTTTCGTCAATATGTACAATATTTGGACTCACTTCTTTTTCCTGTCCTTATCCCATGTTACTTGTGGTCGGCGCAACATGTTTTCTTCTTCTATTCCGTCCTGTCCAACGTCATGCTTTCACTGACTCCCTTTTCATTCATATCATTCTTCACACAATCCACCCATCTTTTCTTTGGCCTTCCTCTCCCTCTCCATCCATCCAAACTAATATTCATAGCTCTTTTGGTCACATGAGTTTCGTCTCTACTCTTCACATGCCCATACTAAGACAAACGATTCCCTTTCAACTTTTCTGTCACTGGCGCCACTTTCAAACTTCCTCTAATATATTCATTTCTCACCTTATCCATTCTGGTAACTCCACACATCCATCTCAACATTCTCATCTCCGCTACGTGAAATCTTTTTTCATCCATCTTCTTCACGGCCCAACATTCCGATCCATACAGTACGACAGGTCTTGTCACGGACTTGTAGATTTTCCCTTTAACTTGAGGGGCATCCGTGGGTCACAAGTTGTTCCAGTGACCTGTCGCCATTTCATCCATCCTGCGTTGATCCGGTGCGTTACGTCTCGGCACAGAATAGTTACATCGCTATCCCCTTGGACCAGCGACCCGAGGTACCGATGAAAATGAAAACCTTTAGCTATCAAAACTAATACAAAAGGCATCAAAATTGTACCTTTTTCAACCATAACAATATAATATGTATGTAGTCGGTGGTTCATTGTTATGTAAAAGAGACTTCTAGTTCTAAACTCGCCACCTTTTGATGGCGAATTTAGAACTAAAAGTCACCTCTGTAAATGTGTCATTAAAAATATATATATTGTGTACTAGCTGACCCTACAGACGTTGTCCTGTAAATTGATTTTTCAATTTTCTCACCGCGTAAACCTTCCCTGGACTTACACGAATATTTCAAGACCAAAATTAGCCAAAACAGTCTAACCGCTTCTCGAGTTTTAGCGAAACAAACGAACGATTCATTTTTATTAGGGTTTCGTACCTCAAAAGGAAAAAACGGAACCCTTTTAAGATTACTTTGTTGTCCGTCTGTCTGTCTGTCAAGACCCTTTATCACGGGAACACGTAAAGGTATCGAGTTGCAATTAAAACCATATACTAAGGCCAACGATCCCTTGAAGCTGGGAAACAATCACACTTCTAAGTTAACGTGAAAAAAAGATATGGCCGTCTATGTCGCAAAAAACGTACATTTAGACACTCTCACGGGAATCAAAATATAGGGTACTTTCCGTTGACCTAGAACTATGAAATTTGGCATAACGTCTTATACTGTCTTCTTCTTCTTCGTGACACTCTTGTCTGAGCGGTCGTGGTCATCACGAGCTACCTGCAGAGGCTGATGTTATGTGCCTCACGATTTCTCGCCATTTGTCGCGACATTTGGTGTTTCTGAGCACGCATGCAATGGATCGCCCACTGCGGATTTAATTTGGTCGGTCCATCGCATCTTCCTCGTGCTCTAGTGCCTTCCACTCTACCTTGTACGACTAGATATACTGTAAATATAGGGAAAAGTCTGAAAACTGTACATTTGTAATTAAATCATTAAAAATATATTCTTTATTTATAATCAGCTTTTGTCCACGATTTGATCCGTGTGTATGTCGGTTATCGCGGATGCAGACAAAGTCCCGGATTAAAAAGTAGTAATTACAAATTTCATCAAAATCGGTTCAGCCGTCTTATCGTGGAAGCGTAACAGAAGTTTCCTTATTCGTCTAAATCGCCGTCATCTGGAAATGTGCCCAAGAGTTGTATTCTCTATAAAAACCTCAAACGGCGAAACCTTAGTGTTAACTTTATTTTCGAGTCGTTTGGGGTTGAAACCCTCGGGTCGTGGGGTCCGAGTGCTCATCTTCTTAATGAAATGTCCAAACAGTTTGTTGGTCCCCTGATCCAAGAGCTGGTTTTACCTCGGTCAGAGGTTAGGCATTGCCGTCCAACGTAGCAATACCGCCAGTCTCTTAAGCACATTGACGATGATGGCTTATTGTTTTGAACTGAATGGAATGGGCAACTAGAATCAATTTTTTCTCATTTGACGTTCAAAAGTGCCATAAAATGGTCTAATTGAAATCAATTATTTGACTTTAAATTTTTGTTTTCTAGTTAAATAGTTATCCTATGTTTTTATTATTTATTATTTCAACCGACTTCAAAAAAGGAGGAGGTTATCAATTCGTCTGTATTTTTTTTTATATATGTTTGTTACCTGATTTCTTTGGACTGGGTGAACCGATTTTGATGATTCTTTTTTTATTTAAAAGCTAGTGCTTCCCGTGTGGTCCCATTTTAATTTGGTCCAGTTCTGACAATGGCATCCATGAGAAAACCGTATAAGTCTTAAATTTGCATTAAGTATGTGCGCGATTTGTTACGCGATTTCTCCGGCAAACGTAAACCGATTTTGAAAATTCTTTTTTTTATGGATAGGGTATGCTTCAGGGGTGGTCCCATATACATTTTATCGAAATTGATTTAGCGCTTTTTGAAAAATCAACAAATACCCTAAAAGTTTTCATAGACGACGTTTTAGTTTCATCAATCTTTGTAGTAGTTAACTTTCAATCTCTTCTTAATAGATTTGGATGACAAGGAGGTACTAAAAAGCGGAAAATAAAAGGCTTTTAACAAAAAAGACAACCGCCTTCAAAAACTAAAAAGTGAAAAATAACTTTAGCACAGAACACACATTGACTTTAGTTTCGGAAGTCGGTGGCAATATAAAACAACAAAGAGAACAAAGCCACCAAAGCCACTGAATTTCGAAACTAAAGTCAATGTGTGTTCTGTGCTAAAGTTATTTTTCACTTTTTAGTTTTTGAAGGCGGTTGTCTTTTTTGTTAAAAGCTTTTTTCTGAAAATGTTGTACCTACATGAAAAATGTCTCGTAAAATTAAAAAGTAAGAGTTAAAAAAAAATATATGAAAATATCAACACACATTTTAGAACCAAGTTTACCAAGCTCAATTTTCACCTACCCAAACTTCGAAAGAATATAAATTATATACAAGCTATCTCGCGCACACACTCGCGCATATTTCTTTTTTATGGCGACATGCGGAATAATATAGACTATAAATCTATTTAATACTTTCTTGAATTATTGGATTTACATTCAGCTGAAGTATTGAAATTGGGTGCTTTAAACCGAAGAGATATTCTAACACCAGCCAAGTACGATAATGTCTTCCGCACTGATGGTTCCGTGCCAAGAAATACTTGCATAGTTTATTTTTCCTATATGCCACATATAATAAAACAGTAAAAAAACTGTGTCTGTACATTGAATATATTAAAAAAAAAATAATTGAGGGGGGTTTAGGAACAGTAATAGAGCAGGAATCCAAAAAAAAAAACTGTCTGTTTGTCTGTATGTCTGTTTGTCTGTTTGTTTGTACACGCTAATCTTCGGAACTACGGGCGGATTTGAATGATTTTTCTTTTGTCGTATAGGTATTAAGTCTGGGCAACATATAGGCTATAATTTATCTTGGAAACTTGAACACTTGATGCAGAACCGCAACAGACCAGCTAAACTATAAGAGATACAAAATGGTACCATAGCAAAAATTGTTCCACGTGATGAGCATTTTCTGCTGAGAGAATAAATTTGAAGATCTGGAACACCTGATGTGGAACTCCAAAAGCCCAGCTACACCATGACACATATAGGAATGACGTCTTAGCAAAAGTTGTTCGGTCTGATGGGCATTTCCTGTTGACTTATAAAAATCGAAGATCAGAAACATCTGATGTGAAAATCAAAGCTATCACTAATTTCACTGTATCTTATAAAATAACATAAGCTGGGAGTACCTCCACGCGGTGAAGGCGGTAACAGTTTAGGACTGATTTTTGATGACGATGGTATATCATTGAAAATTTGACTCTACTGGCCAAAATTCCCATTTATTTTTTTATTTTATCGAATAAATATGCCTACGGGCTTATATGTTATTTGGGTGTTTAATTTCCTTTTCCATTTATCTTCGTGATACGGTAGCCTACCCGGTAACGCAGGGGAGCAGTCACTTAGATTTTAATTGATCAGGTATCTTTACAATAAAACTATAACCATGCCTAGAAAGAGGTCAAATCTTTCCCAATGTTCCAAAGGAGCTAAAAGATTGAGGATCATAAGATCCCAAGAATCTACCGAAGAGCGTCAGGAGAGACTTGATGCTGTTCGAGAACATCAGGCTGCAACTCGCTCCGTGGAAACCTCTTCAGATAGCCAAGCACGCCTGCGTCCTCAGCGTATTTACGCATCTACATCCAGGTCTCTAGAGACCAGTGAAGAGTATGATGCGCGACTGACCGCTGATCGTGAACGTCATACATTGTCTCGCGAGTCGGAGACGTTCACGGATAGAGAATTGCGCTTGAGTTCTCAGCGTATCTACGCATCTGCTGCGGAAAGTGATGCGCGACTGTCCGCTGATCGTGAGCGACATGCATTGTCTCGCGAATCGGAAACGTTTACCGATACAGAATCACGCTTGAGTTCTCAGCGTATTCGCACATCTACTAACAGGTCTTATGAACCGAATGATGAACGTGATGCACGACTAACTGCTGATCGAGATTATCAAACACTAGCGACCCGACCCAGCTTCGCATTGGCCTATAGCCTTCCTCGGTAAATGGACTATCCAACACAAAAAGATTTTTTTAATTCGAACCAGTAGATCCCGAGATTAGCGCGTTCAATCAAACAAACAAACAAACTTCAGCTTTATAATATTATAGTATAGATTGTCCCGAACACGAACACAACAAAATATTCATAGTTAGAAAGTGAGAGAAAAAGAATTGCTGGAGTACGGCATGAAGAGACAGAAGAAGAGCGCAACAAACGTTTGAATTCTGATCGACTTCGACATTCTCTGAACAGAATGTCGATATCATCTGAAGAATCGGATGTGTCTCAAGATATAGCCGTAGGTCATGGCGACCTTCCTTGGGTTGATAAGGAACGGAGTTCATTTACGTATACGCCTATGGTTGACTACGCCACATATTCCGCCATCGGAGGTATGATTCAAAATTGTACTTTTTGAACGTCTCGAATCATCTCGCGCATCCCGTTGTGTTCCCGTCCCCGGGCTCTTAGAATTCGACATCAGACGTTTCAGATCTTCGATTTTGCCGACCCCGTTGTCGCTGGCATAAGCAACCGGATCCGCGTACGAAGTCGCGGGCAGAAGCTAGTATCTAATAATAGTCTCTACATAATAAGGTAAGGTAAGGTATCTACATAATAATACCGCTGCGGCAAAGCACCAACGGAGCCCGATGTAAGTCTGCGTGCAGCTAAGCCGAACACTCCGGTGTATATCTCCCGCCTGCACTACACCACTAAGGCGAAGGACATCGTGGAGTACGTGCGCCGAAAGACGAAGTACACGCCGAGGGTGCAGTTACTGGAGTCGCGCCGCAACGTAAACTTCAAGGCGTTCGTGGTGCGAGTACCGAATTGTTTCCTACCCCTCGTCATGGAAGACTTTTGGCCGCAGGACGTGGTGTTCCGTCGCTTCCGCGGACAAGTGCCACAGGACAGCACACAGACAACTTAGTGCAAAGTGAAGTCATCATCATCTGCGTCGCCTTTTCCCAACTATATTGGGGTCGGCTTCCAGTCTAACCGGATGCAGCTGAATACCAGTGTTTTACATGGAGCGACTGCCTATCGGACCTCCACAACCCAGTTACTGGGTAACACGATACCCCTTGGTAAGACTGGTTGTCAGACTTTCTGCCCGTAACAACTGCCAAAGATCTACAAATGACAGCCGGGACCAACGGTTTTACGTGCTTTCCGAGGCACGGCGGGAACTCGGTATGAAAGGGATGGTCACCCATCCACAGACCGACCGCGGCTAGCGTAGCTTAACCTTTGACCGTTCGATCTGTACGGCATTAACTTAGCCACGAGCTCCTAGTGCAAAGTGAAGTGCTACTAACAATAGTCTTAAGTATTTTCTACTAACAAAAGTTACAAATTATAAAATATGTATGTTTAGGTTAAGGTATTTATCTATGGGCCTATGCAGCCTGAAATAAATAAATAATTATTGTATTAATAATAATAAATAATCAGTTACTTACTATCAAAATAAATACTCAAACAAAAGCCGTCTTCCTCCCCCCTACTTTTATTTTTAGTATGCCCGACAGGGTTCACAATCATTCTTGAAACCTGCCAACTAAGTTCACATGTACTCGTAGAAACAATAAATATATTGGGTATTGAGGACTTTTGCCTACATTCGAAGAATTTAAATTATTGCCGCTGAGAAATGTTTTTTTTTGTTATAGATAGCCGACTTGCCTTTAGTGGTTTACGCTCCGGTCGCCCCTTGAATCTTGCCCCTTTCGATTAAAATGTTCCACTCGTCCCGTTTTTTATTATTTTGGTGTAGTGATTCGCCCCTTGCGGCATTTCCTTGTAAATTTTACAAAAAGGTATAGTTAGACAGGAAATACATACACCTAAGTAGTTCCAGTTAATTTCTGCTTTCCTGGTAGTTTACTAAGATTTGTTATCAACAAAGTTAAAATTATAAAAATTGTGGAATAAAATGTCAAAAACACAACAATGTAGATTTTTCGTAATCTATAAAGCAGTCATAAGTACTTACGCACACAGTTTTTCTAAATATAGCCTTAAATTAAACATGGCGTTGCTTATAATGTATGCATTTTTCTGTCTAACTATACCTTTTTTGGTAAATGACAATGCCAGATCCTGCCCCACCCATGTACAGAAAAGTAAATTAATGAAAATAATTGTAATGAATATAGAACCTTTCTATGGTAAATTGATTTTCTTTAGAACTTGCGGATTACGAAATACCTACCCACAAAATACAAACTCATTTTACCTAAAATACAATTTAACCTATATCAATGTCATTATTGTTTTTAGATTTAAACGAAAACCGCAAGTTCTACAGTCACTAAGACTAATGTTTAGTTATCAGCAATAAATAAACAGTAAGATGCTACATATTGCACATGACTTTTATTGAGTGGGGCAAAGTTCTATAGAGTTTCTGGCATTGTCCTTTCCAAGGAAATGCCGCAAGGGGCGAATCACTTCACTAAAATAATAAAAAACGGGGCGAGTGGAACATTTTAATCGAAAGGGGCAAGATTCAAGGGGCGAACGGAGCGTAATACCATACACAGCAAAAACGTTTCTCAGCGGCAATAATTTAACTTTTTAGAATGTAGGCAATGTTAAGCCTGTAGGCAATGTTACAGCATTTGACCGGTATTCTTTTTGCTTTTCCTATGACGAATGTAATACTCCTCTGATCTCTCGTCACAGCTCTCCTCTTGTTCTTCCATTACGTCTGATTAATTAACTCGACACTCCAGCACAAACTGATCGTCACTAACGTAGTTTTAGCTTATTTTTCGGTAGACGGACATCTTCTTTCCCAGTTTAGCTTCTAAGCTTTGTTTAGCTGGCGTTGGACGATTGGCTTAATACTCTATGCTTCACGCTCAGTCAGCTTACCATAAAGAATAGAGGAGCACATTAAAAAGCGATGACAGTTGTGTTCGCGCTGAACTGTGTGCGCGGATATTGTGACGCTACCGTGAGGCATGAGCTGAAGCGGGCGATGGGATTGGAAATTGTGGCGTCACTTTTTTGTTAACTACATTGACTATTTAACGCAACCAAAAATATAATTTTACAGTCAATTAAAAATAAATAAAGGACGACTGGGCTTAAATACAGTGTTTTATTTACTTATTTAGATATAAGACTTTTATTCAGGTATAAAGTCTAAAAAGTCAAAGTCAAATCATTTATTTCAATTAGACCATTAAAAGACACTTGAACGTCATAAAAAAGTGGATTCTAGTTGCTCCTTACAAAAGGTAGTTTCATATAGAGAAGAATGGCCAAGTACTCCATACTTTCAATACATACTCCATAAGACTATAGGTACCTTTATACACCTGTATGTTTTTAATTTGTATTATATTTTGTTTATTTTTTTGTAAATGACTATATACAAAAAAATATAAATATGTAATAATAAGATATAAAGTATAAATATTACCTATTATAACAGAATTAGTGTATTGGAATTATTGGTTAATATTCGAGGAGTCAATCGGTCCTTTCCAAACAATAGATTTAAATGGAGAAGAAAAAGAGAATATTCGTAGAAACTCTTTTCAAATAAAATAAAATACCACTCATGTCGAATCAATAGATATAACCAAATCAAGGTAAATAAAAGATTAAAATACAATGTTTTTTAAATCTGATATTGAAAAAAACTGTCATCTATTTCCCCGTTACCGCGCTGAACTTGCACCTCACCCTACAGCGGCTGCACCGCTGCACAGATAGCGTTTCACATAATTCAGCGCTGCACCACTAGTTCCGCTTTCACGAATTGGTTGCAACCAAAGAATTACATTGAAATCTATTGCTTTGGTAAGAGGAAAAATAAAAGAGATTTCGTAGAATACGTTACAGTTTTCTAGTCATCTACCCAGCCTTTTCCCAACTATATTGGGATCGGCTTCCAGTCTAACCGATTGCAGCTAAATACTAGTGTTTTACATGGAGCGACTGCCTATCTGACCTTCACGACCTGGGTAACGCGATACCCCTTGGTAAGACTGGTTGTAAGACTTTCTAGCTCTGACTACCCATAACGACTGTTAAAGATCTACAAATGACAGCCGGGACCAACGGCTTTACGTGCTTTCCGAGGCACGGAGGGAACTCGGTATGAAATGTATGGTCCCCCATCGATAGACCGACCGCGGTAAGCGTAGCTTAACCTTTGACCGATCATTCTGTACGACATTTACTTAGACACAAGCTCCTCTAAACAAAGTTATCTTTAAAATGATTGATTTAATGATAGATTGACGAGCTTTAGTTTTTTTTACAGAAATTGTAAAAAGAGTATTAAAAAAAAAAAAAACCGACTTCAAAAACTAAAAAGTGATAAATAACTTTACCACAGAACACACATTACCTACTTTAGTTTTGGAAGTCGGTGGCGGTGGCTTTGTTGTGTTTGTTATTTTGTATTGCCACCGACTTCCGAAACTAAAGTACCTAATGTGTGTTCTGTGGTAAAGTTATTTATCACGTTTTTTTTTGAAAAAACTTTTTATTTTCCGCTGTCTAGTATTGCCCTAACATCCAAATCGGTGACACACTTAAATCAGGGATTGTAAGTCCTCCAAAAATTGAAGAAACTGAAACATCTATGTAATTTTTGTTGACATTTTGTTGATTTTCTCAAAAACAGTCCAATCAATTTTGATAAAATTTATATGGGACCATTTCGGAATAAACCCCTTTCGAACTTAAAAGAATTTTGCAAATCCGTCTACATATGACAGAGTTATGCCCGAACATATATAAAATATAAAATATATAAACATCCGAATTGATAACCTTCGGTTAAAAAATGGTTTTGAGCAACGCGCAATGAAGTGATTCCAGTTTATTGTTCGCGAGTGTAGTTCGCAAATCCCTGACCACTGAATTGGAGTGGAGATTTTCTTCAATCCCATTGGTTAATATTGGAATGCCCAAGCGTCTGACCGCTTCGCTCCTCTCATCTCAGCTCCAGTAGACAGTCTAATGCTGTTCTGTTTGCTCTGCTCCTATACGTAGGCTCACAACGAAGTGTCGCTGCATCAAGTGTCTGTCGAGCTCATGTTCTGAATATGGGAGACCGTGACGCGACCTGTCCCGCTAAGTGTGATTATATTTACTTTATGCCACATCGTAGGCAGTTCCAGAAGGCTTAGGTGGTTTAATATCCCTGTCACCGCTTCTGCCTTTGCTGACTTTTACCGTGAATTCAGTAGCTTATTTATCCTTTATTTTGGGCAACTAAGGCCCATAAAACACAATACAATATCTTCTCTATAATATAAAAATGAATCGCTGAATGGCTTGCTAAGCGCAAATCTCGAGAGCGGCTGGACCGATTTCGCTAATTCTTTTTTTTAATTTAATTCCTTGAAGTACGAGGCTGGTTCTTACGGAGAGAACAATTTTAAAAATTGCCTGAAAAAAAAATAAGCGGAAGAAGTCGCGAGCAATCTGGGGGCCAAGTCCGCTATTTTTATAATTTCGTCATTCCAACACGATCCCATTGTCATTTTGCTAAAAGTTCGTAATCTGCTAAATTCATAATGGTAGATCATTGGTCGGTCGAATTAAAAGCAATGACTGCACAATGAAGTTGGTCACTGATCAAAATTTTTGCAGATTACCGCCTAAGTCAGTCATTCAGTTGTAATTTTGTACGAGATTACCATTCTATATCATTTCTTTCAAGGCGTGTCAGTGGTTGACCATTGGAAGGTCATAATGACGCCATTATATTAGTAGATTACCAAACTTGTCAAAATCAACAATTATGAAATCAATGATAGACCATTCTGACACTATTGTAATAGCAGACTTGAGGCCCTGGTCTCCTGATACATAAGTGGCCCAATGTACCAGGAGATGTAGGGTAGGTATAGGGTAGCGTAGGTAGGTAGTTTGGTAGTGTAGATAATTAGGGACAGGACAACGTCTGTCGGGTCAGCTATGATCCCATACAAAAAATAATAATTAAAGAATCGACTGTTAGGCGCTACGAAGATCGCCGGGTCAGCTAATTTATTATAAAAACAACAACTATAAACTAACACATATTTTAAACAATACACTTAAAAAATACTGCACACAAAGTGACGGCGTCGTGTTAGTGTGCGTACAGGGGGCCAAGTCTGCTATTTTTATAATTTTGTCATTCCAACACGATCCCATTGTCATTTTGCTAAAACTTCGTAATCTGCTAAATCCATAATGGTCGATCATTGGTCGGTCAATGGTCTCGTAATCGAATTGTGTTATAATGACATTGTCAACAAATTTGAACATTTATTCATGCCAGATTTCATTTATATATATTTTTACATATTATTTATAAGTGTTATAAGCAATCTGAAGTAGCACGAAGTTCGTAAACTAAGTCAGTCATTAACTTGTCATTATGTACGAGATTACCATTCTATAGCATTTCTTTCAATGGAGTGTCATTGGTTGACCATTGGAAAGTCATAATGACGCCATTATATTAGTAGATTATCAAACTTGTCAAAATCAACAATTATGAAATCAATGATAGAACATTCTGACACAATTGTAATAGCAGACTTGAGGCCCAGGTTAAGTAAAATGTTATGTAACTTGTGTTTTATAACACGTCCAAATTATGTAAGTTATGTAACATTCTAACATTCAACAACTGAAAGTCTGCTGATTCCAATCCGCTAACCCACATCTCTAACCCCACAAATACACCCCCCTTTAATATCTCCAAACACTCGTATCCCAAACAAACTCATACTCACTCACATTTAATACCTCCAAACACTCGTATACTAAACAAACTCATACTCACTCACATTCACACACTCACTTACACCTACTCACAGACACTCGCACATAACATAAAACACACACACATAAAACTCATTTTTATATCTATTCCATTAACAGTATTTTTGTTAATATCATAAAATAAGCATTGTAAACTCCATCACACATCTAGGTCATACTTGAGCTAATAATATATAAGTCCAACTATAAGAATTAGGGGGCCTGATGACCCGTAACACAGGTATTCATTACCTTTTCGGGCTCCAGTCTCTCACAAATGTTTAATACTTTTTATATTAGTTTTAAGCACTTCCTGTACCTACCTGCAACATTTGTGATGAGAAAATAAATTTATAATAATATAATAATAATAATAATTCATTTATTTCAGGCTGCATAGATAAATACCTTAACCTAAACATACATATTTTATAATTTCTAACTTGTGTTAATAGGGACGACTTAAGACTATGTTAGTAGCACTTCACTAAATTGCACTAAGTGGTCTGTGTGCTGTCCTGTGGCACTTGCCCGCGGAAGCGACGGAACACCACGTCCTGCGGCCAAAAGTCTTCTTCCATGACGAGGGGCAGGAAACAATTCGGTACTCGCACCACGAACGCCTTGAAGTTAACGTTGCGGCGCGACTCCAGTAACTGCACCCTCGGCGTGTACTTTGTCTTTCGGCGCACGTACTCTACGACGTCCTCCGCCTTAGTGGTGTAGTGCAGGCGGGAGATATACACCGGTGTGTTGGGCTTAGCGGCACGCAGACTTACGTCGGGCTCCGTTGGTGCTTTGCCGCAGCGGTTCTCGATCTTCCGTGATCGGCGCTTCCTCCTCTGCACCGTCACGAAACCATCCCCACTAACAGCCTTATTCGGCGCCTTTTCCGGCACAGGCTTTATACTAGCAGGGCCGGGGGCGCTTGCAGTGACGTTAGCGGAACCCCCCTGCAGAGGTTTCACCGGGGCTGCAGATACTGGCAGCGAGACGGGGTTCGGGGCTCGGGCGGCGCTGCGTGGAGGAGCCGCGGAGACGGGCGCGGGGCCGCGGGGCGCGTAGGCAGGACATTTTGCTAGCTCCGCAAACGACGGACGCGCAGGCGACGAAACTGCTGACGCGGATTTCGACGACGGAATATCGAGGCCGGCTCCGCAACGCGCGTTTTCGAATGACGCATCTACAGGTGACCCAGTTACCGCCACACTATTGCGCAACTCCGTAACTTCCTTGCGCAAATCGGCGACGGAATTCTGGGATGCGTCTAACTTCACTTGCACATCCGCGAGTCTTGCCTTCAGAAACTCAATATCCTTCAGAAGGCTCGTTACGTCGACGTGGTCGAAGGTAACGGGAGGTAGCTTGTGTAGCTCCCTCGCCACAAACGCCAGCACGTCGTCAGGATCGGTCTCCTTGAACAGCGTGATGATATCCTGCAGGCTCCTCTTTCCCGTCACGCCGGCGGGACACCATCTAGTCGCGCTTATTTAGCACACTATACAACAACAGCTTGGCAGCAGCTATGTCATCCTCGCTGAAGTTTGTTGCACAGATCTGGATAGCGGACACCTCATCCATAACATCCAGCTTCTGCTGCAGGAACGCCAGCAGCTCATTCACCACGAGTTCACTACTCATGGCGGGTAATTACGAGCGTCAGCTTGCGCCGCGCTTAGTCGATATAGAAAATACGTAAACACGTCCGCATCGAAACGCGACACAAGCAAGACTGTGCAATTTACTATTACTATTACTATTCAGTCTCCACAGTACTGAAACATGATATGTTTCAATGTTTTATAACATGTTATGTTGTACAATAGGTACTGTAGCGGACTTTCCCGCCTGCTCAGTTAAAAAAAAATCCCTCGGCGCCTGCGAAGTCAACGGGGCGGGCTAGATAGCGCTTCCATCTTTTGAGTGCAAGCAAAAATGAACTTAGTGGTGGTCAGGCGGGTGTGTCCACGATAGTACGGACCTTTACGCTGCCAGCAGTCGGGTAGCTGACCACGAAAACGTCGATACAGCACACCTTTCGGCCATAACTCTTCCATGAGGAAGGTCACTAAATGTTGAGTCGGAACCCGTACTACGAACGACTTGAAATTGGTGTTATGGCGCGCCTCCAACTTCTCAACTCACGACCACGACTTCGACTGCATCATCATCATCATGTCAACCTTTGGACGCCCATTGCTGCTTATAGGTCTCCCTAAGGGGGGTTCAGCCGTAATCGCCATGCTTGACCGATGCATGTTAGCGATTACAGTAGGTGTTATGTTACTCAGAAGGACGCTGCTGCCCATCCTCTGGCCAATATCCCTCTGTCGCTTTCTACGACACCCACGGGTAGAAATGGGGTGGTGCTATTCGCGACCGGCACCACATGGCCCTTAAGAGGGCCCACCTGATCATCACTGAAAGTATGATTTAGAAGGACGCTCGTCCTTCTGAGTGCCAATACCAATCCTCTGGTCGTCTTCTACGACACCCACGGGTAGAAATGGGGTGGTGCTATTCGCGGCCGACACCACACCGTTTCGGCTCAACTGCCTAAATGTCGATTATCACGGATGTCATAAAAATAGTTGTGTCATTCATCGAGGTAGACCTAGGCGAAATGGCGGAATGAGCTTGAGGCTTACAGGAGGGATTGGTCCACTAGCTCTGGACAGAGAGGGTTGGAAAGGAGAAAGGGAGGCCTTTACAGTGCAGTGGGACAACACAGGCTGAAAATTATTTATTTATGAATTTATTTATTTATTTATTTATTTATTTATTTATTTATTTATTTATTTATTTATTTATTTATTTATTTATTTATTTATTTATTTATTTATTTATGTATTTATGTGTTTATGTATTTATTTATTTATTTATTTATTTTTGTATTTATTAATATATTTGTCAACATAGGTAAAGATATACAGAGGTAAGGTAAGGTTTAAGATATAAAAAATAATGTATCATTCATTCATTAACTCAAGTATAGGTTACTCTACGTTTGTTGAAGTTATCTAAGAGCATTAGTATTGGTCGAATCCGTCTAAACACTGATAAATAAACTATTCTATTCTTTTGATGGGCCCAAGTCGATTCCAGGTCAATAAGTGTGGTCACTACCTAGAGTTACTTCTGTGTTGTCTGTGTCACGACAGAAAGCTGTTTACACACTGTAATGTATGTCTGAAGGCTCGCTAGCGTGCGGCGAGCCTAAGCTAATATTTATCATAGTTGTTATCGTTTGAAATAGCTTTAGTGGTAGAAATGTGGAGGTAAATAGCTAGTTATTGCGCTCTGAGTCCATGTCGTATGATAGTACCAGCCTTTTATGGTCCCACTGTTGGGCAAAGACTCGAGCATTGATCACCACATGCGCTCAAGGCTGATTGCAGGCGTGTTTTTTTATAAAGACTTATAAAAAAACACATCTCAGTAATAGTCCTTGACCAGTGGAGCCTGGGCCCAGTCCTTGTACACCATACTTAAAAATAGGGAAACAAATTTTAAATAGTTCTCACCTGTCCAATTACTTTAAAATGGCTTTTTGAGCAGGTAAATCACAAGAAATTGCGCTTGAAATTGCAACACACAACAAAAAAAATGAAGAGAGAGAATGGGCAGCAGCGTTCTCTGTGCTTTTGTAACAACCATACTGCGATCGCCAATCCGCCTGCCAAGCGTGGCGATTATGGCAAAACCCCCCCTTGAGGAGGCCTATGTCCAGCAGTGGACGTCTTTCGGCTGAAATGAACAAAAAAAAACAGTCATGGCGGTAAGCTGTCACTTTGATTGATTAATAACGAATGACATTAATAATTCTGATTATCGATTTGTAGCCAGGTAAACAGATGGGAAAGAAACGGTGTTGAATTCAAAAAACAAATGGGATGCTGTTAAAAAGAACTCCAGAAACTAGAAACAAAACGAGACGAAAGCACAGAACATACGGACGAAAGTGACTGAAGTGACACTGACAGCTGATAGTTCTCTTTCTATGATCAATTGTCGATCTATGATTTATAGAGTAGCTAAATCTGAGTGACGCCATGTTGAAAATCCATAAAAATAATAGTGAAATATCACATCAACATTCGAATTGATAACCTCCTCCTTTTTGAAGTCGGTTAAAAATGAATTATCTGTATTTTTCCCGGATTCTAAGGATTTCTCTCTATTTTTGTAAGTGGTGTACATAGACTGGGCCCATTATGAAACATGTCCTTTATCCTTACTATTAGGAAACCCATTAGGTTGGTAGGTTTTTTTTGTGACCCTTTAATTTTTTTTTATAGTGCTTCATTGACGACACGGTTGGCGCAGTGGCTGAGCGATCGACTGCTGCGCAGCGTGTTGCGGGTTCGATTCCCGCCCAGGGTAAACATTTGTGTGATGAGCACTTGTGTTTGCCTTGTGTCTGGGTGTTGTTTATCTATATATATATGTATTTACAAAAAAAAATGTATTTGTGTATGAATATCAGCTGTTTGACACCCATAGTACAGGGTCTCCCTAGTTTGGGGTCAGATGGCCGTGTGTGAAAATGTCCCCACATATTATTATTATTATTATTATTATTATATAACTAGGGCATCCGTATTATTAAATTTTCTGTATAGGAATCGCGATTTTTCTTAATAAGGGTTTTGAGTGAAGGCAGTCAAAAGTAGTTTTGACTGGTTAAGAGTTTTAACAGACTGTAATTTACATTTAAAATTGACGTCACGGCGCGGTCGTAGTAGAAGTAACTCGTGAACGGCTGTAATATTTTTGTTGGTAATTATAGCGTTAGGTATTTTTCCTATGGAGTGAATTATCTGTTCCGAAAGGAACTATTAATTTATCTGTACCCCGCGGGCCCAATGACAGAGGAAACATTAACAACGGATTGTGTTGTCATCATTAAATGAAGTATGAGCATCTAAGACAACATTCACCAGAAAGTTTTCAAATAAAACCATATTACTTGAGGTCCCAACTGACCTCGGGGACATATACAGAAATTGTGAAACAGCAACTCATTTAGACTCTACAGTTAAAGTTAACTTGAACCAACTTGAACTATTTAATCAAAGGAACAAATATGTTATTACTACGTATTAACGTATGAGATGTTAAAGGAAATATCATCATCATGTCAATCTTGACACGCTCACTGTTGGGCATAGGTCTCCTCCAAAGGGGGTTCAGCAGTAATCACCATGCTTGGCCGATGCATGTTGGCGATTGCAGTAGGTGTTGTGGTACTCAGAAGGACCCTGCTGCTCATCCTCTGGTCAATATCCCTCTGTCGCCTTCTACGACACCCACGGGTAGAACTGGGGTGATGCTATTCGCGGCTGGCAACACACGGCCCTTAAGAGGCCTTCCCGATCGTCACCGAAAGTATGATTTAAAAATTGTTTACTTCATTCAACGCAATGTTCGAGAACAAGCGAGTGAGTGAGAACGCGATAACATTGCACGAAAATTGCTGCTAGTACCTAGATTCTAAATTATTAATATTTTTTGCTAAAAAAGGTATTGGTAATTTAGTATCTAGATAAGTATATCCATGTCGTCGGGAATAGTTAAAGTTTACTTAATTACTTAGAAACCAATCGAGGCTTTTAAATTTCATTTGAAAGCCTCCATTGGTTTTTAAGTAAACTTCAACTATTCCCGACGACATGGATACTTAAGGGGCCGTACACGAAATTTTGCTGGTTTCGCTGTTTTACAGACGTGATTTTAACAGTTAAAATGATACATTTCTATAACTTTTAATGCACAATATGAAAGATCATTTCAAGTACGATCTAATTAGTGGCCTACTTTTTAATTTTTATTACGTAATGTCGATTAATCGACCATAAACCGACGACTATTTTGTGAAATTTTGCTGTAAGAGGTTTAGAATATCACATATTTACGAATTATGTTGACGTCTAAACTGTAAGAAAAAATTAAAATGTTTTATTGTAAAGATCATCTATACAATGGTCGTATCACTTTTTACTACTTTTATATAAAACTTTTGAGTAAAAATATATTTAACTTAGTCAAATTTTCGAGAAAATCGGCCATGAAATGCTTATGATTTTGGCTATTTAAAACACTTGTTCATAAATTTAAAAATAACTGGAATAAACTCCAGTTCAATATCAATATATTATCTAAACAAAATTTGCAAAATATCACAAAAAATTGGCAATAAAAAATCTTTTAAAACAATCATTATCTCGACCTTATAATACTCGACGCACGGCTCGAGCTCACTAGTCGGCGCTGAGCGCTCCTAGCGGGAGGATGTATTGCGTTTTTTACGTAAATATTTTCCAGACAGTCTATTTTGCATGTCTAAATTGGTGCAAACCAGCGAAACAAGCAAAATTTCGTGTACGGCCCCTTAAGGTTGACTGGTAGAAAATGACTATAAATGGCATTAGAATAGATTATAATAGAATTTTTATTTCCATATAAAATTACAAAAAAGTTATAAACAAATAAATGCACTTATTATAAATATGCTATTTTAAATGAACACTGACACCCAAGGTAAGATTTAACTTGTGTTTTGGGTGCCAGGGCTCTCGCAGTTAATTTTTAATGTACAGTTTATGTGAGTTTTCAATTTCTATTGAAAAAATAAAAAATGTTATAATTGTAAAAGTCCGCCTCTGTACTTTGTGCTTGAAGTGTTAATAAAATAAATAAATACTTATCTCTTTTGATGACAGTTGTTACGTGCTCTGCCTACACCAATTCAGCTGAATAGCGACATGATAGCTATTTACGTTAATCGGATGTTTCAACATAAAACTGCAACACGCCACCTGCTGAATCGCTGAATCGACGCTTCGTGACGCCGAGCGTTCACCTCCAAATCTGCTGCCGCCGCTTCCACGTTTAGCAATCGATAATTGCAATATTAAATAAAATTAATTTTAAAACACTTCGGTACTAGCATCGTCCGAATCTAGACTTATAAATTAGTCTAAGTTTAATTGTAATTTTTATATAATTAAAAACCTTCATTAAAATAATTTCCGTTTTTTTTAAGTCCTCCGGCTGTCACCTTCGTAATTCAGTACATCACATGTGCAAGGTTTACATGACGATGTTTTGTTTAGTTTTTGAATGTATTAGTTACATTATGAACGTCCAAAGTTCAGAAAAATAAAACTGATTTTCAGAAGACTATTGATTTTGTTTATCAGCTGGATTGGCAATTTTAGACTCTTATTCATTATAAGTCCAGGGGGCCAAGTCTGCTATTTTTACCAGCTTTTTATTAGCTTCACCTGTATGTTTGTATGTTTGTTTGTAACCGACTTCTTTGGGCGCGATTTTGACCCACTTTAAACGGCCAGATTTCGTTCAAACTTTGTAGATTTATCGAGGACCGATGACAATACACTAATTTGATAAACTTTAAAAAAGAAACAAAAAAACAAAAAAAAAAAACATAAGTCGTTCGAAATTAGTTGCCGAAAAAACAGCTATTATATACTAGGAAGGTACTGCACAAGCGCCCCTGGTAGAATAAATGTACATAATATTTATAGATATAGATATAACCAAACTAAAAAGTAAAAAGTTAATAATAGTTAAAAAAAAAACAAAAAACACGCTTTTTATAGAAAACCCAACTAAAAAATAGAAAATAAATTTTAATAAATTATTTTATTTTAAAAAAGCGTGGGGTGCATGGTGTCAATAGTTATAAATATTTTATTGACAGATATGAGTAGAGTGATTATCATTTTGATAATATCTTAAAAAACACCCCACGCTTTTTTAAAATAAAATAATTTATTAAAATTTATTTTCTATTTTTATTTCTACCATATTTACACGTACAATAAAGAAACAAAAACCTATAATTATTAAACAAAAAAATAAAATAAAAACTAATATAATAAGGCATCAAAAAATTCCTCCACATCGCCTTCATCTGGGAATGTGCCCAAGAGACTGGCTGCATTGCCACGTTGAATGGCAATGATTAACCTCTGCCCAAAGTAAAAACCAGCTCTTGGATCACGAGAAGTGTCAACTAACCTTTTCTATTTTTTAGTTTGGTTTTCTATAAAAAGCGTGTTTTTAGTTTTTTTAAACTATTATTTATTTTATAATTTCGTCATTCCAACACGATCCTATTGTCATTTTGCTAAAAGTTCGTAATCTGCTAAATTCATAATGGTCGATCATTGGTCGGTCTAATTAAAAGCAATGACTGCACAATGACGTTCTAATGGTAGGTCACTGATCAAAGGAACTGTCAAAATTTTAGCAAATTACCGCTTAAGTCAGTCATTCATTTGTCATTTTGTACGAGATTACCATTCTATATAATTTCTTTCAATGGCGTGTCAGTGGTTGACCAATGGAAAGTCATAATGACGCCATTATATTAGTAGATTACCAAACTTGTCAAAATCAACAATTATGAAATCAATGATAGACCATTCTGACACTATTGTAATATCAGACTTGAGGCCCTGGTTTCCTCAAGATGTTCACTTTTACCGATGTCAATGATCATCATCTGCGAAGCCTTTCCTCTCGATAATCTAATCATATCATCTACCTTTCCTTATCACGTCTTAAGGAGTGGTCTCACCGAATTAAATTCACGATATCGTATTAGCAAAATGTCGCGGACGATGGCAAGGGGCGAAGTAGGTAAGCGGGAGGCGTGTCGGAAGCTATCGGCTGATTGCTTCCTATGCCAGTTGTGGTATGTTGGGCTAGGGAAGCAGCGATTTGATATCTATACTAATACTAGTGTGCCAGGCAGACGTTGTCCTGTCGCCCCCCACATACACCAGGACCCGAGGTGGCGGCGCGTAGTGTTCCACGCGCGCCCCTCTAAGACGTCCGGGGGGGAGTCTAACACCTCACTCCCCCCCCTGACCCGAGAAGTGGCCCGCTGCAGCGGGCCGGCACCAGCCGGGGGTTGCGGAAGTATCTCCAGTTCCCGCGACCCCCGACGTAGGTGTGAGATGGAACACCGGGGTGGTTTTTAGTCAGTAAGAGTCTGACAGACCCCTCCGCCCGCCCCAGGGCGGAGGACATCCATGAGGATTTTCCACCCCGTACCAAAAAAAAAAAAAAAAAAAAGGGAAGCAGCGATTTGATATCTATACTAATACTAGTGTGCCAGGCAGACGTTGTCCTGCCCTTAAAATAAAAAAAAATAGAACCCTTGTACAGCGCCACCTACCGGGTAACTAAAAACTCAAACTCAAATCATTTATTTCAAATAAACCATTTACTTTTGAATTATCAAGGAGTCAGTCAGTCAAAAAGTTGCAGCTAGTTGCTCGTTCCAAACAGTAGGATTCTATGGAGAAGAACGAGCAAGAAACTCCATGAACACTCTTTTAAAATCAATGGAATATTACAAATTTAGGTTACATCATTCATGTTGAATCTAGAGGTAGAATGTGAGAACAATGTAACAAGTTGTGCACGTTAAAAGAGGTCTAGTGGCAATGAAATTAGACAATTCAAAATAAATTTAAAATAACCGAGGCAGCTAAGAGATGACCAGTCTCAACTGACGGCGCCCGTTCACGAACATGACGCACGGATCGGCACCATTTAGTTCAACCATTTTGAAGGGAACCAAATGATCCAAAACATTAACACTTAGGTAAATGTTCTTCAGTCAAACGATCATTCGAGCAAACGTTCTTCGGTCAAACGATCATTCGAGTGAAAATTCTTTGGACAAACGTTCATTCGGGCAAACGTTCTTCGGGCAAGTAAATGTCGGGACATCGGGACCTACACTACGATTTCGAATACCCCTTAAAATGTTCCAAACAGTAATAAGCATAGTGACAATTGCTAGTCTCAGAAAAAGAAAGACATTTACCCTGCAGCGGGGCGGTAGGTAATGGTAATAGACTAGTATTATAATGTCAATCTTCGCTTTCCGCTGTTTTCGTGGCCCACTAACAAGACCAATCGATACATCAAAAATATCACGCCAGGTGAGTAGTGTGTTATTAGCTTGCTAACTATCTATTATTAAACATAACACCATGCTGGCATACTCAAAAGGGGTAAGTAGGTAACTGAATATTAGGTTTTAACAATTATAATAAAAAAAAAAATATATATATATCTGGGGACATTTTCAATCACGGCCATCTGACCCCAAACTAGGGAGACCCTGTACTATGGGTGTCAGACAGCTGATATACATACACAAATACATTTTTTTTGTAAATACATACATAGATAAACAACACCCAGACACAAGGCAAATACAAGTGCTTATCACACAAATATTTACCCTGGGCGGGAATCGAACCCGCAACACGCTGCGCAGCAGTCGATCGCTCAGCCACTGCGCCAACCGTGTCTTTAACTAACTGACTCTTTGACAATTCAAAAGTGCCTACAATTGTTTAATTGAGAGAGAGAGATATTGATTGATTGTTTGTTGAGAAGCTGACTCCAACATAGTTGACGAAAAGGCTAGGCAGATAATATAATTATGTATAATGTTACGGGTAAAACCTGAAGGGCGGCTACACCTAGTTTTAAACAGCTAGAACCAGTAGGTAGCAGTTGTTTAAACTTAGGTGTAGTCTGCAAGCTCGGGACTTGGGACACCAAACCATTGAGCAGAAGACGACGGTCGACGCCAGGTTGACGGAGTACCGCTACGCGGGGCTCTAAGGACAATGCCAGAAACTCTATAGAACTTTGCCCCACTCAATAAAAGTCATGTGCAATATGTAGCATCTTACTGTTTATTTATTGCTGATAACTACACATTAGTCTTAGTGACTGTAGAACTTGCGGTTTCCGTTTAAATCTAAAAACAATAATGACATTGATTATAGGTTAAATTGTATTTTAGGAAAAATTACTTTGTATTTTGTGGGTAGGTATTTCGTAATCCGCAAGTTCTAAGGAAAAACCATTTAGTATAAAAAGGTTCTATATTCATTACAATTATTTTCATATATTTACTTTTTCTGTACATGGGTGGGGCAGGATCTGGCATTGTCATTTTGGCCATTCTCCGATTAGCAAGTTTTACGTGTCTTGCATAATCCGTAATATTATCATATTCAATCATGCAATTTTTAACCCCCGACGTAAAAACGACGGGGTGTTATAAGTTTGACGTGTCTGTGTGTGTGTGTGTGTGTGTGTGTGTGTGTGTGTCTGTCTGTGGCATCGTAGCTCCCGAACGGATGAACCGATTTTGTTTTTGTTTTTTTTATTTGAAAGGTGAATTAGTCGGGAGTGTTCTTAGCTATGTTTGATGAAAATCGGTCCAAGATGGCCGCCGCTACAAAATAGTTAATCACATATTTTTTCACAACTCCATCAATATGGGTATCAAATGAAAGGGCTTCACTAGTAGAATACTTTACACTATGATAAATTTCAAAGACAAGATGACCGGCACCACAAAAAGGCGAATTATATATACCAAACGCATTCTCAGGGTGATATCTTTAATATCAAAAAAGATCCATGTGACGAAATACAACTTTAGACGTATCTACAACTTCTCAAAACCAGACTAAATAACATTTAAAAACTTTCAAATAAAAATTAAATTAAAAATTTAAAAAACCCCCAACGCAAAACATAAAAGCAATTATTTAAAAAGTAAAAAATAATATCTTTTGTTGAGCCATCAAATGTTTGTTCGTTGAAATGGCGCTATAATGTCGCGGCGGGGTACCGCTAAGTCAGCAATAGCTAAATAGGTAAAACAGCGAACTCAAGGATTTGCAATGAGATTTGACTTACGCGGTACCCCGCCGCGACATTATAGCGCCATTTCAACGAACAAACATTTGATGGCTCAACAAAAGATATTATTTTTTACTTTTTAAATAATTGCTTTTATGTTTTGCGTTGGGGGTTTTTTAAATTTTTAATTTATTAATATGTTAAATAGCATCCGTATCTAGCTGTAAACAAAAACATTGGCTTCTGTTTTAAGTAGTTAAGACTAAATTAATTTAACCTATGTTCAAAGAACCTCTGTTCTCTAATTACCGTGGCGTGTCCGCACACCAACTTAGAATAGAATAGAATAGAATAGAATATCATTTATTTCTGAGTATATGGTAGGTACATTGAGATCTTAAAATTAATATATTTAGCTTCACATGTACTACCGTTGCCGGTGTAGAAATATAAAATTGAATTTAACAAAAAAAAAAAAAAAAATTCATTACATACAATTTTACATGAAATGTCAATAAGATTGTTATTATTAATAAAATATGTGTTAATACCACGAATACAGTCAATATGCATACACAATTTTCATTGGTTTAATATTACTAAGTGCATTCAAATAAAATGTCAATTTTTTTTTTGATAAGTAATAAAAATGTCAAAATTTTTGCTATGTAATCAAATGTCAACATTTATGGTTAAAAAATTCAGTAACTGAGTAGAAACAATTGTCTAACAAGCAAGCAAATATTGTTTTCCTAAATTTATTAATGGGCAAAACTCTTATTTGTGGCGGTAATTTATTAAATATTTTGGTTGCCATACAATGAGAATTTCTGCTATATAAATGTAGTCTCTGTCTAGGTATAAGTAATTGCTCTGGATTTTGGCTTTCGACTCTTTTTGAGTAACGTTCATACACAGGGATCAGTTTTGGATACCTTTTTATGAATAAACATATTTCAAAGATATAAAGACATGGAAGTGGAAGTATGTTTAGTGATTTAAATAATGGTGTTAAAACTTGCTTGTAATTTTTATAACGTACAAATTTACTTTGATCCATTCAACGTTTTAAACGGTATTAAGCAACGTGTATCGCATTACAAAATATCGACTCAATAGAACCAGTCTATAAATAATTATCATTAAGTAACCGCATGTCCAATCAAAAGTTATAATTGCCGTGACATTTTCTGTTCTCGGGTGCACATCCCTAATTAACAGTATTTGGCACATCACTACCGTACGCGTTGCGTCTCCTCTGTGTGTGCCGCGGCCAAAGAGTTACTATAAGTATACGGGTAAAGAGTGCCCTCTTACGATATATTTATGCCAACAAGCGCAGTGGCGCTGTCTACAATTTGTTCCCGAACTAATCCAGCGTCTATAGCTAGCTATAGATGTATAGGTGGGTACTGGATGTATAGAAATAGAGCATTATTATTTGGTGCAACCGCTTATCAATGGTAACGAAACCATTTTAAGCGGAACTGGCTTATTATCACTTGTCGTAGATACTTTCTGGAAGATTTCACAATCGAAATACAAACTAAAAATGGAAAAGATGATACAAGTATGGGTATACGCAGTGATACAGCCACCATTTTGAAATTTGTAACAGATAGTACCAGTCTAAAAAAGATCAGTACGAAGATATCATCTTATTTATTTTAATGTTTAAAAATATAATAAGCTCAACTTTAATTGGAAACTTAAAAGATATTTTGGTTTTATATTTGTCATAAAATATATAATAATCACGGTAATAATGAAATTGGTTTTGTAGCGACATCTGTTGAGATGATTTACTTACAAACAAAACCTAAAGTTTTGGGAACAACATGTAGATGGAGCCAACATCTTTTGGTCCAAGCCAAATATATGTGACTGTCCCCCCCCTGGCCGCGGCCCAGCAGCAGTTGCACGTCTCTAGCGTTAGTGTACCGCCAATGAAGCACGTGAGAATATAATTACCGTAGCCTTGGTTAAAAAAAATCTAATTACCGTTGTACTTATTTTAATACTTGATTTTTTAAGTAAGGCCCAAGTTGATCATGTAAATGGAGACAGTACTTTGGCCTCCGTACGTTGTAGTGTGTTATTATCATTTCATTATATCATATTTTACATAGACTTGATGATATTTTCTAATTACCGTTGCATTAAATATTACAATTTTCTAATCACCATACTCATAAAAGTTTTTAAGTCTCAATAACTAGAAAACCACCATTAATAAAATTGTTACATGCCTCATTAATTATTGAATTCGTATCTTTGATTTGTTTCATATTTTAGAGTGTTTAAGTGAAATCAGTGAGAAATAAAAAAGGTTACGGTAATTAGGCAAAGATCGCCGAATGGGAGAATGACCGATTTCTGTCTGCCGGGCTTAAAGAAACCTAACCATTTTTTTTTTTTGGTACGGGTTGGAAAATCCTCATGGATATCCTCCGCCCTTGGGCGGACGGAGGGGTCTGTCAGACTCTTACTGACTAAAACCACCCCGGTGTTCCATCTCACACCTACGTCGGGGGTCGCGGGAACTGGAGATACTTCCGCAACCCCGGCTAGTGCCGGCCCGCTGCAGCGGGCTACTTCTCGGGTCAGGGGGGGGGAGTGAGGTGTTAGACTCCCCCCCGGACGTCTTAGAGGGGCGCGCGTGGAACCCTACGCGCCGCCACCTCGGGTCCTGGTGTATGTGGGGGACGACAGACGTCCCCGAGTCTGCCGCCCCTGGACCCATTTAGGGGGGCCGGAAGAGGGCGTTGTCCGCCCTCCGCCGACGCCCAGTGCGCCTGCTGCGGGCAGGGTGGGAGGTTGAGATCTCAATCTCCCTTTCCGCAGCCTCCTTCTGCGACATGACACTTTCGCAGAAGGAAACCAAAAGAAACCTAACCAAACCGAACCTCGGGGTACCCCTGACGTCGTTGTGTAGTTGCACCTAGTTCTAGCCGCTATGATGAAGGCTAAACCTAGTTCTAACCGAAGATAAGTAGGATACGTCTAAGTTTAACCGCATGTGGCCGGCTGCAACTTGCTGTAGCTGGCTAAAACTAGGTGTCCGTATGGAGTCGGACGTAAAGAACAGCACCATCCCATATCTTCCCGTGGGTGTCGTAAGAGGGGACTAAGGGACTCACCAGAGAATGGGCAGCAGCGTTCTCTGTGCCTTTGTAACAACCATACTGCGATCGCCAACCCGCCTGCCAAGCGTGGCGATTATGGCAATACCCCCCCTTCGGGGGAGGCCTATGTCCAGCAGTGGACGTCTTTCGGCTGAAATGATGATGATGATGAAAACTAGGTGTAGCTGCTCTTCGGTTGATAGTCGTAACTGAATCGATGGTACAAGTTTTCGTCAAGATGTTCCATCGTGTGTTCACGTCTGCCAACCCTTTTATGGAGAACAGCCGTGATGTTATGTAGTCAAACAATACAATGTCGGCTCGAAACTTTACTGATTGTAATACTCAAAGCTTTTGTATTATTACACACTCAACGTCAAGGACTATCGATCGGTACTAATATGGGGGACTATTCATAGTGACGAACATACAGACTGAACTTTAAATTAATACGTATCTTTTGGAGGTTCAAAGTATTCATGAAAATGTTAAATTTTTATGAACTTTTTTATTTTCAACCGACTTCAAAAGGTTTGTTTTTTTATTATCAAATAGGCTTGCGTTTGACCTCAATTCCCCTGATCTTAAGTGATAATGCGGCCTAAGTTGGAACACGCTTGCCTAGGATGAACCTGTTCACTCGTGCCTTGAAGATACCCAGATTATACTTATCAGGGAACAAAGAGGCGGGCAGCGAATTCCACAGTCTGGCAGTTCGCACAATAAATGTGGAATCAAATCGCTTGGTTCGAGACCGTGGAACTTCAATCATATAGCGTTTTTACAAAATAGGTTACATTATTCTTGTTGCTTCTGAAAACAATGAAGGTAATCTAGCAATGCGAAATATAAAAAAGAATCAAGATAAAAACATGGCAGTTAAGAGTTGACCAATCTCTACTGACAGCGCCTGTTCACGAACATGACGCGTGGATCAGCACCATTCAGCTCAACCATTTTGGAGGGAGCTGAATGATCCAACACACGCGCCACCATCAGCGAGACATTTGAGTGAGCATGACAATTCTCTCACCCGCCATGCTCCTTTATGTCAAACACATCTTAGCTTTTTGCTTTTGTTTTAGTCGCGGTTTGTGCACCATCTCGTCCTACCAATTTGTACGCCACGTTATGCGGTTGAACATGACAATCATTATATACTTAATATCTTGCATGCAATGTATGTACACCATGTTTCGACAAATAAATAAACTTACTTACTTAATATATGGCTCCATGGTACATTTACAAAATTAAAATAATGCTGCAAAATTATACAAAACTATGGTTTCCAATGCCTCAAATGTCGAAAAAGTAATTAAAATGTATTTATGTATAATACCGAGACCCCTCCATGTCTCGGAAAGCACGTAAAGCCGTTGGGTCCCGGCTGTCATTCGTAGATCTTTCGTTATGTCAAAAGCCAGAAAGTCTTGCCAAGGGGTCCAGTATTACCCAGTGACTGGGTTGTGGAGGTCCGATAGGCAGTCGCTCCATGTAAAACACTGGTATTCAGCTGCGTCCGGGTAGACTGGAAGCCGACCCCAATATAGTTGGGAAAAGGCCAGGCAGGTGATGGTGTTTAATATAGGAACCTTTCCTGTGAGAGTCCAATTTTGCTCTTGACCGGTTTGTTAATAAACTTTATTATCATGTAGCTTTAATTAAATACACAATTCTCTTTCAAAGCCAATTTTCTGTACGAATTTCTCCTAACTAACAGTTTCTTTGCAAAACTTTGTGAACAATCCCCTTCATTGAAAGCAAGCCAAAATGTTTTAGTTCAGACAATGAACTTCTATTGTGAACCTACTTTATTGCGTGGAAAATTAACCGCCTGAAGTTGAAATCAGTGAAAATATTTGTTCCTTGTTCCTGTCGGCCATCTTTGTGATCACACAATTGGGAAGATGACTTCATTATCTGCCCTTTATTTTATTCCGGGGTGGAAGACCCTCATAGATGTCCTCATTGATCTCCCGTTCCGCAGCCTCATTCTGTTACATGACAGTTTTGCAGAAGGAAACCACCGCGTCCCAGAACTCTGCGCTGCCGACCATCGACTTAACCACGGCCGACAGCGACAGGTCACTGCCTACTTCTGAGACGAGGGCACGGCGCGGCTCCTCCCAAGCGGAACACTCTGCCAGCGTATGCCGCGCCGTGTCCTCCCGGCAGTCCACGCAGTGGTGACACCGGGCGTCTGGCTCCCTGTTTATGCGACACAAGTACTTCCCGAAGTAACATGCCCCGAGAGCACCTGCGTCACCCGAAACGACAGGGAGCCGTGCCTCCTCCCGAGCCAGCGCTCGAGCACTGGCCGGACCGCCTCGATGATGGGTCTATTATTTGCCTAACCTAATCTTTCTCTACTATGTTGCAGGATTCAGCAGAATACTGGTGTTTTACATGGAGAGATTATAATGTACTACACCGCGTTCAACTTGCACTTCACCCTACAGCGGCACAGATAGCGCTTCACATAATTCAGCGCTGCATCACTAATTTGGCTTCCACAAATTGGTAGTAACCAAAGAATTACATTGACATCTATAGCTTTATTTCCAGATACCTAAAAGAGATTTGGTAGAATACGTTTGCAGTTTTCTAGTCATCATCATCTATTTACCTTTTCCCTATATCGGGGTCAGTTTCCAATCTAACCGGATGCAGCTGAATACCAGTGTTTTACATGGAGCGACTGCCTATCGGACCTCCACAACCCAGTTACTAGGAATACGATATCCTGTGGTAAACTGGTTGTCAGACTTTCTGGCTTCTAACTACCCACAACGACTGCCAAAGATCTACAACAGCGGAACCAATGACTTTACGTGCTTTCCGAGGCATGAAAATGGATGGACGAGGCGTGGACAACCATGGAACCTACCCAAATTGACAATCTACCATCGATAACGCTAATAGAAAACGGGAATGACGTCATCTGAACGATAAGTCACGTGATCGAAAATAAAAAATGGAGATATTATAGTGCACGTGTTAGATTTATACCGATGTAATTATTACATAACAACGTAATTCGTGTTGTAATATAAAGTAATAATTAATTTCTGATTAAATGCAGTAGAAGTATAGTAAATAACATCATTTTAAATAGAATAAAGTGTGTTTAAACTTTGGATAGCAAATAAGTATGAATCTCATTTGCTTGTCATCGTTTATGGAAACTGAATCATACTTGTTTGTCGCCGCTTATAAAAGCAAGTGTTCCGACTTCATTGGATCCCCTGTCCGATCCAGATGACGCTATTACCCTCCTTCAAGAAAGAAATAGGGCCACTAGCACATTAGTCAAACACAGACACAAATTACCGTCATTCCGACCTCGCCGCCGAGGTCCCTCGCGACGACCCCGTAACGCCCCCCCCCCCCGACCCTTGCTAGCGCCAGCCCGCGTCGCTGAGCCCTTAGCTTTAAAATAGCCCCTAATTAATGGAGACCCGATCCAGCCTGTCCCTTTGCTGCCCTCTCTCAGTGGCGACCTAAGCCGAGGCTCGTACCCCACAGGGGGTGCCCTTAGCGTAGTCACTTAGTTTATAAGTTTTTGCCCTGGCTGGAGGCCCTAAAAGTCACTTTTAAGGCACCACAGGATTGTCCGGTTAAGCAGTAACCAACCCAAAGGTTGAACTGCGAGATGCCATACAGAAAAAAAAAAAAAAAAAAAAAAAACAAAATTCATTGGATCACTTTTGATCGAAACTTTGATCGGTACGGAGCTCCCGAAGAAAATAATAGATCAGTATAATTAGGATGATAACTATGAAAGGCTATGTATATGTATAATTTTAATATTAAATTATATGTACCTAGTTGTTATGACATGAATGATGTAACCTAAATTTGTAAAATATTACTGATTTTAAAAGAGTGTTCATGGAGTTTCTTGCTCGTTCTTCTCCATAGAAATCTACCGTTTGGAACGAGCAACTAGATTCAACTTTCTGACTGACTCTGACAATTCAAAAGTACCTGTAAATGGTTGAATTAAAATAAAAGATTTTGAGTCTGAAATATTACAATAAAATATGTTTCCTAAACAAAGTATTTTCATTTCACTATTCTGTTCTAAAATAATAATATTCTTTGAGTATATAAGTATGTGTGTTTAATGAAGATCTATTAATTTGTTTTTAATGTTGCTTCTTTTATTGCCTTTTATTCTAACACACGTGTGTGTGCACAAACACAGCTGCACTCCCTCTTCCCTCACTCTTATAGTGCGGTGGGATGGTGATCCGACACGACCGGAGAGAGATCAGGCGTAGAACCAATGGCTTTACGTGCTTTTCAAGGCACGAGGGCGTCACACCATCAGCAATCAGCTTCCAAACTACCTAAAAAAGTGGATGTCTGTAAACTCGGTTTACAGACGATAGTTTTACGTGATAACGTCATAAAGAAACATAATGGCTAACATATAATATGCATAAGCAATTAATAATGGCTTCCGTCGAGGTGGGCGGAGCTTATTGCTTGGGCCGATCGTGCCTCTCTATCGCTTGTTCCGCTCTCTCACTTGCACGCTCAGGCTCAGGCGGAACGTGACACTTTTTCGTGCGTGCAGCCGGTGTTTAGCGATTTATAAAACGTTATCACGTCAAAAACTTTTAATAGAATAACTCAATATCATTTTGTCCTGCCTGGAAATTCAACCCAGGATCTCAGCCGTCGCGGTTACCACCACAAGACCATCGGGGTAATAAGTTTTAAGATAACAAGTTCACTAACAATCTGAACCGTTTAGTTTAATTAAGGGACACGTTACGGGCGTGGCTCTCCGCCATTATTTAACTTAAGAACATAGAATATCTCTTGTTAAAGCCAATTAGTTGGACGTCTCTTAATATTTGATTTAATAGATTGTTTTTTACGTGAATACGTATTTCAATTAGTTCGAAGCTCGTAGCTAAGTTAAAGCCTTACATATCGATTGGTCAAAGCTTTAGCTACGCTGACCGCGGTCGGTCTGTGGATGGGTGACCAATTGACCATCCATTTTATACCGAGTTCCCTCCGTGCCTCGAAAAACATGTAAAGACGTTGCTCCCGGCTGTCATTTGTAGATCTTTGGCAGTCGTTATGGGTATAGTCAGAAGCCAGAAATCAGTCCTACCAAGGGGTATCGTGTTACCCAGTAACTGGGTTGTATAGGTCCGATAGGCAGTCGCTCCATGTAAAACACTGGTATTCAGCAGCATGCGGTTAGACTGGAAGCCGACCCCAATATACTTGGGAAAAGGCTAGGCAGATGATGAATTCTTTCAATTAGTTGCATAGTTTGGTGTTGTGTAGCTACTTATATTATAATGTACGACACGTGAATGTTGAGGCAATCCAGCTGCTCGACAACACAGACTTAGTGCGTATGCTAAAAAGAACTAAACCTTTTGAATTAGTGTAGTGTACAAAGTGAATGAATAATAGTAACAATGTTGTGCTGTACATATAACACATGAACATAGTGTTTCTATAAATTATATCAGACTCTAAGAAAGTGTTACCCCTCGTTTACACCAAGGTATAATCTTTGATTATATAATGTCTAGATGGAGCGTCGCCCTACAATCATAACAAAGAAAACGAGTCAACAATTTCAAGTATGTGTGCGTGCAGGCATCGTTTTACACTGTGCATCTACGTCTCTGTGTGCGTAAATAATGATTATGTATATAATTATACATAAATTAATATTATTATACATATATTAATCATTTATTATTATTATTACGCATTTGGGCTTTGATTATATATGCACTTGTCAGCCAATAGTTGGCTAACACTTTTTGACACGTTTGCGTGCACTTGACGCTCCATCTAGACATTATATATAATCAAAGGGTATAATACATGTATTCTACAAGTTTTATGCAATGTCTGTAATATCGTTACAAGTTTTATGCAATGTCTGTAATATCGTTCACACTCAAATAAAACTTGTTTTAGACCAAACTTGTATTATACTTGTTGTGCAAATATTTATTTTAATCCGGTCTGAACAAAAGATAAAACAAAACATGTATAATACAGTCATGTATTTTACAAGTTTCAGACAAGTTGTGTCAAGACAAGTATTGGACATGTTTTATACAAGTTGTGTCTAAAACATTATTATACTTGTTTCTTGGTGTAAACGAGGGGTTACAGTTTTGTGTAGAAGTCCAAATGGACACAATTCTTAGTGAAATATTACTGTTCCCTACAAAAATGCACTACTATATACAGGGTGGACCAAAAGTCCGGTAACATTTCAAATGGTTATAAAAAAAAAGAGTTATGAGAGAAAATACGTTTATTTATTATAAAAGTACAAAAATCAGGGTTTTATTTTTTTTTAAGTCCAAATGTGTCCCTTGTTTAGTTTGGCACTCCTGTAACCTAGAGCGGAAATTTTCCATCACCGCCCGACAAGTGTTTGGAAAAATGTTCTGAATTTCCTCGCGTATATTTTCTTTTAATTCTTCAATGGACTGAGGGTTGTTATTAAAAACTTTACATTTGAGGTATCCCCAAAGGAAAAAGTCCATTGGTGACAAATCTAACATTTCTCCAAACACTTGTCGGGCGGTGATGGAACATTTCCGCTCTAGGTTACAGGAGTGCCAAACTAAACAAGGGACACATTTGGACGACGTTATTTTAAAAAAATAAAACCCTGATTTTTGTACTTTTATAATAAATAAACATATTTTCTCTCATAACTCTTTTTTTTTATAACCATTTGAAATGTTACCGGACTTTTGGTCCAACCTGTAGAATAGCCGTTTTTTCTTATAAGTATTTTACAGTTGCTTTCGTAATTAAAGTAATACAGAGGCGATTTTATAATATTTTCTTTCCAAATCACATCAAAAACCTCAAGTATTCTTGTAGATTATAATATATATTAATGAACCAGATCTTATCTAAAAAGAAAACTGCTTTGTGACAGACAAACATACAAAAATTGATACGATTTTTCCCTTCGAGGCACAAAGTTCTAAAAATACCTTACTGCGAAAACATGAGGAAAAAAAATACCAGTTCCATGGAGAAGCTCAATTTTTCCTGCTAAAAAAAAAAACAATACAACCGTCCCTTTTCAACATTTTCATATCTACCCACAATTTAAACTTTGTTCCCTACAGACAGTTACCGCACCAACGAGATCGCATTTATTTTATGAAAGCCATAAAATGTTACAAAATATTCTCCATAAAATTATGCCCCTCAAAATGGAGGCCTCAAATTGATCGGAATTTATTATCGGGAGATTATTTTGTGGACAGCCATCTTGGTCTATCGTTGCGTGGGGTCCTCAGTTTGATTCAAAAAGTGTAATTAAGATTTTACATTAAGAATAATAGCCCGGAGTTAACCGTGTGCTTAAACAGCTTATAGCATTCGGCGATAAAGCAGCTTTCTATCAGTAAAACAATTTCTGTAATCGAACCAGCACTTTAAGAGATAACATCTTACAAACAAACATAAAATTTTTCGTCTTTGTAAAATTTGTTTAGATTAAAGATAGAGCACGCCTGTTAAGAAGTTGTGAGGATCTTGTGGCTAAGCTGATCGATCGGAAGCTATGCTTGCCGCGGTCGGTCTTTGGATGGGTGACCATTATTTCATACCGAGACCCCCTCGTGCCTTGGAAAGCATGTAAAGCCGATGGTCTCGATACTGGTCATGGTCTGACAACCCGTCTTACTAAGGGATATCGTGTCTGGGTTGTGGAGCTCAGAGAAGCCAGTCGCTCCAAGTAAAACACTGGTATTCAGCTGCACCCGGTCAGACTGGAAGCTGACCACGACATAGTTCGTAAAAGGCAGGCAAATGACGCTTGTCAAGAAATATCTTATCAATTTCTCTCAGGTTTCGTCTAAGACTCAAAAGACACCGAATTCGCAGCTACGGCCGATAAAGCGGCGAGCAGTTTCAGTTTCAAAGCATTTTTAACTGTATTTTCATTGACAAATTACACAGTGTCGCTTGAATGACTTTCGCATATCGCCGGTTTAACCGGACGCAAGACTACTCGCAGCGCCTATAAAAATAACAAAATTATGTACAAATTCCAGAAAAAGGGGGAGTGGAAGCTCTAAAGGTATCGAAAATCTCGTCCACATCGCTGTCAACGGGACTCGTGCCCAACAGGCTGGCAGCATTGACACGTTGTTTGGCCATGCTGATTCATTGACCCAAGAATAGACCAGCTTTCGGGTCACGTGAAGAGTCGACCAGCCGCTTGGCGATGTTTCGTAAAATAAGATGGGCACTCGGACCCCATGGCCTTAGAGGTTCCACCCCAAAGTGGTCACACTTCCTAAAAGATTATTTTAGATTATGGTATAATAGACTGGTGTCCGCAACTCCACATCTCAGCGCGTATTTTGCGTACAGGTGGGAAATAAATAATTCGATCCACCCGAGCTTCTCGACAAAAGCCAGCAGCGCCTTAACGTTGCTGGCGATCCCCGTAGATCTCCTGGATTATTAAAATACTTTGCCCTGTAAGACTATTGTTTATATTTACATCGTTTGAAGTTATCGGCACCTGCAGCAGCCGTCCTAGCACAACACGTCGTGCTAGGAATATGGGAAGGCACTTAAAAGGTCTACTCAACTTCCAAGGCATTGTGGTCATCCCATTTGGTATATTGAAATAGGTTGTCGTAAATAACTGAAAAATTGAAGTGTAGTGCAAATATGCCACCAAAAAAAAAAACACAAAATTTTTATTCAATCGATAAGTGCCATAAAAATGCATCAAAATTTTAAATTTTCAAATTTCGCGCGTAGTTTAACGAAAACGCCTCTTACTGGACGCCATATTGCTCAGCGAAAATGACGTCAGTTCGTTTTGAATCAAATGAGCTCATATTAAACAAGATAATTGTATATCATTTGAAAATAATTGAAAGTATATTTTATAATAGGTGTAATAATGAAAAAATTACGTTGGTTACGAAAATAATAAAAGTACAAAGCCTATATTACGCCAATCGGTTGACTGACAGTTGTCAATTTTTTGTTTACACAGCCGTACAACGTAATAACATGGCCGCTACTGTTTCACGGTGTTTTATAACAGATTAAAAATACTGAAAACTATGAAATGTATTTAAAAATTTGTTTTGTTATTTTATGAACTAAAACTTACATTTTCCGACTGCTTTATGCCTAAACTGTCTCAATAACATATTTATAGATTTTTTCTCGTATAGAGTAAAATACCCTATTCCTATGTTAAATAAATACAGGTAGCTCGTATCACAGGGACAAGTTTTATTTTAAATGTTTGTCAATATTTGTATTACAACGTGAATGAATTACTGCTACATAGGAGCTAGTGTAAACATATATAAATGCGAAAGTAACTCTGTCTGTTACGCGACCACGGTAAACCGGCTGAACCGGTTTTGATGAAATTTAGCACAAGGTAGTGTATTTTGTGTTTATTGGAACGAAGTTCCTTATCGCGCGTTGTGAAAGGGGGCTAGACGGAAAAAATTCTTACGAAAAGTTGTCACGACATTTGACATTTCGTCATTCATTTGATTTAAGAGCCATCTATTAACGTTATTGGCGCAACTGTGCTCTTCGAGATCGAATTACGAACGGCCAATAGATGGCGCAAAAATTAATTTATTGGTCTTTCTATCTAAATAACTACGCATTGTACTAACATGTTAGAAAATGTTAATCTTTAAAATTACTTACTTACAATGTAAGCAGCCATAATAACTTTTCATTCCTCGCTTTTTTTTTGCCCTGGCTTAAAGCCACTTAAATTCACTTTAACGCATCACATTAATTAGTGAAGGAATTGTAATAAAATTGTAATAAAATTCCTTCACTAATTAATCGAAAGGAACTTCGTTCCATCCGGGTGTCCCTTGACACCTCTCAAGTTTTTTATTATTAACTAGCTTTGACCCGCGACTTCGTCCTCGTGAATGTCGGTTATTGCGGATGCAGACGATGTCGCGGATTCAAAAGTAGCCTATGTCCTTCCAGGATTCAAGCTACATACAATTACTCTATTAATACTGTGACTTTTATCATTTGTGTTTTTATTTAGTAATCATCATGCTTTTAATTTGACATACCTACCTACCAAATTGACGGGCCTGTTGGTCTAGTGGT
The DNA here is from genome assembly GCA_947361185.1 of Charanyca ferruginea. Taxonomy (NCBI): domain Eukaryota; kingdom Metazoa; phylum Arthropoda; class Insecta; order Lepidoptera; family Noctuidae; genus Charanyca; species Charanyca ferruginea. The sequence goes on from OX376081.1 coordinate 17,181,260, forward strand.
CACTGACCCTGACTGCTAAGCCGGAGGTCGTGGGTTCGATTCCCACCCAGGACAAACTTTGTGTGATGAGCATGATTGTTTGTTCTGTGTCTGGGTGTTTATCTATAATATGTATGTATTTATAAATTATATAAGTATGTATATCAGTTGTCTGGTTACCATAACACAAGCTCCGCTTAGCTTGGGACCAGATGACCGTGTGTGAATTGTCCAAAGAAAAAAAAAAAAAAAAAAAAAAAAAAAAAAAAAAAAAAAAAAAAAAAATTAATGTTTTCCTCTCACATGAATAATTTTTAGGGTTCCGTACTCAAAGGGTAAAAACGGGACTTCGCTGTCTGTCCGTCCGTCTGTCTGTTAAGTTAAGAACCGCGATAGCTAGACAGTTGAAATTTTCACAAATTATGTATTTCTGTTGCCTCTATAACAACAAATACTAAAAACAAAATAAAATAAATATTTAAGGGCCATTTCTACCCGTGGGTGTCGTAGAAGACGACAGAGGGATATTGACGACAGCGTTCTTCTGAGTACCATAACACCTACTGCGATCGCCAACATGCATCGACCACGCATGGCGATTACGGCTGAATCCCCCTTGGGGGAGACCAATGCCCAGCAGTGGGCGTCTAAAGGCTGACAAGGTTGATTTAAGAGGGCTCCCATACAACAAACGTGATTTTTTTCGTTTTTTTGCTCGATGTCTAATGTTGCATAGATAATGGTACGGACCCTTCTCGCGCGAGTACGACTCGCACTTGGCCAGTTTTTTTTATTATTTCTCATTTAACCATATTTGTACGCCTCTTAACATAATATAGTGACCTGTGAACTTTAATTTAAGAACTGTATTTACAACCTATTTTACACAAATAAAAACCGGACAAGTGAGAGTCTGACTCGCCCACCCATACTTCCGAGGCCTATTCATACCTAAGCGGTATTCGCTACCGTCTGCGGCACAGAAAAACCCAGTGGGTATGCGGTAATATTACTGTTCAGACCTAAGCGGTATTGAGTTGTGAGGGGCGGGATGCATGCCGCTGCTCCCGCGCGGTATGTACTATCGTGGACACACTCGTCTGACCACCACTAAGTTCATTTTTGCTTGCACTCAAAAGACGGAAGCGCTCTCTACCCCGCCCCGTTGACTTCGCAGGCGCCAAGGGAAAAATTTCTTAACTGAGCAGGCGGGAAAGTCCGCGATAGTACCTCTACCCACAGCGGCAGCGAATATCGCTCAGGTTTGAATAGGCCTTTAATAGGTATTATAAATGTGAAAGTAACGCTTTCTGTTACGCTTCCACGATGATGATCGATTTTGATGAAATTTGGTATAAAAATAGCTTGAACCCTAGGAAAGCTCATAGGGTACTTTTTAATCCGGGACTTCGTCTTTGTTGGAATAATGATAAACACGACCTAAGCCTAAACTTTAAAAAAGTAGATATGTTTCCTCTTTTCGACTACCGTGGCATTCTTTCCTTTTGGTCCGTCACTTGAACTTGTTTTACTCTTGTCAATATACGTTTATTAATTTATTCTATTTTCGGTGTATTCATTTAATTTCCTCATTCTTCATCCGCGATAACCGACATTCACACGGACCAAATCGCGGACAAAAGCTCGTTATAAATAAAGAATATTTTTTTACTCGACTCCTCCACGCGTTTTCGAGATAAAAGGTTTTGACAGACAGACGTCTGTCTGTCTGTCAGAACCTGAGTCGAACAACAAAGTGATCCTATAAGGGTTCTGTCTTTTCCTTTCGAGGTACGGAACCCTAAAAATGATTTGATTTCATTTACATACCAAATGGTAATTAAAATCGGTTCAGCTGTTTTATCGTTAAAGCGTAACAGAGAGAGTTACTGTCGCATTTATAATATTAATATGGATACGGATTTCTTGGTATTGCGACCATAGTAATTCCTATAGGAACTATTAGTTATTCTGTGGTAATACACACTCTATGAAAATTTCAGCTGTCTACCTATTACGGTTCAAAAGATTCAGCCCTGTGGCAGACGGACAGGCAGACAGCGGAACCTTAGTAATAGAGGCGTGGCACGGAACCCTAAATAGTTAGGAAAATGCTAGCTTGATGGAGACGATATTTTATTTAATTTGAAACAAGAAATGGTGTTTTTATTTCTCAACTTTTTGCATCCACCAACTGTTCACATTTTCAGTAAAACTTTTCCTAAAGTTCAGTTTTACTGTGTTGTGGAGTTTTCTGTGTTTGTTAATAAAATACAGTCTTTTGTTAAGTTATTTTAATTAGTTTTCTATTTTCCATTAATGTATTCTTGCATTTGATATTTAAGGCTGCTCTTTCGATAAAAATTTGAAAGAAGCATACAGATGAAGCAACTTTTCGTCGGCATTTAGAGAGAAATTACATGATATGATACGTAATTTGGTTTAGCCACAATTTTTCTATCGGTGTCACATAATAAGAAAAAAAAATGTCAAATCACCTCCAAATCATTGAGATGAAACCTTTTTACTCCTTAATTTCTTATCAAAAGAGTATAAAAAAAAATATCTACTGCTTTGCAATACAAAGGAAAATGATTTGATTTTATTACTTTTTACAAATATGTATTATTTTTATTACAATAAATTAAAAATGCGTCCGATTAAAGACTGCGTCTACATCACCCCCGCACTCGTCCAATTCAGTGCGGGCCATATGCTAAAGGTTATTGGCATGTATACAAGACAGATATATTAAGGCATATTAATATATATTTCAAAAATGTGAAACAAACGTCGACCGCAGACGTAATAAGGGCGAAAATATATTATTATATTATCTACCGTTGGCATATTTTGTTTGTTATTTTTGTTTCGTGTATAATTTTTTTTTGCATTGACTCGTAGCTAATTAAAAGCAAAGTCGGATCATTTGGTCGTGGTGATGACTAAGCTACGCTTGCCGCGGACAATATAAGGATGGGTTACCATAGATTTTATACCGTTAGTCCCAGGGTTCTGGAGATCAGTAGGCAGTCGCTTCATGTAAAACACTGTATTCAGCTGCATCTGGTTAGACTGGAAGCCGACCCCAACATAGTCCCGAAAATTCTATAACGTGTTGATTACTGAACCAATGCCGGGAGGGTACCGTTCGGGTCACTACACGTTAAAATGTTAGTTTGTATTCCCTTTCAGAATGTCTCTGTGAATAGCTGATGCGGTGGGATGGTGGGGGGAGTATTTGTAAGGATATGCAAGTTGGATGAATGGGTTTGAAACACAGATATAGATAGACTTAGATAACGCAAGAGCAACTACTTCGCGTGCCTAGTTTCGTGCCTAGCTTACGTACAAAAATCGTAAGTAAAAAAATAAAGTAAACGTTTCCTTCTATCGGTAAGTCATTTTGTGGGGAACCGATCACTTTTCCGAATTATTTTTGTCCGAATTTCATTTTATCGAAAACTATTGACCGACGTCTTTTTTGCTATATGCATTATTTGACATATTTTTTGATTATCGAAGTATCGTGTGTCATAGGTAATATTTTACCGAACTATGTTTCTCCGATTTACAAAATAACTTTTTCCTATTGGCCGAAGCCTCTTTTGAACTATTTTCATTTGCCAAATGATTTATTGGCCATATTTTCACCCCGTCAAAACAACATTTTACGGAATATTATTTAATCACAAATATATAGCCGGTTACTTGGTAGTATTTTCAACATTAAATTAAAATAGTGTCATAAAAAGTCAATATGTTACAAAATTTAGTGACAGTAAGGAATCGCTGCAAAACCGACTTCACGCAGTCTTGTCTGCCCTACAACTAGAGTGTAATTTAAGAACGCGTAGGCGCGGAGCCGATGCTTGCTGTATGTTGCATGTTTCATGCTTGTTTGCACGCTGCATGCTTGCTTGCATGCTGCATGCTTGCTTGCATGCTGCATGCTTGTTTGCATGCTGCATGCCTGCTTGCATGCCTGCTTGCATGCTTGAAGCAAGAATCTTTGTTTGCAAGCTGCTTACTGGGACCACCTGTTTTATTAAGTGCCATTACATTTAAATACTTATTAATGAAACAAAATCGTAGGAAACTAATCTGAAATTAGCTCTCTTTAACACCAGTGTAATAAAATAAATGCATTAGTTTTGAAAGCTCTTTCAAATATTTAATTTCACTAAAATTGTCTTTAATTTTTAAAAGTTTTTGATTTTTCGTTTCTTAACGATGTATTTTTTTTTCTTGTGGAGTACCGGTTATCATTGACTCAAAATCAGACATATTTACTTCTGGACGTTTGGTGAAAATTGGGAATTAAAACAGTGGTATAACGAATGTTCGAACAAAAATGTTAGTTTGGCTAAGTGTAACTTCGGTAAAAAGTTTTTCAACCAAATGAAACGTCGGAGCAACGAAAAAAATCGAATTGATAATAGGTCAACTGATACAGTGGCAGACGTGACTTCGATGAAGTAAAAAAATACGAAACGAGAAAAGTTGAAAAGTTTTAGGTGAAATGAAATTCGGTCAAATATTTTTCGATCTTATAAACCATAAAATATAATAAGGTAACCCATTTTGTGATTAATATTATGCGTAATTAATAAAAAAAACAATTATTTTTATTCTAATACCCTCAGTAATACCTGGTAATACCAAATTTAAGAAAAACAAAACATTGTGACCTCATAATAGGTAGTCAAGAAATGGCACGCTTGGTTTTCATACAGATCGTGATACTTGCGTTATCTAGGGTCTATCTATATCTGTGGTTTGAACACAGAATCAATCAATAAGGAAATGGAACTTTTACAATATACGTGTTAAAGGTACCTATTATAACTTCATTAAAGTTTTAATGAGTGCGCGGAGAAGACGTAAATTAATTTGATCGTTTTTAACTCAGATTACCAAATAAAAGGCAGATAGACCGAGCGGAACACTGCGAGTGAAGCCACTAAAGCAAATACAAATTCAATAACGAATACCTACAATCTCGTGATTGTATTAGCTTTTGAATTTTTATTTGTATTAGTATTTGTTTTTTATAACAACGCTTCGCTTCGTGCTGTACTGACTTGCGTCAGTAAAGCGCAAAGCGAATTGTAGGTATTCGTTTTTGAGTTTGTATTTGCTTTTGTGGCTTCACTCTCAGTGTTACGCGCGGTCTATCTGCCTTTTGTTATATAATCTGAGGTTTTTAAATTGAAAATCGGTGGTAGTACACAACATAAACCAATAATTCTAACTGCCACACTCAGAGACGTCACATAATAATAATTAATCATTAATTGACCAACAATATAAAAAATTTCTCAATCTGTCGTATTTTTGGATGACAGCGTTCCAATTTATATTCGTCAATAAAAGTTAATTATTGATTATTTTTAAGTGACGGCCCTGAGTACAGCAGTGAGACACAAGTTCTCTAAAAAAAATGCTGTAAAGTCGGTTAACGGACGATAGTTTTAAAGAAACATACTGGCTAAACATATATAACATAAGCAAATAATGGCTTCCGTCGAGGTGGGCGGAGCTTATTGCTTGGGCCGATCGTGCTTCTCTATCGCTTGTCCCGCTCTCTCCCTTACACGCTCAGGCTCAGGCGGAACGTGACACTTTTTCGTGCGTGCAGCCGGTGTTCATCGATGTAAAATACGTTATCACGTTAAAATAAAAATATTTGAACCCTGAAAACCCGAATTATTTTCAATTTACTGTGACGTTACATTTTTAATTGCTTCGAAATGAATAAATAGTTGCTCAATTAAGTTAGCAAATAAGTGACATTTTGCTGTGGTTTACACACACGCCTCACGTTGTTATCAACGTTTGTACCAACAACGTTGGTCAGTTAATTTCGTAAGGCGTCACATTGACTCGTCATCGATCGACGTGGGTCGATTGGTGTGGTAGGTTTGGCTGATCGACGGATACTGTTTGACTAACTAATCGATCGATTGCCGGTCGATGGCATCGGTCGACGTTGATCGATTAACTCCAGCTATAATCCATCACTTATAATAATCAAGCAGCTCGATCGAAGTCGACTAATCCGTTCCAACATCGATAGATGCCGTCGATTGACGATCGATCGATTGGTTGGTAGAAACCATCGATCGAGGTCGATTAATCCATTCTACCATCGGTCGATGCCGTCTATCGACAATCGACCGATTGGTCTGGTAACACCCTTAAATTACTGAATGCCAATTATAATTTATATTTGTGTTCTGAAAACTGTTCTTTCGAGATGCATTCCATATTATTGGCTGTGCCTGGTAAACTTCTAAAAATTCGATAACTTTTTCATTTGTCCATGCGGGTGGCGTTTTTGAGGTTGAGGATTAAATTCTCGCTTCTCGTGCGCTCTCGATGCGTGTTGCAACAGAAAGTGAGCATAGCGCCAACGTGTGTACAGATCGCGAATGTTGGCGTAGATGCCTTAGGCCGGCTCCACACGTTTGCCCCAACGTAGGTCCCAACGCCACTCGTCCAACGTGTGGATCTAGAAAATAGTATTAGCGCCAACGTTGGGACAAGCGTTGGGAGATGGCCGATGCGTGTCGGTTTTATCAAAGGAATCTGCGCTAATGGCGCCTTTTCACAATCGGCCATGATGGGCGATTACACGCGAGCACGATCGTGTGGACGGGGTACTCGCCAGTAGTCGCCCATCATGGCCCGTAATCGTCGTCGTTATTGCGACGATCGGCGACTTGTCGGTTTTTTGGACACACATCAAAGGAAATCGCTTGTAGATGCGAGCGCGTGCCCACACGATCGCCGATCATAGACATTCATTGTTTTTTTAATGAATGTATTATAATACTGTATATTTTTTATTATGTATTTTTTTATTATTATATTAGAATGTTATATTCTATATGGAAAAAATATATTTTGAAATGACTAGGCAGATTTAAAACTAAGATTTATTTTCTCCAGGCATTCTTCGAACTGTGAATCCATAATTATGTTCGCATAACTAGACAAAATGTGTATGGATAAAAGCAAACGTTTTTTAAAAAAAAAAAAAAAAAAATTTCTTATTCATTTTATTTGAAACAAATGTAGATTATGATGTAGTAATACCTTATATCACCCTAGGGACCGTCAGTCAGATTCTCCTTTTAATATAGGAGATAGATTCTATCTTCTATATTAAAAGGAGAATCTGACTGACGGTTTTTTTAATATATAATTATTATTCCCTATTACGATGAATGCTCAAACACCACCATCTTCTCTTTTTCCACTTTTTTTCGCAACTTTTCTTTCGACTACATTCATAAAATGATTGTACATGGAAATGAAATCAAATTAATGGTAGCTGCAGCTATAACCTCCACGTCCACCATGAACGCTTGCCCCTCAATAAATGATCACGGACGATTGTGTGGATGCATGCACGATGATCGTGACAATTACGTTACCGACCACAGACGATCAACGAGTGCCGATCATGGCCGATTGTGTAGAGGAGGCATAACGTTCGCGATCCGTACACACGTTGGCGCTATGCTCAGTCCTGTTCCTCAGCGCACGAGCGAGAATGTCATCCTCAGCCTCAAAAATGCCACCCCGCATGTACAAATGAAAAAGTTATTGAATTTTTGGAACTGGAATGCATCTCTGAAGGACGGTTTTCAGTAACAAATATAAATTATTATAATTGGCACTCATTATTATAGAATTGTGAATTGTGTAAGTTAAAAGTGAATTTCGATTTTTGTATCGGACATCTTCACGTTGGCTCTGAGGGGACTGGTATAATAGCCAACGTGTGGACGCCTCACGAAATTAACCGACCAACGTTGGTACGAGCGTTGGCGGCAACGTGTGGCGCCGGTGTAAAACCGACACGTGTCGGCCAACTCCCAACGCGTGTCCCAACGTTGGCGCCAATACTATTTTCTAGACCCACACGTTTGACGAGTGGCGTTGGGACCTACGTTGGGGCCAACGTGTGGAGCCGGCCTTATTCAGAATTTTAGGGGAGGAATAGCGTATTGATCGATTTATAAAAAGCAAGTATGTCAACTATTTTTTTTTTTGAAAATCCACAGTAAACGTCGAATGCTATTTAGTACCTAAATGTGTAAATCGCACCCATACGGAGCTGAGTCGCATCACTAGTCCATACAATCATACTCAATACAATACTAATAGGTACAATAAAAAGCATCGTGATGGCCGTGGTTGGTTTGTTGCGCTTTTACGGACCAATTATACAAAAACGTAGTACTAGACGAAAAAACAACATTTACTTAAGACCGCCACGAACTAATTACGGAAGGAAAAATATACTATACGAAGGAGCAGAGTTGTATAATAAATTACCCAATGACATTAAAGAGATACAGTCCTTTATAAGTAAAGGACTGTATCTCTGAAAAATCTTTAAAATGTGGTACCTTATGGTAAGCCATAAGGTACCACATTTTTCTAGGTTTTAAATATAACCCACCGAACCAATTTGAGTAATTTACATCTGTAACAATTGTCATTATCTACTAATTTACTAAGTATAAAGATAACTAGGATACCTACTCTGCATTTCCAAAACATCACATTAAATAGAAATGGTATAATGTGTAATTGCTATTGACTTGCCTTTAAGAATCGATATGTAATAGTTCACTAAGTTTTTCCTCTTACCCACAACATTGTAAAAATTGTGTGTCTACTAACAGTACTAACTTACTTATTTACCTTCTTTGTAAGTAATTCTTATATTTAGTTTCAAGATTACCTTGTATTTCTCATATTAAGTGATTTGTAATCTTTTTGAGAAATAAATGTCTGAAACCGTAATTTTGATGAGATTTAATACAAGGTACATATACCTACAAATAAATATAATCGAATCTGTTTGCAATGTAATGTAAACAGCTTTTTACTAAATGCATATTATGAAAGTTTATATGGTACTTATATCAAAAATTCCATTTTAAAAATTCTATCTGTATGTCTTTGTGTTCATTACGGCTATTCTCCGAAAAGGCTAGTCCGATTTTGACGGGAGCTAACTGGCAGATAGATGTAACATAGGCTACTTTTCAACCGACTTCAAAAAGAAGGAGGTTGGTTCTCAATTCGTCAGTTTGTTTTTTTTTATTTTGTATATTTGTTACGCTATTTATCCGGCACTTGTAAAGCGATTTTGAAAATTCTTTTTTTTGATGGATAGGGTATGCCCCAAGGGTGGTCCCATATAAATTTTATCGAAATTGATTGAGCACTTTTTGTAAAAATCGACAGAAAGCAAAAAAAAAATATACATGGATGATGTTGTAATGTTCTCACCTTGTACTTTCGATCTCTGTTTTGACCGTGATGCCATTTTTTAATGGATATGGATGATCAGGAAGTACTAAAAAGTGAAAAATAAAAAAGCTTTTTTACAAAAAAGACAACCGCCTTCAAAAACCAAAAAGTGAAAAATAACTAACAGAACACACATGACTTTAGTTTCGGAAGTCGGTGGCAATATAAAACAACAAATAGAACAGCAAAGCCACCGACTTCCGAAACTAAAGTCATGTGTGTTCTGTTTTAAAGTTATTTTTCACTTTTTGGTTTTCGAAGGCAGTTGTCTTTTTTGTAAAAAAGCTTTTTTTATTTTAAAAAAGTCCCATTCAAAAAATTAAAACCCCACAGTTAATCACGCGGGCAAAGTCACGTTCAGAAGCCAGTTTCACAATAAATATTATTTCATTAAATATGTATCTTGACTTCGCTGCGTCACTAAAAGCTTACTTGACTTGTACAATAATTAATTTCCATCCATTTGTCAGTTCCTTTCTCCTGAATGATTAATAACGCTTTACTTGATCATAATGATGTCTCCAGTAATGGATGCTTCAGATACAATTGGTATTAATATTTATTTACTGTTTTCTGTTTAGAAGTGGATGGATGTGTAATGGTAATTTAGAAAATATATTTATGTTCATATGTTTATCTATATATGTATGTATTTAAAATGTATTTGTGTATGTATATCAGCTATCTGACACCCATAGTACAGGGTCTCCCTAGTTTGGGGTCAGATGGCCGTGTGTGAAATGTCCCCACATATTATTATTATTATTATAATAGGTAGACAAGAAATGGCACGCTTGGTTTTCATACAGATCGTGATACTTGCGTTATCTAGGATCTATCTATATCTGTGGTTTGAACACAGAATTAATCAATAATGAAATGGAACTTTTACATACGTGTTAAAAGGTACCTATTATAAGTTCATTAAAGTTTTAATGAGCGCGCGGAGAAGATGTAAATTAATTTGATCGTTTTTACAATATAGAAAATCAAAAGTGTGATTAGATAAAATTGTAACATTTATTAAAATATTTTTGATACATTTTTATCGAATTGTAATTCCCCTACTACAACTATTTTTTACATTGCACAAAATTTCAAATAAAGTTCGTTCGTCTTTTGTATTTCAAACACATGCATTTAACCCCTTCTTATGTCGACTGTACAATTTGAAAACAATGTTCCGCGGAATCGCCCATACACGACAGTAGCGGTGGGTCGCAGTCGAATTTTTGACGGACGACACGCAACGGTTTTTCCGACGACGAAAACGGTTGTAGAAAACTGTCGTCGGCGTCGTCGCGACTAGTTTAAAGAGCAGTCTCCAAATCAGTTGTTGCGACGACGACCGTTTTATAAAAGACGAAACTTATCGATGATGAAATAGAATTGCGTTTTCGTCGAGTGAAATAGTTGCAGTTTCATGAAAAGTTACAATATTAATGGTTTCGGATCGATCAACGTTACACAGGTTTGACCGTCGCATCACGAACAACAGTATTAAGAATTAGTAATAAAATATAGACTCTATTACTTAAGCAAAAAGTTCACTTTTTATTGCAAGAACTGTTTTGTGAACGAACGCGGTACGATAAGGACGACGTCGTCGCAACGAATGCGATAGTTGAATCAATGCGTTCTCGATCGTATTTCCTTAGTGGTAAACTAAAAAATCGCATCAAGTAAGCAAGAAAGAAAACTGTTTGCATCCCAGACGTAAAAAACAGTTTCATCGTCGCAGCCGTCGGAAACGGCCTAAGGACGACGACGCGACGAGTGTGATAGTTGAATCAATGCGTTTTAAACCGTATTTTCCTAGCTGTAAAATAAATAATCGCATCAAGTAATTCGAAAACTGGTTTGTGTAACGAAAACTGTTTGCATCCGAGACGTAAAAACGGTATCATCATAGCAGAATATAAAACGGTCTTTTGAAACGGTTCGTCGTCGCGACGCCCATCGCAACGTTTGACTAAAACGCTTCCTTGAGAAAGGTCTCAATATAATGAGTCGGAATAATGTTGGTTGTCGTATAATCTTGACCAACGATTTACGGATCAATCGACTGTTAGGAAACTGTTTCTGTTTGCTCGCTTGTAGCCCAGCGACAAAACTATTAAAATTACACACTCTTTTACCGCTCTTTGCAAACTCGGATCTAGTTTCTAGCTCTCGGAAATCATCTGCGGTACATTTGGTACAAATCCTACTAATATTATAAATGCGAAAGTTTGTGAAGATGTTTGGATGTTTGTTACTCAATCACGCACAAACCGTTGAACAGATTTGCATGAAAATTGGCACATAGATAGACCATTTCCTGGATTAACATATAGGATACTTTTTATCCCGATAACATGTTCCCTTGGGATAATCGTTATTTTCACGCGGGCGAAGCCGCGGGCAGAAGCTAGTAATATAATAATGACATTCACTCACCCATTAGTGCTGCCTCCTAGCGGACGCCTGTGTAGTTGTAGAGAAAACTTAAAACTTCACTTGAACACTGTATTCACGAATGATTGAATTTGGAATTATTTAACAGGACACACTGTATACCACTGAAAGAGGAGATTGGATGGGATTGATAAAGAAATAGCAACAAAAAAAACATTACGTGAAATTCGGCGCAGAGGGCGCCACTAGCACATTCAGTAAAGCATAACCTCTTGTCATATTATGTTAACTGTCAAATTTTCCCAATTGAATATGAACCTAAACAAAACTATTTTTAAACCTAAACTAATCCGAAAAAAACTGATCCGTGCGCGGGTTATAACAAGGTATTTTGTGAAAATATATCAAAGTTTTAATTAATCTTACTTACCTGTACTTTAACTATATTATGGCATCCTACGGCCATTTGAAAGTGGATTCTAGGTTATGCTCATAATAAAATCATATTTGGTTGTCTTACATGATAAAAGTGAACGTTATTCTGTAAATACGACTATCTCACCTGAATACTTTCCGATTTCAATGAAATCTTCAGATTTAAAATGTGCTGAACATTATTTTAGAGTGTTTTTTAGTTCGAATGTCTACTACGTGTTGATGCTTCCCGTATTTTCGAACATTTTCTTATTTTGGAAATGAATGATTCCCTCCATTCCTACATCCAAATACACAGCACTGATGCATTATTGTATAATATAATACACTTCCTAATTTTGAACTCAGTTAAAGGTAGAATTTCACAATTTTCATCACGCTTTGAACGACTCGCCGAAAAACTGTTTACTGTTTACGCTACTGATGCACTCTGGCGCCAGAACATTGCAGTAATATCCCCTATTAAAATAGCATAGCATGATTAGATTTACATTTAGTATACCTAATTATTAGAGACGTGCCGACTACTCGGTAAAGCCGAACAATCCGGCCACTATCGGAGTTATTAGAGATGTGCCGACTACTCGGTAAAGCCGAACAATCCGGCCACTATCGGAGTTATTAGAGATGTGCCGACTACTCGGTAAAGCCGAACAATCCGGCCACTATCGGAGTTATTAGAGATGTGCCGACTACTCGGTAAAGCCGAACAATTCGGCCACTATTGGAGTTATTAGAGATGTGCCGACTACTCGGTAAAGCCGAACAATCCGGCCACTATTGGAGTTATTAGAGATGAGCCAACTACTCGGTAAAGCCGAACGATCCGGCCACTATCGTAGTTATTAGAGATGTGCCGACTACTCGGTAAAGCCGAACAATCCGGCCACTATCGTAGTTATTAGAGATGTGCCGACTACTCGGTAAAGCCGAACAATCTGGCCACTATCGTAGTTATTAGAGATGTGCCGACTACTCGGTAAAGCCGAACAATCCGGCCACTATCGTAGTTATTAGAGATGTGCCGACTACTCGGTAAAGCCAAACAATCCGGCCACTATCGTAGTTATTAGAGATGTGCCGACTACTCGGTAAAGCCGAACGATCCGGCCACTATCGTAGTTATTAGAGATTTGCCGACTATTTGGTAAAGCCGAACAATCCGGCCACTATCGTAGTTATTAGAGATGTGCCGACTACTCGGTAAAGCCGAACAATCCGGCCACTATCGGAGTTATTAGAGATGTGCCGACTACTCGGTAAAGCCGAACAATCCAGCCACTATCGGAGTTATTAGAGATGTGCCGACTACTCGGTAAAGCCGAACAATCCGGCCACTATTGGAGTTATTAGAGATGTGCCGACTACTCGGTAAAGCCGAACAATCCGGCCACTATTGGAGTTATTAGAGATGTGCCGACTACTCGGTAAAGCCGAACAATCCGGCCACTATCGGAGTCGGCGACTACTTAGTTGGATTATTATAATTGAGGTAATATTTACTTATTCTCTCTCCCTCTTTCTTTCTCTGTTGTTTGCATGCCTGTCTATGTTTATGTTTAAGTTTACTATTAACTAATTTCTCTGATTTAACAGCTTAGAATAGCGCACTATTAGATATTATTTTTTTAATATGTTGTGGAAAATGTCGTAGGTTATACGTTATAACTAGTGTTTAGCTGTTGTAACTTAGTATAACATTTTAGTGTATAACTGTTTATTTTCCCAAATAAAGAGCGGCGACTATCCGGCTTCTTACTTCCATGTATTTCTCAATAATACGTTTGTAGGGGGAATCACATTAAATAAAAACCTTGATTGTTTATTTTATAACCAATCTTAGACATTTTCAAATATAAAGCAAAGCAACCATTCCCTTGGTAATCAATTTCTAAAATTACTTGTTTGTAATCTTCTCTATAAAACTACTTGCTTGTATATATCTAATATAAAAATCTGACACGCTCGTAGGCGGCGTTGCGACTTGCGCGCAAATCAGCGGTAAACGAAAGGTCACGGAAATCCCCGAAACTTTGATCGGCTTGACCGACAAGTCGGCCGAGCAGTCGGCCTCTTTACATCCAACTAATCGGCTAGTCGGCTAGTCTGCCAAAGTCATGATCTGCACATCACTACAAATTTTATTTGATTTATTAATAAAAAGTGTTCTAGGTGTTTTCTACTCGTTCTTCTCCATAGAAACCTACTGTTTAGAACGAGCAACTAGCTTCTACTTCCTGACTAAACTGACCGACTCCTTGGTTTAATTAAAATAAATGGTTTTGAGTTAACTTAAACTTCGGGTTGCAACGGAGAAAACCCAATAGCTTGACATTTTTTACGTCAGTTAAAAAATACACTACAATAAAGGAAAAATAAAAAATACCATGCCATAATGGTAAACCACATACCTACTTTACAGAAATCGTTTCAAAAAATAGTAAGCACACGCAGAAATTTCACCTATGTAGTTTGGAATATTTCTGTACAAGCAACACTATGGAAGCCATTTTGTTTTTCTATTTAACTTTTTTTAAACGTGAGGTTTATTGTATTGGAAGAATGTTTTTGTTCCATTTTCTTCTGTGTTTTTACTATGTACTAGCACAGTGGATATAAATATTAGTACTACCGTACAGTAGCGACACGCTAAGCCTCTCTCTGAAATCGTTCCTCACCTCTCCCCGCTTCAAGGACTGCTCGGGCTAATTCACGTAATTTTATGACGCGCCCATGAAGTTGTAGTGCAGTTGCAGTTAACTTCAAGTTTGAGTGATAAACGATATTCTTGTAATCTTTGAACTGCGCGTAAGCAGCGCGTGAACTGCACGTCAACTGTACGAAAACCAAACTCTACCAAACTTACTTATTGTGTAGCCACATGAAAGAAAAAATATTACTCAATAAATAATTGAATATGACGTTATTATAATATTAAAATAATACCGCAGTACAGATTTTAGTGCTTGTTAACTTTCATTTTGAGCGAACGAATAGTAGAATACCGATCATGTTGCGTTCCGAAGCACGCACCGAAGACGCGCAACAGAAGAATGCCGTTATTGCGTTCGCGTGACGTGAACTTGACGCGAGCGTGTCTGACAGCGGTAGAGAATGCAAAAAGCGTTGTTTTGATCGAAACTTAACTGAAACTGCACTGCAACAGCACTTCTTTAGTTACGTGAATTAGCCCACTGGGAACTGCGATTTTGTTCTCGCGGCGCGTAGACACGCACACTTACGCACGTATCTGTATAGTCTATTATTTTAGTATTAGTGTAGGCAATTAAGTATATCGTTTCATTTCTATGGAGTGTCGCGGGTGTGCCGGTACAGTGACGCGAGTACCTTCGCCTCCAGGTCCCAGGGCGGGGATCCGGTCAGTGTGTGTGCTGCCTCGTAGGAGATCGTACGATATTCCCTTGGATAGACTGGAAAACTTGTTTTTTTATAGTGGGGGAATCCTCATGGACTATCCCCCGTCCGGGGAAGACGGGGCGGTGTGCCGGACTCGTACCGGCTAAAACCACCCCGGTGTTCCATCTCACATACTTCCGCAACCCCCGACTGGTGCCGGCCCGCTAGTGAGGGCCACTTCTCAGGTCAGGGGGGGAGTGAGGTGTCAGGCTCCCCCCCCGGACGTCTCAGAGGGGCGCGCGTAGAACACTACGCGCCGCCACCTCGGGAGACTGGAAACCAACATAGTAAGAAAAAGGTATGGCAAATGTGTATGGTTTGTCGATCCGTGCGACCACTTAGCCATGAGCCACGAGACCCTCAAATCATATACGTCATCAAGTCATTTAAACTACTACAGACAGACGAAAATCACCAAATTAATATTCTAATACCAATTTGTGTCCTAATAACTCGAAATCAATTAGAGATAGCGTTTTGAATAGCTATGATGTCGTGTGCCGGATGACTGCCGGACACCGGATACCGGACACCGGACGTGGGTGTCCGGTCGGACATCGGTAAAACGGATTGGGATTGAACCGAGTTGTTGTATTTAACTGTCGTTTTAACTTTAATGAATTGAGCTTTTGTGAATATTTCGTTTAAACTTAGTTTAAACGAAGGTTTTCCATTTCATAAAATCGCTGTTCGTTAGTCTCGCTAAAACTCAAGAACGGCTGGACCGATTTCGCTAATTTTGGTTTTGAAATATTGGTGGAAGTCCAGGAAAAAATTTAATGGCAAGCTTTCGATTTGTTGAATTTGTCTCCGCCTCGAATAGCAGGATAACTATTCAAAATCGGAAAATTTCACGAAAATAACAGGGTGGGAAGGTAGATAGAGTAGGTAGGGCTGGACCTGAATTAATCACTGGTTAATTTATAGATTAATTACTCCTAGAATGAAAACGAAACCATATAGGCGAAGTTATCCTATGTGTATTCAGGTTTATAACAAGATTCCTAAGCAAATTAAAGAACGTCCAATGGTCTGCTTCATAAGTTCTATAAGCAGGTAGTAAATTGAGAAATCCTTTTTTAATAATAATAATAATAATAATCAACTGTGACAGAGCTGCACGACCAAAGCCAGCTGTACCAGCATGGCAGTGCAGGATTGAGCGTCGTATTGGTGAGGCTAGAGCACTCATCGGCAAACTAATCTGCTTCAGGGAGGGCAATACTCGCCCTAGAGTGATGCGCTTTGTGAGGCGGGCATTCTCGGGGACTGATATTAGTCCTCGAGATTATTTATCCTGCATCACAGAGCGTATCGACTTCCTGAAGCAGAAGATCTGTGCATGGGCAAACCGTATTCGACGGTACAAGCGGCGGGTGGAGCGGTACACTCAGAATCGCATATTCCAGAGTGATGAGAGGTGGGTGTACAGGACTTGGGAACGACCGGACCAAGGCGTGGCTGATGCGCGCCTGCCGGATGATGATGCCATGTGTTCATTTTGGCGCAGCATCTGGTCAGTGCCTGTCAGTCACACTGAGGGCGATTGGACTCGCGAGGTTGAGCGAGCGTGTGATCCAATACAAGAAATGGGGGCAATTACCATCAGCCCCCAAGATGTAGCTCGTGCAGTTCGTCCGTTACCTAACTGGAAATCTCCAGGGCCGGACGGGCTGCACAACTTTTGGATAAAATGGTTTAAAAGATCGCACACTCGCTTGGCGTCTCAGTTCCAGTCAGCCTTAGAGTCAGGATCGTTGCCCCAATTCTTAACAACTGGAATAACCCACCTGCTCCATAAATCCGGTGGTACTACGGAATCCAAAAATTATAGACCGATTACTTGTCTACCAACGGTCTATAAAGTTCTTACATCCATTTTGAGAGCAAAAATTAACGAACATATTGACAAAAATTCTATCATGTCTGCCTCTCAAAATGGATGTAGGAACGGGTCTCGTGGTACTAAGGAGCTCCTCCTCATTGATATGGCCATTAACCAGCAGGTTCGTCGTTCCCGAAGGGATCTGTCGGCATGTTGGATAGACTATAAGAAGGCCTATGATTCTGTGCCACATACATGGCTCATGAGGGTGTTAGAGTTGTATAAAATTGATACAACTCTGCGCACCTTCTTGATGTCATGTATGGGGCAATGGAAGACGGTCCTTCGCTATCCAGGATGTCGGCAGATCCGGGAGAATAGCGAACCGATAAGGATCGAGCGAGGTATATTTCAGGGCGATAGTCTGAGTCCACTGTAGTTTTGTTTAGCCTTGAACCCTCTAAGAGCGTTGCTGGAGGGTTCAGGTCTGGGCTATCGGCTGAGAAGAGGAGGTCAGGTTATATCTCACCTCCTTTACATGGATGATCTGAAACTCTTTGCCCCCAACAATTTGCGACTGATGGAGCTACTGAAAGTAACAGAAACGTTCAGTAGCGCCATCAGGATGGAATTTGGTGTGGACAAATGTGCAGTCATGCATGTGAAACGAGGGGAGATTGTGGAATCCGTGGGCACACAACTCTCGGATTCCATGCACCTTAGATCCCTCTCTTCAGCCGAAACCTACAAATACTTGGGTATGTCGGAAGCGTTAGGCATCAATGCTACCGACATGAAACAATCGCTGAAGGAGCGCTTCTTTGGCCGCCTGAATAAAGTGTTGAATAGTTTTTATCAGGCGGAAACAAGGTGCGCGCCTTCAACGGATGGGTCATGCCGGTTTTGATGTACTCTTTCGGCATACTCAAGTGGACTCAGACGGAACTTGACGCCCTGGATAGGAGGGTCCGTACATTGCTGACCGCAAATCGGATGCATCACCCACGGTCATCGGTAATGAGACTGTATATCCCACGGAAGTGCGGAGGCCGAGGCTTTCTTAATGCTAAGTCCCTGCACAACCGTGAGGTATGCAGTCTCAGGGAGTACTTCTTTAAAGCCGACGTGGGGATGCATCGAGATGTGGTCTCAGTGGACAAGGGCCTCACCCCGCTCTCCTTAGCGAACGAGAACTGGCGCAAACCTGTAGTACTAGATACTAATGACCGTAAGAAGGTATGGCAGAGCAAGGAGCTTCACGGGCGCTTCTACCGGGCTCTATATAGAAAGAAAGAAAGAAAAAGCATTTATTAGCCCGCACAGGACGAAACACACAAATAACAACAAGGTTTAATATTATTACAAAATAAAAAAATAAGAAACGAATCGGTCCTGTACGATGACCGGATGTTCGGTGACCTCTTTGGGGAAACCGAAGGTTTTGTCTGTGCGATTATGGACGAAGTTATGATGACGAACAACTACCGGAAGTATATTGTGAAAGACGGCACGGTTGACATTTGTCGGGCATGCCACCGGCCGGGAGAATCAATCCGACACATTATCTCTGGGTGCTCTCGTCTGGCTAACGGAGACTACTTGCATAGACACAACGTTGTAGCTAGGATTATCCACCAGCAACTTGCTCTAAAATACAGGCTTGTGGAATCGGAAGTACCGTACTACAGGTATGTGCCCGACCCAGTTGTCGAAAATGGCAACATCACATTGTATTGGGATCGATCTATCATTACTGACAGGACTATTGTTGCCAATAAGCCTGACATAGTGGTGATAGATCGATTAGAGCGTCGCGCAATGATTAATGATATAGCGGTTCCGCATGACGAGAACCTCGTGAAAACCGAGAAAGATAAACAAATTAAGTATCTTGACTTGGCTCGCGAGGTTGTCGACATGTGGGATGTGAATACAGCAGTCATTGTGCCGATAGTCGTTACGGCCAATGGACTCATTTCCAAGAGCCTCGACCAACACCTAAGGAGGCTCTCGTTGGGCAGCTGGATCAAGGGCTTGATACAGAAAGCGGTTCTCCTGGACACGGCGCGTATAGTCAGGAGATTCCTTTCTCAGGAGCCCTGACCACCGGTAGCTTGGACCCTATTCCCGATACCGGTGGGCTACTATTTTTTATATTTTTAAATGTTTTTATGTTTTTTTTTTACTAATATTTAAAAATATAATACAATATGTAAATAAAATAAATAAATGAGAATAATAATAATATGTGGGGACATTTTCACACACGGCCATCTGACCCCAAACTAGGGAGACCCTGTACTATGGGTGTCAGACAGCTGATATACATACACAAATACATTTTTTTTGTAAATACATACATATATAGATAAACAACACCCAGACACAAGGCAAACACAAGTGCTCATCACACAAATGTTTACCCTGGGCGGGAGTCGAACCCGCAACACGCTACGCAGCAGTCGATCGCTCAGCCACTGCGCCAACCGTGTCGTCAACAAAAACTATAATAATACTATAAAATAATTCCATCAGTTTAAATTTAAATAACCTAATTGTATACCAAGCATGTCATTATGTTATGATTAAATATGTTAAATTACTATTATGCTACCATCGTAAGAACTTTTGTAACCATATTTATTTGCAAATAAATCCAAAGATTCCAAACAAAGTCAACACTTTGGAATTTTATACGAATAGGGTATTACACCCATTTTTGAAAAGTGTCTCAATGACATTCTGTAGTGCTAATATACTACCAAAAAAAAAACACAAAATTATTATTCAATCGATAAATGCCATAAAAATGCATCTAAATTTTAAATTTTCAAATTTCGCGCGTAGTTCGACGAATTCGCCTCTTACTGGACGCCATATTGCTCAGCGTAATTGACGTCAGTTCGTTTTGTATCAAATGAGCTCATATTAAAAAATATGATAATTGTATATAATTTAAAAATAATTAAAAGCATATTTTGTAATAGGTGTAATAATGAAAAAATTACGTTAGTTACGAAAATTATAAAAGTACAAAGCCTATATTACGCCAATCGGTTGACTGACAGTTGACACTTTTTTGTTTACACAGCCGAACGGCGTAATGACATGGGCGCTACTATTTCACGGTGTTTTATAACAGATTAAAAATACTGAACTTCTACTTTAAATTGCATTTAAAAATTTGTTTTGTTATTTTATGAACTAAAACTTATATTTTCCGACTGCTTTAAGCCTAAACTGTCTCAATAACATATTTATAGATTTTTTCTCGTATACAGTAAAATACCCTATTATTGAGATGAGAACAGGACATCGTCTGTCGGGTTAGCTAGTATATCACTTAAAGTCACTATGGCTAACTAAATTAAAATATAGCTCAGGCTATTTTTGGGCCCGGATCGATTGTTTGACGAGGCCGCATTGCTCAGACTGCATCAGTTAGTAATTCAGTAAATAATATTTAAATACAGATCGAGGGATACATGTTTGATCACAGTTTATAGTAAACTTCAAACTTTTACACAAGTCACCCTGTATCTATGCTATATAGGGTGACTGGTAATTAGTGTACGATACTTAAACACGTGATTGTGTTCAAGATAACAAACAACTTTCCCGAAGAAAAAATGTTTTTTGTACTGGTTCACTTTTATCACAATAACAACACAGCCGTATGAAATTCACGCGCGCGCACGCCTGTGACCTAAAGTGAACCAGTACAAAAAACATTTTTTCCTAGGGAAAGTTGTTTGTTATCATGAACACAATCACGTGTTTAAGTATCGTACACTAATTACCAGTCACCCTATATAGGCTCAGATTATGAAACAAAAGGCAGATAGACCGCGCGGAACACTGAGAGTGAAGCCAAAAAAGCAAATACAATTTCAAAAGCGATAACCTACAATCTCGAGATTGTATTCGCTTTTGAATTGGTATTTGCATTTTTATTTGTTTCTTTTAACGATAACATTTTGGCCGAGTACCTGATGCACTTCTGTATGGAACAGCTGATTTTTTTTCGCGCTGTTTGAGTTTTATTTAATTGGATACAAGGTTTAGACTATGACCAAACTGAAAAACTGCTACCCTGAATACACTCCATTTTAAGAATGTAATGTAATAAATGTACATCATACTCACGTCCACACATAAATTATCGAAAAACACAACACATATTCCTACATCCACACTACACACTAACACTCCACATATAAACACATTCCATCTTTTCTTTTTGTTGTAACTGCTTTTATTTTTGCGTTCGTGACAGCTATTGGGAGAGGACACTGACTCCTGTCACACTGGTCTTTGAACCTACCTCAGGAGTCAGGGACTTCATAGGGCTTGTGTATTTTTTATGTGAATAAATTATTATTATTTAATTATTTATTTGTTAGGTTCGTCAACAATTGTTTACACATACATACAGCGACAAAAAATTTGATGCATAAAATAAATTAACAATTAATTAAAGGCAAACACCACATCACACCACAAAGCTAACTTACTAAGTGACAAGCGCTAATTATTTACAATTCATAACAATTGCATGAATATAAAACATGAGATTGATAAAAAAAAACAACATTGACAATATTGGTAAAATTGATAATATTGATAAAACTGGTAAAATTAATGAAATGTACAAATTGGCAAGTGATAAAACTGATTTAAATTGGTAAATATGGATATATAAAATTGACAAATTGGTAAAACATAATACATTAATTAAAATGATATAAATTACAAAAAAAATAATGATAAAATTGACAAAAGTGGTAAAAATTATAAAGTTCATTCAGGTTAGGTTAATAACATTGCAAAACATAATTAAAAGAGTTGGCTCCATAATGAAAGTCGTTCAGGTTCGTGGTCTGAGTCACTCCTTAAAAATTTACTTATTAATTGAATTTCACCCTGTATAAAATATAGTATTCATCAAAGCAAATAAAAATTTTACTTAGACCAAATTAGAGACAAATAATTTCTGGGCCTCAAGTCTGCTATTACAATAGTGTCAGAATGGTCTATCATTGATTTCATAATTGTTGATTTTGACAAGTTTGGTAATCTCATATTATAATAGCGTCATTATGACTTTCCAATGGTCAACCACTGACACGCCATTGAAAGAAATGATGTAGAATGGTGATCTCGTACAAAATGACAACTGAATGACTGAATAATACGGTAATCTGCTAAAATTTTGTCAGTTTCTTTGATCAGAGACCTACCATTAGAACGTCATTGTGCAGTCATTGCTTTTAATTCGACCGACCAATGATCGACCATTATGAATTTAGCAGAGTACGTTGTTTAAACAGATTAACATCATGACGGTACCTTGTCAATATATTTAAGAAAACATTATGCATGTTCGAAAAAAATCTTCATCTTTTTAATAAAATAGGTGACAGACATAATGTTTATACTAGAAATAGGAACAAATTAGATCAGCCAAGCTTCAGATTCTCAAAAGTACATACGTCTTTTATGGGGTACTGTGTAAAATGCTATAATAAAATACCACTTGATATTCTACAATTGAATGAAAAACAATTTAAAACATGTATTAAACGCACACTATGTAGACAAGTATATTATAAGTTAGAAGATTACATCAATGATAAAGATGCTTGGCTGAATGCAGGTCCTGCTCCACAGCCAGTTTAGGGAATTTCCAAATTGGAAGAAAAGGATGTTTCCTACCCCTTTTTCTATTGACATGAGTAACGAGTATCGTTATTATTATATATAGATATTTTTAAATTATTAACTTAACACACTTCATATGATAAAATAATATACATTGGAAACCTTAGTTTTGTATAATTTAGCAGCATTATTTCAATTTTGTAAATGTGAATACCATGGAGCCATTTACTAAGTACATTAATACCTTTATGTTTGACAAAAATTAACATGGCGGTTGGGAGTATTGTCATGCTCGCTCAAATGTCTCGCTGATGGTGGCGCGTGTGTTGAATCATTCGGCTCCCTTCAAAATGGTTGAGCTGAATGGTGCTGATTCACGCGTCATGTTCGTGAACGGGCGCTGTCAGTAGAGATTGGTCAGCTCTTATCTGCCATGGATTAGATGCCACTTTATCTTGCTTCTTTTTTGTGTTTTGTATTGTTAGATTACCTTCATAGTTTTCACATATAGAAGCAACAAGAATCATGTAACCAGACTTTGTAAAAACTTGATTTAAAAGAGTGTCCGTGGAGTTTCTTGCTCGTTCTTCTCCATAGAGACCTACCTACGTTTTGGAACGAGCAACTAGCTTCAACTCTCTGACTAACTGACCGACTCCTTGACAATTCAAAAGTGCCTGTAAATGGTTTAATTGAAATAAATGCTTTGACTTTGACTTGACTTTGACTTTAACTTTACGAACTTTTATCAAAATGACAATGGGATCGTGTTGGAATGACAAAATTATAAAAATAGCAGACTTGGCCCCCTGGACTGTTTCACCTAACTTTTTGAAGTAGGTCTTTTTAATATGCTTATTTTTGTATAGTATATTCCTCAACTAAACTTAAATCTAGGTGACTGACCACCTTAACGATAAACTTCAATTTTTTTACTAAACTAAGTTGTTCTAGCAAAAATTCAGAACTTGGTTGGTTTAAAACTTTTCTAGAACAGTTTTTTTTGCATATTTTGAGCTTAGACTCGCTGCATTCAAGTAGTTTCGTAGTTAATTTTGTAGTTTTCAATGAATTTTAATTAAAAACCTTGCTTGAACTGAAAATTGTACTCAATATCCTTACTAATTCATACTCCATGCTTTTAATATTATAAATGCGAAAGTTACTGTGTCTATTGCCCAGGGTAAATATTTGTGTGATGAGCACTTGTATTTGCCTTGTGTCTGGGTGTTCAAAGTCAAAGTCAAAGTCAAATCATTTATTTCAATTAGACCATTAAAAAGGCACTTTTGAACGTCATAATAAAAAAAATATATAGTTGATTCTAGTTATTTATGTTTATGTTGTTTATCTATACATGTATGTATTTAAAAATGTATTTGTGTATGTATATCAGCTGTCTGACACCCATAGTACAGGGTCTCCCTAGTTTGGGGTCAGATGGCCATGTGTGAAAATGTCCCCACATATTATTATTATTATTATTGCGTTTCCACGACTAAACGGCTGAACCAATTTTCAAAAAATTTGTATGGAGGTAACTTAAACCCTGGGGAAGGACATAGGCTACTTTTTAATCTGCGACTTCGTCTGCATCCGCGATTGTTTTTGCGCTTTCAACCTTGGTGTTACGCGTGTGGCAGTGATTCACATTATATTCATGGTTTTTTTTATTTTTTTTAGGTTAAGTGGTTAGAATAGGAATACTAACATAAGGGGTAAGGAGTATTCAGTTACTTTCTTATTGTGAACAGCGTATATGCACTATACCCTGTTCACAATAAGATTAGACATTTACAAAAACCTTTTTTACAGTCCGTTCAACCGATTTTGACTCATATTGCGTTGAAAGCATGACAAATGGCAACTGCAGTAAACAGTTGTTATTGTAACCACTTTTTTGCCTCTAATGTCATCCTTAAGCCCACGGAATAGAAGTCAAAATCGGTTAAAGGGACTGTAAAAAAGGTTTGTGTTTATGTCTAATCTTATTGTGAACAGGGTATAGTCCCGCTATCCTCGACCCAAAAATATCTACTAAAAAGTTTCGCTATGCACGAAAGTTTTGGATTCTATTTAAACAATGGAAAGTACAGCTGGAAAGAAAAGTGTTAGAATTCAAGTTTTAACGAAGTTTATAGACTTCGTTATTAAATCCTATTTAACTAAAATTTCTTAAAAATGCCAAAGTGGTTTGTTACGCACGGTTGGACGACTCGGGATAGAATTTGTTACACTACACAGGTTGTTGAAATCCTGAATGAACATATTTTTAGTCGCGGATCATTGTTATGCTTACCCTGAAAAAAACATTTTGTCATATGCATCTTATAACGAGCGCGAAACTAGAATTTAATGATGATTTAGAATATGATAACATAATATATTTGCATACTGACGCCACGGTTGGCGCAGTGGCTGAGCGATCAACTGCTGCGCAGCGAGTTGCGGGTTCGATTCCTGCCCAGGGTAAAACATTTGTGTGATGAGCACTTGTGTTTGCCTTGTGTCTGGGTGTTGTTTATCTATATGTATGTATTTACAAAAAAAAATGTATTTGTGTATGTATATCAGCTGTCTGACACCCATAGTACAGGGTCTCCCTAGTATGGGGTCAGATGGCCGTGTGTGAAAATGACCCCACATATTATTATTATTATTATACTATACTCCATTTACAATAGCATTAGACAGAAGTTAAAAAAGGTTCTTTTTAATGTACACTTTGTATCACAAGTAATAAATAAACTTGTTAAAGTTACGATAGAAATCGAATTTATTATAATCTATTTTTACAGTAGCTAGTGTGTATTTGTAACCATTTTAATAGTTTGTCTTCTAATAATATGTGGCTTTCATTTAATTGTATAATTAATTCCAATTTAAAATTACAGTGTCAATGGTAAAAACCTAACAGAAGCAGGTATAAACAATACCCGGAACGTTATTCGTTTCACTGTAATTCTACCAAATTTAAAATGTTACCTAATCTTTAAAATACTTTTATTCTGTTTATATTATTATACGTCCATATTTAGTACTATCTTAGATCAATTTATCAAAATTATGATAAAATGAGTTTAATTAAAATTGTTTTAACTTATCTTTGAAATAAAATGTTTTGCACTCCTGCTTCTATGAGCCTCTTTTTTCTAATGCTATTGTAAATAGGGTATAGGTCTTCTTATTTTGCTTTTCAAATGGTTAAGTAAACAAAATTTACACTGTAACAGTTTTCTTCATCACTGTCCGGGATTGTGATTTCATATATTAAAAGTACACTCTGTAAACAAGCATATTACAGTTTAGAGGATTATATCCATAATAAGAATGCTTGAAAACATGCTGGTCCGGGCTCCATAGGACAATCTACAGTCTAGACAAAATCAAACGGATTGCTAATTAAAACTACTTAATTTATACTTAGTATATACATTATATTTAATTCTTGCTTTGGGTCACACACTGGTTCATAGGTTCATAGTTTGTTGAAATGTATGGAGTGGTTGTCTACTTTTACAATAATTGTAAATAATAATATGTGAACACTATGTATCTATGTATACAACTTAGCTGTCATTCTTTATCTTGTAATACTTGGTACATACTTCAATATAGTGTTTTTATGCAAGGTCCATCGTATTCACGTATAGTTATATAACTGTTAACTGTAAATGCAAAATATTGTACACATTTTTTTTAAAAGAGTAAGTATGGAGTTTCTTGCCCATTCTTCTCCATACGAAACTACCTTTTGGAATGGGCAACTAGAATCAACTTTATATTTTTTTATTATGACGTTCAAAAGTGCCTTTTTAATGGTCTAATTGAAATAAATGATTTGACTTTGACTTTGACTTTGACTTTGGGTATTTTTCAAGTCAAGCATAGCGGGACTAGTGCATAGCGAAACTAACCGGGAGTATTGTTACTAACACCTTTCCTCTAATCCTTGTTACTTTTTAAAATAAAGATTATAATAATTATTATTTTATACCCCAAGAAAAGTCATATACCTACTACTTTTTAACCGTTCACTCCAACACAGTTATAAACATCTACATTATCTATTTCGATGTCTACCGGGACTGTCGCATTCGACCTCTGAATTATTAATACGAGCTAAGTGATCATTTCAATAATAATTTGCAGAAAATACGACTCGAATATTAAAGTCAAAGTCGAATTCTCTATTTCATTTCGACCATTAAAAGGCACTTTTTAACCGACTTCAAAAAAAGGAGGTTCTCAGTTCGACCCGTATGTTTGTATGTATGTATGTATGTTTGTCCGCGATTATCTCCCGTTTGGCTGAACCGATTTTGATGCGGTTTTCAGAAAAGTGTTTGTTACATTCTGGAGAAGGTTTTAGTATGCAACAAACATAAATTTATTCAGCGCTTTTTAAAAAAATGCAGCAAATACCGAGAAGACGTTTTCGTTTCTTCGTCTTTCCATCTTTGGAGGACTTTCAATCTCTGTATTAACTGTTTTACCGTTCCTTAATGGATTTGGGTGATAAGGAGGCACTAAAAAGAGGAAAATAATAACTTTTTTGAAAATAGAGAACCGCCTCCGTCATGTGTGTTCTGTGCTAAAGTTATTTATCACTTTTTAGTTTTTTTTTTGAAGTTTTTTGAACGATGATCTTCATCTGCCTAGCCTTTTCCCAACTATATTGGGGTCGGCTTCCAGTCTAACCAGATGCAGCTGAATAACAGTGTTTTACATGGAGCGACAGCCTATCAGTGGGCTAATTCACGTAACTAAAGAAGTGCTGTTGCAGTGCAGTTGCAGTTAAGTTTCGATCAAAACAACGCTTTTCGTATTCTCTACCGCTGTCAGACACGTTCGCGTCAAGTTCGCGTCACGCGAGCGCAATAACGGCATTCTACTGTTGCGCGTCTTTGGTGCGTGCTTCGGAACGCAACATGATCGGTATTCTACTATTCGCTTGACGTCACAAAATGACAGTTAAAAAGCACTAAAAGCTGTACTGTTTTTGTAGGGTATTCTTAGTGAAACTCCTCTTGATTTTTCAGGTTCTTTATTTCCAGTGAGCTGCGTACAGTGCTTTTGCTGTTTTTCGGCCCTACTTATATTGTATCCTACTGTGGTGTACAAGTAGTGGGGGTAATCAAAGATAGTTTTTTGCTTTATGCAATGGTGTGTCAGATATGCTTACATATTTACTAAATTTGACCTTGGTTTAAACCGGTTTGCTCACAACATAAGCCCTTTGTATGTGTGAGTGTATGGGCCTTTTAATGCCTACAAGGTATCGTTTATATTATTTTAGTGAATGCGCGTTCGTTATATGTTATTTTAGCTTATTTTAAAGGAGAATAAAACCAGCCCTAGGTATAATTACAATATTAACTAACTTAAAACCCTACTAAAAACAATCAATTTATTAATCTCCTTATATACATATAATTGAGATTCGTTGATATGGCTGTTCGATTCAGCTGTCGCCAACAGTTTTAATATTATAATAACGTCATACTCAGATTCTATTCAATTATTTAGTAAGTAATATTTTTTCTCTCATGTGGCTACATCATAAGTAAGTTTGGTAGAGTTTGGTTGTCGTACATCGTCGTCGTCGTTCTACAAATGACAGCCGGGACCAACGGCTTTACGTGCTTTCCGAGACACGGAGGGAACTCGGTATGAATCGGTCACCTATCCACAGACCAACCGCGGCAAGAAATATAGTTTCTAGAAAAGTACGTCTAGGAAACAAGGAAAAACCAAACTTGATTTAAAAGAGTGTCCGTGGAGTTTCTTGCTCGTTCTTCTCCATAGAGACTTACATACGTTTTGGAACGAGCAACTAGCTTCAACTCTCTGACTAACTGACCGATTCCTTCATCATCATCATTTCAGCCGAAAGACGTCCACTGCTGGACATAGACCTCCCCCAAGGCGGGGGGTTTGCCATAATCGCCACGCTTGGCAGGCGGGTTGGCGATCGCAGTATGGTTGTTACAAATGTACAGAGAACGCTGCTGCCCATTCTCTGGTAAGTCCCTTAGTAGCCTCTTACGACATCCACGGGAAGATATGGGATGGTGCTATTCTTTACGTCCGACTCCTTGATTGAATTATATTTATTTTCAATTGGAATTTTAACAGTATTTTTAATTAATTACTTAAAATGGCACTTCATTAGTTTTTCATTTATTTCAATTTATTGTTGATTAGGTTTTTGTTTTCAATTTCAATTCTTAATTTATTTTCAATTTTCGATAGTTTATTGCGATATTATTTAGACTAACATAATTTTAAGATAATGTTACTAACAAAATATGGACATTAATGGTCTGAATTAAATGAATTTTATTCTTTTATTTTATAATAAAATTCCAAAGTGCCTGTTCAAATGTTCTAATTGAAATAAATTATTTGATTTTGACTTTGACTGCCAACGGCTATTATTGTCCAATATAACAAGGTCAAAGTCAAAACTTTTATTGCGAACTAAGTGTACAATGTTGATGTTATGTAAAAAAAATAATATTATGTAAAAAAAAAAAATCTGATTATATTTTTTCTTTTCAGCAAGTCGCTATAGGGGTGGATGATATCGAGGCCATTAGTTAGCTATGACTAAGATGAATAAACATAAAGAGTTTTACTAGTATAACTACAACTATTACACTAATGGTACAGTTATCCCATCTCAATGATGAATATATAATGTCATCCCGTTTTTCATCCCCGCGACACATCCCAGAGGATGAACTTATAACATTTGCGGGTTATATATAATTCAGGGGAGGTGACGCACTCTATTTGATGAAATTATATCGATGCTAGTGAAATGAGAAATGACGTGGTTTTTTATACGAAATGTCTTTTAATTCAGTAGCAATTTCGGGTCCCTTCAATATTGTTGAGCTAAATAGTGGCTGAAGTATGTACCAATAGTATGAATTATATTATTATTACGTTTTATTTGTTTTTTTTGGGAATGGCACCCAAGTTATATAATAAATTACCAAATATAATAAAAGATCTTGACAACATGCACCATTTCAAAAAGGCTCTTCTAAATTTGTTAGGCGAGAAAGCTTACTATACAGTCAATGAGTACCTGGAAGATAAATTGTAATGACATTTTTTTTGTTATCATTTTTTGTTATTAATTTCATTATTTTATTCAATTTAATTTACTGTCCTGTTATTTGGTTGAATTTATTTTTATTTTATTTTATTTTTAATTTGTTGCAGATATAAGAATTGATTTTATGTATTAATTTTGAATGTTTTTTTATTTTTTATAAATTATTTTAAATTTTATTAAATTATAATCAGAATATTTGTATGCCGGTGGCGGCAAGACATAGTGCTTATTTTATTTATTTTGACATCTTTTCTTTACCTATGTTCTACAAATAAAAAATCTTTGTCTTTGTCTTTGTTTCCTAAAACATAAACACTAAAGGTGACACTTCGGTTCAATGCTCGTAACTTCTGTTCTGCAGTATGGAATTATATATGAGGAGTCTACCAATGTAATATTAGTAATGACGGCTTAGAAAACAGGAATATTGTAAGCTTGTTCTCACTTTATAAAAACACTAGCTTTGCCTATAACTTTGCCTGTGTAAACTTGAGAATTAATGATTATACGACAGGGCAGCCCGCGAAATTCAAATATGTTTACGTTTTTTGCAATTTCCAGTTCAGTAATCATCATCATCATCATTTCAGCCTAAAGACGTCCACTGCTGGACATAGGCCTCCCTAAGGGGGGGGGGGGAGGAGGGTTTGCCGTAATCGCCACGCTTGGCAAGCGGGTTGGCGCTCGCAGTATGGTTGTTACAAAGGCACAGAGAACGCTGCTGCACATTCTCTGGTAAGTCCCTTAGCTCCAGCTCAGTATTAATAAATAAATAAGAATAGCATTTATTTATCTCTAACCTGCTAAATACATGATTTTTAAAATCTAGGATTACCACTATCAACAACCAGGTCACGTTGTCTTTTGACATAGGCCTCCTTTAATTCCCTCCATGTGTTTCGGTCCAGCGCCATTTTTCTCCATCCCTTTGGCAGATCGTCCTCCCATCTTTTTATTTGTCTTCCTCTTTGTCTCTTCCTATTTCTGGGGTACCATTCCGAGACTTTTCTTCTCCATTTCTCTGTCTTGTTCCTCCACATATGTCCCGTCCATCTCCATTTCAGCGTTCTTGTTTTAACTCTCACGTCTGCCAGTTTGGTGACATTCCTAATTTTTGTGGCTTTCCATTTGTCTCGTAGCCTTCGTTGCATCATACTTCTTTCCATGCCCCTTTGATATTACATTCAGTGTGGCAGCTCAGTATTAGTACAGTATAAATATTAGTACTTAGCTACCGAACAATAGCGACACGCCCCGCCTTCCTCCGAAACACTATTCCTCACCTCTTCCCGCGTCGAACGTGCTCTCGAAACTGCTTTTAGTTCTCGCGGCGCGTAGACACGCACACATACGCACGTATTTGTACAGTCTGTTATTTTGGTAGTAGTGAAGGTAATTAAATCGTTTCGTTTGTGTGCAGTGTATTAGGTGGTATTGTAATAAAAAAATTATCAAGTTATAATATGCTTGTACACGTCATATTTTCATTAAATAGACACATTTACGAGCTTTCCTAACTTGGAGAGTTGTGTTGATGATTTAAATTAATTTCTGTAAATTAATTCCTGTTGTAAGAGCGCAGGCCGGATAGCACGGCACGCCAGCATTAATGACATCATCCGTCGTGCTCTTGCCTCCGCCGGCGTGCCAGCTGTGTTAGAACCTAATGGCTTGGCACGTGACGATGGTAAGAGACCAGATGGAATGACCATAATGCCGTGGAAGTTGGGTAGACCTTTGGTGTGGGATGCAACTGGTGTCGACACCCTTGCGCCATGGGGCCCGAGTGCTCACCTTGTTTTTAGGGACATTGCAAAGCGGCTGGTCGACTCTTCACGTGACCAAAGGGCTGGCCTTTTCTTGAGCCAAAGAATTAGCATTGCCATTCAACGTGGTAATGCTTTGGGCACTTGTCCCATTGAGAGCGATGCGGACGAGTTTTTTGATGCCCTGTGAGCATTGTACATATTATGTGTTTATATTTATTTTTAAGCTTTGTATATAGGGTGACTGGTAATTAGTGTACGATACTTAAACACGTGATTGTGTTCATGATAACAAACAACTTTCCCGAAAAAAAAATGTTTTTTGTCCTGGTTTACTTTAGGTCACAGGCGAGCGCGCGCGTGAATTTCATACGGCTGTTGTGTTATTGTGATAAAAGTGAACCAGTACAAAAAACATTTTTTCTTCGGGAAAGTTGTTTGTTATCATGAACACAATCACGTGTTTAAGTATCGTACACTAATTACCAGTCACCCTATATATTATATTTAATTATTATTAATAAAAATATATCCAAGTGTGAATTTCTGTAAATGCATGTTTGATACGCCCGCGAATATTTTTTAATTACAATACAACTAGATACTGGTCTGAAAATTGCAAAAACCGTAATAATATTTGACCCTGGCAATACTAAATTATCCTACGGGAACACAAAAGCTACTGTGGCTTTTGTTATGTTTATTGTTTCTTATTGCCACTGACTTCCTAAACTAACGTCGTATGTGTTCTGTCTATCGGAATCTCAAGAATTAAAAAAAGGCTTATGTTTAACGAACCTCCAGATATAGTAAATTACCTTCAAAAATATTAAATGATCACCAACATTTAACCAAAGTATTGTTGAAATGTATGAGTTTGCAACAGTTGAGACTTGTTGAGTTTGTTTAACAGCGATTTGGTTCTGGCACTCGGTGGCCGCTGCTGCGGCATGCTCGCTCCGCTCGCTCGCCTCGTGCGTCCCCTACGCACGTCATAGACCTTTTTTTTTTGGTACGGGGTGGAAAACCCTCATGGATGTCCTCCGCCCTGGGGCAGGCGGAGGGGTCTGTCAGACTCTTACTGACTAAAACCACCCCGGTGTTCCATCTCACACCTACGTCGGGGGTCGCGGGAACTGGAGATACTTCCGCAACCCAGGGCTGGTGCCGGCCCGCTACGGCGGGCCACTTCTCTGGTCAGGGGGGGGGAGTGAGGAGTTAGACTCCCCCCCGGACGTCTAAGAGGGGCGCGCGTGGAACACTACGCGCCGCCACCTCGGGTCCTGGTGTATGTGGGGGGCGACAGACGTCCCCGAGTCTGCCGCCCCTGGACCCATTTAGGGGGGCCGGAAGAGGGCGTTATCCGCCCTCCGCCGACGCCCGGTGCGCCTGCTGCGGGCTGGGTGGGAGGTTGAGATATCCCTCTCCCTTTCCGCAGCCTCCTTCTGCGATATGACACTTTCGCAGAAGGAAACCACCACGTCCCAGGACTCTGCGCTACCGACCATCGACTCGACCACGGTAGACAGCGACAGGTCACTGCCTACTTCTGAGACGAGAGCACGGCGCGGCTCCTCCCAAGGGGGTCATAGACCTAACCTAACCATGTCGGATCCGCTCCAGGGGGGACTTAAGGGTTCTAAGGTTTGATGATCATTTACTATTTTTGGTGGTCATTATATTTATTGCCTTAAAAAAATAATAAAAAATTTTGATTTTTCACATGGCAATGTCAATTGTCACCTGTCAAATCAAATTACGAGATCTGTCAACCGCTTCAGAAAAATTAAACAGTATCAAGATCGTTTAATCGAATTTCCCCAGTATTGCACACAACGAATTCCTTTTCCCCTTTTGCCATGAGATTCACTCTTCTCTCTCTCACTTTTAAATAGGTCTACCGACCTATAAAGTTATTAATGACTTTTAGTTTTTGAAGACGGTTGTCTTTTTGTGATATTGTTTTTATTTTCTGCTTTTTAGTACCTACTTCTTATCATTTATATCTCTTAAGTCATTCACTGCCGGGCCAAAAATGTTGAAGGTAAAACCTCCACTAAGGTCGGTCACCGGTGACCTGACATGGCGTTCAACGTGTTAAGAAGCGGTAACACTAAATAACCTAATACTTATTATACGTATTAGTCCTTATCTCAAAATCTGCTAATCCGATTTTGATGAAACTTGCACTGTTCTAAGTTGAAGTAAATGTAAGCCAGTGACATTTCGTTATCTACAGAACCATAAATAATCTAGAACAACGTCAAACATTGTCTGTCTTCATCTATTGTCTATGCAAATGTCATCGTTACGTTATCTTGGAACTTCATGACTCATTCATATCGAAGACTGACTTCAAGTGGACTTTGAAAGTCAAGAAGCTTCGTAACGTAGTCGCAAGATATCTTGCACAATCATTGAAAACAATGTAAATTAAAAAATATCCATTGTAACTTCGGTTGTTAGTGTGAATATGGATGGCTATGCAGCTCCGGAGCGAATTTCGAATCCAATCTTAAGAGGAAATACCACGGGCTAGAGAATTGAAAATTAGGTATTTGTAAAATCTATTGCTGTCGCGCGATGCCCGAACACGAACCGCAGAGCGCAATAGAGACAACTGCAGCTTTGACCGAAAATACCTATTAAAAGTACACAAAATCAATGATTCGTAGTCCCCTGATTTCTTCTCCAAAACTTAACCGATTTAACTGCTTTTTTCATAAAAAAATAAAGAAAGGCTTTTGCCGTGTTTCTGTGTTTTCTATTTTTTATATAATCAAGTCAAATTTGTTTTCTGAATGTTTGAACACAGCGGAAAATCATGCCAATTTTTTAGGTTTTTGAATATTCATATCTCTTTTAATAATAAATTTATGAGAAAAAGGAAAACATAGGGACATGCCAATAGTAGCCATGGATATTAAAAAAAAATTGATCTACTGGCATTATCCAGGGAGGAAACAGGGGACTAAGTTTGTATGGAAAAACGGCCCTTGTGTTTCCTCTTAATAGAGACTAGTCAAATACAGAAGAGAAGATATGATAGTGCACAAGTGTGTGCGCAAACACAGATGCACTCCCTCTTCCCTCACTCTCATAGTCCGGTGGGACGACAATCCGACACGACCGGAGAGAGATCAGGCGCACGTGTTTTCCGAGGCACGGCGTTGTCTCAAATCAATTCATTTTTATTGTGATAGGAAGGTGTAGGTACATAATACAGATGGTGTTGACAATCATGTCTCGGTATCAATTTCCAAACTTGAGAATGAAATGGAAATACCCAATGACACTTACCCTACAATCGAACTTAGGACTTGATTAATTTTATTCAAAAGCGCAATTAAATGATTTTATTGAAATTAATTAATTGACTTTGACTTTGACTCTGACTCTGACTCTGACTCTGACGCTGATCTGATCTAACTTAAAGGATCTTCTTTTAGGCCATCTACCTTAAAATTAAATTCCATTAAAAGAAATCATACTTGCACTTACATATACACCCCCTCTCACGCATACACACACACACACATACATACACATCTATACACACTAGCACGCACGCACACACACACACACACACACACACACTAAATTGTAAACGAGAATAAGAATTTTATTTTATTTAGTTTTAAATAATATACAATTGTAATATAAACTACTACTTTTACTTTTGATTTTATTCAACGAAGGAAATCTTATATATAAAAATGAATCGCTAAATGTGTTGGTAAGCGCATAACTTGCGAACCGCTTGATCAAATTGGATAATTATTTTTTTATAATATTCCTTGAAGTACGAAGATGGTTCTTACGGGGAGAAAAAAAAAAAAAAACTTGTAGGGGTAGGGTAGGCGTAGGGTAGGTGTAGGGTAGGTGTACGGTAGGTGTACGGTAGGTGTACGGTAGGTGTACGGTAGGTGTACGGTAGGTGTACGGTAGGTGTAGGGTAGGTGTAGGGTAGGTGTAGGGCCTACCCTACACCTACCCTACCCCTACAAGTTTTTTTTTTTTACACCCCTAACCCCTACACCTATGTAGGGTAGGTGTAGGGTAGGTGTAGGGCCTACCCTACACCTACCCTACCCCTACAAGTTTTTTTTTTTTTACACCCCTAACCCCTACACCTATGTAGGGTAGGTGTACGGTAGGTGTACGGTAGGTGTAGGGTAGGTGTAGGGTAGGTAAATAGGCAGGTAAGTAGGTAGATAGCGACAGGACAACGTCTGTCGGGTCAGCTAGTATTTAATAAAGATATTGTTTGTAAATGTTGTAATATGTCACAAATATTGGCTTGTGGCATTGCTGCGGAGGGACACTGATCTCTAAGACACAGGGACCCCCCTAGTTTGGAGATCAGGGTTTCAATGTATTGTGTACAGCATAAGCCTTTTATAAAATATCATTGTATTTATAGTACGTAGGCTTTCTTTTTCAATAAACATTATTATTATTTCTCGGTATATTTAAAATATCTCACATTCATGTATGAGTCGAAATCGGCACGGGCCGAAGCCAAGTGCATTGTGTACTAAATTAGGTATTTAAAAATTTGCGGGTTAACCTGCATGTATTCAAAATAACTGCTTTTTGTAGCAGAAGGTAAGTAGATGGACTAATATTCAATGAGTTAAGGCTATTGTGTAGGGTTTTTGGGATGACTCCTGTGCTGGATAGTATGATGGGGATAGTTTTGATGTGTGTAACATTCCACTGCGTTTTAAGTTCTATTGACAAATCTGTGTATTTTGCAATTTTTTCCGTATGTGTGCTAGTAAGGTTATGAGTGTTGCAAATTGTTATGTCTATTATGTACACTAATTTCTTTTGTTTATCTAACATAGTAATGTCTGGTCTATTATTGTAAATTGTTTTATCTGTACTTATTGTCCTATCCCAGTACAATTTGAAATTATTGTTCTTTAACACTGCTTGCGGTTTGTATTTATAGTAGGGGACTTTGTCTGTAATTAGTTTTGCTTGAATTGCTAATGATTGATGAACTATTGCAGCAACTTGATCATGGCGATGTTTATAATCGGTTTGGGCTATGGCTCTACATGCACCTGTGATGTGTTGGATGGTCTCGGATGCACCATGGCATCGTCTGCAGGAGTCATTGTAGTTGGGTCTGCGAATCATGATTTTTTTTATTATTATTATTATTATATCATTATTAACTTGACATGACTTTGACTTACAGAGTTCAAATTTGTCATACATTTAGACCGTGTAGGTTAGCTTTTAGTTACAAACGTTTCTGTATTTACTCCAAACATTTCCGTTTTGTTTGTTGTTTAAATAAATAGTGAGCGAACCTGCGGGTCCAACTAGTGAATAAATATAAATGTAGTTTGTGTAAATTGTCACTGAATACAAAATGTATTACAGTATCAAGTGTGTGGTGATAATTGGGTACTTTATTTCAAGAGCCAACTCTCTAAATAATAGTTTAAAAAAACTAAAAACACGCTTTTTATAGAAAACCAAACTAAAAAATAGAAAATAAATTTTAATAAATTGTTTTATTTTAAAAAAGCGTGGGGTGCTTTTTAAGATATTATCAAAATGATAATCACTCTACTCATATCTGTCAATAAAATATTTATAACTATTGACACCATGCACCCCACGCTTTTTTTAAAATAAAATAATTTATTAAAATTGATTTTCTATTTTTTAGTTTGGTTTTCTATAAAAAGGGTGTTTTAGAGTTTTTTTTTTTTTTTAATGATTTTATCAAATTAGTGTATTGTCATCGGTCCTCGATAAAACTATAAAGTTTGAACGAAATCTGGCCGTTTAAAGTGGGTCAAAATCGCGCCCAAAGAAGTCGGTTACAAACAAACATACAAACATACAGGTGAAGCTAATAAAAAGCTGGTAAAAATACACTTTATATCAACCCTGAAAGCCCAATTAATTATTAATTAAATGTAAACTTTGATTTTTACTTACTTTAAACTCAAAATATAAATCATTTGGGTAATTGGCAAATGAGTGACGTCACATTTGACTATTGCCATAACTAAATAATTATGAGGGAAATAAAATGTATGTCAGTTGATTAGTTGTGTCAAACGCCCAATTGCTAAAGTTCTATGTATATTTCAACGTTTTTTGACGTAAGCAAGTTAGTTTTGTTTGTGTGTTTTGTTTTGTGTGCAGGCTCGTGTGTGTGGGCGTGCGTTCGTATTCGTGTGCGTTTGTGCGTTCGTGTGTGCTTTCGCGTGTGAACGTTCGTGTGTGTGCGTTCGCGTGTGCGCGTTCGTAAGTGTGCGTTCGTATGTGTGAGTTCGCGTGTGTGCGTTCGTATGTGTGAGTTCGCGTGTGTGCGTTCGTATGTCTGCGTTCGCGTGTGTGTGTGTGCTTGCGTGTGTATAGATATTGAAGTTTGTAAATGTTACTTGTGACACAAAACATAAAGCGACGTACTTTGTGGTTATAACTAAACTTTTAAGACCCGAATTCGAAGTAATTGATACCAATTTCAAAATATTTGTAGGTCACCAGAGAACTTATTCAAAGACCCTCAAAGTACACGAAACATTACTTACAAACAAAATATTTCACTGTAAAAGTGTCCTCCATTTAAAACCCTTATCTAAAAGGACGGTTAAACTTTCTTGTGATATCTTTTATCTTTGTATAAATACATCTTTTATCTTTCGTTTAAAGGTAAAATTGACACATTAAAAACTTTTTTCTTTTTCTGTGAGCGGACGAAGGGAGAGCGTAGGTAGGGCTGCCATCCAAAAAATTTGGTTGTCTGTAAAGTCGGTTTACGGACGATAGTTCATAAAGAAACATAATGCTTAACATATCTATACTAATATTATAAAGCTGAAGAGTTTGTTTGTTTGGTTGAACGCGCTAATCTCAGGATCTACTGGTCGGAATTGACTAATTCTTTTTGTGTTGGATAGTCCATTTATCAAGGATGGTTATAGGCCCATGCGAAGCCGGGTCGGATCGCTATATAACATAAGCAAATAATGGCTTCCGTCGAGGTGGGCGGAGTTTATCGCTTGGGCCGATCGTGCCTCTCTATCGCTTAATCCGCTCTCTCGCTTGCACGCTCAGGCGGAACGTGACACTTTTTCGTGCGTGCAGCCGATGTTCGATTTATAAGACGTTATCACGTCAAAAGTATTACTTCTAGTTTTAGAGAAAAACGTTGTCCTGTACTGGAAAATTCGTGCGCAGGTGTAGCTGTAGGTGCGTTTATAAAAATATATAAACTATAGGCCATACAAATATATGTTGCGTGCGAGAACAGCAGTGCAATTCTGTAAGAATTCATTCGCGAATTCGAATCCTTTCTCATTTCCGATTTCAGTTACTAGAAGTGAAAAGTATTTGGTTTTCGATTAAATAGTAACGAAATAATAGGAATGGTCCATTTTAAGGACTAAGTGCGGAAACCGAACCCCCCTAACATAGAACATAGATAGTTCGCTTCACCTATGCCAGCGCTTAGTAGCGCTAGTTACAGACTACCTAAACAGTTTTCACCGCAGAATCAGAAGTGGGATCTGAAGTGAGTTCTTACAGAATATCATAGCAGAACCCCAAATTAATCTTATTATAAAGGGTGATTTTTTTGCTGGTATCTTTTTGGCAACACTGTTTTTGACAGATCACGCGTGAATCATGTCTTGTGTCATTGTCAAACTTGTTCAGTTTGGTCTATAATTTAACCATGAATCGACTTACGAACGAACAACGCTTGCAAATTATTGAATTTTACTATCAAAATGCATGCTCGGTTAAGAGAGTGCATCGCGCACTTCTTCCAATTTATGATGATTGGCGATTTTTTTTTGCCCAAAATGGAAGAATTGGACATGCCTGACATGTGGTTTCAACAAGACGGTGCCACATGCCACACGGCACGCGAAACAATGGCCCAATTGAGAGCCGCCTTCGGTGAACAGTTTATCTCACGTTTTGGGCCCGTCAATTGGCCGCCTAGATCGTGTGATCTAACGCTTTTGGACTATTTCTTGTGGGGCCATGTTAAGGCTCATGTCTACAGGGATAAACCAGCAACGATTGACGCACTGGGAGCCAATATTGAAGCATTTCTTCGTGACATACCGGCTGATATGTTGGAGAGAGTGTGCCAAAATTGGGCCTTGCGAATGGGCCATCTAAACCGGAGCCGCGGCCAGCATTTGCATGAAATCATCTTCAAACATTAAATTATATTGATCGTTCTATCGATTCCAATAAAGATTTCATCAAATTTTTCAAATTTTTTGTGTTTTTTTTTTTAAATCAAATCCTATACCTCTTAAAAAATCACCCGTTATAACAATCTTCTGTGCGTGTGTATGAAAGTGAACTCCTCCTAAACGACTGGACCGATTTTGATGAAATTTTTTAAGTGTGCTCTAGTGGATTTGAGAATGGTTGAAATTCACAATTGAACCCGATAGATGGCGCTGCAGTCGAGTTGTAGGACTTTTTTATTTTAAGGACAGGACAACGTCTGCCGGGCCCGATAGTAATAATATAATATTATGATTTAATACATTTCACACACGGCCATCTGACCCCAAACTAGGGAGACCCTGTACTATGGGTATCAGACAGCTGATATACATACACAAATACGTTTAAATACATACGTATATAGATAAACAACACCCAGATACAAGGCAAACACAAGTGCTCATCACACAAATATTTACCCTGGGCAGGAATCGAACCGGTAACACACTGCGCAGCAGTCAATTGCTCAGCCACTGCGCCAACCGTGTCGTCAATTCAAATTAAACCAAAACCAAGCCAATACAAATGTATTACCCAGTAACTAGGCTAACTTCATGTGAAACACTGGTAGGCTGCATCTGGTTAGATTGGAAGTCGACCCAACATATTTGGGTAAAGGATATTCAGATGATGCTCAAACACATAAAACACAAAGGGATTTAGAAACAACTTCTCTTTGAATTCAGTTGAAACTAAACACAATTATTTTGAAATCACATTTCTCTGCGTGCCAACCCTGACGCCCGTTTGAAAATAAGTTATAGACTCGATGCATTTGAAGTGAAATGGTTTTATATTTAATAACCCCAGGCCGGGATATAATCGGCCATTTTAGATTTTATAAATAAACTGACTTCAGCACACGATTTCATCTGCATCACGGAATAGCAAAAAACTTTTTTACAAAAAACACGACTGCCTTCAAAAAGTAAAAAATAACTAAATTCGCAAGTCGGCGGCTTTGGTTTTGCCACCGACTTTAGTTATTTTTTAGGGTTCCGTACCTCAAAAGGAAAAAACGGAACCCTTACAGGATCACTTTGTTGTCCGTCTGTCTGTCTGTCTGTCAAGACCCTTTATCTCGGGAACGCGTGGAGATATCGAGTTGAAATTAAAACCATATACTCAAGTCTACGGTCCCTTGATGCTGTAAAAAAAATCAACCCTCTATGTTAACGTGAAAAAAAGATACGGCCGTTTATGTCGCAAAAAACGCATTTATAATATTAAGTAGATTAAAGTATGGATAGTAGGTATGGATTAGCACAGAAGTATGGATATGCACCTACATATATGTATGGAACCCTCGGTGGGCGAGTCCGACTCGCACTTGTCCGGTTTTTTACTTTTTAAAGGAGGTTGTCTTTTTTGTAAAAACGTTTAATTTTTCGTTTTTAGTGCCTAGGTACTTCTTATCATACAAATGAATTACGAAAAGGCTACACCAAAAAAATTTGAATCCCTTAATTTTCTAACCTTAGGGGTGGAATATTTCCATGAAATTCATATGGAATAAATTTTGAGGTATACACTATCAATTAAAAAATGAATCATCGAAATTGAACTACATTGAAAAAAGATACACGTAGTGAAACATAAAAAAAATATACGTGTCAAAATGAGAACCTCCTATTTTGAAGTCGGTTGAAAACAAGTGAAAATTATGCGGAAAATATGTAAAATAATAACAATCTTTGTCAGTATTAACTTTGCATGAACAACCAATAAGCTTTTCGTCAAAATTGAATTTGATGTTCAGACAAAATTAAGACTTATTACAACTGACGAAGTTTGTTTTTATCTTATACATTATCACATGAACACAAAAATGCGATAAAAAATATCCTAGAGGTCCAGAGCACTCATAAAAAAAAATTCAAATTTTTGTTTGTCTGATGGTTCTGCTGACTAATCTCCAAAACGGTTGAACCGATTTTGACGTGACTTCACTGGCTGACTGGTTTGATAGCTGATGTTATCAGAAGTAACATAGACTTTTATTTATTTTTTTATAATTAGGGTTATGTGCAAAAAAACCCCACAGTTAACCGAAAATCACGCGGAAAAAGTCGCGGGCATCAGCTAGTTGGTCAGTCGGTCGATCCGGCTCGAAGGACCATGTAGAAACTTAGCTTTTACCAGGTTAGCTGGACTTGATATCGTATTAGAATGGTTATTGGTTTTATCGTCATCATGTCAACCTTTAGAGGCCC
Organism: Charanyca ferruginea; assembly: GCA_947361185.1. Taxonomy (NCBI): domain Eukaryota; kingdom Metazoa; phylum Arthropoda; class Insecta; order Lepidoptera; family Noctuidae; genus Charanyca; species Charanyca ferruginea. Next base: position 17,223,701 of record OX376081.1, read on the forward strand.
ACTGCTGGGCATAGGTCTCCCCCTAGGGGGATCAGCCGTAATCGCCATGCTTGGTCGACGCATGTTGGCGATCGCAGTAGGTGTTATAGTTCTCAGAAGGACGCTGCTGCCCATCCTCTTGACAATATCCCTCTGTCGCCTTCTACGACACCCACGGGTAGGAATGGGGTGGCGCAATTCGCAACCAGCACCACACGGCCAATTGTTATTGGGTGAATGTTACGAAATTATGTGGTTTAGAAAGCTGAATTGAACACTACAGCTTCAAATGGTCAGTACTTAAGGCTTGTATACATGCCAATAACCTTGAGCATTTGGCCCGTACTGAATTTGGGGACGAGTGCGGGGGTGATGTAGACGCAGTCTTTAATCGGACGCATTTCTTATTTATTGTAATAAAAATAATACAAATTTGTAAAAAATAACAAAACCAAATCATTTTCCTTTGTATTGCAAAGCAGTAGATTTTTTTATTTTTTATACTCTTTTGATAAGAAATTAAGGAGTAAAATGGTTTCAGCTCAATGATTTGGAGGTGATTTGATTTTTTTTTCTTAATATGTGATACCGATAGAAAAATTGTGGCAAAACCAAATTACGTGTCATATCATGTAGATTACTAACGATTTTTTTTCAGATGTAATTTCTCTGTAAATGCCGACAAAAAGTGGCTTCATCTGCATGCTTCTTTCAAGCTTTTTTCGAGAGAGCAGCCTTAATTTAGCACTAATAAAGATGATTTGATTTGGTTAGATCTGGTTTGGTTTGACATATGCTATCGCTGAATACGTACTAACGCGTGACACTTTGTGTCGATGCATTTATTTAGTTGTGTAAAGACAAACGTGCTGAGCTGTTCGGTTGCAAGTATTGTTCCAAACAAAAATAAATTTAAAATAACCGAGTCAGCTAAAAGATGTATGTAAGTTCGAATTACATGGGAGTCGAAGCAATCGATCAAATAAGTTCTATCAATCAATGTAATCGAATGTCTATTACATTGATTGACATTCTGTTTAGTACATTACTTAGGCCCAGAATATCTGATTACCACGGCGAAGGAAAACTTCTTGAGGAGACCGTCATGTTCTAGAACTGACAATACAAAGACAACTGCCAACCCACACAAAGTTAAAGAGAAATTGTTTTATTTCAATATACCTATATTAATAAGGCCGTTTTGAACATCATTTAGGCTACGCCACATAATATATAGGGTACAGAAGAACCGGTCCCGCCATCTTTAAAAATAATTACCTAAACTTGCCAGACTCACTAGGGCTGCTACTGTATTGACTCTGTAGGTTTTATTTGTGACAATATGAAATATTGACACTGGTTGGAACTTTTTGCATTTTTTATAACAATATTTTTCTGTTCGTCATGAAATGTCAATGTCTCTCATTTATTCATTTAGACAAAACGTGACAGTCAAGACTGATGTCTGCTTGAAACTGCTTGAGAATTCCTAAGCGTAATGTCAATGTGTGCGTGAGTAAAATGGCGGTTTGTTCTGAGTGGTCTCTCTGCTCGGGCGCGCCCCGTAGCCTTAGGGTGTTACCAGACCAATCGATCGACCGTCGATCGACGGTATCGATCGATGATAGAATGGATGAGTCGACGTCGATAGATAGTTTCTACCAGACCAATCGATCGGTCGTCGATCGACGGCATCGATCGATGGTAGAATGGATGAGTCGACGTCGATCGATCTGCTTGATTATTATTAGTAATAGATTATAGCAGGAGTTAATCGATCAACGTCGACCGATGCCATCGACTGGCAATCGATCGATTAGTTAGTCGACCGGTATCCGTCGATCAGCCAAAGCTACCACACCAATCGATCAACGTCGATCGATATCGATCGATGGCATCGATCGATGATCGATCGATTGGTGTGGTAACACCCTTACATACTTTGTGGCTACGCTCTTTAGGACGTACTTGTACACCAATGTACAGTCACCAGCATAAATATATATACAGATTGCAAAATTCAAAAGCAATTTTTAAATAAATAAATATAAAATGGCAGGAAATGTAACATTTCCATTTTTACTTTTTACAATAACGTTAAAAACAGTCGGATCCACCAGCAAGTGTATCGCAAAGCGGTCGTAGTGATCATTATTTTAATTTTATTGCACCGAAATGTGCCGCGAAACTTTATAGCTACAGGAAAAATGCCAGCGATTGTAGTGAAGGGGCGATCGTGCGATATCGATAGTTTTGTAATTAGGAGATTTTTTTTTCGGTACTGCATCTTGCAAGCTAACCTAGTAGGTTGTTGGCTGCTTAACCAGACTTTCCTGTGGTGCCTTAAAGTGAATTTAAGGCTCCCAGCCAGGGCAAAAAACTTATAAACCAAGCGACTACACGCTGAGGGTACTGTGGCGATTATGATGCATTTGCCATTAGATAATACACTCTATGGTTAGAACATTCGGGATGCTTCTGGAAAGATAGGTGATTCGATTATATTTGAATGATGTAGAATACTTATAGTTTTTATACTATGACAGGAATCTGTCAGACCGTCGTGGTCATGTATTTTACCTCTAACTAATATATTATCCTGTATATATAGTCTTTTGAAAGTTTCTTCTACGTTTAGTTTATAGTATAGAGTTATCCCGGGCATTATAGTACCCCCTGTAGAGGATATACCTCGGTTTAGAGCGTGGCTGGGGGAGAACAGCAAAGGGACTGGCTGCAAAGGATCTTGATTATTCAGGGACTAAGCTACAGGCTCAGCAACGTGGACTAGCTCAAATAACGGCGAATAGAATGAATCGTATGGTGAGTTGCGAGTGAAAGGTTAATGAGTGTGATAGAGAGGAAAGAGTAATTTTAAAGATGTCAAAGTCAAAGTCAAAGTCAAATCATTTATTTCAATTAGACCATTATAAGGCACTTTTGAACGTCAAATAGGAATTATATAATTATACGTGACGATGTACCTTGCATAAAAACACTAGGTATTTGAAAGTGTGTACAAAGTATCACAGATTAAGGAATGACAGACGAAGTTATATGTACATAGATACACAGTGTTCACATATTAATACAAATGTTGAAACAGTAGACGACCACTCCCTAGATTTTAACAAACAATGAATCAGTATGTGAGCCTGAGCAGTGTATAAAAAAGAGTCAGATTTATACTAAGTATGAAATTAGGTATTTTAAATTAGCAATCGGTTCGATTTTGTCTAGACTGTCGATCGTCCGATGGAGCTAGACCAGCATGTTTCCAAGCATTCTTATCTTGAATATAGTCCTCTAAATTATAATAAGCTTTTTTACAGAGTGTACTTTTATGATTTAAATTTTGTTTCACTTAGTTGTAATATATCACTAGGAATTTTGTTGTAGCACTTAACACAGTACCCCATAAAAGATGTATGGACTTTAGACAATCTAAAATATGGTTGAGATATTTTGTCCTGATGGGGATGATAAGAAGAATGGCGTAAGAGAACGATGTGCTTTTTTCGAATAATTTCTGTATTTATATACAAATATTTATAGAATAAAGATTAGCAACGTAAGGGGGAACTTTTCAGTGCCATTTACTATAAAAATAATTGAATCTAGTATTACTATCAATTTAATTAAATTTACACCGATGACCCACAGTAACATAAATTCTTTGAAAGTTTGAAGTTGCTGTGGTATGTTAAATTTGTTGTTTCTTGTTTTTTTTTTGTAACGCTAAGTCAAACTCAAATTATTTATTTTAATAAGACCTATAAAGGGCACTTAAAACGTTATTTTCAATTAAAAAAATAATTGAATCTAGTAGCCCTTACCAAGAGGTATATTTTATAATTATATAATTTTCTCTTATTTTGGTTTGTTGTCGAGAACAAAAATTAGAGTTCACACATAAATATGCCAAAAAAAAATTATAGGTAGGTTGATCAACTTTATCGATACTACGAAATCTCAGCCCGAGGCACATCACTAGTATCCACTAGTCACCGCACTGTCGGCATCTATTTAGTCTGTTTTACAAGCACTTTTAAAATATTTCTTACATTATTTATACTGAAACCAACGAATTGGTTAGTTCCTGAACATTCTTGAACATTTTACTACAAAACAAAAGATTACGCCTATATTCTTGTAAGGGGTAGGTAGAGGTATAGAAGTAACGTAATGATACTGTTGGCGACAATGTAACGGCCCGCTCGTCGACTGCCTAAAGATAGTGCTAAATTCTATTTATTTATCTTAAATTGTTTAGTTAAAAGTATACTTACCTCTTTATTACTAATGTACCTATATACAACCTGTTTATTTAATAAAAAATAGTACAATCGAAGTCTATGCGCATTGCCGCAACCTTTAAACAATTCTAAAAAAGAGGGCCGTCAGATTTGTCAGGTGAAAAAACAGTTGTCGATCGGAGGGATCCTGCAGGGCTCCAAGATTCTATTGTACTATTCAGTTTCGAGTAAATTCCTAGTTTTATTTTAGCGGCCCATCCGTTTAGGATACAAAGTTTTACCACGGATTTTCCCATGTAATAGAGACTGGTCTAATGGTGGCAAGCGGGACTGTGAAGTGTGGGATCTCGGGTCCGATATCCAGGTCAGGTAAAATGTTATTAGATTTTCATTGTTAAGTAACCAGTAAAATAAACTAGTTGATCCATACCTCGACTTCATTTTTATTTTATTTGTAACCGACTTTAAGGAGGAGGTTATTAATTCGGATGTTTATATATTTTTTTTATGTATGTTCGGGCATAACTCTGTCATATATAGGGTGACTGGTAATTAGTGTACGATACTTAAACATGTGATTGTGTTCATGATAACAAACAACTTTCTCGAAGAAATTTTTTTATTTTTTATAACAAAATTTTCTCGATCGTCGTGAAATGTCAATGTCTCTTATATATTCATTTAGACAACACGTGACAGTCGAGTCGTAAGTCTGCTTGAAACTGCTTGAGAATGCCTATAAACGTAATGTCAATGTGTGCGTGGTAAAAATGGCAGTTTGTTCTGAGTGGTCTCTCTGCTTGGGCGCGACGTAGCCTTACGTACTTTGTGTTATTGATCACTTTTTAGATTTGAAGACGGTTGTTTTTTTTGTAAAAAAGCTTTTTATTTTTAGTACCTGCTTATCATCCAAATCCATAAAGAAACGGCAGCACAGTCAAAACAGAGATTGAAAGTCTTGTACAAGGTTCATGTATGTATCATTTTTTTTTTTTTTCAAAAAGTGCTGCATCAATTTCGATAAAATGTATATGGGATCACCCCTGAGGCACGCCCTTTCCATTAAAAAAAATATTTCTAAATCGCGTAACAAATATACAAATATAAAACAGTGAAAGTCAAAGCATTTATTTCAATTAAACCATTTACAGGCACTTTTGAATTGTCAAGAAGTCGGTCAGTTAGTCAGAAAGTTGAAGCTAGTTGCTCGTTCCAAAACGTAGGGTAGATCTCTATGGAGAAGAACGAGGAAGAAACTCCACGGACACTCTTTTAAAATCAAGTTTTTACAAAATACTGCTTACATTATTCTTGTTGCTTCTATATGTGAATCGAAGTGCAGTCCAATTGAGATCCTCTTTCTTTTTGAAGTCGGTTGAAAACTTGCTTTCACTATTAGCTAGGTTAGGTTACCAAGCCGAACCGAATATCAAACTTGACTTGCCCAATAATTGAGAACTCTGCCCCATTCACATACGACCGTCTCGTCTTTCACTGAATGAAATGAAAAAGCACAAAGCTGAAAGGTTTAACAATCAATACACTGAATTGGCTCTCGAAATCACGTCCGCATTGAAATTCAGTCGCATACGGCCTTTGATAAAGCCTGAAAGAATTCCAGTAAAGTGTACTTCAAAATCAATAAAGGTACAGTTAGCAATCAAAAGTTATATTCAAGAAACTATTCACAAAGTCTGACGAATATTACATTATAATAATAAATGAGGACATCACACACACGGCCATCTGACCCCAAACTAGGGAGACCCTGTACTATGGGTGTCAGACAGCTGATATACATACACAGATATATAAATAAATACGTATTTAGATAAACAACAATCAGACACAAGGCAAATAATAATTTTATCATTTGATTGTTTAGTTTTAACCTAAACAATACAATATACAATAGACAAAAACTAGACAAAATCGAACTTATTCTTCTTTTCCAATCGATGGTTTTTCTTTATGCTAGACTACTTGGGCCCAGTAGGTAGCCACATTTATCGAAGCATCAGTGGCGTTTTTAATGTCCTCTAAGGTGCATGTGTAGGGGCACTTTGGGCACTGTAATAAGTGGTCAGGATCACCGCACTCACACTGGGTGTCGGTGGGATCTATTATGCCCCATTTTGCTAGATTGTGTTTGCAGTCTATTGAGCGCTTTCCATACAGGCCACTGCAAATCACTCGAAAATCGTACTGATTGTTAATTCAATCTTTAATTCTTTATATATTATTCTTTATTATGCTTAATAGATTACTCTGGCTCACACACTATTCATTGTTTGTTGGAGAAGAAGTCATCGACTGTATTATTAATTTTAAATATGTAAACACTATGTGTAGGTACATAACTTAGTTGTCATTTCTTAACTTTTGTAAACGCAATTATAGCACACATTTTTTTTTAAAGAGTATGTATGGAGTTTCTTGCCCATTCTTCTCCACACGAAACTACCATTTGGAATGGGCAACTAGATTCAAATTTTATAATAATATGACGTTCAAAAGTGCCTTTTAATATTCTAATTGAAATAAATGATTTGACTTTGAATATGTGCGTGACTCTCGTGTGAATAAATGGTTTTTCATTTTTTCTTTTCTTTCTTTCAAACACAAGTGCTCATCACACAAAATCTTTACGCTGAGCGGAATGTGAACCCGCTACTCTGTACTTCGAGGGCAGATGCACACCTAGGCTACGGAGTCGAATAATAATAATATGTGCGGACATTTTTCACACACGGCCATCTGACCCCAAACTAGGGAGACCCTGTACTATGGGTGTCAGACAGCTGATATACATACACAAATACATTTTAAATACATACATATATAGATAAACAACACCCAGACACAAGGCAAACACAAGTGTTCATCACACAAATGTTTACGCTGAGCGGAATTTGATCCCACTACTCTGTGCTTCGGAATCAGATACACACTACGCTACGGAGCCGAGTGGCTACATAGTGTAAAACAAAGTGTCTTCCCGACGTCTGTCCCTCTTAGATTATTAAAACTATGCATCATCTGCTGAATACTGTTTTACATTTAGCGACAACAAGGGATGCTGTCAAAGCACCCAGGCACATAAGAAATGACGACCTTCACCGTGACTTTAAAATGGAATCCGTCACTACCACAGATATAGATAGACCTTGGCACGATTAAAGCAAGAGCAACTACTTCGCGTGCCTAGTTTCGTGCCTAGCTTACGTACAAAAATCGTAAGTAAAAAAATAAAGTAAACGTTTCCTTCCATCGGTAAGTCATTATGTGATTAATATTATGCGTAATTAATTTAAAAAACAGTTATCTTTAATCTAATACTCTCAGTAATACCTGGTAATAAGGAAATAAGGAATAATAAGGAAAAACAAAACATTCGTATTACATTGTGACGTCCAAAAAATGGCACGCTTGGTTTTCATACAGATCGTGATACTTGCGTTATCTAGGTCTATCTATATCTGTGGTCACCACCATTATCCAAAAATTTACTGAAGCCCACGAACACAGACTTCATCGACACGTGAATGTTGAGGCAATCCAGCTACTAGACAATACAGATTTAGTGCACAGAGTAAAATGTAGGTCGATTCTGTAAAATTCAAACAACAACTCGCATCTCACATCGCTATTCACTCTCACTTCGCATAAGGTTCAAAATGACCTCGATATATTTGACACTTTGAATCTGGTTCGAGTGCGAAGTGAGCGTCGAAGTGATGGGGAAAGTACCTTACAGAATGCCGCTTCTTACGTCATCTCATGCTTTATCTGTCAAAATCTCCCTGTCAATTTAGTTCAACTCGCTGACACGCTCGCAAGGGTGGCGCTAGTGTAAATTCGAATTATCAACTGAGTTTTTAGAATGCCAATCAAGAAACTCACAGCGGATTCGGATTCGAAATTTAGAATATGGTCTTACAGTGTTACACCCAAGATTAAACCTATGGAATTAGTGTAGTGTACAAAGTGAATGAATAGTAACAATGTTGTGTTAGACATATATTATTATAGGTATTTATTCATTAAAGACAATTTCAGTGACAATTTCAATTTCAATTATTTTAATTTCATTTTTTTTTTCAATTTTTTTCAATTTTTTTTTCTCTATTTCTAGTTTTTTTTTCAATTTCTTTTTTAATTTTTTATAACTCATGATCATAGTGTTACCTACTATAAATTATATCAGACTCTAAGAAAGTGCTACGGACTTATGTAAAATCCAAATTAACACTATTTTTTTTTAGTTTTGACATAATCTATCACGTTACTTATTAAGTTAGAGTTAAATAAAAAAAACCATGGAGCGAATACCTATCTGACTTCCATTACCCTGTTACTGGGTAACACGATACCCCTTGAACCCAGTAAATCTGACAACCAATCGTAAGACAAGTTGTCAGATAGTATGAATAGTAGGATAGATTTTCAAGGAGGCTCCTATCACTCTCATAAACATGTATTTCTGTGCTGTTCACAGTATCTACCTGAGATTCATGGCAGTATTAAACCTCAGGTTTTATTATACGGAGAAATGTGACTCTATACAGGTATATTATGCCGGTATAATATGGTTGCAAAATGGAAGAATATTTCGTCAGAAATCAGGGCCTCAAGTCTGCTACTACAATAGTGCCAGAATGGTCTATCATTGATTTCATAATTGTTGATTTTGACAAGTTTGGTAATCTATACTAATATTATAAAACTGAAGAGTTTGTTTGCTTGTTTGGTTGAACGCGCTAATCTCAGGATCTACTGGTTCGAATTGTTTTTTTTTTTTTGTGTTGGATAGTCCATTTATTGAGGAAGGCTCTAGGCCCATGCGAAGCTGGGTCGGGTCGCTAGTCTACTAATATAATGGCGTCATTATGAATTTCCAATGGTCAACCACTGACACGCCATTGATAAAAAAGATATAGAATGGTAATCTCGTACAAAATGACAACTGAATGACTGACTTAGGCGGTAATCTACTATTTTACAGTTCCTTTGATCAGTGACCTACCATTAGAACGTCATTGTGCAGTCATTGCTTTTAATTCGACCGACCAATGATCGACCATTATGAATTTAGCAGATTACGAACTTTTAGCAAACTGGCAATGGGATCGTGTTGGAATGACGAAATTAGCCCCCATGTGCGAAACGTTTGTTACCTAAGCCTAGAGGAGGAAAGGTAATGTTATTTGCTTTAGGGGAGGACCACTGACGCGTGCATTCCGCACTTTCAACGTCATAACAAGTCACTCGGACCTATTCTGTTGTTCTCTGAGTGAATTCACAAGGAATGTATTGTTTGTAATTAGTTATCAGTAGAGCTATTCTTTTACAATGTCCCTCGGTGAACACCCAGGTGAAGTGAGCTGTCATCCGTTCGTCTACTTTGTCAATTACTTGCTTCGGGTCCGATGACATCCATAATCCATACTCCATACTTCTTCTCAGTCGTTCACTCTTGACAGAGTGGTCGTGGTCATGGGACGTCACCCACAACTGCGGTCGCAGCCTTCGCGATCCTTCTTCTCCACCGGTCTCTGTTGGCTGCATGTCGAGCACACTCTGTCACAGGGAGCTTGGTGGCAGATTTGATGGAGTCTGTCCACCGGGTAGGCGATCGACCACGTGGTCTCGTGCCCTCTGCCCTTCCCTGAATCACCAGAAGCTCTAGGGAGTCGTTGTTGCGGGTAACGTGTCCAAAGAATCTGAACTCCATACTATATACTATATATCTTTAATATATAAAATTCTCGTGTCACAGTTTTCGTTCCCGTACTCCTCCGAAACGGCTTGACCGATTCTGATGAAATTTTTTGTGCATATTGGGTAGGTCTGAGAATAGGCCAACATCTATTTTTCATCCCCTTTTTTCACCCCTTTTTCATCCCCCATCCAAATGTTAAGGGTTAGGGTAGGGTAGGTGTAGGGTAGGTGTAGGGTAGGTGTAGGGTAGGTGTAGGGTAGGTGTAGGGTAGGTGTAGGGTAGGTGTAGGGTAGGTGTAGGGTAGGTGTAGGGTAGGTGTAGGGTAGGTGTAGGGTAGGTGTAGGGTAGGTGTAGGGTAGGTGTAGGGTAGGTGTAGGGTAGGTGTAGGGTAGGTGTAGGGTAGGTGTAGGGTAGGTGTAGGGTAGGTGTAGGGTAGGTGTAGGGTAGGTGTAGGGTAGGTGTAGGGTAGGTGTAGGGTAGGTGTAGGGTAGGTGTAGGGTAGGTGTAGGGTAGGTGTAGGGTAGGTGTAGGGTAGGTGTAGGGTAGGTGTAGGGTAGGTGTAGGTTAGGTGTAGGCAAATTTGGTATGAAAATAGCTTGAACCCCGGGGAAGGACATAGGCTACTTTTTAATCCGCAACTTGGCCTGCATCCGTGATAACCGACACTCACGCGGACGAAGTCGCGGGCAAAAGTAAGTATTAATATAAATCTAAAATTGCCAATTCGAGCAAACGTGGTGATTAATGCTCGTGCCTTCTCTGTATGAGAAGAGGGTAAAGGCCTCTTCTCTTCTTTAGTGGGACAGTGATAATGAAATAGATATGTAAGTTTGTATGTAGGGGGTAATCTCCGAAATTCCTCATCATCTCAACAAACACCTGAAGCCATCAATAAAATGATAGAAGACCTAGCGACAGAAAGTGAGAGAGTGGGATTAAAAGTAAACCCAGACAAGACTAGAATGACAAGATACAGGTAAAAAACACCGAAGTTATTATTATTATTATTATTATTCCTAGTGTGGGGCAACGTTTTTTAAAAAGAAAAAAGAAACAGATTGATGGTCAAAGTCATAGTCAAAGTCAGAGCATTTATTTCAATTTTTTTTTTTAACCGTATAACTTTTATTATTTTTAACAAATATACAATATTTACACGTACAATAAAAAAAGAAAAACCTATAACTATTAAACCAAACATAAACTAATATAATAAAATTAAACCATTTACAGTCACTTTTAACATTTGAAGGAGTCGGTCAGGAAGTCAGAAAATTGAAGCTAGTTGCTCGTTCCAAAACGTAGGTAGGTCTTTATGGAGAAGAACGAGCAAGAAACTCCACGGACACTCTTTTAAATCAAGTTTTGATATTGGAAATGTCTTTTCGTTCGCTCCACAAGAGCTATAAGGTGCAAGAAGAATTATGCGAGAAAACAAAAACGAAAAAAGTTAAAGTCGAAATAGTGAAAAAAGAATACATTTTTTCCGAATTTTTGATTTTGGTGCTCGATATTTTGGAAATAAAGAATGATATCAAACATTTGAGAAAAACTCCTCGGGACAATTAAGTCTGCTACAATTTGAGTCTAAAACAAAGACGATCGGGTTCAGGGTTTGCTACAGGGCAAACCCTGAACCCGATCGTCTTTTTTTACAGCATCAAGGGACCGTAGATTTGAATATATGGTTTTAATTTCAACTCGATACCTTCACGCGTTCCCGAGATAAAGGGTCTTTACAGACAGACAGACAGACGGACAACAACGTGAACCTATAAGGGTTCCGTTTTTTCCTTTTGAGGTACGGAACTCAAAAAGAAGCAAGATAAAACCCAAGATGATATTGCAACTTGATTTTGGAGTATTTTAATTAATAAAATTGGTTTTCTGTGTCAAAGAAAACATGAAAGCTGACCTCTTAGTTCAGAGCTTGGTTATTTAAAAGATCTTTTGTGTAATTGTTCATTGTCTGAGGATTGGCACAGTCTTTTGTTTTAAATTTCAGTGTTTTTGAAATTGTATGACGAAGTCGAATGTGAAAATTAAATGTGTTTGACTTCAAAAAAAGAATGAGGTTATATTTTTTATATTTGACCCCGCATTACTTTTTTCAGTGTAGTCCGATTTCGATGATTCTTTTCTTATTGATAGTCTTATGCCTAAAAGATGGTCCCATAAACATTTTTTGAATATTTTGGGTGTCACCGTTTTGTATTCGGTGGTCAAATCTGACAATTGAAAGCCGAGATCCCAATGTCGCCACACGTACGTCATAATTTTGTTAAAAAAGTCACAGTCAAATCATTTATTTCAATTAGATCATTAAAGGCACTTTTGAATTTCATAAAAAGATTACGTATGGAGATGAATGGGCAAGAAACTCCAAACTTAACTCTTTATATTATTATACATAATTATACATGAATACGATGTACCTTGCATAAAAACCACTATGTAGGTAGTATGTATGTATGTGTGTGTGTGTATTACAAGTTAAGAAATGACATCTACGTTATTTATTATAAGCATACCAACAGCACTGTCACTTACAATTCAAATAAAAATAGCATTTAAAAATCAGCATTTCAGTAACCATGCAAATAACAGGTATGCATGACATTGACAAAATGAAAAATTTGAGACAAGAAGAAAAACTAAAAAAGTGTGTCTAGTGAGTAGACTTAAATCCAAAAGCACTACAAAAAAACCCAAACAATTTGAGCTATATAGACGTGCATTTTTCGCACTGTTTATGTAGGGAGCGTCTGTATGAAGCGAAACTCATAGATAATACTTCGGAAGGGTAATCAGTCAAGTTGGAACGTTCATAATATAACCTTGCCATACGCGTCAGGGGGCTATTAAAGGTGGTATTTAAGGTGTTGAACCAGTAGACGACCACTCCACATATTTCCAACAAACAATAAAATAGTGTGTGGACCAGAGTAATTTATAATTTAATAAAAATATTTTTTTACAAAATATAAAAACCGCCTTCAAAAAGTATAAAATAACTTGACATTCGCAAGTCGGCAGCTTTAGTTTGTTTGTTATTTTGTATTGCCACCGACTTGCGAATTTAAAGTATTTTTTTTGCATTTTGAAGGCGGTTGTCTTTTTTGTAATTAATTTTTTTTAGCTTTTTAGTGCCCTTATTTCATCTTACAAATTAATGACGAAACGGTGACACCAAAATATTTCAGTCATCCCTTAATTTTCTACCCTTACGGTCGTAATATTTTCTTGAAATTTATATGGGACCGTGAGATATACACTATCTATTAAAAAAACAATCATCGAAATCGGACTACACTGAAAAAAGCGGCCAACTGCGAGTCGGACTCGCCCATGAAAGGTTCCGTAGCAGCAAGTAACATAATGTAAAAGTTTTTTTAAATTTTTATATTTGAGTTGATTGAATGAAAGGTAAATAATTGCGGTTTACGATTTATGAAGTATTAAAAAAACTACTTACTAGATCTCGTTCAAACTAATTTTCGGTGGTAATGTACATCATATATTTTTTTTAGTTTTATTATTCTCTTATTTTAGAAGTTACAGGGGGGTGATAAAATGTGTGTCCCCACACACATTTACCCACTTTGGAAGTGTCTCTCGCGCAAACTATTCAGTTTAGAAAAAAATGATATCAGAAACTTCAATATAATAAATATAAACGTAAATGTACACTATTTCACCAAAATATTGCCGGCATCTTAAACAAAACAGATTTATTAGAAATAACTTTACAAGAATTGCATGCAAATGGTACAAATACAGATGTTTTATGTTTTTCTGAAACTTTCATAAAAAGAGGATCGGAGAGTAACCTAATACTAAAAAATTACAAGCTAGTCTCATCTTTCTCAAGACCTCACCAACGGCGAGGTGGAACATGCATTATGGTTAAAAGGACCTTGAATGTAAACCTATCCCTAACTTAGTTACGCCTTTATTATATGATTTCGAATATTGTGCAATAGAAATTATCACTCTTAAAGTATTTGTTATCTGTGTTTACCGTACTCCAAATTCCAATTTAAGCTTGTTTTTAAAAAACCTAGAGGTTATTTTAAGGAAAATAACAAAACGAAGTAAAAATAACATAATACTATGCGGTGATTGGAACATTGACGCGTTAAAGCGTAATAATAATTACAAAGAATTAGAATCTATCTTGCATAACTATAATATTTTGAACCATATCTCTAAACCCACAAGAAAATCTTCATGTATAGATCTCATCGCAAGCGACATACCTGATGCTCAACCTCAAATACATATCCTTGCATTATCTGATCATGAGACCGGTCAGTCAATTAGTTTTCATTCGTCTGTCGATACTGCAAAATGCAGAAAACAATTTTGGTTTCAAAAGAAAAGGGATTTAAGTCAAAGCAACGTAGAAAAGTTTATATCATGCATATCGTCTCTTTCCTTTTCAGAAATATACGAATCAGATGATACTGACGTAGCATTCAATCATTTTCATGATACATTGTCTCTTTTTTATAATCTCTGTTTTCCCATCCTTAAAGTAAAAATTACAAACAAACCTGTAAAAACTAAATGGATAACGAAAGGAATAAAAAGATGTTGCGTCAGGAAAAGAAGTATGTACCTAAAATATAGACTACTAAATTCTAATAAAAATCAACACCTTAAAAACTACCAAAATTACACTAGAGTATTGAGACGATGTATATTACATGCTCAAAAAATTGATAATACTCGTTATATACTTCAATCGAACAATAAATGTAAAGCTGCCTGGGATATTATTAAAAAGAATAGTACAGATATCGACAATAGCGCTGAAATTACTTCTATTAAGATTGATCAGTGCACATACACTCATGCCGATGTAATTGCTAACAAATTTAATGACTTTTTTATTGACATGACAAATGAACCAAAAAGGGAGTCTAAAACACACGTTGATTACAGACATGCCATCACTGAAATAGCGGATAGCATTTTTTTAACTCCAACTAATGAAGATACTGTGTATGAAATTATTAATTCTTTAAATTCGACTAACTCAACCGGGTATGACGACATTAATACAAAAATTCTTAAACTTTGCTCTAAATATATATCTCAACCACTCGACCATATTATTAATCTATCATTATTTCAAGGATTATTCCCCACTAGACTAAAATTTTCTATCGTCAAACCATTATACAAAAAAGGTGATAAAAATGACATGAACAATTACTATCGTCCGATTACTCTAATACCCGTAATTTCCAAAATTTTTGAACAAATTATGTATGATAAACTGCACTCCTTTATAATAAGGCATTCGGTTTTAAAAGAGGAACAGTTTGGTTTCAGAAAAAATAAATCCACAACTCTTGCATGTTTTTCTCTTGTGAAAATGATTACCTCTAGTCTTAACGAGAAAAGGCCAATATTATCAATATTTCTCGATATGTCAAAAGCATTTGACTTCGTAGATCACAAGCTGCTTCTTTTCAAACTGAATCGCTATGGTGTTAGGGGAAATGCGTTACGTTGGTTAGAAAGTTATCTAAATAATCGCCAACAATGCGTAGAGATAACTAGACATACACCATCGGAAAAAAAATATATAGATCCGCCTATCGTCAAAACTCCTGTGGTGTTCCCCAGGGCAGTATATTAGGACCTTTTTTGTTTTTGCTGTACATAAATGATTTGCCCAACGTAACCCCATATTCATGCATTCTGTACGCCGACGATACAACCCTTAGTGTTGAACTAACCGATAACAATATCACCAAATACGAAAAAGAGATTAATGACACGTTAAACAAAATAATAGAATGGCTAAAAGACAACAATTTACATGTCAATATCAGTAAAACCAAACTTATACAGTTCCAAACTCACAATAGCAAACGTCACCGATTAGACATTAGATATGCAAATGACGCTATAGAGGAGGTTGACAGTGCAAGTTTTTTGGGAATAACATTAGATAAATATTGCAACTGGAAAGTACATATTGACAAATTATGCACTAAACTACAAAGATTTGTATTTGTTTTATACAGAATTACTCGCGTGGCTGGTATTGATGCAGCACTCTATGCTTATCATGGTTACGTAGCATCAATTCTCCGCTACGGCATTATAATATGGGGTAATTCTGTCGATATAATTAAAGCATTTCGAGCCCAAAAAAAATGTATTCGGTCTATAACTAAAGCCCAATCAACAGAAAGCTGCGTCCCACTCTTTAAAAAATTAAAAATATTACCACTCCCATCTTTATATATATTCGAGCTCTGTATCTTTGTACATAAAAACATAAAAAACATTATTTAAAGTACATAATGATGTTGTAATAAGGAAAAGTCGAGATGTCTACAAATTATGTGTACCCCAACAAAGGATTAAACTATTTTCTAATAATGTTTATTGTATGGCAATTCGTGTTTATAATAAATTACCTAATGTTTTTAAAAATCTCAACTTCATGACATTTAAAAAGAAATTATTTAACTTCTTATTGCACAAGTGTTACTACTCAACAAATGAGTTTCTAAATGAAAAATTTGATTCAAAATTTAAATTAAACGACGACTTGCCTTTGTATTCCTAATGGCTGAATAGAATTTAATATTTACGACATTATGGTTAATAAATTCTTACTTTAAATTTAAAAATAATTCTTGACATTGTATTTAACTATTCTTGACATTGTATTTAATAATTCTTGACATTGTATTTAATAATTCTTGTCATTTTATTTAATAATTCTTGACATTGTATTTAATAATTCTTGACATTGTATTTAATAATTCTTGACATCAGATTCAATAACCCTTGACATTGTATTTGATAGTTGTTAGCGTTTTCCTTTTCCTTGACATTGTATTATATAAACAACAAATTTTGATATATTCTCTGATTCATATATACGTACCTAATTCAATTTTATTCCCTATTTGAAATATTTGTACGCTGGAAACAGCAGAATATTATGGACGTCATATTATATGTAACACCTTGTAACAACAATATTCTAACAAATAAATACATTATTATTATTATTCACATTTATTTATTTCATATACCATATTAAATTACATTTTTAAATATTCATAGAAAAATAAAAACATTTAAAAATATAAAAAATACCTAGTAGCCCACCGGTATCGGGAATACGGTCCAAGCTACCGGTGGTCAGGGCTCCTGAGAGAGGAATCTCCTAACAATACGCGCCGTGTCCAGGAGTACCGCTTTCTGTATCAAGCCCTTGATCCAGCTGCCCAACGAGAGCCTCCTTAGGTGTTGGTCGAGGCTCTTGGAAATTAGTCCATTGGCCGTAACGACTATCGGCACAATGACTGCTGTATTCACATCCCACATGTCGACAACCTCGCGAGCCAAGTCAAGATACTTAATTTGTTTATCTTTCTCGGTTTTCACGAGGTTCTCGTCATGCGGAACCGCTATATCAACAATCATTGCGCGACGCTCTATCACCACTATGTCAGGCTTATTGGCGACAATAGTCCTGTCAGTGATGATAGATCGATCCCAATACAACGTGATATTGCCATTTTCGAGAACTGGGTCGGGCACATACCTGTAGTACGGTACTTCCGACTCCACAAGCCTGTACTTTAGAGCAAGTTGCTGGTGGATAATCCTAGCTACAAGGTTGTGTCTATGCAAGTAGTCTCCGTTAGCTAGACGAGAGCACCCAGAGATAATGTGTCGGATTGATTCACCCGGCCGGTGGCATGCCCGACAAATGTCAACCGTGCCGTCCTTCACAATATACCTCCGGTAGTTGTTCGTCATCATAACTTCATCCATAATCGCACAGACAAAACCTTCGGTTTCCCCAAACAGGTCACCAAAACGCAGCCAGGATACGGACGCCAAGAAATCTACATCAGGCCCATGTAGGGCCCGGTAGAAGCGCCCGTGAAGCTCCTTGCTCTGCCATACCTTCTTGCGGTCATTAGTATCTAGTACTACAGGTTTGCGCCAGTTCTCGTTCGCTAAGGAGAGCGGGGTGAGGCCCTTGTCCACTGAGACCACATCTCGGTGCATACCCACGTCGGTTTTAAGGAAGTACTCCCTGAGACTGCATACCTCACGGTTGTGCAGGGACTTAGCATTAAGAAAGCCTCGACCTCCGCACTTCCGTGGGGTATACAGTCTCATTACCGATGACCGTGGGTGATGCATCCGATTTGCGGTCAGCAATGTACGGACCCTCCTATCCAGGGCGTCAAGTTCCGTCTGAGCCCACTTGAGTATGCCGAAAGAGTACATCAAAACCGGCATGACCCATCCGTTGAAGGCGCGCACCTTGTTTCCGCCTGATAAAAGACTATTTACCACTTTATTCAGGCGGCCAAATAAGCTGGCAACCCTTAGTGTCATCATACGTCGTCTCCTTACTTCCTTAATTTATTTTCACAATTTCAATAGTTGTTTGATATTTCCTATTAATTTCGCTACACAATTTAATATTACATCCATTATAATCAACCTTTTTTAAAAATGATTTATGATACGTACAGTTTTAAACAGATATAACCAAAAGTGACATAAGTCATTGAAAAACCACAAAAACTGAAAATAATTTCGATAATAATATAAACAGTGAACGGAAATGTACTACTTACGCACCTTACGCACCTTACGCACCAAGAAAATAATTTAAAATGAAAAAGAATACATAACGTAATAATGGATCAGAATTAGAAAACGACGATGACAACATGCTTTTAAGATCAGCAGCACGCCGAGCACGCCCACCATCTCCGGACCCGTCGCTCAGCTCCGCCTCGCCGCCGCCGGAACCCAGCCCCATCGTGAGGGCTGTGACACCGGCCTCGGCAGTTGCGTCGAGCTCGAGCGACGAGTATTTCTCTCCGCCGACGACGCCACCACCTGTGCGTCGGCGGGGACCACGCCGGCCGCCGGACAGCTTGGGACTTCGAGACCCACCGGTCTCTGATAGGGTCCCCGCTACCGGTGGAAGTGTGCAGCGCATGAGATGGACGCAGTCTATTAATGAAAGTGTCATGCGCTCATACTATGGGGCTACAGAGGGGGGAAGTAACTTGACTGCGTACCGTGGTCGGATGCTCTCTCTGTTTCAAGTGCTTGAGCCAGCTGTCAACGTGTCGGCACAGCGACTGTCGGATCAGGTGCGAGTCATCCAGCGTAACCATATGCTGGATGACGTTGTACTTGATCGACTACGCCTAGAATCACGGAGTAGCCATGACACGTCTGCTTTGCCACTGGTTGCGGTCGCGGTACAATCGCAAGATTTACCCAGTGCTTCACCGCGACCTGACGACGGTGGTGAAGAGGATGATGGCGAGGCTATATCCGTGAGTACCCAGTGCAATATTCAATTGAGGAGTGCTTTGGAGGATGCGTTCCGGGAGTATCGCTCCATACCGCCTGAATTAAAACCGCGACTACCTCGTTTGCCCATGCACAAGAAAAATAGGGCGCTGGTGTGTGCTTTAGATTCGCAGCTGTCAAATTATTTTGACAGCAGCAAAGACCTCGCTGATACCCACTCGATCTTGTACTGCGCGGCTGTAGCAGCATGTCGTGTAGCTCATGTCAAATTTCCCAACAGTGACGGAGCTGCACGACCAAAACCAGCTGTACCAGCATGGCAGTACAGGATTGAGCGTCGTATTAGTGAGGCTAGAGCACTCATCGGCAAGCTTATCTGCTTCAGGGAGGGCAACACGCGCCCTAGAGTGATGCGCTTTGTGAGGTGGGTATTCTCGGGGACTGATATCAATCCTCGAGATTATTTGTCCTGCATCACAGAGCGTATCGACTTCCTGAAGCAGAAGATCTGTGCATGGGCGAACCGTATTCGACGGTACAAGCGACGAGTGGAGCGGTACACTCAGAATCGCATATTCCAGAGTGATGAGAGGTGGGTGTATAGGACTTGGGAGCGACCGGACCAAGGCGTGGCTGATGCGCACCAGCCGGATGATGCTGCCATGTGTTCGTTTTGGCGCAGCATCTGGTCGGTGCCTGTTAGTCACACTGAGGGCGACTGGACTCGGGAGGTTGAGCGAAAGTGTGATCTAATACCAGAAATGGGGGCAATAACCATCAGCCCCCAAGACGTAGCTCGTGCAGTTCGTCCGTTACCTAATTGGAAATCTCCAGGACCGGACGGGCTGCATAATTTCTGGATTAAATGGTTACAGAGATCGCACGTTCGCTTGGCGTCTCAGTTCCAGTCAGCCTTAGAGTCAGGATCGTTGCCCCAATTCCTAACCACTGGAATAACCCACCTGCTCCATAAATCAGGTAGTACTACGGAACCCAAAAATTATAGGCCGATCACTTGTCTACCAACGGTCTATAAAGTTCTTACATCCATTTTGAGAGCTAAAATTAACGAACATATTGACAAAAATTCTATCATGTCTGCCTCTCAAAATGGATGTAGGAACGGGTCTCGTGGTACTAAGGAGCTACTCCTCATTGATATGGCCATTAACCAGCAGGTTCGTCGTTCCCGAAGGGATCTGTCGACATGTTGAATAGACTATAACAAGGCCTATGATTCTGTGCCACATACATGGCTCATGAGGGTGTTGGAGTTGTATAAAGTTAATACAACTCTGCGCACCTTCCTGATGTCGTGTATGGGGCAATGGAGGACGGTCCTTCGCTATCCAGGATCCCGGCAAATCCGAGAGAATAGCGAACCGATAAGGATCGAGCGAGGTATATTTCAGGGCGATAGTCTGAGTCCACTGTGGTTTTGTTTGGCCTTGAACCCTCTAAGCACGTTGCTGGAGGGTTCAGGTTTGGGCTATCGGTTAAGAAGAGGAGGTCAGGTTATATCTCACCTCCTTTACATGGATGATCTGAAACTCTTTGCCCCCAACAATTTGCGACTGATGGAGCTACTGAAAGTAACAGAAACTTTCAGTAGTGCCATCAGGATGGAATTTGGTGTGGACAAATGTGCAGTCATGCATGTGAAGCGAGGGGAGATTGTGGAATCCGTGGGAACCCAACTCTCGGATTCCATACGCCTTAAATCCCTCTCCTCAACCGAAACCTACAAATACTTGGGTTATTATTATTATTATTATTATAATTTTTAAAGACCTATCCATAAATACCCCACACGTATGGGTACGATGAAAAACGTATGGCGAACCTTCTATTTTTGTGTAAAAATCTTAATGCGGTTCACAAAATACATCTACTTACCAAGTTTCAACAGTATAGTTCTTATAGTTTCGGAAAAAAGTGGCTGTGACATACGGACGGACAGACAGACAGACATGACGAATCCATAAGGGTTCCGTGGTTTGCCATTTGGCTACGGAACCTTAAAAAGGGAAACGGTACAGAACTATCAAGCCAGGGATCACTCACAGGTTCTGTGGATTGACTATAGTTTAAATAGAAAGGTAATTACTATAGCTTTAAGACTTCGTTCCGGACATACTCCATTAAATAAATTTTACTACCTACTTAATGAAGAAACTTTTGTCTCCAACTTGTGATGACTGTGGTTGATTATGTGTTTCATAATTATCCTGATGGAGTTTGTCCGGAAAATACGAGAATCAATGTTTTTGGGCGCTGTATACCTTTTGATATTGGCATTTGTAACACAATACACAATACTAGGATATGACGAAACCGAAGAACTTCTAGCGGTGTTACGGTGATTCTCAGTGATATGTCCAAAATAATGTAAGAATAGTTTGCGCGAGAGACACTTCCAAAGTGGTAAAATGTGTGTATCCCCCCCTGTAACTTCTCAAATAAGAGAATGATAAAACAAAAAAAAATACATGATGTACATTACCATGTAAACTTCCACCGAAAATTGGTTTGAACGAGATCTAGTAAGTAATTTTTTTTAATACCGTCCGAGTCAGACTTGACTGCTTTTTTTATTTTTAGTTTTTGTGCTCATGCTATTATTTCGTAGTTACTTGCCTTATTTGTTTTAGGAAGGCTAGTCTGGTAATTTTTTCTGTGGGGAAATGGCATCTAATGCTGAAATACAGGTTTTCAACAATGTTCGTTCGAACAAAGTTCGGCAATGAAATATGTCTTCTAGTAATTGGCGTAAAATATCTAGCCCATTTAAGAGGAAACACAAGGGCCGTTTTTCCATACAAACTTAGTCCCCTGTTTCCTCCCTGGATAATGCCAGTAGATCAATTATTTTTTTTTAAATAACCATGGCTACTATTGGCATGTCCCTATGTTTTCCGTTTTCTCATAAATTTATTATTAAAAGAGATATGAATATTCAAAAACCTAAAAAATTGGTATGATTTTCCGCTGTGTTCAAACATTCGGAAAACAAATTTGACTTGATTATATAAAAAATAGAAAACATAGGAACACAGAAAAAGCCTCTCTTTATTTTTTAATGAAAAAAGCAATTAAATCGGTTAAGTTTTCATCGGTTAAGAAATCAGGGGACTACGAATCATTGATTTTGTGTACTTTTAATAGGTATTTTCGGTCAAAGCTGCAGTTGTCTCTATCGCGCTCTGCGGTTCGTGTTCGGGCATCGCGCGACAGCAATAGATTTTACAAATACCTAATTTTCAATTCTCTAGCCCGTGGTATTTCCTCTTAACCATGAAAACTTAAAAAAAAAATACTCGCTTGAGCAATAAACGAGAATACTAAACAGCTGTATGAGTTAGTCTTAAGGTAGATTGTTTGATTGTTGATTTGCATATTTGTAATTTTACCGTACTGGGCGATGTGGTCGCAAAGCGACAAAGCCCTTTAATCAAATATTAAACAAAACAGATACAAAAAAAATTGGTCGAATTGAGAAAGTCCTCCTTTTTTGAAGTCTTATCTTCTTATACAGGGTGGGCAAAAAATCGTGGATCAAATGAAACAGGGCGATAGTTGGGGTTATTTGCAGTGAAAAATAGTAGTACTTTTTTTTTCAAAGTATGGTTTTAAAGTTACATATAATTTTACGTGAGATTTTTATGATATTGAAAAAAGTGTCAATACTCATAAATCATGGTACCTACTATCATAAAATCACCTTTGTAGTGATGATACATTTCCTAGAAGCTACTAAACACTATTTATTGTTTTAAAATAGGTACCCATTTAATTTTGATATTTTTTTCAAAAAACACTCAAATTACAAAACCCCAACTATCGCCCTGTTTCATTTAATTCACGATTTTTTGCCCACCCTGTATATAAAAATCTTCTGTGCGTGTGTATGAAAGTAAACTCCTCCTACACGGCTATACCGATATTGATGATTTTTTTTGTGTGTGTTCCAGTGGATTCGGCAATGGTTTAGATTTACAATTGGACCCGGTAGGTGGCGCTGCAGTCGAGTTGTAGGACTTTTTTATTTTGAGGGCAGGACAACGTCTGCCAGGCTCGCTAGTATACTTATATTATTATCAAGGACGATGAAAGACAAAGTCGTAGATTAGTAAAATACTCTAAGACCCTGTCCAGATCTCAGGCTATCTCTTCGTCATACTTTAATACTTTTAACTAAACAACCAGGGTTCGGAAACGTTATTTAAAATAACGTTTTTAAAACGTTATTTAAAATAACGTTTTTAACCGTTCTTTGTGTGTGTGTTGTTCGTTGTTTGTTCTTTGACGACACGGTTGGCGCAGTGGCTGAGCGATCGACTGCTGCGCAGCGTGTTGCGGGTTCGATTCCCGCCCAGGGTAAACATTGGTGTGATGGGCACTTGTGTTTGCTTTGTGTCTTGGTGTTGTTTATATATACCTATATGTATGTATTTACAAAAAAAAATGTATTTGTGTATGTATATCAGCTGTCTGAAACCCATAGTACAGGGTCTCCCTAGTTTGGGGTCAGATGGCCGTGTGTGAAAATGTCCCCACATATAATTATTATTATCATTATTATTATATTTTATATACTTTATGTATCTCGGGACCCAGAGGTCCCGGGCCTTTGTAAGGCGTACGAGGAGCCGAAGCCAACTCGCAGAGGCCCCTTAGGTAGCTTTATATGAAATAAGACATCAACCGACGATTATCCCTGTATGCACTATGCAAGTGCACCCAAGGACAACCCCCGGTTGGTGCAGGACTATTACAGGACATGGAAACTAACAGTACTGGACTATGGGTATAGGTTGCTAAAGTGACTTGGTTACCTGAAACTATGAAGTGACTATGGCCCCTGCCGAATCAATGTTTGTATACATGAATAAAATAGCAGGGGGTGACTTGCACACTCACTAAATGGGCCCCCTGAAACAGTCGCTTGCACAAAGTGACGTAGCGACAAGGGGGCAACATATCTTGAGGTGCTAGAGGAGTGGAGAGGTATTCCACGGCTATCAGGACAATCCCGGAAGTACGGTCAAGATCCCTACCAGCGTCTTACTGGAATACTTCCTTACCCCGAGCACGAATGCTCTCGCGAGTTTCCACTCTAACCGGCCAATTAAGGCAAGATAGAGGTGGGAGCTCCGTTCCTCATCTCTGGCTCGCCCTTATCATTATTATTATTATTAACATTTTGTTCGGAACGAATACGAAATGAGAAATAATGAGAATGTTTTCAAAAACCGGTTTATTCCGCAGGACGCAGCCGCACGTTTTGTGTGGCGACAAGCATGAACTTGTAAAGTTAGGTAGGGTTATATGTTTTCATTTCAAAATATCATTTATTCCGATGCGATCGCGCATTGATTCCGGTTAAAAACGTTTTATTAATCGAGAACAATTTAAATGCCACTGCCAGATCCTGCCCCACCCATGTACAGAAAAGTAAATTAATGAAAATAATTGTAATGATTATAGAACCTTTCTATACTAAATGGTTATTCTTTAAAACTTGCGGATTACGAAATACCTACCCACAAAATACAAAGTCATTTTACCTAAAATACAATTTAACCTATAATCAATGTCATTATTGTTTTTAGACTTAAACGGAAACCGCAAGTTCTACAGTCACTAAGACTAATGTTTAGTTATCAGCAATAAATAAACAGTAAGATGCTACATATTGCACATGACTTTTATTGAGTGGGGCAAAGTTCTATAGAGTTTCTGGCATTGTCCTTTTGTTCTTTTTCAAAAACGTTTTAAATAACGTTCCGTTCGAACGTAACCGAAACAAACTGTTTCTTAGGTATTTAAGACGAAACCGTTTCGAAAAATATACCGGTATCCAAGCCCTGTAAACAACACAAAATTAATATAATATTTAATTTTTTTGTGTGTGTGTCTGTGTGTTTTTAATACAACACCTACCTATCAAAACGAAAGTAGTAAAGAGAATAAAACATGTATTTTTTTCATTTTGTTTGGAATTGATAGACTTATAAAATACTTAACCGCTTTTAAAGAGTCTTTTCCTATACATATATATATTTCTGTCACAACTAATATTATTATGATATATTTTTTTTAATTTAGTTTGTAATGGAAAGAATTAAAAAATACTTAACCAATTTTCAAAATTCTTCCACCAATAGGAAACTTCATTAACCTGAGTGCTATAAGCTTTATTTAATTACCAAAAAATATACAAAACTGTTAGAGAATTAACACGAACGAAGTGCTAGTATATTCCATAAAAATCAATTAAGAAAGACTTATTTATAAACTAACGCACGACATTTGAAACTACAATCAATAAAACACCTTCTATTTATAACTACAACTTTCAAATTCAACTAAACTATCCTTACCTTTCACACACTCTTTAAAACTTTAGCAAACAAAAGAATAAGTATGGAAAATAATATAAATATTGGGATGAAAGGAACAGGTGGTTTACCGCGAGTGTAGCGGAGCGATTTTCGACACGTCCGCTCCGGTTCGCGCGTGGGACTGTACTGGAGTTGGAGTTCTTGAGTGAGGTGGTCAGGGATGGCGGTATTGCCAGTATAGGGTAATATGGGACATTTAGTGGTAGTTTTCGATTACTTTTCGATCGGGGAAAAAGGCGGCCACGAATCGGAAGACGCAGCGTTGGTAGGCCTCCCACCAGATGGACCGACGACATCGTCGCGTCTATTACTGTGCCTCTGACTTGCAGGTGTTCATCGCCGCCATCTTGACTGCAGAAATTTCGACCAAGAACCGCGGGTCAAGTACGACCGTCCGACCAGTTGCGACCAAACTTTCTTCTGGATCGGAGTTTCTGCGAGCAACACCTGCATAGTGAACAAAGTTTCTTACTGAACAAGTTCTTAATACAACTAATTTCTTGCTCGTTGTTCTCCATAGAGACCTACCTACGTTTTGGAACGAGCAACTAGCTTCAACTCTCTGACTAACAGACCGACTCCTTGACAATTCAAAAGTGCCTGTAAATGGTTTAATTGAAATAAATGCTTTGATTTTATTTACATACTTCAAGAAAGAAAAAAGATTTTGTGAAACGTTTTTATTGGGAAAACATATTTTTGCATATAGCAACACTATTCTATTCTCGCGCTTGCGTCTTGCCATTTCATATTTCGAACTCCCTCCACAATTATATCCTTGAATTTTGAACTTTACTCCGTTTATGCTTATTGTCGAATTTCTTTTGTTGCAGACTAGAAGAAAGGTGACAGGCATCGAAATGTCTTATGACAAATGTTTATTCATTTTAATAAACACTGTAAAATGTTTAAGATAGAGTTGAAAGTTCTAAAAACATAAATTCAAGCATGGTTTTCAGGCCTAAATATACCAATTTTTCTTTGACAAAATCCCATACAGTGAAACCGACTCTCCAGTTTTTGACACAAAGTTGAAAATTCTTTATAAACGATTACGTTTTTAAGCCTTTTTACTTTTGAGTACGTACCCGTATAGACGCAATTGTACCATTAGAACTAAGCTAGATATTTCTTTTAAATGTGAAGAAAGTCGTAATGCTATTAAAGTAATATGTTGTAATCTTAAAATTGACTTCGTTCGTGCGATCTTTGACTTCGATTCTCATCTCGGGTAAAATATTATTGGGTTTTTCAGTAAGGATATCTGGCCCCTTATTCACAATCATTTGATTTGATTCCGTACCGAATTGAAAGTCAAAAGATATCGAAGACGTCCTTCAAACGCAATTCACAAATCCGAAACCAAATAATTTTGACAGTTCATTTTCGATACGAAGACTGAAGTCGGAAATGAGATTGTCGAATACGGTTCCTTACCGACACGGAAACATATAAAATGGTTGTGAATAAGGGGCCTGTAGTCTGGATGTAAGACGTCATGGCTCAGTGGTTAAAATGTCGACTCTCATGTATGAGGTTGCACGTTTGATAGCGGGTAAGTACAAATTTTTTGCGCAATAGAATCCGGAACGATGAAATTCGCCAAAGAACTAAGGTCAACTCAACTCAACTCAACTCAAATCATTTATTTCAAATAAACCATTTACAGGCACTTTTGAATTGTCAAGGAGTCAGTCAGTCAAAAAGTTGCAGCTAGTTGCTCGTTCCAAACAGTAGGTTTCTATGGAGAAGAACGAGCAAGAAACTCCATGAACACTCATTTAAAATCAATAGAATATACAAATTTAGGTTACATCATTCATGTTGAATCTAGAGGTACAATGTGAGAACAATGTAACAAGTGGTGCACGTTAAAAGAGGTCTAGTGGCAATGAAATTAGACAATTCAAAATAAATTTAAAATAACCGAGGCAGCTAAGAGATGACCAGTCTCAACTGACGGCGCCCGTTCACGAACATGACGCACGAATCGGCACCATTTAGTTCAACCATTTTGAAGGGAACCAAATGATCCAACACCGACATAGCTCTCAGAATATGCAAGTTGAAGTGGCAATGGGCAGGCCACATCGCTCGAAGAACCGATAACCGATGGGGAAGAAAGGTTCTCTCCTGGCGACCA
The DNA here is from genome assembly GCA_947361185.1 of Charanyca ferruginea. Classification (NCBI taxonomy): domain Eukaryota; kingdom Metazoa; phylum Arthropoda; class Insecta; order Lepidoptera; family Noctuidae; genus Charanyca; species Charanyca ferruginea. The sequence continues at coordinate 17,251,535 of OX376081.1, forward strand.
CGAACCGGAAGACGCAGCGTTGGTAGACCTCCCACCAGAAGGACCGACGACATCGTCAAGGTCGCGGGGAACCGGTGGATGCAAGCGGCAGGTTGCAACACTTGTGGCGTTCTTTAGTTCAACAGTGGACGTCTTTTGGCTGATGACGATGTTGAAGTACCAATTTGATGTGATTTTGTTTATCTTGAACATGACTGTGAAGGAAATCATTATGAGGAAACCTGGACTTATAAGTCTGTAATCGCCAATCCGTCATGAGCGCACGTGGTGATTAATGCTCATGTCTTCTGTGTATGAGAAGAGACTTTTGCCCTGCAATGAAACAGTTATAGACTGGTATTATTGTTATAACTATAGGTGGAAGTAAATTATGATATGTTGGTCATATGTTGGTTCAATACTGCGTTATGGTATACTGGTATGGGGAAACTCGGTGCATCTCGGATGAACGTTCATTGCACAAAAGAGGTGTATACGTGCAATTTGTAATGTAGACCCACTTACATCCTGTAAACCACTCTTTAGGAAACTTAGAGTACTTACATTAACTGGTATTTATATTGAGGAAATATGTAAATTTACCAAATCTCACCCTGAAATGTTTGAAAAACTGGGAGATAAATGCAACTTCAAAACTAGATATCCTAATAGATTAATTCCTCCTAGAATGAAAACGGAACTATATAGGCGAAGTTGCTATCCTATGTGCATTCAAATTTATAATAGATTCCTGACCAAATTAAAGAACTTCCAATGGTCCGCTTCAGAAGGGGTTTACGCGGGTGGTTAATTGAGAATTCCTTCTACACTTTAAAAGATATTTTTCAGTTTAAATCTAAATGACTTAATTGTATACCCGAAATTTGCATGTCATTATGTTATGATAAAATATGTTAATGTTATATATGTTAATAAGAACTTTTATAACCATATTTTTCTGCAAATAAATCTTTGACTTTGACTTTGACTTTGACAAAAATTATACTAAGTTCAGCCATATTTTATCATGTAGGCTTACAAAGGATAGATACACCAAAATATACTAACTAAGGCATATTTTTGTATATATAGGGTGACTGGTAATTAGTGTACGATACTTAAACACGTGATTGTGTTCATGATAACAAACAACTTTCCCGAAGAAAAAATGTTTTTTGTACTGGTTCACTTTTATCACAATAACACAACAGCCATATGAAATTCACGCGCGCGCACGCCTGTGACCTAAAGTGAACCAGTACAAAAAACATTTTTTCTTCGGGAAAGTTGTTTGTTATCATGAACACAATCACGTGTTTAAGTATCGTACACTAATTACCAATCACCCTATATTTGAGTGCACTAAAATACCTACTTCTTATCGAGAAGCTCGTGGCTAAGTTAATGCCGTACAGATCGATCGGTCAAAGGTTAAGCTACGCTAGCCGTGGTCGGTCTGTGGATGGGTGACCATCCCTTTCATACCGGATTCCCTCCGTGCCTCGGAAAGCACGTAAAACCGTTGCGTCCCGGCTGTCATTTGTAGATCTTTGGAAGTCGTTATGGGTAGTCAGAAGCCAGAAAGTCTGACTACCAGTCTTACCAAGGGGTATCGTGTTACCCAGTAACTGGGTTGTGGAGGTCCGATAGGCAGTCGCTCCATGTAAAACACTGGTATTTAGCTGCATCCAGTTAGACTGGAAGCCGACCCCAATATAGTTGGGAAAATGCTACGCAGATGATGAGTGCCTACTTCTTATCATACAAATTAAATACGAACCGGTGACACCAAAAAAGAGGGTGGAATATTTTCATGAAATTCAAATGGTGGATCCATTTGAATTGCTCCCTCGGGAGTATACTAAAAAGAATTTTGGGAATCGGTATACAAATGGCTCCCCCAATTGTGTGAACATACACAAGAAAAAAAAATACATTCAATCGAACATAGAAAATCCTGCTTTTTTGAAGTCGGTTAAAAAAATTGTGACTTGAATAATCGATATTCGAATCATGTCGTGCCATTAGGGTGCCGTTTAAAGCTATCTATTGGATAGGCCTGTTCGTATCAATCATATTTATATAAAGTAAACAGTAATGTGAACCCTGTGTGAGATACAGCGGATGTGAGCCCGAGTGATCGATGGGGGATGAATGAAATGTCTGGTCTCTAAGTAAGAAATGAAAATAATATATATTTTTGGATATCGTTAAGGTCTGAAAGGTCTGGGTGGAGGGCCTCGGGGCAAAGTAAAAACCATACGAATCGACATGAGTCTGTAATCCCTTGGATCGGTAAACAAATCAAACTTCTAAGTCAACGCTATCAAAAGATACGACCGTTATGCTCCATTTATGTCGCATAATTATTTTAAATTTAAATTCAAATTTTATTTATTTGCCAGAATGTAGGTGTACATAGTATGATCTTAAAGTATTATTACAACCCATTTTCGATTACAATAACTTCTTTCAGAAGTTCAGGTTCTTCTTTTAGGTTAAGCTATGCTAGCCGCGGTCTGCTTGGGGATGGGTGACTATCCATTTCATACAAAGTACTCTCCGTTTCTCGGAAAGCACGTACAGCCGTTGTCATTTGTAGATCTTTGGCAGTCGTTATGCGTAGTCAGAAGCCGGAAAGTCTGACAACCAGTCTTACCAAGGGGTACGTGTTACCCAGTAACTGCTGGGTTGTAGAGGTCCGATAGGCAGTCGCTCCATGAAAAACAAATACAATACAAATACAAAATAGTTTATTGTGTCAATAAGAAGGTACATTACATGTTAACGTGTTTGAAGCCTCCATTTAAGCAAACAATGCCTGTATTAGGAGGCTCCGCTCTTTATACATCATTGTCGTACACATAAGACTAACACAGTTAATATTATAGTGTACTTAAGGTAAATATGCAATGTAAGTAGGTACACTTTTTTTTTTTTTTTTTTTTTTACACTGGTATTCAGCTGCATCTGGTTACACTGAAAGCCTACCCCAATATAGTTATTTTGCAGTTAGTGAACTATTTATTTATTTATTTAAAAACATAAGCTGACAGTGCTTGCGACCAAACTGCTTACATTTTAATTATCTTATGACTAACCTTAACTAACTTATGATACTACTTAAGAACAAATGTAAACATTTACACACACAATTTGTTTTATCATGGAAAATACTAACTAACCGATAGACAACAAGTTTGTATGGAACGCTCGATACGCGAATACGAGACACACTTGGTCGGCTTTTTCTATTTCTAGTGACACATTATCGGCTTCATTTTGTGAGTGTTTTAGGCGTGCCCCAAACCCACCTCTTCGTGAAAACCATTTGAGGTAAAATGCCTATCAAGATAGCTCACGTACCATAAATTCGGATTATCTGTGGTATTCTTTGTAATGGTCGATGGAGGACGGTCCTAAATCTTCATATTGGGCTCGCCGTGTTATCAGCAAAGATAGTATAGAGTAGGTATTTGTATAGGTATTTATACACCTATTCATAATACTGATGGAGGATCGGATATCTACGAGGAACAAAGACCTCACAAAACCCACTAAGATCAGTAGATCGATTCTCTAAAATTCTAACAACAACTCGCATCTCACATCGCTATTCACTCTCACTTCGCATAAAGTTCAAAATGACCTTGATATATTTGACACCTTGAATCGGGTTCGAGCGCGCAGTGAGCGTCGAAGTGATGGGGAAATTACCTTACAGAATGCCACTTCTTACGTCATCTCATATTTTATCTGTCAAAATCTCCCTGTCAATTTAGTTCAACTCGCTGACACGCTCGCAAGGGTGGCGCTAGTGTAAATTCGAATTATCAACCGAGTTTTTAGAATGCCAATCGAGACTCGTTCCAACACTGGTTTTTCCAATATTTCTCTACACTGCTGAGACTTGGACATTACGTGAAGTGGAGAAAAAGAAGATAGACGCCCTGGAAATGTGGTGCTGGCGAAGAATACTTGGGGTGTCGTGGACCGAGTTTCGCACCAATATTTCCAATCCAAGAGCTCGATATCAAACAGTTTTTCTGGTCCAAACACGCATCCTGAAATACTTCGGACATGTCTCAAGATGAAATGATGAGTCTATTGAGCGTACCAGACGCTCACAAGGTAGAGTAGAAGACACCTGATCACGAGGAAGATTCTCCATGCGATGGATCGACCAAATTAAATCCGCAGTGGGCGATCCAATGCATGAGAGCTCCAGAAACACCAAATGGCGCGCCTAATGGCGAGAAATCGTGAGGTTCATAGCATCAGCCTCGACAAATAGCTCATGATGACCACGACGCTCTGATAAGAGTGTCACGAAGAAGAAGAAGAATAGTGATAGCTCAGTGGTTTAGGCGCTTAATGCCTCTCCTGTATGAGGTCGGGGGTTCGGTTAGGCTGTATCAATGTCACTTTTTCAATTTCATAAGTACTTTCTAAGTTTATCATGGTCATCACTGACATTGGTGAAGGAAAATAGCTTGAGAAATTTGAATGTGCCCTGGCGGTTGGGAAAGTCATGCTCACTTAAATGTCTCGCTGACGGTAGCGCATGTGTTGGATCATTCGGTTCCCTTCAAAATGGTTGAGCTAAATTATGCCGATCCGCATGTCATGATCGTGAACGGACGCCGTTAGTTGGGACTGGTCATCTCTTAGCTGCCTCGGTTATTTTAAATTTTAGTTTGAATTGTTTATTGTAACTATATTTTTCTCTAAGCCTCTTTTAACATACAAAACTTGTAACGATGTTCTCACATTGTAACTCTAGATTCAGCAATAATGATGTAACCTTTTGTAACATTCGATTTTTAACCCCCGACGAAAAAGAGGGGTGTTATAAGTTTGACGTGTCTGTGTGTCCGTGTGTCTGTCTGTGGCATCGTAGCTCCCGAACGGACGAACCGATTTTGATTTTGTTTTTTTTTGTTTGAAAGGTGATTTAATCGGCAGTGTTCTTAGCTATGTTTGGTGAAAATCAAATCAAATCACAAAAGGTATTATTTTTGACTTTTTAAGTAATTACTTTTATGTTTTTAAAAAAATGGTTCATGGAGTTTCTTGCTCGTTCTTCTCCATAGAAACCTACTGTTTGGAACGAGCAACTAGCTTCAACTTTCTGACTGACTGAATCTACCTGTTTCAAAAGTACCTGTAAATGGTTTATTTGAAATAAATGGTTTTGAGTTTGAGTTGAATGTTAAAACGTATTGAAACCCTGACTCTTGAACTAGGTTAACTCCTGTGTAACAAGAATAAAACCAAGATTTCCGTAATCTAATTCCAACAAGAATCATGTCAACCTTTAGACGCCCACTGCTGGGCATAGGCCTCCCCCAAGGGGGGTTCAGTCGTAATCGCCATGCTTGGCAAGTGCATGTTGGCGATCGCAGTAGGTGTTATGGTACTCAGAAGGACGCTGCTGTCCATCCTCTGGTCAATATCCTCGCCTCCTACGACACCCACGGGTAGAAATGAGGTGGTGCTATTCATGGCTTGCACCACACAAAACAAATTTTAATTAGGACTACAAATATTTGGCTGTTTCGCGGGGAGTATACGTACTGTTATATAGGTCGGTGTTGCTACAGTTATCGTGATAATTTAAATGTCAGCATAGATCGAGTGATAATTATTATTTATTATGAGATAAGCCGCTGTAGCCGCGAGCTATGAGTCCTGAAATACAGGGGTGTCCATGTAACGATACTGGACAGAAAGTTTTTGAAAGCACTCACTGTATACTCTTTGTATGTTCAGCGACTATTTGTCAACCTACCTATCTATTTATGTGTGTATCTGTGTGTGACATCATAGCTCCTAAATGGATGGATTTAGACACGGTTTTTTAGGGTTCCGTATCTCAAAAGGTAAAAATAAAGAAGACACAAGAAAGATAAGATAAGATCACTTTGCTGTCCGTCTGTATAACAAGTCCCTTTATCTCGAAAACGCGTGGAGGTATCGACTTGTAATTAAAACCATATACTCAGGGCCTCAAGTCTGCTATTACAATAGTGTCAGAATGGTCTATCATTGATTTCATAATTGTTGATTTTGACAAGTTTGATAATCTACTAATATAATGGCGTCATTATGACTTTGCAATGGTCAACCAATGACACGCCATTGAAAGAAATGATATAGAATGGTAATCTAATCTCGTACAAAATGACAACTGAATGACTGACTTAGGCGGTAATCTGCTATTTTGACAGTTCCTTTGATCAGTGGCCTACCATTAGAACGTCATTGTGCAGTCATTGCTTTTAATTCGACCGACCAATGATCGACCATTATGAATTTAGCAGATTACGAACTTTTTGCAAAATGACAATGGGATCGTGTTGGAATGACGAAATTATAAAAATAGCAGACTTGGCTCCCAGGTCTACGGTCCCTTGAAACTGTGAAAAATATCAAACTTCTAAGTTAACGTGAATAAAAAGTTAAGGCCGTTTATACCGTAAAATACGTATAGATCGACACTTTCAAGGGAATCAAAATTTATAGGGTACTTTCCGTTGTCCTAGGACTATGAAATTTGGCAAGTATATCCTCTCATCATCTGGTACTACAATCTAAAACTATACATTTGTAATTTAATAATTATTTTGTAGATAAAATCCAACCAACAATTAACGCAGGAACAAACTCAACGTCACTAATCCTTGGCAGAGCACAGTCTATTTTTATGGCTCCGTCTACACCTCATGATATTTTCAATATTATAATGAAGCTAAAAAACACGAACAGCGTTGGCTACGATGGCATCGCCACAAAAGTATTGAAAGCAGTTGCATCTGTAATATGTACTCACTTAAGCTTCATTATTAATATTTGTATAAGTGCAGGTATATTTCCTGATGCATTAAAAAAATCGATAGTGAAACCGCTTTATAAAAAAGGGAATCACGAATTGATGGAAAACTATAGACCGATTGCGCTTATACCAGTCATATCGAAAGTGTTTGAAAAATATATATATGGTGAAATGAATACCTATTTAGAAAAATATAATATATTAACTGACGAACAAAAGGGATTTCGAAAAAACAAAAGTATAAATTTGGCAATTTATGAGTTTTTACATAATGTCATGTTAAATGTAGATAAGAGGACACCCGTTTGTGCCATTTTTTGCGACATGACGCAGGCCTTTGACTGCGTCCATTATAATTCCCTAGCAGAGAAACTTGAAGCTTATGGTGTTAGGGGTAACGTATTGGAACTAATTAAATCATATTTACAAAACCGTAAACAAGTTACCGAAATCACTAAAATTAACGGTAAACATGAGGAAATTTCAAGATCCGAGGAACGAGAAGTTATATACGGAGTACCTCAAGGCAGTGTGCTAGGGGCCCCGTTGTTCATTTTATATATTAATGACTTGCCTAAAGCAACTGAACAACCAATGACCGGTTTTTGCTGACGATTGCACTGTAACAATAGCTTGTAATGACAAAAACACGTATGAACATGACATTAATAATGCGCTTATATCTATCGTAACCTGGTTAAATCACAATAATTTAATAATTAATTTAAAAAAGACTACCGTAATGCATTTTAGGCAACGTGCACATACAATTAATCCTAATGTTCAATTTAATAATATTAATATTAATGAAACTAAGACAACAAAATTTCTGGGACTGACTATAGATGATAAGTTGAACTGGAAACCACAAATAGAGGCACTTAGCAAAAAATTAAGTAGTGCAGCCTACGCTCTTAAACAACTCGCAGTAGTTCTCAACAAAGATGCACTAATTACTGCTTACTATGGATTAGCCGAATCAATTCTTAGATACGGAGTTATTTTTTGGGGGAATAGCACAGACACTGAAATTGCGTTTCGGGCCCAGAAAAGATGCATTAGATCAATGTTTAGACTGCAAACAACAGATAGCTGTAAATATTATTTTAAGGAAAATAACATATTGACATTGCCCTCATTATACATTTTAGAAGCCATAATGTTCATTAAAACTCATCCTAATTTATTTCAACGTTTGTCTGATGTTGTCCCAAGGAATAGACGTGATAATTCCAAACTCAGTGTTCACGGCGCTAAAACAACTCTTATGCGTAAGAGCATCTTTTGCATGGCTCCGACCATATTTAATAAATTGCCCAAATCGTGGAGAACATTGACTATATCTGCTCTTAAATGCAAGTTAAGGACTTTATTAACTAAAAGAACATATTATAGCATTTCAGAGTTTATGAAGGAGGAAAATTTTCTTTGTTTTTGAAATGATGATGTTCTTTTAATATTGTGTTTTACTACTACTAGTTACTACTACTACTGAACTCCATATTATATAATGTATTGTTTTAGTTTAGACGGAATTAAAATTTGCAATGACTTAATATAATTTTTTATAATATAATTTCATAATGTAATTTTTGATAAATGTAGTCACGGTTTGTGCTCCATCTCGTCCTACCAATTTGTACGCCACGTTATGCGGCTGAACATGAGAATCATTATATATTTAATATCTTGCATGCAATGTATGTACACCATGTTTAGACAAATAAATAAACTTACTTACTTACTTAAACCATAAAAAAAGTTTTTTTCAAAAAATATAGAAAACCGCCTTCAAAAACTAAAAAGTGATAAATAACTTTAGCACAGAACACACATCACTTTACTTTCGGAAGTCGGTGGCGGTGGCTTTGTGTTTGTTGTTTTGTATTGCCACCGACTTCCGAAAGTTAAGTAATCACTTTTTAGTTTTTAAAGGCGGTTTTCATTTTTTTTTACTTTTTATTTTTCGCTTTTTAGTCTGCCCTAACATCCAAATCCATTAAGAAACGGCGATATACTTAAAAGAGATTGTAAGTCCTCCAAAGATTGAAGAAACTAAAACGTCGTCTAAGTAATTTATTTGGGAATTTGTTGATTTTCTCAAAAAGGGCGGTATCAATTTTGATAAAATTTATATGGGGCCATTTCGGAATAAACCTCCTCCTTTTTAAAGTCGATTAAAAATATAGTCTTTATTTGAAACAAGCTTTTGTCCGCGATTTGGTCCGTCTGAATTTCGGTTATCGCGGATGCAGACGAAGTTACAATGTAGCCTATTTCCTTCCTTCGTGTTAAAGCAAAGCGTGTACCAAATTTCATCAAAATCGGTTCAGTAATATTGCCATGAGAGCGTAACAAAGAAACTCACTTTCACATCTAAAATAAAGCGTTGCTTATTACAAAAATTCAATCATTTGAATTAGATTGTTAAGATTTATCTGTCGGATAAGTTAACTGAAACTTATCTAAAGGTACAGGAACTGGCAGTTAATCTTAATGAATTAATGTTCATATTAATTAATGTTAGTACAAACTCTGTATTCTCACTACTTGACCCACTATACGCATACAAGTACTTTGACTGCGCTACGCCGTAGCTCCGAGCTACGAGTGCGCTACGGCGTAGCAGAGAGCTACGTAATTCTCATTTGAAACTCGAGTTTCGTTGCAGAGAATTTCGTAACTTTTATTTTAACGAAATAGTTTCGCAAAGTTTTGTGTTTTAGTTTTGTTTGAATACTGCGCAACCAAAACACAAAGGAAGGTACACTTTCTGTTGGCTTAGTTATACAGATTGAAGGTTTTAATGCAACTCATCATTTGCTTAACTTTTCCCCAATTATGTTGGGGTGGGCTTCCAGTGTAATTGGATACAGCTGAATACCAGTGTTTTACATGGAGCGACTGCCTATCGGAACTCCACAACCCACTTACTGGGTAACACGATACCCCTTGGGAAGACTTATTGTCAGACTTTCTAGCTTCTGACTACCCATATCGACTGTCAAAGATCTACAAATGACAGCCGGGACCAACGGCTTTACGTTCTTTTCGACGCACGGAGGGAACTCGGTATGAAAGGGATGGTCACCCATCCACAGACCGACCGCGGCAAGAGTAGCTTAACGTAGCGATCTGTACGACTTTTACTTAGCATATAACTATTCAATAATTAATGTTATTTTTCTATTGTTGTTTATGTGGAATCCAAAAGTGCCTGTAAACGGCTTAATTAAAACAAACGCTTTGACTTTGTTATTATTCTAATAAAGATTTTTACACGCTTTTTATTAGCTTCACCTGTATGTTTGTATGTTTGTTTGTAACCGACTTCTTTGGGCGCGATTTTGACCCACTTTAAACGGCCAGATTTCGTTCAAACTATGTAGATTTATCGAGGACCGATGACAATACACTAATTTGATAAAAATATTAAAAAAAAAACAAAAAAAAACAAAAAATAAAAAAACATAAGTCGTTCAAAATTAGTTGCCGAAAAAACAGCTATTATATATTAGGAAGGTACTGCACAAGCGCCCCTGGTAGAATAAATGTACATAATATTTATAGATATAGATATACCCAAACTAAAAAGTAAAAAATAAATAACAGTTTAAAAAAACTAAAAACACGCTTTTTATAGAAAACCAAACTAAAAAATAGAAAATAAATTTTAATAAATTATTTTATTTAAAAAAAAGCGTGGGGTGCATGGTGTCAATAGTTATAAATATTTTATTGACAGATATGAGTAGAGTGATTATCATTTTGATAATATCTTAAAAAGCACCCCACGCTTTTTTTAAAATAAAATAATTTATTAAAATTTATTTTCTATTTTTTAGTTTGGTTTTCTATAAAAAGCGTGTTTTTAGTTTTTTTAAACTATTATTTATTTTAATGAATAAATGGTGACATTAGATTATATCAATACAATACTTTGTGTGCGTTGACTTTTATATTTTTGTTAAGTTTTTGACATTTTAATTATAATTAGAAAATTTTTACATTAGATAGTAGAATGAAAATATAAAGTATTAATAAGATTGGAATTGTATAAAATGTATCTACTATTTAGACTTCAACTACGAATAATAATTTTATTGTGAGATTCATTTCACTCTAATTTTAATATTTCTACACCGGCAACGGTAGTATAATGTGAACTGATAATTAATATAGATCTTGATGTACCATTTACTCAGAAATAAATGATATTTATTTATTTATTTTATTTTGACTTTTCATGGCTGTAACATACTATAGCAAACAGGTCGTGATGGTGGAAGTCCAACTTCAGACCCTCTAAATTCTATCTAGGCTTAGTTTTTCCAGCTTAGCTCTCATTCACCAAGTGTATAGAGTGAAACAATGCAAAAACTATTATATTTTAGTAAATTAAAACTATAATTGTACCAAACACACTTACAAACACAGTTGTCACAGTTGTGATTGAAACATCTGGCGCAGTGATTAACCGATTGGCTGCTGCGGTACATATCGCGGGTTCGATCCCCGCACGGAACAAATATTTGTATGGCCTACAAATAGTTGTACCGGTTCTGGCTGTTTGGTTATGTGAGTTTATAAAATAATAAACCATTTATTTTCAGGTTACAAAGACCCATAGATAAATACCTTAACCTAAGTATACATATAACAAAACAATAATATATGGCACAATACAACAACAACAACACGACTACAACAACGACAATATATGATATATATGTTTGACATATGTTTGAGACACTATACGAAACTTCGCCCTAACAACAATCCATACGACACGGTTGGCGCAGTGGCTGAGCGATCGACTGCTGCGCAGTGTGTTGCGGGTTCGATTCCCGCCCAGGGTAAATATTTGTGTGATGAGCACTTGTGTTTGCCTTGTGTCTGGGTGTTGTTTATCTATATATGTATGTATTTAAAATGTATTTGTGTATGTATATCAGCTGTCTGACACCCATAGTACAGGGTTTCCCTAGTTTGGGGTCAGATGGCCGTGTGTGAAATGTCCCCACATATTATTATTATTATACTACCTAATATTATAAATTCTAAAGTGCATATGTTTGTTTAACTTTCACGGCTATACTACTTTCTAAGGCTTCCCAAGAAAGGCTATAGTTTACTTTTTAACCGACTTCAAAAAGGAGAAGGTTTTCAATTCGGATATTTGTATTTTTTGTTAATTTTTTTTATATGTATGTTCGGGGCATAACTCCGTCATGTATAGACTTGCACGGATTTGCAAAATTCTTTTTTTGTTTAAAAGGAGTTTATGCCCAAATGGTTCCATATAAATTTTATCGAAATTGATTCAGCGTTTTTCACAAAAATCAACAAAATCCGTGAAAATAATTATAGATGATATTTTAGTTTCTTCTATCTTTAGAGGTGTTTCAATCACCGATTTAACTGTGTCGCCGTTTCTTAATAGATTTGGATGTTAAGGCTATAGAAAGTTAAAGCTAAAGAATTTTTTTTTTATCCGCAACCTTCGCCCGTATTTGTGATAACAGAAGTTCACGCAGGCGTAGTCGCGGGCTAGAGCTAGTTATATATATCACGTGTATCGTTCACCTACATAACACTTAAAACATTTCCAAATAATTTTAGAAACAAAACTAGAATACTATTTACGAAATAAAACGGTTATGTCTCTCGTAGCAGTCTCGTAGCACCGCTACGACGTGCCTACGAGCGTAGCACGTACTACGAGGGACATTTTATGTCTCTGTATATTATGAGTAAGATAAATAAATATCATCTTTATTATATACTGGCCTGTGTTCGCGAATTTGCCCGCGTAAATGTCAGTTTTCTGCAGGGTTCTTATTAATTTGTGCGTAACCCTAATTCTTTTTCTAAAATAAAAGTAGCATATCTGCCAGTGCAAGTCCTATCAAAATCGGACCAGATGTTTCGGAGATTAGCCGGACCATAAACAAACGGACGGACAGATAATTTTTTGAATGCTTTTTTTGGAATATGAATTGTGTATGCACATTCTTATGCATTTAGTAAAAAGCTGTATTTTGATATTACAAACAGACACTTCAATTTTAGCTGTGTTGTGATATGTCTTTTGTGTGCACCAATTAAATGTTTCATGATGATGACACACACACATCACATCACATCACATCACATCACATCACTCACATCACATCACTCACATCACATCACTCACATCACATCACTCACATCACTCACATCACATCACTCACATCATATCACTCACATCACATCACTCACATCACATCACTCACATCACATCACTCACATCACATCACTCACATCACATCACTCTTATCACATCACTCACATCACATCACTCACATCACATCACTCACATCACATCACTCACATCACATCACTCACATCACATCACATCACATCACATCACTCACATCACATCACTCACATCACAACACATATTTTTTTGTAAAATGTTTTTAGTACTTAAATAAGTAGTCCTTTTGTCACCGATTAGTCTACCTAAGAAAGAGCGGCGTCTCTTAACACAGGCATTTTCTGCTTAAAAAGAGGCGCCATTCAACAACAAAATGTATACAACTGGTCATGCAATAAAACATTTATTATTTATTATTATTATTTATTATGATGCTGATGACTTATACATACAAATAAATAAAATTGAAGTGTTTGAAGTTTGAGGCATTGATATTGTGTATTACACCTGTACAACGGACAGCGTACATCAGAGCCATAAGCTTTTCTTTCTTCCTTTTAGTTCGTGTTATTATTATTTTTTTAAGTTAAAATCTTGTTTTTAAAAATGATTTTTTATTTTGCTTTTTACTTTTTTAATCTTACTAACTTTATCGTTTTCTACTCTTCAAACCCTTTCATTTGATATCCATATTAAGGGGGTTGAGGAAAAATATGTAATCCGCCATCTTGCAGCGGCGGCCATTTTGTATTTATTACAATATTGAGTATTGGACATTGTATTGTCACCAGAACTAAAGGTGCTTGCAAAATTTCAGCTCAATTGGATACTTAAAAATGGTCGAAAAGTTTTTGTTTGTCTATCTGTTTGTTCCGGCTTATCTCTGAAACGGCTGAACCGATTTCGACGGGCTACGTTACTGGCAGATAGCTGATGTTGTAAGGAGTAAGTTAGGCTTCTTTTATTTAAAAAAAAATTAGGGTTTCGTAGAAAAAATAACGGACAAGTACGAGTTGGAATCGCTCACCGAGGGTTCCATTCAAATTCCGTGGTTTAGTCACCCATACAATTATCACCGCGAATAACTCGATGATACCATTGATGAAATAAAGGATATTATATTTTAAGATTTTATTACAAATGTATAGTTTTCAGACTTTTCCCTGTATTTATAGTATAAGACGATATTACTTGCCAAATTTCATAGTTCTGGGTCAACGGGAAGTATCCTATAAATTTCGATTCCCTTGAGATTGTCGAAATATACGTTTTTTGCGACATAAACGGCCGTATCTCTTTTTCACGTTAACTTGGAAGTTTGATTTTTTCGCAGGTTCAAGGGACCGGGGACCTAATTAAATGGTTTTAATTTCAACTCGATATCTCTACGCGTTCCTGAGATAAAGGGTCTTGACAGACAGACAGACGGACAGACAGACAGACAGACAGCCAAGTGATTCCATAAGGGTTCCGTTTTTCCTTTTGAGGTAGATACGGAACTCTAAAAACCCACTGATAACCGAAACAAAGTCAAAGTCGAAAGTCAAAGTCAAAGTCAAAGCATTTATTTCAATTAAACCATTTACAGGCACTTTTGAATTGTCAAGGAGTCGGTCAGTTAGTCAGAGAGTTGAAGCTAGTTGCTCGTTCCAAAACGTAGGTAGGCCTCTATGGAGAAGAACGAGCAAGAAACTCCACGGACACTCTTTTAAAATCAGGTTTTTACAAAATACTGGTTACGCGCTGCTTACTGTTTGCGCAGGCATCATCTAGTTTATAATTATAAGTATGGATTTCTGTTTGATCCTTCAGGCTGACGTGACGTGACGTCAGAGCGCCACCATATTTGTTATGTGTCATATTACCACTCGTTAGCTCCAGCGGTCATTAGAGTAATTACCGCCACAAATATTAGTTACGCTGTGTTTGTATAACGATATCAGTATTGTAGGCTGAGAGCCCGGAGTCGAGAGCTCTACTCCATACTAGAATAGCTGACATTTTGAGAATAGAAAGAAAGAAAGAAAAAAGCGTTCATTGGCATTATTTTAAAAATTAAATACACTTAAAAACTATAAAATACAAAAAAACAACGATTATGAATGCCAAAAGGTCCTCAGCTCAGTATAATGTCAGATGACAACACAAAGTGCGCCACCTGACGCTGATTTTCAGCTGCAGCCCACGATTGCCATACGCTAGAATATTAAAATTACAGGGAGGTGTGTGTCCGTTTAATAAAATAAAGGAAAAAAATTAAAAGAATAAACGACAGTTGCGACATGTACTAAAATAAATAAATACCCATTATCTGTAATGCATTAAAAAAAAATTGCAAATATTTAAACAAAACATATAACATTGGTAAAAGTGATAAAATTGGTAAACGGTATAAAAATATAATACGTCTATCTTTACATAATATATAAAACATAGTCGCTTTCGATCTTTTAAACTTCACAATGGATTTTAATGTGGTTTAAATCAATAGATAGAGTGATTCAAGAAGATATACGTATTGTTAGCGACAGTGTAACGGCCCCCTCGTCGACTGCCTAAAGACAGTGCTAAAAAACTATTTAAATCTCTTAAATTGTTTAGTTAAAAATTATACTTACCTTTAATAATAATAATAATAATATAATATGTGGGGACATTTTCACACACGGCCATCTGACCCCAAACTAGGGAGACCCTGTACTATGGGTGTCAGACAGCTGATATACATACACAAATACATTTTTTTTTTGTAAATACATACATATATAGATAAACAGCACCCAGACACAAGGCAAACACAAGTGCTCATCACACAAATGTTTACCCTGGGCGGGAATCGAACCCGCAACACGCTGCGCAGCAGTCGATCGCTCGAGCCACTGCGCCAACCGTGTCGTCAATATTACCTGTGTCGTCTTTATATTACTATTGTACTGTAAGAGATCCTGATGGAGGATTCTTACTGGTACCGGGATATGGCGTAATTGTAATAGGTTTATTCTATAAATAAAAGCACTGAAACTCGGTACTGGTTTATATTATCAGATACTTGTAGTGTGCCCGTGACAAGACCAGGCTAGGAAGTCCTAATGTCAAATGTAAAACAATACAAGTCTACTATTTGAACTTATTCTAGAAGTTTGCTAAGTGTTCCGTCATAGAGTATAATATCGAATGGCTATTATCTCAGAAACACATCAGATCTCCACATGAGCTACGCCCCCTTCATGAATAAAAGGAACTAGTAACTTTTATTCATGCACTGGACACTCTGCAAACTTATACTACTCAACAAAAATAATTGACTAAATAACCTAATTCCTACCTAAACCTATCGGAAGGTCCCTACTCTCAGATCTCCACAGAACCTATATATAAACTGTTTCTTTCATAAAAATAGTACAATCGAAGTCTATGCGCATGGCCGCAACCTTTAAATAATTTAAAAAAAGAGTGCTGTCAGATTTGTCAGAAAAAACAGTTGTGATCGGAGTGAGTTCGGCAGGGCTCCAAGCGTGCGCGGATCGCGCCCCTTCTCAAACTCAAACTCAAAATCATTTATTTCAATTAAACCATTTACAGGTACTTTTGAATTGTCAGAGTCAGTCAGTCAGAAAGTTAAAGCTAGTTGCTCGTTCCAAACAGTAGGTTTCTATGGAGGAGAACGAGCAAGAAACTCCATGAACACTCTTTTAAAATCAGTTATATTTTACAAATTTAGGTTTCATCATTCATGTTGAATCTAAGGGTACAATGTGAGAACAATGTAACACGTCTTGCAAGTTAAAAGAGGTCTAGAGAAAAATATAGTTATAATAACAATTCAAACCAAAATTTAAAATAACCGAGGCAGCTAAGAGATGACCAGTCCCAACCGACGGCGTCCGTTCACGAACATGACGCATGGATCGGCACCATTTAGCTCAACCATTTTGAAGGGAACCGAATGATCCAACACATGCGCCACCGTCAGCGAGACATTCAAGTAAGCATGACTCTCCCAACTGCCAGGGCATATTCAATTCAATGAGAGGTATACCTCGTAAATGGTAGCTTTAAAGAACATAGTGCTCACATGTATGTGCTACGAAAAATTATATAATACTAACATATATTGAGTTTACCTATTGTTTACCTTCTATTGTACTTATTCAGTTTCCAGTAAACTCTGAGTTTCATTTTAGCAGCCCATCCGTTATACGTATAGTTAGATCTACATTACAACCATCAAGGGTAACGTTTGATTGCTTTTTATTTATTTATTATTTATTTATTTTACTATTTATGTACACACAGTAGACAACACAGGAAAAGAACATTATAAAATATGAGTACATAGGTACTGCTTATTTCTTAAGAAATTTCTGCCAGCAGACCTGCAAAAGGAGAAATGAAAAAAGAAACATAGACTATAGTGTGTGAGAAAAGGAAGAGAATAAAGTATGTATGTGCCTTATTTAACTAAACTATAATATTATATATAAATACACATATAAGTAAATATTAATATATACTTATATAAATACATAATGCTAAGATATATAAACTAATAAAAATATATATGTATGTCGGATCGTCACTGAGCGATCGAGGAGGAGTGCCGAGCGGTATAGTACATTGTCAGGAGTATGGGCGTTCCCATTATCCCATTAGGGATAAACAAGACCTGTAAAAACAATTACACACTATTAGTAAAGAAAACACAATACAAATGGTAATCAGTAACAAGAATAAAGTAAGTTAAAGGTACAGTAACAATACAGTTAATCGAACAGACCATTAAGGTCCCACAGTGGCCAAGCCACCCAATGATAAACGAACAAACCCTTAAGGTTTACAGTTCGTACAGCAGCCTAAGCCACCCAATGATAAACGAACAAACCCTTAAGGTTTATAGTTCGTACAGCAGCCTAAGCCACCCAATGATAAACGAACAAACCCTTAAGGTTTATAGTTCGTACAGCAGCCTAAGCCACCCAATGATAAACGAACAAACCCTTAAGGTTTACAGTTCGTACAGCAGCCTAAGCCACCCAATGATAAACGAACAAACCCTTAAGGTTTATAGTTCGTACAGTAGCATAAGCCACCCAAATACAAAGTGTATCGCTCGCTAGCAGCAAGCCTATACAGCTATGTGAATATACAGCAGCGCTGTACCAGGTAAACCGACAGTATTGTCGGGAGCAGGAACTCTTTACTGAGTCGAATCCGAGGATCGACTGCCATACTTACGGAGTGCACGCTCTTTTATAAGGCGATGCCCCCCACCTTGCAACCTCTCCATACAAGTCTGTCCATGCGCACGGAAGTGCGTCACGCGTTTACTTGATACAAAACACTAAAATGTGCTGAATCTAATAAGATCTGTAATCAATTAACACAATGATAATTGTCATGAATAAACAATACTGATTTCATAAAGTAATTCGTTTTACATTCAAAGTAATGTGTCAACAATTGTTTTGAATAAAACCATCGATAATAATTATCGAAATAAAGTAACCACAAATCAGTGTGCACACACAATTAATCATGTTTCGAATTAATAGACAATAATTGATAGTAAAATCACATAAATTAACAATAAGAAACACAAATCATAACAAATTTAGTTAACACCCACAATGTGATTAATAAACTGTCTCCGACATGTATATAATAAATCATAATTGAGAGGAAAGGTTAAATTTGTTTGTCCTGGTTCGATTAAAAAAAATCTATCACTGATAATTATATCAGTGATAGATTTTTTTAATAATAATAATAATAATATCCCTATTAAGTCATATCCACAACAGGCGTTATCCCGAACCATCTTCTCCATAGCTTAAAACTACTTGATCTACAAGAAACTCTTTATATCACTCTACAGAAAGCTGCCATATTAAATACGTGCCGAATCGTGAGAAAGTTCAAGCAGATTGAAGAACACGAAGCAGACCCCTAACAGAATACACCCTTAACATAATACACATCACACGCTACATTTACTTGGCTCCGGCCCGTAAATGCAGTTAAAACCAGCCAAAGAGCTGAGAACAAAGAAAACAAACACAAATAATAATAATAATAATAATAATAATATGTGGGGACATTTTCACACACGGCCATCTGACCCCAAACTAGGGAGACCCTGTACTATGGGTGTCAGACAGCTGATATACATACACAAATACATTTTTTTTTTTTTTGTAAATACATACATATATAGATAAACAACACCCAGACACAAGCCAAACACAAGTGCTCATCACACAAATGTTTACCCTGGGCGGGAATCGAACCCGCAACACGCTGCGCAGCAGTCGATCGCTCAGCCACTGCGCCAACCGTGTCGTCAAAATAAAGCAACCAACAGTACCATGTCAACCTTAAGACGCCCACTGCTGGGTATAGGTCTCCGCCAAGAGGGGGTTCAGCCGTAATCACCATGCTTGGCTGATGCATGTCGGCATGTACTCAGAAGGACGCTGCTGCCCATCCTCTGGTCAATACCCCTCTGTCGCCTTCTACGACACCCACGGGTAGAAATGGGGTGGTGCTATTCGCAGCCGGCACCACACTGTGAAAGCAATACTATTGCTGAATGTCATAGGCAAAGGTTTATGATATACTAGCCTTTGCCCGCGACTTCGTCCGCGCGAATGTCGGTTATCGCGGATACAGACAAAGTTGCTAATTAAAAAGTAGCCCATGTCCTTTCCCAGAGTTTATCGGCATACCAAATTTTATCAAAATCGATTCAACCATTTCATCGTGAAAGCGTTACAAAAATAGTTACTTTCGCATTTATAATAACATAATCTATACATATAATAAAACAGTAACAAAACTGTGTCTGTACATTGAATATATTAATAAAAAATTGAGGGGGGTTTAGGAACAGTAATAGAGCACGAATCCAAAAAAAAAATTCTGTCTGTCTGTTTGTCTGTTTGTTTGTACACGCTAATCTTTGGAACTACTGGGCGGATTTGAATGATTTTTCTTTTGTTGTATAGGTATTAAGTCTGGGCAACATATAGGCTATAATTTATCTTGGAAATTTGAACACCTGATGCAGAACCGCAACAGACCAGCTGAACTATAAGAGATACAAAAATGGTACCATAGCAAAAATTGTTCCATGTGATGAGCATTTTCTGCTGAGAGAATAAATTTGAAGATCTGGAACACCTGATGTGGAACTCCAAGAGCCCAGCTACACCATGACACATATAGGAATGACGTCTTAGCAAAAGTTGTTCGGTCTGATGGGCATTTCCTGTTGACTTATAAAAATCGAAGATCAGAAACATCTGATGTGAAAATCAAAGCTATCACTAATTTCACTGTATCTTATAAAATAACATAAGCTAGGGAGTACCTCCACGCGGTGAAGGCGGTAACAGTTTAGGACTGATTTTTGATGACATGATATCATTGAAAATTTGACTCTACTGGCCAAAATTTCCATTTATTTTTTTAATTTTATCGAATAAATATGTCTTCGGGCTTATGTTATTTGGGTGTTTAATTTTCTTTTCCATTTATCTTCGTGACACGGTAGCCTACCCGGTAACGCAGGGGAGCAGTCACTTAGATTTTAATTGATCAGGTATCTTCTTTACAATAAAACTATAACCATGCCTAGAAAGAGGTAAAATCTTTCCCAATGTTCCAAAGGAGCTAAAAGATTGAGGATCAAAAGATCCCAAGAATCTACCGAAGAGCGTCAGGAGAGACTAGATGCTGTTCGAGAACATCAGGCTGCAACTCGCTCCGTGGAAACCTCTTCAGATCGCGAAGCACGCCTGCGTTCTCAGCGTATTTACGCATCTACATCCAGGTCTCTAGAGCCCAGTGAAGAGTATGATGCGCGACTGTCCGCTGATCGTGAGCGACATGCATTGTCTCGCGAATCGGAAACGTTTACCGATACAGAATCACGCTTAAGTTCTCAGCGTATTCGCACATCTACTAACAGGTCTTTTGAACCGAATGATGAACGTGATGCACGACTGACTGCTGATCGAGATTATCATACACTAGCGACCCGACCTAGCTTCGCATTGACCTATAGCCTTCCTCGGTAAATGGACTACCCAGCACAAAAAGATTTTTTTAATTCGGACCAGTAGATCCTGAGATTAGCGCGTTCAACCAAACAAACAAACAAACTTCAGCTTTATAATATTATAGTATAGATTGTCCCGAACACGCACACAACAAAATATTCATAATCAGTTAGAAAGTGACAGAAAAAGAATTGCTGGAGTACGGCATGAAGAGACAGAAGAAGAGCGCAACGAACGTATGAATTCTGATCGACTTCGACATTCTCTGGACAGAATGTCGATATCATCTGAAGAATCGGATGTGTCTCAAGATATAGCCGTAGGTCATGGCGACCTTCCTTGGGTTGGTAAGGAACGGAGTTCATTTACGTATACTCCTATGATTGACTACGCCACATATTCCGCCTTCGGAGGTATGATTCAAAATTGTGCTTTTTGAACGTCTCGAATCATCTCGCACATCCCGTAGTTTTCCCGTCCTCGGGCTCTTAGAATTCGACATCAGACGTTTCAGATCTTCGATTTTGCCGACCCCGTTGTCGATGGCATTTAGCAACAGGATCCGCGTACGAAGTCGCGGGCAGAGGCTAGTAATAATAATAAATCCTTTTATTCCGAAAACTAGACAAGTAGACAGTAACATTTACATACTTAAATCAAAAATTACAAAATGTCTCGAATTTCAGTGTGCCTAATGGCATACGCCTCCTCTAACAACTTCCATTGTCGTCTGTCGCGAGGTATCTTCCTCCAGTTTGGACCTGCTGTCAGTTTTATTTCTCACTCCCATCGTGTAGACTGCCTTCCTCGATTCTTTTTGCCATCCCTTGGATACCATTCTGTCACTACCTTGCTCCATTATCTTTTAGTGTCTCGCATCATGTGGCCTGTCCACCTCCACTTTTGTTGGTTTATTCTTGTTAAAACATCGGTAAATTTTGTTTTGGACCGCAGATCTGTGGTCCTTAATCTATGGGTCCGAGACATGGGCACTCACCAAAGCACTCAGAGAAAAGCTTGCCAAGTGTCAAAGAGCAATGGAGACAGGCGCAAGATAGGATGGATATAGGCGCAAATAGATAAATGGAGATAGGCGCAAAGAGACAAGGTAGATAGGCGCAAAGAGACAAGGTAGATTTATAATATTAGTATTTATTAATTTTTATTTTAATATAAAACAGCCGTTGGCCAATTACATATTACAGTATGGATTTGAGTTCTACACTAACTTCAACTGCCTGACTAACTGATTGACTTCTTGACAATTCAAAAGTTCCTGTAAATGGTTTAATTGAAAAAGGGCATTGAAACTGGAAAGTACGCATACTTTCATAACTACATGTTTTTCTATCTATTGTAAATATTTCAAACATGAGAACATGACGTAGATCTAGTAGTTCTGAGCTCTTGGACTATTATACGCCACCTGCTTTGCTATTCTCTAACGTTACCATTCGTGGCTGTGCTCGACGTCGAGCTCAGGGTCTGTTGTTGCTTAGTGAATA
Organism: Charanyca ferruginea; assembly: GCA_947361185.1. Taxonomy (NCBI): domain Eukaryota; kingdom Metazoa; phylum Arthropoda; class Insecta; order Lepidoptera; family Noctuidae; genus Charanyca; species Charanyca ferruginea. Next base: position 17,274,113 of record OX376081.1, read on the forward strand.
TAGTTTTTCATATATGAACTGTCAAAAGTGTCGAATTATTCAACCATATATTGTGCATGAAGTATGAATAAGTAAATAAATATTACGTTTCAAAAGAAACAACAGACAGACGGACAGCGAAACCTTAGTAATAGGGTTCTGTTGGAACCCTAAACAGCAAACAATCATGGCGAGATCCATACATTCATTTGTGTGAAAAAAACTTTTTTACAAAAAAGACAACCGCCTTCAAGAAGTAAAAAATAACTTTAAGTCCACTTTGGTTTTGTTTGTTGTTTTTGTATTGCCACAGACTTGCGAATTTAAAGTTATTTTTTACTTTTTGTAAAAAAGTTTTTTTTTCGCTCTTTAGTGCCTACTTCTCATACAAATTAATTATGAAACGGTGACACCAAAAAATTTCAGTCATCCCTTAATTTTCTACCTCTAGGGGTGGAATATTTTCATGAAATTTATATGACCACCCCAGAAGTACACTTCTACCAATAAAAAAAAAAGAATTTTGAGAATTCACAAATAGGGGGGAAAACGGTGAACATACATAAAAAAAAATACATAGAGTCGAACATCCTTTTTGAAGTCGGTTAAAAAGAAAACATTTAGAGGGTTCAAAATATTTTCCAATGTGTAGAATACATTACCAGATTGATATACTACCATGTTTTTAGACCCCCGCATAATTAAAATATTTCAAAATGAAAATAACACTTTTTCATTTCATCTCGTTGCCCACTTTGTGTTTATAAAAAAAAAGTCACAAGTGACATTAACGGCTCTATCAAATTGGCAGACAAGTGATGTGAATCGTTGTTTACGATGGCGGAGTTGAAAAAAGTACATTGATTAATCATTATTAGTGACTTTTTTTTCCATAAAATGATGCGAAACGGCCGCTTTCATTGTCACTGTTACTGACAGCCTCCAGTTCGTTCTGAAATAATGAGCCTTTCGTTAAACTATTCACTTTTAACATCTATTTTTATTGCGGGGTTTTAAAAATATCGTAAATGCCTAAAGATACTCTTTAGGTACCCAAAAGTATAAGACTTCTCTAAACATCTTTATTTTTTTGTTTCATTCAAACGATTGCAGACAAACGTACATTTAATATTCCACCATATTGTTTAATTAAAACTTCAAATAAACTTTCTTAATGCTATCATAAAAGTTAACGCTTGTAATATAATTAATCCTCCCCTGTTTCGTTTATTTAGCGTGCTTAATTAGCGTCAAGTTTATTATGGTTTGGTAGTCAGGTTTGTGGGATTATTTGATCAGTTCTTTAACCTTAAACATTTACATCATCATCATCTTCCTGACCTTGGGTGTGATTCTGTAAGACCTCATTCTAAACTTCGAATCTGAATCTGTGAGTTTCTTGATTGGCATTCTAAAAACTCGGTTGATAATTCGAATTTACACTAGCGCCACCCTTGCGAGCGTGTCAGCGAGTTGAACTAAATTGACAGAGAGATTTTGACAGATAAAGTATGAGATGACGTAAGAAGTGGCATTCTGTAAGGTAATTTCCCTGTCATTTCTCCGCTCACTTCGCACTCGAACCCGATTCAAAGTGTCAAATATATCAAAGTCATTTTGAACCTTGTGCGAAGTGACAGTGAAAAGCGATGTGAGTTGCGAGTTGTTGTTTGAATTTTACAGAATCGACCTACTTGTTCCATATTACTTGGAGTCGGCGCAACACGTACGTACTTTTAAACCGATTAAAAAAAAACGGACATGTGCGAGTTGAACTCGCCCACCGAGGGTTCCGTTCAAATTCCATGATTTGGTCACCCATACGATTATGACTGCGCATACGATGTATGATTATATATATATATATATATATATATATGTGGGGACATTTTCACACACGGCCATCTGACCCCAAACTAGGGAGACCCTGTTCTATGGGTGTCAGACAGCTGATATACATACACAAATACATTTTTTTTTGTAAATACATACATATATAGATAAACAACACCCAGACACAAGGCAAACACAAGTGCTCATCACACAAAAATGTTTACCCTGGGCGGGAATCGAACCCGCAATACGCTGCGCAGCAGTCGATCGCCTAGCCACTGCGCCAACCGTGTCGTCAAATAACGTACTTTAAATTGATTACGTACTTTAAATAAAGACTATATTTTTTATGATTTAATTACAAATATATAGTTTTCAGACTTTTCCCTGTATTTGTAGTATATGACGATATTAGTTACCAAATTTCATAATTCTAGGTCAACGGTCTAGTACCCTATAAATTTTGATTCCTTTAAGAGTGTCGAAATAAACGTTTTTTGCGGCAAACAGCCGCATCATTTTTTCACGTTAACTTAGAAGTTTGTTTTTTCACAGCTTCAAGACTAGACTTGAGCATATGGCTTTAATTTAGAGAGATAAAGGGTCTTGACAGACAGACGAACAGACAGACAGACGGACAACAAAGTGATCTTATAAGGGTTCCGTTTTTCCTTTTGAGGTACAGAAGACTAAAAAGAAGAAGATTCTCAATTCGAATTATTTTGGAAGTCGGTGGCAGACAATACAAAACTACAAACAGACCCAAAGCCATTTGCGAAATTAAAGTTATTTATTACATTTTAGTTTTTGAAGGCGGTTATTTTTTTTCGCTCTTTTATAACAAATTATAAGCTGGTAGGTATGAATGTTTGAAGTTGAAAGGAAATCCTTTGTCGATCTTCACTCCATATGTTTTTTTTTTTAATTTTGTTTTCTTCATATTTCAGAGTTGATTTCATGATAAAAGTTGTCCGTATTAAGAAGTACTTTCTACCCTTGAAAATTTCCAATGAATCAAAGAGTCTCCCTTTATAGGTTATATAAGCGGGCTCCATAGGACAATCTACAGTCTAGACAAAATCAAACTGATTGCTAATCAAAACTACTTAATTTATACTTAATATATACATACATTCATTATATTTAATTCTTGCTCTGGTTCACACAATAGTTCATTGTTTGTTGAAATGTAAGGAGTTGTTGTCTACTTTTACAATAATTGTAAATAATAATATGTGAACACTATGTATCTATGTATACAACTTGACTGTCGTGTTTTACCTTGTAATACTTTGTACATACTCATACTCATACTCATATTATTTATTGCATTCCACAATGTTTTGAGTTGTTTACTTTATCGCTTAGAGCTAGGCAGGGAGGGGAGGTAGGGGGGGGGAGGTGGGCTGGGTGCATACTTCAATATAGTGTTTCTATCCTACTTATAATAATAATATAATATAATATATAATAATATTATAAATGTGAAAGTTTGTGAAGATGTTTGGATGTTTGTTACTCAATCACGCGTAAACCGTTGAACAGATTTGCATGAAAATTAGCACACAGGTAGACCATTTCCTGGATTAACACATAGGATACTTTTTATCCCGATAATGTGTTCCCTTGGGATAATCGTTTTTTTTTACGCGGGCGAAGTCGCGGGCAGAAGCTAGTAGTTATGTAATTATAAACTGTAAATGCAAAATATTGTACATTTTTTTTAAAGAGTAAGTATGGAGTTTCTTGCCCATTCTTCTCCATACAAAACTACCTTTTGGAATGGGCAACTAGAATCAACTTTTTTTTATGACGTTCAAAAGTGCCTTTTAATGGTCTAATGTAAACAAATGATATCACATAGACTCACTACATATATTTACATTCTCAAACCATTAAAGATTTTCTTTCAACATTTTCCATCATCTATCAACATACAAAGTATTTAGTAATCTATGTTTCTTCTATACTAATATTAATAAAAGAATTCAAGTTTGTTTTATGTTTTTGAAGGGAAAACTTCTTCAGTTGAGTAATGTTTGGTAGTGGCAAAGCTTATGTACCTACTCATCACCAACGTGCTAAGACTACGTTACGGAAATATCAATCTTTTTAGAAACAAAATGTAGCTTTAAATTGAACATTACTAGTTATTTTACTATCCGGAGACAAATTCAATAAATGAGTAAGGCCCTTTTGGCATTATATTCACTGTTTCCTGTTATTAGGGTTCCGTACCTCAAAAGGAAAAAACGGAACCCTTATGGGATCACTTTGTTGTCCGTTTGTCTGTCTGTCTGTCAAGACCCTTTATCTCGGGAATGCATGGAGGTTTCGAGTTGAAATTAAAACTGTATACTCAAGTCTATGGTCCCTTGGTTCTGTAAAAAAATCAACCCTCTATGTTAACGTGAAAAAAAGATACGGCCGTTTATGTCGCAAAAAACGCATTTATAATATTATGATGATTAAAGTATGGATAGTAGGATAGTAGGTGTGGATTAGTATTATAGAAGTATGGATATGTACCTATAAATATGTACGGAACCCTCGGTGGACGAGCCCGACTCGCACTTGTCCGGTTTTTTTTATAGTTTTAAGGTGTATTTTATTTTAAGTATGTAATGCCAATAAACGTATTTTTCTTTCTTTTTTTTTCTTCCAAAGCGTGTTGCGGGTTCGATTCCCGCCCAGGGTAAATATTTTTGTGATGAGTACTTGTGTATGCCTTGTGTCTAGGTGTTGTTTATCTATACATGTATGTATTTAAAAATGTATTTGTGTAAAAGGCATACGACCGGGTGCCTCGGGAAGTGTTGTGGTGGGCCTTGCAGGAGAAAAGTGTGCCTGGGAAGTATGTGCGGTTGATTCGAGCAATGTACAGTCGATGCAGTACCCAAGTCCGGTCTACTGTGGGCACTACTGGCAGCTTCAATGTGGCCGTCGGCTTGCACCAAGGGTCGGCTCTCAGCCCTTACCTCTTTCTGGTTATAATGGACGCTTTGACGTCAGACATCCAGGACGAGGCACCCTGGTGTATGCTGTTCGCCGATGACATTGTGCTGGTAGCCGAAAGTGGCCTAGAGGTCCAGAGCAGATTGGAGGTGTGGTGGCAAAGACTAGAGAGTGTTAAATTGAGCAGAACCAAAACGGAGTACTTGTTTTGCAATTTCGGCGGTCTCTCTAGTCCTGTGCCCATGTCTCTAGACGGAACGCCCATACCGACCTGCTCCGACTTTCGGTACCTCGGGTCGCTCGTCCAAGGGGATGGCGATGTAGACCGAGACGTAACGCACCGGATCAACGCAGGATGGATGAAATGGCGACAGGTCACTGGAACAACTTGTGACCCACGGATGCCCCTCAAGTTAAAGGGGAAAATCTGCAAGTCCGTGAGAATGACCTGTCGTACTGTATGGATCGGAATGTTGGGCCGTGAACAAGATGGATGAAAAAAGATTGCACGTAGCGGAGATGAGAATGTTGAGATGGATGTGTGGAGTTACCAGAATGGATAAGGTGAGAAATTAATATATTAGAGGAAGTTTGAAAGTTGCGCCAGTGACAGAAAAGTTGAAAGGGAATCGTTTGTCTTGGTATGGGCATGTGAAGAGAAGAGACGAAACTCATGTGACCAAAAGAGCTATGAATATTAGTTTGGATGGATGGAGAGGAAGAGGAAGGCCAAAGAAAAGATGGATGGATTGTGTGAAGAATGATATGAATGAAAAGGGAGTCAGTAAAAGCATGACGTTGGACAGGACGGAATGGAAGAAGAAAACATGTTGCGCCGACCCCAAGTAACATGGGATAATGGCAGGAAAAAGAAGAAGAAGATCAGCTGTCTGACACCCATAGTACAGGGTCTCCCTAGTTTGGGGTCAGATGGCCGTGTGTGAATTGTCCCCACATATTATTATTATTGTTGTATAAATCAAAATTTTTGAAAGTCGGTTCAGCCGTTCTTTAGTTATAAATGGTGTAACCAACACGACTATGTTTTATAACAATTTTTTTTTTATTTTTTTTTTACTATTAACTAGGCTTGCGTTTGACCGCAATTCACCTGATCGTAAGTGATAATGCGGCCTAAGTTGGAACACGCTTGCCTAAGATGAACCGGTTCACTCGTGCCTTAAAGATACCCAGATTATACTTATCAGGGAACAGAGAGGCGGGCAGGGAATTCCACAGTCTGGCAGTTCGCACAATAAATGTGGAGTCAAAGCGCTTGGTTCGAGACCGTGGAACTTCAACCATATAGCGGTGACGCTTCGCCGTATCTCTGCTCGTCCGATGATGGAACGGGGATGGGGGAATTAAATTGTGCAATTCCAAAGCACACTCTCCGAAATGTACCCGATAAAAGACCGAAAGGCTAGCAACGGTGCGGCGATGTAGCTAATACTAGCTTTTGCACGCGACTTCGTCCGCGTGAATGTCGGTTATCGCCGATGCAGTCGCAAGACTCGGTTAAAAAGTAGCCTATCTTCATACCAAATTTCATCAAAATCGGTTCAGCCGTTTCATCGTGAAAGCGTAACAGACAGAGTTACTTTCACATTTATAATATTAAAGTCTTTGATTATATATAGGTAATGTCTAGATGGAGCGTCAAGTGCACGCAAACGTGTCAAAAAGTGTCAGCCAACTATTGGCTGACAAGTGCTTATATAATCAAAGCCCAAATGCGTAATAATAATAATAAATGATTAATATATATATAATTATATACATAATTGCTTATATAATCATTATTTACGCACACAGAGTCGTAGATGCACAGTGTAAAACGACGCCACACGCACACATACTTGAAATTGTTGACTCGTTTTCTTTGTTATGATTGTAGGGCGACGCTCCATCTAGACATTGTAATAATAATAATAATATGTGGGGACATTTTCACACACGGCCATCTGACCCCAAACTAGGGAGACCCTGTACTATGGGTGTCAGACAGCTGATATACATACACAAATACATTTTTTTTTGTAAATACATACATATATAGATAAACAACACCCAGACACAAGGCAAACACAAGTGCTCATCACACAAATGTTTACCCTGGGCGGGAATCGAACCCGCAACACGCTGCGCAGCAGTCGATCGCTCAGCCACTGCGCCAACCGTGTCGTCAAATTATATATATACAATTAATTATATAATCAAAGTATTAAAGTATGGATAATATAGTCGTAGATTCGACTTTCACGCGGACAAAATCGCAGGCTGACACTAGTCTTTTAAATAGTGTAGACATATATTACAATGAAGTATGTGTATAATATATTATGAATGTGCTTTCCCTAACATTAGGAGGGAAATTGAAAGGAACCCTATTCGATGGAGTCCCGAATTCTGAGTGACGCAGAGTTACGAATTAGTAGAGGGGGCACAATACATGTAAGTTCTACTATTTTCAAACTGCAGGGCCTCTTCTCATACAGAGAAGGTAAGCATTGATCACCACGTGCGCTTAAGGCGCATTGGCAATTTCAGACTTATATTAATTACTAGCAGGCCTAACAGACCTTGTTCTGCCCTTGAAAAAAAAAAATACTACCACTCGACTGCAGCGCCACCTACCGAGTCCAATTGTGAATCTAAACCATTCTCGAATCCACTGGAACATACACGAAAAAATACATCATAATCGGTTTAGGAGGAGTTCACTTTCGTGTCTGGGTGTTGTTTATCTATATGTCGGATTGTCAGGTGCGATCGAGGAGGAGTGCCGAGAGGTATAGTACATCGTCAGGACTATAGGCGTTCCCATTATCCCATTATCGATAAACAAGACCTGTAAAAACAATTACACACTATTAGTAAAGAAAACATAATACAAATGGTAATCAGTAACAAGAATAAAGTAAGTTCAAGGTACAGAAACAATACAGTTAATCGAACAGACCATTAAGGTCCCACAGTTCGTACAGTGGCCAAGCCACCCAATGATAAACGAAGAAACCCTTAAGGTTTACAGTTCGTACAGCAGCCTAAGCCACCCAATGATAAACGAACAAACCCTTAAGGTTCATAGTTCGTACAGTAGCATAAGCCACCCAAATACAAAGTGTATCGCTCGCTAGCAGCAAGCCTATACAGCTATGTGAATATACAGCAGCGCTGTACCAGGTAAACCGACAGTATTGTCGGGAGCAGGAACTCTTTACTGAGTCGAATCCGAGGATCGACTGCCATACTTACGGAGTGCACGCTCTTTTATAAGGCGAAGCCCCCACCTTGTAACCTCTCCATACAAGTCTGTCCATGCGCACGGAAGTGCGTCACGCGTTTACTTGATACAAAACACTAAAATGTGCTGAATCTAATAAGATCTGTAATCAAATAACACAATGATAATTGTCATGAATAAACAATAGTGATTTCATAAAGTAATTCGTTTTACATTCAAAGTAACGTGTCAACAATTGTTTTGAATAAAACCTTCGATAATAATTATCGAAATAAAGTAACCACACATCAGTGTGCACACACAATAAATCATGTTTCGAATTAATAGACAATAATTGATAGTAAAATTACATAAATTAACAATAAGAAACACAAATCATAACAAATTTAGTTAACACCCACAATATGATTAATAAACTGTCTCCGACATATACATGAAAGTATTTACAAAAAAAAAAAAAAAGTATTTGTGTATGTATATCAGCTGTCTGACACCCATAGTACAGGGTCTCCCTAGTTTGGGGTCAGATGGCCGTGTGTGAAAATGTCCCCACATATTATTATTATTATTATTATTATACACACGCACAGAAGATTTGTATAACCAAATAAAGATTATAAATCCAGGTTTCCTCACGATGTTTTTCTTCACCGATGTCCAAGATGAACTTGGAAAGTACATCATCTTCAACATCGTCATCAGCCGAAAGACGTCCACTGTTGAACACAGGCCTTCCCCATAGAACGCCACAAGTCTTACATCACCCGGTTCCCCGCGACCTTGACGATGTCGTCGGTCCATCTGGTGGGAGGCCTACCAACGCTGCGTCAAACGGACAGTGGTCGCCAGGAGAGAACCTTTCTTCCCCGTAGGTTACCGGTACTATAAAATACCTTGGAGTCAATATTGACCAATTTTTAAAATGGCAATGTCATATTGATGTCTTGACCTCACGAGTTAGAAAGCTAATCTATGTTTTCAAATTGCTCCGTAATGCCGCTGATTCGGAAACCCTTATGTTGACCTACCTTGCAGTGTGCCAATCAATACTATCTTACTGCATCACGACTTGGGGTGGTGCAGGAAAGACTATACTCTTACCTTTAGAAAGGGCACAAAGAGCTGTTCTCAAAGTTATGACTAAAAAGACGTTTCGATACCCAACCGCCAAACTCTACAGTGACACAGCAGCTCTAACGGTGAGACAGCTCTCTAAACAGCAAACAATAATTAGGAAACATTCAACACTAACTTATGACCCTTTAATTTATAAACGCAAACGTCGAGCGGATATTGTCTGCCCCCCAATCAGACACCGAACGACAATGGCTAAGCGGCATTACAAAGTTATTAGTTGCTTCCTGTACAATAAAATTAACAAAATTCTAAAACTGTACCCCTTAAGAAAAATGGAATTAAAAAGAAAATTAAAATCATGGCTACTAAAGCTCAGTTACACAGATACCGAAGACCTCCTCAACCAGCACTAATAAAATCCTAGGGACTCAACCGCTAACGCAACCTTAATATATATTGTTAAGTATAATCTATTAAAATAAAATAAAAGCGCGCCCTCTACCTTAAAATAATAGCCTAATTGAAATAATTGTCATTTGTCGCAACATAACACAAACACACACATACAGCACACCCTCACCTGCACTTACTCTCTCACACATAGACACTTCACACCAACACACTTTTACACGTAGTGAGTGTGGCACGTTCATTCTTTTTGTATTTTTGTATTTTAGTACCTAATTTTATATGGGTTCCCTATATACAGGCATGCCTAAATTGGGAATCCAGTAAGTCAATACTTTATTACTACAGACAGACGTTAGAAGTAGTGTTTCTAGTGAGATTATGGAGCGGCCCTAGTGTCCGTAACACAGGTTAAGTAGTATTTAAGTTTTTTTTTTTTTTCTTTTTTGTGCGGCGTGGCCTTACCATTGCCACTTCATCTTGCATATTCTGAGAGCTATGTCAGTGACCGTAGTTTATCGGCGCATTTCCTCGTTCCGGACTTGATCGCGCAAAGAAACTCCAAGTATAGCTCTCTCCACAGCTCGCTGCGAGTCATGGAGAGAGGGAACGATCGATTGGCAATTTCAGACTTATATTAATTATAAGTCCAGGTTTCCTCACGATGTTTCCCTTCACGGATATCAGTGATGTCCAAGATAAACTTAGAAAGTAAGTACAATTACATGAAATTGGAAAGGTCCCAATAGTACAGTCAACAGCAAAAGTAGATCAAATCAGAAATTCAATACGAATTTACTAACACTAATTTATATAATTTATTACTAGTTTATTTATTAAAAGTATGTGATTGTCACGCACATACTTTTGAATCACTTCGACGCCACACAGTTCTGAAGCGAACTCCGTTCATTAGTATTGAATTTCTGATTTTGATCATCTACTTTTGCTGTTGACTGTACTTACTTGCCCGGTTTCGTACCCACACCAACGGGTGTGGGTACGAAACCGGGCAAGTAAGTCCCCCGTAAGTAAGGGTCCCGGCTTTCATTCGTAGATCTTTGACAGCCAAACTCAAACTTAAAATCATTTATTTCAATTAAACCATTTACAGGTACTTTTGAATTGTCAGAAAGTTGAAGCTAGTTGCTCGTTCCAAACAGTAGGTTTCTATGGAGAAGAACGAGCAAGAAACTCCATGAACACTCTTTTAAAATCAGTAATACTTTACAAATTTAGGTTACATCATTCATGTTGAATCTAAGGGTACAATGTGAGAACAATGTAACAAGTCTTGCATGTTAAAAGAGGTCTAGAGAAAAATATAGTTATAATAACAATTCAAACCAAAATTTAAAATAACAGAGGCAGCTAAGAGATGACAAATCCCAACCAACGGCGTCCGTTCACGAACATGACGCATGGATCGGTACCATTTAGCTCAACCATTTTGAAGGGAAACAATGATCCAACACATGCGCCACACAATCGCCAATCGCTTTGATTCCACATTTATTGTGCGAACTGCCAGACTGTGGAATTCACTGCCCGCCTTTCTGTTCCCTGATAAGTATAATCTGGGTATCTTCAAGGCACGAGTGAACCGGTTCATCCTAGGGTTCACAAGCGTGCGCAAGCGTGCTCCACCTTAGGTCGTATCATCACTTAAGATCAGGTGAATTGCGGTCAAACGCAAGCCTAAAAATGGTTTTCACAGAGGTGCGATTGAGAGACGAGATTTTTAACACTTTTAATTACGAGAGTCTTGAGGTTCATCTAAAGTCCTCCTCCACGTCTTCTAACCTCTATGTTTACAAAATAAACTGAGTAATGGCAGGGTAATGTGTTAACACAACGCACGCACACACAGTAAACCAATCGAATGCCCCACTCTAGGGCAAACGTCTCTTCTCCTAAAGAGAAGATACGAGCATTGCGATCGCAGACTTATCCGACTATTTATCAACCGACTTAATAAACGGAGTGTGGTGCCGGCTGCGAATAGCACCACCCCATTCCTACCCATGGGTGTCGTAGAAGACGACAGAGGGATATTGACCAGAGGATGGGTAGCAGCGTCCTTCTGAGTACCATAACACCTACTGCGATCACCAAAACGCATCGGTCAAGCATGGCGATTACGGCTATGTCCGTGGAGACCTATGCCCAGCGGTGGGCGTCTACAAGTTGATAATGAATAAAAGGAAATTCTATGTTCCACTGTATGCATTTATGTATGTTCATTGATTTCTCCGCCAATTGCAGACCGATTTTCAAAATTCTTTTGTAATGTAGCCTCAGTGGTAGTCCCATATAAATGTAATCGAAATTAATTTAGCATTTTTTGAAAAAAAAAAATAACAAATCGTACAAAATTACACAAAGATGACGTTTTGATTTGTTTCCTTTCAGCAAAAGTTTTGAGAAGGGACTTTTATTCTATGTTTTAACTGTGTTGCCGTTTTGTAATGGATTTGAATAATAAGAAACGGAATGTTACTAAAAAATGGAAAATGTAGGTATAAACCCGTGGCAATAATAGGAATTTATAGTTATTTTTTACATTTTAGTTTTTAAAGGCGGTTGTCTTGTTTTTTGTAAAAAAGTTTTATTTTGTGCGTTTCGTTTTTACAAATGAAATTAAAAATTTGAATATTGTCGCACTTCTGCCGTCTCCCTGCTTCGTAAGTAATCTAGCCGACTACAGACAGACAGCCGTATGTAGATATACGTACATGATAAATTATATAGACGTGTTTATATTGGAAGGTTCAGATATTTTCAATGGATGAGATTTTGAATATGTAGAAGCAATTGGTATTAATGTGTTTTTAGAACGAATGGAACTTTCGCGTGCTTTTAATATGAACTTGTTGAAAATGTGTTTAAGCATATTTTCAACCGACTTTAAAAAGGACGCTCAATTCGACTGCATGTTTTTTTTATCAGCTTTTTATTAGCTTCACTTGTATGTTTGTTTGTAACCGAATTCTTTGGGCGCGATTTTGACCCACTTTAAACGGCCAGATTTCGTTCAAACTTTGTAGATTTATCGAGGACCGATGACAATACACTAATTTGATAAAATTATTTCATTTTTCAAACTAAAAAGTAAAAAATAAATAATAGTATAAAAAAACTAAAAACACGCTTTTTATAGAAAACCAAACTAAAAAATAGAAAATAAATTTTAATAAATTTAAATTAAGAAAATTGTTAAAAATTTCAATAAACATAAATTAATAATAGAGTGAATAAAAAAAAATTGTTTTATTTTAAAAAAAGCGTGGGGTGCTTTTTAAGATATTATCAAAATGATAATCACTCTACTCATATCTGTCAATAAAATATTTATAACTATTGACACCATGCACCCCACGCTTTTTTTTAAATAAAATATTTTTTTTTTATTCAAACTATTATTAATTTATATACCTATTTTATTAAAATTTTTAACACTTTTCTTAATTTAAATTTATTAAAAAATATTTTCTATTTTTTAGTTTGGTTTTCTATAAAAAGCGTGTTTTTAGTTTTTTTAAACTATTATTTATTTGTATATTAGTTACGCGATTTCTCCGGCATATGAAACGCGATGTTGAATTGTTTTTAATGGATAGGGTGTGCCTCAGGGGGGCGATTCTCACGCAATAGACATGATGTCGAATTAGAGATATGTCGAAATAAAATGGCGGATGTCGAATGAAACCGATTTTTCGTATTCTCGAAATGTCACATTAGAGAAATGTCTATGCCTAGCGCTCGACTTGCAACGAGTGGTAAATGTCAGTCGACATAAATGTCGCGCGTGAAGTCTATCGAGTTCTCTAGTTGTTGTTGCTGCTTGCTCACGCCAATTCCGTGGAATTCCCATTATTATTCCTGCCAACTTTTGACACATTTCTACACAACAAGAGAAAACATAAAGTCTAATTACGCCAAAAAAATAGGTTAAACTTACCAAGCTCTAAGCTAAAAATGCACTCAACAAGTACACTAGCCATGTCAATTAAAATATGTAATAAATACCTACTCGATATATTTGAAGAACAACACAATAGTAATTTATACATTCATAAATAAATAAAAAGAGTTTATAATAAACGTAAATGTTATTACATATATCTAATATAAATAAATAAAAAAAATATTAATTTTCAATTAGGTACATAATGTAATTACATTAAAATAATAAAAACATAATAATTAATAATGCAATTATTTTATAATTAATAATAAAATCATTGTCTAATTAATAATACAATAATTGCATAATTTTATTAAAATAAGTTCATAATTACATAATAAATAACCAGTTACAATCAACTAAATAGTCAAACAAAAACCCTTTTATTCTCTCCTACTTTTACTTTTGCTGTGCCCGACCCGGGTCCGCATTGTTCATTTCTGTAAGTGCACATGTGGATGCAATAAATATATTGAGTGAACAACAAAAAACAATGCCAGACAAAAGATGCAAAAAATTACGTTAAGTTTCGTGATAGAGATCCAAAAAGCCTGCGACATTTATCTCTATTGATTCTGAGAATACGATTATATAAATTTTGTGACATTTTCAGTAGACATTTAAAATTAGACATTATCTCGAATTAGAGATATCTCGAAAGAATTGAGAATCGCCTCCCAGTTGTGGTCCCATATAAGTTTTATTGAAATTGATTCAGCACTAATCTTCTTGAAGAAATCGACAGAAACCAAAAAAAAAATACACATAGATGACGTTTTAAGTTTCTCCAACCTTAGAATAGAATAGAATAGAATAGATTTATTTATTTGCACTGAATGTAGGTAAATACAATGAGTTCTTAAGTACTAAATAAGCGCCTGGTACATTCTGCCGTTAAGCATGCAAAATTTGCTTGCATGTATGTGCTTTTGCTTGTATGTTCAATCTCTGTTTTGACAGTGTTGTCGATTCTTTTCGATGTCGTCGTAGTCGATTTGGATGATAAGGAGGTACTAAAAAGCAAAAAATAATAGTAGATTGTATGACAAGGGAGCAAAATAATATTTTTACGGCGAGGGCGCTATTTTGAATCTAGAGCAAAGCGAAGGATTCTAGAATAGAATCCCGAGCATGGCGAGGAGAATCCTGAACGTAGCGAAGGATTCAAAGTACTCTACTTTTCATCTCGTTCTATGAGAAAATATTTCTCCCGGGATTTCGTAGGTATTAAGATTTGTATAACGTTATTAGCTTCTATTTTTATTGTTTCAGGAGTTAATGCACTATCACTTTCAGAACTCGACGTAAAACTCAAACGCAAAATACAATAAAGCCCGTACCGATTACAACAACAGTGAAGTAAATCGCGCGCTTTTGTTTATTTTTTTAGTTACCGCGCCTCCCCGCACCGTACAGCCAACACTTACAGCCAGTAATTTATACAATTTGCGTTCGATTTCAATGAACAAATCATGTTTCAAATTCAAATCTCATTACTGCCCGCTAAAAAGTGATAAATAACTTTAGCACAGAACACACATGACTTTAGTTTTGGAACTCGGTGGCAATACAAAACAACAAACAGAACAAAGCCACCGACTTCTAAAACTAAAGTCATGTGTGTTCTGTGCTAAAGTTATTTATTACTTTTTTGATTTTGAAGGCGGTTGTCTTTTTGTTAAAAACCTTGTTATTTATCATCATCTGCCTATTATTTTCCCAACTATATTGGGGTCGGCTTCCAGTCTAACTGGATGCAGCTGAATACCAGTGTTGTACATGGAGCGATCGTTTATGCCGTGTGTTGCCGGTCGCGAATAGCTCAACCCCATTTCTACCCGTGGGTGTCGTAGAAGGCGACAGAGGGATATTGACCAGGGTCTCAAGTCTGCTATTACAATAGTGTCAGAATGGTCTATCATTGATTTCTTAATTGTTGATTTTGACAAGTTTGGTAATCTACTAATATAATGGCGTCACTATGACTTTCCAATGGTCAACCACTGACACGCCATTGAAAGAAATGCTATAAAATGGTAATCTCGTTCAAAATGACAACTGAATGACTGACTTAAATGGCAACCCTGGTAATCTGCTAAAATTTTGACAGTTACTTTGATCAGTGACCTACCATTACAACGTCATTGTGCAGTCATTGACAGACCAATGATCGACCATTATGAATTTAGCAGATTGCGAACTTTGAGCAAAATGACAATGGGATCGTGTTGGAATGACGAAATTATACAAATAGCAGACTTGGCCCCCAGAGGATGGGCAGCAGCGTCCTTCTGAGTACTATAACACCTACTGCGACCATCAACACTCAACGGTCTATGTATCCACTTGTTGTAGTTTTAGGTTTTGTTCACAGAGTAATATAATATACAGCATTTATTTTGTAATGTGCGTCACTATCTCGTGAAAAAAAAAAAAAAAAAAAAAAAAAATAGGGCCAAAGGCACGCGCGCGGAATGCGGAACCGTCAACACTCACGGATTGGCTGCGGCCGCGCGGCCCGCGTGCTTGCTAACCGCATACGGGCAGCGTTCGTCAGACTTTAAGGCTGTTCAAGCCGGTCAATCTTCCATACAAACGGCGACAGGTGATTACTTCTCTATTTATGGTTGTGTTTTAGAAAATTAGAAAAAAAAAGGATGATATTAATTCGCTTTGTTATTACCTACGCCTGTACGAAGCCAGAATTCCATAAAAAAAGTTGGTTTGAAAGTTAGGACCCTCTAAACATTCGAGTATTTAAGCAAATTTTAGCGCAACTTTAAGCTTAAATAAAGTATATAAATAATACGAATAATTCAAAACCGCTTTCGTAGAGGCCTAGTTAAGTTATTGAAAAAATCGAATAACATTATTTTTATTACAGTATTTATCTCAGCATTATTAAATAATCACACTAAGCCCATAGCGATGTTCACGTAAATTTCCGCGCGCCAATTTTCCTGTGATGTTATCGCGTTCTCACTCACTCGTTTGTTTTCGAGCTTTGCGTTGGTTGAAACAAAAAAAAATTCAATCACGCTCGCGTCGAAGTTCGCTCGATGGGGTTGGGCGCTCTTAAGTGTTGTTTTTGCTGTAACGCGGGTCGCACGCATTGTCATAGTACGCACAAGTTTAGTCACTGGCGACACGCACGACACTGCAGCGGCAAACAAAATCTTTGTCCTGCGTTTGGCCAGGAGCGTGCTATCACCCGCATACGGTCAAAATCCGCGCGCGGGCGAAAATATGCATGACAGGAAAAAGGCCCTCTGCCCACCCCTTAAAATAATTCAGGCGTGCTGTTGTGATCAGTGGCGTGCGCAGGGGGTTCAGGTTAGAGCAAGCCCGATAGACATTCTACGATTAAGAAAAAATCAGCAAGTTGCTTAGCCTCTTATTCGTAACGAAATCTCCAGGAGATTCGCGTTAATTGTTTAACTATTGTGTCTGCTAATTGGACAATTGAGCTCTTATTTATTGATTAGCTCATAAAAGCCAGGCTTGCACTAATAAGCCTTATTATAGGCTTATTAGTGCAAGCCTGGCTTTTCGGCTTGTATGAAGGTCCCGCCACTGGTTGTGATATAAACACTTACAAAAACATTTAGACGTTAAAAGTCTACGTAATTAATTTTAGCCTTTAACCATTTAGTTAATGGTCTAACCGGCCGTGCGGTTAACATTAGTGGCGTAATATCCGGACGGCGCGGTCCGGTCCGGAAACGGCGCGGGTACGGTTTAGCGAATTATTAAAATGTTTACGGAAATTGAACGCGTCGGCGTAGCCGACCGCTGCGTGGCCGCGGGGGACATAGGGTTGACAAACGCGACTTTAAGGATTTTATTTTATTTATTTAAGGAAAACCAAACAGTAGCACAATAAGAAATAGTAGAGAATGCTGACATTAAGTCCATCTTTGTACCTTTGTGCATGAAATATAAATAAATAAATAAATAGCCATAAAATTTAAATATTACATTTTAAAAATCATGCTACCTACCACGTTCTCCACAGATGCTTAATAGTATTTAAAAATAGCTAGCAAAACAGATACAATTAACTTTTTTAATATTTTTTTTTTCCTGCACCTGCCATGTTATCTCTTCACCACCCTTGGTTGACTGGTAGAAAATGCCTAAGGCATTAAGTCCGCCTTTGTACCTTTGTGCATGAAGTGTAAATAAATAAATAAATAAATACAATACCTAAACATCAGTTATTGTCCCAGAACTAAATTTTAAAATTTATAAAAGAAAAATTAAATAAGTAAAAGGATATTGTTGAAAACCCTACAAGTGGGGGTAGGATTCACCCCTGAGAGTCTAATCCCCATATTTGTCAACCAAAACAAAAATCTTACTTACTTGTAAGAGGAAGTACCACGGGCTAGAGAATTGAAAATTAGGTATTTGTAAAATCGATTGCTGTCGCGCGATGCCCGAACACGAACCGCAGAGCGCGATAGAGACAACTGCAACTTTGACCGAAAATACCTATTAAAAGTACACAAAATCAATGATTCGTAGTCCCCTGATTTCTTCTCCAAAACTTAACCGATTTAACTGCATTTTTGATTAAAAAATAAAGAAAGGCTTTTGCCGTGTTCCTATGTTTTCTATTTTTTATATAACCAAGTCATATTTGTTTTCTGAATGTTTGACACAGAGGAAAATCATGCCAATTTTTTAGGTTATTGAATATTCATATCTCTTTTAATAAAAAAAATATGAGAAAAAGGAAAACATAGGGACATGCCAATAGTAGCCATGGACATTGAAAAAAATAATTGATCTACTGGCATTATCCAGGGAGGAAACAGGGGACTAAGTTTGTATGGAAAAACGGCCCTTGTGTTTCCTCTTAAGTCCATCTTTGTACCTTTGTGCATGAAATATAAATAAATAGCCATAAAATCTAAATACTACATTTTAACAATCATGCTACCTACCACGTTCTCCACAGATGCTTAATAGTATTTAAAAATAGCTAGCAAAACAGATACAATTAACTTTTTTAATATTTTTTTTTTCATATGCACCTGCCATGTTATCTCTTCACCACCCTTGGTTGACTGGTAGAGAATGCCTAAGGCATTAAGTCTGCCTTTGCACCTTTGTGCATGAAGTATAAATAAATAAAAACAATACCTATACATCAGTTATTGTCCCAGATCTGAATTTTTAAATTGTATAAAAGAAAAAGTAAATAAGTGAAAGGATATTGTTGAAAACCCTACAAGTGGGGTAGGATTCACCCCTGAGAGTCTAATCCCCATATTTGTCAACCAAAACAAAAATCTTACTTACTTTTAACCTTTGACCGCCATCAATACTACTTCACGTCCATCATACTTCACTAGGCGCTGGCACTCCGTTAGTAAATGTTGATTATTTATTAATAATTAATAATGAGGTTGTGTTACAAAAGAGAATAGCGCCACAAGTCAAATTAGTAAGATTATTTCACTAATATAAAGGTACTCTTATGCCGCAGTTTCAAGTAGACAAATTCGCGGGCAGAAGCAAGTATTTTAATATTATTGTCCCTAACCTAAGTTTAAGTCTGTACAATTTTTAATTTACTTCAACCTCGATAGATAGCGTTGTCAACCGCCCCAATCGCGGTATTAGATTCTCCGTGACAACTTGACTTTCCACGTGTAAATTTATTAAATACTCACATATTATTAATCAGAGTCAAAGTTAAAGTCAAGCTTATTTATTTTAATTATAATATGCTAATTAAAATAAATGAGTTTGACTTTGACTTTGAGTTTGAAAGGTACCTACTTATGAACATCAAATGAGAAAAATTTAATCTAGTTGCCCCTTCCAAAAGGAGGCAACCCTACATAATCCGCGCGGAGGACCACGTGTGATATAATTGCGGTAATTAACATAATATGGTGTTGAGCATCACCGGTGATTAGAATGGGGATTATGTGGGTTAAAGTAACAATAACGTTGAAGGAACATTTCATTTAAATGCTTTACCGCGGATGGCGTTTTCAACTTTTGTTCGACAAATGTAAAGCGATTGTGAAAATTCTTTTTTTAATGGATAGGGTGTGCCTCCCATATCTAAATTTTATCGAAATCGATTTAGAACTTTTTTAACTTCAAAAAGGAGGAGGTTATCAATTCTATTTTTGTTCGAAAGGGGTTCATTCCGAAATGGTCCCATATAAATTTTACCAAAATTGATCTAGCTTTTTTTGAGAAAATCAACAAATTCCCAAAAAAATTACTTAGACGACGTATTAGTTTCTTCAATCTTTGGAGGATTTACAATCTCTTTTAAGTGTGTCGCCGTTTCCTAATGGATTTGGATGTTAAGGCAACACTCAAAAGCGAAAAATTAAAAGTTTTTTCAAAAAAAAGAAAACCGCCTTCAAAAACTAATTTATTCAATTCGCCTGTATTTTTTTTTTATGTTTGTTACCTCAGAACTTTCGACTGGGTAAACCGATTTTGATAATTCTTTTCTTATTTGAAAGCTAGTGCTTCCCATGTGGTCCCATGTAAATTTTATCGAAATTAATCCAGCGTTTTTTGAAAAATTCAACAAATCCCAAAAAAAATACATTAACGAAAAGTTCGTTATACTTTTCTCAATCTTGAGTACTTTCAATCTCTGTTTTAACTGTGTTGCCGTTACTTTATGAATTTTGGATGGCACTAAAAGCGTAAAATAAAAGGCTTTTTTGCAAAAAAGACAACCGCCTTCAAAATCAAAAAAAGTGAAAAGTAACTTTAGCACAGATCACACATGACTTTAATTTGGTCGGTGGCAATAGAAAACATCAAACAGAACAAAGCCACCGACTTCCGAAACTAAAGTCATGTGTGTTCTGTGCTAAAGTTATTTATCACTTTTTAGATATTGAAGGCGGTTGTCTTTTTTGTAAAAAAAGCTTTTTTATTTTAATTTTGACCTGTCTCTATTTCATTTTTAACCGATTTCAAAGAGGAGGAGGTTATCAATTCGGATGTATGTATTTTCTTAGTTTCTTCAATCTTTGGAGGACTTACAATCTCTTTTAAATATGTCGCCGTTTCTTAATGGATTTGGATGTTACGACAATATTATAAAGCGAAAGATAAAAAGTTTTCCCAAAAAAAAGAAAACCGCCGTCAAAAACTAAAAAGTGATAAATAACTTTAGCACAGAACACACTTACTTTACTTTCGGAAGTCGGTGGCAATAGAAAACAACAAACACAAAGCCACCGCCACCGACTTCCGAAAGTAAAGTAAGTGTGTTCTGTGCTAAAGTTATTTATCACTTTTTAGTTTTTGAAGGCGGTTTTCTTTTTTTTTTGGAAAAACTTTTTTGTTTATCTTAAAGATCACTTACATAGGTAAAAGAAGACATTATGAGGAAACTGATATCGCCACTCTGTAATGATATAAGTATCCTTAATCCGGGAATCAAATCCAAAACCACACCAAAATCTTGCGACCACAAGTAGAGTGGTCGAGACATGAAATCCTCTAACCTCAAACAAAGCAAGGACAGTTCGAAAGTCGCGGCTTCTAAAGTCGCATAACATTCAAATGAGTCGAACTAACTCAAAGTCTTCAAGCTGCGGCTTCCTCTGGATTACGTGATCGATGGCAGGCTGACTGTCTGTGGGGCCACGAAGTAAGCGAGTAGTAGGTAGTAGAGCTTAGGAGCGGAATGTTGTTCATCAATTCTCTGGTTTCCATATCACTATTTAATCGACAGCGACAGAGGGATATTGACCAGAGGATGATCAACAGCGTCCGTCTGAGTACCATAACACCTACTGCGATCGCCAACATGCATCGGCCAAGCATGGCGATTACGGCTGAACCCCCCTCGGGGGAGACATATGCCCAACAGTGGGCCTCTAAAGGTTGACATTTAATATTCATCACCATTTCAGAAGCTCGTGGGTAAGTAAAAACCGATCGATCAAAGCTTAAGCTACGCTTGCCGCGGTCGGTCTTTGGATGGGTGACCATCCATTTCATACCGAGTTCCCTTCATGTCTCAAAAAGCACGTAAAGCCGTTGGTCGGTCGTGATTCCAGGGGGCCAAGTCTGCTATTTTTATAATTTCGTCATTCCAATACGATTCCATTGTCATTTTGCTAAAAGTTCGTAATCTGCTAAATTCATAATGGTCGATCATTGGTCGGTCAATGGTCTCGTAATAGAATAATGACATTGTTAACAAATTTGAACATTTATTCATGCCAGATTTCATTTATATATATTTTTACATATTATCTATAAGTGTTATTAGCAATCTGAAGTAGTAAGAAGTTCGTAAACTAAGTCAGTCATTAATTTGTCATTATGTACGAGATTACCATTCTATATCATTTCTTTCAATGGAGTGTCATTGGTTCACCATTGGAAAGTCATAATGACGCCATTATATTAGTAGATTACCAAACTTGTCAAAATCAACAATTATGAAATCAATGATAGACCATTCTGACACTATTGTAATAGCAGACTTGAGGCCCAGACCCTTAGTATGTTGTCCACTGTGTAAGTTGTGCTCTACCCAGACCCGTTAATTGGGACTGAACAGTTAGCAATTTGTGACTACTTTCCTTAGCTTGGGTCTTACCTGTTAAGACACATGTATGTGTTCATGAAGAAGTAAATAAATAAATAAATTATTATTAAATAAATAAATAATATATCTTTGGCAGTCGTTATGGGTAGTCAGAAGCCAGAAAGCCTGACAACCATGAGTCTTAACTCTTACTACGAGGTATCGTGTTATCCAGTAACTGGGTTGTGGAGGTCCGATAGGCAGTCGCTCCATGTAAAACACTGGTATTCAGCTGCATCTGGTTAGACTGGAAGCCGACCCCAATATAGTTGGGAAAAGGCAGGCAGATGATTCATCCTCATTTCTTCCCGTGGGTGTCGTAGAAGGCGACAGAGGGATATTAACCAGAGGATGGGCAGCAGCGTCCTTCTGAGTACCATAACACCTACTGCGATCGCCAACATGCATCGGCCAAGCATGGCGATTACGGCTGAATCCCCCCTTGGGAAATACCTATGCCCAAGCTTGGGCGTGTAAAGGTTGACATGATAATTTATCATCTTCCTACCGCAACACGATTTCTTCCTCCACTTCGTCCTGTTAACCATAACCACCACTCATGATAAAAAGGGAGTAACCCTTTTTTACCGACTTTAAAAAAGGAGGAGGTTCTCGATTCGGCTGTATTTTTTTTTCCTGTTTGTTACATAAAAACCGATTTACCAAGGGGTATCGTGTTGCCCACTAACTGTTTTGTGGAGGTCCGATAGGCAGTCGCTTCATGTAAAACACTGGTATTCAGCTGCAGCCGGTTAGATTGGACCCCAACATAATTATGTAGTTAGGAAAAGACTTAGAAACCGATTTGTAAAAAACATTTTTTATTTTATTTGATAGGATGTACTCGGA
The DNA here is from genome assembly GCA_947361185.1 of Charanyca ferruginea. Classification (NCBI taxonomy): domain Eukaryota; kingdom Metazoa; phylum Arthropoda; class Insecta; order Lepidoptera; family Noctuidae; genus Charanyca; species Charanyca ferruginea. Next base: position 17,297,021 of record OX376081.1, read on the forward strand.
TGTATAGAAATTTCATCAAAATCGATTCAGTAGTTTGGTTTTTAAATAATAATAATATAATAATAATAATATGTAGGGACATTTTCACACACGGCCGTCTGACCCCAAACTAGGGAGACCCTGTACTATGGGGGTTAGACAGCTGATATACATACACAAAAACATTTTTTTTTTGTAAATACATACATATATTGATAAACAACACCCAGACACAAGGCAAACACAAGTGCTCATCACACAAATGTTTACCCTGGGCGGGAATCGAACCCGCAACACGCTGCGCAGCAGTCGATCGCTCAGCCACTGCGCCAACCGTGTCGTGAATATGTCATCAATAAAAATAACTGTGTAAAAAATATGTCATTGAAGTAAACGAAATTGCGTACATTTGCTTTCCTATTTCATGGCCCTACAAACCGCCATTGCCCATAATTCCAGATGTCGAACTATTCCAATATTATCTGTGTTGTGACGTCACGGGTACGTGGTCTATGTACTGCTCTGCGTACTCACAGTCGATAGCTAAATATGTACAGACAGCAAAACAGACAAGTAATCAGGGTCATTGAATTTAGTTGATGTTTTTATTTCTAACACCAGCCTATAATATTGTCCCACTGGTCTCTTCCCTGTATGAGAAGAGACCGGAAAAAAAAAAATCTGTAATATAGGTACGGTAAGGTTTGTAGATTTGGGTGTAGCAGGTTTTCTCCAAAACTATTTATTCTATGTCAAAAATCATTTCACCAATATGAATCTACGATATCACGAATGCAATAGGTAAGCTATATTTTTAGGGTTCCGTACCTCAAAAGGAAAAAACAGAACCCTTATAGGATCACTTTGTTGTCCGTGTGTCTGTCGGTCTGTCTCTGTCTGCAAGACCCTTTATCTCGGGAACGCGTGGAGGTATCGAGTTGAAATTAAAACCATATACTCAAATTTACAGTCTCTTGATGCTGTAAAAAAATCAACCCTCTATGATAACTTGAAAAAAAGATACGGCCGTTTATGTCGCAAAAAACGCATTTATAATATTAAGTAGATTAAAGTATGGATAGTAGGTATGGATTAGTATAGAAGCATGGATATGTACCTACTAATATGTACGGAACCCTCGGTGGGCGAGTCCGACTCGCACTTGTCCGGTTTTTCATAATAAAGTACCATTTTTCATAAATAAATAACCGTGGGCCTATTCCACGAATTCAAGGTTGCTCAGCGTGCTATGGAGAGAGCGATGCTCGGAGTTTCTCTGGTTGATAGAATTCGTAATGAAGTCATTCGCCAGAAAACAAAAAGTCATCGAAATTGACCGCCGAATCAGCACACTGAAGTGGAAAGTTAAAGTCAAATAATTTATTTCAATTACACCAATAAAAAGCACTTTTGATCGTCATATTATAAAATTTGAATCTACTTAGTTGCCCATTCCAAATGGTAGTTTCGTACGGAAAAGAATGGGCAAGAAACTCCACACAAACTCATTTAAAAAAATACTGTTTTACAATATTTGCATTTACAAGAATGATATTTTATGTTACGTGAATACGATGTACTTTGTATAAATAACACTATATTATGGTATGTACAAAGTATTACAAGTTCAGAAAGTGGGCCGGTCACGTCTGCAGACGGACAGGCGGTAGATGGAGAAGACACGCTCTAGAGTGGAGACCGCGTTTGGGCAAGCGTAATGTGGGACGCCCTGCGGCACAATGGACCGGCGCTTTGAAGACTGTGGCGCATGGATGCGGGCTGCCCAAGGCCGGGTTGGTTGGCGATCTCTGGGGGAGGCCTACGTTCAACAGTGGACGACAATAGACCGATATGATGATATATGATGAAGTGATACGTAAGTAGCGAGGAAAAGCTATTAAATACATAGAAAAATCAATCGGATTCTATAAAAAATTCAACTTTATCATAAGATACCCTGTTCACAATAAGATTAGCCATTTACAAAAACCTTTTTTACAGTCCGTTCAACCGATTTTGACTTATATTGCGTTGGTAGCGTGACAAATGGCAACTGCAGTATACAGTTGTTATTGTAATCACTTTTTTGCCTCTAATGTCATCCTTAAGCCTACGGAATAGAAGTCAAAATCGGTTGAAGGGACTGTAAAAAAGGTTTGAGTTTATGTCTAATCTTCTTGTGAAGTATAGTTACTTATTTATTTTGTCGACAGTAAGCAAAATTAAGCAACGAATTTGTAGAAAACAAACGAGTGACCCAATAAAATATAATAATTATAATTATTTATTGATATTTCAAACTCAAGAGTTGACGTTAAGAAGGCGCGCCAGATGGCGGGGTTTCATTAAAATAATTTTCATTATAATTTACTTCTAAAACGTTTTCAAGGCCTCGGAGTAAAATTCAAATAGAATTTTCCAAGTTGATTTTAGACGTCACTGATATCGGAGATGGAAAACATCGTGAGGTTAACTGAAGGAAAATAGGTACTCTTAATTAATGAAACGTACGTAACCACTTTCAAAATATAAAATGTGATCATTTCAGCACAGAACATGTATTTCGCTTCTTAACAAAACTAAAGAATTTTTTGTTTTCAACCGACTTCACAAAGAAGGAGGTTCACAATTCATCTGAATCTTGTTTTTTTTTCTTTGTATATTTGTTACACGATTTCTCCGGCAAATGTAAAGCGATTTTGAAAATTCTTTTTTTGGTGGATAGGGTATGCCTCAGGGGTGGTCCCACATAAATTTTATCGAAATTGATTCACCACTTTTTGAATAAATCGACAGAAAGCAAAAAAACAATCTCTGTTTTGACTGTGTTGCCGTTTCTTAATGGGTTTGGGTGATAAAGAGGTACTAAAAAGCAAAAAATAAAAAGCTTTTTTACAAAAAAAGACAACTGCCTTCAAAATCTAAAAAGTGATAAATAACTTTAGCACAGAGCACACTAGCTTCGGAAGTCGGTGGAAATACAAAACATTAAACAGAACAAAGCCTCATCATGTGTGTTCTGTGCTAAAGTTATTCATCACTTTTTAGATTTTGAAGGCGGTTGTCTTTTTTGTAAAAAGGTTTTAGTCTGGTCGGTTTAACAGCCAAAGTGCAATAATAGATCTAACACATCAACACCAAACAAATCCTTCAGCTTTATATATAGATAGATTGACGTTACGCCGCCGAGTTGCTGGCCTGTCGGTTTTCTATCGGTTGCATTTTGGGGAGTGTGCGACGGAATTGCATAATTTAATTCCGCCGAGCCCGTTCCATCATCGGACCACAAGACGTACGGCGATGCGCCACCGGTACATGGTGGACATCCCACCCACACGCACGAAACGTTTTGGGAATACATTCATTGTGCGTACTGCTAAGGAGTGGAATTCCCTGCCTGAGTCTGTGTTTCCTGATAGCTACAACCTGGGAGTCTTTAAGGCAAGAGTGAATAGGTTACTTCTAGGCAAGCGTGCTCCATCTTAGACCGCATCATCGCTTCCCATCAGGTGAGATAGTGGTCAAACGTATCAATTGATAAAAAAAAAAAAACAAAAAAAAAGAATTATTTTTTTCCCATTTGACGTTCAAAAGTGCCTCTAATTGAAATAAATGATTAGATTTTGACTTTTACATTTTCACGCGCGTCTTTCTAGACCCACTGACCAACAAATTCAGACGCCTTGCTATTGAATTCCGAACTAAACTTCAAGCCTTTCAAAGCGTGAATCGAAAAGCAGTTCGTTTACAGAAACTCCGAGGTTATTTCGCTTTCAACTAGTAATCGTAGAGGGTCGCTGGGTCCCTCGTTAGCTGTGAATACTTCACGCAAGGCAGGAAGGCACAGAAAACCTAACGTACACAACATACCCTAAAATTCTTCCAGAAAGATAACTAAAACGGGAAATGAAATTGACAAATTGTCGAATAAAAAAAAACGTTTTTAAAAAAAGACAACCGCCTTCAAAACTGGAAAGTAGAAAATAACTTTAAGTTCGCAAGTCGCTTTGGTTTTGTATTGCCACCGAGTTGCGAATTTGAAGTAATGCGTGGTCAAACAAAAAAAAAATATACGGTCGAATTGAGAAACTTCTTCTTTTTTTAAAATCGGTTGAAAATTAATGTGACAAATTGTCAACACATTAATGGTGATTGATTGTAGATAACTTAAGTCAATTAATCATAGCAGGTTACGTGCGGTTGACAATTTGTCATATATAGTTTACTTTGTCAATTTTCACACAATCCTTGTATTGTGAGTCCCAAATATTTAGGCAGAATAGAATAGAGAAATCGAAAAGCTTCGGGTGCAAAGCAGACATAGTTATGACTACCTACTGTCAACACTATATCTGTAACTCATATTTTTCTTCGACAATTTGTCACTTAAAGTTTTCATTGATAAATTGTCACTTCAATTTTTCGTTGTCAATTAGTCACTTCAATTTTTCTTTGTCTACTAGTCACTTTGATTTTTCACTGACAAATTGTCACTTCATTTTTTCTTTGACAATTTGTCACTTCATTTTTTCTTTGACAATTTGTCACTTCAATTTTTCTTTGACAGTTTGTCATGTGAATTATAAGCACATATGTATTACAGGCTGACTTTTCCTAAAAAATTGCCAATGCATATAACTCAGTTCGTTTAAAATGGAATTTCTGTATTTATATATTCTTTGACCAGATTTAAAATGTTTAGGTAGAGCAGTACAGTAATTTGATTTGCTACTGAACAAATATGGAGAGAAAATATCGCACATTTATTTTTGTACAGGGTGACGCATAAATAATGACACAGTTTCATTGAGCTATTACTTTTTAAGGTTCCGTACCCAAAGGGTGAAAACGGGACCCTATTACTAAGACTCAACTGTCCGTCTGTCTGGCTGTCTGTCACCAGGCTGTATCTCATGAACCGTGATAGCTAAACAGTTGAAATTTTCAGAGACGATGTATTTCTGTTGCCGCTATATCAACAAATACTTAAAACAAAATAAAATAAATAATTAAGGGGGGCTCCCAAACAACAAACGTAAGTTTTAACGTAAACTCAAACTCAAACTCAAAATCATTTATTTAAAATAAACCATTTACAGGTACTTTTGAATTGTCAGAGTCAGTAAGTCAGAAAGTTGAAGCTAGTTGCTCGTTCCAAACAGTAGGTTTCTATGGAGAAGAACGAGCAAGAAACTCCATGAACAACACTCTTTTAAAATCAATAATATGTTACAAATTTCGGTTACATCATTCATATTGAATCTAGGGTACAATGTGAGAACAATGTAACAAGTCGTGTACGTTAAAAGAGGTTTAGATAAAAATATAATCATAATAAACAATTCAAAATAAAATTAGAATAACCGAGGCAGCTAAGAGATGACCAGTCCCAACTAACGGCGCCCGTTCACGAACATGACGCACGGATCGGCATCATTTGACTCAACCATTTTGAAGGGAACCGAATGATCCAACACGCGCGCCACCGTCAGCGAGACATTCCAGTGAGCATGACATGCTCCCAACCGCCGGCACATTCAAGTCAATGAAAGACATACCTCGTAAATGGTAGCTTTAAATAACATAGTGCTCACATGTATGTGCTTTGAAAAATTATATAATACTAACACATTGAGTTTAAGTTTGTAAGAAACCAATGTTTGGTATGGCCTTCGAAATAAGTACGTGGACTGTAGTTTTAGATGTATAATAGTTTTCACACACAATATACTATTTAAACTGATCACGATTAATATTTACGCTAAAGAGATTTTGTCTTAGATAGACTGTTGGTTTGGTTGAAGGAAGTGTACAGCAAAACTTTTGGATTTATTAACACTAGTTGGTTGCACTTTATCTATTCTTTTATTTTCTTTACTCTCTAATAAATCTGCCTTAGTGTTCATAAATGTAATAATAATAATATAATATAATATGTGGGGACATTTTACACACGGCCATCTGACCTCAAACTAGGGAGACCCTGTACTATGGGTGTCAGACAGCTGATATACATACACAAATATATTTTAAATACATACATATATAGATAAACAACACCCAGACACAAGGCAAACACAAGTGCTCATCACACAAATATTTACCCTGGGCGGGAATCGAACCCGCAACACGCTGCGCAGCAGTCGATCGCTCAGCCACTGCGCCAACCGTGTCGTCATGCAAATCGAATGTGCAAAACTGAAGCAAAGTAGGAGGGTTAGGTAATGTGTTACGGTACTCTTCCCAGTCTCTACTGGTGACACTATCTATTTTTAATGACATTAGATAAATCATAAGAGTATCCCGAGTAGGTTCATTCAGTGCGGTTAATGCTCGAATGTTTTTATTTGTAACATCAACTAGGCGGCGTAAAGCAGCACTGGATTCATTAGTAATAGTGCCTTAATATGATTGTTTAGTACGGAACCCTTCATGCGGGAGTCCGACTCGCACTTAGCAAATTTTTAGGGTTCCGTAGTCAAATGGCAATAAACGGAACCCTTATGGATTCGTCATGTCTGTCTGTCCGTCCGTATGTCACAGCCACTTTTTCCCGAAACTATAAGAACTATACTGTTGAAACTGAACCGCATTAAGATTTGCAAACAAAAATAGAAATAAAAACAATAAATTTTGGAGGTCGCCCTACTTAGAACTTTTTTTTTTTTTTTTTTCTTCAATCCCACACGTGTGGCGTATCTATGGATAGGTCTTCAAAAATGGTATTGAGGGTTCAAAAATCATTTTTTTCTAAGCTGAATAGTTTGCACGAGAGACACTTCCAAAGTGGTAATGTAAATATAGAAAATGGGAAATGTACGTTAATCCCCCTCCTGTAACTTCTAAAATAATAAAACTAAAAAACATAAATGATGTACATTACCATGTAAACTTCCACCTAAAATTGGTTCGAACGAGATCTAGTAAGTAGTTTTTTTGAATACGTCATAAATCGTAAACCGCAATTTACCTTTCATTCAATCAACTCAAATATAAAAATAAAAACACTTTAATATCATGTTACTTGCTGCTACGGAACCCTTCATGGGCCAGTACGACTCGCATTTGACCGCTTTTTTTTTAATAAAGTAGGTACCTACTTTGGTATACTAGTATTTTTGATCCACTGCCCGCTACGCTACTCAATGTAACCATACCCCGATCACCCTTTGAACGTGTTCGCGTCAAAATGCTGAAAATTGTAAAATATAATGAGTTATAATTAAAATGTTTCGCAATCTGGAGTTGAAGGGAAACGAAGTGAAGGGTTTTACTTAAGGAAGATTATACACTAGAGGATTTCCTTTATTTATTTTTTAATTTCTTAGTCTTCAAAAACGCTTACTGGAATGACCCCAAAATAACTAAAAAATAATATTAATAAAAATCTTTATTACAAGAAAATACTCATAAAGGGATAGTAACAATATTCCTAAAACTTGATAACTCCAATAGGTTCTACAATTGATTCTTCTTCTTTTCGAATCGATGGTTTCCTTTATGCTAGACTACTTGGGCCCAGTAGGTAGACACATTTATCGCAGCATCAGTGGCGAGTTTTCTTCGAAGCACACAGGCCATCCAGGACCGTCCGCGTACGGTGAGACGTAAGTTGTGGGAGAACCTCCATCCACCACCACCCAACTTCGTTTATTTATTTATTTATTTATTTATTTATACTTCATGCACAAACGTACAAAGGCGGACTTAATGCCTTAGGCATTCTCTACCAGTCAACCAAGGATGGTGAAGAGATAACAAGGCAGGTGCATTACAAAAAGTAATATTTAAAAAGTGAAAAAAGATATATTTATAAAGATATATATAAAAACTACACATACATAATAATATTATGGAATATATATACCCCGAAATACATATATACATACTCATAATATATATATATATATATATATTATATTAATAAAAGAAAAGAGCCTGCCACACCTGCCACTCGGAAGTGATTTGCAGTGGCCTGTATGGAAAGCGCTAAATAGACTGCGCACCCAGGTAGGCCGCTGCAAACACAATCTAGCAAAATGGGGCATAATAGATCCCACCGACACCCAGTGACAGTGCGGTGATCCTGACCAGACAATGGCCCACTTATTACAGTGCCCAAAGTGCCCCTACACCTGCACCTTAGAGGACATTAAAAACGCCACTGATGCTGCGATACAATTGATTAAAAAGCTAATAATATGTCTCTAAAACATTAATTAAATAGGAACATTTTTGTACAATCATTGTAGGAAAATTGGTCTGATTTTCTTAAATTTAAATTAATTACAATGCTGTAGTGTCAGTAAGTAATGCTATAGGACGGTGCATGTAGATTACAGCAGTGAACTAATTAGGGAGACTCCAAACCATATTTATAATTTACTTTAATTACTAACTTGTTCTAATTTCATGAAAAATGAAAACATACATTTTGATAACGATAAAAGATTGATAAGTCATATCCGGTCAATAGTACGAACGTGAAACGAATCGCAAGCCCGCCATTATCAAGAACACGTAATCTATCACTACTTTTAGCGCGCTTCTACAGAGTCGTGATGTTTTCAGCCCACAGCGAGCAGGACATTCAGAATCCAGTGTCTGATCGCATCAGAGCTAAGACGTCCCGAAACTGTACTCGATTCGTTGTGTTTAAGTGTTACCATGTATATTTTAATAAGTCTGAGGTTATTTTAAATTGAGTTTGTGCTAAATTGTGATTTTAAAAAACGCCGTGTATGGTACCTTATACCCAGTGTGTTTGCATTGCACGAACCCCATCTTCTGGCCACATGATGAGCGAATCAAACGGACTAAATCTGACGATCCGACAGATATATGTTTTTTGTATTGCAAAAATTGTTAGCAAATATCACAAAATTTCTTTGTATGGTCTTATAAAGCCAACAAGCTAGAATATTAGCAAGAAGTATATCATCATCATCTGCCTAGCTTTTTCTCAACTATATTGGGGTCAGCTTCCAGTCTAACCGGATGCAGCTGAATACCAGTGTTTGACATGGAGCGACTGCCTATCGGACCTCCACAACCCAGACTGGGTAACATGATACCTCTGGTAAGACTGGATATCAAACTTTTTGACGACTCATAACGACTGTCAAAGATCTACGAATGACAGCCGGGACCAACTGCTTTACGTGCATTCCGAGGCACATAGAGGCCTCTAAATTAACGGAATGATCACCCATCCACAGACCAATGGAGTCAAGCGTAGCTTAACCGAGGCCACTCAATCTGTACGTCTTAGGCACGAGCCAGTGACATAATTAAAATAAAAAAAATTGGTTGCCTGTAAAATCGGTTTATGGACGATAGTTTCACGTGATAATGTCTAAAGAAACATAATGGCTAACATTTATAAAATAAGCAAATAATGGACGGAGCTTATTGCTTGGGCTGATCGTGCCTCTCTATCGCTTGTTCCACGCTCTCGCTTGAACGCTCAGGCTCAGACGGAACGTGACACTTTTTCGTGCGTGCAGCCGGTGTTTATCGATTTATAAGACGTTATCACGTCAAAAGAATCAGATACAGAACCGAGCACCTTATTCTCTCGTGACCTCTAGATCTCTGAACAAGGCAATAATTACTCATTTCATGTCGGCCGTTATTATTAAAACCGATGTCACAATAATTCCGAAATCGGTTTCTCGTAAATAATAGTTAAACAAAAGCCTATTATGTTTGTAAACAATGCGAACTTAACTAATACAAACTACTAAAATAATGTAATTGTTACGAACTATGACCATTCTAATATAATTATCGTTAATACAGTTTGTAAATGTTTCGTCTGTGTAGCAGTCAAATTCAAAAATACCGCGAATCGGTAGATGCAGGCAGCGTTGGACCAGCCCTTCAGCACGATGCATCGATGACCTGAAGAAGGTAGCCGGTGGTAGCTGGATGTGGAAGGCAGAGGACCGGGAAAAATGGCGATGAAGTGATGTGATGATGATTCAAAAATATCCATCGGCCACGTCTGCAGGCTACGCTTTCTTAAACGCGGTCTCCACTCTAAAGCGTGTCTGGTCCATCTACCGTCGGTCCGTCTGTAGACGTGGCCGGCCCACTTCCACTTCAGCGTGCTAATTCGACTTGACTTTAGTTCTCTGGCGAATGACTAATGATTCTATCCACCAGAGAAATCCCGAGCATCGCTCTCTCCATAACACGCTGAGCAATCTTAAATTTGTCGACCAGGCTAACGGTGAGTGTCCACGTAACGGCTCCGTAAGTCATTACGAGTAGTGCGCACTGGTTGAAGACCCTGGTCTTAAGAGATCGACGATTTAAACGATATCACGTCGTAGCTTCCCGAATGCTTCCCAGCCCAAGTGTATCCTTCTGTTCGCAGATGCATGCAGCGGATGGATGCGGGTTGCCCAAGACCGGGTTGGGTGGCGATCTCTGGGGGAGGCCTACGTTCAGCAGTGGACGACAATAGGCTGATATGTTGATGATGATTAAAAAATATTGTAACGCCATACCTTGAGGCCAAGTAAAAGCCGTATGGATCGACCGGTGCAAATGGTTAAGCTACGCTTGCCGCGGTCAGTCTGTGAATGGATGTCCATCCATTTCATATCAAGACCCTGTCGTAAAGCACGTAAAGCAATGGCTTTACGTACTTTACGGCTGGGTCTACGAAGATCTGTGACAGTCGTCATAGGTAGTCAGAAGCCAGAAAGTCTCATCACCAGTCTTACCAAGAGGTATCGTGTTACCTAGTGGAGGTCAGACAGGCAGTGGTCCTGGCTGTCATTTGTAGATCTGTGACAGTCGATACGGGTAGTCAGAAACCAGAAAGTCTGATAATTAAACCAGTCTTACCAAGAGGTATCGTGTAACCCAGTGGAGGTCAGAGAGGCAGTGGTACCGGCTGTCATTCATAGACATTTGACAGTCCTTATGGGTAGTCAGCAGCTAGAAAACAACCAGTCTTACCAAAAGGTATCGTTTTATCCAGTAATTGTGTTGTGGAAGTCAGATAGGCAGTCGCTCCATGTTATTTAGCTGCTTCCAGTTAGACTGAAAACATTTGTTACTACGCCATGTCACGGACGAGCGTTTGTATTGGAATTAAGACGGCTGCTCTTAACTTCTTTTTATTATTATTACTTTTAAGAAGGCTTACCAACTTAGGCCCGGACTCCACCAGAGCGGAGAGGAGAGGAGAGAGAGAAAACTACCAATCGGCTTGCGTTATTTTCACATCTCACCGCTTAGCTTCAACGCAATACAGTGTCCCATTGGTTGTTAATTAAAAGCTTGTTACTTTCAAACCATGATTTAAAAACTGCCAACACTGCATTAACCTTAGCGGAAAGCTCCTGTATGTCGTTAGCTTCAACTATTGCATTGGTCATCTGCTAAAACTGTCAGCTGTGTGTCGGGAAATATTGAATTTATGTAATTCATTCATCATCATTTCAGCCGAAAGACGTCCACTGCTGGACATAGGCCTCCCCAAGGGGGGGTCTTACCATAATCGCCACGCTTGGCAGGCGGATTGGCGATCGATTTATGTAATTAATTAAATTATTTGTAAATAATATAAACAAAATAGGCCCTAAGATCGATCCTTGGGGTACGCCCGCTACTATATCTTGATTTATTGCATTTGCTGTTACCATTAGCTTGCATATTACTAATATCTACATACATTTTCCTGTTTCTTAAAAATGAAGAGAAAAGTTGTAGAGTTTTGCCTCTCACACCATAATGCTCCAGTTTTGCAATGAGTAATTTGTGGTCAATTGTATCAAAGGCTGAGCTTAAATAAAGGAAACTGCCAGCTAGCCTCTTTTTCCTATTCAGTTTACTAATAATATCTTCCACTAATGTATATATAACGTCCCCTGTTCCGACATTTTTTTGGTATCCAAATTGTCTTATGTGCAAAACCTTGTTGAAATTTAGATGAACTACAAGTCTACTCTTAATATTGTTTTCAAAATTTTTGGAAAGAATAGGGAGCAAAGAGATAGGTCTATAGTTTTTTGGATCTGTTTTTGAGCCCTTTTTGTGGAGTGGGATAACTTTTGCTATTTTTAACTGTTCCGGAAAAATACCTTCTGAAATGCATTTATTGTAAAAACTAGTCAAAGGTTCAGCCAAATTGTCTAAATTTTCTATAATAACTGCTATAGGAATGTCGTCATAACCACATGATTTCTTATTTTCCATACGATTAACTATTTTCACTATCTCACATGGAGTAACAAGCGTAATAACCATGTCATTTTGAACTCTTTTAGTGCTTTGTTCAAGAAGTTTTAGGGGATCTAGATTCTTAACATTACTCAAAATACATTTGCAGCTAAATTGATTAACTAATACGTTTGCAACATCTAATGGATTATCTATAATTTTATTATCAAATTTAAGCAAGAGAATTTCAGAATGCGGTGCTTTTATTTTATTCGTGCTTTTATTTATAACTTTCCAAACCTCTTTACCCAAATTACAAGAATTGTTAATAGTTTTCATTATTGTTATTTTTTTGGCCTTAGATAGTACCCTTCTGTATGTTCATATAATTTTTTTTTTATAATTCCGAACACTGTCTTCCAGCTCAGTACCACCAGCACAGAAAACGTTTCATTTGGCTTGATGTTTTAATGCCTTTTGTCATCCACCTTAATTTGAAACCATTTTTGAGTTTAATTTTCTGCTCTCTCTTCTTGTAACAATTTTTGAAACTTGCAGCAAATGTCCTCAAGAACGTGTTGATTCCCATACCACTCCAATCAGTTTCAAGAATACTTTGTCTAATAGCTAGGCGGTTTTTAGTGTTAAAGACTCTTTTATTTACAACTATAAAATTAATGTTTGAATTATCAATTATGTTATCTAACAAAAAGTCGCCCAATAGGGCACCGTGTCCATCTGCCAAGCCATTGTGGTCTACATCACATTGTTCCACATAATCATCTGGCAGATTAGTTATAACGTTATCTATACAAGATGCGCAATCGTTGCGAATAAACGTAGGTGTATTAATAAGCAGTCGGAAATTATAACATGCCAGTAAACTCATACATGAATTCGATCCGGGTTTTGCTCTCAACCATTAAGTCGACATTAAAATCTGACTCCTGTATAAAGTTGTCAGTTTGCGTCATGGAGTCAACATACTCTGTATACGATTGTTTGCAACTTACATTTGACGAGAAGTCTGTTTGGACTCTGACATTGTTGAAACATACCGGCTTCGTCTGTTTGCAGTTTGCTAGTGATACCTTATAATTTCGACATTTGTTTATGTTTATAACCCTTTGTTGTTGTTGTTTACGAGTCATCTCCTCTCCTCTTCGCTTAATTGGAGTCCGGGCCTTAGACATAATAATAATTATTTACAATTCCAAGAAAAAGGCAGGGAGCTCAAAGGGCATCAAAAAATTCATCCACTTCGCTGTCAACGGGACACGTGATCAACAGGCTGGCAGCATTGCCACGTTGTATGGCAATGCTGATTCTTTGACCCAAGAATAGACCAGCCTTCAGGTCACGTGAAGGGTCGAACAGTCGCTTGGCGATGTCACGGAAAACAATATGGGCACTCGGACGCCATGGCCCTAGAGTTTCCACCCCAAACGGCTCAAATCCAAGAAGGCTATCATTTTTGCTCCGTTTGAGGTTTTCGGCACCTGAAGTTCCTTGTGCTAGGAAGATGCATTTATTTTATTATTATTATATTTAGACTGACTTTCCCACTGCAGGGCAAAGGCCTCCCACTTTCTATCGGTCTCGACTTTTAGCTATGTCTTGCCGATTGTCAAGGAAACCGTTTAAGAGCGCCCAACCCCGTCGAGCGAACTTCGACGCGAGCGTGATTGAATTTTTTTTTGTTTCAACCAACGCAAAGCTCGAAAACAAACGAGTGAGTGAGAACGCGATAACATCACAGGAAAATTGGGGCGCGGAAATTTACGTGAACATCGCTATGGGCCTAGTGTGATTATTTAATAATGCTAAGATAAATACTGTAAAAATAATGTTATTCGAATTTTTTAATAACTTAACTAGGCCTCTACGAAAGCGGTTTTGAATTATTCGTATTATTTATATACTTTATTTAAGCTTAAAGTTGCGCTAAAATTTGCTTAAATACACGAATGTTTAGAGGGTCCTAACTTTCAAACCAACTTTTTTTATGGAATTCTGGCTTCGTACAGGCGTAGGTAATAACAAAACGAATTAATATCATCCTGATTTTCTAAAATACAACCATAAATAGAGGAGTAATCACCTGTCGCCGTTTTATGGAAGATTGACCGCCTTAAGTCGTCCCGACATCTCTTTCGTGGTCTACCGCGGCCCCGTCTTGCCATTTCAGGGCACTAATTTTGGGATTTACGGGCCCATAGGTCGTTCGGCATGCGGCAGACATGTCCAGCTCAAACCAATTTAAGCTGGAAAGCCTTTTGAGCCACGATAGTAATCTGTGTTTTGGTGTGCGGTATGGTGTTTCGTACGCGATCCAATTTTACTGCAAATATGTTGGCAAACCTTGAGTTTGGACTTCAATTATATTTTCTTACATTTTCAACCGCCTTCAAAAAAGAAATAAGATCTCAATTCGACTGAATGTTGTTTTTTTTTTGTAAATTTGTTATACGATTTCTCCAGCAAATGTAAATCGATTTTGAAAATCCTTTCTTTTTATGTATAGGGTATGCCTCAGGGGTCGTACCGAAATTGATTCAGCGTTTTTTGCAAGTGTCCTCCGTTTCTTAATGAATTTGGATGATAAGGAGGTACTAAAAAGCGAAAAATAGCAAACTTTTTTCACAAAAAGACAACCGCCTTCAAAAACTAAAAAGTGATAAATAACTAGCACATAGCCACCGACTTCCGAAACTAAAGTCATGTGTGCTCTGTGCTAAAGTTATTTATCACATTTTCGTTTTTGAATTCCGTTGTCTTTTTTTAATCCTAAGCAGAATCACAGTAAACTCCTAGTATACCAAGCCTTCAATTATTTTTCCCTCTCTCATAGCAAGACTATTAATCTTTGTTATACCGGTCGCCATATTGTAACCTTACTGTTTTGTGAATTATTGACTCCATTGTTTCACGATAATATAATTAAGGGGCTATTGTGAGGGGTTTGTGGGTAACTTGGAGTTAGTGGTAAAGCTAGCTTACTGCGGTCGGTTCGTGGATGGGTGTACACTACTATTATTATTATATTATTCTTGTGATGTGTGCTATTTGTCATCAACTAAAAAACAATATTATTATGTTTAATGCATGTTAATAAAGGATGAAAAGGGCAGGCGAATGGAAATTGCAATGCTTGTTACTAAGTCAGAAGTACTAACATAATGCTACCACTTCACATGGCGTATTTGTGCAAATATTGGCCTTACTTGGATAATACAAAATAGACTTTATTTCAATAACCATAGGGTACACTTTGTATTATCCAAGTAAGGCGAATATTTGTACAAATACGCCATGTGAAGTGCCGGCATACAATGATATTATATTAAACAGATATGATAAGAGCGCCCAATTTTGAAAATTCAAAAACGTCCTAATTAGGACGTATTGCCTTTAGTCTGCGTCACGCACGGCGACGCTTTGTTAAAGCAGATAAAAAAATAAAAAAATGCTATTTTGTGTATTTAGAAAGTGTACCAATTATGATACCAAATTTAATAAAGCACAAGGGATCTCATACCACATGTAACTACGCAATATACATCGATTTATTTATATATTTCAATTATTTTCCTAATATTCTTATATTTGGAGGTTAGAAAAAAGAAAGAAATGGAAATACATTTTTTCGCGCGAGTAAGACAAGGACGCGTTCACTCCGGACATAGAATAAAAGTACAGATGCGATATCGTAGGCAGTAAAGTCATTGTTTACCCACAGTTCAGTTCTGTTTTTCTTTTTTTAACCCCCGACGAAAAAGAGGGGTGTTATCTAACGTTGTAATATTTAATCATTTTGTTTTATTTAATCATTAATATAATTAATTAATATGACATATTAGAAATTAAACAATATGACAACAGATATTTAATATCCTTTTCATCCCACCATCTCGGAAAGAGTATTTTTAATCTTCAAAGTGGAAAAGCCGTTTTTATTCTCTAGAGGATAAAGTAAATTGAATTTAGAACATCGTGTGCACTAAGTTTGTGAATTAAAAAAAAACATTAAACCTATTTACTGCTACCTCTATGGTGCCGAATATATCATACAACTTTTTTTTAATTTGTTAAAAACTCAGACTTTGTAAACGTTTTTTTTTTGCATTTAGTCATTTCCTCGCTGAGGTGGAATGAAAAGTTACGTGTTGCACTCGAGTGCAAAGATTTTTCACCTCGTGCTCTTTTGATTCCCTCGCTAACGCTCAGGATTCTAATTTTGAATCATTCGCTGCGCTCGTGATTCAATTTTAGAATCCTTCGCTTGCTCGGTCATCAAAATTGAACACGCGGTTAAAAAGCAACTTTGCACTCTTGTATAACAAATAACTATTCTTTGTTAAGGTTATCCGATGAGATCTGGCTTCAAGAATGGATCGCATTTGTTCGTAAACAAAGAAATGAATTTTATTACAAAATAAATATTTTCTACTCTATTTATTATTATATATATTCTATTATACCTACCTTTAGTCCTGTTTATTAGTTGTTATAGGTACAAACTGCGTGTATAAATGTACTCGTGGTTTGTACCTTCTGTCTCGTTAAATTTGTTAGTCTATAATGCCAAGACGCGGTGATTGGTGGCCAGGATAATGTTTGTTTACATTCACGCGCAATTGACAACACTAACTGTCTCTTTTTTTCTTGTTGGTTTTATCAAGCCATCTCTTTTCAACATTTTGACTTGTAGTGAATTGTAAAATTAACGAAAAGTGTGTATGTGTGCAGCCGCTGCTGCGCGGAACACTTTTTTCGTTTGTTTTGTGAGTGTATAACATATCTGTTCATTAGAATATCATTGCCGGCATAACATAAAACCGACATTGTACACTTAGATGGCAATAAACGTTTTGACTTCGACTTCGAATAATATGTAGGGACATTTCACACACGGCCATCTGATCCCAAACTAGGGAGACCCTGTATTATGGGTGTGACCTTATACTGGTATAGTATGGAGGAACTACCACCACAGGTACATATATTACAAATAAAGCTCACAACAGACTGCGACCGTCGCTCCAAGCTATCCGTCAACCAAAGATTTATGTAACGTTCGCCCGCAATGAATGTGTTCCGTGTGTTGCAGTGACGTGTTGCTGTAACGTTAGACGTGGAAGTAAATAATAATAATAATAATATTCTTTATTTCTCCTCACAATGACAAGCTTATTCTAGATTTTACATAACAGCTATTAATTTGTCTAATACTCAATGTGAGGAGCTGGTGTCTGAGTTAGGCATACAATGCCTGTATTACAAATCACCAGGGCCTCAAGTCTGCTATTACAATAGTGTCAGAATGGTCTATCATTGATTTCATCATTATTGATTTTGACAAGTTTGGTAATCTACTAATATAATGGCATCATTATGACTTTCCAATGGTCAACCACTGACACGCCATTGAAAGAAATGATGTAGAACGGTAATCTCGTACAAAATGACAACTGAATGACTGACTTAGGCGGTAATCTGCTAAAATTTTGACAGTTGCTTTGATCAGTGACCTACCATTAAAACGTCATTGTGCAGTCAATGATCGATCATTATGAATTTAGCAGATTATGAACTTTTAGCATAATGACAATAGGATCGTGTTGGAATGACGAAATTATAAATATAACAGACTTGGCCCCCTAGTCCCCACCCCACGGAAGAACAGATAGTTTAAAAAATAAATAAATATGTTATTACAATCTGAGGTTATAGATAAGGAGATTAAAAACTAAAACGTAAAACTTAAAATTATTATAATTTTGAGGGTAGAAGTAAAAACGAAATAATATAATAATAATAATAATGTATTTATTAAATATCGTTTACAAAAAAGAGTACATTAGTCTATATTAGAAATATTTTTCCATACAAATATGTTTATTGCTTAAAAATAAACTAAAACTAAAATATTTGTAGGTATGCCTAACTAGTGCAAGTTATGATGAATCGGAGTTATAATGTTAAGTAGCGACCCGCCTGAACTAGGTTACTACAAACATGTGTTTCAGGCCATCACTTTACGTTTAAAATTATATTGGTTCATTTTTAAGATTAAAGTTAAACTGATATAAAATAATCTCTTAACAATTTTGAGAAAAGCATTTTTGAACATTATTATCTAAAAACTAAACCTATGTAACTATACAACAGTAAATACTTACAGGGAATAAATTATCTATGAGTTGTTGAGCTTATTATTATAAATCGCTGGTAAATAAGTCGTCGCGAAATTTAGATTGCAGTCAAAAGTGACCTAGATATTTTAAATGTCAGATTTAGCTAAAGTGGTGCAAAAACATGCAGTGTCAGCGTACTTACACTGCTACAATTATGTGCGGAAATGTTTGGATTAGTAAGCGGTATGTTATTATGACAAATTGTAAATAAAACGTTTTTCATATTGAATTTAGTGTAGCTACGCATGCAATATTTTCTAGCTGAACTTATTTCTAATGTAACATCTTGATAATCGGAAAGCGGAGAATTAGTCACCAATGTTTTGGATGGGTTATTTGAATTTAACAATGATAATATTATGGTCTATGTTTGAGCCGCTTTGATGATTGGGGTGATAGTGAGATGGTAAAAGTCTATTTTCCAATAGTAAGTATTATGTTTTAAAGGTTAGCGCCCTTAGGCGCTTTCGTAATCTATCGAGTTAATATAGTTAAGCTCTGCATATTTGCGCGCCGGGCAACTTTCCTCTTGAATCGTTTGCACGTCGCACATTGAGCGGGAGAAGATCTATTGCTGCATTCCTTGAAGGAGTGTCCAGTCTCACCACAGTGATTGCAAGTAGGACTTGTTTCCCGGCAAAACTTGGCTGCATGTCCGAACTGCTGGCAATTGAAGCACCTAGTGACTATCGTGAAGTCTCTCACAGGGCATGATGTCCAATTTATAAATATCCGGCCTTGGTTTATAATTATTTTTCTCATGCTAGCGGGTACTTCCAAGATATAGTTACAGGTTGGAAGGTCTTTCTTACCTGATTTGTGACTCAATTTGATGCTCTCAAGGACAGACTCACGAGATATATTTGGCAACTTGTCTGAAAGATTCTGCTCGTAAATACAGTCAAATACTTCCTTCTCGGTAAGGGCAATGGGAACACCAATGACAGCGACCCTTGGGCGACGTTTTGTAGGTTCTTCTATTCTAAGGCCTGATGAAACTAGTTTGTCTGAATTCTTTAGTTTATCTATATCGCCTTTGTTTTCTGTGATGATCAGAACGCCCCCATTTTTCACTTTTTTCAAGCCACGGGCATGGAGCTTAAGTTGTTCGGGGGAGATTATCTTTTGGACAAGTGACTTGGTGTCGTCACTTGTTTGGGTTTTATCGCTGGGATAGATAGCGACTGAGCTCAAATTTGCCGGACGGACGAAGTTATCGGCTCCTTTCTTCACCATACTAGCATAAGAGCTATTACCATTTGAATTAATTTTCGTTTCAACAACCTCTTTAACCTGCTGGAGAGAGTTCACAATGTTCTGGTGCTCCTGAAGGTGCTGCCCTAGAGTTTCCACCCCAAACGGCTCAAATATATAGCTTCCAAGAAGGCTATTATATTTGCGCCGTTTGAGGTTTTCGGCACCTGCAGCAGCCGCCCCAGCACAACACGTTGTGCTAGGACGATGAGATGGCGCAAGGGTGTCGACACAAGTTGCGTCCCACACCAAAGGCCTACCCAACTTCCAAGGCATTATGGTCATCCCATCTGGTCTCTTCCCATCGTTGTGTGCCAAGCCATTGGGTTCTAAAATCTTAGATCTATTTATCAACATTATGTTAAAATATATTTAATTAAAATTGTTTTAACTTATCTTTGAAATAACATGTTTTGCATTCCTGCTTCTATGAGTCTCTTTTTTCTAATGCTATTATAAAAAAAATTTGAGAGGTGTCAAGGGACACCCGGATGGAACGAAGTTCCTTTCGATTAATTAGTGAAGGAATTGTAATAAAATTACTTCACTAATTAATGTGATGCGTTAAAGTGAATTTAAGTGGCTTTAAGCCAGGGCAAAAAAAAAGCGAGGAATGAAAAGTTATTATGGCTGCTTACATTGTAAGTAAGTAATTTTAAAGATTAACATTTTCTAACATGTTAGTACAATGCGTAGTTATTTAGATAGAAAGACCAATAAATTATTTCTGCGCCATCTATTGGCCGTTCGTAATTCGATCTCGAAGAGCACAGTTGCGCCAATAACGTTAATAGATGGCTCTTAAATCAAATATACAAAAGTGTCGTGACAACTTTTCGTAAGAATTTTTTCCGTCTAGCCCCCTTTCACAACGCGCGATAAGGAACTTCGTTCCAATAACAAAGATTGTATTGACGCGAACAAATTGTGCTACAAGGTACCCAGAAGCGTTATTCGAAGGGGGGTGCGCGTGCCTCAACTGTTCCATAACGACGTGTGTAGGACTAACACAGGGGAACGAGTACCTCTTCGTCGCCTTGTTGATTCTTACAACACACATTTCATGGAACTGGATATATTTTCATTGTCAAAGCAATTATTTAAGAGAATGACTCGGGACATTATGTCTGACGAGTGATTTATATGCATTTTACGGGATACGCTATCTGACGAATATAGGCTGGAATGTGGTGTACGGCAGGGCGGCCTCACATCTACTGACCTCTTCAGCCTGTATATGAACCAGTTGATCGAGGAGCTCAGCAGGACACATGTCGGGTGCTACATTGAAGGAACATGTGTCAACAACATAAGCTATGCGGACGACATGGTTCTGCTGGCCCCCTCCGTCAACGCCATGAGGACATTGGTTGGTATCTGTGAACGCTATGCGTCTGAGCATGGTCTTAGGTATAATACACAGAAAAGTGAGGTACTGATTTTTAGGGCAGGAAATCAGAGACCTTGTACAGTGCCTCCGATCTTGGTCGAGGGATCGGCATTGAAAGTTGTGCAGAAGGTTAAGTATCTGGGTCATCTAGTCACGGAGGACTTAAAAGATGATTCAGATATAGAAAGAGAACGCAGGGCGTTGGCGGTAAGGAGCAATATGCTGGCCCGTAGGTTCGCTCGATGTACTAAGGAAGTTAAAATAACACTTTTCAGGGCGTATTGCCAATCTTTTTACTCGAGCGGCCTGTGGGTTCGGTATACGCAACGAGCCTACAACGTCCTGCGTATACAGTATAATAATGCTTTCAGAGTGTTGTTGGGGTTGCCGCGCTATTGTAGTGCGTCACAAATGTTTACAAATGCGCGCGTTGACGGCTTCCACGCTGTAATGCGTAAGAGAATTGTTACTAACACATTATATGGATTCTGTCCGAAATAAATGAATAATAATAATAATTTTAAGTTAAGTAAAATTAAGTTAAGCTAAGCATAGCATTATTGAGACAGCAACTTTCTTTTTAATTTTCTTTCTTTTTTATCACTTGTTTTGCTCTTCTTTTAACCTTTAGTTAAATCGTGGAAAATGGTGTGGGTTACATGTATGTTCATTCTTTGTTAAGTATTTCTTTGTATTTTTCTGCATGTAACTGTTTTTTATCCCTAATAAATAAAATAAAATAAATGGAGTATAGGTAATAAGTATTTCTATGTTACAACACTATGGGTTTTTGCGTCCGAAAAAAAGCTAAATTATAATAAAAGATTTCTATAAAAATATCAAAATCATCTGCTTAACCTTTTCCAATGTTGGGGTCAGCTTCCAGTCTAACCGGATGCAGCTGAATACCAGTGTTTTACATGGAGCGACTGCCTATCGGACCTCCACAATCGAACTGGGTAAGTAACTAGGTACTTAGGTAACTTAACTTTAACGTCATCCATCCTTCTACCTCGGATTCTTTTCGATATCTCGGTCTTAGGGCGGGTTGTTTCAAACAGTCGGTTAACGTTACATACGGACGGTTAAAAAGTTACTATGACGTGAGATATTTAACGTACGTTAAATGTAACGGGTTGTTTCATGACATAAAAATCCGTCAGTTAAAGTTATTCAAAAAGAGATTCCATAATATTTTGACGTTTGAAGTAGCTGTTTGACAACTCAAAGTTACGATGACTGGTCGGTTATGGTAATAGTAACTGACGCATGATTTTGTGAAACAACCCATTTTTTTGATTTGACGATAGTTAGCGCCATTTTTGACTGTTACCGGTCAGGAGGCTAATTCACGTAATTTTATGACGCGCCGATGAAGTTGTAGTGCAGTTGCAGTTAAGTTCAAGTTTGAGTGATAAACGGTATTCTTGTAATTTTTGAACTGCGCGTAAGCTGCGCGTGCACTGCACGTCAACTGTACGACAACCAAACTTACTAATACTACTTAAACGAATAGAATCGATTACATTTCAATGATTATGACATTATTATAATATAAAATAATAGCCCAGTACAGATTTTAGTGCTTTTTAACAGACATTTTGACACGTCAAACGAATAGTAGAATACCGATTATGTGCGTTACGAAGCACGCACCAAAGACGCGCAACAGTAGAATGCCGTTAGCGCGTTATTGCGCTGGCGTGACGCGAGAGTGTCTGACAGCGGTAGAGAATACGAAAAGCGTTGTTTTGATCGAAACATAACTGCAACTGCATTGGAACAGCACTTCTATTGTTACGTGAATTAACCCACAGTAATGGTTAGTTGAAGCAACCCGCCCTTAGACGGAGTTACAACATTTTAAACCCTAAACCAGGCAAGTCCTAATTGACAACATTTCAAAACTGACACGACCATAAGACAAAAATACCATTTCTTTATTTTTGTATCCTGAGTCCAATTACATATATTTTTTATTTTTTTATTTTTTCATTTCTGAGAAAAATAAATAAAATCAAAAAACATGTGATGACGTCACATATACGGTGGAAAGAGGTAAGTTACCTTTGCATAAGCATTTCAATGGTTTAAATGAAAACATTAACGTCAAATAAGACACATGTCAATGTCACATGTATGAAGTGTAATAATAATGATAATAGTTTTTTTGACGGATCATAGTAAAGCAAAGGATAAACGCTTTTCCACCGTAAGCATGACGTCATTTGGCGCTTATAATAATAATAATTATCTTTATTTCTGACATACGTCCATACAGTTTTTACAACAGATAGCGTTAGTAAAGTTGTTAGTTGTACAGTCAACAGCAAAAGTAGATGATCAAAATCAGAAATTCAATACTAATTTACTAACACTAATTTATATAATTTATTACTAGTTTTTTTATTAAAAGTATGTGATTGTCACACACATACTTTTGAATCATTACGACGCCACACAGTTCTGACGCGAATTCCGTTCATTAGTGTTGAATTTCTGATTTTGATCAACTACTTTTGCTGTTGACTGTACACACAAAAATAAAAAGATGTTAGTAATTTGTTAGTAAACAAACACGGAAACACAACAATAATAATTTTATTACTATTTCCTATTTCTGTGCAGATGGACTGTCTATTTTAGCTGCTAACGTTCTGAGGACAGTGTTGGTGCTACCACGGACCCTGCTCATCATCGATGCAGTTCTTCTCCTAATAATGGAGAAGAAATCATCGATGGAAGCAGCCGCAAACATTGCGGAAACACTGCAGTACCGAGGTTTTCCCAACACTGCCCTCAGAGCGTTATTGTACTGCACACGAAGGGCGTTGTAAGCCCGCCGCGTAAAGTTGATCCACAGACTGCACGTGTAAAAAGACTGACCCACTTATGACTTTTTAGAATATACCTGATTTCAAAGTATACATTATGAATGAAAAGTACATCATTTCTAAAAACGCAAAATTACGGGTGCCCTAGATTTGTATTTACTTTTATATAACGTAATAATACATGCAGGTTAAAAATTTGAAATGTTGTCAATTGCCAAAACTTTTTTTGCGATTTTCCAAAATACTGTTTTTTTTAGTTAGGTCTTATACACGGACCACGAGACCAAATCTACATGTCTATTTTTTTTTAATAGCCTTTTTAACCGACTTCAAAAAGGAGGAGGTTGTCAATTCGAATGTTTGTATTTTTTTTTTTTATGTATGTTCGGGCATAACTCTGTCGTATATAGACGGATTTGTAAAATTCTTTTTTTGTTGGAAAGAGGTCCGAAATGGTCCCATATAAATTTTACCAAAATTGGTCTAGTAATTTTTGAGAAAATCAACAAATTCCCAAAAAAAATACTTAGACGACGTTTTAGTTTCTTCAATCTTTGGAGGATTTACAATCTCTTTTAAGTGTTTCGCCGTGTTTTAATGGATTTGGATGTTAAGGCAACACTAAAAAGCGAAAAAAAAAAGAAAAAAATAAGAAAACCGCCTTTAAAAACTAAAAAGTGATAAATAACTTTAGCACAGAACACACATTACTTTACTTTCGGAAGTCGGCGGCATTTCAAAACAACAAACTCAAAGCCACCGCCACCGACTTCCGAAAGTAAAGTAATGTGTGTGTCGGCGACGAGATCCACGAACAACAATAATGTATGTAATATAGGGCGCTAATTAGATTTAAATGTTTGTTATTTTTCTTATAAGGTTCTAATTAGTATATACGGGTGTATTTACGTAATATTTTAGCGATTCGTTCTAATAAGACTGGTTATTTGATAGTTGTAAAGTAAAAGTTTGATCTCAAGTAACTTTGTCCAAATAATTACGTAACTTGAAAAAGTGATTTTTTGTTTGTGTACATAGCGATTTGATTTTAGTCTTAAAAGTTAGATATTGATTTAAAAATGTATATACAAAAGGTTTCATAAGGATAGAACTTACCAATTTAAAGTTATAACAAAAAATGTAAAGTGAAAATTGCGAATCACACATTTTTACGAGTTTTTGTTCTAGGATTTTTTTGTTAAGTTATTAAATAGTTAAGATTTGTGTTTTGTTTTATTAATTAGGTTCATAATTAGTTAATAAGATAAAAATTGTAAGGATTTATTGAAATAAATAAATAAAATAAGGGGTCCAAAGTTTTCGGCTAAGGGAAAATTGACGAGCAAAACAGGCCCAAATTACGCGGACCTCTGTCCGGTAAGGCAGGCCGGTATATAAGGCGAGCCATTTTTCGGTTCGAGTCAGTCGCAGTCTGACCGACCCTGACGATGCTATTACTCTCCTCCAGGAGAGCAATAAGGCCACCAGTACAGTTAAGAAACACAGACACAGACCGCCGTCATTCCGTCCTCGCCGCCGAGGCCCGCCGCGACGACCCCGTACGTCCCCTCCCCGACCCTTGCTCGTGCCAGCCCGCGCCGCTGAGCCTGTAGTTTTAAATTCGTCCCTAAATAATGGAAATCCGATCCAGCCTGTCCCTTTGCTGTCCTCTCCCAGCGACGCCCTAAGCCGAGGCTCGTACCCCACAGGGGGTGCCCTTAGCGTGTAGTCGCTTAGTTTGTAAGCTTTTATGCCCTGGCTGGAGGCCCTAAAAATTAATAATTTTTAAGGCACCACAGGAAAGTCCGGTTAAGCAGCCGACAACCTCCTAGGTTGACCTGCGAGATGCCAATCCGAAAAAAAAAAAAAAAAAAAAAAAAAAAAACGGTTCGAGTCAGTCGCAGCTCAGCCGTTGAAGAGGCAACATCAAGAAAAGGGAAGCAAGCCGAAAACTGCGGACAAGAAAGGTTCAAGAAGAATATCTGCGTTTTATTTGCCTGCGCCGCCTCTTCAACTCCCCGTCTCTCCCGTGGTCCTTGTGGGTGGTGCCCACGAACACATACGCATTCAGGGGTGCGTGGTGACGTACGTCACCAGCAAACAGTTCGTCAAAAAACGTACGTCAAACAAACGTTTGGGAGATTGTCCCAGGGTGCCTGCGGGTACTGACCATACCCCAGCCGCCCGAAACAGTGTGTTCAGTGCTAAAGTTATTTATCACTTTTTAGTTTTTGAAGGCGGTTTTCTTTCTTTTTTTAAACTTTTGTGTCCCACTGCTGGGCAAAGGGCCTCCCTCGAGTCATTCCAAGTATTATTTTCTTCCGCCGCCTTAAACTAGCAATCGCAGTACGCGTCTTGCCACATCTTCAGGCATCCATTGCGTGGAGACCAGAGACAGTCTATTTTTAAGCATGCGATTTATAAACTTAATGCTATAGTTCTAGTACGAAATAAACTCTTGTTTATAATTTATTTCAGACTAGGTTGTCCATAGAAAGTTAGTATACACAGGGTCTTAAGAACCACGTTAACGTAATACAATAACAAACTTTCGTAATTATAATTTATGTAGGCGAATTCAATGCCTTCATACAGGACTCTCAATATGATCCCCAACTCCACAATTGGCTCGGTTCCCCGCCATCACTCGCTACTAAGCTCTATAAATCTGTGGTTGTACGCGTCACATCCCTGCAGCACAACGACCATGATGCGTCATTTACGTCACAGTGACTGCGATAACCCCTGACAGCTTGATTTAAAAGCTACGTGGAAATATTACGCTATTTTTATTATATACCAATGATATTATATTAAACAGATATGTTATGAGCGCCCAATTTTGAAGATTCAAAAACGTCCTAATTAGGACGTATTGCCTTTAGTCTGCGTCACGCATGGCGACAAGTGATACGCTTTGTTAAAGCAGCTAAAAAAATAAAAAAATGCTATTTTGTGTATTTAGAAAGTGTACCAATTATGATACCAAATTTAATAAAGCACAAGGGATCTCATACCACTACGCAATATACATCGATTTATTTATATATTTCAATTATTTTTCTAATATTCTTATATTTGGAGGTTAGAAAAAAGAAAGAAATGGAAATACATTTTTTCACGCGAGTAAGACAAGGACGCGTGCACTCCGGACATAGAATAAAAGTACAGATGCGATATCGTAAGCAGTAAATTCATTGTTTACCCACAGTTCTGTTTTTCTTTTTTCTAAGCTTGTAATATTTAATCATTTTGGTTTATTTAATCATTTATATAGGTACCTACTTAATTAGAAATTAAACAATATGATAACAGATATTTTTTATCCTTTCTTCGTTAAGGTTATCCAATGAGATCTGGCTTCAAGAATGGATCGCATTTGTTCGTAAACAAACAAATGAATTTTATTACAAAATAAGTACCTATTTTTAAAATTATCGAAAAGTGTGTTGGTGTGTGTGCAGCCGCTGCTGCACGGAACACTTTTTTCGTTTGTTTTGTGAGTGTATAACATATCTGTTTATTAGAATATCATTGATTATATACACATAAGTATTTACTTAATACATCCCAATTACCACACTTAGATCATATGGTTCAAATAGCGTCAAAAAATGCTGGGTTTTGTCACAAGGCAAAGTAAAAGTTTTCGTGAAAATTAAATAAAAAATTTGCTTTATCATAGTTTGGTGTGTAACATACTAGAATACTGTAGTGTGGTGCACTGGCCGCACTATGCTACATATAGCTTGCGTCTAGAATGCGCTCAAAAACGAATAGGGAACATTACGCGAAACTCGGCGCAGAGGGCGCCACTAGCACATTCCGTAAATCATATCCTCGTATTCTTGTTACATTATGATATTAATTGTAATAACTAGGTATTTTGTGAAAATATATCAAAGTTTTCATTAATCTTACTTACCTAACTGTACTTTAACCATATTATGGCGTCCTACGACTATTTAAAAGTGAATTCTAGGTTATGCTCAGAATAAAATCATATTTGGTTGTGTTACATGATATATGTGAACGTTATTCTGTAAATGCGACTATCTCACCTGAATACTTAACCTGAACATATTTTAGAGTGATTTTTAGCTGCTTCCCAAAGTTTTCGAACATTTTCTTCTTTTGGAAATGAATAATTCCCTTCATTTCTTCATCGAAATACACAGCACTGATACATTATTGTATAATATAACATACTTCCCCATTTTGAACTCAATTAAAGGCAGAATTTCACACTTTGAACGACTCGTCGATAAACTGTTTACGGATTATGCTAGTGCTGCACTCTGGTGCCAGAACATTGCAGTAATATCCCTTTTGCTAGGCATCTAACCGCCGTGTGGTGCCGGTCGCGAATAGCACCACTCCATTTCTACCCGTGGGTGTCGTAGAAGGCGACAGAGCGATATTGACCAGAGGATGGGCAGCAGCGTCCTTCTGAGTACCATAACACTTACTGCGATCGCCAACATGCATCGGTCAAGCATGGCGATTACGGCTGAACCCCTCCTTGGGGGGAGACCTATGCCCAGCAGTGGGCGTCTAAAGGTTGACATGATGATGATGATGACGATAACTTTTTCTGTCGGTATAGCTAAAAAAACGTCCACGTACGTAGGCTTACAATTAATTATTTTTATTTAGTTCATGTGGTGTTTACCTAGTAATAGTTACACTGTTAAGAGCGCGTATTCGATTCGTGACGAAAACTTCATGTTTTTGCGTTTTGCCCAGAGCAATATTGTAATTATGTGAGCAGATTATTTAAAGACAATTTACAGTTTTAGAAAGATTAAGTCTTGATCTTGACAGCTACAGAGTAAAAGTATAATTTTCAATTATGATTTTTTAAAGCGAAGACAATTCTTTCATATCGTTTTACGAAAATAGACGTCAGAGTTAACTTTCAGGACGAATACAACCATTACAATATGCCAAAATATTTTGTTTTATTTTTCCGCTCAATCAATGACCCGCCGCGGCAATGAAACGCCGATCAATTTCAATAATTCGTGCTTATCTCGTGCATGTTTTTTTTTCTGATGCACACAAACAGATCATTGTATTGTACTAGTGTGTGTCAATGCTGCTACGCCGTTCTAGCAATCGTTTAGATTTTGAGTTGCGCTAAATCGAATACGCGCCCTTAATTTGCTAGGGAATGTGTCACGAGAGCGTTAGGAAAAGTGTGATCGGGCGAGGCGAACGGAAGTTGAAAGGGAGATATAAGTTAGTGAAGATAGAAAGAGTTACGTTTCGTATTTACCGTAGGGGCAAGAGAGAGAGGTGCGAGCATACATTTTCTTTCTCTCTTTCCCTCATAGCCAGTTACAAACGGACACATACATATAGATGGAGCTAAAGAAGTTTTATAGTGCTAACGGACGACCGAACCGTCCGACGAACAGAGAGAGACAGCGCTATATGTCAGAAAGAGAATTCTGTACTCCTAAGTGCCTAGCATATGATGCTGTCTCCCTCTGTTCGGCGGACGGTTCGGTCGTCTGTTAGCACTATTACTTCAGTCGTGTGGTCTAAAGCACACTCGTATATTTTTTTTTAAGAAATGTAATTTAATGCTAATGATAGTGTAAACAATTGTTGGTGAACCAAGTAAATAAATAGGGTATTACACCCATTTTTGAAAAGTGTCTCAATGAAATTCTGTAGTGCTAGTATGCCACCAAAAAAAACACACATTTTTATTCAATCGATAAGTGCCATAAAAATGCATCTAAATTTTAAATTTTTTGGTGGCATATGCACTACAAAATTTTATTGGGACACTTTTCAAAAATGGAATACCCTATTGTCAGGACAAGGGTTCGTATGCAAGGCTGGATTATCCTTAAGGCAGACTAAGCAACTGCCCAGGGGCCCCACATAGGCCAGGGACACCGTGTACTGAGAAAAAAATATTGAATACGAAAACGTAATGTAGTAAAAAATTGCATAATTATAAATATAACTAATTGTTGACTTCTACATTCCGGCTCGCATGCCTACGTCTGGGCGCTCCTTGCGGGGCCCCGCATCGCTGTCAATGTGGTGAAGTTGTCGACTGCCTCGGATAGCACGGCACGCCAGCATTAATGACATCATCCGTCGTGCTCTTGCCTCCGCCGGCGTGTCAGCTGTGTTAGAACCTATTGGCTTGGCACGTGACGATGGAAAGAGACCAGATGGAATGACCATAATGCCGTGGAAGTTGGGTAGGCCTTTGGTGTAGGATGCAACTTGTGTCGACACCCTTGCGCCATCCCATCTTCCTAGCACGTCGTGTTGTGCTGGGGCGGCTGCTGCAGGTGCGGAAAACCTCAAACGGCGTAAATATAACAACCTTCTTGAAAGTTATATGTTTGAGCCGTTTGGGGTCGAAACATTAGGGCCATGGGGCCCGAGTGCTCACCTTGTTTTTAGGGACATTGCAAAGCGGCTGGTCGACTCTTCACGTGACCAAAGGGCTGGCTTTTTCTTGGGCCAAAGAATTAGCATTGCCATTTAACGTGGTAATGCTGCTAGCCTTTTGGGCACTTGTCCCATTGAGAGCGATGCGGACGAGTTTTTTGATGCCCTGTGAGCATTGTACATATTATGTATTTATATTTATTTTTAAGCTTTGTATATATTATATTTAATTATTATTAATAAAAACATATTCAACTCGGATGTCGCCGTTCACTAATTGTAGCAGAAAATATGTATTTTAAGAAGTTAGAAAAGGGTAAAGGGGCTCTGAGACTTGCATTACCTAGGGGCCTCGACATGGGTTACTTCGGCCCTGTTCGTATGAATGAAAAGTTTAATCTTGGTATTCTTCAAGGCACGAGTGAGCCGGTTCATCCTAGGCAAGCGTGCTCCAACTTAGGCCGCATCATCACTTAAGATCAGGTGAGTTGCGGTCAAACGCAGGCCTATTAAAAAATAATAATAAAAAAAATTAAAAATCCACTGGAAAAGTCAACAATTTGGACAGTATTTTTGTATGCAAGGCAAAATAATTAAAAAGAAAAATGTGACGTTTAGCAGATTGTAGCCGTGCGAAGTAGGGGGCGGGTCGTTAGGTAGGTACATAAATATCCAAAATGGCCGCCATCGTCCACTTTCCCTCCAACAAAGCAATTCGTCTGCCTGTCCGGCACACTCGCTACTTAACGGCTCAATAACTTAATACCTTATTAACTTGGTGACGTAATAATAAACTACCACAGTCGGATCAGAGGTCAACCAGGATTATGAAAATACTTGATTGAAAAGAGCGTAGGTACTTTTCCGATTATCTGACTCCTCGATGATTTAAAATTGCCTGCAAATGGTTTTTCCATACTTCCATACTCCATACTAATGTTTTAGATGCGAAAGTAACTCTGTCTATTACGCTTTTACGATAAAACGAATGACTGAATCGTTTTTTCTTTTCTTTTTTTTTTTTTCGATTTCTTTCGTTTTTTTGTTTTTTTTTTATAATTTACTGTGTTTCTGTCCTGGGGGGTGAATAAATTATTTTTCTTTCTTTCTTTCTTTCTTTTCTTTCTATTTTGACGAAATTTGGTTTAAGGCGCGTCCCTGTGCAAAACGCAGCGCTAGCCGTTTTTTGTTCAGTTTTTCGGACCTAAATACTCTATATCCAAAAGAAATATCAACAAATAAAAAATAGAATAAATTTCTACATAATCTTGACTCCAAAATGGTAGATCTGATTTTTGTTTACGAAGTATAGTATTTAACGAATCTCCTCACAACGAAACCTCAGAAATGGGAAATAATTATTGAAAACATGCATCTTCTCGGCAAGTAACCATTAATTCAATTTTTTACTAACACTAATGGATAGGCAAATTATTAAAGAACATTTTGGTAGTTTTTTTTTTCAAAATCCCAAATATTTGATTTTATAAAAATTTAATTCTAAAATCTGCGCGTATTTCGCTACTGTATCTCTTGCGCGGCGCAAAGGGAACGAATGCTCAAGGTTAATTGCTCAGGGTACCGCCTTAAAGATAGCTGAACCCTGGGGAAAGACATAGGCTAGTCGTGTTGGTATAATGTGACAACAATGTAACACGGATGCACGAATTAACACCTAACAGCTCAACCATTTTCAAGGGAACCGAATGATGATCATCAGCGAGACATTCAAGTAAGACATAAAACCGCCAGGGTATATTCAAGTCAATAAAAGACATACCTATAGGTGTCCCTACCCCTTGTACAGGCGTAATGATATTTGCAAACTTGAAGGTACCCTTTGTAGGACTCATGTCCCAAAACCATTAATAATAGTTCGGAAACTTTTCCTTAAGTAATGTTATTGCTGCGTGTTGTGTTGTCAAAATGTATTGTTTTGCGGCGTAGGTAGGAACTTACACTGAGATCTAGGAGCTGCCAGACCTGTGTCGAAATTTTGAGGAATAGAATAGAAAAATGTTTATTTCCCTGGTTCATATGGTACATTATGTCCACAGTTTGGTGGTATATTCGGCCTGTGGGTGTGTCAGCTACTTACAGTCTACGGTGCAGCGCAGACGGTACACTTTTTGTGCGATCGAGTCTGCGGCGCACAAAAAGTCTGCATGGCGCGCAAAAAGTCGGTCGCGGATTTTTCACAGACTCAACAAATAATAATAATAATAAACGTTTATTTCAGAATTACGCACATTTTCGATCATTCTGTCGGCAGAGCTGTAGGGACGTAGACGCTATGGAAATCGTGCAGAGATCGCGAAGTATTCTTTTGTACATGAAGTACAGAAAAAGAAGAAGAAATAGAGAATTTTGGGTACATCCTATACTTTCGGATTCTATACGTCCACCCCTAGCAAATGCAGATTGCCGACTAAAGTGTGCGCCGTCTACGTTAGCGCGCGTTGAAGAAAACGTTCAATTTTTTTCACACACTTTTTGTGCCGAGCGGCGCGGCGCGGCGCGGTCTGCCCGAATTACACGGATTTTTTGTGCGCCGGACTTTTTGTGCGTCGTGTGCGTTACTGCATATAATTGCATAGGTTCTATTTTCACAGACTAAAAAGTGCGTCACGAATAGTCTGTCGTCTGCGCTGCACCTACCTATGTTTGTCTGAGAGAGATCTATATAAGTGTCGTGTAGTGTGTGCTGTGTGCCTGTTAGTATGTACAGAATAAACTTATATAAATTTAAAATGTTGTTCTATATTGCCCTATCTTATTTACAGCTAATTATAATTTATGGTGACGTGGAGCGGTCGTTCGCTTGCTGAGCAGCCGACTCCAGTCTTTTTTTTGTACATAATCGATTTCACCTAGTCTAGTATTAGTTAGGAGGGGGTTGTGCTCTCCGTATCCGAGGTAGGTGTCACCAGGGGTCTCTAGATCCTCGATGTGCATTTCGCAGAGTCTGCGCAGCATGTCCTCGTTTAAATTTTGAGGATAGACAAAGGAATGTGTTTATCATCATCATCATCATGTCAACCTTTAGACGTCCACTGCTGGGCATAGATCTCTCCCAAGGGCGGGTTCAGCCGTAATCGCCATGCTTGGCCGATGCATGTTGGCGATCGCAGTAGGTGTTATGGTACTCAGAAGGACGCTGCTGCCCATCCTCTGGTTAATATCCCTCTGTCGCCTTCTACGACTATTATTAATTTATTTTAAATTATTCAATATTTTGGATTTATCTTCATCTACCCTGTTTTCACAAGCAACAAGAATAATATAACCAGGATTTTGTAAAAACTTGATTAAAAATAGTGTCCGTTGAGTTTCTTGCTCATTCTTCTCCATAGAGACCTCCCCTACGTTTTGGAACGAGCAACTAGCGTCAATTTTCTGACTAACAGACCGACTCTTTGACAATTCAAAAGTTCCTGTAAATGGTTTAATTGAAATAAATGCTTTGACTTGTTCGTGTTAGAGAGTGCGAATAGTGAAAATGAGGTATAATTTAAAATTATTTTTTTATACTTTAATAGGTTTGCACTTGGCCTCAACTTACCTGATCTTAAGTACCTAATGATGCGGCCTAAGGTGGCACGCTTGCCTAGGATGAATCGGTTCACTCGTGCCTTGAAGATACCCAGATTCTACTTATCAGGGAACAGAGAGGCGTGAATTCCATTGTCTGGCAGTTCGCACAATAAATGTAGAACCAAAGCGCTTGGTTCGAGACTGCGGAACTTCAACCATATAGCGGTAATGCTGGCCGCAAGACCACAGATTCCTAGCGTGGGGTAGCGTGGTTCCAGTTACTGGGTAACACGATTCCCCTTGGCAAGACTGGCTGTCTGCCAGCCCTGCCAAGGCTTTTTGGCTTCTGACAACCCATAATGACTGTAAAAGTTCAACGGATGACAGCCAGGACCAACGGCTTTACGTATTTACAAAATATACAGTAGGTATTTTAATTACAAAATGTTGTAAAAAATTACCATTACACGTATAAACAGCGATGAATGTTAACGTTCTGATAATAAAAACGCTTCGTAAGCTGTCAACATTACTCACAATTAATTGCAAAATGGCGGCTGACAAAATGGCCGCACACATTTTGTTGTACGCATTCATCAAATTGTAGCGTTTGTGAGTGCATGTTTGTTATTGTTGCTTTGTGGTTGAATTCAGGAGAGAAAATACTCAAAATACATACATAATATAGTAATCATGCTCCAAAACATTTATTCACTGTCGCTACCGCTTTCCGCGCGTAAACTTCGAGTCACAAAGGTACAACTTCTGAATAACCCATCACTAATAGGCATCTCCAATATTTTTTTTAACGTAGCTATTTTTAAAGACATATCAACCACCCTTGCGGTTTGCTAGAGAGCTATAGAGTACTTACTCCGCGTAGTATAAAATTGCAAACCGGGTTAGGAATAACACCATGGAACGGTCCATTACCAAAATAACTGACGTCACTCGGAAAGCTGTCATGCTGAAATGGAATTGGGCTGAACACATCTTCCGAATATCAGACGATCATTGGGCCCAATGGGCAAGCGACATCGCGGTAGGCCCAGGCGGAATCTGGTCTCCTTCAACCAAGACTGGTCCCAAATAGCTCTTAATAGAAAGACTTGGAAGGAGAGTAGAAAGGCCTTTTCCCTGCAGTGGGGAAAAAGGCTGAAAAGAATAAATAATAATAAAGTCATACCTCTTGGGTTTATTTTTTTATTTTTCGAGATCTCATTTCATTATCAAGATACGATTTTTTTAATGACCGAAACTGGGCGGGAAACGTCCGCATTTTTCTCATTATTTCGATAATGATAATGTTTAGTTTTTTTTTTCATTTCTTTTTTGCATTTTTTATCCCTTGTCAAGAAGCGTCTTTTGGTTTTCCAATCAGCCACGTAGTCCCAAAACCCACACACCAGGGTGATGTCGCACTTTCGCTGAAAATCGCGCCGATTCCGAAGCGACAAAAAAGACAGTTTCAATGTTAAAAAACACAAGCTTTGCTTCTTTATAATATTAGGAAAGAATCATAGTTACGTCACTTTAATTATGGAGCGTTTAAAGACCACCTTTAAAAGTGCTTAACCTTTGAACGCCATTGTCACAAATACGTGACAACCATGCGCGTGGCTTGTACGCCACGGTCACGAATACGTGAAAACATGCCAGATCAATTACTACTCTATGGTATTACGTTTAGAAACGTTCTTACTTCCATAGAGTATTAATTCGTAACTATTTTGACGTGGCGGTCAATAGGTTAAACCTCTTTATAAAGTTTGTCGAACTCATACTTGAAAAAGGCAAACTGAAGTTGTCTAAGTATGAGGTCGGCCTAATAGAAGGCAAACGACTAAAGGAGTCCAGTGCACTGGATTGACCAGATCAGCACCAGAAGGTCGCCAAAGCGGATCACGTTGCTGAAAACTGGAGCAGATGGCACATTTTCGTGCGTGGAAAGCTGGTTCCCTGATAGATCACGCCTATCATTGGGGAAACGACGCTAGGAGGAGGAAGTGTAAGGCCAAAGACATACTCATTTTGTAATTAGTAAATCGCGTAATATTTTCTTACGCAAATTCATAACTTACAGAATTACATATTCGGCCTCATAAAAATATACACACGCTTGACTAGCACTTGAAATCACTTAAAGCAGTCGGAACCGGCTAGGGTTGCCACCCGTACTTTATAATAAAGTATTGTACGTTATTTCGGGTAGACGTACTTTATACTTTATGAGCAGAATAAAGTACGTAACAATAAAGTTAACGGTTTTATTAGCTCAAAAAAAGAAGAGGTTGAGAACCTCTTCTATCTAAAAAAAAAACAAACAAACAACGTCTTCAAAACGTAAAAAAATAACTTTCATTTCGGAAATCGGTGCCAATACAAAACTACAAACAGAACCATTTTTTATTGTAGAATGAATCGCATCGATAAAACCTTGCTCCATAAATTATACTTTATTTGCTTCAAAAAAAGGTGGCAACCCTAGAACCGGCTTAAAATTTTGGATAGTCGTTACGGGTAGTCGGAAGCTCTACAGACTGACAACCAGTCTTAACAAGGAGTATCGTGTTACCCAGTAACTGGGTTGTGAAGATCAGATAGTCAGTCGCTCCATGTGAAACACTGGTATTGTCTTGGTATACCAGTCCGCTTCCAAGCCTATCCCAACATAGTTACGAAAAGGCTAGACAAATTTTATCTTACACATAAACCCATTTTAACTCAAAAATACTGAAGGTTTCTTCGCACAACGCCATCTAGCGACACTGGCAACGTAACTATTCGTACAACCACGTGGCACAACTTTCAAAAGGCTTAGTTTACTTCGGTGTCAACAGATGTCGTTACTGACGTGTTTCGTCGTAGTACTTTTCACTTTGCATAGATGGCGTAGTAAGCAAAATAGTAGTTTGGCTGAAATGTGTATAGATGGCGCAACTGGCAATACTTGAAAATTGTATTGTGTAAATTGAATTGTTAACTAAAACAATTAGAAATAAATATTAAATTTTAGGTGCACCATGTAATGGCATGAAAACCATCAACCTTGGCTTCGGTGAACATCTTGGAAGCGCTACAAAAGCGTGGTAGACCCAATAGCATCCTAAATACCTACATTGTCGTGCCGGACACGGATTCTGTTTTAATTTCCGTTATCTGTGACACAAAAGATATTTAATTACCTTCACAATTGACTTTTCTAAACCGACGCGATTCTTGGCGAAAGAAAGATTTTAAATGTTTTGGTCATAATTATGTGCCAGAGCTCTTGAAATTCAAAGCCATTTGTTTCCAAATGCAGTACAGTACAGCTGAACTAAAACTCAACCTATTGAAATGATTCAAATGATTGGTACGTCACTTGTCTAAGAATCTTGTTGAGATGGATGTGTGGAATAACCAGAATGGATAAGGTGAGAAATTAGTTTTGTAGATGCAGTTTGAAAGTTGCGCCAGTGACAGAAAAGTTGAAAGAGAATCGATTGTCTTGGTGCATGTGTTAAAGAGGGATGAAACGCTTGTGACTGCGTGTAAGAGAGTGGATATAGACTGATTTTTAATTTCCTGGCCATTTTCAGGCGGTTTCTAGTTTTCTTAGATGCTTTAGTCCATCTAATGCAGTGGTTCCTAACCTATTCGATCTTTTCATCCCCATGACTTATTTACCCCCCCACCCCCCATGTTACCAATGAATATTGGTATAATAAATATGAATATTGGTAATATTGGTATTCGGTACATATAAAGATAAACAGTTAATTATATACACAGCTAAGGCATAAAAATGCACTGGCGACCTAGATTCGGTATTATTGGTTTAATCTTTGTCACACATATTACCAGGGGGCCAAGTCTGCTATTTTTATAATGTCGTCGTTCCAACACGATCCCATTGTCATTTTACTAAAAGTTCGTACTTAATCTGCTCAATTCATAATGGTCGATCATTGGTCGAATTAAAAGCAATGACTGCACAATGACGTTCTAATGGTGGGTCACTGATCAAAGGAACTGTCAAAATTGTAGCAGATTACCGCCTAAGTCAGTCATTCAGTTGTCATTTTGTACGAGATTACCATTCTATATCATTTGTTTCAATGGCGTCAGTGGTTGACCATTGGAAAGTCATAATGACGCCATTATATTAGTAGATTACCAAACTTGTCAAAATCAACAATTATGAAATCAATGATAGACCATTCTGACACTATTGTAATAGCAGACTTGAGGCCCTGCTTATTACCCCTACAGAATACTAGTTTTACCTACGCAGGGGTAATTAGCCCTAGGTTAGGAACCATGAATCTTATGGCAACACCTCTTCAGAAAGATTTTAAACGAATAAGATATGTTGAGCCTACACCATGAAATCAGTAATTTACTGTCTAGATAATCTCGACGTCTGTGGCAACAATTAAACAAGGAACCATGAATCTAATGGCAACACCTCCTCAGAAAGATTTTATACGAATAAGATATGTTGAGCCTACACCATGAAATCAGTAATTAACTGTCTAGATAATCTCGATGTCTGTGGCAACAATTAAACAAGGAACCATGAATCTAATGGCAACACCTTCTCAGAAAGATTTTATACGAATAAGATATGTTGAGCCTACACCATGAAATCAGTAATTTACTGTCTAGATAATCTCGATGTCTGTGGCAACAATTAAACAATGCTTATGTTATCTCCTAAAGAATTCCTAAAGATAATAAGTACTTAATTCTAGACTAACCTGTTTGTGGATTGAGTCTTCTTTTGACATACTCCATAAACTTCTCCGTAATGCCTCTCTTCTTCGACTCCTTCTCTTCTCTGTCATTCTGAAACAACGAATTGACAGAATTAGTAAAGCACGTGAAGCCGTTGGTCCCGACTGTCATTCCTAGATCTTTGGTAATCGTTATGGGTACTCCAAAAATTTAAAAGCCTTTGAACGCCATTGTCACAAATACGTGAAAACCATGCGCGTGGCTTGTACGCCACGGTCACGAATACGTGAAAGACATGCCAGATGAATTACTACTCTATGGTATTACGTTTAGAAACGTACTTAGTTCCATAGAGTATTAATTCGTCACTATTTTGACGTGGCGGTCAATAGGTTAAACCTCTATAAAAAGTTTGTCGAACTCATACTTGAAAAAGGCAAACTGAAGTTGTCTAAGTATGAGGTCGGTCTAATAGAAGGCAAACGACTAAAGGAGTCCAATGCACTGGATTGACCAGATCAGCACCACACTCAACAAGAAGGTCGACAAAGCGGTTCACGTTGCTGAAAACTGGAGCGTCGTAGATCTATGGTAATCGTTATGGGTACTCTAAAAATCTAAGAAATTAAAACGTTTTCTATGTATTTTTTTAGGGTTTTATTGATTTTCAACGGACTTCAAAAAAGGAGGAGATACTCAATTCGCCTGTATTTTTTTTTTATGTTTGTTACCTCAGAACTTTCGTCTGGGTGAACCGATTTTGATAATTATTTTCTTATTTGAAAGCTAGTGCTTCCCATGTAGTCCGATATACAGGAGTTGTTTCAAAATGTATGGAGCCTGGGCCCAGTCTTTGTACACCATACTTACAAATTGGAAAACACATTTTAAATAGTTCTCAATCGTCCAATTAATTTAAAATGGCTTTATGAGCAGGTAAAACACAAGAAATTGCACTTGAAATTGCAACACAACCAAAAAAAATAGTCATGGCGGTAAACTGTCATTTTGATTGATTAATGACGTTTGTCATTTATAATTTTGATTTTGTGCGTCGATTTGTAGATAACCAGGTAAACAGATGGGAAAGAAACGGTGTTGTATTAAAAAAACGAATGGAAGGTTGTTAAAAAGAACTCCAAAAACTAGAAACAAAACAAGACGAAAGCACAGAACATACGGACGAAAGTGTCACTGTTGTAACACTGACAGCTGACAGTTCTCTTTCTATGATCAATGGTCGATCTATGGTTTATAGAATAGCTAAATCTGAGTGACGCCATGTTGAAAATCCATAAAAATAATTGTTAAATATCAATTTACTACCACAACAGTATACATTGAAATGAATTATCTGTATTTTTCCCGGATTCTACGGATTTTTCTCTTTTTTTTGAAGTGGTGTACATAGACTGGGCCCAATATGAAACATGTCCTTTATCGAAATTAATCCACCGTTTTTTTTTTTAATTCAACAAATCCCAATAAAAATACATAAACGAAAAGTTCGCTATACTTTTCTTAATCTTGAGTACTTTCAATCTCTGTTTTAACTGTGTTGTCGTTTCTTAATGGATTTTGATGAGAAGGGGGCACTAAAAAGCGAAAAATAAAAAACTTTTTTACAAAAAAAAAACAACCGCTTCCAAAAATTATAAATGAAAAATAACTTTAGCACAGAACACACATGACTTTAGTTTCGGAAGTCGGTGGCAATACAAAACAACAAACGGAACAAAGCCATCGACTTCCGAAACTAAAGTCATGGTTGTTCTGTGCAGTTCTGTAAAGTTATTTTTCACTTTTTAGTTCTTGAAGGCGGTTGTTTTTTTTGTAAAAAAGCTTTTTTTCATAAAGCGCTGAATCAATTTCAATAAAATTTATATGTGACCTCCTCTGACGCATACCCAATCCATAAAAACAGAATTTTTAAAATCGATTTACTACATTTGCCGGAGAAATCGCATAACAAACATAAAAAAAGTTTTTTCAAAAAAAAGAAAACCGCCTTCAAAAACTGAAAAGTGATAAATAACTTTAGCACAGAACACACATTACTTTACTTTCGGAAGTCGGTGGCGGTGGCTTTGTGTTTGTTGTTTTGTATTGCCACCGACTTTTTATTTTTCGCTTTTAAGTGTTGCCTTAACATCCAAATCCATTAAGAAACGGCGACACACTTAAAAGAGATTGTAAGTCCTTCAAAGATTGAAGAAACTAAAACGTCTTCTATTGGACTTTGTTGATTTTTGCAAAAAGCTCTGAATCAATTTCGATAAAATTTATTCGGGACAACCACTGACGCATACTACCCATAAAAATAAATTAAAATCGACTTACATTGTTGTTCCTTTTTTGAATAAAATAAAATACATTTCCAGGCGAAATCGCGTAACAAATATACAAAAATAAAACATACAGACGAATTGAGAACCTTCTTTTTGAAGTTGGTCGAAAAATGCATGCGTCGCAGTAACCGCCCCACTCTGGCCCACCGTTCAAGGCTTGGTGGGTCGCTAGTTGTATTATGAACCCCCTCCATCACTAGATACCTCTTCCTCTTAATACAGCATCACTATTGCACATAAGTGGTACTTAGCACTCTGATTGAGGCGTTAATATTAAAGCAGCGGTGAGTTGTGGCGCTTAGAGACATCTAGCGGAGGTCGGTGGAACTATTTTATTAATAATGTCAGTTTCAGCTGCCAGCTTCGTTTGATCTTATGCGAGAATGCTGAACCTATGGTCCTGGGTTCAAAGAAAACCGCCTTCAAAAACTAAAAAGTGATTAATAACTTTAGCACAGAACACACATTACTTTACTTTCGGAAGTCGGTGGCGGTGGCTTTAGTTTTTGAAGGCGGTTTTCTTTTTTTTGAAAAAACTTTTTATTATTGCCTTAAAATCCAAATCCATTAAGAAACGGCGACACACTTAAAGAGATTGTAAGTGCTCCAAGGATTGAAGAAACTAAAACGTCTATGTATTTTTTTCTGGGATTTTGTTGATTTTCTCAAAAAGGGCTGGATCAATTTTGGTAAAATTTATATGGGACCATTTCGGAATAAACTCCTTTCGAACATAAAAAAAGAATTTTGCAAATCCGTCTTTAAATAAAACATACATAAAAAAAATGAAGTCGGTTATAAAATGAAAATTCTCTATTGCATTTTATGTGTACATTTAGTTGTTTGTAAGTGGTAAGTTCCAACATGAATCCTTAATATAATAATAATTTTAATATAATAATAATAACATAATATGTAAGTTTCATAATTTTTATCTCATTTCATTATCATCCTATAATCAGCCGAAAGACGTCCATTATTGAACAAAGGCGTCCCCCATAGAACGCCACAAGGAGCGTATGTTTCGACATTGACAGCAGCTGATGTTGATGCTGATTCTAATTATTTTCCTTAGAAAGCAAGGATTTTTTATTTATTTTTCCAATTTTCCTAGGCATGAGTGCTCCACCTTAGGCCGCATCATCCTGGGCCTCAAGTCTGCTATTTCGATAGTGTCAAAATGGTCTATCATTGATTTCATAATTGTTGATTTTGACAAGTTTGGTAATCTACAAATATAATGGCGTCATTATGACTTTCCAATGGTCAACCACTGACAATCTCGTACAAAATGACAACTGATTGACTGACTTAAGCGGTAATCTACTAAAATTTTGACAGTTCCTTTGATCAGTGACCTACCATTAGAACGTCATTGTGCAGTCATTGCTTTTATTTCGACCGACCAATGATTGACCATTATGAATTTAGCAGATTACGAACTTTTAGCAAAATGACAATGGTATCGTGTTGGAATGACGAAATTATACAAATAGCAGACTTGGCCCCCAGGTGAGTTGCGGTGAAACGAAAGCCTATTCGAATAAAAAAAAAGTCTTACCAAAGGGTAATAGGTATTGTCATTTACTTTACGTCATTTACAAGAAAAAAGTAATTAAACCCAGGTACCCCTTTTTAAAGTTAGGTAGTTTCGTATGGAAAGGGCAAAAAACTCTATATTTACTTTTTTAGGGTTTCGTTCCCAAAGAGTAAAAACGGGACCCTATTATTAAGAGTTCGCTGTCTGTCCGTCCGTCTGTCTGTCACCGGGCTGTATCTCAAGAACCGCGATAGCTAGTATAGCATTATGTTTACACATGCTATATTTACTTTTTATAAACATGCAATCATTCTTCATATTTGCTGTCTAAATATTATAATAATACTTGTTTTTATACTTTAAATGTACTTACAGTCTTTATGCTCGTCTTGTCTACGTCTTTTTCTTTATAATGTGTGTCTCTGATCATAGTTCCCTTTAGTTTTACTTACATTATATTCCTTAAAGCTATGTATTTTAATTCCCTTTTTATAAATCTGGATAATAAATAATGTTTTTGTTATGACATGTTTGTCAAGGACAGTTGTCAATCTTGAAAATTGTTAGTAATACTTTTAATTAGTTTACGGCATAGATAACTTAAAACCTCCAAACTGATGTCGAATATATGTGTGTATTGCTGTATTTTATACTAAACAGCTGGACACCCGCTAATGTATTTGGTGTTCTTTAAAATCTTAAAAGCACTAATCAAATAAAAATAACTGGCGGTCTACAATAATTGAGTCTGGCCGGTACTATAATACCCCGCTATATAAGACCATACGGGCGTTCTAGAAATAGAATTCATACTTGGAAAGTATTATGAATTTCGGAAGAGCGGCCAGGAAAGAAACCTGTCAAATGGGTCAGTCTAGATCTCGCTGTCGCTTAAGTAACACGCTGATTTACTTATACTTCACTTACTTAAAGTCTACCGGTACACAACCAAAAGTCGGTAACGGTCCTGAGTCGTGCCGTCGTGCTGTCGCGTACCTGCTGCTCCCAGGGCGGGTCTTACTGCTAAGATTCCCCGGGACTTCCGTCCCAAAGCTAGGAGCCGACCGCGGCAGTCTTATCTTCGGCCGATCCTGTTTGCCGGCCAGGCTGTGGAACCAGGAGCCTGGAAATCTCTGCCTAACTTAGTGCGTCTAAGTTAGTGCTTTATATTTCTCTGTTTTTGATAGTCATCACATTAAAATCTTTCTTGTGAGAGCTATTAAATTCTAACGTGCAATTCTACATAGCTTTTTATTCAGAAAAGAAGTAGATTTATTACACTAGACAGTTGAAATTTTCACAAATTATGTATTTCTGTTGCCGCTGTAACAACAAATACTAAAAACAAAATAAAATAAATATTAAAGGGGGGCTCCCATACAACAAACGCGATTTTTTTGCCCTTGTTTGCTCGATGTCTAATGTCGTATAGATAGGTACGCAACCCTTCGTGCGCGAGTTCGACTCGCACTTGGTCAGTTTTCTTTGTAAATATTGTATTTAAAAAAATAAAAAAATAAAAAATAAAATAAAATTGATTTAATTCAGGCAAGACCACTTAACAACAAAAACAAAATTTCATAATACTGCCACACCACTGATTCTGTGTCTACGAGAGCCATTTTGAAAAAGGCTTACAATTTGGTTTTAGCATAAAAAACCAGTAAATTGCAAATAAACGTTAAAAAACCGCCACACAGCACAATTGGCGCCATCCCAATAAAAAACGACCAATAAAATGTATTAGAAGGATATGAACTGCGAATAACGACGCTTTTATACGGGTGCAACAAATTGGGGTGGAAATTATGCTGAAGTTCAGCGGATGCTGATGTTGAACTTCAGTATCATTTTCTACATCAGTATCCGCATTGATAGATGCTGATTATTAATGCTGAAGTTCGAGTCGTAACATGCGCTTGGTAGTCTAAGTACTTAATTACTAATCTAGTAGGCACTAATTACAGTTACTACCTACTTAATCTTATATATAAAATTCTCGTCTCACAATGTTCGTTCCCGTACTCCTC
Source organism: Charanyca ferruginea (assembly GCA_947361185.1). Lineage (NCBI taxonomy): Eukaryota > Metazoa > Arthropoda > Insecta > Lepidoptera > Noctuidae > Charanyca > Charanyca ferruginea. Next base: position 17,341,443 of record OX376081.1, read on the forward strand.
CGAAACGGCTTGACCGATTCTGATGAAATTTTGTGTACATATTGGGTAGGTCTGAGAATCGGCCAACATCTATTTTTCATCCCCCTAAATGTTAAGGGTTAGGGTAGGGTAGGTGTAGGGTAGGTGTAGGGTAGGTGTAGGGTAGGTGTAGGGTAGGTGTAGGGTAGGTGTAGGGTAGGTGTAGGGTAGGTGTAGGGTAGGTGTAGGGTAGGTGTAGGGTAGGTGTAGGGTAGGTGTAGGGTAGGTGTAGGGTAGGTGTAGGGTAGGTGTAGGGTAGGTGTAGGGTAGGTGTAGGGTAGGTGTAGGGTAGGTGTAGGGTAGGTGTAGGGTAGGTGTAGGGTAGGTGTAGGGTAGGTGTAGGGTAGGTGTAGGGTAGGTGTAGGGTAGGTGTAGGGTAGGTGTAGGGTAGGTGTAGGGTAGGTGTAGGGTAGGTGTAGGGTAGGTGTAGGGTAGGTGTAGGGTAGGTGTAGGGTAGGTGTAGGGTAGGTGTAGGGTAGGTGTAGGGTAGGTGTAGGGTAGGTGTAGGGTAGGTGTAGGGTAGGTGTAGGGTAGGTGTAGGGTAGGTGTAGGGTAGGTGTAGGGTAGGTGTAGGGTAGGTGTAGGGTAGGTGTAGGGTAGGTGTAGGGTAGGAGAGAGGGCGCTACTGTGCGTAAGCAAACATTAGCTCCGCACTTTAAAATTCCAATAAAATAGTATTTGTGGCAAAAGCGAATAAAAAAGTGATTGTAGTTCAAGTTAAACGAGATATACAGTGACCAAAGTTAAAATACCGAAGAACATTTCAACTTCTTATGAAAAACAGTGCTATAAAACTTTTACCATCATTGATGTTCGAATCTACCCGCTTTATATACAACAAAAATACGACTAAAAGTGAAGCTTCAACAGTGAATAATAACCGGCTGTTGGGATTGCAAACCTCAAGAAAGGTAGGAGAACATAATAATATATATAATTTGTCTCCTTTAAATAACAAATAACAATTGAAAATAGCCAATAATATTAAACTATTGAAAACAACACCATCTATTGCCAATCAAGATAATTAACGAATTAAATACCTGGAATAGTGACACTATTCACTACTGGAGGGCGCTACCAGTACTAAAATTATCAAACACCAAAAATGTCTTCAATATGTGCAGGATGTTATCAGAAAGTACCAGAAGTCGAAAATCTCACCTGTGTACGCTGCAATAGCACATACGATTTGGAATGTGCTAATGTTACAATTCACCACTTCAATAAACTGATGACTCTCGAACATAAAAAAAAATGGAAATGTCAAACTTGCTACTGCAAAACTCCCAAAGTCGGAAACTCAGATACCCCTATACGCCTACAAGATCGTGAGTTATCCCAACAAACAGTCGCGGAAGAAAGTAATGTCACCATTAGGAAAAGAATCACCAATATGACCAATGTCACCCTTGACTCCGAAAACCTAAGTATACTAGGCGATACCATAAACACATTGGAAAAAGAACCTGTCATTCAAACTGAACTAACACTACAAAATTTAAGCGAAATAATAATGTTGCGTCTGAAGGAAAATAACCAATCAATTGTTATTGAGCTAAAAAATATAATCCAAAGCGAAATAAATAAGGCTATCACTAAATTAAAGGAAGATATCGAATATAAAACAGATACCCTAAACAAACAAAACGAACTGAGAAAAGAAGAAATAGAAAAAATCAACATGAAAATTGAAAACCTCACAAAGGAGAATGAAAAATTGAAAAACTCTATTTTAGATATAAATATCAAAAAAAACACCCCAACCACGACTTGCACTGAAACAAACACAAAGAAAATAGTACTCTACGGATTTGCTGAGTATTATCGAGAACCAGAATCTAACCTATACAATAGAATAACTGAACTATTCCACACCACCATGAACGTAGACCTGACGGGGTACATAGAAGAGACATACAGAGTCGGCAGATACTACAATAACAACAATAGACCTCTTGTCATTGAACTGATTAGCAAAAAAATGGCTAAATACATAATAAGTAATGGCCAATATCTTCAGGGTACCCGTTTGTTTATCTCAGAATTTCTAGATACCAACACCCGAAAGGAGAGACAATTAATGCGAGAAGAAATGCTGAAAGCTCGAAGAAACGGATTATTTGCAATCATCAATAACAATCAATTGTTTATTGAAGGACAGAAAATTAACCTAAAAAGGGAAATATACAGGACGACACAGAACAGGAACGAGACAGAAACCACATACAACCACAACATAGACCGGAACTGCGACCTACCGAGCACTAACGAAGACACTGAAAATCAGTCCTTTCGAAAACATAGACCTACCTTGTAAAATACTGTTTCAAAACATTCAAAGCATATCCAACAAACAACATATTATAGAAGACTTTTTAACAGATAATCCTATCTATCAGGCTCTATGTATATCTGAGTCTTGGCTATCCGAAGAAAAGATTCCCCTTATTCAATTTAGTGGCTACAAAATGACATCATCATACTGCCGGAAAACTCGAGGAGGAGGCGGCGTTTGCATCCTCTTACAAGATCAAATCGAATATACAGAGAGAAATGATATCTCAGATATGTCTACCGAATATGTACTGGAAGTGTGCGCTACTGAGTTGCCTAAACAAAACCTTTTATTAGTTACAATGTATTGGAACAGAAAAGAGGAAGATATATTTATTAATAAACTAAAATCAATATTAAACTATTTAAATACAAAGTATAGTAAATTAAACATTGTTATAGGTGGAGATTTCAATATAGACATTTTAGGCAATAATTCTAAAACTAATCAATTCTTAGATCTTATGTTAGAATACAAATTCACCCAACATATAAAGGAACCTACACGTATTACAGAAACTACTTCAACATGTCTTGATCTAATATTTACCAATTTTAGCAATAAGAATATGATTACTAACGTAGAAGAATTCGGATTCTCGGACCATAGCTGTACGATTATAAGCCTAAACATACCCCAAGCATTGAAACAAACGACCTATTACACAAAAAAAAGATTATATAACTGTACGAACATAAATCTGTTTAAATCAAAATTAAATACACAAAACTGGAACGACATTATAAAAATAAACAATAATATAAATGAAAATTACAATACATTCAGCAACCTCCTAATTGACATCTTAAACCAATATATTCCTTTACGTAAAATTAAGCTTAAAACTAACTATAAAAAATACTGGCTAACTACAGGCATCAGAATTTCCTGCAAAAACAAAAGATTACTAAAAATACTTTCAACTAAAACCAAAAATCAAATAATTACACAATACTATAAGAAATACGAAAAAATATTAAAAAAATTAGTAACGACGTCAAAAAAGAAACAATACATAAACAAAATAAAGAATTCGGACAACAAAGTAAAAACAATGTGGAGCATTATAAATGAACGAACAAATAAAAAACCAAAAAAAGAAATACACAATATACAATTACAACACAAAAACAATTTGATATCTGAACCTAAACAAGTAGCGAACATTTTTAATAACTTCTTTGCGTCTATAGGGGAAAACTGCAACAATCCAACTGACAGGGAACTAAACGGAACCTCAGTTCTCAATCCCACAGAGAACACCATGTTTCTTAGCCCAGTAGATGCTTGGGAAGTCAACAAAATACTCAAAAACCTGAAAAATAAAAAAAGTCACGGTATAGACGAAATACCACCTATGTTATTGAGAGAATGCGCAAACGAACTTACCTTACCATTTTATTTATTATTAAATCAGTCATTTACAGAAGGCGCTTTCCCCGAATTATTAAAAATATCTCTTATTAAACCAATTCATAAAAAAAACACTAAAACTGATCCCAACAACTACCGCCCCATAGCTCTCTTGCCCTCAGCCTCCAAAATCTTCGAAAAAGCTATGTGTGATCGCATTTATACATTTTGCGAAAAATTTTGCATATTTAACGACTGTCAAAATGGTTTCCGGAAAAATCGCTCTACCACATTAGCCGTGTATAAATACATTCAGGAAGCCCTTAATATCCTAAACAACAAAGAATACGCAGTGGGAATACTACTAGACATGACCAAAGCCTACGACAAAGTGCAATTTAATATACTACTTCAGAAATTATACGGAATAGGAATTCGCGGAAAGGCGCATGAATGGCTTTCGACGTACTTAAAAAACAGAGAACAAGTAGTAGAAATCGAATACTTAAACCACAATAGTAGAGAAATCGAAAAAATACGATCAAGTCGCAAAATTATAAACGCCTCCATCCCCCAAGGAAGTGTAATAAGTGGTTTATTATTCCTCATATACATTAACGACCTGCCGAAAACCATAGAGGGACCATGTGTTTTATTCGCGGATGATATTTCCTTATTAGTCTCATGCCAAAATAACACGAACCTAGAGGAGAAACTTAATTACACACTCGCTAAAACAAGTAACTGGCTGACCTCACATAACTTAGAAATAAATTACACTAAAACTAAATTAATAACTTTTCACCCTTACCAAAAAGCACCTTTACACCTAAACTTCAACTTCAACGGCACTAAATTAGAAACCGTCGATGAATTTACATTATTAGGACTAACAATAGATAAACATATTAACTGGAAACAACATATACAAAAAACACGTGCAAAAATTTCAAAATTCTCGTATGCTCTCCGTGAAATTAAAAAGACCACCGACCTACAAACTGCCCTCAGCACCTATTATGCATACGCCAATGCATGGCTTAGTTACGGCATAACCCTTTGGGGCAACAGCACAGAAGCACCGACACTCTTTACCTTACAAAAGAAATTGGTAAGAATCCTGGTAAATATTGAACAAACTGACAGCTGCAAACCTTACTTTATAAAATACAAAATTCTAACACTCCCCAGTATATACATATTAGAAACATGCAAATTCGTTCGTAAACATCAAGACTTCTACACAAAACGCGAAGATATTCAATCACACTACACACTCAGGCACCGATCTAGGCTAAATATACCAACCTCCAGGCTAAAACTACACTCTACAAGTCCCTACGTAATGTCAATAAAGATTTTTAACAAACTACCTAAAATAATAAAGGAAGAAGAAAAGTTTAATTTATTTATAAAAAGGATTAAACAAATGCTGATAAACAAATGTTATTATTCCATCAATGAATATCTAAATGATAAATATATAAATAATGTAATTGAGAATAATTAATAAAATAAATAAAGCAATAGAAATATAATAATAATATAATATAATTGAGAATAATTCATAAAAATTAATAAAACAAATAAACCAATATAAATATAATAATAATAATATAATTGAGAATAAATAATAATAATAAATATAATAAATAAATTAATATAATAGTATTAATAGATATAATTGACAATAAATAATAATAATAAATAAATAAATATAAATAATAATAATAACAATAACAATAATGTGATTGATAATTTTTTAGTTAACTATACATCTTATGTTAATATAGATAAATATAATAAATAAATTAATATAATAGTATTAATAGATATAATTGACAATAAATAATAATAATAAATAAATAAATATAAATAATAATAATAACAATAACAATAATGTGATTGATAATTTTTTAGTTAACTATACATCTTATGTTAATATAGTATTTCTCTAAAACAGAGCTTCCTCTCTTCTACCCATTTGCTGTGCCCGATCAGGGTCCATAATGATCCTAACCAAACACCTACCACCTAAGCATATTTGTACTTATGGAAAAGCAATAAAGATATTGAGTATTGAGTATTGAGTATTGAGTAGGTGTAGGGTAGGTGTAGGGTAGGTGTAGGGTAGGTGTAGGGTAGGCGTAGGGTAGGTGTAGGGTAGGTGTAGGGTAGGTGTAGGGTAGGTGTAGGGTAGGTGTAGGGTAGGTGTAGGGTAGGTGTAGGGTAGGTGTAGGGTAGGTGTAGGGTAGGTGTAGGGTAGGTGTAGGGTAGGTGTAGGGTAGGTGTAGGGTAGGTGTAGGGTAGGTGTAGGGTAGGTGTAGGGTAGGCGTAGGGTAGGTGTAGGGTAGGTGTAGGTAAATAGGCAGGTAAGTAGGTAGATCGGGACAGGACAACGTCTGTCGGGTCAGCTAGTTTGATTATAATTTTTATTAAAGCGCCAAAATTATTGAAACAATATTTTATTTAAGTACCAAGGAATATTGGGCTACTTTTATATAAATTCAAAATGGGCACTAACTTTTGCTTCTTTTTAGGATTCCGTACCTCAAAAGAAAAACGGAACCCTTCTAGGATCACTTTGTTGTCGGGCTGTCTGTTTGTCTGTCTGTCAAGACCCTTTATCTCGGGAACGCGTGGAGGTATCGAGTTGAAATTAAAACCATATACTTAAGTTTACGGCCCCTTGATGCTGTAAAAAAACCAACCCTCTATGTTAACGTGAAAAAAAGATACGGTCGTTTATGTCGCAAAAAACGCATTTATAATATTAAGTAGATTAAAGTATGGGAGGGGCTCGTGGCTAAGTTAAAGCCGTACAGATCGATTGGTCACAGGTACTACAAGCACACGTACAAGCTACGCTAGCCGCGGTCGGTCTGTGGATGGGTCACCATCCCTTTCATATCGGAAAGCACGTAAAGCTGTTGGTCCCGGCTGTCATTTGTAGATCTTTGACAGTCGTTATGAGTAGTCAGAAGCCAGAAAGTCCGACAACCAGTCTTACAAAGGGGTATCGTGTTACCCAGTAACTGAGTTGTGGAGGTCCGATAGGCCGTCGCTCCATGTAGAAGATAAAGTATGGGTAGTAGGTATGGATTAGTATAGAAGTATGGATATGTACCTACAAATATGTACGGAATCCTCGGTGGGCGAGTCCGACTCGCAATTGTCCGGTTTTTTATATTGTTAGAGAATCCTCTAACAATATAAAAAACCGGACAATTGCGAGATCGTAAGTGATGATGCGGCCTAAGGTGGAGCACGTTGTCTAGGATGAACCGGTTCACTAGTGCCTTGAAGATACTCGGATCAGACTTATCGCGCGGGGAACAGAGAGGCGGACAGTGAATTCCACAGCTGGCACTTAAAACAATAAATTATGTTTGTCAGACTTCTTGGCTCAGATTATGAAACAAAAAAACACTGAGATTAAAGCCAAAAAAGCAAATACAAATTCAAAAGCGAATACCTACAATTTCGTGATTGTATTCGCTTTTGAATTTGTATATAAGTAGTCATCTCTTAGCTGCCTCGGTTATTTTAAATTTTGGTTTGAATTGTTATTATAACTATATTTTTCTCTAGACCTCTTTTAACATGCAAGACGTGTTATATTGTTCTCACATTGTACCCTTAGATTCAACATGAATGATGTAACCTAAATTTGTAAAATTTAACTGATTTTAAAAGAGTGTTCATGGAGTTTCTTGCTCGTTCTTCTCCATAGAAACCTACTGTTTGGAACGAGCAACTAGCTTCAACTTTGTGACTGACTGACTCTGACAATTCAAAAGTACCTGTAAATGGTTTAATTGAAATAAATGATTTTGAGTTTGAGTTTGAGTTTGAATTGAGTTATTTTTATTTGTATTTTTAACGATGCGGCGTTTCGTGCCAGTACAGCACGAAGCGTGTTGTAGGTATTCGCTTTTAAACTTGTATTTGCTTTTGCGGCTTCAATCTCAGTGTTCCGCGCGGTCTATCTGTCTCTTGTTTCATAATTTGAAGCTTCCTGACTTCTGACTACGCATAACGACTGCCAAAGATCTACGAACGACAGCTGGGACCATCGGCTCTCCGTGATTTCTAAAACATGGAGGTGTCTTGGTATGAAATGTATGATCACCCATCCATGAACTGACCGTGAAAACCGTCGTTTAATATTGACTGATCGATTGAAATTTAAGAATAGGGTATTTTACTCTATACGAGAAAAAATCTATAAATATGTTACCTATTGAGACAGTTTAGGCATAAAGCAGTCGGAAAATGTAAGTTTTAGTTCATAAAATAACAAAACAATTTTTTAAATTCAATTCAAAGTTTTCAGTATTTTTAATCTGTTCTAAAACACCGTGAAATAGTAGCGGCCATGTTATTACGCCATAAGGCTGTGTAAACAAAAAATTGACAACTGTCAGTCAACCGATTGGCGTAATATAGGCTTTGTACTTTTATTATTTTCGTAACCAACGTAATTTTTTCATTATTACACCTATTACAAAATATGCTTTTAATTATTTTTAAATGATATACAATTATCAAATTTAATATGAACTCATTTGATACAAAACGAACTGACGTCATTTACGCTGAGCAATATGGCGTCCAGTAAGAGGCGTTTTCGTCAAACAACGCGCGAAATTTGAAAATTTAAAATATAGATGTATTTTTATGGCACTTATCGATTGAATAAAAATTGTGTTTTTTTGGTGGCATATTAGCACTACAGAATTTCATTGAGACACTTTTCAAAAATGGGTGTAATACCCTATTGATGAACGACAATGATTTCTTTCTCCAAAACTATTTCTCAAACACCATACAGTTTGTCCAAATAATTGCTGTACCATTGAAATCGGCCATTTATTTCCGACCGCTGATGGAGACTATAAAACACAGGCCATTCTGTAATTTACACATTCACGCTGACTTTTGATTCAATGCGCATCTTTCAGGGGTGTAAGTATTTATGATCATGATCAGTTACCCCTACCAAAAGGTAGTTTTGTATGGAGAAGAATGGGCAAGAAACTCCATACTTACTCTTTTAAAAAGACAACCGCCTTCAATAAACAAAACGCAAAAAATAACTTTAAATTCGGAAGTCGGGGGCATTGGTTTTGATTATTGTTTTGTATTGCCACGGACGCCGACGTGCGAATTTGAAGTTATTTTCAACCGACTTCAAAAAAGGAGGAGGTTATCAATTCGTCTGTATTTTTTTTTTTTTTTATGTTTGTTACCTGATTTCTTGGGACTGGGTGAACCGATTTTAATGATTCTTTTTTTATTTGAAAGCTAGTGCTTCCCGTGTGGTCCCATTTTAATTTGGTCCAGTTCTGACAATGGCATCCACGAGAAAACCGTATAAGTCTTAAATTTGCATTAAGTATGTGTGCGATTTGTTACGCGATTTCTCCGGCAAACGTAAACCGATTTTGAAAATTCTTTTTTTTTTATGGATAGGGTATGCTTCAGGGGTGGTCCCATGTAAATTTTATCGAAATTGATTCAGCACTTTTTGAAAAATCAACAAATACCCAAAAATTTTACATAGACGACGTTTTAGTTTCATCAATCTTTGTAGTAGTTAACTTTCAATCTCTTCTTAGTAGATTTGGATGAGAAGGAGGTACTAAAAAGCGGAAAATAAAAAGCTTTTTACAAAAAAGACAACCGCCTTCAAAAAGTGAAAAATAACTTTAGCACAGAACACACATTGACTTTAGTTAGTTAGTATTATGTGCTAAAGTTATTTATCACTTTTTAGTTTAAGAAGGCGGTTTTGCTTTTTTTTTGATAAAACTTTTTATTTTCCGCTTTTTAGTATTGCCTTAACATCCAAATCTATTAAGAAACGGCGACATACTTAAAAGAGATTGTAAGTCCTCCAAAGATTGAAGAGATTAAAACGTCAGATAGTATTTTTTTGGGATTTGTTGATTTTCTCAAAAAGGGCTGGATCAATGTTGGTAAAATTTATATGGGACCATTTCGGAATAAACCCCTTTCGAACAAAAAAATAATTTTGCAAATCCGTCTATATATGACAGAGTTATGCCCGAACATACATAAAACATTCGAATTGATAACCTCCTCCATTTTGAAGTCGGTTAAAAATGGGACGCAGCAAGTGCCATTTCAAAAAACCCCGTATAATATCACCCTCACGTCCAAAAAATGTTTTAAACTGTGAGCACGTGTCGCTTTAGCGCGTCATTTGTTCTCCAAACGTGTTGGCCCCAACTTTCTGGCACACAGCCAACATTGGCGCTACTAGGTGGCTATCGATATGGTAATATTCTCACGAACAAAAATTTAGAGAATTGATCTTTTGACTGAAAAGTGCGATAATATTACGCTTGTTTTTCCTGAAAGGCTAGGCAGAGGTCTACACAGCTGCATTTACTGTTTAAAGATGGATACATTTTCAACTTTCTCTCCGTTTCAGAAAGTTCTCCTTAGGGTCTTCGCCCACGTCAGACAATCGGTGATCGATGTTTTGTCGGAGAGAAATGGAACATATGAACTCCAATATACCAACCCAGATGTCCCACAAAAAGTCGGTCTCACGAAACTATGAAATAATCGACCGATCCGATAATCGGTCCTACAACAAGCCTGACGGGGGCGGGCAGCCTTGTTTTTACCCGACATACTAAATACTAGCAATAGATATTAAGAGCGCCCATCCCGTCATATTTCCCATACAAACGCCCGTACGCGATTACGGCGTTATAAGAAATTATTATCCAAATATTTTTAACACACAGGTATCTTGTGGTTTAAATCTAGGTTTGTATGAAGCCAAAAATAAACTTTATTGAGAAATAAATTCAGTAAATCAGTTTCTTAGCACAATTTTATCAAAACTTTGGCCGTTCATAATGCACTCATACATTAAAAAAGTAAAAAAACCGCTTCATAGAAACCTTGCACATGTAATGGAGATTCTAAATTACAAACATTTTTACCAAAAACTTGTAAGGCTTTTTTAAAAACACGTATGTCCTGGAACAAGTTTTGTGAAATTTCCGCGCGCCAATTTTCCTGAGATGTTATCGCGTTCTCACTCACTCATTTGTTTTCGAGCTATGCGTAGGTTGAAACAAAAAATTTTTCAATCACGCGTTGAAGTTCGTTCGATGGGGAAGGGCGCTCTTAACGTCAACCATAGATAATGCGACATAATCCGTCCATAAGTTATAGTATGGCAGCGCAGATACTATCTTTGGACATGCATTTAATCTATGGACTCCAATTTCAACACGAATTACCTGCCTAGTCTTTTCCCAACTATATTGGGGTCGGCTTCCAGTCTAATCGGAAGCAGCTGAATACCAGTGTTTTCAACCGACTCCAAAAAAAGGAGGTTCTCAATTCCAGACGTACATTTTTTTTTTAAGTTTGTCCAGGTAAAACTTTTTTTAGTGTAGTCCGATTTCTATGATTCTTTTTTTAATTGATAGTTGGTTCCAAAATACATATCATTACAATATTCCATACCTAAGGGTAGAAAATTAAGGGATGACTGTGTTTTTTTGGCGCCACCGTTTCGTAATTAATTTATATGGTAAGAAAAAGGCACTAAAAAGCGAAAAATCTTTTTTTACAAAAAAGACAACCGCGCAATAGTTTTTTACAAAACATGTTACAAGCGACCTATAAAAACAAAGTTGTATGAATAACAGTCGGGACCAAAATGTTCATAAATATCATTGTAATTTTTAAATGAATGATAAGTCATTGGATACTGCTGCCGTTATAAGACAATTAAAATACCGCGGTGTATAAACCCCGGATACAGGAATACTGAGTTCATAAACTCCGCGAAACTTCACCCCTGGGATCAAAGTTGCAAGCAGAGGTGTCACTGCCTGATTAAAATTCCAAAACCAGTCATGTTCCTACCTAAGGGTGGCACTTAAGGCGCTAACAAGCGACTTTTGCAGATTTTAAACTGACAATCACGTCAAAATGTGTAGTGTAAATGATTTGAAAACAATATATGTTAAACTAGAACATTCTCTTAACATTTTGGATGTGAATATTTTTGATTAAGTTCATATTAAATACTGACCTATTAAATCGTGAAGTTGTGTCTGACGCGGACAAAACATTGATAACACAAAATCTACCAGGAATATTTAAACGATACTTTTACTATCTTACGATAATCTATCTTTTAGTATACGCCTTTTTTTAAGTTAAAGAAACTTTTTTTAAGGTAAATCTTTTATTTAATTTTTTCGAGTAAACTTTGAGAGTTTTGGACGCAGCGCATACGATTCTCTGGTCGCTCAAGGTCGCCGGCGTATATCGTCGCCTTAACTTGGTGTATTTGTAACTAATGGCCATTTTGTCAAAGAAACTGTCTTCATAACATTGTCCACTCTTAGCTGTCATGCTTGCAGCCACAAGACGGCGACGATGCAGTCAAAACAACTTTAGATAATTACGTTGCACCACCTTCTAATTACTCCTGGATAACTTGGCAGATAATAATTTACAAGCTATTGTCTACCTTATTTACAGCTTGAACACGTGCTGCGTATCCATGCAAGCTGCAAACGAGCTATGAGGTGAAAGTATATAGCTTTAAGCTGGATATTTTAAGAGGAAATACCACGGTCTAGAGAATTGAAAATTAGATATTTGTAAAATCTATTGCTGTCGCGCGATACCCGAACACGAACCGCAGAGCGCGATAGAGACAACTGCAGCTTTGACCGAAAATACCTATTAAAAGTACACAAAATCAATGATTCGTAGTCCCCTGATTTCTTCTCCAAAACTTAACCGATTTAACTGCTTTTTTCATTAAAAAATAAAGAAAGGCTTTTGCCGTGTTCCTATGTTTTCTATTTTTTATATAATCAAGTCATATTTTGTTTTCTGAATGTTTGAACACAGAGGAAAATCATGCCAATTTTGTAGGTTTTTGATTATTCATATCTCTTTTAATAATAAATTTATGAGAAAAAGGAAAACATAGGGACGTGCCAATAGTAGCCATGGATATTTAAAAAAAAAATTGATCTACTGGCATTATCCAGGGAGGAAACAGGGGACTAAGTTTGTATGGAGAAACGGCCCTTGTGTTTCCTCTTAATAGCACGCTGCAGATATTTTGGGCAAAAGCCCCGGATAAGCGGATTTAAAACTAAGTGTAATAGTCGGAAAATACGTAAAGCCATTGGTCCCAGCTGTCATTCTGTAGATGTTTAACAGTCGTTATGGGTAGTCTAGGCCTATGTCCAGCAGTGGACGTCTTTCGGCTGAAATGATGATGATGATAGGTAGTCAAAAGCCAGAAAGTCTGACAACTGGTCTCACCAAGGCGTATCATTTTTACCGAGTAAAACACTGTTGTATTCAGGTGCATCCAGGTAGACCGGAAGCCAACCCTAATATTTGGGAAAAGAGTAGGCAGATTGTGAGTGGTAAAGTGCGATTTAGTTTTAATAAAGTTTTAATCAAGTTAAAAACTCTCAAACGGCGCAAATATAATAGCCTTCTTGGAAGCTATATATTTGAGCCGTTTGGGGTAGAAACTCTAGGGCCAGGGGGTCCGAGTGCCCATATTGTTTTTTGTGACATCGCCAAAAGGCTGGTCGACTCTTCACGTGACCCGAAGGCTAGTCTATTCTTGGGTCAAAGAATCAGCATTGCCATACAACGTGGCAATGCTGCCAGCCTGTTGGGCGTTTTGATGTCCTTTGAGCTCTCCTGTCTTTTTCTTGGAATTGTACATAATATTATTAGATTTTTAAGAGTTAAAAACTTGGTTTAAATGTGAATAGGTACGTGGATTCTCTTGCTCGTTCTTCTCCATATAAATTTACCTACGTTTTGGAACGACCAACTAGCTGCAACTCTTTTCATTATTATTATTGATGTTGCTTCAATTAATAATAAAAAGTAAAGATAACAGCCATGGTAGTTAAGAGATGACCAATGTATTTACAAAAAAAAAATATTTGTGTATGTATATCAGCTGTCTGACACCCATAGTACAGGGTCTCCCTAGTTTGGGGTCAGATGGCCGTGTGTGAAAAATGTCCCCACATATTATTATTATAATCTCAACTGACAGCGGCCGTTTACTAACATAACGAGCGAATTGGAACCATTTAGCTCAACCATTTTCAAGGGAATCGAATGATCTAACACGCCACCATCAGCGAGACATTTGAGTGAGCATGGCAATGCTTTCAGCCGCCATGCTCATTTATTTCAAACACATAATAACTTACTTAATAAAATAAATAAATGGCTCCATGGTGTAACAACAGTATTATATGTTTTACTTAATTTATTGTGTACTAATAGCGATGTTGAGCCGTTTCACGCGCGTATAATGTACTGTGATAACAAGTCTTGATACTTTACTCATTGTCGGTATTAAAAAATAAAAACACTGACGGAATGGTCCGGGTTGTTCAGAAAGTCAAAGTCATTTTCAACTATCTATTATACTTACATACTTTCTTTTTAAAGAAGTGTCCAAGTTTGTTGATACTTTCCAACATTCAAAAGCTGGTTTTTACCTTGGTCACAGATTAAGCATTGCCATCTAACGTGGTAATGCCTTGGGCACATTTCCAAATGATGAATTTTTTGATGTATTATTTTATTCTTCTCTTTTTATTTTAAAAACGTTGCCCCACGTTATAAATTTGTGTGTATCGTAAATTCGTTTTTTAGTTATAAGTTTTTTTATTATTCATGTAAATAATGTGAATAATGCAATGGGCTGCAATATTGTGAATGGCCGTTTGAACCAGTTTTAGTCAATATGTATGTCGAGTAGGTGCGTAGAGGATTCGACAATCAAACAAGGTGTTCAGAACAAGACTGCCTTTATTGGTTCTTAACATATGATCCATGTGTAGGTACCCTCATGCGCTGGTATGTGATGACAATGTAATGAACTACCGACAACCCCCTTTTTGAAAAAAAAAAATACAAATACAATAATAATACAATGCAAATATAATTTATGCCATGTATAACAATTGGCTATTCATCTTTCTAAGTAGGGGAAACGAGTTATTGTCATAACTGGTTTTTATATAATGTAATAAGTAATAGGTGCATTATTAGGACGAAGCTTTACATGCAGTATCTACATCTAAGGTTATATAATAAATGTTTAACGTAAGTCAGGTAGTGCCTGTCGTTACTTTGATGTATGCAAAGTACGAGGACTACTGAATACAATCATTGAGAAGTGCTAATTAATGATACCTTATGTATTATTATGTAACATAATAAATATTTTATTTAAATAAAATTGAGATTTACGTTACATGAGAATTTAATTATATAATAGAATTTAATTTAAATTTACTCTGCTATAATTAATATCTTATCACTAAATACTTCTGTACTTATCTATTATTACATGTGCTGCTGGCTAGAGGCTGTGGCTGGAGTTGCACTAGTAACCCCACCTCTCAGGCGGTCTCACCATTCTGCCAAACCGAGTAACATATTGATTACATATTGTATTGGTGTCTGTCGGAGCAGAATTTGTGTTGTTGTGAGTGTCGGCGTGATCACTCTGAGCGATGATATCATCGTAAGGGAAAGATAATGACTGCGTGGATGTGTGTGAACTTTGATTAGCATCTGTTATTAAATGTCTTCTATTTCGTATCAGATAGCCACCTCCTAGTAAATCTACCGCATATGATCTTCTCCCCACTATCTTTCGTACAATTCCTGGTACCCATTCTTTGTTTACTCTCACTTTTACCTTTTGACCTATGCTTAATGCTTTTAAATCTCTTGAACCTTTGTCATAATACCTTTTCTGTTTAATTTGCCTCAAAATTAAATTCTCTCTCACCTTTTTGTGTATATTTGATTGTAACCGTTTTGGTAAGTAAGGCATGATGCTTCTTAATTTGCGATTATTCAATAATTCCGATGGAGATGCTAATTGGGGTATTATTATATTCAAGTAAGGCTAGCCTGAAGTCCGTGCCCTCCATATTAGTTTTCTTCATTATATTTTTTACTATTTGAACAGCCCTTTCTGCTTGTCCATTCGATTGAGGGTACCTAGGGGATGATGTTATATGCTCAAAGTTCCAATCTCGTGCAAATTCTCCAAATTTATACGAACTGAACTCGGGTCCATTGTCTGACATTACTGTATTTGGTATGCCCTGCGTAGTGAAAACTTCTTGTAATTTTTTAATTACATGCTCTGAGCACAAAGATTTTAATTTGTTTACGCTGATAAATTTACTAAAATAATCAATTACAAGTAAAAACGTGTTACTATTGAAATGAAAGATGTCTGTACCTAGTTTGGACCACGCTCGGTTTGGAACTTCATGAGGAATCAAAGATTCTTTTCTATTTTCATTTTTAAAAGATAAGCATGCCTGACAGTTGCTAATAAAATCTTGTAGCTGAGTATTAATGTTTGGCCAGAACATTGTCTCACGTACTCTAAGCTTGCATTTTTCCAGACCCATGTGTCCAAGATGAATTAACTTTAACATATCACTACGCATACTTTGCGGTATAACTATCCTCTCATTCTTCCACACTAACCCATACGCGACAGAAAGTTCATCCCTGTAAGTCCAATACGGAGTAACATCCGTACTTATATCATGCTTATGTACCGGCCATCCATTTTTTATGTATGTAATTATGGTTTGTAGTGCTGTATCATTTTCTGTTGCTTTCTGTATTTTCACAAAATGCGTATCAGTGAGTGGATTGCAATTTGAAATTGCACAGACCTGTGCCTGAGCATCCAAATGATCACGTGGTAACGTGTGGCGCTCTTCCCTACTTAGTGGTTCAGGTGCACGGGATAACGTGTCAGCAATGTATAAATACTTGCCTGGTTTGTATACTAATTTAAAACAATAAGGTTGCAATCGTAGCAACATTCTCTGTAATCTAGCCGGGGCCATAGCTATTGGTTTATTTATAATACTGACGAGCGGCTTGTGGTCTGTTTCTATGATAATGTCATTTCTACCGTAAATATATGAATAAAATTTCTCGCAAGCAAACACACAGGCCAATAACTCCTTTTCTATTTGAGCGTAAGATAACTCTGCTTTAGTTAAAGACCGTGACGCATAACATACAGGTAGGTCACTCTGCATTAGACACGCACCTAATCCGTGTTTACTAGCATCTACTGAAATAACCACTGGTTTTTCTAAGGTGTAATATTGAAGAACAGGATTTTTAATAAGACATTTTTTTAAATTACTAAACGACTTTTCATGATGTTCTGTCCAGTGCCACTCAATATCTTTCTTTAAAAGTTCTCTTAACATATGTGTCTTTTCAGATAAGTTTGGTATAAAACTACCTACATATGTAATTAAACCTAGGAATCTTTCTATATCTTTGATATTTTCTGGTCGCGGCATGTTTTTAATTGCTGAGATGTGTGACTCATCGGGATTTATGCCTTCCGATGTTATTTTGTGTCCCAGGTACTTTATTTCCTTCAGTCTAAAGTTACATTTCTTTGGATTTAATTTTAAGTTTATTTGTCTGCATCTGTCTAAAACATTTCTTAATCTTTGATCATGTTCTGCCATAGTTTTTCCGTAAATTAAAAGATCATCAATAAAAAGACAAACTCCTTCCAGGTTATCGAAATATTCGTACATTTTTTTGTGAAATACTTCGGAGGCCGAAGTTATTCCGTACGGTAAGCGCAGAAACTTGTATCTACCAAACGCCGTGTTGAAGGTACACAAGTCTGTGCTATCATTATGCAATCTTAATTGCCAAAATCCTTGTTTAGCATCAACTGTACTAAAAAACTTTGAACCGGCTAACTTTGATGTGATCTCATCAAGGGTTGGTAATTTAAAATATTCTCGTTTGATCGCCTTGTTTAGATCTTTTGGATCCAAACATATACGTAAATCCCCATTACTTTTCTTAACAACAGTCATACTGTTTACCCAGTCTGTTGGACCATCTACTTTGGCAATGATTCCTTGCTTTACCATCTCTTCTAACTTAATTTTAATGCTATCACTCAATGCTATTGGCAATTTTCTAGGTGCATGCACTACTGGTCTAAATGTACTATCTAAATTTATCTTATACTCCCCGGGCATACATCCCATACCTTCAAAAACATCGGAATACTCGCTCATGATTGTACTTTTATTTTCCATACTGTACCCTGTATTTACATTTAGTACCAATTTTACAAGATTTAATTGTTCACATGAATACTTGCCAATAATTGGTGGCGAAGGCACGTCCGCAATAATAAATTCCGTGATATATGGATGCCCTTTATGATGTAACTTTAGGTTACATTTGCCGATTACTTTGATATCACCGCCCGAATAGCCACGTAATTTTAAACCAGATGATAACAAATCTTTTTTCTCCAACTTTATGTTATTTAAAAATCTACATGGTAAAACATTAACATCAGCTCCGGTGTCAATTTTAAATTTTATTTCACATCCATTTATTATCAAAGGTACCGACCAATCATTTAGGTTGTTGTTAAAATAGTAAATTACCTGACATTCCTCATTGTCCTCACGCACTTCATGAACGTTGCACATACGAAAGAAATGATTTAAGTTATTGCACCTTAAACATCTACGACCATACGCTGGACATTGCTCACGCTGTCCGTGTGCTAGTCCACACATTGCACAACACTGCACACCACGATTCACAGCTTGCGCTTTGGCTGGCGGCTGCGGCGTCGGCGCGGCGGCGGCGCGGTACGGTCGCTGCGCAGCAGACGGCTGCTCGTTGCCAACCCGTCGCCGCGGAAGCGCCCGCGCCATCCTCTTCCGCGTGCTCCCCTTCGCATCCACATTATATTCTGGCTCTGTTCACCTGCAGCTTTGTCTTTCTGATTATCACCCACATTTACTGCAAAAGAGTGGTGCTCCGCCGACTCCTTTTTTATATTGCCCGCTTGTATTTTGGACATCTGGGCTATATTACAAATATCCAATGCTTTTTCTAAAGTTAAATCTGGATCTCGCAACAATCTTTCTCGCAATACACCCTCCTTGATACCACATATTAGTCTGTCTTTAATTAAATCTTGCATCAAATCTTTAAACTCGCATTTTGCAGCTAATTTCTTTAATTCAAAAGCATACTGTTCAATAGACTCGCCTTCCTTCTGATCACGTGTAAAGAACCGATGTCTCTCAATAGTTAAGTTCTTTTTTGGTAGAAAAAACGTGTCGTATTTTTTTAGTAACTCTTCAACTGACGTGAATTGTTGACCGAATTGCTGGTAAATCTCTCGACATTGTTCTCCAATTACGTGTAAAAGTATGCTAACTTGCACAATTTTGTCTTTTTGTTTAAACTCGCACGCATTGTAATATATTAAAAACGCATTCTTCCACTTTTCCCATTCCATAGATAAGTTTCCAGTAGTCACATTGTTTAATGCGTTGTTAAAATTAAATGGCGGTGGCGGTGGTAACACGGAATCCATCTTGCGCGTGTTTCAGCAAACTCAAATTTTCGCTCACTCGTGAAATATTACTTTTTTTTTTTTTTTTAACTGTACTGGCACCTAATACTTTGATAATAACAAAATAACTTTAATGTTCTTATTTCTAAACCGGCTGCGCCATGTCGAGTAGGTGCGTAGAGGATTCGACAATCAAACAAGGTGTTCAGAACAAGACTGCCTTTATTGGTTCTTAACATATGATCCATGTGTAGGTACCCTCATGCGCTGGTATGTGATGACAATGTAATGAACTACCGACAATGTATATAGTAGCTGTTTATTGTCCTTTTAAATAAAATAAAATAAATATTGGACATAAATAACTTATAAAAAATATAAATTTCCATACTCAATCTTGTAAGTGAAAAGGCTTTTTTGAAAGTAATTAAAGAAAAATTGATCTAGTTTTATACGTTTGTAAAAAAGATCACTGCACTCTTCAGAGAAAAACAGAGCCTTCAAAGTAACAGTTGAAGTTTTAACTAAATTAAAATCGAAATGAGGACAACGTTTTAAATGATAATTAAAACAGTATCTCACCTGCTCTCGATCCCGTCGCTGCCCTCTCTCCTTACCGCTTTCTTTCTGTCCAGCTACCACTCCGTACATTTTAACTGTCACATTTATTGTCACAGGTAACAGTAAAACTTCACTATTAATTTATTCAATTGACACTGGTTCGTCTAATGTTACTTCGTCTTATAACAAAACGAATAAATCACTTATACTTACTTAAAAATAAAAATGAAACATAATAGAAAAAATAAACTCCTAAAACATTTTTTATAAATGTTTATCTGTAACGTTTTCACGATAAAACGGCTGGATCGATTTTGCTCGAATTTGGCATGAAGATAGCTTATACCCTGAGGAAAGACATTTTGTTTTTTATTAGAACTTTGTTTGTCGTAATAAAGTTCACAATATAATAACTGGCTAAGTTGAAGTTTGGAATTAAGTTAAAACTTGTTACACACTACATTTAAGTGTGCAGAAAACAAAAAATAACTATATATATCACAAGCTAGAATTTAAAGTGGAAATAATTACATCGACATAGATCATTTTCTTTTGCAAATACATATTCTGTTTCGTTATTCAACTAAAATCCAACTTACACCCTTAGTATACAAATATGCTTTTAAAATTAATATTATTTACAGTACTTATAAATAAAAACCGCCAAATGCGTATCGACCTCACACTTGAAAGGTTCCGTACTACCATTCTATATAAATGCCTAAATATTGAGCAACAAAACGCCAAAGAAAAATACGTTTTTTGTACGTTTTAAAGATACAGCCCTGACACACAGACGGACGTAAAACGGAAGCTCAGTAATAGGTTCCCGTTGGGCTACCTTCGGGTACGGAATCCTTAAGAGGAAGAAAAAGCAAATGGGCAGCATGGCCACATTATATGAAAATGTTGAATCTCTGGCCCAAGAATACGCCAGCCCTCTGGTCACATAAACAGTCGACCATTTCATCCACATAATTCAGTTACATAATTGGGAAACCTTCGACGCTATTCGATACAAACTTACAGATACAAGATAAGACCATTTAACTATTCCTACCCCATTCACGATTCTCCAAATTCCGCTAAAGTACCTTGTGCACGACAGCAGTGTAATTTAGCGCCGCCTGCTAATGTTAGTTAGTTAGGTACTTATATTATGAAAGCCGACGGAGCCACGTGCCTGGCAACAAGTATAAACTTGTTCACGCCGCTCCGTCGCTTCGCGCGTTGCCATTGGTCAACGCCAAAAAGAAAATATGGCCGATTCGCGCCCCCCGCGGGGTGTATATAAAAGCGCGGACCCTGGCAATGCGCGACACAGTCGACCAAAAATGCTCTACCTAATGTGTATTCCCTAAAATATGTATGTTGTGTGTATTTACTAGAAATAAAACCATCTTGTGTACTTCCGAATTTCATTAATACAGTCCACTCGTTACAAATACTGGTCCTTCGAGAGCCGAATCTTCAAGATCCAGCAGGATGGTTTTAACACGCAGCCGTAGTGGAGACTCTAGGAGAGAACTGACCCAGCAAGAACCGTCAGTGACCGCCGGACCGGGTGCCAGCAACCCGGCACCAGAATCCGACACGAGCTCGGTCGCTGTGATAGACAAAGGAAGCGGATCTACGGCGACGGTCAGTGGGTCGTCTGCGACTACCAACACCGACGCCACGCAGACACATGGTACGCTCAAGCCCGGCGATACCAGGTCACGCCGTTCTACAGCTTCGAGAAAGAAGCTCCTCGCAGAGCTGGAGGCCAGAGAGCGGCTGGCTGAAGTGAAGGTCAGGCAAGCGAAGGCAGAGCTAGAGCTGCAAGAAATACAGCTCCAGCGCATCAGAGCCGAAGCTGACTCGAGTGAAGAAGACGACATGGTGGACGACCTCGCCTCCGTAAGGATTGGAACGTGGCTAGCGCGACCGGCGCCGCCACCCGGAGGTGAGGCTCGACCGCCGCCACACGACGTTAGCGGCGGGAGGAACAGCAGGGACGCAGCGAAGGACACCGGCGCCGCGACAGGCGCTCAACCGCTGCGAGACGACGACGGTTACGAGGAAAGTGTGTGTGCGAAATCAAACAAGGGCAATATCGCGAGTGAAGTGTTACACGGTAATGTGAGTGATAAAGTGATAGACGTAGGGACACTCGCCGCGGCCCTAGCACAAGCCGCGCGCAGCACGAGAGAGCCCCCCAGGTACGTCCAGCAGCTACCAATCTTCGACGGAAAACCCGGTGAGTGGATAGCCTATAAGGCCGCGTATTGTGACTCACACACGTATTTTTCCTGTGTAGAAAATGTCGCTAGGATCAGGATGAGCCTCAGAGGCGCCGCAAAGGAAGCTGTAGGTTGTTTATTATTTAGTCAATCCGACCCTCAGGTTATTCTCGACGCACTAGAAAGACGTTTCGGTAGGCCCGAGGCCTTGATTATAGCCGAGTTAGATCACATAAAATTATTACCTAAATTAAATGATAACCCTAGGGACATATGTATTTTCGCTAGCCGTATAGCAAATACGGTGGGTACGGTAGAAGCACTAAAAAGAATCCAGTATTTACATAGCCCCGAAATGTCGCGTTGTATCGTAGAAAAGTTAACGCCAATACTAAGAAACAAATGGTATGATTACGCGGCTAATAGAAAGGTTGAAGATATTCCCGAGTTAAAGCGCTTATCTATGTTTATGAATGAAGAGGCAGATAAGTGTGGCGCGTATGCGCAGCCAGAACGTAGTAATGACGACTCCAACGGATTACGACAACGGCGCAGAGTAGAGCGCACGTTCAACGTGAATAAGGAAACATCTAACGAGCAATGCCCGGCGTGCAAGCAACACGGCCACAAATTACCAGACTGCAGTGAATATAAACAGCTAGACATAGATACACGATGGGATATAGCAAAAACCTCCAACATATGCTTTAGATGCCTACGAAACAAACATAGAAGGTTTATGTGTAAAGCGCCTATTTGTGACATAAAAGAATGCAACATGAAACATCACAAACTGTTGCATAAAGAGCGTAAAGTTGAGGCGACACACAACGTGGCCCAGACGCCGGCGGCGGCGACGCCGCCCGTTATCACACACGAAACCGTTACGTCGGCGCGGGAAACTGTATCAACAATTGCGCCTCAGAATCGCCGCGCGTATTTAAAAATAGTACCTGTCACATTGAGCGGACCACATACATGTGTAGATACATATGCCTTGTTAGACGATGGAAGTACAGTCACCTTGTTAGACGCGTCAGTAGCAGATATCCTAGGTGCAGATGGGCCAACCAGTCCTATGTGGATACAAGGCATAGGCACGGAGGTTAAGCATGAGCAAAGCCGAATCGTGAGCCTCCACATACAAGGCAAGCACCATAACGTCTCACAGAAGATAGAGGCGGCGCGTACCGTGACTAGGCTTAAAATTATGCCGCAAACTGTACAAACTAAGGACATAAGTAATTGTGAACATTTGAACGACATTCATAGCACTCTTGTTTATGAACACGCGCGACCAATGATCTTAATAGGCCAAGATAACTGGCATTTATTAGTAGCCACAGAAACACGAACAGGTGCGCGTGATCAACCGGTAGCATCGTACACAAAACTTGGATGGGTATTGCATGGATGTCAGTACTCAGTAAATAAAGTTATAGCTACATTTTGCGGCCACATTAAAATTAAAGAAAATCTGGAACCAATAGAAGAAACCATGAAAAACTTTTTCAAATTAGAATCACTAGGTATAGAACCTAGGATACCTAGAGATGACCCGCAACAGCGAGCCTTGGACATCCTAGAACAAAAGAGTCGACGATTACCCGATGGCAGCTTCGAGACCGGACTATTATGGAAACAAGAGGTACCTAAAATACCAAACAACTACCTAGGTGCCCTAAAACGGCTAGAAAATTTAGAACGACGCCTAGATAAAGAAGAAAACCTCAAGACCCAGTACTTGCAACGCCTTGACAATCTATTCAACTCAGGCTATGCAGAAAAGGCACCCGATACCTGCACGACCAATAAAACCTGGTACCTACCTCACTTCCCAGTAGTCAACCCAGCCAAGCCTCATAAGCCGCCACGACTCGTACACGATGCAGCAGCAAAGACAGCGGGTCTGTGCCTACACGACCTACTTCTATCAGGACCTGACCTATTACAATCATTACCCGGTATTTTAATGCGTTTCCGTCAAAATAAAATAGCTGTGTCAGCGGATATTAAAGAAATGTTTATGAGAATAAAAATAAGGGAAGAAGATCGCGATGCGTTGAGATTTTTATGGCGCGGCGATCAACGAGAAGGACCGCCTGGTGAATATCGCATGACGTCTGTTATATTTGGCGCGACGTCATCCCCATGTACAGCGCTATACATAAAGGATCGCAACGCTAGGGACTTTGCCGATAGATACCCAGCCGCGACGTCAGCAATAATAAACAATCATTACATGGATGATTATCTTCAGAGCTTTTCCAACGAAGAGGAAGCCAAGAGAATAACAACGCAAGTAGATTACATTCATAAAAAAGCCAACTTTGTTTTATGTGGTTGGATATCAAACAATAAAAATGTGTTAAACAATAACCTCGCGCCTTCACAAAACATAAAAGTATTAGGCGGCGACGACACCGAGAAAGCCCTCGGACTACGATGGGATACTAGGAAAGATTGCTTTATATTTCAAATTAACAAAAAACAAAACACCTATTGTATTATTAAACAACACACGCCCACCCACCAAACGAGAGGCGCTTAGCATAATTATGTCTATATTCGACCCACTAGGAATTATATCACCTATCACTATTCCAGCTAAAAGGATACTTCAAAACACATGGAAGTACAAAACGGAGTGGGACAAGCCACTACCCGAGGAGCTACAACCAAACTGGAAAGAATGGATGAAGTCACTAAGTACTATAGAAACGCTACTGATCCCACGTTGCTACGATTACGGTGATGTCACAGCCAGAGAAGTACATACGTTCGTAGACGCGAGCGAGGAGGCGTACGCCGCAGCGGTATACTGGCGAACTGAAAGGTCAGACGGCAGCGTACAAGTGACCCTGGCGGCAGCCAAGAGCAGGGTAGCCCCACTTAAACCGGTATCAATACCTAGGCTAGAGCTGCAAGCTGCACTATTAGGGGCGCGCCTAGCCCGGACGGTCGTTCAAGAACATGACTACGAAGTGAGCGACCTAACATACTGGAGCGACTCTACCACCGCTCTGGCCTGGATTCGAGCCGAACCACGTACATTCAAGACTTTCGTGGCGCATCGTGTCGCTGAAATTGAGGAACTCACAAAGAAAAACGAATGGAGGTGGCTATCCTCAAAAGATAATGTGGCAGACGACGCGACACGCAGCACGCCGGAACATTTTAACTCGAAACACAGATGGTTTAACGGTCCCGAGTTCCTTAGAAAAGGCAGAGATGAATGGCCACAGGACAAAAGGGTCATTGCCCCCACGAACACGGGCGAAGAACGCGTCAAATGTCATGTAATCACCGACACAAAAGTAAACGATCATCTCCCAATTATTACACGTTTTTCTAAATGGACACGGCTGATAAGGACAACTGCAAGAGTACTTCAGTTCATTGACCTGTGTAGACAAAGTAAACACACTGTCGAATATAAGTGTACTAAGAAAAAGGCATCAAAAGATCCATCGTGGAAAATAATACACAAAAGCAAACCCGTTAAAAAAGTTACGCAAAAAATTACAAGGAATAAAACAGTAAACTACATACCTATACCTGCTACGTATACTCTACGCGCCGAAGAACAATGGGTCAAGGGCGCACAAGCCGAAAGCTTCTCAAAAGAAATTGCCGCCATAAAGGATAACAAAGCGGCGCCCGGCGACAGCCCATTATCGGTATTAAGTACATACCTAGACAGCGGGGGCGTTTTACGTTTGCGCGGGAGAATCACAGCGGTACAAGACGTAAATGAAGAAATTAAAAACCCAATTGTACTCGAGGGTAAGCACAGATATACGAGGCTATATATAGCATATGTGCATGAAAGTTTACATCATGGTGGAACTGAGATAACGGTAAACGAGTTAAGACAGCGTCTTTGGATAACGAGACTACGTCCGTCGGTAAAGAATGTTATAAAGGGCTGTTTACATTGCAAAATAAAAAAGGCAAAGCCAGCCAACCCCTCTACGGGAAACCTACCGTACCCCCGTTTAGCTCATCATGTAAGACCTTTTACTTTCACTGGTTTAGATTATTTTGGCCCCATATCTGTTTCTGTAGGTAGACATAAAGAAAAAAGGTATGGAGCCTTATTTACATGCTTAACTTGTAGAGCTATACATATAGAAATAGCAAATTCACTTAGTGCAGATTCAGCTATCGCCGCTCTCAGGCGATTTATAGGTAGGAGAGGTTGTCCAAAGGAAATATGGAGCGACAACGCTACTTGCTTCAAAGCGGCTGATAGGGAACTAGGAGAAAGCGCCTTAAGTGCTTTAGGTAGTGAGTCCAATGCGCGGTCCATAAGCTGGAGATACATACCTCCCGCGTCACCGTTTATGGGCGGAGCATGGGAGAGGATGGTGAGGGCAGTCAAGGAAGCATTGTACGTCACCCTGAAAGAAGTTCACCCATCAGACGAGACCCTCGCTACGCTACTCGTGGAAGTCGAAAATACGGTGAACTCCAGGCCACTCACACATGTCAACGTGTCACCAGACGAGCCCGAAGCTCTCACGCCTAATCACATACTGATCGGGCCCAACCCACATGTACCCTCACCGGGTAATTTCACCGCAGCAGACGTCACAGCACGGCACCAATGGCGGCGCGCCCAGGCACTCGCAGACGTCTTCTGGCGAAGATGGGTACGTGAATACCTACCGCTCCTACAAAACCGGCGGGAGCCCTACGGCAGAGGCACCCCACCCAAGGTCGGAGACGTCGTTGTAATCTGCGACCCTAACCTCCCACGCAACACTTGGCCCAAGGGAAGGGTGACGAAGGTGTTGCCAGGTGCAGACGGAGAGGTACGAGTGGTAGACGTGATGACCAAAGGACATGTACTCCGAAGACCAACGAAACGAATTGTCGTGCTCCCCACGGAGTCGCCTGATGGCGACGGCGGGAGAAATGTGCACGACAGCAGTGTAATTTAGCGCCGCCTGCTAATGTTAGTTAGTTAGGTACTTATATTATGAAAGCCGACGGAGCCACGTGCCTGGCAACAAGTATAAACTTGTTCACGCCGCTCCGTCGCTTCGCGCGTTGCCATTGGTCAACGCCAAAAAGAAAATATGGCCGATTCGCGCCCCCCGCGGGGTGTATATAAAAGCGCGGACCCTGGCAATGCGCGACACAGTCGACCAAAAATGCTCTACCTAATGTGTATTCCCTAAAATATGTATGTTGTGTGTATTTACTAGAAATAAAACCATCTTGTGTACTTCCGAATTTCATTAATACAGTCCACTCGTTACAAATATACCTTAATTCCTCTCCATTCGAGTCTGCGGTAACTTTACGAGTACATAAACAAAATTTAAAGATGAATTTGAAGAATTCTGCTTGTGGCTTGGTTTAATATGACTCAAAGGCAGAGATTCTGTATAAATTATAATTTCGAAGTTTCACTGCACGCTTGGTGTGTGTGTAATGTAGGTGTCCGTGGCGACTAAGGTACTCACCAGAGAATGGGCAGCAGCGTTCTCTGTGCCTTTGTGACAACCATACTGCGATCGCCAACCCGCCTGCCAAGCGTGGCGATGCGATTATGGCAAACCCCCTCCCCCCTTAGGGCGGCCTATGTTCAGCAGAGGACGTCTTTCGGCTGAAATGATGAATGTAGGAATTTATTTATTTAAATAGAACGATAATAGACATCCTTAAAACAATATAAAAAATAATAGAAAATAATAAAATAAGATTTAGGTATTATTTAGCGTTTTATTAGGACCAGCCCGCCTCACTGTTCCCAAACCACTGCAAGTCCTGAAAGCCAGAATCAACAGTGGTGCTCACCAGAAAATGCCGAGGCAATGAAGTTCGACGAGTCCCGGAGAACGATTCAACTGTCTTGGAGTCGTTACGAGTAGTCAGAAGCCAGAAAGTCTTACAACCAACCTTGCCAAGAGGTATCATGTTACCCAGTAACTGGGTTGTGGAAGTCAGATAGTCAGTCGCTCCATGTAAAGCACTGCTATTTAGCAACAGACTGGAAGCCGACACCAACAGATGATTATGAGTATAGGAATTGCGACTTAATCATAAGTACATAGATAACAAGTCATGCATTCCTCTTACAAACAACTTTAGATGGCAAATATCTCATCTCCCTTTAGATGAGATGAGAGGTGTTGCGAATAAACGCAACAATACTCGAGGGTCTTCCATAAAAGTGGATAAAGAAACAGACGACGGTGGTTTTAGTGCTTGCGTTTATCGTTTACTCAAATGAACATTTTTCTCGAATTCCAAGTGCGTTTAAGGACCTAAACCACAAAGTACGTAAGGTTGCGTCGCGCCCGAGCAGAGAGACCACTCAGAACAAACCGCCATTTTTATTACGCACACATTGACATTATGTTTATAGGCATTCTCAAGCAGTTTCAAGCAGACTTACGACTCGACTGTCACGTGTTGTCTAAATTAATAAATGAGAGACATTGACATTTCACGACAATCAAGAAAATTTTGTTATAAAAAATTGCAAAGAGTTCCAACCAGTGTCAATAAAATTTAATATTGTCACAAATAAAATCTACAGAGTCAAAACAGTAGTAGCCCTAGTGAGTCTGGCAAGTTTAGGTAATTATTTTTGAAGATGGCGGGAGCGGTACCCTCTATATTTTGTGCCTAAACCAGACAATTGTAAGCTATAAAATTGTAACTTATCATTAAACGAAATGTGAGTATTGTCGCACATTATAGATTGAGAAAAACGGATTAACTCACTGTATTGCCGGTTTCGTCCGACTAGTTTCGATGGCATACGACCACCTTTGTCAAAGTCAAAGTCAAAGTCAAATCATTTATTTCAATTAGACCATTAAAAGGCACTTTTGAACGTCATAATGTAAAATTTGAATCTAGTTGCCCATTCCAAATGGTAGTTTCGTATGGAGAAGAATGGGCAAGAAACTCCATACATACTCTTTTAAAAAAGGGTGTTTACAATATTTTAATTTACAAGAATGATTAGGTATGTTATGTGAATACGATGTATCTTGTATAAAAATCACTATATTATGGTATGTACAAAGTATCACAAGTTAAGAAATGACAGCTAAGTTATGTACATAGACACACAGTGTTCACATATTTACAATTAATAATACAGTAGACGACTACTTCTTCTATTCCAACAAACAAGGAGTTCCACAGGATCTGCAGGGGTGGCGCGGCCGAGGGTAGAGGTGGTAGAGGTGGCGGAAGAGTATCTTGTTTGGAACCATATACACTGAGCTGACCACATCATCACCATATTAAGTAGTGGTTTCCATGATGGAGATACGGACCCTCGCCCGCGCCACCACCGCAGTTGTCCCGCAGTGTCCGCAGGTACGCGACAGGCGGTGTCTCATCCTGTGGAACTCCTTGAGAAAGGTAACCGTATACCATTGAAACTAGACGGACGAAACCGGCAATACAGTGCGAGTTAATCCGTTTTTCTCTATCTATAATCTATAAAATTGTTTCAACGTCTGTAAGGTAATCTAACTTTTGCTGAAACCAGCGCTGTGGACCATGATATTTATGCTGAACGTTAGCCGTTTCGCGCTTTTAAAAAATGTAGATTTTCTTTGCATTGATGTCATCTGTTAATTTTCATTTTTACCAATCTGCACATGTAACACGTACTAGAATCATTTTTAACTTTAGGGGATCGAAACTGTGTCTCCTTAACACAGGCTACTTTGTAGCCTAGCTAGGAGGACAGAGCTTCACCCACCATATTGTAGACTAAATTTCTGTGTTACCTATTATTTAAGAAAACAATTATGCGTGTAAATCTACAATCTGTTTTTTGAAATAAATAAATTAATAATCATCACATATGATCAGGTGAGTTGCGGTCAAACGCAAGCCTATATCAATATAAAATATATATATTTATTATTATTATTTCCGTCTTTCTACAATACAATATCCATTTGTTTTAGTTTTAGGTTTGATTATAAATACAGCAATGATTGCATAATATGTGCGTACACAACTGTGTGCTACACTTTGTCGTTAATTAATAGTTTTTCTTTCTTTTAAAAATAAAAACAAAAGCAGTTCAAGTATCAAGACTATGCCGTCGCACTACAATAATCTGTTTTTCAACAACCTTTTCATCGTGCAAGAAGACAAGTAAGGAAGTCAAAATATAGTTTAGATCTTATTTAAAGAGAAACTCTAGTCTTACAAAAGACCACAATTAAAAAGTTTTATAAGTAGTTTTATTCTAGTACGTTGGGGGCTCAGATTATGAAACAAATGGCAGAAAGACCGTACACAACACTAAGAGTGAAGCCACAAAAGCAAATACAAGTTCAAAAACAAATACCTACAGTTCGCTTCGCGCTGTACTGACACGAGTCAGTACAGCGCGAACGAAGCATTGTTAAAAAAAACAAAT
Source organism: Charanyca ferruginea (assembly GCA_947361185.1). Classification (NCBI taxonomy): domain Eukaryota; kingdom Metazoa; phylum Arthropoda; class Insecta; order Lepidoptera; family Noctuidae; genus Charanyca; species Charanyca ferruginea. The sequence continues at coordinate 17,371,817 of OX376081.1, forward strand.
ACTGAAAGAAATAAAAATTCAAAAGCGAATACAATCACGAGATTGTAGGTATTCGTTAATGAGTTTGTATTTGCTTTTGTGGCTTCACTAGCGGTGTACCGGACAGTCTATCTGCCTTTTGTTTGATAATCTGAGGTTGGGGGTTGCACTTTAATAAGTTTTCAGTCCCAGCGGTAAATCATCAGTTTCTTCGTTTATCTCGTTATATCCATAGGTAGGTACTATATATTTTTAATATCATTAATGCGAAAGACCCTGTCTGTTACGCTTTCAGGATGAAACGGCTGAACCGATTTTGATGAAATTTGGTATAAAGATTGCTTGAATCCTGGGGAAGGACCTTTACTAGGTACTTAATTGTTTTAAAAATAAAATATGTATTTGACGGCACGGTTGGCGCAGAGGCTCAACGATTGGCTGTTGCGTTGCGTGTCGCAGGCTCGATTCCAGCACGTAACAAGTGTTTGCACGACCTACAGACAGTTGTTCCGGGTCTGGCTGTTTGTGTATGTGAGTTTATATGTTTGTAAACGAATCCACGATACAAGAGGATTTTTTTTTTTTAAATAATAATTTTTATTTGGTACTTAATGTGAGAACAAATATATCTTCTGGCTCCCAAACTAGGTTTATAGCCTGTGACTTGGGAGTCAGTGATTCCAAAAACTAACAATATACCTAATAATAGACTTATTAACTAATTACAATTTACAAACAATTTACATTAGGATAAGTATAATAGAAGAGAAATGTGTGTGCGCGCGCGTGTGTGTGTGTGTGTGAGTGAGTATGTGCGTGTATGTGTGTGTGATATGAGGACATGAGGCGTATATAATGTGTCTGAAGTTGCTTAGGATTGGGTGAGAAGCAATTCTTCTGTTTCATCGAAGAGAAGTCATCAAATTCCTAGTGTGCGCAACGTTATATTTTTAAATTTTCAGAATTGGATTAGCAATTCCGAGTATTATAGCGATTAAACAAATAAACAGCTTTATACTAATGCAGTATAGTATAGGTAGATACAGCTTAAAAAATATTATAGATTTTTTTTACAAAAAAGGCAACCTCTTTTCGCTTTTTAGTGCCTAGGAAGTAAGCACAAAAAAAGACAAAAAAAAAATTTTTTATAGAAATTAATTACGAAGCGGTGACACCAAAATCTGGGTATCATCAAGGCACGAGTGAACCGGTTTATTCTAGGCAAGCGTGCTCCACCTTAGGCCGCATCATCACTTAAGATCAGGTGAGTTGCGGTCAAACGAAACCCCTATATCAACATAAAAAAAAAAAAAAAAAATCTTGATCACCCTTAGGAGTGAAATATTTTCATGAAATTTAAATGATACCAATTTTGAGGTATACACTACAATAAAAGAATCATCGAAATCGGACTACACTGAAAAAAGTTGTACGAGGTCAAACATAAAAAAATAAATAATATACGTGTCGTATTGAGAAGCTCCTTCATTTTTTTAAATCGGATAATAAGGATATTTGTTTTTACCATGGCATATTAACTGTCCCTTCTCAAACATCGTTATTTTAATTCCTGGCAGGAGGTCTGGTTCTATTGCTTAATTTTGTTTCAGGATGAACCATTAGCAAACAGGAATTTACAAATTAAAAACAGTGAAAAGCAGAAAAGCCTTTTTTCCCTGTATTTTTCCAGCAATGTTTTCTTTTGCCTTCTAGGTTTAAATGCGGGTAATTGTCTGTGGGTATTTTACATAGAGTCTTTACCACGCTATCTGACCTCCATGTACAAATACTGTGTTAGTAGGTAGGTATCCTTAGGTTTAAAAAAAAATGGTTGTCTGTAAAGTCGGTTTACGGACGATAGTTTTACGTGATAACGTCATAATGAAACATAATGGCTAACATATATAACATAAGCAAATAATGGCTTCCTTCAAGGTGGGCCGAGCTTATTACTTGGGCCGATCGTGCCTCTCTGTCGCTTGTTCCGCGCTCTCGCTTGCACGCTCAGACTCAGGCGGAACGTGACACTTTTTCGTGCGTGCAGCCGGTGATTATCGATTTATAAGACGTTATCACGTCAAAAGTTGAAACCTCTAATATACAGGATGTTTGGTAGATCGATGCAAAGTCGTAAAGCGGAGCTAGGATAGACTATTTACAACTATTTGAACCAAACTTGTCTTAGTGACTAAACAAACTATGCCGAAGTTACGCGACCGAAGTTCAGCACAATTACGCCTGCAATACTATTTGAATTACTGACGACACACTATGCCGAAATTACGTCGCGTCATAGCGTAAAGCCTAACATCGGTCGGGCGTAAGTTCAGCGGCAACTTATTCTGTGAGCACACATTAATAACAAGATCACTTTGTTTTGCGTCTGTCTGTCCAACTGTGTAGATAACACGACACGACGCCACGACAGCGCTCCAGACACTGAATACACACACAAAGTTGCGGAACTGAATTTCTTTCGCGTAAGTTCGGCACTTATGGTGTGTCATATCAGCCGAAAACGTCGAAAACGTAAAATCAGCCGCCGAACTTAGGTCGCGTAACTTCGGCATAGTGTGTTTAGACACTTAGGACGTTGTTTCAAACAGTCGGTTAACGTTACATACGGATGGTAAAAAAGTTACTATGACGTGAGATTTAAAGTTATAATAATAATATAATAATATGTGGGGACATTTTCACACACGGCCATCTGACCCCAAACTAGGGAGACCCTGTACTATGGGTGTCAGACAGCTGATATACATACACAAATACATTTTATTTTGGTAAATACATACATATATAGATAAACAACACCCAGACACAAGGCAAACACAAGTGCTCATCACACAAACGTTTACCCTGGGCGGGAATCGAACCCGCAACACGTTGCGCAGCAGTCGATCGCTCAGCCACTGCGCCAACCGTGTCGTCAAGTTATCCAAAAAGAGATTCTATTATATTTTGATGTTTGAAGTAGCTGTTTGACAACACAAAATTACGTTGACTGGTCGGCTATGGTAATATAGTAACTTTTTGACATACCATTTTTTTGATTTGACGATATTTAGCGCCATTTTTGACTATTACCGGTAAGTAATGAATAGTTGAAGCAACCCGCCCTTAGACGAAATGTAACTATTTTTTTAACGAAAATTTAATGATTTTTAATGACGGACAAACCCCGAAATATGTCAGTAAATTCCAAATACATAATTTATTTCTATTTTAGTTTATTAAAGTATTGTGTAAGCAATTTATTAAAACATGATTAAGGCATCTGTGCCATGAAACAATAAAAAAAATGATTTATCTTTCAAACTGGCCATCATTTGCAACTAAATGCAATATTTTGGGTTGTACGTAAATGTATCTAATGATTTTAACTTTGAATTATCAGTTAAAGATTTTTTGTAACCGAACCGAGATGGCTACATCAAAACTTACAAACTTTAACTCTATTGTTAGTACAGACAGGTAATATTTAATAGACATAAAATTAATCCTTCGGTTATAAAACAATGAATGCAGTAACTTTTAAACGTAAATTTATGTCATTTTCTTATCTTTTCTGTAGGTACGTATTACTTAACTTTATAATATCTCTGCATTAATTAATATATCTGCATTAATTAACTCGAGGTACGGCCTTTTACTAATTTAAATATTGAGCATTGCGACATTTTTTTTTAATATTGCCTTGAAAAAGATTGTTTTTGAATTTAAACAAGTTATAATTGCCACTAATTAAATTAAAAAACTACCGTAACGAAAAAAAACTACCATAAAAAAGCGCGGGAAATCAATCACAGATAATATACCTCACAGATTCAATATAACTTATTGGAATACAGATTAAAAACGCGCGCGTTGTTTTAATCGCGCGATCACGACTTTCCGCGAAGGTTTCTCTATACATACTGAATATCGTATGTCGAACAATGCAGCATCCTGAATACTGTACCAAGTTATTCTAACACCTATTTAACAATTTACACCCTTATTTCCAAACCCTAGAGTCGATTTTAAAAATCCGTAACCGCAATATAAATAAGACAGTTTGCAAATTTTCTGCATGCAATTTTACAATCTGTTTCAAGGGAATAGAGTTGAATTTAGATTTGTGTGGTATTTAAGTGATAAAGGACAATATATTTTGGCGGGCCGGCCATAGTGCAGATAAAAACTGAATTTAATTTTAATTTAGTTAATGCCGTTAATTGGCTAAAAAGACTTCAAGAATTTATTCTCAAGACTTATTTAAATTAAGTTTTCATGAGTTTCTCCTTGCGTGAATGTTATTCCTTAAATGGTCGTAAATTCTGTGTCTTCGCAATAATTACGGATCTTTGTCGGAAACTTTACTAACTGAATAAATAATACAGAGGTTGGTTTACTTATCAAACTTTAGTAAACAATGCATTGTGTTTGTGACCGTTTAGTTATTTCAGTTGGCTAAATATTAGGGGACGATATTAGGTATCAATTAGGTATTATAGATTTTGTCCGCGACTTTGCCAACAAGTGTACAATTAGAAATTACCTTTTACAAACAAAAAAATAAATAAAACAAAAAAAACTTAACCTGCACTTCAGCCCTACGACCCCAGCCCCTAATTGATATTTGAAGAACAACTAGGTACCTGTAAGCCATACAAATATTTGTGTCGTGCGGGAATCGAATCCGCGACACGCAGCGTTGCAGTCGATCGCTTAGCCTCTGCGGCAACCGTGTCGTCGACTTCTGAACGAACACTTGGATAATAAAGTTCTAGGACAACTCATTCGAAAAAAGCCGGTGGACTGCTGAAGACAACGACTAATGAGGTTACAAAGCTTGTGTTAACTTGTTGAGTACCTACCTAAACTCTGTTTTACACAAAACATGAAAAAGAAAAAAAGATTTTTTTTTTATTTGATATTGTTTGAAGTTATTTGTTGATTTACTTAAGACGATTGTATCTTAATTATACGTCATTTACGTCAGTACTGTAATTTAGCTAAACGTTAAAATAACATATTTACTTTAGCAATAAATTATTTACACAGTTTGAACGTCATTTCTAACAAACATCTAACATTTCGGACAGTGTTCGAACCAGCAAACAAAAAAACCGGTTCGGTTAAACCACAGGGCCTCAAGTTTGCTATTACAATAGTGTCAGAATGGTCTATCATTGATTTCATAATTGTTGATTTTGACAAGTTTGGTAATCTACTAGTATAATAGCGTCATTATGGATTCCAATGGTCAACTACTGACACGCCATTGAAAGAAATGATATAGAATGGTAATCTCGTACAAAATGACAACTGAATGACTGACTTAGGCGGTAATCTGCTAAAATTTTGACAGTTCCTTTGATCAGTGACCTACCATTAGAACGTCATTGTGCAGTCATTGCTTTTAATTCGACCGACCAATGATCGACCATTATGAATTTAGCAGATTACTAACTTTTAGTAAAATGACAATGGGATCGTGTTGGACTGATGAAATTTTAAAAATAGCAGACTTGGCCCCCAGGGTTAAACTCCCAACAACAATGATTGTTGAAGATGTCGGAAGAAATCAAGTCGACTGAGAGTTTTCATTGAAAATGCTGTCATCAACTATTGAAATTAACCTCTCCACACTGATACCAAATTAGTATCTACATTGCAGTTAACTCACATGCGTACCTTTCGTGTTCATCTTAAGGCTTGTATATGTTACTGGGCAAATCCGATTTTAGGATAAACTAGTTTCGCTTAGGCCAAACCAGTTCTCCCTATACGCGATAGGAGATAGGACAAACCAGTATAACCTAGGCCAAACTCGTTCATCTTGTTAGTGAGAGGATAAACCAGTTTAGCCTAGGTCGAATCGGTTTATCCTGGTTAAAATTTTCATACTTTAGGATAAACTACTACATCCTAGTTTGAACTAATTTTGCCTAGTCAGAACGCATGTCGCTGCCGGCGCGAACGGGGAATTAATGCTATTATAAGAAAAACAAAGTACTCTGCAAATCTAAGTGCCACCAGAGTAAACCTTGAAAATTAGACAGCTTTTTCGAGAGAGAAGCCTTAACTAAAGTTTTAAGATTATTAAGATTTAATTTTTTAACCGACCTCAATTAAAAGAGCAGGTTCTTAATTCAACACGGTTTTATATATTTAACCACGCATAACTTTTTACAATGTAGTCCGATTTTGATGATTTTTTTAAAAGTATAGTGTACGTATACATCAAAGTTGGTGCCATATAAACAAAAATATTGACGACACGGTTGGCGCAGTGGCTGAGCGATCGACTGCTGCGCAGCGTGTTGCGGGTTCGATTCCCGCCCAGGGTAAACATTTGTGTGATGAGCACTTTTGTTTGCCTTGTGTCTGGGTGTTGTTTATCTATATATGTATGTATTTACAAAAAAAAAGTATTTGTGTATGTATATCAGCTGTCTGACACCCATAGTACAGGGTCTCCCTAGTTTGCGGTCTGATGGCCGTGTGTGAAAATGTCCCCACATATTATTATTATTATTATTCCATCTCTAAGGGAGGAAAATGAAGGGATGAGTGTAATTAGTAAATAGTAATTTGTTACCGTCACCGTTTCTTAATTAATTTGGATGATAAGAATTAGGCATTAAAAAGAGAAAAAAAAATATTTTGTAAAAAGAGACAACCGCCTTCAAAAACAAAAAAGAAAAAAAATAACTTTAATTTCGAAAGTCAGTGGCTTTACAAAACTACAAACAGAACCAAAGACGTCGACTTACGAAATTAAATTTATTCTTTTCTTTTTAGTTTTTAAAGGCGGTTGCCTTTTCAACCGACTTCAAAAAAGGAGGAGGTTATCAATTCGTCTGTATTTTTTTTATGTTTGTTACCTCAGAACTTTCGACTGGGTGAACCGATTTTAATGATTCTTTTTTATTTTAGCTGGTGCTTTCAGTGTGATCCCATTTCAATTTTGGTCCAGTTCTGACAATGGCATCCGTAAGTCTTAAACTTGCATTAAGTATGTGCGCGATTTGTTACGCGATTTCTCCGGCAAATGTAAACCGATTTTGAAAATTTTTTTTTTATGGATAGTGTATGCCTCAGGAGTGGTCCCATATAAATTTTATCGAAATAGATTCAGCACTTTTTGAAAAATCAAGAAATACCCAAAAAATATATAGATATTATAGACGACGTTTTAGTTTCTTCAATGTTTGGAGTAGTTAACGTTCAATCTCTGTTTTAACCGTGTTGCCGTTTTTTAATAGATTTGGATGAGAAGGAGGTACTAAAAGCGGAAAATAAAAACCTTTTTCGGAAGTCGGTGGTATTAATACAAAACAACAAACAGAACGAAGCCACCGACTTTCGAAACTAAAGTCAATGTGTGTTCTGTACTAAAGTTATTTCCCCACTTTTTAGTTTTTGAAGGCGGTTGTCTTTGTTGTAAAAAAAAAGTTGTTATAAAGTTTCTATATTTTTTAATTTAATCATTCCACGCTGACGCTACATTATATAGTATCTAATTTATACCCGTGTGAAACCAGGACGGCGGGCGCTAGTTTAAAATAAAATTCAAACGATACCCTTTAGTTATCCAAACGAAATAAATATACAATACTCGCTCAATATCGACAGGATCCTAAAATTTTTCAAACTTCGCTACGACGCATTGGTGTCGTGAACAAAAGGTTGGATATACATAAAACGAGACAATGTCATAAATAATATAGGAGAGTTACGCCTGCAGCGACATGCTCGGAGATTTGTCGACTAGTAGGCAAATGTTTTGGTACTGCGTTACTTATAATATATTCGGAAATGTAAGGAGAAGAATGTTTTCCTACGTTGTTCCGAAAATAGGGTTGTTTACGCAAAGCCAATCTCAGAGGGCGCCACCGAACTATATTATATTATATTCTATGGTAAACACTAGCGCGGTAAAATTCCTATTTAGAGAAGTTGCGGTATGAGTGTTTTGTTGTAATATTTATTTGTATTATATTATTATTCTATTTTATTCTGACAATGGAATATTGAGAGCCATATATGAAGCTAATTATTTCTTTGTAAATGGCTGTCAATATTCCTGCTAACAATTTTTAATTAATTTGTTTTTTTTTTAATTAATATTTTTATTTTATTTTAAATGCAACTTAACAATATTGTAATTTTATTTTATTTCAATTCTATTTATCTCCATTTTAATTAAATTTTTATTCAATTTCAATTTTAGTTTATCTCAATTTTAAGTTTATTAAAATTGTATGTAATTTGTTTCTCTGAACTCCAAGTTTTTGCATTTTTGAAATGTATTTGTCGTATGGGTGTGTTGGCTGAAATAAATGAATTTTATTTTATTATTATCAAACATGGATGATAATCATAATTACGGCCGACAATAAAATTAAAATAAATTATTTAAAAAAGTAGTTATAATTATTATTTTATCGACGTACAGCTAAGTATTTCCTATTGTTTATGGTATTTAGGGAATAAATGAACCCCGACATTTTTGCATACAAAGACAGAAAAGCTATATTTTTTTTTTTAATATTTTTTTTTTCATTTCACTAACAATTTTGGGAACAGCGTACTGTGGTAAACTTTTGTTTCTTTAATTGGCTGTAAAGCAAGCAAGCAAATAATGCACTAATATGTTCATTTTGTGAAGAGTATTGCTCTAATATTTGCATGCCAATTGTGGCAAAATGTGTCTGTACAAACAATAATGTAACTACCATCTTTTATAAATCCGCATTTAAGCAAATAAATGTTTTGACTTTGACTTTGACTGCTGAAAGTGGAAGCCTAGGTTCGATTCCAAGATAAGGTAAAGCATTAGCGGATTTTTAACTGAGTTCAAAAAAAAGGAGGTTCTCAGTTCGACCCGTATGTTTGAATGTATGTATGTATGTCCGCGATTATCTCCCGTTTGGCTGAACAGATTTCGATGCGGTTTTTAGAAAAGTGTTTGTTACATTCTGGAGAAGGTTTTAGTATACAACAAATAAAAAAATATTCAGCGCTTTTTGAAAAAAAAACAACAACCCGAGAAGACGTTTTCATTTCTTCCATCTTTCCATCTTTGGAGGACTTTCAATCTCTCTTTTAACTGTGTTGCCGTTCCTTTACGGATTTGGGTGATACGGAGGCACTAAAGTGAAAAATAAAAACTTTATTAAAAAAAGAGAACCGCCTTCAAAAAAGAACAAAAAAGTGATAAATACACATAACACAGAACACACATCACTTTAATTTCGGAAGTCGGTGGCTTTGTTCTGTTTGTTGCCTTGTATTTTTTTTTCCATCTGGAATTTCTCAGTAATACCTAGCCTGAAGTTTGGAAATGAGCGGTGTAACACCCCCATGCCTCGATAAAAGCATGATCTCTCCTTGTTCGGTCGTGCGTGTCGCATTGTCGTCTCCTCGGACTTTTAATTTATTATTTTATTTATGCTAACAAGGCTTCGATGAGCCATTTACGCTAAAATAACAGATTAAAACAAGTAATTAATACACAAAATAACGAACGAATTGAATCTACACTAACATTATAAAGAGGACAGATTTGTATTTTTGTATGTTTGTAATGAATAAACTCCATACTTACTAATATTATAAATGTGAAAGTAATGTCCGTAAGGTGTCGGACGTAAAGAATAGCACCATCCCATATCTTCCCGTGGGTGTCGTAAGAGGCGACTAGGGGACTTACCAGAGGATGGGCAGCAGCGTTCTCTGTGCCTTTGTAACAACCATACTGCGATCGCCAACCCGCCTGCCAAGCGTGGCGATTATGGCAAAACTCCCCCTTTGGGGGAGGCCTTTGTTCAGCAGTGGACGTCTTTCGGCTGAAATGATGAAAGTAACTCTGTTACAGTTACGCTTTCACGATGAAATGGCTAAACCGATGTGATCATCTACCTGCTTTTTCCCAACTATATTGGGGTCAGCTTCCAGTCTAACCAGATGCAGCTGAATACCAGTGTTTTACATGGAGCGACTGCCTATCGGACCTCCACAACACAGTTACTGGGCAACACGTACCCCTAAGTAAGACTGATTGTCAGCCTTTCTGTCTTCTGACTACCCATAACGACTGCCAAAGATTTACAAATGACAGCCGGGACCAACGGCTTTACGTGATGGATGGTCACCCATCCACAGACCGACCGCGGCTAGCGTAGCTTAACCTTTGACCGATCGATCTGTACAGCTTTAACTTAGCCACGATCTGAAATGAAATTTAGTATATTCTTATATATAAAAATGAATCGCTAAATGTGTTGGTAAGCGCATAACTTGCGAACCGCTTGACCAAATTGGATAATTCTTTTTTTATAATATTCCTTGAAGTACGAAGATGGTTCTTACGGAGAGAAAAAAAAAATAAAAAAAAATAATAACTTTTGTAGGGTAGGTGTAGGGTAGGCGTAGGGTAGGGGTAGGGTAGGTGTAGGGTAGGTGTAGGGTAGGTGTAGGGTAGGTGTAGGGTAGGTGTAGGGTAGGTGTAGGGTAGGTGTAGGGTAGGTGTAGGGTAGGTGTAGGGTAGGTGTAGGGTAGGTGTAGGGTAGGTGTAGGGTAGGTGTAGGGTAGGTGTAGGGTAGGTGTAGGGTAGGTGTACGGTAGGTGTAGGGTAGGTGTAGGGTAGGTAAATAGGCAGGTAAGAAGGTAGATAAGGACAGGACAACGTCTGTCGGGTCAGCTAGTATTAAAATAAAAATAGCTTGAACCCTGGGGTCATATATTATTATAGCTACTTTTTAATCCGCGACTTCGTCTGCATTCGCGATAACCGACATTCACGCGAACGAAGTCGCGGGATCGTCAGAATTTAGTCCGTTAGATTTAGTCATCATGTGGGCAGAATATGGGTTTCGTTCAATGCAAACACACAAATGGGTCATTTCAGCCAAAAGACGTCCACTGCTGGACATAAGCAGTGCCATAAGATTATGGATTTGCCATAATCGCCACGCTTGGCAGGCGGGTTGGCGATCGCAGTATGGTTGTTACAAAGGCACAGAGAACGCTGCTGCCCATTCTCTACTATTCTCTAGTGAGTCCCTTAGTCGCCTCTTACGACACCCACGGGAAGATATGGGACACACATGGGTATAGGGTACAATACACGGTTAAAACCACAATTTAGCACAAACTCAATTTAAAATAAACTCAGACTCAAATTAAAATAAATATAATAACACTTTAAAACAACGAATCGAAAGTACAGTTTCGGGACGTCAGCTCCGATGCGATCAGACACTGGATTCTGAATGTCTTCCTCGCTGTCGGCTGAAAACATCACGACTCTGTAGAAGCGCGCTAAAAGGAGTCGTAGATCACGTGTTCTCGATAATGGCGAGCTTGCGATTCGTTTCACGTTCATACTATTGACTGTAGAGCTATTCTGTTACATCTCCCTCGGTGAACACCTAGGTGAAGTGAGCTGTCATCGACCCCGATGTTAGGGATTGACAAAGCAGACGAACCGATGACAGCTCACTTCACCTAGGTGTTCACCGAGGAGATGTAACAGAATAGACATACTGAATACGACATATAATTATTTTTAAATAACACAATCAATCCAAATAAGATTAATCATTAAACTTATTTACATTTGACAGGCCTACATATATGTCTTGGTGGAGTAGTAAATAAATTTCCTTTTTTTTTCCTCTGTCGTACTAAAAGAGGTCCTGTCCTTTACCGAAAGTCAAGACCGTTGAATCTCGATGTTACAAGTACAAGTCCCCACCATGAGTTACCCCCAGCTGTGCTTGCTTCGGCGTGTAAGATTAATGTATGGTAACGGTGCTCACCAACCTGGAAATATCACGCAAACATTCGGAAAAAGGGCATTTTTCCTTTTAAGGGTAAATACGAGGAATAAGTAGGTAAGAGAAAAGTTTATGATGGCGAAAATGTAAACCATAGACAACGAAGTTGAAAGCTCGGACTCATTTGTTTAATGTAAACCATAAACAACGAAGTTGAATGCTCGGACTCATTTGTTTAATGTAAACCATAGACAACGAAGTTGAATGCTCAGACTCTTTTGTTTAATGTAAACCATAGACAACAAAGTTGAATGCTCAAACTCTTTTGTTTTATGTAAACCATAGACAACGAAGTTGAGTGCTCGGACTCTTTTGTTTAATGTAAACCATAGAAAACGAAGTTGAATGCTCCGACTCTTTTGATTACTCTTTTGACCGCCAGTGTCATGTATAGATGACAAACTATGTGGCCAGCACGTCATGGTCACGACTACATGACACACTTTTATACGTAAACTAGCTGACACGATGCAAACGTTGTTTTGCCATATACCTAAATGATTTCTAGTGAATATATTAAATTCTGGAGAGGGCCTACGACCTTTTCTCAGACCTAACAAATAACAAAAAAAAATCGATCAAGCCGCTTTAGAGGCACACGTTTTTGAATAAAATAATATTTATTTCGGATTAGCAACATTTATATGGATTAGTACACAAAAGGATAACTTACCTAAACCTATGTTAGTAAACTAATCTATTTAGTGACTAGGCTGTTGTTCGAAAAACATCTTCGAACAACATCACCTAATAAAGGAGACTCGTATCTGCCCGCTATAGTCTTCAGGATGGAGTTGGAGCTGCGCCGCCGCCGCACTCTGCAGAGCAAAGAGGCAGATTTCTGTCTGACGATGGCGTGGAAGCCATCGACGCGTGCTTCTGCAAACATACCTGATGCGCTGCAGAATCGGGGCAGCCCCATCAACATCCTGGAACGGGGCAGCCCCATCAACATCCTGAAACTTACAGTTCTTAAGGTTTAAGAAATCAGTATCATATCGTATCATAATAAATTAGGTACATTCGCTTTTATATGAGCAAACACTTAAGTCCTATATTTAATTTCCGTTGCAACGGCTACACAGATAAAAATACCTTTCATTTGCATATAAATTCTACCATATTTTAAACTTTTAATCAACTTACAAAGTGCAACAAAGATAGGGTATTCAAAAAGCGTAATTTTAATTTATGGTCTCATATTTCAACGATTTATTGAACCTGAATCCGAAATTAAATTGTAAATTGCACATATCACGACTTCGTATCCCGTCTGATACAGTAAATATCGAAAGTTCACAAACTGTTTTACAGAGTAAAAAATTAAGTAGGTATTACTTTTACTGCCGTGTGGTGCCTGCTACAAGTAGCACCACTCCATCTCTACCTGTGGGTGTCATAGAAGGCGACAGAGGGAGACAGGGGATGGACAGCAGCGTCCTTTTCGGTAGGTACCATAACACCTAGGTACTGCGATCGCCAACATGCATCGGCTAAACATGGCGATTTTGACATGATATTTTTTAATCGACTTCAAAAAAAGGAGGGGTTTCAATTGACCGACTCATTTGTACGGCTTATATTTAACCATGAACTCCATAGAGACTTCCGAAACTCATAATAATATTTATTCCGTGCAGAAGTTATTTATCACATTTTAGTTTTCGAAGGCGGTTGTTTTTGTTGTAAAAAACGTTTTACTCAAACACTAATGTGATATAATATCACATTAGTGTTTGTAAGTCAAAGTTTTTATTTCAATTAAACCATTTACAGGCAGTTTTGAATCAGAAAGTTGAAGTTAGTTGCTCGATCCACAACGTAGGTTAGTTCCATGGGTAGGTCTCTATGGAAAAGAAGAGGCAAGAAACTCCACGGACACTCTTTTTATTAGTCAAGTTTTTATAAAATCCTGGTTATTTTATTTATAATTAAAATTAATAATATTAGATACAGTTTGCATCTACACCATCTGCAAAATCCTTGAAATAAATTAAGCAGTGATTGCGACACTTGAGCCTTTCGATTCAGAATTTCGGACCCTATTTAGTATTCTGTGCAAGACTCTTTCGTAATTGGACTTTGGCAAGTTCACTTTTTATGTGACAAACTTACTGTAATAGACTTACAAATATTATTGCTTACTAGCTTAAACCCGCGACTTTGGCTAATGTCGGTTTTCTGCGGTGTTTTATTTATTAACAATACATCTATTTATTTTTCTAAAATAAAAAAGGCTATGGTACATCAGGGCCTCAAGTCTGCTATTACAATAGTGTCAGAATGATTGATTCCATAATTGTTGATTTTGACATATTTGGTAATCTACTAATTATAATGGCGCCATTATGACTTTCCAATGGTCAACCACTGACACGCCATTGAAAGAAATGATATAGAATGGTAATCTCGTACAAAATGACAACTGAATGACCGACTTTCTGCTAAAATTTTGACAGTTCCTTTGATCAGTGACCTACCATTAGAATGTCATTGTGCAGTCATTGCTTTTAATTCGACCGATCAATGATCGACCTTTATGAATTTAGCAGATTACGAACTTTTAGCAAAATGACAATGGGATCGTGTTGGAATGACGAAATTATAAAAATAGCAGGTCCCTTGGCCCCCAGGTAGATAGCCGTTTCGGAGACAGACGAAAATGATAAAAAAAGACTATTTTACAAAACACACAACCGCCTTCTAAAAATAAAACTGTGTAAATTCGCAAGTCTTGACAGCTTTGGTTTTCAAACATAAAAAATATTTATACGTGTTGTATAAAGAACCTCCTTCGTTTTTTGGAGTCGGATATAAATAGTTTTTTTTTTTATTACCGTGTAAACATTCAAATGCATTCAGTAAAAAGCTGTTAATTCAAACAGACAGTCAATTTTATTTATTTGTACGTAAGTATAGACAAGACGGTAAATAATGTTTGTTAACAAGCTTCGTTGATCAGACTATAATGTTTCCAATATTCTTGCAGCTGGGGCTTTGACCTTGTCTCTTTGAGTGTGAATGTACACCAAGCTTAGGTAAAAGTGGAGGCAACACTATAAACACCTAAGAGAAACCAACTGTGGGCAGACGCTCTCTTTCTGAATGCATACATAAGATAAAGAAAACACATATCACTGTCTCGTTCTTATGTATGCATTCAGAAAGAGAGCGTCTGCCCACAGTTGGTTTCATTTAGGTATTTAGAGTGTTGCCTCCACTTTTATCTATAAGCTTCTTGGTGTACACCAGTGTACACACGACGACATTTCTATATCTAGGTATACTTAATTATAATAAACGCTTGCGAGTTTGTTTGTTTGTAAACTCGTTAATTTCTGAAATTACAGTGGTGCTATTCTCTAAGTAACACAACCTAAAGCTCGACGCTGCGGCAGCGGCGAGTTACATTTCCGTATTCATTAACCTTTGCTAACGCAGCGTTAGCGCCACTTCAATTAACGGCTTTTGGTGGAACTACTCAAGGTTCCATAATTTGACAGTTCACTTATTAAAAACGGTCAAAAGCAGTCGCTAGGTAGATGGTACTACTGCAGTCAGATTCTGAATTCTAAAAAAAAAAATGTATTTGTGTATGTATATCAGCTGTCTGACACCCATAGTACAGGGTCTCCCTAGTTTGGGGTCAGATGGCCGTGTGTGAAAATGTCCCCACATATATATATAATAACTTTTCATTCCTCGCTTTTTTTTTGCCCTGGCTTAAAGCCACTTAAATTCACTTTAACGCATCACATTAATTAGTGAAGGAATTGTAATAAAATTTTATTACAATTCCTTCACTAATTAATCGAAAGGAACTTCGTTCCATCCGGGTGTCCCTTGTTTATCATTATTATAGTTAAGGAATAATCAATATTAGAAATACTTATACGCTTTTAATATTTATAGGAAAATTAATGTCAACGAATAATATTTTTGGACACATTTAAGTAAATAAACGTTTTGACTTTGACTTTGTGAGTGTACCTACGTCGCAGGGAAATAGTAAAATTGGGGATTTGGTCAAATCAAGGCAGATAATACTACATTACCAACTCTGTTGGGCCATTTCCCTAAAGTAAGTTAGGGATTTGATCAATACATAATAAAGCTGGCTGTCCCAATATATTTATGTTGTTCTTTACCTGAAAAAGCGCCCTTAAAAACCCCAAACGTCTCTTCATGACCCAAACGTTCCTCGTTTTGGCGCATGCTCCAGTTTATTTGCCGGTAACTTTGATTGAGAGCTAAATTCATTCGAAATGCCGCAACATTGTAATTTTGTTTACGTTCTATAGTTTCTGCATAGCCCCTAGGGAAAAAGACGCACATTTATGTATGCATTATTTGGTTTTATGGGTGGTTCTGTACTTGATTCCCTAGATTAAATATTCTCGGTTCGTTTACGCCATTGACTTTTTGCGCCCTCTGGCGATAATCTATAAAACTAAAAGGGTTTTTTAATGCAGCCTTCCCTGCTTTAGTCTTTCGTTTGGTTGTAAAATCTAGTTGAAGGTATTGTTGGAATATTATGAAAATTATCATAATCATTGCCCTATTCTCTAACTAATACCTGAGATCTAACAAAAATAAAAAAAATAGTAGAAATTAGAATTAACCAAAAAACTACCATAAGAATTTTACAACAGACAACTGGTAACACCGAGTTGTCTGTCTGTCAGTGTCAAATTGTCAATCAATCAATTGACATTTATGACGTTTTCTTCATTTCGTTATCAACACTCGGCAATTAATTTTGAAAAAATGAAGAAAACTTATCGATAACATCAATATTATTCAAAGAAATGGCATTTCCTAAGATAGACGGATATGTGGTGACTGAAAAACTAGGCTCCGGGAGCTATTCCACAGTCTACAAAGCTTACACGAAGGTCAGTAAATTAAACAAGTATTTTTTTAATCTTCTTTGTTTCTGTGTAAACACTAACTACAGTTTGTTTTATTTATTTTATATTATCTTTTGGAGGCAAATACTAATGTAATGCGATCAAATACTACGCCTATATGTGTTTTAAAGTGATATTACATGTAAAAACGCCCTGGTAAAATAACTTTCATTTAGCTGAAAAATATTATGAATATTAGCGGTTTTCCGCGACTTTGTCCACATGTATGGCGGTTATCCTGGGCGCAGATTAAAAAGTAGTCCGTCCTCTTCCATAAGCTACCTCTTTGTATTTTTTTTATTATCATTTCAGTGATTTTTCCATGGTTAGGTAACAGACACATTACCTTCTCATGTTTAGGTAGATAATTGTCAGGTATATCATTTATGTATTATACATTATTTATATATATAATGTATAAGGTTTTTCCTTAAGAAGTTTCTCTATAGCAATCCATAGTGTGAGTCATTGTCATCCCATCATATTATCCCATTACAGATTTAGGTAACATCATTCATGTTGAAAAAGTCTTGACAACACATAGTAATTTAGGAAATGAGGCTTGCGGCTTTTAAGTATTGTAGCTATATGGTACTTGAGTTCATGTATTCAAAAATAATAGTTTTAAATGTCGGGTTTGAAATCTTTATTTCCCATAAGAATTAAATTCAGTTATTATGACAAATATTTTTTAACATATATGTAACATAATATTATCCGAGTGCTCATCTCCTTTTTAAGGAAATTTCCAAAAGGTTAGTTGACACTTCTCATGATCCAAAAGCTGGTTTTTATTTTGGACAGAGGTTAAGCATTGCCATCCAATGTGGCAATGCAGTCAGTCTCTTGGGCACATTCTCAGATGACGGCGATGTGGAGGAGTTTCTTGATGCCTTATTATATTAGTTTATTTTTGGTTTAATAGTTATAGGTTTTTCTGTTTTTTTTTTGTATGTGTAAATATTGTATATTTGTTACATATTATCATTTTATCAAGTTTATACTACATATTTAATTTCCCCTAATAATGCCCAATGGTTCCGATTCCCTTGTTTACAAACTAAATTAAAATTAGGCATTTGGCATCTCTTACTATCAGGCAGTTGAAGAAAAGGACGGCGGCAGACAATGACTAAGTTAGAGATGTCAAATTAGTTTTTCCCTTGAACTTTGCAGTGTTTTTAATCAATATGTTCAGAAATTACAACTATTTTTGTATGAACATTTTAAATCAACTTAAATTGACAGCTCTTATTAATATCTGTCTCTTTCTTGTTTTATTGGAGAGAAAGAGATGTAAATAGCTTAAAATTAATTTAGTTTGTGCACAACAGAATTGGCACCATTGCCTCTGGGCTAGCAATTAATGTGGCCAACTACTGAATAGTAGAAAAACTATCTTATTATTATTCTAGTTGGTCAAAACTAAAAGTTTTAAAATTGCCCCACCCATCCTAAATGTCTGTACAGGTTGGTGCCCGTTCCATCGTAGCCATAAAATGTGTGGACAAGTCACGAGTGAAGTACTCGGGCTCTGCTGTAGACAACTTGATCACGGAGATCAGATTGCTGAAGACGTTAACACACCCTCATATTGTTCATATGAAGAATTTTACTTGGGATGATAAGTAAGTGATGAATGATAAGTGATATTTATTTGCCGTGTGGTATTGGCTCAATTGCCGTATGGTGTCGGCAGCAAATAGCACCACCCTATTCCTCCCCTTGGGTGTCGTAGAGGGATATTGACCAGAGTATGAGCAGCAGGGTCCTTCTGAGTACCATAACACCTACTGCGATCGCCAACATGCATCGCCCAACAGTGGGCGTCTAAAGGCTGAGGAAAACCACCTTGACATTTTTTTATTTTTGTTTATTTATTTTTTTGATGATGGTCTTAATGTTATGATGATAATGATGATTTATTTGTCGGTCTGTCTGTCATACGCTCTTTCTCTCTCTACTTATTAAATTTAAAAATTTACTGTGCATGACAGGTGCCATAATTGTTTGTAATATTTTTTTATTTACCACCTGTAATGAGCCTGTAATATACTGTACAAATAAAAATAAATAAAAAAATTGAATTCTAAACTGGACCAATTTAGAATTCAATTTTTTATTTATTTATTTAACCCGTTAAACTGTGCGAGATTAATCTTAACTGGACCAATTTAGAATTCTTAACTGGACCAATTTAGAATTCAATTTTTTATTTATTTATTTAACCCGTTAAACTGGGCGAGATTAATCTTTATGACTGTGTTGTTGGATTCGTTTGGCTATAGGATGTCTCTCAACTCAGTGTGCCTTTTGGCAAAGGCCTTCTCCAGTAGTTTCCATTGCTTCCTGTCTTGAGCAGCTCTCCTCCATTTCGGACCAAGAATTCAATTTAGTAAACCACAAATTTACACTAAATCGGATCCAATCTGTTCTAACTGTGATGACACCTGCCGATTTCCTAAGTTGATTTCCTAAAAATTGTATAGTGTAATAAACCGTGTACATTATGGATTGCAATAAAGGATTGGAGATTTGAAGTTTAATTTTTTAACTGTTGGCATCCAGTTGAAATTTTCACAGATTAAATTTTTTCTAAATATGTTGGCCCACACTATGACTCGTGGGGGGCCCGTGGGTAAAGCTACACTTACCGCGGTCGCTCCGTTGATGGATGGCCATTCATTTCATACTGAGACACAGAGGGGATCAAGGCAAATAAAACTGTTGATCCCGGCGGTCATTCGTAGATCTTTGACAGTTGTTATAGGTAGTCAGAAGCTCGAATGACTGACAACCAGTCTTACCGCGTGGTCTCGTGTTACTCAGTAACTGTGTTGTGGAGGTCTGATAGGCAGTCGGTCCATGTAAAACACTGGTATTCAGCTGCATCTGGTTAGACTGGAAGCCTTATTCATTTATTCAATAAAGTACACTAACAACATAATACATTCAACATTGGTCCAATCAAAAATCCAATTTTTAGGAACTCTATTTAGGAAATCGGCCAGTGTAATCACAGTTAGAACAGATTGTATCCGATTTAGTGTAAATTGGTGGTTCACTAATTTGAATTCTATATAGGTCTGATTTAGAATTCAATTTAGTGTAGTGTGATCACTAGCTAACAACTTAGGTTCTTAAATAGATTTTCTACAAATTGAATAGTGTAATAAGCCTTTTAACATTAGCTTAAAATAGTGCACTAATGTATACACCAATTATAGGTATACATAACATTCACAAATCAACCTACATGAGTCT
Organism: Charanyca ferruginea; assembly: GCA_947361185.1. Lineage (NCBI taxonomy): Eukaryota > Metazoa > Arthropoda > Insecta > Lepidoptera > Noctuidae > Charanyca > Charanyca ferruginea. The sequence goes on from OX376081.1 coordinate 17,391,804, forward strand.
CATATCGCCAACATGCATCGGCCAAGCATGGCGATTACGGCTGAACCCCCCTTTAGGGGAGACCTATGCCCAGCAGTGGGCGTCTAAGGGTTGACATGATGATGATGATGATGACGAGTCTCATATGATTTTACCATTACAAAAAACTGTATGGACTTTAAACAAAAACGTATTATAAATAGACGCGTCAAACACGAACATTAGTGCACTTTAAAACGGCGCAAGCTTTTATAGTACCTATATATCAGTAGGCACGTATAGTTCGCGTCAAATAACTTTGCCGCTCTGAAACTAGGCTTTCGGAACGACCGCGCAGGTACTATCGCGTAAAAAAGATTTCGCTTACGAAAAAATATTTTAAGTGTATACGTAAGTTTAAATATATTATCTAAAATTAAAATAGGCACCCTTGTTTCATTTTGATGTACCTAAAAAAAGAAGAACGAAGAAAAAAATATTTTTCTGCATATAATTCACCACCATTATGTATTACTTTTCTCGCCTGACGGCGTAAAACTGTGCTGCGTTTCGGCATTTCTTTCACAAAACTTAAAGTATAACGCCAACAGTAACAATAACAAGGGAAACGCAACTATAACAAATAACAATAAACATCAAACTAAAAACGCGTAACACTTTTGGCATCGACAGTCTACCGTAATGTGCGAGCGGGACACATGTAAGCATCGGACGTATACGGGCGACTGAGACGGAAACACAACGCTGTTGTCCAACCCATGCTTCGCTAACCGCGCATGCGCGCTGCTGTTTTATTCCTAGATTAACTACTGCGCGGTGATTTGTTGCCTACTTCAGAGCGGCAAAGTTATTTGACGCGAACTGTACAATTATATAGCGCGAAGAAAAGGACAGAAGCATACAGCGTATTCCTGTTCGAAAAAGATAAACATACATATTTTTTTTTTACGTCAGTTTTGTGTGAATTACGAGCGATATTGACGTATAGCCGCGACACTGGGTGGTACGTGACTAAAGTACTAATTACACTATACAATTTGTAGGATATCAATTTAGGAAATCGGTAGGTGTAATCGCAGTTAGAACAGATTGGATCCGATTTAGTGCAAAATGGGAGGTTTACTAAAAGGCTTATTACACTATACAATTTGTAGGAAATCGGCAGGTGTAATCGCAGTTAGAACAGATTGGATCCGATTTAGTGCAAAATGGGAGGTTTACTAAAAGGCTTATTACACTATACAATTTGTAGGAAATCGGCAGGTGTAATCGCAGTTAGAACAGATTGGATCCGATTTAGTGCAAAATGGGAGGTTTACTAAAAGGCTTATTACACTATACAATTTGTAGGAAATCGGCAGGTGTAATCGCAGTTAGAACAGATTGGATCCGATTTAGTGTAAATTGGAGGTCCCAACCGCTCTACTTCCTAAATTGTCTACGATTTAGGACAGTGTAATCACGGCGCTACGATTTAGAACGACTAGTCGGCGTCCGTGCTTTGAGCTTTGAGCGAAGTGGACGAGTAAACTGGGATGACTGACTTATTTTGGACGAAGGCGTTGAAAGCATTATTTTCTTTCTACCACATAACACAAAACTTAATATAATTTGTCATGATTTGTGTTAGGTGTTAGAAAGTCGAGATATAGGCCCAAATGTCATCACGCCACCCGCCAGATCTCGGGTGAAACGGGTGTGAAAGTTGGGGCCATTACCTAACTAATGGAATAAAAATTGACAGCGGCTAAGTTTATTCTGAGGAAATTAAATAGATTTCTTTAAACATAGATTTATTTATTTATCTATTTGTTTCTTAACATAGATATTAAGACATAATTAAGATATGAAAACCAATTACACAAATACAATAATTATTATCTATAGTTCGTGAATCTCTTGGGCTGTGTAGAAGGGTTTAAAAAAATGCAGCAGGTAGACGAGTCATACAGTATGGTGACGAGTAGAGTCTACTCAGTAGACCAGAGTAGGTAGACGAATAGATTGGGCTAGAGCAAGCCCAATCTTCTGTTGTTTTGGTAAATACGTCGCCATCGATCGAAAATTCGAAACGTGCTACCCAGTACGATCCCTCTTCACGAATGCGTCGTCTGTTCGATTTAGAATCCAATTTAGTGTAGTGTGATCACTAGCTAACAACTTAGGTTCCTAAATTGTTTTCCTACAAATTGTATAGTGTAATAAGTACTTTAATTGAATTCTAAATTGGTCCTGTTTAGAATTCAATTTAGTGTAGTGTGAGAGTGAGACTAACAACTTAGGTTCCTAAATTGTTTTCCTACAAATTGTATAGTGTAATAAGCACTTAAGTAAAACCCCGGCAATTGCCTTGCTTTAATATAAATAAATAAATAAATATTGTCATTATTGAGCGCGGGTAACGCATCTAAGTATTTAATATATCATTGACCTCCTCTAAGTGTGTTTCTGTGTTTCTTATCAGTGCAGATGGCTAGAAAACACCAACCAAATATGGTTTTAAAAGAGACTTATTGATATGTAAAAGTGTTATTTTTAACCTATTTACAGGTTTTTCAATGAAAATGGTATATTTTCAGGAATATCTACATTATAATGGAGTTCTGCTGTGGCGGCGACTTGTCAAAATACATACACAGATACGGCCGAGTGCCGGAGAAACAGGTAACTATTCTACATACAGGCATCTAGCATTCTAAACTATAGGCATCTGGATATAATCTGTACTAATATTATCTTTCTCTCTGGTCGGTCCCTCATGTCTGAGGGTCGTGGTCAGCATTAGAATAGGGTATTTTACTCTAAAGGAGAAAATTTCTATAAATATGTTATTGAGACAGTTTAGGCATAAAGCAGTCGGAAAATGTAAGTTTTAGTTCATAAAATAACAAAATATTTTTTTTAATTCAATTCAAAGTTCTCAGTATTTTTAATCTGTTATAAAACACCATGAAATAGTAGCGGCTTTGTTATTACGCCATACGGCTGTGTAAACAAAAAATTGTCAACTGTCAGTCAACCGATTGGCGTAAGTATATTTATAGGCTTTGTACTTTAATTATTACACCTATTACAAAATATGCTTTTAATTATTTTTGTATTATATACAATTATCATATTTAATATGTGCGCATTTAATACAAAACGAATTGACGTCATTTCCGCAGAGCATTATGGCGTCCACTACGAGGCGTTTACAACAAAGAACGCGCGAAATTTTTAAATTTAAAATTTAGATGCATTTTTATGGTACTTAGCTATTGAATAAAAATTTTATGTTTTTTTTTGGTGGCATATTAGCACTACAGTATTTAATTGAGACACTTTTCAAAAATGGGTGTAATACCCTATTGCATCTGGAGCGGATGATCTGCCTCCACCGGTTTCTGTCCAGGGCGTCTCTTACAACCGTGTAGAATTTAGATGACGAGTCTTTAATTTGGTCGGTCCATCTTGTAGGTGAACGACCGCGCGATCTTTTGCCTTCGGTATTCCCAACCACAATTAGTTTTTTCAATCTTTCGCCGCCTCTGCGCACTGTGTGGCCGAAGTACGAGAGAATACGTGGTTGGCATAAGGTGGACAAGCGAGTTTTTATACGGAGCTGGGTCTAGATCGATGCATTGGTACGTCCAAGGTATTCTCAGCATTCGAACGCATCAAGTCTTTGTCTTTCTCGGGCCAAGATTGTCCACGAATAGGTATTATAAAGAGGTATTTGTTTGTTAGTTTGTATGTAGGGGGTAATCTCCAACTCATCCAATTTCAAAAATTCTTTCACCAATCAGAAGCCACTTTATCGGTGAGTGCTATAGGCTATATTGCATTATCAAAATAATTAGGGATCCTTGAGAAAATTCACGCGGGCGAAGTCGCAGGCAGGGTGCTAGTATTATACAGGTGTAATTGAATTCATTAGTAAATTTTTAAGAAGTGACTCAGACCACGAACCTGAACAACTTTCATTACGGAGCCAACTCAAACAGCGTGAAAAAAAAAACAGCTGTTCCATACATTTTGGCCGAGTACTATTGCACTTCTGTATAGAACAGCTGTTTTTTTTTTCGCGCTGTTTGAGTTGGCTCCATAATGAAAGTTGTTCAGGTTCGCGGTCTGAGTCACTCCTTAAAAGGTCAATGCCAGAAACTCTATAGAACTTTGCCCCACTCAATAAAAGTCATGTGCAATATGTAGCATCTTTCTGTTTATTTATTGCTGATAACTAAACATTAGTCTTAGTGACTGTAGAACTTGCTTCCGTTTAAATCTAAAAACAATAATGACATTGATTATAGGTTTAATTGTATTTTAGGTAAAATGAGTTTGTATTTTGTGGGTAGGTATTTCGTAATCCGCAAGTTCTAGAGAAAAACAATTTAGTATAGAAAGGTTCTATATTCATTACAATTATTTTCATTAATTTACTTTTCTGTACATGGGTGGGGCAGGATCTGGCACTGTCATTTACTAATGAATTTAATTTCATTTTAACTATAGTTTTCATGTCCAGTTTTCAGTTTAATTAGTTTGTCATGTTAACCAGTTTTCAATAAAATAGAAATGTAATTTCAGGTCCGATATTTTCTCCAACAGTTGGCTTCAGCATTAAAGTTTCTTAGAGAAAAAGGTAAGTAAGTCACAGCGTAATGGAGAGCAATTATTATGCTCTAGCAGGTTTCATTAATTAATTGATATTATCTAATTGCATAATTATGTAAATTTTCTGGAACTTCTGCTTTAACCCCCCTTATTAGTTCTACTCCAGCTGTATATGACCGCGAACCTTCAATCTTGAAAGATGAGATAAGAGCCGCTATAAATCATCTTAAATGTGGTAAAGCAGTGGGAGCCGATGAGATACCCATAGAGATCATTAAAGCTATGGGAGATTTCGGTGTCGATATAATGCACTGCATATGCTCCAAGATCTGGGATACTGGAGAATGGCCGTCAGAATGGGCGAGATCACTGTTTATACCTCTCCACAAAAAAGGATCCACTAAAAAATGTACGAACTATCGACTTATTTCCCTAATATCACACAGCAGCAAAATTTTACTGCACATACGTAACACCAGGCTTCAAGCTTACTTAAATAGGGAGATAGGTCCGGAACAGGCGGGCTTTGTCAGGGGTCGCGGCACTCGTGAGCAAATACTCATTCTCAGACAAATTATTGAGAAAGCCAGAGAGTTCAATAGTACGCTGTATATCTGTTTCATTGACTTTAGTAAGGCTTTCGACTCTATTATCTGGTCCAAATTGTGGGAAATACTGCTGGAGATGGGCGTGCCTCACCATCTGGTTCAACTTATCAGAAAGCTTTATGAAGGTGGATCGGCAGGTGTGCGCTTGGACGGTGTTGAGTCAGAACCCTTCAAAACACAAGCGGGTGTCAGACAAGGATGTATTCTGTCACCCTTACTATTTAACATATACACCGAATACATTATGCGTATTGTATTGGATGATTGGGATAAAGGTGTGTCGGTCGGAGGTAGGATGATCTCCAATCTGAGGTATGCTGACGATACAACTCTCCTGGCGTCATCCAAAGAGGATATTGGTAATTTGTTGCGGATACTCGAAACCACTAGCCTAAAGTTTGGACTTGCCCTGAACCGCGAAAAAACTAAAATGATGATAGTGGATAGAGCTCACGAAAACAACCCAGATATCACACCAGTTGCTAACTGCGAAGTCGTCAACAGCTACATCTATCTGGGCTCTACTATCACCAATAGCGGGGGCTGTGAGGCTGAAATTAGAAAACGTTGCGCCATAACACGATCGGCTGCACAAAAGTTGGACAAGATCTGGAGAGACCGCCGAATTACAAAAAATACCAAAATGCGCATTATGAATACCTTGGTTTTCCCGATCTTCTTATATGGAGCGGAAACATGGACATTGAGAATGCTTGACCGGCGCAAGATAGATGCCCTGGAAATGTGGTGTTGGAGACGCATGCTCAGAATAAGCTGGACCGCTCATCGGACTAACGTGTCAATATTAAATGAACTCAACATCAAACAAAGACTGTCGTCGCTTGTGCAATTACGAATCCTCAGATTCTTTGGACACGTTACCCGCAACAACGACTCCCTAGAGCGTCTGGTGATCCAGGGAAGGGTAGAGGGCACGAGACCACGTGGTCGATCGCCTACCCGATGGACAGACTCCATCAAATCTGCCACCAAGCTCCCTGTGACAGAGTGTGCTCGACATGCAGCCAACAGAGACCGGTGGAGAAGGATCGCGAAGGCTGCGACCGCAGTTGTGGGTGACGTCCCATGACCACGACCACTCTGTCAAGAGTGAACGACTGAGAAGAAGAAGAATTATGTAAATATAATCATTGCCGCGCGGAATTATACCTTGAACAGTTTTCAAACCTATTTTATGGGGTTATTCTGACAAAACGAACCAAACTACGTCAAAATTTCTCCAGTTTTTCAAAGTAATTGTAATGATTTTGACGCTTTTTAATTTGTTAACTGTTCCAAGCATAAGTTTGATATATACAGTCACCAAAAGAGATAACTAACCAGGTCGTCGGTTATATTAAAGTTTGCTTGGAAACCGATGGATGTTTTGAATAAAATAAATAGATACATACCTACATAATAAGTAAGTGCGTTAAGTGCGTCACTTCCGTGAGAATAATAGTAGATTGTTATACAAGGAGCTAAAATTACCCATTATATACGAGGTAGTTTTACTCCCGAGCTTTAGCGAGGGAGTAAATAGAAACCGAGTTTTAATGGGTTTTAGCGCCGTGTGTTACACTATACTTTTCACTACGATTGTGAGAAAATAAAACAATCCAATACAATATGAAATATGTAGTTTATTTTATTAAAAATTAAATGTACAATTTGTACCTTCTGTAGCCGCAACACATTGCATGCATTCTACCAGAGATCGCCGATTTTAGTTCCATTTTCAAAATTAAAATGAGGTTCTTTTTTTATGAAACAGTAATAAGTCGAGTCTTTATTCATGATTATTCTACTTATTACTAAAGACTTTTTCGTTTTTGTAGGCTCATTGTCATATTTGACACACAAAAATTAAAAAAAAAACTTTTTCCCCTAGAGGATCAAATGCTATTTTATCCCCGCTCTGGTATGTTACAATGACGGCCTTTTTGAGCAAGAGAAGTGAAAATGTCTTTTTTTTCTTTTTCTTTCTTTCTTTCTAATAAACATTTTATTCATTCAAATTAATTTAATTTAAAACATCCGTCGGTTTCTAAGTAAACTTCAACTACATTCGATGACCTGGTTAGTTATCTCTTTTGTTGACTGTACATACCAAATTTATTAAGTAGGTACCTAATAAAAAAATATTTATTCCAGAAAATTTTATTTAGTTTTATTTGTGAAAATAAGCAGTTATACATTACAATATTATACTAAGTTATAAATATACAATAGTTAAAAATGTATAACCTACGATCTTCCACAACATATTTAAAGTAATATTTATCAGTGCGCTATTCTAAGTTAATATTAGTAAACTTAAACATAGACAGGCATGCAAACAACAGAGATAGAGTGAGTAAATATTAAACTAACCACTATATTTTTTTTTAATTCTCTTATTAAAAACTAAAAGTTAAATAAAAATATAACATAAGTATTAATTACACATTAAAACATAACACTTACATTAAACTTATGCTTGGAAAAGTTTTCAAATTGATGGATAGTAATGTAACTTATTTGGTATATTGAAAAAGTATTGAGAGATTGTGGGTTGGTTCGTTTTCGCTGAACTAAGCCCATTTATGATGTATCTTAGTTCATCTATACATATAATAAAACAGTAAAAAAACTGTGTCTGTACATTGAATATATTAAAAAAATAATAATTGAGGGGGGTTTAGAAACAGTAATAGAGCACGAATCCAAAAAAAAAAAGTCTGTCTGTTTGTTTGTACACGCTAATCTTCGGAACTGCTGGACGGATTTGAATGTTTTTTTTTGTTTTTGTATAGGTATTAAGTCTGGGCAACATATAGGCTATAATTTATCTTGGAAACTTGAACACCTGATGCAGAACCGCAACAGACCAGCTAAACTATAAGAGATACAAAAATGGTACCGTAGCAAAAATTGTTCCACGTGATGAGCATTTTCTGCTGAGAGAATAAATTTGAAGATCTGGAACACCTGATGTGGAACTCCAAGAGCCCAGCTACACCATAACACATACATTAATAACGTCTTAGCAAAAGTTGTTCGGTCATTTTTAGTTTCAACAGTCTACCCAAGAGAGAGAGAGAGAGAGATTTGAGTGTTTAATTTCCTTTTCCATTTATCTTCGTGACACGGTGGCCTACCCGGTAACGCAGGGGAACAGTCACTTAGACGTTTCAGATCTTCGATTTTGCCGACCCCGTTGTCGCTGGCATAAGCAACAGGATCCGCGTACGAAGTCGCGGGCAGAAGCTAGTTATCAATAAATAAAACTACTCGTGCATATTAATGTACTCATAGTTATTAATTTGTCGTCTTTGAAAAGTAATAACGGTTTAACTGTTTCTTGTTGTACAGGTGTCGTACATATGGATCTCAAACCACATAATTTATTATTGCATAAAGGATCGGATGGCAAATATATGTTGAAAGTCGCTGATTTTGGGTGAGTGTCTTTGTCAATTAAAAGTCGAAAGTACTAAAAGACCCCCTAAAGACCCTCCCATATCTACACATCAGACACTCAAACACCCCTACATCTCCACGTATACACACATGCATCCACAAAGTACTGTTCTTACTAACAATAAGTTATTGACGACATAGTGACGACACGATTGGCGCAGTGGCTGAGCGATCGACTGCTGCGCAGCGTGTTGCGGGTTCGATTCCCGCCCAGGGTAAACATTGGTGTGATGAGCACTTGTGTTTGCTTTGTGTCTGGGTGTTGTTTATCTATATATGTATCTATTTACAAAAAAAAAAATGTATTTGTGTATGTATATCAGCTGTCTGACACCCATAGTACAGGGTCTCCCTAGTTTGGGGTCAGATGGCCGTGTGTGAAATGTCCCCACATATTATTATTATTATTTGCAGGCAAGTTTTTTCACTCGAGTCGCAATAAACTCTTTTAATTAAAAAAATATACAGAGTGGGCAAAAAATCGTGGATCAAACGAAACAGGGCGATAGTTGGGGTTATTTGCAGTAAAAACTGGTAGTATTTTTTTTTCTACTGTACTTGCCTTTTGTTTAATAATCTGAGATGTTTGGTTCCAGCTTCGCTCAACACATGTCCACTGAGGCAGCTCGTCAGGTGCGGGGCTCTCCCCTGTACATGGCGCCCGAGATGCTCTGCGGAGAGTACGACGCCAGGGTGGACCTGTGGAGCGTGGGTGAGTAGCGTCATGTTCCTGAACGAAACCTGTCACTAGAGATTCGTCAGCTCTTAACTGATATGGATTTTCCCTTGCTTCTTTTTTATGTTTTGTATTGCTAGATTACCATCATACCGTATCTTACCCTACCCTACCTACCTAAGCACTTACTCACTTACCTACCTACCCTACCCTACCCTACCCTACTCTACCCTACCTACCTACCCACCTACCTACCTACCTAAGTACTTACCCACTTACCTACCTACCCTACCCTACCCTACTCTACCCTACCTACCTACCCACCTACCTACCTACCTAAGTACTTACCCACTTACCTACCTACCCTACCCTACCCTACCCTACTCTACCCTACCTACCTACCCACCTACCTACCTACCTAAGTACTTACCCACTTACCTACCTACCCTACCCTACCCTACTCTACCCTACCTACCTACCCACCCACCTAAGTACTTACCCACTTACCTACCTACCCTACCCTACCCTACTCTACTTCACCTATCTATCTACCTACACCTAACTTCCCACCTAGGTACCCACCTACCTACCTACCATACTTACCTACCTAAGTAGGGTAGGTACGTAGGTAGGTGGATAAGTACTTAAGTAGGTAAGTAGGTGGGTACCCCAAATCGACTGCAGGGCCACCTACCGAGTCCATTTGTAAATCTAAACCATTCTCAAATCCACTGTAACACACACAAATTTCATTAAAATTGGTCCAGCTGTTTAGGAGGAGTTCACGTTCATACACACGCACAGAAGATTTTTATATATAGTCTATTGTCGTCGGCAGGTGTGATAATGTACGAGTGCCTGTTTGGCCGCGCCCCCTACTCCTCCAGCACCTTCAAGGAGCTCATAGACAAGATACAGCGACAAGCGCCCATCGAGGTGAGACCACTTTACTGCTCAACAATACGTGTACAGCAATTTAGATAAAATTTATATGGGAGCACCCCTGAGGCTTACCCTATCCATAAGAAAAAGAATTGTCAAAATCGATTCACATTTGCCGGAGAAATCGCGTCACAAATATACAAAAACAAAAAAAAACAACTTACACATGGAATTGAGAACCTCCTTCGTTTTGAAGTCTTTTTTGTTGTAATAATACTGGTCGTTATCAGCACGAGTGTAGCTCAAGTATTTGTTTATTTGAGAAAAGTAATGCGTGTTTTCGTAGTAATTTGTTGAAGTGATATTTGTGCGATTTTCTTTTGGGGACGAAACAAAATAGTTCTTCGTGTACTCTTCTGAGATGGCGAACCCAAATGGAGACACAAATGAGCGAGGTATGCGTAGTTCCTCAATTCCAACATTTTTTTTTTACTATCAAATAGGCTTGCGTTTGACCGCAATTCACCTGATCTTAAGTGATAATGCGGCCTAAGTTGGAGCACGCTTGCCTAGGATGAACCGGTTCACTCGTGCCTTGAAGATACCCAGATTATACTTATCAGGGAAAAGAGAGGCGGGCAGAGAATTCCACAGTCTGGCAGTTGTAAAAAAAAAGTTATGGGGAAAAAATATAATAATAATAATAAATAATAAATCGTTTATTTAATACGACGTCACTTTTTTTTACAATATTTATCAATATATAATAGATCGTGATTGCATATTTGCCTGAACTAGGTTAAACCTGTGCTTCAATAATGTTCACAGTACTGTGGAGATCTGATGTGTTTCTGAGATAATAGCCATTAGATATTATACTCTATGACGGAACACTCAGCAAACTTCTAGAATAAGTTTGAATAGTAGTCTTGTATCAGCTAGTTTGCCAATTGAACCTCCTCATGGTTCATTTCATAGGGTCAGTTTCCAGCGGCCGCCGTCAGATGAAGAGCAGCGTGTTGTCGCCTCACCGAGACGTAGAAGTCCTGCGCCATCACCATCGTCTTCGGCGGGTGCCCCACAGCATGCCGTTGGGGATCACTATTATACTCCCCGATATAACCTTAGGCCCAGAACTTTATATACATCCAACAGAGACCGACGGCTCGACTAAGAGCGAAGGTCGTGTAAATCTTACCTCTCGTTAATCTTATTAATATATCTTCTACAAGTTATTCGTACCTTTCATTTAACGTAGCTTAGTTCTACAGTAATTCGTACATAGGTACAAGTGTAGCCGAAGCGTTACAGTACCACACCCTTCCCCCCAGGTGCCAGCCAACTCTTCTATCTCCGCCGGCTGTCGCGAGCTACTGCTGCGACTGCTGCAACACGACCCCAACAAACGGATCAGCTACGACGACTTCTTCAACAACGAATACCTCGACCTGCAGCACATGCCTTCCAAAGAGAATTATGAGAAGGTAGGTTTTAGAGAACTGTTGTGTTAAAACGAACTAACCCACAATTGAGATAAAATGAACCAACCCACAATTGAGCAAAATTGGTCCAACCCACAACATAGACAAATAGGACCAACCCACAAATAAGACAAATGTTACCAACTCACAATTGAGCAAAAACGACCCAACCCGCAACAGATATAAATCGGGCCAACCCACAATTGGGCCAAATGGAACCAACTCACAATTGAACAAAAACGAACCAACCCACAGATGAGTTTGATACTGCCGAAACATGCCAATCCTCAATTGAGCATAATTCTACATAAACGAGCCAACCCAAAATATCTCAATAATATTAAATAACCACAAGATACATTATTATACAGCAATAACAGTTCAATATACGCACGACCTAAACTTGTTTACAAAAATAATATCGGCGAAAAGGGAAAGTTACATGAATGTTCTTCCCAAAATGAAGGGAAGACCATGTTACTTTCGGATCCGAATTCTTTACGGCTTTCGGTTTTTTCCCAAAATTACGGGAAGATGATGTAACTTTCTGCTCCGGATTCGGTTCGGCATTCAGTTCTTCCCATAATGAAGAGAAGAACTAGTAACTGTCGAATCCGGATTCGGGTCGACTTTCGGTTCTTCCCATAATGAAGGGTTTTGTTTGCTTTTTGTTCGGTTTGTTAAGAGTCCTTTAAGAAAAAACGTAAATATATCTCCGATATTCCAAACTTTTGACGTCCAAAAGAGTCATGGCGAGTTTCAAACATTCATTTGTATAAAAAAAAAAGTAATTTAGAGGGTTTAAAATATTTTCCATTGTGAAGAATATATTACCAGGAGCAGATTGACATACTTAGCATATTTTTAAACCCCCGCATAATTAAAATATTACGAAACGAAAATAACTTCTTCGTTTCATCTGGTCGCCCATTTTGTGTTTATAAAAAATAGAAAGTGATAAGCTATGTTTATGGATCAATAAAATTGGCAGACAAGTGATGTGACAAGTGTGTGGAAAAAAATAATCATTATTTGTGATATTATTTCCCATAAAACGATGCAATTTATTACAAATTGCAACTTATTATAAATTGCATCGTTTTACAGCCGCCGTTTCGCAGTTCTTACATTGGTAAGAACTGCGAAACGGCGCCTGTCAGTGTCACTGTTACTGTCAGTCGCCGTTTCGTTCTGAAATAATGAGAGATGATAATTAACTGATGACTATTAACTTTTTTTCCGGGGTTTTAAAAATGTTGTAACTGCCTGAAGATACTCTTTAGGTACCCAAGAATATAAGCATTAGAATTTCAACTTCTCTAAACATCTTAATTTTTTTTTGTACAAATCCTGCCATGAGTCTTTCAGTAAAAAAAAAACCCGCGCGCGGTGGTGTATGAACTGTCTTTAGGGTAACATTTTACATCCGACATTTTCTCGTCTTTACAGGCAGTGACACTAATAAAGAAAGCCATAGAATTAGACTCAGCGGGTCAGCTGGAGGAAGCCTTCACCTCGTACCGCGACAGTCTGCTGTACCTCGTGCCGTGTGTGGGCTGCGAGACCGACTCGCTGAGGCGGGCTGCACTCGCCGCCAAGTTAAGCAGGTGAGGAATGGATGGGTGACCGACTAGCCGCTTAGTCAGGGGAACCACTACCCTGGTTGGCCGGTGAAGAACTACCATTTCCAAATTTGAAAAAGATGATGTTTCCTACCCCTGTTTTCAACCTCTGTTTTTTTATATATATTTTTTTATGTTTGTCCACGCAGAACTGTTTTCAATGTAGTCCAATTACAATGATTCTTTTTTAATTGATAGTGTATACCTCAACATGAAAAGTTTCCACCCCTAAGGGTAGAAAATTAAGGGATGACTGATTTTTTTTGGTGTAGCCGTTTCGTAATTAATTTGTATGATAACAAGTAGGCACTAAAAAGCGAAAAAAAAAAAACATTTTTTCAAAAAAGACAACCGCCTTTTTACCCGACTGCGCCAGAAGGAGGGTTATGTTTTTCGGGTGTATGTATGTATGTATGTATGTATGTATGTATGTATGTATGTATGTATGTATGTGAATTTCTTTGGCACGCTCTGTAGCTGAAACGGCTTAATGGATTTTGACTTGAGAGGTGTCGTTTCATTCGTCTTAATTGTGTGAGTGACACTGGGTACATCAAAATTAGAAAAAATACACTGGCCGATTTTTGGCGACATATTAGTGTTTAAAATAAAAATATTTTTCCTCAAAACCTATCGAGTGGGGTATCAAAATAAAGGGTTTTATAAATAGCTTACAAATATATAAATAACTTATATGTTTAAATGTAATTTGGAATGAGAAATGCTAAAAAACAACAAACAAATTAAGGTTCGTTCCCTTTAAGTTGAGTTCCTTTACGTTGAGTCTGAGAGTTTATAGCTTGAAAGGTGTCGTTTCAATCGTCTTAATTGTGTGAGTGACACTGGGTACATCAAAATTATTAAAATTAAACTGGCCGATTTTTGGCGACATATTAGTGTTTTAAAAAAAAATAATCTTTAAACGTATCGAGTAGGGTAGGTTTTATAAATACCTTACTAATATATATGTCGCAGGCAATTTGTATGATTCCGCCGTTTACATACGGCGTCGTCATTTAATAAACGCTCGCAGTTATGTATAATGCCGAAGGCAAAATCTATATTGCCGTGTCAATATATAAAATGCCGAAACATTTCATTGACAATTTAAACGCCGTATACATAATGCCGCGGCAAATTGAAGAATTTAGTTCTGATTGGTTATCCGGCACCTCAAAAACGCTAGGGTGTCAATCGAATCTGGTTCTCGGAGAACACCTGCAGAATACTATTGATTTTGATTGATTTAACATGCAGCAGGCATGGTTTCTGTCACGGCTACGGCGTTGCGGGGCTCCGGCGGTACCACGCGAGCTTATCGTCGCAGATGGTATTCACGCTCACCACCGCTGCTTCGGCTTACTGGCCGGCTTCGCCGGCCAGCCTCAGCCGCGGCGGCGGGCGTTAAAACCACCTGCTCCTCAACTCGCTGGCCGCCTCGCCCCTCCGCGCCTACGCGAATTTAAATTACACTCTAGGGGTAGGGCAGACAAGACTACGTGGAGTCGGTTTCACAGCAATTCGTTTCTGTCATTAACTTTTGTAACTACGAACTACTTCTCTTCGAACTACATATATATGTTAGACTTTAGCACATAATTTTATTAAATTAATCTTGCTTGAAATCTTCATTAGTTACCTGATTATCGAAATAAAGTTGATTTGTCCAATCTGTGTTTTATCGTGGTCACCCTAAAACTACAACCAACGTCGAATTATTACAATTGAACGAGTTATCAATTTGCCTTCGGCATTATACATAACTGCGAGCGTTTATAAACTGACAACGCCGTATGTAAACGGCGGAATTATACGATTTGACTGCGACATATATACAACTATTTGTTTAAATGTAATTTGGAATCAGAAATGCTAAAAAACAACAAATAATTAAGGTTGATTCCCTTTAAGTTGAGTTCCTTTACGTCGAGTCTGAGAGTCTATTGCTCTTGCAAAATATTGCTATTTTACGCTATCTAATTCCGTTACGTCGAGTTTATATAATAAGTACAGTCAGGATATAAATTAAAAACCAGTATCATTAAAAAATTGTTTCATGATTTGTTTTTTAACGTTTCTCTGCACTATAATTTACTTACTATGATGATATCAGTAGGAGAAAAAGAAGAAAGGTTTTCGAGAATATGGCAGTTTAGCGATTTCTTGCAGCTTTGAAGAGGTTCCGAGAGGTTCAGAAGTATTATCTTCACTAGAAGGAAGAGGTTGGTTTTTCATATTCTTTGATATGATGATATTATCTTTGGATGATATTATCCATATCAAAGGTGTTAAAACCCTACTTGGTGTTGTCTATTAATGTCCGCCCGCCATTGACTACTTTCGCAACTTTAAGAATCAGTAGGGTCAGTGTATGCACATTGCGTCTTCATGGGCGATTTCAACACAGACCTTGGGCAGCCAACCTGTCGTTCCCGATAACTCTTACATATCATCGAGTCTGTTAGTCTCTTATGTTCTTCCTCTGCAACCTACTCGTTTTAATATCTTAGGGTATGACACGTGGCTCGACTTAATCCTAACGACCTGTCCCTCTCTTGTGTTGGAAATAGGTACCTACTCAGGGGAGGCACCGTAAAGTGAAGAAGAAGAGGCAATGTTTTTTAAAGGAAAATCACTACGACGATAATTAAATAGCAACACAACCTCCTTCTTTCCAATTCTATCGCGACGGATAAAAACGAAACCGGGAAGTGGGGTAGATGGTAGAAAGAAGATTGAGGTTTATACCAACTCTTACAAATCAGAACGGGCGTGAACGTTGGCATTAGAAAAGGTGTCTTACATTGTTATGGCAGACATTAAACAAATGGTATTTCTATTGACTGAAGCACCAACGCACAAAGTCACCAAGGATGTCGGTTATTGAACTAAAACTTGCATCAGCGGTAGAATTAAAGGATGCATTGGAAGCAAAAATGCGACTAATGTATAATTAAACCTCTTGGTGCTACACCAATGTCTGTGCACCACCCACCAACAACACTAGTAGGACAATACATAACAACATGGAGGAGAAAAAATATAAATAAATAATAAAAAGTTCAGTCGGTTTAAGGTTTAGGTTAGTTCAAGGTTTGGGGCCGAGGGGCCCGCTAAGCTTGGGGACCTGGTGCACTGCACCGCCTAGCCCTCCGATAGCTAGTGCACGGAAAAGCGGGTACAGAAACTCGACGTTAAGGGAGTAAGAACGGGACAGAAGTTGTAGACTCGACGTAGGGATAATAGAAGCGAGGCAAGCTTCTCGGCTCAACGTAAAGAGACTCGACGTAAAGTTTTCTAAATTCTAAATTGAATCACTGCGAAAACTAAAAATATTAAAATAAAAAAATTATTTAAAAAAACAAAAAACCCGACTGCGTGAAAAATTGTTAAACTCAAAAGATAGAAATAAGTGAAAACTTAAATATTTTTTTGGTTTTGAATCATCGTGGTTGACAGTGTTCACAAAGGCAGTCGGAGGCATCAAGTTAAAGTTTAGACACTTTCAACGGATTTGAAACATATTGTACATTTTTGATGCCTCCGACTGCCTTTGTGAACACTGTCAACCACGATGATTCAAAACCAAAAAAATATTTAAGTTTTCACTTATTTCTATCTTTTGAGTTTAACAATTTTTCACGCAGTCGGGTTTTTTGTTTTTTTAAATAATTTTTTTTAAATATTACCTTTTGTAATGCACCTGCCATGTTATCTCTTCACCACCCTTGGTTGACTGGTAGAGAATGCCTAAGGCATTAAGTCCGCCTTTTTTCGTTTGTGCATGACGTATAAATAAATAAATAAAAGTAAAATTATAACTTTAAAGTCGGTGGCAATACAAAACAACAAACAAAACCAAAGCCACCGCGAATTTACGAATTTAAAGTTATTTTTTTTGTTTTTGAAGGTGGTTGTCGTTTTTGTAGAAACGGCTTTAGTCACATGCGTTTCGTCTCTTCTCTTCACATGCCCGCCGTTTTCGTTTGTCTACCAAGACAAACGATTCCCTTTCAACTTTTCTGTCACTGGCGCCACTTTCAAACTTCCCCTAATATATTCATTTCTCACCTTTTCCATTCTGTGGGCTAATTCACGTAACTAAAGAAGTGCTGTTGCGGTGCAGTTGCAGTTAATTTTCGATCAAAACAACGCTTTTCGTATTCTGTACCGCTGTCAGACACGCTCGCGTCAAGTTCTCGTCACGCGCGCAATAACGGCATTCTACTGTTGCGCGTCTTTGGTGCGTGCTTCGGAACGCAACAGGATCGGTATTCTACTATTCGTTTGAAGTCTCAAAATTACAGTTAAAAAGCACTATAATCTGTACTGAGGTATTATTTTAATATTGTAATAACGTCATATTCATTGAAATGTAATCGATTATATTCATTATTTAGTAAGTAATATTTTTTCTCATGTGGTGTGTGGAGTTTGGTTGTCGTACAGTTGACGTGCAGTTCACGCGCAGCTTACGCGCAGTTCAAAGATTACAAGAATACCGTTTATCACTCAAACTTGAACTTAACTGCAACTGCACTACAACTTCATCGGCGCGTCATAAAATTACGTGAATTAGCCCTCTGGTCACTTCACACATCCATCTCAACATTCTCATCACCGCTACATGCAATCTTACGACAATATTCTTTGAAAGTAAAAAATTAAAAACTCTTCTATCCTCAGATATATGGAACGTGCTGAAGAATTAAAGCTATACTTAAAAACGGGTAGCTTATCGCGAGATCAGACCAGTATTCCTGCGGCGTCCTGCTACATCAACTCAGCTGCGAATACTTGTAACTATAATAATAGTAAGTATCTATTTATCTTAGGACATAATGGGATCATAAAACACTGGAATTACTCCAAGATCCTAAATGAGAGGAAATACTGGAACCACTAGGATCCCGAAATAACGATAATAATAATAATCACATTCATTGTGCGTACTGCTAAGGAGTGGAATTCCCTGCCTGAGTCTGTGTTTCCTGATAGCTACAACCTGGGAGTCTTTAAGGCAAGAGTGAATAGGTTACTTCTAGGCAAGCGTGCTCCATCTTAGACCGCATCATCGCTTCCCATCAGGTGAGATAGTGGTCAAACGTATGCCTATCAAATGATAAAAAAATAAATAAATAACGGGACATCTTGCAGATCCAGAAACTTGGTATAACGAAATAACGGAATGACAGGATTCCGAAATACTGGGGTCCCAGAAAACAAAATAGGGTCCTTAAATAGCGGGAAATCATGCAGACCCAGGATTCTGGTATCCCAAAATTTTGGAATACTAAGTTTTTTGAAATACCAGGATGACTGCATCGCTACGTACTGGTGACCCAGGAATCAAAAGAAATCACGAGATATGTGAAGACTTAGGACTCTGGTATCCCGAAGTGTCCTCGAAATACCGGGACCTCCAGAAACCAGCATTACTGGGGTCCCAGGAACCAAAAGTACCAGGATCCTTAAGTAACGGGAAATTATGCAACAGACCCAGAATTCTAATATCCCTAAAAAACAGAATACTTAGGTTTGAAAATGAAACCGGGATGACAACCAAAAATATCACGACCCTAAATAATTTGGATATCCAAATACGGTGCTCTTGTCCTTTGACTGAATTCTTGACAATTCAAAAGTGCCTGTAATTAATGGTTTTGAGTGTGTGAGGACATACTTACCCTCTAACCTCTAGTACTTGTGTATGTATATCAGCTGTCTGACACCCATAGTACAGGGTCTCCCTAGTTTGGGGTCAGATGGCCGTGTGTGAAATATCCCCACATAATATTATTATTCTCCTTCGCTACATATGCACCTACGCGGTGCACTTGACATTCGAGAGGTTGAACAAATGTCATTTCCAGCTCAACCACGTGGCACGTGTAATCCTTGTGTGTGCCCGACTCAGAGTTCACTCAGTGATACTAACGGATGTGCCTGCAGTAGACAAGTGAACGGAACTGTTGAGAAGCCAGAGATTGTAGAACAGGTGAGTGACGTCAGCATTCACTAAAAACTTTCTCTTTTTGTATTCTAACTAGCTGACCCGACAGATGTTGTCCTGTCCCTATCTACTTACTTACCTACCTACCCACCTACCTTTCCTACCTTACCTATCTACCCTCCCTACCTACCTATCCTACCTACCTTCCTACCTACCTATCCTACCTACCTACCTACCTACCTACCTATTCTACGTACCTACCTACCTACCTATCCTACCTACCTACCTACCTACCTACCTACCTACCTACCTGCCTACCTACCTACCTACCCACCTACCTACCTACCTACCCACCTACCTACCTACCTGCATACCTTATCTACCTACCTACCCTACCAACCTACCTAGCATTTTTTTATGAATACTACAATTTTGTCACCATTTAGACATTCCTTGGACTTCCACCAATATTTCAAAACCAAAAATAGCCAAAAAATTAAGCTGCTACTAATTATTTTGACCAAATGATTGTATTATATTATTATAATCTGTAGCAGGCGGCCCCCGCCCCGCGCTCCACATCTCGCTTCGGCTTCAAAAGACTATTCGGACGTCAGCCCTCCATACCTTTTCTAGAAACTACAGATTCTAGCATTGTGAGTATTACTTGTCATAATTATGATATAGGGTAAAAGGTTCCTGGAAGAATTGGGGAAGGTTTTTGCCCAGCAGAGGGGCATAAACAAACACAAAGAAACACAAACAAAAAAAAACACACACACAAAAAAAAAACACACACACAAATAACATAGCAAAACAACAACAAACACAAACAACACACAACAGCAACACAAGCATCGACACAAACAACGCAATTACAAACACACAACAAACATTATTAGGAGGATGTTTCATCATTCTTTAGCATTATTTATTTTTCTTTGGTATACCTATTATCTTAATAAATGTTAACATTTTTTTTATCCCGTCTAGGAGTATTTTATGTCGGTTACTTTTTAAACTATAGATCGACCATTAATCATAGAGAGAGAACTGGCAGCTGTCACAACAGTGTCACTTCAGTCACTTTCGTCCGTATGTTCTGTGCTTTCGTCTCGATTTGTTACTAATCTCTGGAGTTCTTTTTAACAATCTCGTTTTCGTTTTTTTAATTTAACACCATTTCTTTCCCATCTGTTTACCTAGCTATCCACAAATCGACGCAGAAAATCAGAATTATACAGCTTACCGCCATGATCGCTTTTTTGTTGTGTGTTGCAATAATATTAAGTGCTATTTCTTGTGTTTTACCTGCCATTTTAAAGTAATTGGACAGTTGAGATGGTGTGCAATAACTGGGCCCAGGCTCCATACATTTTGAAACAACTCCTTTATTGGATAGATTTTCAACTTTATCACCAAAGTATAAGGTTTATATTCATTTGGAAAAATTTGACTGTTTGGTTTCGCTTGATGTGCTGGCGAGAAGAGTAGGTCACTAAAGTTGTTAACTTATTTTTACAGACAGCGGACACAACTCAAGACAAACAAAAATTAGGACAAACAGAAAATAATGAAGGATGTAGAATTACATGAATTATTGTGAATTAATAATTTATTAATTTAATAATGAAAGACATAATAATAAGTTAATACCGTTTTACGAATTGAAAGAATTTATTTCAATATTGAAAGTACAAAGGATCATGGCAAGATTTGTACAAAAAAAATAAAATGTTTAGAGAAGTTGAAATTCTAATTCTTATACTCTTGAAGTACTTAAAGACTTCAGGTGTTTACAATATTTTTAAAACCCCGCAATAAAAATGGATGTTAAAAGTGAATAGTTTAACGAAAAGCTCATTATTTTAGAACGAAACGGCGACTGACAGTATCAGTGACACTGACAAGCGCCGTTTCGCAGTTCTTACACTGAAATTGCATCGTTTTATGGGAAATAATATCACAATTAATGATTAATCAATGCATTTTTTCAACTCTGCCATTGTAAACGATTCCACTTGTCTGCTAATTTGATAGATCCATTAGTGTCACTTGTCACTTCCTTTTTTTTATAAACTCTAAATGGGCAACGAGATGAAACGAAAGTGTTTTCATTTCAAAATATTTTAATTATGCGGGGGTTTAAAATACTCCTGGTAATTTTTTGCCCGTGTGGTGTTAGGCGTAAAGAATAGCACCATCCCATATCTTCCCGTGGGTGTCGTAAGAGGCGACTAAGGGACTTACCAGAGAATGGGCAGCAGCGTTCTCTGTGCCTTTGTAACAACCACACTGCGATCGCCAACCCGCCTGCCAAGCTTGGCGATTATGGCAAAACTCCCCCCTTGGGGAGGCTTATGTCGAGCAGTGGACGTCTTTCGGCTGAAATGATGATGAGGAAAATTTTATTTTTAACTTCTAAATGATTTTTTTTTTTATACAAATGAATGTATGAATTTCGCCATGATTCTTTTAATTTTTGACAGGTTAATAAAATACTAATTTATAAAGACATTAAATGAATATAAGCCTTTCCTCTGGAATGGGACTATGATAGGCTGGTATTATATTATTAAATTCTGGCTTTTAGAGTACAATTGGGTTTTCATCAATAGATAGAGTGATTCAAGAGGAAGGTTTATACGTATAGTTTGATTTACATTATACGAAGGCTAGTCTCTAATGCATAATAAATGTTGGATATTTTTGTTTTATGAACTTTATTGCTTCAAATGACAATGCCAGATCCTGCCCCACCCATGTACAGAAAAAGTAAATTTTTGAAAATAATTGTAATGAATATAGAACCTTTCTATACTAAATTGTTTTTCTTTAGAACTTGCGGATTACGAAATACCTACCCACAAAATACAAACTCATTTTACCTAAAATACAATTAAACCTATAATCAATGTCATTATTGTTTTTAGATTTAAACGAAAGCAAGTTCTACAGTCCCTAAGACTAATGTTTAGTTATCAGCAATAAATAAACAGTAAGATGCTACATATTGCACATGACTTTTATTGAGTGGGGCAAAGTTCTATAGAGTTTCTGACATTGTCCTTTATGCTTCCATTAATTAACTACATTTTGAAGCAAAATACGGAATTACATAGCTTGTAATATTACTAATGTGCCTTTATAGTCTTGCCTGCATGTATTAAATTATTTAAAGCGAATATCTAATTTAAGATAATATTCAGCATTGGGTAATTGACAGCAACCAATCTAAGTCAAATCTTTTATTTCAATTAAACCATTTACAGGCACTTTTGAATTGTCAGAGAGTTAGTGATGCCCGGTTTGTGAGGTTTTCGGATAAACTTTCGATAGCTATTCATTCGACAAAGTTATCTATTTGAATGATTTTCTTCTTTAACTGAGTACTCGTAAACGCAATATTGAACCAATATCACTATCGAATGGATAGTCTAGTTAAATCACCTCAGAAACTGAACATTAGTTAGCAAAGATTTAAACTAGTTGCTCGTTAACAAATAAGTGATATTAAGCCCGTCACAGACGTAGCTATAATTTGATATAATTTATAGCAAGACATATTACGATATATTTTCTATACTTATACCCTGTTCACAATAAGATTAGACATTTACAAAAAGGAGCTTCGACCGATTTTGACTTCTATTCCGTAGGCTTAAGGATGACATTAGAGGCAAAAAGTGGTTACAATAACAACTGTTTACTGCAGTTGCCATTTGTCATGCTTTCAACGCAATATGAGTCAAAATCGGTTGAACGGACTGTAAAAAAGGTTTTTGTACAGACGCAGCTATAATATATATCTTTATTACGTCACCAAAATATGTGGACAGATAACGATCGCAGACGTAATCAAGGGCGTCGCCAGGGGGGGGGCAGGTAGGGGCAGCTGCCCCCCCCTAGACACGCAAAAAATGTAAAAAAAGAAGTTAAATTGAAATCAAAAAGAAGGATCTCGCTTGAATTCTTCAATATTAAAATCTTGCACCTAATTAAATATTTAATTGCTTCCAAATTCTTATTATCCCCTTATTCTATTATCCTATATTTTGTCGAATATTATTTATATGGTATTATATATAATAATTGTCGTTACAATTTTTATTTATTGTAAACAGTGGCGTAGCTATCGGTCGGAAGGCTAGGCGGTGCAAAGCATCGGGGCCCCCAGGCTCAGGGGGCCCACCTTCAGAATATAAATACGAATTATTTCTGTTGTGTTGTGTAGGTTTTCGTGTCTAGCCACTTCAACCAATCAGCTGTTATACAACCAATTTATGAATTTGTCAAGTCACTTTCTGATGTCTACGTTCATGCACACCGTTCTGATTTCTGAGAGTTGGCTCAAACCTCATCTTCTCTCTACAACCTACTCTCCTCCCGGTTTCGTTCTTATCCGTAATGATACAACTGGAAAGGGAGGAGATGATGTTGCTATTTGATTCGTCTTCGTAGCGATTTTCCTTTAAAAATCTTTGCTTCTTCTCTTCACTTTACAGCTGTGCCTCCGCTGAGTAGGTACCTCTTTCTGGAGATCCATATCAAATGTGTTAAAACCCTACTTGGTGTTGTCTATTGTCAGAGCATGCACATTGCGTCAATGTTCCCTTCGTTCCCGCAAACTCCTACATATCATCGAGTCTGTTAGTCTCGATGTTCTCCCTCTGCAACCTACTTACTCATTTCAATATCTCAGGGGATGACACGTGGCTCGACTTAGTATTCCTCGGGTCAGGGAGGGGAGTGAGGTGTTAGACTCCCCCCTGGACGTCTAAGAGGGGCGCGCGAGGAACACTACGCGCCGCCATCTCTGGTCCTGATGTATGTGGGGGGCGAAAGACGTCCCGCCCGTGGACCCATTTAGGGGGGCCACTCTACGCTGCCGACCATCGACTCGACCACGGCCGAAACTACTACTTCTGAACCGAGGGCACGGCGCGGCTCCTCCCAAGCGGCACACTCTGCCAACATATGCCGCGCCGTATCCTCCCGGAAGTCGACGCAGTGGTGACACCGGGCTCTCTGTTCATGCGGCACAGATACTTCCCGGAGCAACCATGCCCAGAGAGCACCTGCGTCACCCAAAACGACAGGGAGCCTTGCCTCCTCCCGAGCCAGCGTTCGACTACTGGTCGGACCACCTCGATGATAGCGAGGCCGGCGGTAGGGCGCGAAAGCCTGTCTCGCCATTCCGCCACCAGGACCTTGCGAAGCTGAGACCGACGCAGCTCCATGTGTCACTGAATCGGTCGCTCGACCCGCGCCCGCGCTTCCTCGAGCCACCGAAATAGTGACTTCAGTACCTTCGCCAACAAATATGACCCTGTGTCAAGCTACAGGTCCGACCTAAAATAGTTGCCCATTTGCCAAAATAGTTTGCGTGCGTTGACAACGCTTTCCACCCTGCTCCACTGCCTCTCCCCTCCATCAATCTTATCTTGCTTTGCCCTTTTCATATTTCTGATTTTGTTAATTCCTCCTTTTATGTCCAGTCCATTCCTTTCTGGAATGTGCTTCCTCTCGATGTCAGAACGGTCTCCACTGACTGGAGGCCGTCCTATGCATTGAAGCGGAAGATGTAAATTTATTTTAGCACAAATAAGCCAAGACTTCTTATAAACCTCCTTTCTTTTCTTTTGTATTTACACTTTAACTAGATAAAATGAAACGTAACCGGTTTTGATAGGGTCCCAATTTTTATTTCGCACCGGGGCTCCTTGTCGCGTAGTTACGCCACTGAATTTTATAGCCAAGAGCTTGTGTAGCTTTACACATTGGACTTTGTACCGTTCTTAGGGCCCCTTCACACTAGCGGTTGTCTAACCTACGCTGGACAACCACTACGTGATACGCGTATGAACGTATGCGCAGCGCACCGTAGATACGCCGGCAAACGACGCACCGAGACCTCACACAATTTCGTTGTCGTTTCGTACTGTAATATAATACCGCAGACGCCTGCGCCGCGCTAGCGCGTTTTATTATATGCAGAAGAAACGCCGATACCGCGGCGTCTGCGCTACGCATATGATCATCGAACGCCTACGCTGGACAAATGCTAGTGTGAAGAGGCCCTTAGTACAAACGCTTAGTAAGGCTCCATGAGCTTTTGACTGTATTTAAAATTCATGCTATTCCCATCCTCCATATATATCAACTTGCCCCCCCCCCCTGGGCCATCGGCTGGCGACGCCCTTGGACGTAATAATGGCGAAAATATATTATTATATTCTAGCTACCGTGTGTGGTGGCTAGCTATAATATACAGGATGAAATTGAATTCATTAGCAAGCCAACTCAAACAGCGCGAAAAAAAAACAGCTGTTCCATACATTTTGGCCGAGTACCTATTGCAGTTCTGTATGGAACAGCTGTCTTTTTTTTCGCGCTGTTTGTGTTGGCTCCATAATGAAAGTTGTTCAGGTTCGTGGTCTGAGTCACTTCTTATTAATTTGCTAATTAATTCAATTTCATCCTATATAGGGTGACTGGTAATTAGTGTACGATACTTAAACACGTGATTGTGTTCATGATAACAAACAACTTTCCCGAAGATTTTTTTTTTGTACTGGTTCACTTTAGGTCACAGGCGTGCGCGCGCGTCAATTTCATACGGCTGTTGTGTTATTGTGATAAAAGTGAACCAGTACAAAAAACATTTTTTCGTCGGGAAAGTTGTTTGTTATCATGAACACAATCACGTGTAAAAGTATCGTACACTAATTACCAGTCACCCTATATATTATAGCTACGTATGTGACGGGCTTAACAGGTTGCTATTGTCATACAAAATCTGTAGGGATTCGTTTGACAGAAAAAGTATGTCAATTTATAGTGGTGTCATCTATCCAAATGTAGTGTTGTTTCTGTTACTCTTGCATAGGAAGAGGTAAAGACCACTATCTATATGGAGGGAAAGTTGAAAAAGTGTCCAGACTTGTACAGCAAATAACAGTTCCAAAACCCGCCACAATGTCGCTAGCGTAGGCACAGGGTATGGTGTGAATGTAGCAGTTGTTGACGGAGTGAAGTATGCCGAGTTAGGCAATGTTTACCCGCTCGCAATTGTAGCGCCACCCTTATGTGACACATTGTAACGTATATAATGTCGCTAGCGTAGGCACAGGGTATGGTGTGAATGTAGCAGTTGTTGACGGAGTGAAGTATGCCGAGTTAGACAATGTTTACCCGCTCGCAATTGTAGCGCCAGCCTTATGATGTGACACACTTTAACGGACACTTTCATACACAGAGATAGTGCGCCTTAACCTGTACAGTCACGAGCATAAATACGTATAATAAAAATAATAATAGCCTTTATTCAGACAAAAAATATCTACAAAAAAGAAAACAATTTTAAGTTAACGACTCTACTGAGTCGATGACATCGACAACTCCGTCTGTTTGCCCAACTTTGGCAAAGGCCTCCTCCATTTCTTTTCACTCTACTCGGTGTAGAGCTTTCTTTGTCCATAGTTTTCCTACTATCGCCTCGGTCTGCCTCGTTTCCTTTTCCTATTTCTAGAGTACCAAGACACTATGCTTCTGTTCCACTTTTCGATGCCTCTTATTGTAGTCCCGTCCATTGCCATTTAAGTTTCCGTATTATAGTTATAACATTTTGTATTTTGGTGCGATTTCTGATGGTTTTGTTTCGTACTCTGTCTGATTTTCTAAAAATTCGTATACAGACTGCAAAATTCAAAAGCATATTTCTCGTGAAATAATTATTTCAACAATAAAACCTATTTTACATTAGTTTGGGATCAAACATACCCTATTCATAACACCATACCATTTCAATCAATCATCATCATCTTTTCAGCCAAAAGACGTCCACTGCTGGACATAGGCCAATCAATAGTTTAGGAGAAAATCAGTTTAGAATAAGAGCAAGTGATTACATGTTTTTGCTCGTGACTGTAGGTGCCTTCCGCCTTATGTGAGTCTTATAAGTCTTTGTCATAATGGCCGGGTACTAAATATAGATAGTGCCATCCACGAAGACGCGCCCCTCTCTTTTTCCTAATAGCTTGAACTGGGCCTCAAGTCTGCTATTACAATAGTGTCAGAATGGTCTATCATTGATTTTCATAATGACGCCATTATATTAGTAGATTACCAAACTTGTCAAAATCAACAATAGGGTATTACACCCATTTTTGAAAAGTGTCTCAATGAAATTCTGTAGTGCTAATATGCCACCAAAAAAAAACACAAAATTTTTATTCAATCGATAAGTGCCATAAAAATGCATTTAAATTTTATATTTTCAAATTTCGCGCGTAGTTTGACGAAAACGCCTCTTACTGGACGCCATATTGCTCAGCGTAAATGACGTCAGTTCGTTTAGTATCAAATGAGCTCGTATTAAATATGATAATTGTATATCATTTAAAAATAATTAAAAGCATAATTTGTAATAGGTGTAATAATGAAAAAATTACGTTGGTTACGAAAATGATAAAAGTACAAAGCCTATATTACGCCAATCGGTTGACTGACAGTTGACAATTTTTTGTTTACACAGCCCTATGGCGTAATAACATGGCCGCTACTATTTCACGGTGTTTTATAACAGATTAAAAATACTGAAAACATTGAATTTAAAAAATTGTTTTGTTATTTTATGAACTGAAACTTACATTTTCCGACTTCTTTATGCCAAAACTGTCTCAATAACATATTTATAGATTTTTTCTCGTATAGAGTAAAATACCCTATTATGAAATCAATGTTATACCATTCTGACACTATTGTAATAGCAGACTTGAGGCCCTGCAAGTGTGCATCCTTTCGCTAGTGTTGTAGTGCTGTCGATACACTACGATGACATATAATACGCCTGGAGAAAACTCCCCACACCCCGCGGCCTCCACGACCAATAAACAGTGGGGCGCGTCTTCGTGGATTAAACTGTATGTATTTATAAATATTAAAATGCAATATGCCTGTGATTTTCATAATAAAGAAATACATTTTATTGATATTACTTGTTTTTTTAATTACTTTCAAGTTCCAATATATACCGCTTCGTCGACATTCAGTCTATCCGGATGCAGCTGAATATCAGAGCGACTGCAGACTGGAGATTATCATTCAGTTGTCATTTTGTACGAGATTACCATTCTATATCATTTCTTTCAATGGCGTGTCAGTGGTTGACCATTGGAAAGTCATAATGACGCCATTATATTAGTAGATTACCAAACTTGTCAAAATCAACAATTATGAAATCAATGATAGATCATTCTGACACTATTGTAATAGCAGACTTGGCGTCATTATGACTTTCCAATGGTCAACCACTGACACGCCATTGAAAGAAATGATATAGAATGGTAATCTCGTACAAAATGACAACTGAATGTCTATTCTGTAACAATTTGTGTTTGCCTTGTGTCTGGGTGTTGTTTATCTATATATGTATGTATTTACAAAAAAAAAATGTATTTGTGTATGTATATCAGCTGTCTGACACCCATAGTACAGGGTCTCCCTAGTTTGGGGTCAGATGGCCGTGTGTGAAAATGTCCCCAAATATTATTATTATTATTTATTATATATATATATATATATATATTATATATATCTCCCTCGGTGAACACCTAGGTGAAGTGAACTGTCATCTGTCCGTCTGCTTTGTCAATCCCTAGCATCGGGACGGATGAAAGCTCACTTCACCTAGGTGTTCACCGAGCGAGATTGTTACAGAATAGCACTGCTGTATGACTGACTTAGGCGGTAATCTGCTAAAATGTTGACAGTTCCTTTGATCAGTGACCTACCATTAGAACGTCATTGTGCAGTCATTGCTTTTCATTCGACCGACCAATGATCGACCATTATGAATTTAGCAGATTACGAACTTGTAACAAAATGACAATGGGATCGTGTTGGAATGACGAAATTATAAAAATAGCAGACTTGGCCCCCTGGTTGTAAGAGATGCCAATTGACTAATTTTAGTCGTTTGTGAATAACGCAATCGGCGCTGATGTCTGTTTGATTTAGTGGTCTCGGTTCGATCCCCAGATCAAGCAGTGTTATTGGGTACTTCAAAATACAATTTCCCCTGGCCCCCTGGTTTCTGACTACCCATATCGACTGTCAAATGTCTACTAATGACGTGCTTTCCGAGGCACGGAGATATCTCATTCACAAACCAACTAAAATATTACCGGATACCGTAACTTCCTATTGGTGAAAGAAACCGTGCACGAGGGGGACACTAAGCACTGGGTCATCGTGACGCTGTGTGGACAATGTACCTACCTACGGTAAGCAACACAAGTCGATTAACACCGTTACATAATTTACATATTATCTAAATGACACTAAATAATACGATGATTTTCCATCATTTCCGTAGGTATTTCGTCTAATAGTGCTCAATAATCATGATTTAAAAAGGGAATATATATAATGACACGGTTGGCGCAGTGGCTGAGCGATCGACTGCTGCGCAGCGTATTGCGGGTTCGATTCCCGCCCAGGGTAAACATTTGTGTGATGAGCACTTGTGTTTGCCTTGTGTCTGGGTGTTGTTTATCTATATGTGTATTTACAAAAAAAAAAATGTATTTGTGTATGTATATCAGCTGTCTGACACCCATAGTACAGGGTCTCCCTAGTTTGGGGTCAGATGGCCGTGTGTGAAAATGTCCCCACATATGATTATGATTATTTAAATATATATAGTAAATGATCACTAAATCTTTATGTGCAAAATAACCAAAATCTTTTTGACCCTTAAGTCTCCCCTGGGGCGAATCGGACATGGTTAGGTTTTAGAACTGTGACCCCCCTAAGCATGAGGCGAGCGAGCGTGCCGCGGCAGCGGCCGCCGAGTGCCAGAACCAAATCGCTTTTTACAGTCTAACTCATAAATTTCTGCAATACTTTAGGAAACACAATTTTGGTGATTATTTACTAGATCTGGAGGTTCGCTAAATATAAGCCATTTAAAAATCTAAACTGTTAATCGAATTTTACTGCTGACCGTACGTGAGCAACATTGTTATGCATTGCATATGGACACATGACAAATGTGATCAAATAAAACTCCATTTAATTCATATTCATATATTTTATTTCATAACTTATTCTAGAATTTCAATGTGTAAGTAATATTACACAGTTGGAGTCATACAAACACAGTGGACGAGATAATTATATCAGAAGGACTATAACGTATTACTACAGAGCGTTCAAAAGATAATTGTACCGATATACTTGTTCACAAACTAAACTAGAGGAGAATACGGGTTATTCCCGGTCGTCCCCACCCCGTCGTCCCCACTGGGGACGAATGGGAAAAAGTTTCGTTCGTCCCCAGTGGTGACGATTAAAACTTTATTTCCCACTCTTTTCGCTATAAACCGAGAGTGAAAATGCAATAATAGGGATTTCAATAAGAGATTTCACGGATCGTTAAAATGTTTTAATTAAGACTTTGTTTGCAAGACTGAACAATGTGTTTGATTAAAAATAGGCAATTAGACATGTGATTCACAAATAGTGTACTAATTGCCTCAGTCTTTTTAAATATTTTTAAACAAACAAATTGTTCACTTCTTGCACAGAAAGTCTTAATTAAAACAATCAACACAATCCGTGAAATATCTTATTGAAATCCCTATTATTGCATTTTGACTCTTGGTCTATAGCGGTATATTCAATCGTCACCACTGGGGACGAACGAAACTTTTTTTCCCACTCGTCCCCAGTGGGGACGACGGGGTGGGAACGTAAATACAAGTGTATATTATGTTACGGCTAAAACCTGGCTACACCTAGTTTTAACCAGCTAGAACTAGGTTTAGCCATCATAATACCGGCTAGAACTAGGTGCAGCCGTACAAAGACGTCAGTGGCACCCATTATTGTGGCGTCATTTATTTTCCAAGTCTTTTGACTATTTATTGATATCAAAGAAAAAAAAATCAAATTTTACATTTGGTTGAAAATTCATTGTTTTTTAGACAATAGGGTATTACACCCATTTTTGAAAAGTGTATCAATGAAATTCTGTAGTGCTAATATGCCACCAAAAAAAACACAAAATTTTTATTCAATCGATAAGTGCCATAAAAATGCATCTAAATTTTAAATTTTTAAATTTCGAGCGTAGTTTGACGAAAACGCCTCTTACTGGACGCCATATTGCTCAGCGTAAATGACGTCAGTTCGTTTAGTATCAAATGAGCTCATATTAAATATGATAATTGTATATCATTTAAAAATAATTAAAAGCATATTTTGTAATAGGTGTAATAATGAAAAAATTACGTTGGTTACGAAAATAATAAAGGTAAAAAGCCTATATTACGCCAATCGGTTGACTGACAGTTGTCAATTTTTTGTTTACACAGCCGTATGGCGTAATAACATGGCCGCTACTATTTCACGGTGTTTTATAACAGATTAAAAATACTGAAAACTTTGAATTGAATTTAAAAAATTGTTTTGTTATTTCATGAACTAAAACTTGCCTTTTCCGACTGCTTTATGCCTAAACTGTTTCAATAACATATTTATAGATTTTTTCTCGTATAGAGTAAAATACCCTATTTGAGTCTCGCAATCTCAGATTATCAAACAAAAGGCAGATAGACCGTGCGGAACACTGCAAGTGAAGCCACAAAAGCAAATACAATTTAAAAAACGAAACGATTTTTTATTTGTATTAGTATTTGTTGTTTTTTAACATTGCTTCGCTTCGTGCTGTACTGACTCGTGTTAGTACAGCGCGAAGCGAATTGTAGGCATTCGTTTTTGAATTTGTATTTGCTTTAGTGGCTTCACTCTATATTCAGCACAGTCTATCTGCATTTGTATCATAATCTGAGCAACTAAACATAACTTTAGATTTTTTTAGTTGCTTTGAATCGTCAAATCTATTGGGATACAATAGACCCCACGACACAGGGTACCCTAGAGTGGGGTCTAGGGCTACTTCATTGCCACAGATATAGATAGACCCTAGATAACGCAAGTATCACGATCTGTATGAAAAAACAATGTCACAATGTTTTGTTTTTCTTAAATTTGGTATTACCAGGTATTACTAAGGGTATTAGATTAAAAATAATTGTTTTTTAAATTAATTACGCATAATATTAATCACAAAATGACTAGTCGATGAAAGGAAACGTTTACTTTTTTTTTTACTTACGATTTTTGTACGTAAGCTAGGCACGAAACTAGGCACACGAAGTAGTTGCTCTTGCGTTATCTAGGTCTATCTATATCTGTGTCCATTGCACAAAAAATCTGATTTAGAAGCCAATCTTTGTTTTTTACATTTATTTTGTGCTTACTAATTCTGTAAACTTGTGCTTAATAAATTCTTTAATTCTTAATTTCCCCAGTTTGTCATAATCTATGGGGAAGTTGCACAGCATAATAATAAGTATATCAATTGATTGTTGCTGTCTATTACCAAATTGACATATTCTTTTAATGACAGCAGGTAAAGAAAACGACGGCGACAGATAAAAACCATGAAGATATAGGTATAAATGGAGCCAACACTTAGAACAAAAGCTTGAAACCAACTGTGGGCTGATGCTCTCTTTCTGAATGCATACATAAGAACGAGACAGTGATATGTGTTCTCTTTATCTTATGTATGCATTCAGAAAGAGAGCGTCTGCCCACAGTTGGCTTCACTTAGGTATTTAGAGCGTTGCCTCCATTTTTATCTATAAGCTTCTTGGTACAGAGGGTAAAGAACTATCTCATGGGAGGAATATTGAAAGTGTCCAATTTTATGCACCAAGATAACAGTTCCAAAACCCGCCAAAATAGCGCTAGTGTAAGCACAGGGTTATGGTATGAATTTAGTTGTTGACGGAGTGAAATAAAACCTTTAAGAGCGCCCATCCCGTCATGTTTCCCATACAAACGCTCGTACGCGATTACGGCGTTATAACAAATTATTTACCAAATATTTTTAACACACAGGTATCGTGTGGTTTAAATCTAGGTTTGTATGAAGCCAAAAATAAACTTTTTTGAGAAACAAATACAGTAAACACGACCGAAAATCAGCGTTTTTGAAAAAGTAAAATAAAAACAGCTTCATAGAAACCTTGCACATGTAATGGAGATTCTAAATTACAAACATTTTTACCAAAAACTTGTAAGGCTTTTTCGAAAACACGCATGTCCTGGAACAAGTTTTGTGAAATTTCCGCGCGTCAATATTCCTGTGATATTATCGCGTTCTCACTCACTCGTTTGTTTTCGAGCTTTGCGTTGGTTGAAACAAAAAAATGTTCAATCACGCTCGCGTTGAAATTCGTTCGATGGGGATGGGCGCTCTTAACTTTGGCTAATAACTGGCTCCATAGTTTCGTTTATACCAAAATTTTCTTTACACCTTCTAATATATAGTACTGGCTATATCTACAAACACTTCTCACTCATGTAATTACTCTAAAACGCTCTGTACACACACACATCAGTTTAATAGTTATAATCTTCTCCGTTGGTGTCCTCTGGATTGTATTTATTCTCATCCTCGTTCGGCTCCTGTTTGATCTGAACGTCCAAAGGCGCCATGCTGAACTCTGGATAATCTGTGGAATTGAATAAAAATATTACTACCAGTCTAGTATTGACCAGAGGATGGGCAGCAGCGTCCTTCTGAGTACTATAACACCTACTGCGATCGCCAACATGCATCGGCCAAGCATGGTGATTACTGTTGAACACCCCTTGGGGGAGAGCGTCCTTCTGAGTACTATAACACCTACTGCGATCGCCAACATGCATCGGCCAAGCATGGTGATTACTGTTGAACCCCTCTTGGGGGAGAGTGTCCTTCTGAGTACTATAACACCTACTGCGATCGCCAACATGCATCGGCCAAGCATGGTGATTACTGTTGAACCCCCCTTGGGGGAGACTTATGCCCAACCGTCTAAAGGTTGACATGATTCATGTTGTAAATAGAGATGTTATATAAGTTGCATATAACCTAGTCATAGAAACTGGCGAATTCTGATAAATAAATTATAATTTCAGTGGGCTAATTCACGTAACTAAAGAAGTGCTGTTGCAGTGCAGTTGCAGTTAAGTTTCGATCAAAACAACGCTTTTCGTATTCTGTACCGCTGTCAGACACGATCGCGTCAAGTTCGCGTCACGCGCGCAATAACGGCATTCTACTGTTGTAAGTCTTTGGTGCGTGCTTCGGAACTCAACATGATCGGTATTCTACTATTCGTTTGATGTCTCAAAATGACAGTTCAAAAGCACTAAAATCTGTACAGTATTTTATTTTTTAATAACGTCATATTCATTGAAATATAGTCGATTCTATTCAATTATTTAGTGAGTAATATTTTTATCTCTCATGTGGCTACACCATAAGTAAGTTTGGTAAAGTTTAGTTGTCGTACAGTTGACGTACAGTTCACGCGCAGCTTACGCGCAGTTTAAAGATTACAAGAATACCATTTATCACTCAAACTTGAACTCAACTGCAACTGCACTACAACTTCATCGGCGCGTCATAAAATTACGTGAATTATCACTATGGATAAAGTGAGAAATGAATATATTAGAAGGAAGTTTGAAAGTAGCGCCAGTGACAATAAAGTTTAAAGGGAATCGTTTGGTCTTGGTAACCAACCTAAGTTGTCAGTCTGTTAATAAAGAAGTGATAACTAGTTTAAGAATAAAACACCCCACACTTAACATATAAACTCAGATACACAAACAGCCAGACCCGGAACAACTATCTGTAGGCCATACAAATATTTGACCCGTGCGGGAATCGAACCTGCGACACGCAGCGCAGCAGCTAATCACTCAACCACTGTGCCTACCGTATCGTCATATCGAAAAAAGTGTATACGTACCTTTTTGACCGTCGATCCAATCGTAAAAGTATATTTATGAGTACCACAGATATAGATAGACCTAGATAACGCAAGAGCAACTACTTCGCGTGCCTAGCTTACGTACAAAAATCGTAAGTAAAAAAATTAAGTAAACGTTTCCTCCCAACGGTAAGTCATTTTGTGATTAATATTATGCGTAATTAATTTAAAAAACAATTATTTTTAATCTAAACCCTTTAATACCTAGTAATACCAAATTTAGGAAAAACAAAACATTCGTATTACTTTGTGACGTCCAAAAAATGGCACGTTTGGTTCTCATACAGATCGTGATACTTGAGTTATCTAGGTCTATCTATATCTGTGATGAGTACCATGTGACACACTTACCAAAATCTTCTTCATGGTTATTCTCCACTTTACCCGACCACATGCAGCGGTCAAAGTACGGTCACCAAAGGAAAAAGGTAACCATGTTAGTCGAATATAGTTGAAATTTACTTACCGATGGATATTATTGAATAAAATAAAATTATATCATACTAATATTATAAATGCGAAAGTAACTCTGTCAGTCACGCTTTCACAAAGAAACGTGTGAAACAACTTTTTTATGAAATTTTATATGAAAATAGCTTGTAACTTTCAGAAGGGTATACTTTTTAAAAGTCGCGGGCAAAAGTTTGTACAGAATAGTATAGTAGTAGCAGTAGTGTAGTGTAGTAGTAGTGTGTGTGTGTGTGTGTGTAGTGTAGTAGTAGTGTGTAATAGGGTATTTTACTCTATACGAGAAAAAATCTATAAATACGTTATTGAGACAGTTTAGGCATAAAGCAGTCGAAAAATGTAAGTTTTAGTTCATAAAATAACAAAACAATTTTTTAAATTCAATTCAAAGTTTTCAGTATTTTTAATCTGTTATAAAACACCGTGAAATAGTAGCGGCCATGTTATTACGCCATACGGCTGTGTAAACAAAAAATTGTCAACTGTCAGTCAACCGATTGGCGTAATATAGGCTTTGTACTTTTATTATTTTCGTAACCAACGTAATTTTTTCATTATTACACCTATTACAAAATATGCTTTTAATTATTTTTAAATGATATACAATTATCATATTTAATATGAGCTCATATTTAATTTAGTGTAGTGTAGTGTAGTAGTATGTGTAGTCAAGTGTAGTAATAGTAATGTGTGTAATGTAGTAGTAGTGTGTGTAGTGTAGTAGTAGTGTATGTAGTGCAGTGTAGAAGTGTGTGTGTAGTGTAGTGTAGTACTATTGTTACTAACACAATTGAGACCTTGTTACTTCTTTGAATAAAGATATTATTTATATTATTAATCAAATTAAATTTCATTCGAAAACATCCATCGGTTTCAGTAGAAATTAACTATATTCGACGACTTGGTTACTAATCTCCTTTGGCGACTGTACAAAATGAAAATGTCAAAAACTCACCATCGATATACTCCTTAACATCAGCATGTTTGTATCTCGCTTCTATCCGGCAGCGGTCAAAGTGCACAAACGGTCAAAGTGAGTAAAAAGCAGTTCAAGTGTGTAGAAGATAGTGTTCATATTTACCAAACTCACCGTCCATCGGTTCTTCCTTGATTTTGATGTCCTCGGGCTTGACCTTGGGTTCTTTGCGTTCCTTGTCGCGGCGTGAACGCTTCTTGTCGCGGTCGCGGTCGCGGTCACGGCGCTCGCGTCTGCGTTCTGAGCGAGAGCGAGATCTGCGACGACGGCCGGCCGTGCTGGGGGAAGGGAGTTGGTGTCTTGAATATATTCCAAGTGAGATTTACTGGAGATCAGTTAGCAGGAAAATGTTACTTTTAGTTCATAAAATCACAACATACATTTTAAAAATCAATTCAAAGTTTTCAGTTGTTATTTTAATCTGTTTAACACCATGAAATAGTAGCCGCCATGTTATTACGTCGTACGGCTGTGTAAACAAAAAAGTGTCAACTGTCAGTCAACCGATTGGCGTATATATAGGCTTTGTACTTTTATTATTTTCGTAAACAACGTAATTTTGTAATTATTACACCTATAACAAAATATTATTTTAATTTTATTATCATACAAAATATCAACGCATTTGTATACACAGCCAACTGACGTCATTTCCACAGAGCAGATGGCGTCCAGTACGAGTCGCTTTCGTCAAACTCGCGCGAAAATATAAAATGTAAATATGTAATATATATGTAATATTGACAAGAGGATGGGCAGCAGCGTCATTCTGAGGACCATAAGGCGATCGCCAACATGCATCGGACAAGCATTGCGATCACGGCTGAACCCGGGAGGGTTACCCATAGGTAACCCTCCCGGGTTCAGCCGTGCCCACTACTGGACATATCCAGTAGTGGGCAACTAAAGATTGACTTGATGATTGATGATGATAAAGGTATCTACGTTTCTACACTTGTTTTTTTTTTACTATCAAATAGGCTGGCGTTCGACCGCAATTCACCTGATCTTAAGTGATAATACGACCTAAGTTGGGACACGCTTGCCTAGGATGAACCGGTTCACTCGTGCCTTGAAGATACCCAGATTATACTTATCAGGGAACAGAGAGGCGGGCAGCGAATTCCACAGTCTGGCAGTTCGCACAATAAATGTGGAATCAAATCACTTGGTTCGAGACCGTGGAACTTCAACCATATGGCGGTGACGCTTCGCCGTATCCCTGTTCGTCCAATGATGGAATGGGGATGGGGGAATTAAATTGTGCAATTCCAAAGCACACTCACCGAAATGTACCCGATAAAAAACCGAAAGGCACGGTGCGGCGATGTTCAAGGCTCTGGAGCTTAGCCCTAACATCAATGGGTTAAACAGAAGACGACACTTACCGCTCAGCATCCTCAGGATCGCGTTCTCTGGCCTCGCGGTCGCGGTCACGTTCGCGGTCGCGGTCGCGCCTGCGTGAGCGTGAGGCAGAGCGACGCCGGGAGCGCGAGCGAGTGCGGCGGCGTCCGCCTGCTGCCGCCGCTGAGATAACAATACAATACTATTTCTATTTCCATATAAAATTAGACCGATAGCGCCGCATAGTGCTATCTATATTTAGTACAGATCCTTTCACATATCTCGACACCAGACTGTGCCCACTGTGGTGGGAGCATCCTTTAATGCCACCTACAAATCAAATTCAAAATCACTTATTTCAACCACTTTTAGGTCATAAATTACAATTTAAAATTAAATTAAAACTAAAATTCCATTACAATAGAAATAACACAAATAAAATTCAAAATTATTATTATCATTAAAATAAAACATTAAAATCAAATTCAAATCAAAATTATCACATCAAATTGAAATATGTAATCAAATTAAATTAAAATCATAAAATAAAAACAAAAATCATAAAATGCGATGCAAACCACTGCAATTTCTGATAGACAAAAATCAACAATGGCGACCACTAGAAAGCCGAGGCATTGAAGCTCGACGAGTCCCGGAAAAAAGATTCAACTGTCTTCAATCCCGCAATGAAATTAATCAGAGAAGTACGACTGATGAATAAGAAAAAAATACGAGTGTGCTTTAGACCACACGACTGAAGTAAAACTTCTTTAACTCCATCTAAATGTATGTATGTATCCGTTTGCAACTGGCTATGGGAGAAAGAGAAAGAAAATGTGTGCTCGCACCTCTCTCTTGCCCCTACAGTAATATACAAAACGTAACTCTTTCTCTTTCTATCTTCACTAACATACATCTCCTTCTCAACTTCCGTTCGCCTCGCCCGATCACACTTGTCCTAACGCTTTCGTCACGCATTCACCAGCTTACTCCCCAAGTCAAGAGTGCGTAAAGAAGTTTTACTTCAAAAATATATTTTCTACCTCCCTCCATGACAAGGGATGTTTACAACTAGGAGAAGACCAGTCCCTAAGCACCACGGACTTAGTACTCCATGAATGAATCCTAAAATGTGAGTGGTTACATTTGATTCCACAAACACATACAATTAATCTGTGGCCTAATTCACATAACCAAAGAAGTGCTGATGCAGTGCAGTTGCAGTTAAGCTTCGATCAAAACAACGCTTTTCGTATTCTCTACCGCTGTCAGACACGCTCGCGTCAAGTTCGCGTCACGCGCGCAATAACGGCATTCTACTGTTGCGCGTCTTTGGTGCGTGCTTCGGAACGCAACATGATCGGTATTCTACTATTCGTTTGAAGTCTCAAAATGACAGTTAAAAAGCACTAAAATCTGTACTGGGGTATTATTTTAATATTATGTAACCGATTCTATTCAATTATTTAGTGAGTAATATTTTTTCTCTCATGTGGTTACACCACAAGTAAGTTTGGTATAGTTTGGTTGTCGTACAGTTGACGTGCAGTTCACGCGCAGCTTACGCGTAGTTCAACGATTACACTGCACTACAACTTCATCGGCGCGTCATAAAATTACGTGAATTAGCCCTCTGATAGGATTACTAATTTTTAAACCCAAAATTTCACTTCCGCACAGTGGGAGCATCTTCAAACGAGGCATGAAGCTCGACGAGTCCTGAAGAAACGACTCAACTGTCTTGAACCCCGCAACGAAATGAACCACCACCAGTGTGTCTACAGTACTCACGTTGTCTGTCCGCGCGCGCCTCGTGCCGCGGCCGGTCGTCTCTCTCCCTCTGCTCCAGCCTGTATCGCTCCCTCTCCCTCTCGTTGTCCTCTCGGCCGGAGTGCTTGATGTTGACGTCGGCGCCTCCGCGACGAGTTCCGCCGAGACCTCCGCCTGAGATACGTTGAGTATTAGAAAAGATGCTACTGAGAAATTGTATTTTGAAATACCCAATAACACTGCTTGATTTGGGGATCGAACCGAGACCACTAAATCAAACAGACATCAGCGCCGATTGCGTTATTCACAAACGACTAAAATTAGTCAATTGGCATCTTTCACAACCAGGGGGCCAAGTCTGCTATTTTTATAATTTCTTCATTCCAACACGATCCCATTGTCATTTCGTTAAAAGTTCGTAATCTGCTAAATTCATAATGGTCGATCATTGGTCGGTCGAATTAAAAGCAATGACTGCACAATGACGTTCTAATGGTAAGTCACTAATCAAAGGAACTGTCAAAATTTTAACAGATTACCGCCTAAGTCAGTCATTCAGCTGTCATTTTGTACGAGATTACCATTCTATATGATTTCTTTCAATGGCGTGTCAGTGGTTGACCATTGGAAAGTCATAATGACGTCTTTATATTAGTAGATTACCAAACTTGTCAAAATCAACAATTTATTATGAAATCAATGATAGACCATTCTGACACTATTGTAATAGCAGACTTGAGACCCAGGTAGCTGAAGAAAAAGACGGCAACAGATATGAACTAAGTTAGAGATGTCAAATTAGTATTTTTCTTAAAATTCGCCGTGTTTTTAATCAATACGTTCTGACATGACAAGTATAATTGTATGAACATTTTAATTAAATTGACAGCTCTTATTAATATCTGTCTCTTTCTTATTTTATTTGAGAGAAAGAGATAGAAATAGCATAAAATAAGATTAGCTAGTGCACAACAAAATTGGCACCAGTATTTTGATTTTTGACGTGACAACGTCTTATAATTTGATAGAGCCGGCTGCACGCACGAAAAAACATGACTCATGCGGCGTTACCATAACGTCGCTCTGAGGCGTTCCATT
The DNA here is from genome assembly GCA_947361185.1 of Charanyca ferruginea. Classification (NCBI taxonomy): domain Eukaryota; kingdom Metazoa; phylum Arthropoda; class Insecta; order Lepidoptera; family Noctuidae; genus Charanyca; species Charanyca ferruginea. Next base: position 17,432,621 of record OX376081.1, read on the forward strand.
CCATGTAAGGCTTGAAGTGCAAGCGAGAGCGCGGAATGAGCGACAAAGAAGCACAATCGGCATCATGATTCTTTCGCGTTGTCACGTTCAACTATCGTCAGTAAACCGACTTTACAGACAACCAATTTTTTTATTTTAGATGTAGCTAGTACACTATCTAACATAATATTGCGTTCATTCTGCCAAGAAATACACTCCCATAAGATATGATGTGCAGATTTTTTCCCAGTTGCAGTAACACGATACCCCTTGGTAAGACTGGTTGTCAGACTTTCTGGCTTCTGACTACCCATAACGACTATCAAAGATCTACAAATGACAGCCGGGACCAACGGCTTTACGTGCTTTCCAAGGAGGAACTCAGTAAGAAAGGGATGGTCACCCATCCACAGACCGACTGCGGCTAGCGTAGCTTAACCTTTCATCGATCGATCTGTACGGCTTTAACATAACATAACTTAGCCACGAGCTCCTAAGACTGTATTCACTGTAAGATGTAGAAAAAAGATATACAGAATGGGGACCACATATATGCAATAAATTATACGACATACTAGTTATCGCCTTTTTTGACGATATACAAAAAATGAACTAAATCGGTCTAGTAATTAGGTAAAAAAGTAGAGTTTTAATTTTGAACAAATTAAAACACTCTGTAGGATTGGAAGTGATCCAATCCTGAATGATCAATGACTGAATGAACGTAAATCCTCATAACACTGAAAAGCGACGTTGCCACGGAGTGCAAAACTACAAACTATGACGACGCTGTTATGTACAGTCAACAGCAAAAGTAGATGATCAAAATCACAAATTCAATTCTAATTTACTAACACTAATTTATATAATTTATTACTAGTTTATTTATTAAAAGTATGTGTCACACACATACTTTTGAATTACTTCGACGCCACACAGTTCTGACGCGAACTCCGTTCATTAGTATTGAATTTCAGATTTTGATCATCTACTTTTGCTGTTGACTGTACCTATTCTAGTTATTTGCCTAAATGTAAAATTCGCTCCGGGGTCAAGGTACGTTGTCTTTATACATAGTGTTTATTTTAACTGAATTTATTATGATATTTAATTTGTTTGAAAATTTAAGCTTTTTAAATTTCGGTTTTTAATTTAATATTTAGTTTTACTATACTTCTGTTGACTAGTATTACTTGAGGTTTAATTTATTGCTTAGAAGTGAGTTCCATATTGTATACGTGACTAAAAGTAAGTATTTAAAGATGGTCTCCTTACCCAGTCTCCTCGGCAGCCAGCCCTTGACGGTGCGAGCTCGTTCTACATCGACAAGCACTCGCTTGCCGTCGATCTTCTTGCCGTCGGCGTGCTTGTACGCGGCTGCAAGTCAGTGTCGGTTGTGGGTGCGGCCGTAAGCGACAGACGCACGTGGTACGATACAGTTCACACCTCTTTGGTATACTCCCTCAGAAACTAACTAGTGAAAAGTTACTACTCCAAAAAGATTGAAGATACTAAAACGTATGTAATATTTTTGGATATTTGTTGTATTTTTTTTTTTTTTTTGGAATGTGCTGAATCAATTTCGATAAAATTTATTAGGGACCGGGTCTGAATCATATCCTAACCATAAAAAAAACAACCAGCAGTGATATTCTGTTACAATCTCCGTCGGTGAACACCCAGGTGAAGTGAGCTGTCATCCGATTGTAGTGCATTGTAAATCCTTAGCATCGGGACAGATGACAGCTCACTTCACCTAGGTGTTCACCGAGGGAGATTGTAACAGAATAGACATACTGATACTGAGCTACAAATTGCAAAAAAACGTAAGGAAATTTGAATTTCGCGGGCTAGCGTTTTCACTTAAATTTTTTTTTCAGTTTGCCCGGTGAATCTGAATTTTAGCAAACGAAACGGCCGCGACAGTAGGTCATCAAATCAAACGAAAGATTTACAATCTATACTTTTTCTAAGTCTTTAGTTAATTTTGAAAGAATCAAGAAAAATAAAAAATAACATAAATTATATATTTTTTTACAACTGAATAACTTGGTAAGTTAGTTTCTGTTTATTGAAAAATATAAATGTCAATTCTGAAACATCCCAAAAAGGTGTCAACTGCTTTTTGTATGATTAGAAACCACGCGAATCTGTCTATGTGTAAGTTTTTTCTTTTGTGCGCATTCAAAACGTTTTGTCATTACAATTTCAAATGCAATCATTTTTAATACGAATACTCCAGGAAAAAATAAACTGGTCATTATCAACATTGACCGTTGAGAATATGCACAAAAGAAGTTAATATTAGTGTAATGGGCATTATAAGTATGAATTTATTACCTATGTCATGAGGGATGGTGTTTATCCAGGTAATTTTATTATTATTTTCTTCTTTCATTTTTTATACACAAATACAATAATGTCGTGTGTCATATATAATACAACCTGTAAAAGACCTTCACTTTTCCGCGCTTTGTCCACAGTACACCGATAACCTCCAAGTTTTACCAACTTTGACCGACAAACCCGTAATATTGGTCGGTCAAAGTGAATAACATTAAAAGTAATAAAAAAGTTTTGTATACCTACTTTTAGTATACCTACCGACCAAGCCGAGTGACCAATATATTCATTAAAAACTCTAGAATATCAAAAAAAAGTCATACCCACCATTTTTATACCTACCGTTTGAAAATTTACCACTTTTTTTACTTACGAAAACCCGCGGTTAATATCCGTATTACGGCGATTGTACACATTACCTGGTGCGCTTTTACTTACTTTATCCGTTGCGCAAACAACATTATAAAACTATACACTTATTTGAATTAAAAACTACATTTTTATACGACGGCCATTTTAAAAATTAAAAAACAGAACTAAAAACATCGACAACTACTATTGGGCAAAATGTTTTTTTTTTTTGTTAACAATTTAGCGACTCGGCCATCACCACAATGGCCCATCCGTGTACACATGGGCCATTGTTGCCTATTATTTATTTTTTTGTATGTATGTTGGCATCTTACCACATACAAACCTATGGCAGTAAGCTCGATTTGTAGGTAGGTCTACGGCAAGTCTGGTCCGGAAAGAAAAATTACTCGTTAATCATGTACAATAGGTTTTATGTATACCGTAAGTGTGGACGCGACTTTACAACGAACATTCTCGGAGGGGACAGTTGAAGTAATTGGAAGACAAACGTGTGCCCTTTGCTTTTAAAAAACGAACTTTCCAGTTTGACAGGTGTATGCCTGATATTTATAAAAAAAAAACAAGTTTTGACAGATGATTTGAAAAAGGAAACTGAAACGGCAACAAATGTTTTTTTTTTTGCGTGCACATTGGTAATGTAAGTACCTATATAATTTTATTTTATTTTAAAATTAGTCGAATATAAAAATTGAGGATATTTACGTAGTAAACAATTACTTTACAAATAAATACTTGAGTCATGCTTGGTCAGGCAGATACAATACATTGCCTTCAAAACAAAAAAAGAACCCTATCATTAAAAACAAAATTCTTCAAAATCTGTGAACGGTAAATTACATGTATGTCATAAAAAAATATTAATTAAGAATTAGCAATGCTTCGCCTTCCTCTCAAAGAGGAATCAACAGGCCGAATAAAAATTTAAAAAAAGAAAAGCAAAATCCAGAGACAATCCCCTCCGAGAATGTCTCATGTCTCTGCGCGAAGATCGAGTGACTGCGCAGAGTATCACCATCATAACTCAAAACTTTTTGGTAGAAAAAATTTAAAAGAAAAAATAAAGTTTGGGTAATATTCCTTCAATTGAGTGACGTTATAATGGTGATAAAAAATATATAAAATAAACAGACAAACGTGTTGGTAGTGCAGTTCTGTATGTAGCGATCCCATAGGAGGGCTTAAAAAATACTGTTGGATTTTAAAATAATATAGTAAAAATCTTTTGCTGTCTATTTGGCAAAATATGTGAAAATGAATTCCGTTCTTTTTAGTAACCACATTTTTTATTATGGAACCACCTATCTCACTTTACTCCTTAACCTTTCCACTTTAGTTGTTACCCTACGTCACTTTATCTCATACCCTAACATTCACTTTACTTGTTACCCTTAGTAATTTTACCCCTTACCCTAATATCCACTTTAGCTTCACGTGAAAAGGCTGGTCTTTTCTAGGGCCAAAAAATTAGCATTACCATTCAACGTGGTAATGCTGCTAGCCTTTTGGGCACTTGTGCCGTTAAGAGTGATGCGGACGAGTTTCTTTTAATGCCCTGTGATCCCCCCATTGTACATCATTATAGTGGTTTCTGTCTGTATTTATTACTTTAGTTGTTACTCTACGTCACTTTACCCCCTACCCTTTATTACACTTTATTTATTACCCAACGTCACTTTAGACCTTACCCCTCCTTCCACTTTACTTGTTACCCTACATCACTTTACCTATTACCCTTACCCTTCAGAGAGCACACAACACCCACACTACCAACATCGTCGTCTGCGCGCGTTACCAATCACAATAACACTTACAATGCATGTCCCGTTCATGTTCGTATTCGATGAAGGCGTAACCGCGCGGCTTATTGCTGTCCTTGTTAAATATCATGCATATCTGTGGAGAGAGGGAGATGACGATATCAGTTACTGCTTGTAAAGCTTGAATTGTTATACTGTCATACTATGGTCGCAAAATCAGTCATTTTCACTGGTGTATTGTAATTTTTTTGACAGGTTCTTTGTGCGATAGAAACCGGAACGGAAGAAAGGTTCTCGAGTAGCGACCGCGAACCGGAAAACGCACCGTTGTTAGGTCGCCCACCAGATGGACCGACGATATTGACAAGGTCGTGGATGCAAGCGGCAGGATGCAAGAGTTGTGGCGTTCTATGGGGGAGGCCTATGTTCTACAGTGCACGTCTTCCAGCTGATGATGATGAGGATTTGACATTATGGTAACTCTGGTTCTCTTTTATTTTTATATTTTTAACCATTACCCCACACTAGGTATATCTGTTCCGTTTTCTCAGGAGACCGAAGTTTAATTTAGTAGGGTGGTAATGCAACATAAAGAGTTTTTAAGTGAGTCCCTTTGTGTTTTTGTATATCATCTATACTAATATTATAAAGCTGAAGAGTTTGTTCTCTCAGGATCTACTGGATCGAATTGAAAATTTATTTTTTGTGTTGGATAGTCCATTTATCGGGGAAAGCTTTAGGCCCATGCGAAGTCGGGTCGAGTAGCTAGTTATATATACAAAAACACCAAGAGACTCACTTAAAAAACGCTTTAAACTCTATAGAGCGTTGAAAAAATTTATTTATGCAAAGGGCGAACTTAACGTAGGCCTCCCCCAGAGATCGTCAACCAACCCGGTCTTGGGCAGACCGCAACCATTTGCTGCCAGCCAACTTCTTCCAATCGTCGGTCCATCGTGCCGCAGGGCGTCCCACACTACGCTTGCTCAAACGCGGTCTCCACTCTAGAGCGTGTCTGCTCCACCTACCGTCTGTCCGTCTGCAGACGTGGCCGGCACACTTCCGCTTCAGCGTGCTGATTCTACGCGCAATGGCGGTAACTTTAGTTCTCTGGGGAATCACTTCATTACGAATTCTATCCACCAGAGAAACCCCACTGTTCGCTCCACAGCACGCTGAGAAACCTTGAATTTGTAAACCGGGCCCACGGTGATTATCGGTGGATCATCGTGATATTTGTAAATAACTGTGCTTCTAGATGGAAAGGAGTTGTTTCAAAATGTATGGAGCCTGGGCCCAGTCCTTGTACACCATACTTAAAAATAGGAAAACACATTTTAAATAGTTCTCAACTGTAGTTGTCAACTGCTACTTTAAAATGCCTTTGTGAGCAGGTAAAACACAAGAAATTGCAATTGCAACACACAACAAAAAAGCAGTCATGGCGGTAAGCTGTCATTTTGATTGATTAATGACGTTTGACATCTATATTTCGGTTTTTCTGCGTCAATTTGTGAATAGCCAGTTAAACAGATGGAAAAAAAACGGTGTTAAATTCAACAAACGAAAACGAGGTTGTTAAAATGAGCTACAAAAACTAGAAACAAACGAGACGAAAGTGACAGAAGTGACACTGTTGTGACACTGACAGCTGACAGTTCTCTTTCTATGATCGATCTATGGTTTATAGAGTAGCTAAATCTGAGTGACGCCATGTTGAAATTCCATAAAAATAATGATTTATTATCAATTTACTACCAGAACAGTATACATTTACATGAATTATCTGTATTTTTCCCGGATTCTATGGAATTTTCTCTTTTTTTTGAAGTGGTGTACATAGACTGGGCCCAAAATGAAACATGTCCTTTGATTTCTTTTTTGTTACAATTAGTCATGTGTTGGTTTCCACTCCGCCCGCCTTACCTTGTCTCGCTATTGCAAGCGAGCGGACTAGCACTGTCCTCCACTGTCCGGCCTTTTTACTCAAATGTCCGACTTAACTGGCTGCTCTGTCCGGCTTCTCGGTTTTAAGATCTGGCAACCCTGTGCGCGAGGTTTTGGCTTGGCCTTGCCACCTCCTAAGGCTACCACAGACGGCTGATGTACGTATTGAAAGGAACATAGACTTACCTTTTTAATAGCTCCATAACCTTCGAACTCTCTTCTTAATTTTGACTCTGAAGTGTCGTAATTCTGTGAACAAGTGTAATTTGCAATTTAAATCGAAGATAAACTTGTACAGGGTAGGGACGATGATACGACAAAAAATTCAAATATTGGTAATACTAGTTCATAAGAATATTTTGAAACTATCAAATAAATCCTAAAAACGAAATTCAACAAAAAAGTTCAGATATACTAAAGAGCATATAAATGTAACCAAAATAAAACACCATATGAAATATTGGTTTTCTAATTTGTGAGAAGAGCTTGTAGCGTCATAATTTAATATTATTAATGCTCAATCAAAACAATACGGTACTTTACTCTATACGAGAAAAGATCTATAAGTATGATATTGAGACAGTTTAGGCAGAAAGCAGTCGGAAAATGTAAGTTTTAGTTCATAAAATAACAAAACAAATTTTTAAATTCAATTCTAAGTTATCAGTATTTTTAATCTGTTATAAAACACCGTGAAATAGTAGCGGCCATGTTATTACGCCGTACGGCTGTGTAAACAAAAAATTTACAACTGTCAGTCAACCGATTAGCGTAATATAGGCTTTGTACTTTCATTACACCTATTACAAAACATGCTTTTAATTATTTTTAAATGATATACAATTATCATATTTAATACGAGCACATTTGATACAAAACGAACTGACGTCATTTACGCTGAGCAATATGGCGTCCAGTAAGAGGCGTTTTCGTCAAACTACGCGCGAAACTCAGCTTGACGAAAATTAAAAAAGCAGTTAAATCGGTTAAGTTTTAGAGAAGAAATCAGGGGACTACGAATCATTGATTTTGTGTACTTTTAATAGGTATTTTCGGTCAAAGCTGCAGTTGTCTCTATCGCGCTCTGCGCTTCGTGTTCGGGCATCGCGCGACAGCAATAGATTTTACAAATACCTAATTTTCAATTCTCTAGCCCGTGGTATTTCATAATCGCAGTTAGAACAGATTGGATCCGATTTAGTGTAGATTGGTGGTTCACTAAATTGAATTCTAAATTGGTTAAGTTTAGAATTCAATTTAGTGTAAGTAACTTGTTCCTAAATTGATTTCCTACAAGTTGTACAGTGTAATAAGCACATTAGTAACAACTGAGGTACTTACAATCCTGGCCACAAACAGTGTCTTGAACGGATCCATGGTAGCCCTGCCGTTGGTGGTGGGGTCCCACAGCGCGATCTCTTGCTCCAGCTTGTACGCAGTCTGTTCGGCTCTCTCCCTGCGTCTCCTCTCCATACGCTCCTCTCTTGTCTCCACTCGAGTCGGCGGTGGAGTTTCTGACGGGTGCTGTGGGAGTAAGGGAAGATAATAATAGTTGAAAAAAAATTGTAAATACACAGAACTCAGAAATGAAGTAACTCGAATATGGCGACAAGAAAAAGTGTATGTAATCCCTATAGTCATCTCCACAACAGGCGTTATCCCGAACCATCTTCTCTATAGCTTAAAACTACTTTATCTAAAAGAAACTCTTTATATCACTCTACAGAAAGCTGCCATATTAAATACGTGCCGAATCGTGAGAAAGTTCATGCAGATTGATGAACGCGAAGTAGGCCCCAATACAATACACCCTCAACATAATACACACCACACGCTACATTTACTTGGCTCCGGCCAGTAAATGCAGCTGAAACCAGCCAAAGTGCTGAGAAAAAATTACACGTACATGAAAATAATAATTATAATATGTGGGGACATTTTACACACGGCCATCTGACCCCAAACTAGGGAGACCCTGTACTATGGGTGTCAGACAACTGTTATACAGAGTGTATCGTAAATAGTGGTCCAGAGTAAAGGAGTCGATACACTGTATTCTTATATGTATCACATACCGAAATTTAGACCATTTTCAGTTAAGCGTCTCCGAAAAAAAGTTTTTTTTTATTTCTATACCTTGCTTCACCTTGGGTTTGGATATGATAGTATACATATTCAAAATAAAAAAATATTGATATTTGTTGAAATTACAGCCAAATTCGTGAAGCGGGATGGTCGCACTTTTAGGAAATGTTTTAATATGACATTCAAAAGTGCCTTTTAATGGTCTAATTGAAATAAATAATTTGACTTTTGAATTTGACTATGGACTTTATTTCAATAGTCATAGGGTAAATTTTGTATTATCCAAATAGGTGAATATTTGGACAAATATGCCATGTGTAGTGACTTTATATTGACCCTGAAAACCAGACTTATATATAAAAATGAATCGCTAAATGTGTTGGTAAGCGCATAACTTGCGAATGGCTAGACCAAATTGGATAATTCTTTTTTTATAATATTCCTTAAAGTACAAGGATGGTTCTTACAGAGAATATTTAAAAAAATAAATAACTTTTGTAGGGTTGGTAGGGTAGATAGATAGAGACAGGACAACGTCTGTCGGGTCACCTAGTTAACTATAAAATTGGATTTTTAAATGCTTTGAAAATTATAAATTAGTCAATTGAGCTAGTAAATAATTTGATATCACATTTTAGTACAACCATGTAATAGTATGACGGGCTGGTGTCCGAAACGACATCTTAGCTCGTATTTTGTATACAGGTGGGAAGTAAAGTCAAAGTCAAATAATTTATTTCAATTTAAAAAAAAAATTCAACAGAGAAGAATGGGCAAGAAACTCCATGCATAATCTTTTAAAAATGTTGTTAACAATATTTTCATTCACAGCATTTAAATCATTCTATCCCAGCTCCTCAAGAAAGGCTAGACGCGCCGTGACGTCACTGGCGATCTCCCGTAAGTATAAGGTAGTATAACCATACAAAATCTACAGACGATTAATGTTATGTACTCAATAATCGAAATAGATTCATGGGTTTAGGGAAAAATGCAAAATAACACAGTCACCATACAGGTTGAATGTAGATCTCCCTGTTATTTTTTTATTTTTTATAATGGCAATCATATTGTCTATATTTAGTGGGCAATCAAGTCTATTCTATCTACTTGTAGGTCATAATAGGGTATTACACCCATGTTTCCAAAAGTGTCTCAATTAAATTCTGTAGTGCTAATATGCCACCAAAACAAAACTTTTATTCAATGTTTGACGAAAAGGCCTCATAGTGAACGCCATATTTATATAATATTTTGTAATAGGTATAATTAAAAAATTATGTTGGTAATGAAAATAATAAAAGTACAAAGCATATCGGTTGACTGACAGTTGACAATTTTTTGTTTACACAGCCTTAAGGCATAATAACATGGCAGCTATTATTTCATGGTGTTATAAAACAGATTAATAAAAAACTGAAAACTTTGAATTGAATTTAAAATGTATTTTTTAATTTTATGAACTAAAACTAACATTTTCCGACTGCTTTTGCCTAAACTATCTCAGTAATATATTTATAGATTTTTTCTGAGAGTAAAATACCCTATTACCTGCAAATGGTTTTCTTATTGTCAATCTTCTCTCATACTACTTAAAATATAGAATAGCTGCATATCATCTGCATTGCCTTTTCCCAACAAATCTAAGATCGGCTTCCAGTCTAACCAGATGCAGCTCAATACTAGTGTTCATTCGCAACCCAGTTACTGGGTGATAATTATATACAGCACATAAGGTCCCGGTTGTCATTCATAGATCTTTGACAGTCATTATTGGCAGTGCAAGCCTGAAAGACTGTACAAGTACCTGGATTGTGGACAAATAGGCCGCTGCTTCGTGTAAAATACTAGTACTAAGCAACATCCGGTTAGATTGGCAGCTGACCCCAAAATAGTTGGATTTGTTAGATGTAGAAGGATGTTTCTACCGGCCAATACTTGTATACAAAATGAAAGACAAACACTGATCAATGATTTAATAGTTAACGTGGCGGTCAGCATAAAAATGAAGATCAACACATACCATAGAACAAAATGATAAAAAAATCGCATGCTAATTTTATGCGAATTTAAACGTAAAATGATTTTAAATACTAACCTCAAAAATATTGAGGAAGGCTCCAACGCCATCGTAACCCTTTTGTTTCTTCTCATGAGGAAGCTTTGCGGCAGGTGGCAAGTATGGGATAGGATCCCTTGCCGCAAATAATGCTAATAAATTGGGAGGCAAAAACTGCGTCATTTTGCCAAGCCACTAATGTCCATCTATTTTATCACCCTATTTAACACTTGAAACACACATTACTTGTTCCTAAATCAAGTCCATATCCTAAATTATATAATTAAACACTATTTTAATGTTTTTCTAAAGAATTTTCACTTAATTTTGTAAAATTGATGATGAAATCATAACACGCTTTCGTCCGCCATTGAAAGCGTAGCTTTTTTTTTATTTTTTCTTATAATTCTTAGTCAGTGTTACCAACATACCAGCTGCAGCTACTTCACATCTCTATTTAGTTTATAAAGCTAGAATTAGACTAGTAACGTCAGTAACGTTAACAGTCCAGTGCTGGGCTATGGCTTAGTTAGAGCATTTAAAATGCTTTATTTCCCAACAAATGCCTCCAAATGATATTTTTGGAATAAAAGCACGGTTTTGTACAAAATTTGTTTACTACTACAACTTTATAAAACACCGCCAAAATTACCTCTTAAATCCACAGACTACATACATCCACACTATTCAAGGTAGGTAGGTTAAGGCCAAGAAGCTTATAGGTAAAAGTGGAGGCAACACTCCGAACATCTAAGTGAAACCAACTGTGGGCAGACGCTCTCTTTCTAAATGCATACATAAGATAAAGAAAACACATATCACTGTCTCGTTCTTATGTATGCATTTAGAAAGAGAGCATCTGCCCACAGTTGGCTTCACTTAGGTATTTAGTGTTGCCTCCGCTTTTACCAATAAGCTTCTTGGTTAAGGCTGCATTTCCACCAAAGATGTGCGAGGTAGATGAGTGGTGCGAGGATGCGTATCGAGGCTGTGGAATGACGTGAGTGTTTCCACCAGAGATGTGTTAGGCAGCTGAGTGGTGCGAAGATGCGTAGTGACGCTGTGAAACAATGCGCAGATGAGCGGTGCGCGGATGTGTAGCGGGTTCTTTTCAGATGCGAGCGAGTCCACTGATTCATTTATTCCGCACAATACACAAACTTATTATACAAATACCTCTAACAAACTCCGTCAAGTGACTGCTAATACTTTTTCGCTCGCGTCTTTTATTTGCACACATCCCTCGCGCAAATCTCTCGCACACTTCCATCGCACACATCCCTCGCTAGTATTGTACGTATAAAAACCTAACCAACTCATCCCTCGCTACGAATCCTCGCTCATCTCTGGTGGAAACGCAGCCTTAAGGTAGGTAGTTACTCAGATTGTCAATATTGAATTGGATTAAAAATAAGTTTGTGTATACATAAGATATTTTAATGCTGAACATGCAATTTACTTGTTTTTTCACAGTAGCCCCATTTTTTAACCATTTTTCCACAATTTGATCAAACATTTAAACCGTATGCACCAATTAAAAACAATGAATGAATGATGTCGAAATTGAAATGGATGTGTTCAGACAGAAATATAAAATTGTGTTCATTTGAGTGGTGCTGCCATTCGAAATTATGTTAATAGTGACGAGCTGTATCTGCCAAGTGCAAACTTAGTTTTAGTTGTAAGTATTACCTCACATAAAATAGTTGAAAAATTGCTTTGGGTTCCCCGAAATTCCCCGATTTTTGTCATTCCCCGCGCTCTCCCCGCACCAAGCCTCAACTCCCCGCAAATCCGGGAAAATCCCCACAATTGGCAGCGCTGGAATCGCGCGTTTGCATGAACTTAGTTCGCGCGATAGTGGCATCGCTTACTCGCGCGAGTCGCGTAGTCAGGCTTAGGTATTTTACGAAGTCCCAAGAGAACGCTCTCTTGGGACTTCGTAAAATACCTAAGCCTGTGTAGGTAATCTAGTTATTACATGGTATCACTGTCACTTTGTTTAATTGTACCAACGTCAACCGCCGCAAAAAGACAATGTAGGTAAGTACCTACTTAGTGTTGTTTCAAGTTAAAACTAGTATGTTGGAATGTTGTATTGTTATAAGAACCCGCGAAGAGCGGGGCAGAGGTGACGGCGACAAAAGCGGTAATAAATAAGTTCGGAAAACAACAAGCAGACCAAGAAAAGAGGAAAAACATCTTTGATTTTTATTATCAAAATGTGAGAGGTCTTCGAACTAAGTTAAACAGGTTTTATAGTCATATAGAAACTTTAAAGGCTGACATCGTTGCAATTACGGAAACAGGTTGTAAAGTTCCATAAGTGACGCCGAAATCGTTCCACCTGGATATCAAATCATTCGATGTGACAGGATGGATGGGCGTAAGCAAGGCGGCGTGTTTCTCGTGGCCACACACGGGTTTGAGCTACGACGAGTGAAGGTACCTTGCGAACGTCAAAATAGATAGGTAACTGCTCATTTGAACTTGTTTGTGTGACGGTACATGTTAAATGCAGATTCATGTTTTATGTTGTGTTGTTTATATACCACCAAGCACTAATGACTTTGAATTCATGATATTTTTTAGAATAGTGGAACAATTGAGTGTAAAGTACAAGCATATTATATTGTTAGGCCATTTCAATTTAATTTCAAGTAGTGAAAACGGTGTCCCCTTGTTTCGCAGACAGAAATTTCATAGAATTTCGTTTCCCAGAAAATGCTTAACATAATATTTGATTCTCGTATTTTTATTTCGACTATTATTGTTTCAAAGACTATTTACTTCAACGAAAAATATTTTACAGAAACACAATTCAATGAATTTTTAATCACATTTTTTTGTTTAACAAAATTATCAAAAAGTAGAATTCTTTTATAACGAATATTGTTTGTTTTTTGTATTTTTCCATGGAATTTATTTCAACGAAAATGTATAGATATAAATAGACAAAAACAAAAATGTTGTCTTAAAAAGTCAATATGTTGTGCTACCAAAGTTAATGTCAGAAACGAATCGCTGCGAAACCGACTCCACGTAGTCTTGTCTGCCCTAGCCCTAGAGTGTAATTTAAATCTGCGTAGGCGTGGAGGGGCGAGGCGGCCCGCGAGCTGAGGACCAGGTGGTTTTAACGCCCGCCGCCGCGGCTGAGGCTGGCCGGCATAGCCGGCCAGTAAGCCGAAGCTGCGGTGGTGAGCGTGAATACCATCTGCAACGATAAGCTCGCGTGGGACCGCCGGAGCTCCGCAACGCTGGAGCCGTGACAGAAACTATGCCTGCTGCATGTTCGCTTGCATGATGCTCGCTTGCTTACATGCTGCATGCTTGCTTGCACGCTACATGCTTGCTTGCACGCTACATGCTTGCTTGCTTGCAAGCTGCATGCTTGCTTGCATGCTGCATACTTGCTTGTACGCTGCGTGCTTGCTTGCATGCTGCATGGTTGCTTGCACGCTGCGTGCTTGCTTGCATGCTGCATGGTTGCTTGCACGCACGCGCAGTAAGTTTGGTTAGAACTGAGAGTCCCATTCTTGGGAATAAATTTTATAATAAATAAAAAATATAAGAATAAAGAATATTTGATTTGTTATTCTATGATATGATAATTCTAACAATAAACTTTATGTATAACAAAAATCTAAGATTTGAAAATCTTGAAAGTAAGTATTCTGCGTATTGATTGTTCTATGAAACGATATTATTAGAAAATTTTTATTTGAAACGAAATTCTATAAAACTATTAGCTATGAAACAACGTACAACCAGTGAAAACACTAAACATTATTTTGATTGTTTTATGTCCTTCTGTGAATTTACTCAGATGAATGAGATAGCAAACTGCAATGGTAGGCAACTAGATTTTGTGTTGTGTGCAGTGAAGTGCAAGTATGTGAGGCAGACGAGGCTTTGGTGCCGGTGGACGCTTATCATCCGCCACTCGCAATTACCCTGTGCACTAGGGCAAGCGCGATGTACTCCCCACCTTCGCCGCCAGCCGCTGCGCCCGTGGATTCAGACTGTCAGGCAAGTCAAATTGAACCGCAATGGAATTTTTACAAAGCTGACTATTATTTATTGTACTCCTCTCTGGCGGCTACCGATTGGAGTCCGATCTATCGCATGCGGCAGCCAGAAGAAGCTTTAGAGTACTTTTACAATGTTGTTAATAGGGCAGTCGATAATTGTATACCTAAAAAACAGCTAAAACAGGTAAATCGTAGGTATTGTTATCCGGAGTGGTACACAAAAGAAATAATAACGGCTATAAAACTAAAGGCCAGACTTCATAAGCGATATAAGTCGACAAGATTGCAAATCGATTACGAGGCTTTTTCTAAATGCAGGGCGCGAATTAAAGAATTTATTGATTGTGAGCATCAGAATTACGAAAATCGAATACAGAGTAACTTGGCAAAGGACCCTAAATCTTTTTGGGATTACATTAGGGCAAAAAAGGGACCCAGAAATCGCAACAGAATAACAAAAGATGGGGTTGTGTTATCAAATTCGGAATCTGCGGTGGAATTTGCAAAATACTTTTATTCGGTTTATAATACGGAGCCAGCGCTGCTAGACGTGGACGAAGCGGTAGCTGCCGGCGGCGCAAACAGCGCACGGGTTCATATCCCACGACTGACACTTGACCAGGTGCAAGCGGCGCTTGCTCGGCTCAAGCCGAAGCGGTCTGCAGGCCCAGATGGTATTCCGGTATTCGTCATGCGAGATTGCCGCTCAGTTGTATCAGAGCCGCTCGCGCACTTGTTCAACTTGTGTCTCAAAACTTCATATTTTCCGGAACGATGGAAGGTCACCCGTGTGATTCCTATACCGAAGGGGGGAGATGCAACAGTCGTAGAGTCCTTCAGACCCGTGGCGATTCTATCAACGCCAGCAAAGGTATTTGAGTCTGCCATAAAGAGACTTATCCAGGATCAAGTGGCGTCACAGATATCAGACGCCCAACACGGCTTTCGGCCTGCGTGTAGTACGGCCAGCAACTTATTAAATGCCATGGTGTACTTGGTTCCTCATATCGACGCAGGCGTGCAGGTGGACGTCGCCTACTTTGATTTTAAGAAAGCGTTTGACCTAGTCGATAACGACGTCTTACTATCAAAGTTGGCGAAGGTTGGCTGCACGCCTAAGCTGCTCGAATTCTTTGTGAGCCATATGAGGGACAGGAAACAGTACGTGGAGTATGGTGGCTATCGCTCTGAGTCGTACTTTACGAGGTCAGGCGTGAGTCAGGGTAGCAACATGGGGCCATTGGAATTTATCATCATGATCAATGATTTGCCGGAGTTGGTCAAAGGTGCCAGATGTCTGCTATTTGCAGACGACCTCAAGTTGCTCCTAGCTGTCGAAAGCGAGAACGACTGTCGCCGCCTGCAGCAAGACATTGACCGAGTAGTTGAGTGGATTCGAGCTAATAAACTGCAATTTAATGTTACCAAATGTTCAATTGTAACATACAGTCGTGCTAGGGTACTCCACTTCAACTACAAAGTCGATGACGCGCCTATGAAAAGAGAGATGGTGCGAGATCTTGGCGTCCAAATGGACGCTCAATTAAGATTCCGGGAGCATATAATCAATGTCTGTAAAACGGCTTATAAGCGATTAGGATTTGTGCTTCGCAGAGCAGCGACATTTAAGAATATCAAAGCCATTGCAGCATTATACGATGTCCTGATAAGGAGTAAGCTGGAGAGTAATGCGGCAATATGGGCTCCACATGAGACTAAATATAGTCTCATGTTGGAGCGCATTCAAAATAAATATACGAGGTACATATACCTTAGGCTTTATGGGGTATATCCCTTGATGTATCCAACCTTGTTCGTTTTAGGCATGGTGGGATACAACAAGGTGGAAACAAGGAGGGATTTATCGCTGGCATCTTACATGCTTGGATTGTTCCGGGGTGACATAAAAAATCCGGGTGTCCTGCAGTGGATGGGTTTGTGTGTGCCCGATGGGTATGCTTGCTGAACAAAGCCCACCTCACGCGGACCGTGCAAACACTTAATCTAGTTGCCGAGAGAGTGGACTTGTTCTCGTGCTCGCTGAGTGAGTTCACAAAGGTTACACTACATGTGTTGTGTTATATATAAAATAGTTTCTCGTTCGTATTATTATTATTGTTTTTGTTAAACCAACTGTACTGTTCAGCTCGGCACTATCGTATTGGGAAGTTGCCTGTAAAGATAGTGTACATGTTATGAAATAAAAAAAAAAAATACAATAAATATTTACCTAATCTTTGTGTGTGTTATTTTGGTGTATTGTCAAATAATGAATCTGGAATATGTTGTTTGTTGTTTATGATAATATGTTCCCATAGGACGGAGGGAAGTGAAGGTCATATTCATCCCTAAACCAGGTAAGACTGTAAGAGTGACTACACAAACGCCAAATCCCAACGACCGATCAGTCTGACCAGTTCTTGCTGAAGAGTACTAGTACTTACAATAGTAATGTATCTATTATTTCCATGCAACAGTCAATCAAGTTTTAAAAAATGTTTGAAGTTCTATTTACGTTTTAAAATATGAGTTTTGAAGCACACTTGAATTAAGAGACCCGGTATATGCCGTGTGGTGCCGGTCGCGAATAGCACCACCACATTTCAACCCGTGGGTGTCGTACAAAGCGACAGAGGGATTTTGACCAGAGGATGGGCAGCAGCGTCAAAGTCAAAGTCAATGCATTTATTTCAATTAAACCATTTACAGGCACTTTTGAATTGTCAAGGAGTCGGTCAGTTAGTCAGAAAGTTGAAGCTAGTTGCTCGTTCCAAAACGTAGGTAGGTCTCTATGGAGAAGAACGAGCAAGAAACTCCACGGACAGTCTTTTAAAATCAGGTTTTTACAAAATACTGCTTACATTATTCTTGTTGCTTCTATATGTGAAAACAATGAAGGTAATCTAGAAATACAAAATATAATCAAGATAAAAATCATGGCACTTAAGAGTTAACCAATCTCTACTGACAGCACCCGTTCACGAACATGACGCGTGAATCAGCACCATTCAGCTCAACCATTTTGGAGGGAGCTGAATGATCCAACACACGCGCCACCATCAGCGAGACATTTGAGTGAGCATGACAATTCTCTCAACCGCCATGCTCATTTATGTCAAACACATAATACTTTACTTAATATATGGCTCCATGGCAGTGTCCATGGTACTCACATTTACAAAATTGAAATAATGCTGCTAAATTATACAAAACTAAGGTTTTCAATGTTTCTAAAATGTCGAAAAAGTAATTAAAATATATTTGTGTATAATAATAACGATACTCGTTACTCATGTCAATAAAAAAAGGGGTAGTATCAAGGTGGACTGTTTATGTTTTATGTTGTTGTAGGGTCTTGAAGACGTAGAGAGGTAACGTTTACGAAAGAAAGTAGAAAGTATTCAGGTAACATACGTTTATTGACGATTTCAGTACCTATGGAGTACAGAGAGTGCGCGGGAGTAGAAACCAGAGTGACAAGTCGCGTCGTTTTTCGGATTGGCATCTCGCAGGTCAACCTAGGAGGTTGTCGGCTGCTTAACCGGACTTTCCTGTGGTGCCTTAAAAAATATTATTTTTAGGGCCTCCAGCCAGGGCAGAATAGCTTACAAACTAAGTGACTACACGCTAAGGGCACCCCCTGTGGGGTACGAGCCTCGGCTTAGGGCGTCGCTGGGAGAGGACAGCAAAGGGACAGGCTGGATCGGATTTCCATTATTTAGGGACGAATTTAAAACTACAGGCTCAGCGGCGCGGGCTGGCACGAGCAAGGGTCGGGGAGGGGACGTACGGGGTCGTCGCGGCGGCGAGGACGGAATGACGGCGGTCTGTGTCTGTGTTTCTTAACTGTACTGGTGGCCCTATTGCTCTCCTGGAGGAGAGTAATAGCATCGTCAGGGTCGGTCAGAGTATGTCTCGGTCGTCGAGTCTTACTAATACGGGAGGGAGTGTACCGGGCGGCCGATACGATTAACGGGTTAGAGTGCTTCTCAGCAGTGTCGAAGAAGCGCTTGGCGGAGCGTTTCATGAACTGCTGGATGGTGGGTATTTTTAGATCGAGATGGAGGTTCTCGTTGCGAAGGTAAAAAGGGGCTCCTGTGATTCTTCGCAAGAAACGGTTTTGGAGGGTCTGCATCCTATGGAGACGGTATGGTTTCGCTTGTGCGAATACAGCACAGGCGTACGTCATGATGGGACGAATGCACGCCGCGTAAATGCGCAATTTGCACTTGAGTGACAATTTGCTGCGTGCATTCAACATGAAGTAGAGCCTACCGAGAGCGAAAGCGGCACGCGAACGCACCGTCTTTATGTGCTCTGTGAAAGTAAGATGGTGGTCCAGAATCACACCTAGGTATTTGGCTTGCTTCTCCCAAGGGATAGGCTTACCGAACATGGTTATCGGACTGGGCAGAGAGGGGGACGAACGCGGTTTGGAAAAGAGTACTGCCTGACTCTTGATGGGGTTTACCTCGATTCTCCATTTCCGGAAGTAAGCGCCTAAGGCTTTTGCCGCGGATTGGAGGGTACGAGCTATGCAGTCTGGGTTGCGACCCGAGTAATAGATGGCCGTGTCGTCAGCGAATAGAGCCAACTGGGCCTTTTTATCTTTGGGGATGTCGCTGGTGAACAGCGTGAAAATGAGGGGGGATACTACGGAGCCCTGAGGGACGCCAGCGCGTATCGGGTGGGGTGAAGAGAGCGCACCCTCGATGCGATAGCGAAAGGTGCGATTCGACAAAAAGTCACGCAAGATGAGCACGAGACGATCTGGCACTCCGAGTTGGTAAAGCTTTGACAAGTCGCGCGGAACCTCCCTGTATTTATAGTGTAGGTAAGTTATACAACAGAGTAGTGGGAGGCGTGGGGCATGGTTCGAGGCGCGCGCTCGGCCAATAGGAGCGTTGCTCTATTCGCTTATTTACTTCAACTTATTTACATCTATGAGCCTTATGCCTGTTAAGAACCATGCCCTTAACCTTTATTATCTTTCTTATTATCTAAGGGAAAATAACTCAAACACCTAATCTTTTTACATGGTAAGTTAGTCCCTACTATCAAATGGTTTTTATTTATATTTAAACCTTAAATAACACTTATAGACCTTAATTAACATTTATGAACCTTAAATAACATTATTATTTGTTCCTTACATATGTACAACTTAAATAACATTCATTTATCTTGTTCTAATCAAATCAAATCAAATCAAATCATTTTTTATTTGTGTAACATAGGTAGTAAATACAGTTCTTAAATTAAAGTTCATAGGGTCGCTATGTTATGCCAAGAGGCGTACAAATATGGTTACATGCGAAATAAGCAATAAAAATATAAATCATGCCAGAGGATAACACAAATTATTTGGTAGGCAGGTATGTCAAAATTAATAGAATAGTAGGTAGGTATGTCAAAAGTACTAAATGAAAGCAAAATAATAAATGTCACAGTATGGAGTAATTTCTACAGTCAATGCAATAATTCAATAAATAACCATAAATTCAATTAGTCACAGTATTCAATTAAACATTGTTTCTCCAGTCAAATAAATAAATAAGTCTACATTATTTTATCATTCAGGAATTGATCAGTCGAATAATAACATTTATCAATTAACATCAGTTTTAATTTTTTTTTGAATTGGGTAACATTCAAATTTTTTATGCCATCTGGTAATTTATTATATATGCGAGGTGCCATGCCTAAGACACTCTTTCTCACTAAGGCAGTCTTACAGCGCTGATTGCTTAGAGAGTTTGCGTATTGGCTACGTATCGCAACATCTCGTAACGTTGACACTTTTTCGAACAATCTCATGTTTGTTTTTACGAAAACACTAATTTCAAAAATATATATTGAAGGTAAGGTAAGTATTTTCAGCGATTTAAAGGATGGTACACAGCTATCATCAATTTTCAGACCACACATTGATCTTATGCATCTTTTTTGTGCCTTAAAAACGATATCTTTATCAGTAGAATTGCCCCAAAAAATAATTCCATATCGCAAATTAGAGGCCACTAAGCCGTGATATGCAACTAGTAGCGCATCCATGTTTATTTTTCTGGCAATTTGGAAAAGTGCGTATGCTGATTTATTAATTTTTTTACTTAGGTCATCTATGTGGGCTTTCCAGTTAAGTTGGTTATCAAGGGATAAACCTAAGAATTTCGCTACTCTAACTTCTTCAATGTCACAGTTACTATACCTAATATTTACTTTCGGTACTTCAGTTCTTTGGTGGAAGTGCATTATTTTGGTTTTATTTAAGTTAATTACTAAATTATTTTTATTAAGCCAATTAATTATGTCCGATAGTGTATTATTTATGTCAGCTTGATAAATATCGCGGTCAATACATTTTACTATAGCAGTACTGTCGTCTGCAAACATCACCATTTGATGTTGAATCGCCTTTGGTAGATCATTAATATAGACTAAGAAAAAAGGTGGCCCAAGGACGCTTCCCTGTGGGACACCAAACCTTACTAATCTACAATGGGATAGAAAACTCTTTTCAAATTTGGTTTTATCACAGACTCTTGTAATCTCTGTACATTGCGTTCTGTTGGAGAGATAGGATTCGATTAGTTTTAGGATGTTACCTCTGATACCATAGCTACGTAGTTTGTCTAATAAGACGTCGTGCTTTACGTAATCGAAGGCTTTGGTCATATCTGTGTAAATAGCACAAATAGGAGATTTTTGGTCTACTGCTAACAAAATGTTTTGTAAAAAGTCAAAGATAGCCATGTTTATCGTGGTATTCTTTCTGAAACCATATTGTTCCTTGCATAATATATTAAATTTATTCAGATAGCAATACAGGGACTCATAAATAACTTTTTCAAAAATTTTAGAGAAAACTGAGATTTTAGCTATTGGTCTATAGTTCTTCATATCAGTTTTATTATCTTTTTTATGTAGTGGTTTGATAATAACTTTCTTTAAGTCCTCAGGATAAACTCCGTCAACAATGGCAAGGTTCATAATATGCGCTAATACGGGAGCTATAAGTTCATTTACAAACTTTATCACCTTTGTTGACACACCGTCAAATCCTACAGTATTTGTATTTTTAAGTGATCTTATAGCCGCAACAATGTCAGTTGTTAAAACAGGCTGCATAAACATTGATTGCGTTGTCAAATTGTCAAATTTATTGTCAAATTCCATATCGGTTTTAACATTATTCTCAATTTCATCTATAAAATAATTATTAAATTCATTTGCAATGTCAATAGATTTTGAAAAGGTCAGGTCACATTTATTAATGGTCATTATTTGTTCTTTAGGAGAGTTATTTTTAGGTCTATTGACTATTTGCCACGTAGCTTTAGACTTATTCTGCGAAGTTTTTATAAAATAATTATTTTGGGCTATTTGTGTTAGTCTTATAATTTTCTTATATTTTAAGGAGTATTTTTTAAAGTCAGTTTTATTTTTTAGTATAGGATTTAGTCTGTATGTCCACAATAATTTTCTTTGTTTCTTACTACAGCTTTTTATGCCGCGCGATACCCATTTTACGTTTTTATTAGTACGAATAGTTATTATTTTATTAGGGAAACAAAGTTTGTAGAATAGAGAAAACGTTTCATAAAATCTTTTATAAGCTATATTGGCATCATTACTTTCATATACATTCTTAAAAGTTAAACTTTGAATGCATTCGCGAAATTTTTCGAGGTTCTCTGTAGAGTAGTCTTTTTTTACAATTTTCCAGAATTTTAAGCGGCATGTCCTATTTATGGGAACCCTGAGTATTTGTGACGTGTGATCTGAAAGGATGAGATCCATTATTTCAGCTTTACATCCTCTTCGTATGTTATGCGCGAAATTATCGATACATGTATTACTACTAAGCCTGGTAGGTTGATTTATTTCTAATGTCAAGTTGTAACTCAGTAGAAAATTCTCTAGTTCCAAAGTAATCTTATTCCTTTTTAACGTATCAATATTTAAATCGCCACATATAACAATTTTTTTCCTATTTAACAAACATAGCTTATTCAAAACAATGTCAAGTTTTTCATAAAATGTCAAATAATTATATTTAGGAATCCTATAAACACAAATTACAATAATAGAATGAGTTGTCAATTCAATTCCACAAATTTCAAAAACGCCTGATACGGAGTGCTTAGCAATATCTGGCAGTTCTTTGTATTGTTGCCCAGTCCTAACTAAAATACAAGTCCCTCCGCGATTGGTTTTGCGACAAAAGAAAGCGGCAAGATACAGTACCAGGAAGGTACAGTAAACTTTCATGGCCAGATGCAATAAAATGTTCAGTTATACAGAGAACATCTACAATAGTTCCTTGATTTTCAAGGTTATTTAATTGAATAGTCAATAAGTCCGATTTGTTTAGCAAACCAGCAATATTTTGGTGCAGAATATTGAGGGTATTACAGAAAAAACTGCGAGCTTTGTCCCTCTGTACTGGTCGCAGATGTTGTCTTAAACTTATTTGAGTTGTCATTAGGATGCATTTTGTCATTTATATCAAGTCCATATATTTCATAGGCAGTATTGACACTTTGAATATAAATAATCATGTCATATATATCATTAAAAATAGATTTCATTCCAGAGTAATTTATCATCCCAGTGCGTCTATTGAACATGGTGTCATCGTACCTTAAATTCTTGTTACTATCCAGAAAATAAGCATGTCCATGAGTAGCTGTATCCAGGTATAACAAATTATTAAAAGTTTCTACTCTTGAGTTGTATAAATAATTATTGTTGAAGAACTTGTACGTCGGTGTGCATATAATTATATTTGTATTTGTAATTTCTTCTAAAACTTGTCTTATTATTAAAATACTGTCATAATATTTACATGTGACTTGAAAATCCTCGCCACCTATCAATATAACGCAGTAGTCTAGCATGGTGAAGTCTGCCAGTTTTTCTTTGATGCCTTTCAGGAGAGCTTGGACATTTCCATGAGGTATAATGTAGTGGCAAATTTCACATTTGTCTATTGTTTTTTCTGCGATGTCAAGCAATTTATTTCTATTATCGGTGCTTAAGATGCAGACTTTGCTACGTTTCAAATTACTGTTTTCCGAATCATTAATAATTTGTTTTGTTGGTGTAACATTGATTTTTTCCCCCTTCGGCATTTCAGTTTGTGGTTGTTGTTTATTGTTATTATATTTTTTCTTCCTTGCACTAGATGACTTTTTGACAGTACTGTGGGTAATTTTATATAAGTCATTTTGTTTATTATTCATACTATCATTCTTCGTCTTGAGTTCATTGTTTTCTTTAGATAATTCCTCGATTGGTAACTGAGCATTTTGAAGATCTAAAGTTAGCTTCAATACTTGTTGCCTCAGTTTTTTTATTTCTTCATCTTCATCGTCGGACAATTCCGGTATGCTATTGACGGTCTCATTTATAGTTTGTTCACTAACATTTTGAATAGAGTCTGACTTCGTCCTCGTACGTCGGAAAGTGATATTGTCCAAGAAATTCATGTTTGTTCAAGTCAGTTTTTGTTGATTACAATACAAAAAGAGAACGATGTCGATTGGATTCGAACGTGCGACCAATCAATTACAGTATGATAATGTAGCTAGTTATGCCTCTAAGCCACAGAGACTTTAATTGTTAATTGTGAAATTGGTCACCGTACTGTTCAATCCCGATTTTTAAATTACGCAAAACGGTTAAGTATGACTCATGTTATTGGAATTTTTCCACTGCCTAACACTTGTGTCACTTTGTTTTGTTGAGTTTTTAGAAATAAATATAAACACATAATATGTACAATGCTCACAGGGCATCAAAAAACTCGTCCGCATCGCTCTCAATGGGACAAGTGCCCAAAAGACTAGCAGCATTACCACGTTGAATGGCAATGCTAATTCTTTGGCCCAAGAAAAGGCCAGCCCTTTGGTCACGTGAAGAGTCGACCAGTTGAGTTTTTTGAATTTGTTTCAATTGATTGTTTGTATTTGTCACGTTTGTTTACCATTTATTAAACAACGTTGTTCAACATGTTGATTTTGGTGTTTTATTGATTTAAAGTCTTAGATCTTGTTCGTGTTTTTTTTTTTGTTTTTGTGTGGTTTTATTGATTGTTATTATTATTTTTTCCAGTTCTATTTATTTTTATAGTTGATCACTGACATGATGATTTCACTACACTCACTTTTTGTTTGATGTCACTGTCCTTTCACTATCCAATAATAGATATTTCACACACTGTTTCTTGAAATGTATTCTGTTGGAATTTTTCTTTGATAACACTGTCATTTACAGTTTGGGATTTATTAAACACAGTAAACAAGACTAAAAACTAAAAAACTTCTATTTTTTTGTAAATATTTAGGACGGAGCAGATTTGAACTCGCACCTTTGTTGTTGCGCGCGCGCGTCATATTAAACTAAGTACTTAAGCAAAGACGTCCGTAACAGGTAGGAAACAACATTCCTCCAATTAGGAAATTCCCTAAACTGCCTGTGGAGCAGGACCAGCATTTAGCCAAGCATTATTATCATTGATGTAGTCTTCTAAATTATAATATGCTTGTCTACACAGTGTGCGTTTAATGGTATTGTCTTGTTTTCCATAAAGTCATTTGTACTATTATTGTTTTCCATAATCGTCCTCCGTCTAATAACTAAACAACTAAACTGTTTAATTTAAATGTGGCAACAAACAGCAAACTATTGAATTTAAACCCTTTCGTCGATAAAAGCGGCTTGCTCCGAGTAGGAGGACGTTTAAAGAACGCGACCATGAGCGAAGAAATGAAACATCCGAAGATAATCCCTAACAAAAGTCGATTAGCGGAGTTACTCATAGACGAAGCTCATCAATTAACATTCCATGGGGGTCCGCGACTGACCTTAGCTGTTCTTAGGCAGCAATACTGGATAACAAGCGGATACAGCATGACCCAGTTAAGAAATTGTGTAACTTGCCGGAAGTATGAAGCAAGTAAACAATATCAATTAATGGGTGACCTTCTAGCAGCTAGAACCACCGCTCCTACCATACAGGGGTGGACTACACAGGCTTTGTGAACATTAAGGCAAACAAGGGGAGAGGGGTGAGAACACTGAAAGGCTACTTGGCTGTATTCATATGCATGGTCACGAAAGCCGTTCATTTGGAACTGGTGTCTGACCTTACCAGCTCAGCATTCTTAGCTGCACTTAAGAGAATGGCGGCCAGGAGAGGAACTCCACATCACTTGTATAGTACCCAAGGGACAAATTTTATCGGAGCAAATAGATTGCTGCAAGAAGAGTACAACCAATTAGACCAAGTTTTCGGCGATAGCTGCCAGGCAGTTATTGCTGAAATGAACATACAATGGCATTTCAACGCTCCGTCTTGGCCGAGCGCTGGCGGGTTGTGGGAAAGAGCCGTCCGTAGTTTAAAATTCCACCTGAAAAGAGTGGGTGGTGAACAAAGACTAACGTTCGGAGAGTTCACCACTGTACTAACACAACTGGAAGCGTGTCTGAACTCGACGCCGTTATGTTCGCTTACAGAAAACATTGAGGATCTGGATTATTTATCACCGGCACATTTTTTAACGAGAAGATCCGACTTAACAGTGATTGAGACGAAGGAAGATGCCAGAACAAGGTGGCATTTAACAACAAACATTTTTAAACAGATTTGGCAAAAATGGAGAAATTAATATTTGAGCCAATTAAGAGAAAAGTGGGCTAAACCTCAGGAAAACTTAAAAATAGGCAACATGGTGGTAGAGCATGAGGATAATATTCCAGCTGGACGGTGGATTATATGTGTCGAGTGATAGATCTGCATCCCGGTAATGATGGCTATGTCAGAGTCGTGTCATAAAAAAAGGTTTTTCAGAAAAAAGAAAACCGCCTTCAAAAACTAAAAAAGTTTTTTCAAAAAAACGAAACCGCCTTCAAAAACTAAAAAGTGATAAATAACTTTAGCACAGAACACACATTACTTTACTTTCGGAAGTCGGTGGCAATACAAAACAACAAACAACTCAACCCCTAAGGGAGAATTTTGGATTAAATTGGGGATGGAAGTTTGAATGGAAAATCGTCATTTTAGTAGTATCTAGTTACAATGAAAATTGGTGTTTATCATTCTGGTTAAAAATAAAAAAAACTACGTGTTTCAGTGTTTTTGGGAAATCAGTCCCTGAGGGCATAAAATAGGGGATGAATGTATAAACAGGAAACCCGTTAGTTTTGTAGTTCGAACCATGAAAATTTGTTTTTAGCCTTTTGGTTGGTAATTAATAATTTCATGTATCAGCGATTTTGAAAAATCATCCCAGTAGAGGGTAAAATAGGGGATGAATGTATAAACAGGAAACCCGTTAGTTGTGTAGTTCAAACCATGAAAATTTGTATTTAATCTTTTGGTTGGTAATTAATAATTTCATGTATCAGCATTTTTGAAAAATCATCCCAGTAGAGGGTAGAACAGGGGACGAAAAATATGTATAGACGCTAAAATAGCGACGGAAAGGTTGACCTATGTCAGGAACATTATGTATCAGCGATTTTGAAAAATCATCCCAGAAGAGGGTAAAATAGGGGATAAAAAAAAATTATAGACGCTAAAACAGAGACGAAAAGGTTGAACTTTATCAGGAACATTACAAGTATCAGCCTTTTTCGAAAATCATCCCAGAAGTGGGTAAAATAGGGGATGAAAAATTTGTATAGACGCTAAAACAGAGACGGAAAGGTTGACCTATATCAGGAACATTACATGTATCAGCATTTTTGA
This sequence comes from Charanyca ferruginea, assembly GCA_947361185.1. NCBI lineage: Eukaryota > Metazoa > Arthropoda > Insecta > Lepidoptera > Noctuidae > Charanyca > Charanyca ferruginea. The sequence continues at coordinate 17,459,954 of OX376081.1, forward strand.
AAAATCATCCCAGTAGAGGGTAGAACAGGGGATGAAAAATATGTATAGACGCTAAAATAGCGACGAAAAGGTTGACCTGTGTCAGGAACATTATGTATCAGCGATTTTGAAAAATCATCCCAGAAGAGGGTAAAATAGGGGATAAAAAAAAAATTATAGACGCTAAAACAGAGACGAAAAGGTTGAACTTTATCAGGAACATTACAAGTATCAGCGTTTTTCGAAAATCATCCCAGAAGTGGGTGAAATAGGGGATGAAAAATTTGTATAGACGGTAAAACAGGTACGGAAAGAATGACCTATATCAGGAACAACCAGGGGCAGCTGAGAGCTGACAGTTATGTACACATGAGGGATGCTATAGGGAGGCAGGACCTTGATGGTGAGCACATAGGTCAGAAGGCGGTGCTCCCGTCATTTTTTACCGGGGGACCACGCTATATGCACGGGCGTATACAAGACGCCATGACATACGTGCGCAAATACGGCCGTTCAACTCTTTATCACATTCACATATAATCCCCGATGGAAAGAGATCATAGATATACTTTTACCTGGTCAAAAGTCATACGATCACCACGACATTATTGCCAGGGTATTCCACCTAAAGGTGAAAAAGATGATGGCTTTTCTGACCAAAGGTACTCTGTTTAGGGGGAGGTTTTCCTTTATATACTCAGTGGAATGTCAAAAACGAGGTCTTCCTCACATCCACATCTTGCTGTGGCTAGAGCAGCGTATCAACCCAGATCAAATCGACAAAGTTATTTTTCCAGAAATACCTGTGCCTGAACATGACCCTCTCCTTTAAGGTCCTGTGAAGGCAAACATGATACATGATCCTTGTGGTAGTGTGTAGTTTACAAATCACCCTGCATGAAAGACAGTAGCTGCACTAAGAGGTACCCTTGACCACTTCTAAAGGACACCCAGACATGAAACGATGGATATCCACAATAAAGGAGGAGGTCTCCAGCTGACGGTGGTCACACAATAAAAAATAGTGAAAGAAGATATTGTTTACCTGGATTAACATTTAGGGTACTTTTAATCCCGGTAGTACGTTACCGTGGGATATTTTCCGACATCCACGCGTGCGATGCCGCGGGCAAAAGCTAGTATAATATATATTTGAAACGATAGCCTTAATGATTTTCTATTAAATAAACGTTATATCCAATAACGTTATACGAAATAAGTTTTAGAGTATATAAAATGTTATATGTAAAGAAATTATACCAACAGTTGGGATATCTCACGTTTATTATATCTTGTGAACGTTATTGAACTGAAAATATACCAAATAAATTTATATGATATGAGACGCACCCGTATTCTTTAGCACAATAAACCATAATCAAAATGATGGTGTGGTAGTCTACGCTAAGGAATCATTAAAGGTCACTATTGAGGAACCCTCTCTACAAGACTGTATGAGTAATTGTTTAGTTATCAAAGTCGGCACATCTACGGCAATTATCGCTATGTATAGATCCCCTTCCGTTCGAAACTTGATTCTTTCCTCAATTCCTTAAACCGGGTCTTTCAGACACTCAGCTCTTTTAAGCATATTATACTAACGGGTGACATGAATATAAACATTGGATCAGAAAACTGCAGTGCATGTACTCAAGATTACCTTAATATGTGCTCATATCATGGGTTTCTCCCCGCACATACATTGCCTACTCATCAAAGCGGTTCCTGCCTCGATCACATGATGATTAAATCTAGCTTGCCATTTATAACGCTTGTTACTAACTCAACAATTACTGACCATCACGCTGTACTATTAAACGTAAATTTAACGCTGCCTAAGCTAAATCGTCCCCAGACTAAAAACACAATAAACATAAAGAAACTCGAATATGATTTATGCAACATTGACTTTAACCCAGTTTACAATAGTGCTGACCAGGGGCGTGCACAGAGTTTTTAGACAGGGTAGGCAGAAAAAAATAGGTATGCAGGGTCGACAGATATAGTTAAAGTTTACTTAGAAACCGATGGATGTTTTTAAATAAAATAAAATAAAATTAATAGAGAATAAACATTTCAATGATTTAATTAAACATTCGAAAACATCCATCGGTTTCTAAGTCAACTTCAACCATTTCCGTCTTTCCGATGACCTGCATACCTATCTCTTTTGATGACTGTACCTAAGTGATTTGCCACCTCAAATGATTCCTAGATTGACTGAATTTATAGACATCAATTAGTTTTTTTGCTGCCGTAGAAAAAATATGAATAGGACTGTATCGATGTAATGACTCGTTTCAGGCGATTATATTATTTGAAAATAGTAGGAAAGGTAAACAGAACAACCGCTGTATAGGTACTCAAGCGTCAGGCCCGCGTCACAGAGTAGGTAGGTATGTACCTCCTCCTAAAGCATCATACGAACAGATGTGTTCAATTTTTTTTAATCGATTTTATGATAGAAACTCAAAACAGGGTTAAAAATAATATGCGTAGAAGAAAAACGTTTTGCAATCTACTAAACAAGGAACAATTAGGTACTTACCTAATGTGTTTTTTTACCAATAAAATAATCTCAAGTTCACAACTTACTAGAAGTAGGTATTACAAGCACCTACCCTTTTCCCTTTCATGTGATGATGAGGTGATTATCTATCATAATATTGAGTACCGAAACCTAAACAAAATGTAGGCATTTTATTCGGGTTCGGTTCTACAACAAAATCTCGCGAATCTTCTACCTACTTTAATTGATGTAATAAAACAGAACTGTACCAACCTCTTACGACCTAATCGCATGGTTTGTTTGTATTGATTGAAATCTAGCGGCTATCCTCGATCAGTGTTTTTTCACCGAAGCCGAGAGAAAGTTTTGAAAAGGAATCATTTTTTAAGCATTGTCTGTACCTACATAACTACACAACAAACTTTCACAGTGAAGTTATTCCATTTTACACACTAGTAACAACGTTGAAATAATATAAAAATGCATTCACAAAACCATGAAACAAACCAAAACAAAAAAAATGGCGACTCAGAATAATTCACGTATATTTTTGTACCTACACAATTGTCGTATTCCGTCGTGTAAACTCGTGTAGTAAAATCTAAAATGTTAAAAAGACAATGTCTTCAGTTGGCGTTGTGTGCGTGAGTTGTGACATTGTGTGTCATGTACGAATAGAAAATGCACACGCGTGCTACGAGCCTGTCACGAGGCACACATCCAAACAAAATATAATAATCTAGGCACAAATATTTTGTGTCTCTCCCGTAGGATCCTAGCGGCGCTAGTGCAGCGCGAAGCGATCGAAATGCGCGGACTAAGGCGCGAACGTATCGATGAGACTTCGTGTTACCACCGTTACGCGACAGATGGAGCTGATTTAAGATTTTTTTATTAATTGAGAGTAATTACTCGTGTATAAAATATTAGAGATATCAAAATAAATTAAAACAAGATAATAAATATTTATCTGAGTTGTAGGGTAGGCAATGTCTATGTGACTGTATGAACCGCACGCCACTGGTGCTGACGCTAATGTGTCTTCATCGTACTTAATAAACCAAGCCCTATTACGTAACACGATATTTAGTGCAGTAAACAAAAAACATTATAACATTAAACCGTGGATTACTCCTGGACTTATTCGGTGTATAACACACAAAGATAAGCTTTATAAAATAAATAAAAAATACCCTTATAATCTTATACTGCAAATCACGTATAAAAGGTATAGAAATTTTTGTAACAAATTACTAACTTAGGAACATAAAAGATAATTACGATAAAAATATGTTAAATAAATAAAATAAATAATTAAGGCAGGTAACGATAGCAAACGACTTTGGAAACATATTAAGACAGTCACTTATATCTCTAAAGAGCGTGAATCAAATTCGAGTTTACTGCTTACTAACCGCTCACCACTTTTGTCAGCTAACATCGTTAATAACTTTTTTGTAAATGTAGGTAAAAATCTTGCCGAACAGATTCCGAGACAATCCTGTAGCCATCCAACAACCCCTTTCCATAATAGCTGTAGTCTACATTCCTTTGCTATGCTGGACACTGACGAATTCGAAATAACTCGGATCATTTCAGGCCTAAAGAACGATTGTGCAGTTGGATGGGATAATATAAGCAATATGATCCTTAAATCGTTCAAGCATATTTTGGTACCCCCTTTAGCGCATATATTTCGTCTCTGTCTCTCAAATGGGGTTTTTCCTAGATGTCTAAAAAAGTCAGTAGTAATCCCTATCTTCAAATCCGGAAGTAAAGATCTAGTTAATTATTATAGACCAATTTCGATACTCCCTTCTATATCAAAAATATTAGAAAAAATTATAAATAATAGACTTGTTTATTACCTTGAAAAAAAAACATTTCCTTTCACCTGCGCAATTAGAGAGAACTAAATAATCTACAGCGGATGCGGTACATAACCTGACCGATTATGTAACACAGGAACTCGACAAAGGGAACCACATCCTGGGATTTTTCCTTGATTTAGCCAAAGCCTTCGACACAGTCTCAATTTCTATTCTTCTAAAGAAGTTAGAGGCCATAGGTATCAGGGGTACGCCTCTGAAACTCTTCGCGGACTACCTAGACAGTCGACATCAATGTGTTAGAATAGATAATATTATAAGCGATGAACAGGAAAACACCGGTTTCGGTGTCCCTCAGGGAAGTATCCTTGCCCCTACCCTTTTCCTGATTTATAGTAACAACTTGTGTAATCTCAATATAGAACAAGGCAAAATTGTATCGTACGCTGATGACACGGCGTTAATATTTACCGCAAAAACTAGCACCGAACTGGGCCTCAAGTCTGCTATTACAATAGTGTCAGAATGGTCTATAATTGATTTCATAATTGTTTATTTTGACAAGTTTGGTAATCTACTAATATAATGGCGTCATTATGAAAATGAATGATAGACCATTCTGACACTATTGTAATAGCAGACTTGAGGCCCTGTACGAAAACGCTCAATCTGGTTTTAATACTGTAAATACGTGGCTTCAAAGACATCTACTAACATTAAATGCTGATAAGACCAAATATATTCACTTCTCTATGCGCAAATCGCAACTTAATATTACTTACCCTCGCCCTCACATCTCACACCAATCGCGCACATCAATGTGAAAATAGGCCAGTCAACACGTGTAGGTGTCCTATAATCAACAAAACTAGCAATATTAAACATCTCGGGGTCATAATCGACGACACTCTCTCTTTTAAATAACATATTGAAAGTCTGGTCAAACGTACTCGTAAATTAATATATGTGTTTAAAAAGCTACGATCAATTGCAGACCCGAAATTAATCAATCAAATATATCTAGCCCTAGGCCAATCAATCATTCAATATAGTATTACTTCATGGGGTGGAGCACTAAAAACTAATTAACTTCCTCTGGAACGTGCCCAGAGAGCAATTTTAATAGTACATTATGGTACAAGTGTGTAATGATGGTGATTACCGCTGAGGCGTCATTGAGACCCGAGCCGTTAGGTGAGGGTCTTAAGAAAGCCGAGGACGGTAATCATCAATACACACGTGTATCATACGACGTTTTTCAACAGACTTGTGAAGAAAATAATACTAAAAAAATATTTTACACCTCTAACATTTACAGTGAAAACGAGTTGTGAAAATTTTTTTGCAATGGCGGGAAAAATTAATCAGTTTTCCTAAGCGCGCGCATCAAATAATGGCGATCGGCCATAGACTAAAAGAATGAGGTTTCTTTTTTTTTGTCTTTTCGCGGATAGCGTTCTAGCCACGTACAAAATAGGGAATTCAAAGTTTTCTTTATTACAGAGAAAACAAAAGTTATATTTGAGTGAAAGTTTTATTTATTAAAAACGTACAAGAAGAAATCTATCTATCTATTTAAATACGAAGTTGCATGAAATGAGCAAGCAATAGGTACATTAATTTATTTGTACTATTGAACTGATCTTTTTTGTATCAAAACTTTTTTAAGAACAAAGCAACTCAACCAATAAAATAAAAAAAAAACCCTATAACTCACTTGTGAATAATAGCAATGAAAAAGTCACAGTTTGATTACAGGTGTCATTATGTGCCCAATTGCGGTGAAATTAGAGCCATTTTATGAGCAAGTGTGTTGAAAAAGTAGTTAATTTCCAACCCTTTTTCTTTCCCACACATCTATTATATAAATCCTGCAATGAGTTGACTGTGCGTCAGTTTTTCTTTATGCACCTAGTATTAAAACAGCACACCTTGCTTACCTACAATGCTGATCATAATACTAACAAGAGACAGAACGATATAGTATGCAATTCAAATTCGACTTCAAAACATGTCTTTGCAGAAAGGTTTTTTTCATTCCTAGGTCCATTTCTGTACAATAGAAAGATCATTTTTGTGTCTACTTAAGTACTACTAGCTTTACGTTAATTTAAGTTTTTTTTATGTAATTTAGTGTTAATTTATTACAAATATATAGAAGCATTTCCTAGCCTGAAACACAGGTTCCACCTAGTTCAGGCAAATGAGCACCTATGTTCTATTTTCAATTCTAAGATATTTTGTGTGTGTATTTTTTATTACATAAACAATTATTATTATTATATTATAAGAGAAGTTGTTTGTTAAGAATGACAAAAAACACATTGGATTGGATTAAAAACATGTTTATCAGACTAAAACCACACACTACATAGGTAACAATAACTTCATAACTAGTCCGATCAAAATATCCAGAATAATAGTGGTAGGTTCGCAATAATTCCAACAGAGCTAAATATTAGTGGAAACCTAGAGTACACCATTCAAAATGTAAAAAAAAAAACAAAAGTCCTCAGCGGTCCCATATCTGCTGAAAAGTTATAGCTCTGTCGAAATTTTTGTAATTTGAAATGTCTACTTGAACAGGCCTATAATCATTACGTTACGTCCTTGCCAGTCACGATTCAATGTGATGCGAGTAAGGATGGATTAGATTGCTGTTTAATGCAAAATGAGAAACCAGTTTGCTATGCTTCTAGAAGTCTAACAAATGCAGAGAATTTTTTTTCGGCTTAACTTTAGATTATCCAGTCCAAGGTATCCTCAATCAAATGGCATGGCAGAACGTGGAGAGCAAATAGCTAAAAAAATGTTAATTAAGTGTTATGAAGATAAAAACACTATAGAATTTCACTCTTACAATATAGATCCTCACCAGTCTCAGGCACATACTTCACACCTGCCCAGCTAATGATGAGTAGGAATTTAAAAACTAAGTTACCATCTAGTTATAAGTACTTAGTACCTAAGTTAAACTGCAATGTAAAGACTGAGATGAATAAGACAAAAAATAGAAACATAAGAAATTACAATAAAAATGTTAAAGAAAGAAGTGGATTTACACTAGATCAAAAAGTTTGGTTTAAAAAGAACCCATAAAAGAAACAATGGACACAAGGTACTATTATAAATAATAATAATAGTAATTATAGGTCATATGTTATTAAAGATTGTAATGGACGTATTTACACAAGAACTTCTCATCATATTCGATCTCAATAATCTGATTAATGTATAATGAGTGTGCAGTTACAGGAATGGTGATATTGTCTAAAAAATTTAGTATAAATGGTCAGAAAGAAAGTTAATATAGCATAACTTGTAACATTGTTTAAAATTATATCATAAGTAGAATAAGCACTAATTAGAGAAAAGAAGGAAAACTTTTTTTTGTTTCATTTTTTTTTAGGAAGGGGTATGATGTAATGTATCTAGCCACAGAGTAGATACACGACGTACAGACAGTATTAAATGACACATGACACATGGCATGACCAAGAAGCGTCACATGTGTCATCTAATACAAGTACAGACGTTCCGGGGGTATGTAAGGAACATGAGGATGGATCGGCCATCTTCATACTGGGCATGTCATGTCGGACGCGACAACTTGCTTGTACTAAGGAAATATTAATAAAAAACCTCCAGTGCTTCACCTTGACTTTTATTGTATAACTAGCTTCTGCCCGCGGCTTCGTCCACGTTAAAACAACGCTAACCCAAGGGAACATTTTACCGCGATAAAAAGTATCCTATGTGTTAATCCAGGAAATGCTCTATCTATGTGCCAATTTTCATGCAAATCTGTTTAACGGTTTACGCGTGATGAAGTAACAAACATCCAAACATCTTCACAAACTTTCACATTTATAATATTATTATACTGTTAGAGGAAAATTAAAATCAAGAATAGCAACACCGCGACGGGGTATAAAAGGAAGGCGGTTAGCGACACTCGTCCGGAGACCCGATCCAGCCTGTCCCTTTGCTGCCCTCTCTCAGTGGCGACCTAAGCCGAGGCTCGTACCCCACAGGGGGTGCCCTTAGCGTAGTCACTTAGTTTATAAGTTTTTGCCCTGGCTGGAGGCCCTAAAAGTCACTTTTAAGGCACCACAGGATTGTCCGGTTAAGCAGTAACCAACCCTCAGGTTGAACTGCGAGATGCCATACAGAAAAAAAAAAAAAAAAAAAAAAAAAGACACTCGTCCATTTTGCCATCGGTCATCACGGAGAGCGGAAGCCCTGTCCGAACCTAGCGATTGTCGTTATTTTTCAAATATTTAATTTCTGTTTGCTCGTTAAAATAATTTGTAATTTGTTTGGCCAGAGGCCATTAAAATCTTTTTAAAAAACCCTTCTGTGTTTCTATTTGTAAGATCAGAAGTGGGATTCGAGGCTGTAAAGCCGCTGAACGCCTACATTTCTGGTTTTATAAAGGAAAACTTAGTATTCCTCCACGCGGTCTGGTTATTTAATATTCGGACGGAGTTTTTGTCTGTGCGATACCCGCTAACGATCAACGCAACAAACGTAAGCGCCGTGGGCGAACTCCTTCGCCCAGCCCCATGGAAGACATCCTGAGGAGGCTACGCGAGCTAGAGGACCAGCCCCGTGCGTCTGTGGAGACGCAAGCCATCGCAACGACCAGCGCTGGGCCTAGCCGCGCTGACGAGATGCCGATCACGACACTGTCGGCATCGGTGCTTGGGGCGCCCACACCGCCGCGTGAGCTCGTTTCCGCGCAAATGGGGACGCCGCCGCTGACTCCACACACTAGCAACGTGGGATCAATGCAGTATGAAGACGTGGTGACGAACGCCGCAGAGCGTCTTTTGACCGCTATCAGTTGTGCTCAGGTCAGATCCAACTGATATTTTGTCCCTGATTTTGATCCGAGTGTCCATGACTTCGACACGTGGTGCGATGAAGTAGAAAGAGCCCGTATTTCAAATTGTTGGAACGACAGAGAATGCCTTGCTCGCATTGGACATTGTGGGAATCTCGCACCTGGCTTAGCCAATGGACAAGCAATATTCACACTTGGTCCAATTTTAAATTAGAACTTAAATCGCTATGCCCACGTTCAGTCGATGTCGCGAACATTCTTTATGATGTAATGCGAACAGAGTCCGATAAATACTCCGCATACGCTGAATATGCTCGTAAATTGCTTTTAAGGTTACGCATTGTTAAAGGTTTAAGTAACGAGCTGCTTACCGCAATTATTGTTTGTGGAATTTCAGATCCACAAATTCGCGCTATAGCTACTAACGCTAAATTATCACCCGACACTATATATATATACTATAGTGGAGTTTTTATCAAGCTTTGTTAAACCTTCTAGCAGCTATAATAAGAAAGTGTTTTCTAATAGTCCTTGTAGTGTATGTAGATATCAGTATATCACGCTACAAACCGATAACAGTATTATGACGTTGTCTCGGGCGCATACGTCGCTCGGTAATAAATACCGATGCGATAGGTGGGGCAGTCAGTCGTTGTCGGACTGCCGGCCTGGGCGGTGGTGCGTTGGCGAGCCAACTAGTGTGTTAGTGAGTGTGCATATTATATATTGTGAGTGTGCATATTATACATTAGCGACGAGGATAAAACCGTGAGTTTTTATATTTTATTATAAATCAAATGTGTAATAATGATGATTATTCATGTTTACAAGAAAAAGTAACATTTATTTTTGAAGGTCGATTGAAATAATGTTGTTTTTCTTAGAATACAAAACTATAAAAAAAAGAGAAATAGAATAATGCGTAATAATGGTGATTATTCATGTTTATAAGAAAAAGAGAAAATAACATTTATTTTTTAAGGTAGATTGAAAAAAATAATGTTTTCTGAGAAGACAAAGAACTTATCTAAGAGAACACAACTTTGTTATATTCTCTACTCTTTAATGCAGATAAAAAACAGTCTCCTACAGGTAGATAATTATTCGGAAGGAAATATACATAAAATTGTTACATTCCAAAATGAATGGATGGAGAGGGAAAGGAAAGCCAAATCAAATCAATTTATTTAAAGAAAAGATAGATGGATTGTGTTAATAATTTGAATGGTAAAGGAGTCAGTAAAAGCATGAGGTTGGACAGGACGGAATACAAGACGAAGACGTGTTGTGACAACCCCAAGTAACATGGATTAAGGGCAGAAGAAGAAGAAGATTGTTGTATTTCAAAATCAAATGGGAGTCAAACTCGGGACCTCAAGCTTGGTTACTTGATTTGTGCTACCTACACGATTTTCTAAAACAACAAATCAAGAAGCACATAAAAGCAGTAGAACATACCTACTGGTCATTAAATTGACATGTGTCGGAAACGACTGTGATAGCAGTAGCTTATACCTACTGGTCATTAAATTGACATGTGTCGGAAACGACTGTGAAAGCAGTAGCTCATACCTACTGGTCATTAAATTGACATGTGTCGGAAACGACTGTGAAAGCAGTAGCTCATACCTACTGGCCATTAAATTGACATGTGTCGGAAACGACTGTGAAAGCAGTAGATTATATCTACTGGTCATTAAATTGACATTTGTCGGAAACGACTGTGCTTGCAGTAGAATATACCTACTGGTCATTAAATTGACAGTTTTATAAGGAAAACAGGTCAGCAGTAGTTGTTCCTATTTGTATACATACTGGACACACTAAATGTGGTTAAGGAAAACTAAACAAAGTCAAAGTCAAATCATTTATTTCGGTTAAACCATGGAAGGGCACTTTATGGAGAGGAATGGGCAAGAGACTCCATACTTACTTTTAAAAAGAAAATGTTTACAATATTTTGTACGTACAGAAATTATATAATTGTACATGAATACCTTGCATAAAAACCACTATTAAACACAAAGTATTAAAATCTAGAAATGACAGCTAAGTTATTTATACATGGTGTTCACATATTTACAAATATTGAAACAGTGGACAGCCACCCCTCATATTTCAACCACAATGAATTGGTTTGTGAGCCAGAGTAATCTAGAAGTACAGTAAAGAATAGAATATACATATATATTACGTATAAAACATAAATGACAATGTGTTTATTCTGTGTGGCTAGTAGCCCCATTAAATTGGAAAGTGGTTGGAAAAACCTCAATTAAATTAGAAAGTGGTTGGAATAAACTTTATGATAATTTTGTCATTTCATCATGGTAATTATTGTGGGAGCGTCATGTGTGTATAGTCTGTATAGAAGATGGAAACAACACTTCCAATTAACTCACTGTTTATTACAGCAATTTCCTGTAGCAACATACTGTAGTATATACAATTCTTTTGCACTCGAATGGATAGGAGAAGCTAAGATGAAAGTACAGAGCTAAGGAACGGAAGAAAATAGATGATTGGAAGAAAGATGAAAGAGAAACTCAATAGTGCACTAAATGGGAGACCAGCTTAGCATTTATCAAGAAAAAACACGTGACGCTGATATTTTGCTGAACCCCTGCAGTGACATGCGGACTTCAAGTAGATGGATGGGTTGGTGTTGACAGGCGTTGTAACAAAGTTTAATGCGCGGACTAAAGTTCTCCAACAAAAGATCTCAAGGAACCTTCGATTAATGCATATAATGGTTGTGGACTGGGATTCCGGAGTTTCCAGGCCTGCATTATTTTAGTATATTTGAGGTTTTGAGGAATAGACAATGGAGGACAACAACACAACACAACAAGGGACCAGCATGGGGCAACCAGAAAACAAGGGGCAGGTACAAGTACTAGCTAACTTTAATACTTTCATTTCAGCAATTTCCAAGGATTTGAGGAAGTTACACTATCCTGATATTTACAACAATCCATTAATGACTGAGCCCACCTATGGAAGTGACCGAGATCTGACTAAATAACTGGTGATATTTGTATTCAGCTGCTTTATTTATTTCAAACAATGTTACATGTTTGTGTTTCAGATCTGCTTACGTAGATATCTAAACCGTTGGTGTTTATTTGAAAAAATTGCACCATGCGATTTGTGTACGATGTCATACAGTTGGCGGGTTGGTTCAGTCACGGATCCCAGATGCTCTGCAAGGGATTTGGGTCGCAACAACGGTTTCATGGACATCGGAGTGCTTCGTGACCATGGCTTTTTCAACACCTTCCTCAGCTTTGTATTGTCACAAATGCAAGGAACTTGGTACAAATAATCCGGCTTGGAGGTTATTGGTGCCAATTCAGTTGTGCACGAGCTGAACTCATTTTAGCCTATTTATATCTTTTTCTTCAATAAAAACGGGAAAGAGACAGATATTGATAGGACCTGTCCGTTTAAGTCTGTCTGGAGTGTTAATGAAATTACAGCTGTCACGTCGGGATGTATTGATTGAAAGCACGGCGAGGTTCAAGAAGGGACTGATTGACATCTCTGACTTGGTTCCTGTCTGTCGCCCCCTTTTCTTCAGCTGCCTGGCGGTGGGAGATGCCATTTGTCTGGGTTGTGAACGAAGGCGCTAGTATCATATCAACAGCTCTTCGCAGTTACGGCCAAACCCGGTAACCTATTCTATCTCGAGTTTTATCGTACTGGGGATGGAGAGGCCTATCTGTCGCTGGTTGAAACGTCCCGAAGATTTGTGAAAGACTATGGAATCATGCTGGCACACGTTGTTTACCAACGGGGGGGTCTATGATGATAACTATTTGTATGAAAGAACCAAATTGTAGGGATAAATTATATTCTCATAAAACATGTCCGACTCAAGTGAAAATAGGTACTGATTTTAGTTAGGTTAGTTATAATAACAGAGTTATCCCCTGGGAAAGTGCTATAGAGGTTTAATCACATAGAACTAATAACAGAATTAAAATCGTATAATATGAGTAAATTAACCTGTATTGAATTTACAAATAAACTCCATTTAAGTAAATCAACAATAAGTTATTGACTCAACTAAATTACTTCCTGAGTTTTAAACTGTCAATTATGTTTAATTCCTACACTACTGCGTTACCGCTTTGCTTAGCAAAATGCAGTCAAATCTTGTATAATGATTTACTATTTGAAACATATACAATTTTTATACAAGATGATTTTTTATGCACGCACCAAATTTCTCAGGGTGATAGTACCCATGAAATTGAATAACTTTCTCCAAAAAACATGGGTCGAAATATTAAAAAAAAAATCGGACTTCCCATACAAAATCGATCAGCTGACTATTGATTTTGTATGGGAAGTCCGATTTTTTTTTTTAATATTTCGACCCATGTTTTTTGGAGAAAGTTATTCAATTTCATGGGTACTATCACCCTGAGAAATTTGGTGCGTGCATAAAAAATCATCTTGTATAAATCATGATTGTTTATAGTGTCGTTGGTTGTAACAAAACGCATGGGACGGGGTATCCCTTGCCCTCGTCAACGTTATTGATGACTGTGCGACAAACTGTCTATAATCAGTGGCGATCTGTCGGGATGGCGAAGCGCAACGGTGCGGTGCTGTCGCGGAGGGTTGAGGGTGTATCCTGCGGTTGCGTCCAGGAAGTCTAGGGTCTCCGGAGGGTGATTTGATTAGGAAAATGATTACTCAATCAATTTGTAGTAGTCGTAAGATGTCGGGTGGATGAGCAATGTATGTTTTTGAAAAACACTGGTTGCGTCTATTAATTTGATAAAGGAGGGAGATGTAGTGTATGTAAGTGGGTACATACGCTGCCCGTGTCTTGTCTAGTGTCACTGAGTCAGTGTAACGTGGGCCGCCGGCGAGAGTGCGTAGTTAGGCGATTGGACAGGTGCAGGTGCTGGTCAAGTGGTAACATCCAACTAAGTTAAAACAAGGAAGGGATGTAGTGTATGTAGATATCAGTATATCACGCTACAAACCGATAACAGTATTATGACGTTGTCTCGGGCGCATACGTCGCTCGGTTATAAATACCGATGCGATAGGTGGGGCAGTCAGCACTCTTAGCTCGACGCTCGCCGCGCACGGACGTGTCGCCGCTTCGCTCCACGCTCTGCCGCTACGCTCGTCACCTGCTCTCGCTGCGCCCGCCGCAACGATTCCTGTAGTCAGCCGACTGCAACCAACTGTTCAAAAGTTGCCTTTTTCAAGGCGACGGCTGAAATTCATATTCCTTTAAACAGAGTCAGTCGTGTAGCTTCACTTGGCCCCTTCAGGGCAAAACCACAGTTTCGTGGTACTCGGTGGATACCTTACGGTGCCAACGAAGCCGAGTGGGTGTTGCCCCAATCACACCCGCCAAACCCCTTCAGGGCGAGGCAGTCAATTGGAGTCGGGAGCTAGTGTTTCGGCCTTGGGGGGTCTCCTAGTCGAACCTAGTCTCTGGTTTCCTTCCACAGCTACACACCTAGTGTCGGTTGGGCGTGTCTACACCCTTCGCACTAGACTGGCTAGGGCCCCGTTCGCACAATAAGACTGGCGACGGGTTTACAAGCTTAGGGCTCACCAATAGGTACTCACCTCCCTGTCTACACCCGACAGGGAGGGTTACACATCCCCGGGCCACTCCACCCGGGGAGTTAGAGTTAGGTGTTAGGTATAATTTAGGCTTCCCGGAGAGTTAAATCTCCCAAAATTCCCTCCCCAACTTAACTTTCCCTCCGACCATGTCGGACGCTGATATATTAGCGTACGTCAAGGCCCGCTTATGCCAAAGCGCCAAGTTCCATGCCGATCTGGACACATGGCTAGAGAACTCGTCCGCGTCCCGAAAAGCAGCCGAAGCTAGCGTCGCTGACTTCAGTGACATATTAGATAGCCCCTTTTCCCCCGATAACGCCAACGAAGGCACACCTGTGGCGGCATCCTCTATGCCACCGCAAATCCCGTCCCTATTGTCAATTAAGACAACAAGCCCGTACGCGGAAACACCTATTGTTTCCGAACCCATTGTTTCCAAGCCCATTGTTCCCGCGACCATTGTTCCCGCGGCCATTGTTCCCACGCAGCTGCGCTCTGCGTCGCCGTGTTTCTCAGAAACAATGGATACCTCTGTTCCTGTCTCTGAGCCATCTCACTCCGACTCTGAGGAAGCCCACTCTGCCTCCGCGTCCTCGGACGACGACTACCAACTTATCCGTCCGGGAGGCAAGAGAAAGAAGGGTAAGAGTCCCTCTCAGGCCACCAAGGCCAAGAAAGCCGTAGCCGCGCCCACCCCCTCGGTTTCGGCCCCCTCCGTCTCAGCTACCTCTCGTCCAGAGGGCAGCCGTCCCACTAGTCCCATGTCCACTGCTGCCCCCAATCCTTCGGTTTCAAAAAAGAAACTCCCCGCCCCGCCTCCCTTGTTCATCCAGGACAAGGCGAAGTGGACCGACGTGTCCAAATTGTGTAACGATCGTAAGATCAAATACACAAACGCGCGCTCGACCCAACAGGGTATCAAAGTTCAAGTTCCCACGGTGAACGACCACAGGGAACTTACATCCCTGTTAAAAGTGAGGAACATTTCGTTCCACACTTATTCCCTGCCCGATGATAAACCCACCCGTGTGGTAATCCGACGCGTCCCCAAAGAAATCTCAACGGAAGAGATTCTCGCCGACCTTCAGTCGCAAAATGTCCCAGTATCCGCTGTGCATCGTCTGCACAAAGCTAGGGGTGCGATTGCATACGACTCGGTTCTTGTCGTGTGCGATCACACCGACGGCCACCATCCGATCTTTAAAGTAAAGTCGGTATGTCACTTGTCGGGCATCTCTATCGAGAGGCCTTATAAATCCGATACGGTTGGACAGTGTCACCGCTGCCAACTTTACGGTCACGCCCAACGCAACTGCTACGCGACCCCTAGATGCGTCAAGTGTCTGGGTGAGCACGCAACTGCTGACTGTCCCCGTCCAAAAGACCGCAATCTGTGCACAGAACCTCCCAGCTGTGTGCTATGCGGACAATCAGGTCACCCCGCCAATTACCGCGGATGCCCCAAAGCCCCAAAATCCTCTTCTCCCAAGTTGACCAAGCGTGCGAACGCTCGTCAACAAAGGGAAAGCCCCTCTGTTAAGATTCCCTCCTCAGAGATGCCCGAGCGTCTCAGCCCTCAGAGGCCCTCCCCATGGAACTCGCTGAATCATCAGAGAGCGTTCCCTGCATTGAGGCCCTCCCAATCTCTGCCCATGCCAGCGCTGATGGATTCGCCAGTCCCCGCGCCGAACCTAGCCTCCGCGACCACGCCCCCCCTACCTAAGGTCGCCCCCGCCGCTCCTAAAGCCGCCACCGCCACTCCTAAGGCCGCCCTCGCCCCATCTAAGGCCGCCCCCGCCGTTTCAACCGCGCCGTCAGCCTCCCGCGTACCAGCATCTCTCCCTACCGAGAGGATAGGCGAAGTCATCAACCTCGCCTACCAAATTTACCGCAACCCCGCTGCTGAAGCTATGGCTAGGGATATACTCGCGTGTAAAGCAAATATTAGCGACATCCTTAAGGTGTTCAAAGCGTATCCGGAGATTACGCAAGCCCTAGATAAACTTTACCCTTGCTAATCCAATGGATAAGGAAAGGCCGTGTACTAATAAACCCCGATCCCTTAAGTTAGGATTCTTTAACGCCAATGGCATTACTAACCAACGTGATGAGATCGCCAATTTCCTCCGCGACCATCAACTTGATATCCTTCTCATACAGGAGACCTTTCTTAAGCCCCATCATCGTGACCCGAATATTGCCAACTACCGTATAGTTCGCAATGATAGGTCTCGTTGTCACAAGGGCGGTACCCTAATATACTATAGAAAGGCTCTGTACTGCATTCCTATGGACCCTCCTCCCCTCGCTCGCCTCGAGGTCTCTGTCTGTCGGCTCGGCATGACCGGTCATCAGCCGTTAACTATTATATCAGCATACGTCCCTCCATCACCATCGGAGGATGATCCTATCCTCCTCAAGGATGACCTTTCTGCTCTTCTTGGCCTGGGTGACTCCGTCTTACTGGCGGGCGATCTCAATGCCAAACATCCCTCCTGGAATAGTAACAGGACCTCTTCCAGAGGTAGGATCGTGTTTAACCTCTGTTCTCAACTGAACTTCGACGTCATCGCCCCGATGACTCCCACTCATTTCCCCCACGATCCCAACCATCTTCCCGACATCCTCGATATAGCGCTGCTCAAGAATGTGAACCTCCGTTTGCAATCTATAGAGACGCTACACGAGCTTAATTCCGACCATCGTCCAGTGATATTAGAACTAGCTCCCCGTTCAGGTCCCTCTGACCCTAGCCAGCCCCCTCCGACCCAAATTATTACCGACTGGAGGAAAGTAAGCGAAAGCCTACAATCCACCACGTCGCCTCACTTGGACGCTATCCCCGACCACTTGGTGACAGTCGCGGACACGACGGGCGCGATCGACTCGTTCACAAATCATGTACAATCCGTCTTGAACGATTGTTCAAGGGAGGTTCCGGCGATGAGCGATCATCGCTGGAAACTGCCTGACGATGTGCGTGATCTGTTGACCGAGAAGAACGCGGCCGTCCGTGCGTACAGTGCCTTCCCCTGCGATGCGAACAAGGCTCACATGCGCTCTTTACAGCGTGCTGTAAAGAAACGCATCGAGGAGCTGCGCTCCAGCCGCTGGGACAAGACACTTAGCGAACTCGAGCCCACCCACCTAGCCTTCTGGGAACTCCAGAGGAAGCTCCGTTCTTCTAACGAGGCCTCCATGCCCCCTCTCATTCGTTCCGACAGTAGCGTCGCCTTCGACAACGATGAAAAGGCTGAATGTCTAGCCGACAGCCTAGAGTCTCAATGCACCCCCAGCTCTCAACCAGTAGACGAAGCTCACCTTTCTGAGGTCGACGCCGAAGTCGAACGTAGAGCCTCTCTCCCACCCGTTGAAGACCCTGATTATCCTCTGCCTCCTGTCACTCCAGACGAAGTGCACGATATTATCAAGAGGCTCAAACCCCGGAAAGCCCCCGGCTCTGACGGTATCACCAATAAGGTGTTCAAACTCCTCCCCGCCCATCTCATAATGCTAAAGACCGCCATCTTCAATGGCGCTCTAAGCAACAACATTTTTCCTCAGGCATGGAAAGAGGCCACCGTTATCGGCATTCCGAAACCAGGCAAACCCAAGTCTGATCCCACCAGTTACCGTCCCATTAGTCTACTCAATGTTCTAGGCAAAATCTACGAGAGGCTTATTTATAAGCGACTCAAAGACTTTGCCGAAGCAAAGAGTCTCATTCCCGACGAGCAGTTTGGCTTTCGAACCGAACACAGCTGCGTCCAACAAGTCCACCGCATCGTCGAGCACATAAGCGCTGGTTTTCAGCGTGGCTTGATGACGGGTGCACTCTTCTTTGACATAGCGAAAGCATTCGACAAAGTCTGGCACAACGGCTTACTATACAAGCTTTACCAACTCGGAGTGCCAGATCGTCTCGTGCTCATCTTGCGTGACTTTTTGTCGAATCGCACCTTTCGCTATCGCATCGAGGGTGCGCTCTCTTCACCCCACCCGATACGCGCTGGCGTCCCTCAGGGCTCCGTAGTATCCCCCCTCATTTTTACGCTGTTCACCAGCGACATCCCCAAAGATAAAAAGGCTCAGTTGGCTCTATTCGCTGACGACACGGCCATCTATTACTCGGGTCGTAACCCAGACTGCATAGCTCGTACCCTCCAATCCGCGGCAAAAGCCTTAGGCGCTTATTTCCGGAAATGGAGAATCGAGGTAAACCCCATCAAGAGTCAGGCAGTACTCTTTTCCAAACCGCGTTCGTCCCCCTCTCTGCCCAGTCCGATAACCATGTTCGGTAAGCCTATCCCTTGGGAGAAGCAAGCCAAATACCTAGGTGTGATTCTGGACCACCATGTTACTTTCGGAGAGCACATAAAGACGGTGCGTTCGCGCGCCGCTTTCGCTCTCGGTAGGCTCTACTTCATGTTGAATGCACGCAGCAAATTGTCACTCAAGTGCAAATTGCGCATTTACACGGCGTGCATTCGTCCCATCATGACGTACGCCTGTGCTGTATTCGCACACGCGAAACCATACCGTCTCCATAGGATGCAGACCCTCCAAAACCGTTTCTTGCGAAGAATCACAGGAGCCCCTTTTTACCTTCGCAACGAGAACCTCCATCTCGATCTAAAAATACCTACCATCCAGCAGTTCATGAAACGCTCCGCCAAGCGCTTCTTCGACACTGCTGAAAAGCACTCTAACCCGTTAATCGTATCGGCCGCCCGGTACACTCCCTCCCGTATTAGTAAGACTCGACGACCGAGACATACTCTGACCGACCCTGACGATGCTATTACTCTCCTCCAGGAGAGCAATAAGGCCACCAGTACAGTTAAGAAACACAGACACAGACCGCCGTCATTCCGTCCTCGCCGCCGAGGCCCGCCGCGACGACCCCGTACGTCCCCTCCCCGACCCTTGCTCGTGCCAGCCCGCGCCGCTGAGCCTGTAGTTTTAAATTCGTCCCTAAATAATGGAAATCCGATCCAGCCTGTCCCTTTGCTGTCCTCTCCTAGCGACGCCCTAAGCCGAGGCTCGTACCCCACAGGGGGTGCCCTTAGCGTGTAGTCGCTTAGTTTGTAAGCTTTTATGCCCTGGCTGGAGGCCCTAAAAATAATAATTTTTAAGGCACCACAGGAAAGTCCGGTTAAGCAGCCGACAACCTCCTAGGTTGACCTGCGAGATGCCAATCCGAAAAAAAAAAAAAAAAAAAAAATGGGGCAGTCAGTCGTTGTCGGACTGCCGGCCTGGGCGGTGGTGCGTTGGCGAGCCAACTAGTGTGTTAGTGAGTGTGCATATTATATATTGTGAGTGTGCATATTATACAGTCCTAATCGATTCGATTCTAAGTCTTCCAATAATAGTAACTCAACTCGCAAACCGTTAAAACGTCAGTATGATCCCAAAGATTCAAAATCATTACTAAGGTGCTATCAGTGTAATCAATTTGGTCATAAAAGTGTTAATTGTAACAAACGGTCAAATACAAATCCAAATAGTAACGACGAAAAATCAACCGCGTTACCGGCGACATCTCGTCATCTCGTGGCGATCCGCTGAAATGTACGTTTTGCAAAAAAGTAGGTCATGAGAGGTTACTTGTTTTGCTAAGGGACGCACAAATTCACGAAATAATAATGGTGTTAATTTTTGTCGCCAAATTGTGGGTAGTTATAAAAATCGAGACGTGACAACTGCTGTTATAGCGGGGATACCGTTAGACGTACTAATTGATAGTGGTTCATGTGTCTCCTTGATGTCAAAAAATGTTGCTAAATATTTCCCGTGTCAATTAAAACCTACTAATCAATTACTACGCGGCTTAGGTGGTACGGAAGTTAGATCGGAATCATTTGTAACATTACCCGTTGAGTTTAGCGATATAACAGTAGAAATAGATTTTTGTGTTGTAGATGGCAATCATTTAAATGTACCCGTCCTAATCGGTACAGATGTACTAAATAGGAAAGGTATTACTTATGTTAGGACCGGTGATTGCCAACGTATAGTTCATAGTGAGGTACCCGCAAACGACATTATGCAAGTAAATTCGATTTCTTTGTCTGATCAAGTAAATACGTCGGTATCTGGAAATAATAGGGAACGGTTACTAGAGATCCTTACCAAGTTTTCCGAATTCTTTTTAACTGGTACCGCGAGTACTACGGTAAAAGATAGTGAGATGCATATTAAGGCGAGGTATTCCGAATTTTAGCAATTTTTGTTAATTTTTGAACAGCTGTATTTATTTTTAAGATCAACCTAGAATTATGAAATTGGTATTTTATCAAAATATAACATATTATCTAGTGTTTCGGAAAGACAGAAACATGATTAATAACAATTTACTCATTAGAAAAAATATATAAAGGCAACCCTAATTTAAAACTTAAAACATCGACTACTCCGAGATCTCATCACTAAATGATATGAATGTTATACCAATAGAAGTAGCTTGTTATTATTTAAAATCTCGGAAAAAAACTTTTTTCTTTTAAGTTATAATTTTCCCACAAATTAATAATAACCTACGTAAATCCTTAATCTAACGGGTGGTCGCGTTCCCTCCGACGGCCCCGACCGTCAACCAGTACCCGTCGAGACACCGGAGCGGAAGGTTGTATCGATTTTGTACAAAAATAATACGTATAATATTTTAGTCTAAGTTCGTCCCCGTGATTAGGTAATTATTAAAATGGGCAATAAAATAAATGGAAGAAGATTTATAAAATTAAAATTAAAGGAATACCGATTTATATGTTACAAAAATGGTAGGTAAGTGCCTGCCTACTCGCTTTACTTTTATAATACATAATTAGATTACTAACATTTCCCATAGGTACATATAATTATAATATTAGCAATAAATAAATAATAAATAAGTAATATATGAATAATAAATAAATAAATTATAAATAAATAATAAATCAATTATAAACAACTAATAAAAAATAATAAATTAATAAAAATAATAAATAAATATATAATAATTAAATAATAAGTATATAATAATTAAATAATAATTAAAAAACAAGTAAACAAAAAATTAATAAATAATAAATGAAAAATAAATAAATAATTAAAAATAAATGATATATATGATAAATAATAAATAAATAATAAATACATAATAAAAAAAAATTAAATAATAAATAATAAATAATAAATAATAAATAATAAATAATAAATAATAAACAATAAATAATAAATAATAAATAATAAATAATAAATAATAAATAATAAATAATAAATAATAAATAATAAATAATAAATAATAAATAATAAATAGTAAATAGTAAATAGTAAATAATAAATAATAAATAATAAATAGTAAATAGTAAATAGTAAATAATAAATAATGAATTATAAATAATGAATTATAAATAATAAATAATAAATCACAAATAATGAATTATAAATAATAAATAATAAATCACAAATAATGAATTATAAATAATAAATAAAATATATAATAAATAAATAAATGTCAACGCTAAAATATTTTGTAGGTGCTATAACTAGTTACACCTACACACCACACACCACACCCCACACACACCCCCACACATTACACCTAGGTACATATAATTAGGTTGATAGGTAGGTATATAAATTTACTTTCAAATTTTGCCTGTATTCAGATAAATTTGAAATAATGTGTAGGTATAAAAGGAACACACAATCACAACACAAATCAAAGGAAAGGTAGGTACAGCGGCATGCATATCAAGCTACAACAATGTCAAATTATTTTGATAGATTTTCAACGTTATTACAAAAGAATAAGGTTCATATTCAATTGGGAAAATTTGACAGTTTTGTATGGGTTGATGTCCTGGCGTCTGTACCTACCGTTCTAGTTGGTTCCTCGTAACAAAAAGTATAAAGACGGAACAGGATAGGATTTTATTTCATAGTAGTATACCTACCTACTTAGCGAATGAACAGAAAATTGAATTTATAATAAATAAGTAAATAGGTACTTACTTGCAAAATTGCCTATGAGATTTTATGCTGGAACTTGACATGGCGTATTTGTGCAAATATTCGCCTTATTTGGATAATAGAAAATTGACTTTATTTCAATTACTGTAAGGTAAATTTTGTATTATCCAAATAAGGCGAATATTTGTACAAATACGCCATGTGAAGTGCCTACATAAAATCTCATAGGCAATTTTGCAATGCAGTGAAATGTACCCTATAGTTATTGCAATAAAGTCCATTTTGTATCATCCAAATCAGGCAAATATTTGTACAAATACGCCATGTGAAGTGCCAGCATAAAATCTCATAGGCAATTTTGCAATGCAATGAAATGTACCCTATAGTTATTGCAATAAAGTCGATTTTGTATTATCCAAATCAGCCAAATATTTGTACAAATACGCCATGTGAAGTGCCAGCATAAAACCTCATAGGCAATTTTGCAATGCAATGAAATGTACCCTATAGTTATTGCAATAAAGTCGATTTTGTATTGTCCAAATCAGGCGAATATTTGTACAAATACGCCATGTGAAGTGCCAGCATAAAATCTCATAGGCAATTTTGCAATGCAATGAAATGTACCCTATAATTATTGCGATAAAGTCGATTTTGTATTATCCAAATCAGGCAAATATTTGTACAAATACGCCATGTGAAGTGCCAGCATAAAATCTCATAGGCAATTTTCCAATGCAATGAAATGTACCCTATAGTTATTGCAATAAAGTCGATTTTGTATTATCCAAATCAGGCAAATATTTGTACAAATACGCCATGTGAAGTGCCAGCATAAAATCTCATAGGCAATTTTGCAATGCAATGAAATGTACCCTATAGTTATTGCAATAAAGTCGATTTTGTATTATCCAAATCAGCCAAATATTTGTACAAATACGCCATGTGAAGTGCCAGCATAAAATCTCATAGGCAATTTTGCAATGCAATGAAATGTACCCTATAGTTATTGCAATAAAGTCGATTTTGTATTGTCCAAATCAGGCGAATATTTGTACAAATACGCCATGTGAAGTGCCAGCATAAAATCTCATAGGCAATTTTGCAATGCAATGAAATGTACCCTATAATTATTGCGATAAAGTCGATTTTGTATTATCCAAATCAGCCAAATATTTGTACAAATACGCCATGTGAAGTGCCAGCATAAAATCTCATAGGCAATTTTGCAATGCAATGAAATGTACCCTATAGTTATTGCAATAAAGTCGATTTTGTATTGTCCAAATCAGGCGAATATTTGTACAAATACGCCATGTGAAGTGCCAGCATAAAATCTCATAGGCAATTTTGCAATGCAATGAAATGTACCCTATAATTATTGCGATAAAGTCGATTTTGTATTATCCAAATCAGGCAAATATTTGTACAAATACGCCATGTGAAGTGCCAGCATAAAATCTCATAGGCAATTTTCCAATGCAATGAAATGTACCCTATAGTTATTGCAATAAAGTCGATTTTGTATTATCCAAATAAGGCAAATATTTGCACAAATAGGCCATGTGAAGTGCCAGCATAAAATCTCATAGGCAATTTTGCAAGTAAGTACCTATTTACTTATTTCTTATAAATTCAATTTTCTGTTCATTCGCTAAGTAGGTAGGTATACTACTATGAAATAAAATCCTAATCTGTTCCGTCTTTGTACTTTTTGTTACGAGGAACCAACTAGAACAGTAGGTACAGACGCCAGTACATCAACCCATACCAAAGTGTCAAATTTTCCCAATTGAATATGAACCTTATTCTTTTGTAATAACGTTGAAAATCTATCAAAGTAATTTGACATTGTTGTAGCTTGATACGCTGGTCTGTACCTACCTTTCCTTTGATGTGTGTTGTGGTTGTGTTCCCTTTTTACCTACACAGTATTTCAAATTTATCAGAATAAAGGCAAAATTAAAAAGTAAGTTTATATACCTACCTACCTACCTAATTATATGTACCTAGGTGTAATTATAACTAGGTATAGCACCTATAAAATATTGTAGCGTTGACATTTATAATTTTATTCTTTATTTATTATTTATTTATTATTTATTTATTATTTATTTATTATTTATTTATTATTTATTTATTATTTATTTATTATTTATTTATTATTTATTTATTATTTATTTATTATTTATTTATTATTTATTTATTTATTTATTTATTATTTATGATATATTATTTATTATTTATTATTTATGATATATTATTTATTATTTATTATTTATTATTTATTATTTATTATTTATTATTTATTATTTATTATTTATTATTTATTATTTATTATTTATTATTTATTATTTATTATTTATTATTTATTATTTATTATTTATTATTTATTATTTATTATTTATTATTTATTATTTATTATTTATTATTTATTATTTATTATTTATTATTTATTATTTATTATTTATTATTTATTATTTATTATTTAATATTTATTATTTATTATTTATTATTTATTATTTATTATTTATTATTTATTATTTATTATTTATTATTTATTATTTATTATTTATTATTTATTATTTATTATTTATTATTTATTATTTATTATGTATTATTTATAATTTGTTATTTATTTATTATTTATTATTTATTATTTATTTATTATTTATTTATTATTTATTTATTATTTATTTATTATTTATTTATTATTTATTTATTATTTATTTATTATTTAGTTATTATTTATTTATTATTTATTTATTAGCGAGCACGTTTAGTAATAAGAAAAGACCTAGTCTAAGAAAAGAACGACACATTATTATAACGTAATTATAACCCAAAATAGTGTTGGTCAATACATTAAAATGCAACAAATAAAATATAGCTCGACGCAGCGCCCAGCGCCCGCGCGCCGCTGCATGCCGCTTTTACGCTGAGTACAGCGCGCTGTACAACGCTTGCAGCGCTTACCTATTCTATGCCATTGCGGGGCGCTCCCCTTTACGCAGCCGTCACTTCCTCTGCTTCACCCCCTTCAAAATAGTATGCGGTAGGAAAACCTCGCCTTAAGTTAACAACCGATGTACCCGTTTATTACAGGCCTTATAAATTATCGCATGACGAAAAATTAAAAGTACGTACTATAGTGAAGGAATTATTCGCGAGTCAGATTCAGAATACGCTAGTCCGATTCTACTTGTAAAAAAGAAGGATGGTTCTGATAGAATGGTTGTGGACTATCGTGCACTGAATCGAATAACTGTTAAAACTAGACATCCGCTCCCGTTGATCAACGACTATATAGATAGGCTTGGTAATGCTCGCTGGTTTAGCTCTCTCGACATGGTTTCCAGCATCCATCAGGTTCGAGTTGCTGAAGAGTCTATTCATAAGACTGCATTCGTTACACCAGAGGCCCAGTATGAATATTGCAAGGTACCCTACGGTCTAGCTAATGCGCCTATATTTTATCAGAAAACTATCTCTAAAACACTTAAAACTTTCATTGAGTCTGGAAAAGTCATGGTCTACATTGATGACGTTTTAATACTAACTGACGGCATAGATAAAAACCTCGTTTTATTAGATTCGGTAATGAAAACGTTAACTGAAGCAGGTTTTTCAATCAATTTAAAGAAATGTACTTTTCGTACCAATGAAATAGAATACTTGGGTAGAATTATAAAAGATGGTCAGGTTAGACCGAGCAATTATAAAATTGAAGCATTAGTTAAATCACCGCGACCGAGTAATGTCAAACAGGTTCGCCAGTTTCTTGGCCTTGCAGGATACTTCCGAAGATACGTTCCTAATTACGCGATTAAAACTGCTCAAATTGCCGCTTTAACTAGAAAAGGAGTAACCTTTAATTGGAGCGATGAACATGAAAATGCACGTCAAGATATCATTTCTTATTTAACTAATGAACCGATTTTGGCAATATTCGATCCTGAAATGACAACAGAGCTGCATACAGATGCTAGTTCTATTGGTTATGGCGGAATCCTTATGCAAGTACACAAAGACGGCCGTAGGCGCGTAGTTGCTTATTTTAGCAAGTTGACGGCTGGTGCGGGATCCAAGTACCACAGCTATGAGCTGGAGACCCTCGCGATAGTAAAACCATTACAACATTTCAGGCAATATTTAATTGGTAAATCGTTTAAGATAATCACTGATTGTAATGCATTAAAAATGACACAACGTAAGAAGGATCTCCAACCCAGAGTTGCAAGGTGGTGGATTTATATGCAGGACTTTGATTTCTCGCTAGAATACCGTAAAGGCGTACTTATGTCGCACGTTGATTATTTAAGTAGGAATCCGGTCAATGTTATTAATGTTGTTCAAAAACCACAAAATTGGGCTCAAGTGGCACAGGCAGGTGACGAGGAGACCTTAACGTTACTTGAAAAATTAAATAACGGTGAATTAGATAACACGCGTTATGTAAAACGTAATAACGTCTTGTATTATAAGTATGACGTCACGGGTGAGCAAGCGCGACTCTTATGTTATGTACCAAAGGCTTTTCGGTTAAGTTTGTTACGCGTATTCCATGACGAGCATGAACACATTGGTGTGGACAAAACTGTTGATCTGGGGGTCAAGTCTGCTATTTTTATAACTTCGTCATTCCAACACGATCCCATTGTCATTTTGCTAAAAGTTCGTAATCTGCTAAATTCATAATGGTCGATCAATGGTCGGTCGAATTAAAAGCAATGACTGCACAATGACGTTCTAATGGTAGGTCACTGATCAAAGAAACTGTCAAAATTTTTGCAGATTACCGCCTAAGTAAGTCATTCAGTTGTCATTTTGTAGATTACCATTCTAAATCTATATAATTTTTTTCAATGGCGTGTCAGTGGTTGACCATTGGAAAGTCATAATGACGAATTATATTAGTAGATTACCAAACTTGTCAAAATCAACAATTATGAAATCAATGATAGACCATTCTGACACTATTGTAATAGCAGACTTGAGGCCCTGATCCTGCGACACTTTTGGTTCCCCGGTCTTAGACAATTTGTCGCAAAATACGTCACGCACTGCGTCGTGTGCATTTCGCATAAGCAAGTACCTCGCGCACCTTTGCAACCAATATCCTCTTGGGATAAGGCTTCGGTACCGTTTGATACGATACACGCTGATGTACTCGGAACATTGAGAGAGAGTGATGGTCATAAACATGTACTTATAATAGTTGACGCGTATACTAAATACTGTTTACTTTATGCCTTTCCGAGACAAGATTGTAGCGAGTTGAAGCGTGTTATGACACAAATGATTTGTTTGTTTGGTACTTTTAAAAGACTAGTGTGCGATAGGAGTCGGATGTTCGATAACCACGAGTTCATTAATTGGATTTCAAATTATGGAGTCGAAGTGCATTACCCCTGAAATGCATCAGGAAAACGGACAAGTGGAACGTTATTATCGCACAGTATTAAACATGATAAGGGTTGAAGTAAATTATAACGAAAATGATTGGTCAAAAATATTATGGAATTGGTTTTAAATGTTACTAAACATAACACTACTCAATATTCGGCATTAAACCTTCTTGTTGGCACTGATTCCACTACACCTTTAATAAACGCTCTGATCAAAGATGTAACTTGCGAAGGTTCAAATCCAAATCGAGATGCAATTCGCGAAATAAGACGGCACCGTGCGGAAGAACTTATTCGCGAAAACAAAGAGAAACAGGACTCACGTGTTAATAAAAATAGGAAACAGCCTAAAAAGTTTCAAGTAAATGATTTAGTCTATGTGATTAAGAGCTCTCAAAGTACCGGAAAGCTGGATAGCGGTATGAGAGGCCCCTATAAAGTTACGAAGCTCCTGCCTAACGATAGCTATGAGGTTCAATTGTTAGCTGGTGCTTATGGAAAGACTAGTCAGGCAGCTGCTACATACATGGTGTTATGGAAGGGTGAATGAACACCCGAGACTTGTGCTGCTTTTTTTGAAGGTACTTGTTGTACTATTGTTATTTGCTGTGATAGATTACATACCAACTTGTCTTTTCCCTATTCTTGAGCTAGATTATGTACTAAACAAGCCTGTGTTTATTGATTTTGACTGTGTTATTTGTTTATGTATGTGTAGTGTTCAGTGGAAGAGACCCGTGTAAATCCTGTGCGCATGGTATTGGGTTGACCCTGACACTGTTGGTTTCTGGGGTGAGTCGGTGGTGCACCGACAGCAGACCTGTGTAAATCCAAATCTTATTAGGTATCTGGGGTGACCTACTAGAGACTGATGTAAATCCTGTAGCGCATGCGAGTGTGTGCGGGGTATTCGGTTGCGTGGGAACAGACCTGTGTAAAACCTATGTAACCTGAAATGCTTATGTGTAGCGATGATTTCGGCTCATGTTTGCTTGTTTGGCTAATCGATACATAATCTAACGCTCCAAGCACTATATGAATTTAGACCAACTATTGATAAACGATGTAAAGAAATGTGTTTCTCAGAATGTGTGTATTTTCACAGAGATCGATGATGGTGATGTCGAGCAGCCGTTGGACAGAGACGTCCTGGCGGAGGGTGTTGCTGGCACATCCACGAGTTCCTGCTGAGGGCTTCGAGCACGCAGCCCCGTCAGGAGAAGCCGTGTTAGAGGAAAATTAAAATCAAGAATAGCAACACCGCGACGGGGTATAAAAGGAAGGCGGTTAGCGGCATTCGTCCATGAAATCCGATCCAGCCTGTCCCTTTGCTGTCCTCTCCCAGCGACGCCCTAAGCCGAGGCTCGTACCCCACAGGGGGTGCCCTTAGCGTGTAGTCGCTTAGTTTGTAAGCTTTTATGCCCTGGCTGGAGGCCCTAAAAATAATAATTTTTAAGGCACCACAGGAAAGTCCGGTTAAGCAGCCGACAACCTCCAAGGTTGACCTGCGAGATGCCAATCCGAAAAAAAAAAGGCACTCGTCCATTTTGCCATCGGTCATCACGGAGAGCGGAAGCCCTGTCCGAACCTAGCGATTGTCGTTATTTTTCAAATATTTAATTTCTGTTTGCTCGTTAAAATAATTTGTAATTTGTTTGGCCAGAGGCCATTAAAATCTTTTTAAGAAACCCTTCTGTGTTTCTATTAAAATTTGTAAAAATATATTATATTATTATTTCAGTTGTTGTATAACAAAAAATCCAAAAAAAAATAGCACCCAGAGAAAAAAGATCCCCGCCATGTAGGGAATAAAAAAATTATTTAAAAAAACAAAAAACCCGACTGCGTGAAAAATTGTTAAACTCAAAAGATAGAAATAAGTGAAAACTTAAATATTTTTTTGGTTTTGAATCATCGTGGTTGACAGTGTTCACAAAGGCAGTCGGAGGCATCAAAAATGTACAATATGTTTCAAATCCGTTGAAAGTGTCTAAACTTTAACTTGATGCCTCCGACTGCCTTTGTGAACACTGTCAACCACGATGATTCAAAACCAAAAAAATATTTAAGTTTTCACTTATTTCTATCTTTTGAGTTTAACAATTTTTCACGCAGTCGGGTTTTTTGTTTTTTTAAATAATTTTTTTATTTTAATATTTTTAGTTTTCGCAGTGATTCAATTTAGAATTTAGAAAACTTTACGTCGAGTCTCTTTACGTTGAGCCGAGAAGCTTGCCTCGCTTCTATTATCCCTACGTCGAGTCTACAACTTCTGTCCCGTTCTTACTCCCTTAACGTCGAGTTTCTGTACCCGCTTTTCCGTGCACTAGCTATCGGAGGGCTAGGCGGTGCAGTGCACCAGGTCCCCAAGCTTAGCGGGCCCCTCAGCCCCAAACCTTGAACTAACGTAAACCTTAAACCGACTGAACTTTTTATTATTTATTTATATTTTTTCTCCTCCATGTTGTTATGTATTGTCCTACTAGTGTTGTTGGTGGGTGGTGCACAGACATTGGTGTAGCACCAAGAGGTTTAATTATACATTAGTCGCATTTTTGCTTCCAATGCATCCTTTAATTCTACCGCTGATGCAAGTTTTAGTTCAATAACCGACATCCTTGGTGACTTTGTGCGTTGGTGCTTCAGTCAATAGAAATACCATTTGTTTAATGTCTGCCATAACAATGTAAGACACCTTTTCTAATGCCAACGTTCACGCCCGTTCTGATTTGTAAGAGTTGGTATAAACCTCAATCTTCTTTCTACCATCTACCCCACTTCCCGGTTTCGTTTTTATCCGTCGCGATAGAATTGGAAAGAAGGAGGTTGTGTTGCTATTTAATTATCGTCGTAGTGATTTTCCTTTAAAAAACATTGCCTCTTCTTCTTCACTTTACGGTGCCTCCCCTGAGTAGGTACCTATTTCCAACACAAGAGAGGGACAGGTCGTTAGGATTAAGTCGAGCCACGTGTCATACCCTAAGATATTAAAACGAGTAGGTTGCAGAGGAAGAACATAAGAGACTAACAGACTCGATGATATGTAAGAGTTATCGGGAACGACAGGTTGGCTGCCCAAGGTCTGTGTTGAAATCGCCCATGAAGACGCAATGTGCATACACTGACCCTACTGATTCTTAAAGTTGCGAAAGTAGTCAATGGCGGGCGGACATTAATAGACAACACCAAGTAGGGTTTTAACACCTTTGATATGGATAATATCATCCAAAGATAATATCATCATATCAAAGAATATGAAAAACCAACCTCTTCCTTCTAGTGAAGATAATACTTCTGAACCTCTCGGAACCTCTTCAAAGCTGCAAGAAATCGCTAAACTGCCATATTCTCGAAAACCTTTCTTCTTTTTCTCCTACTGATATCATCATAGTAAGTAAATTATAGTGCAGAGAAACGTTAAAAAACAAATCATGAAACAATTTTTTAATGATACTGGTTTTTAATTTATATCCTGACTGTACTTATTATATAAACTCGACGTAACGGAATTAGATAGCGTAAAATAGCAATATTTTGCAAGAGCAATAGACTCTCAGACTCGACGTAAAGGAACTCAACTTAAAGGGAATCAACCTTAATTATTTGTTGTTTTTTAGCATTTCTGATTCCAAATTACATTTAAACAAATAGTTGTATATATGTCGCAGTCAAATCGTATAATTCCGCCGTTTACATACGGCGTTGTCAGTTTATAAACGCTCGCAGTTATGTATAATGCCGAAGGCAAATTGATAACTCGTTCAATTGTAATAATTCGACGTTGGTTGTAGTTTTAGGGTGACCACGATAAAACACAGATTGGACAAATCAACTTTATTTCGATAATCAGGTAACTAATGAAGATTTCAAGCAAGATTAATTTAATAAAATTATGTGCTAAAGTCTAACATATATATGTAGTTCGAAGAGAAGTAGTTCGTAGTTACAAAAGTTAATGACAGAAACGAATTGCTGTGAAACCGACTCCACGTAGTCTTGTCTGCCCTACCCCTAGAGTGTAATTTAAATTCGCGTAGGCGCGGAGGGGCGAGGCGGCCAGCGAGTTGAGGAGCAGGTGGTTTTAACGCCCGCCGCCGCGGCTGAGGCTGGCCGGCGAAGCCGGCCAGTAAGCCGAAGCAGCGGTGGTGAGCGTGAATACCATCTGCGACGATAAGCTCGCGTGGTACCGCCGGAGCCCCGCAACGCCGTAGCCGTGACAGAAACCATGCCTGCTGCATGTTAAATCAATCAAAATCAATAGTATTCTGCAGGTGTTCTCCGAGAACCAGATTCGATTGACACCCTAGCGTTTTTGAGGTGCCGGATAACCAATCAGAACTAAATTCTTCAATTTGCCGCGGCATTATGTATACGGCGTTTAAATTGTCAATGAAATGTTTCGGCATTTTATATATTGACACGGCAATATAGATTTTGCCTTCGGCATTATACATAACTGCGAGCGTTTATTAAATGACGACGCCGTATGTAAACGGCGGAATCATACAAATTGCCTGCGACATATATATTAGTAAGGTATTTATAAAACCTACCCTACTCGATACGTTTAAAGATTATTTTTTTTTAAAACACTAATATGTCGCCAAAAATCGGCCAGTTTAATTTTAATAATTTTGATGTACCCAGTGTCACTCACACAATTAAGACGATTGAAACGACACCTTTCAAGCTAAAAACTCTCAGACTCAACGTAAAGGAACTCAACTTAAAGGGAACGAACCTTAATTTGTTTGTTGTTTTTTAGCATTTCTCATTCCAAATTACATTTAAACATATAAGTTATTTATATATTTGTAAGCTATTTATAAAACCCTTTATTTTGATACCCCACTCGATAGGTTTTGAGGAAAAATATTTTTATTTTAAACACTAATATGTCGCCAAAAATCGGCCAGTGTATTTTTTCTAATTTTGATGTACCCAGTGTCACTCACACAATTAAGACGAATGAAACGACACCTCTCAAGTCAAAATCCATTAAGCCGTTTCAGCTACAGAGCGTGCCAAAGAAATTCACATACATACATACATACATACATACATACATACATACATACATACATACACCCGAAAAACATAACCCTCCTTCTGGCGCAGTCGGGTAAAAAGGCGAACCAGTAAAGTTTTCTGGACAGGCCGTTGAACTATTAAATTAGGCCCAGGTTCAGTTTGGCCTGAGTTAGGTTGCTTCATCATGAGGTCGAGATACAAAACACTGGTCACAATCTGTAATAAAAAAAATAACCTTAAATTATAATAATAATATAATAATAATAATATCATTTATTTGCTAAAAAGATGGTGATGTTAGCAATGTGTACAAACATGTTTTGCCTAATAGATTTAAGCATGCAAATTTTACATGCATAAAGAACAGTCATCATGTGATTTTATGTTCCAGGAACTCCCTAACACTATAAAAACTGTTTGTTCAGATACAATTTAGTTCTGAACAATCTTGTATTTAATAGTTTAAATTCATTTGGTATTCTATTGTACACCTGGACACACATAAACATGCAGTTTTTATTATATTTCGCAAGCCTTGGGAGAACATGTAACACTAGCCTATAGGGGTCGCGCCTGCTGCGACAATTTATATCACTTGCTTTTGTAAACAATTCCTTATTCCTACACACAAATAAACAAATTTCAAAAATATAAAGGGACGGCAGCGGTAACAAATCAAGTTTCTTAAACACGGGCCTACAAGATTCATCGGGTTGAAGCCCACATAATGCTCTGATGCATCTCTTTTGTGCAACAAATGCTCTATTTAGATCGGTGCTGTTACCCCACTTAATTAAGTCATAGCGTAACACTGATTCCACATATGCATGATAAGTTGTGATAGCTGTTTTAATGTTTGTTATGTTTCTAATCTGTTTCAGTGCATATACAAACTTATTAATTCGTTTGGATACTGTATCAACGTGTGCTTTCCAGTTAATGTCTTGATCCAAGATTACGCCTAGAAATTTAGTTTGCGTTACTTCGTGAATTCTATGTATATTCATTTTAATATTGTGTTTTGCATTATTGGAACGAAGTTCCTTATCGCGCGTTGTGAAAGGGGGCTAGACGGAAAAAATTCTTACGAAAAGTTGTCACGACATTTGACATTTCGTCATTCATTTGATTTAAGAGCCATCTATTAACGTTATTGGCGCAACTGTGCTCTTCGAGATCGAATTACGAACGGCCAGTAGATGGCGCAGAAATAATTTATTGGTCTTTCTATCTAAATAACTACGCATTGTACTAACATGTTAGAAAATGTTAATCTTTAAAATTACTTACTTACAATGTAAGCAGCCATAATAACTTTTCATTCCTCGCTTTTTTTTTGCCCTGGCTTAAAGCCACTTAAATTCACTTTAACGCATCACATTAATTAGTGAAGGAATTGTAATAAAATTGTAATAAAATTCCTTCACTAATTAATCGAAAGGAACTTCGTTCCATCCGGGTGTCCCTTGACACCTCTCAAGTTTTTTGATTTATTAAATTGTATATAAACGGACTTTTTCAGATTTATAGATAAGTTATTTTTGTTAAACCATTCAATCAGTTTTTCAATCACATTAATTTCCGTCTCATGGTCATTAATCATCATTATGCTTCCATTGCATTCATTCACTGCGAGGAAATGAAAAAACTTTTTACAAAAAAGAGAACCGCCATCAGAAACTAAAAAGTGATAAATAACTTTAGCACTTTAGTCGGTGGCTTTGTTCTGTTTGTTGTTTTGTTTTCTAGTTGATATATTATACTAAAACCTTCTACAGAATGTAACAAACACTTTTCTGAAAACCGCATCAAAATCGGTTCAGCCAAACGGGAGATAATCGCGGACAAACATACATACAAACATACATAAGTACATACAAACATACGGGTCGAACTGAGAACCTCCTTTTTTTTAAGGCGGTTAAAATAACTTTAGCACAGAACCCACACAACTTTAGTTTCGGAAGTCGGTGGCTTGGTTGTTCTATTTGTTGAATTGTATTGCCTGCCACCGACTTCCGAAACTAAACTCGTGTGTGTTCTGTGCTAAAGTTATTTTTCATCACTTTTTGGTTTTTGAAGGCGGTTGTCTTTTTTGTAAAAAAAAAGCTTTTTATTTTCCGCTTTTTTGTACCTCCTTCCCATCTAAATCCAATAGTACACACAGTTTTATAAAACAGAGATTGAAAGTACTCCGAAGATTGAAGAAACTAAAACGTCGTCTATATATTTTTTTTGGGTTTTCGTTGATTTTTCAAAAAGTGCTAAATGAATTTCGATAAAATTTATATGGTGGTCCCATGGACCCACCCCTGAGACCCCCTATCCATAAAAAAAGAACTTTCAATTTTTTTTTTATCAAAAAAGACAACCGCCTTCAAAAAGTAAAAAATAACTTTTAATTCGCAAGTCGGCGGCTTTGGGTTTGCTTGTTGTTTTGTATTGCCACCGACTTGCGAATTGAAATTTATTTTTTACTTTTTAAAGGTTGTCTTTTTTGATAATTTTTTTTTTGCGCTTTTTAGTGCCTAAGTACTTCTCATCATAGAAATTAATTACGAAACGGTGACACCAAAAAAATCTGTCATCCCTTAATTTTCAACCCTTAGGGGTCGAATATTTTCTTGAAATTTATATGGGACCAAGTTTTAGGTATACACTATCAATTAAAACAAGAATCATCGAAATCGGAGTACAATAAAAAAAGTTATGCGTGGTCAAACATAAAAATAAATATATAAAAAATAAATTAAAAAATCATTAAATAAAAACTACTGGGCCAAACAATGTTAATTTTTTATGGGACCAAATGGCAACTATTCCGCATCAAACTAAAGAATCACGTAAATCGGATCATAAATCTCAGAGTAATCGATGTACATACATTAAAAAGCAGCAGTCCTAAGCGCGTTATCTAAGGTGCTCGAACGTTTAATTAATAAGAGATTGGTTAGTTACTTGGAACGCTATAAGCTAATATCATCTCATCAATTCGGCTTTCGCAGAAACTTATCAACATGTAACGCAGTCCACGAATTAACTAATCACGTTGTACAAAGTATTAATAACAATAAAAAAGTTCTAACCATATTCTTAGACCTCGCAAAAGCGTTCGACATGGTCCCCGTCTCTACTCTCTTATCAAAACTTGAAGGAGTGGGTGTCAGAGGTGTTCAATTGGATATGTTCAAGAGCTACCTAACAAACAGATCGCAATTTGTCAGTATAAATAATTACCACAGTAATGAACTTCCCATTTATTACGGTGTGCCCCAGGGAAGTATACTAGGGCCGACCCTTTTTCTTATCT
This sequence comes from Charanyca ferruginea, assembly GCA_947361185.1. Taxonomy (NCBI): domain Eukaryota; kingdom Metazoa; phylum Arthropoda; class Insecta; order Lepidoptera; family Noctuidae; genus Charanyca; species Charanyca ferruginea. The sequence goes on from OX376081.1 coordinate 17,496,420, forward strand.
TCATCAATGAGCTATGCGACCTCAATATCCAGAATGGTAACATAGTGTCATTCGCGGATGATACTGCGATAACTGCTGTAGCTGAAACGTGGTCTCAACTAGAAACTAGAGCGCAACTCGCATTCAACACAGCACTAAACTGGCTCAATGATCACACTCTTACACTCAATACTTCGAAAACCAACTTCCTTACATACTCAATCAGTGCAGCCTCTCAACCACGCATCCCAATAACCTTAATAGCTCACTCTTGCAATAATCAATCCCAAACTCCTTGCAACTGCCCAGGCGTGGAACAGATAAGGCACGGACGCGATTTAAAATTTTATCAAAGAGGCGAAGAAACGCCGCAACTAGTCATTATACAGGCTGACTTTATTGTCATAGCATGTCTTCCTCTTCAGACGACGAAGATGCGCTTGCATTGCTGCAACTCATTAATGTGCAGAGACACCGAAGATATTGGGTGCACCGTGTGTGAAATGTCACAAGAGCATAGATATTTTAAAATACTTAATGCAAAAATTATGCGAATATTCTGATCGGTTTCCTACAGTGTATAAAATGTCACTAGAATGTTTTCACATTCTATTGTCAAAAGTAAAACAGGGTCTTCAGAAGAAGCATACAAATTGGAGAGAACCGGTCTGTCCTGAAGAAAGACTTGATGTCGTTCATATCATATCATTTGCAGATTTTCATTTTCATATCATACATATCATAAATCATTCGCAGAACTTTACGTTAAATTCACTATCGTCACGCATTTTTTTGCTCCTACTGTATAACAAAACTTCGTGCTGCTTGCGCGTCGCTTCAGTCGCGATCGCGACTGCTAGCGATGCGGAACAGGCGACGAAACGACTTGTCTGTGCCACGCCGCTTGAGTATAATTCAAAACGTGTCGCCTACTTACATTTTGTATAATTCTGTATAATGTTTCTGTATAATTTGCGCCTTAGAACATAACTATTCACGATCATGTAAAAGTTAACTTTAAAATGCGTTATAAAATAAATACCTATATAAACTGCCTTATATTATTGGATTTTCTTATTTATGACTCCTTACAGCCATTATAATGCCGCAGAAGTATCAGTTTCTACAAAACAAATACAAATTGTTATGCTCATTAAATATAATTACATTCTATCGTGCTAGTGATGGGATCGATTTGAAGCGATCAAATGAATAAATCGACAATAATCTATGAAATTGCCGTTTCGTACTTATACAGAAAATTAAAGTAATTTTTACATAAATATTTTTGATTTCTATCAATTTAAATATGCACCCATGCTATTGATGCATCTCTGCCAGCGCAGTGGCAATTTTTCAATGTGTTTTTCTTAAAGAAGTTAGGTGTACAGGAGCCAACAATGCCTCTCGGGTATTGCCTTTTTCCATGCCAATTTCCGGCGCAAGGTCTGGTAAGTACGGTGGATGGCGCAAAACTTCCATCCCTCTTGTAGCTTAAAGACCATCTCCTGTGCCGTATGAGTTCGAGCGTTGTCGTGTAGGAGCAGCAGGGACTGCGAATAACCAAGGCTGGCCGGAAAGGATGATGGGCAAATTTGTATGGAGCTTGGTCCAAGAAGCTCCACGATTGAAACATGTGCCAAAGTAAAGGCCTATATTCCTGCTTCAAAGTGACAGAAGAGCATCAAAGTTAGTCCTGGTGATTTTGAGAAAAAAATATTTTTTTTATCGTGTAGTGAATATTAAGTAACTAGGTAAAAAGACTACTGCTGTTCTCCAAAGTAGTTTTGTACAAAAATATGTTTTTTAAATGTAACTGGCTACTATTGTCTACATATCCAGGGGTCTGTTTCATAACTAGAGAGTATAGATCGAAGCGAAGGTATCGTTCAAAAAATAAAACAAAAGATAACATTATCATACATTTTTATTAAAAACATCTTACACTAATGTCTGCCATTCTATAAATACTCGTCTAATATTAAATCTAAAAATCTAGCTGGTTGATGCACGGCTTCCTGATAACGGGCATACCCAAGGTACCAAGCTATCACCATGACATGGGCGCAGCATCCCACGGTGCGTTTTCCAGCTTTGCACGAGCAATAATAGTGCTCAATGGCATCCAAGCCACTGGTATTATCTTTTATTACAATATAGGAGTAATACTTTCGTGACCGGGTGTGTCTCGATTGGATTTTGCCCCTTAAAAGACAAAGACTCTCTCCTTAAATTCCAACAGCATTTAAATCAGCAGTCACTCGTTCATCATCTCTATTAAGATCTATAGAACACTCGCCGTCGTCATCCTGCACGTGCTCGGCGTAATAACTGTTGGCCAGTTTTAATTGGTAACATCCCACTGCAAACAATAGCAGGTCGTCTTCGGTGAGCCTTGGAAACATTTCAAGGCCAGGTAGTCCTGCGGCCATACTTTGAAATGCAACTCTTTGCCCGTTCAGCCGATTACGTTGCACGTATTCGGCCAATACATTTGGCATTTCATTCCTCATTGATATTCTTTCAAGAAATGCAGGAGCATGTTCATTGTCCATGCAAGGAACATGAAATGCGTTTGTTAACGCAGCTGCAATTCTATAATCAGCAAACATGTGGCGCATTGCGTTGTGATTATATTCCTGTCGGAATAACTTAAAGTCTCTTTTTATCCGGCCATTCACATTTTCGACCACCCATCTCACCATTGTCAACATTCTGGACTCATTGGCTTGGGTGGTGGTCAATTGAGTCTCACCGACCGTGACAGTGGCTGGCATATGAGGTTCAAAGCCGTATGCCTCTAATTCACTCATTGCGTCTCTGAATCCTCGGTCGAGGATAAAAACGTCCCCACTATTATAAAAACAATGAAATGGATGTTCTTCATTGTGCAAGATTTCAGTTGTGATTGTTGAATCGGACTTTTTGGCTTCATGAGGCCCAGTTACATCTATGATGTACCCATCACTGCATACAATCATGAATACTTTCAATAAGTTGAGGAACTTGTGTGGGCTATAAGTTTTCATTTGGAATCCGAAGTTACTGCTTTTAAATATGTAGATATAGGTCCCATCAATGACGCTAATGAGGCGGTTGTTTTCAGGGGTTCCAAAAAGTGCATTAGGTACCAATAGGTTTCGTTGCAGCAGTCTCTCTCGCTCAATATGGTCCCATCCAAGATGGCGAGGAACAAAGTCTTGAATTAATGCATCTCTGGCCACTTTCATTAATCGTTCCAGTTTTCTACGACTCATGTGAAAAATCAGTGCTAACCTAACATTCGGTTCTCCGGTTGTTAGCTTCGCAAGCATTATAGCAAGAGCAGTTATCGGTTCATTACATTCACGAAGTGATGGTGTTTCATTTAATATTGTAGAAATATCTTCCTTAGATCGACCAGTCCAAAAATACAACTCATCATCATCTATCTCTTCCAGATTTTCAAAGTCATACATTCTTCTTTGTCCTGCAACTTGCTTTACCGTGGTAATTAAGTCAGTTATCTGCTCACTGGTAAAACTGTGACTTAGGTTTGGTGTATTGAATAATTCACTCCAATCATCAAACTCCGAATGAAACTGACACGTTCGTGCAGATTCGGGAACATAATAGTTATTCTCCATTAACAATCGCTTTTTTACAGCATCTGTAACACGCCGCCGAGTCCTACGACGACACCCGAAAAACATACAGGCATTCGACGTGTTAGGAGGCCGAGAATAAGTTGGTAATTCAATCATAGCAACTTCTTGCATCACGGCATCTACTTGTTGTTCTGGATTGTGTTGGTGATTTGGGTCAACGCCTTCACCGTGTGGAGGTTCTGCGACATCATCATTTGGTTGTTGTATGTTTGGTGGTTGAGGTACATTGTTCAAAACCCCTATCCAGCACGGTCGACAAACGTATTCAGCGTTGTTAAACTGTATCTGCAACAAACAAAAACACTATTACTACTTATACTCATTATCGTCACCGTTAAACCGTTTTTGGTAATTCATTACAACTCCAACAAGCTTAGTTTGTATCTCGTGTCGATTAAGTCACACCGACATGACGGTACGATCTACTACGCGACAGGGCGATCGCGGGAAGGTGAGCGGGGAAGCGGGCGGGGGCGCCGCATTCCAGCGAGGTGCAAACAGCTATTAACTTACATCAAGTACTTACTGTCTATGTATAATAATAATGAATTGGGTAAACATACCTGATACGGATGCAGATTTTCTGTAGCAATTATAGCTGCTTCTGGGTGTTCATAAAACAGCTCTTGTGATAATGTGATTCGCCTTTTTCGTAATACAGAACGGTTACACAGCAAACAAATAACTCCTGCTGAAGGTCGATACATATCGAAAACTCACGTTCAACAATCGCAAAGAAAAAGAGGTGTCCATATACAAGCATAAGTCGGGATTTATTTCTATAGGTTGAAGTTTTTTTACTAATGCAGACAGATCACAGCACAGAAACACAGCACACCGAACAAGTTCTAGCTCAAGACTACCTGTGGCGTGGCGTGCGCGCGCGCCTCTTGGGAAAGGGTGAGGGGAGAGAGAGAGGTGAGAGGGGGTGAGGGGGACAGGCTGATTCGAATGCCTTCTGCGCCCGTGCCGCCATTTATTGTACAATAATAATGAAGTTAATATGTACCTATCTATGAAACACCTAGTAAAATACACTGAATGAAAAAGCTGATTTAAAAAAAAACCCTCGGATGGATTTTAATCGTGTTTAACATTATTTGTAGAGAAAAAAAAATCTATCGATTGGCATTATTCTCATCCGTGGAGGCTCTTGGACCACTTTCGCCCATCATCCTTTGCGATCTTTTCCACCATTGTGCGCAGTTTCTCACAGTACACATCTGCAGTAAGTAATGCGGGGTGCGCAATCAGTTTTTTCAAAGGGCTACGGCCTGACTCAGTACTTCCTTTAATCGCTGCAATGCTTGGCCCTCATCAACCGCAGGAATCAACAAATCGTCGATGAATATAACTAAGCTTCCTTTTGCTATAAGATCCCGAAACACCATGGTGACAAATCTCATGAAAATTTTTGGATACACTGACAAACCAAAGGGAGCCCTCAAAAACTCATACTGTCCACTGTGTGTAACAAAGGTAGTATACTTAATACTCCCTTCACTGACTTTTAAATGGAAAAAGCCATTTTTTAAATCTAATACGCTAAATACTCGAGCATCTTTAAGATTATCTATTAAATCATCTATAATAGGAAAAGGAAACTCATCCTTAACTATTTTTCTATTTATTGCTCTATAGTCAACACAGACCCTAGTACTGCCATCTTTGTTTTTTACTAACACCAGAGGAGAGGAATATTCGGAAAAAACTAACGCGTAGTTATGATGCCATCCTTTAGCCACTCTGAAACTTAGCCGCCACCCTTTGAAAAAAGATGATAGGTACCGACACTATACAACCTAACAGTGACCATGACTTTTTAGAGGTAAGTTTTCGTTTGGGGCAATGGTTCGTGTGCGTTCGACCGCGCGACCACGGCGATATTTCGAAAATAAAACTATTTCAAGATTATGTAAAATTTTGTAAAAGCTGATTTCCAAAACCATAAATTTGTCAAAGATATGGTTAAAAAGTTATAAGGGTTCGAACGTGGCCGCGCCATTGAAACGCGGCCAAGGAGATCTTTAAAAGTAAGCGTAGCAGAGACCTGAAATTCAGGTAAATAACAGATTGAATTTGTAAAAAAAATGTAAAAATAGAGAAAAAAATCGTAGGTTCATATTTTAGGAGCTGCAAGACAAAAACCCCATAGCCGCGCCTTTGAAACGGTGAATAACACTCTAGCGCCGATATCACGCTGAAAATGCATCGCAGACGTCTGAAATTCATTGTAAAATCTAGATTTATATTTGTCGAATATTGAAAAAATACATCAAAATATCCTAGGTTTATATTTTAGAAGCTGTAAGACTAAAACCCCATGGACGCGCCATTGAAACGGAGGAAAACACTTTATCGCCGATATTTCGATAAAAAGGCATTACAGAGGTCTGACGTTTCTTGTAAAACCTAGATTTGAATTTGTCAAAAATGGAAAAAAAAAACAAAAAATACCTAGGTTTATATTTCTGGAGCAGTAGTGCGGTATCGCGTAGAAATAAGTTTTGATTATCTATCGAAAAAAGTAAGTATTAGCGAAATCTTTTTCTGTAAACAACACATTAATATGTAGAACTATCGATAATACGAGTAGCCTAACAAATTTAAATAGGCAAAAAAATATAAATAGACAAAAAAATATAAAACCTACAATACGTTTTGAAGGCAAAAACATATTATAAAAAAGAAAAGTTCTCTTTTGCTTATTGTCGATAGTTCTACATATTAACACAAAATATAGAGGATATAGAAGGACCACTCCCGCCATCTTCAAAAATAATTACCTAAACTTGCCAGACTCACTAGGGCTGCTACTGTTTTGACTCTGTAGGTTTTATTTGTGACAATATGAAATGTTATTGACACTGGTTGAAACTCTTTGGCGTGAAATGTCAATGTGTCTCATTTATTCATTTAGACAACAATTGACAGTCGAGTCGTAAATCTGCTTGAAACTGCTTGAGAATGCCTATAAACGTAATGTCAATGTGTGCGTAGTAAAAATGGCGGTTTGTTCTGAGCGGTCTCTCTGCTCGGGCGCGACGCAGCCTTACGTACTTTGTGTTATTAATGTGTTGTTTGACACGATGCCACTGCCGTCATTTTTTATATTGCATTGTCACTTGCGATGAAAAACGTTTTTTTTTGGGAAGCGGTCACTATGTTGGTTAGACCCTGGTTCAGTGCCTAGCCACGAACCATTGTGTGTGTTTCGACAGCGCGGCCACGGCGATATTTCGAAAAAAAAAAACGATTCCAAGACTATGTAAAATTTTGTAAAAGGTGATTCCCAAAATCATAGTTTTGTCAAAGTTATGGTTAAAAAGTTATCAAGGGTTCGAACGTGGCCGCGCCATTGAAACGCGGAGAACCGCGCGGCCACGGAGATCTTTAAAACTAAGCGTAGCAACGCATGTAATTTAAAAAACGAAGGTTTTAATGTAAATGTAATAAAACATTAACATTTACATTTTAAAACTTTCATAAAATGTTATGCTTAAAAAGGTGTTTTAATATGTAGTAATAGTAATTTATATTGTTTAGTATTTAATATTTACTAACACAGACATGATCGTAACTGCACCATTTTTTAATCGACAGAAAAAATCAATAATCGATTCTACATACAAATTAAAGTGTAAATAATGAAAACGTTACGTAGCTGCAATCACTAATTGTCAAAACTACCACCTGTCAAAAACCAATGGACAGAGTATAAGTATTTTTAATCAGCTTATTGCATATTTAGTTTTCGAGTACAAGTACCTGCCCCTTGTTGTTGAGGATTGTTTATCTATGGTTGCTCTATAATAGTGGTGTGTACTCTCAGCAAAATGCTCTGCTAATAAAATGGTGCCCATATATTTTAGTGTCTTATTTAAACTAAATATATAGTAAAGATTTAATACGCTTCCACTGCGCTAAGTGCGAAATGTTCGTAAGTGCCACCGATGTTAAATATTACTACGAAAGTATAATAAATAGTAATAGAAAAGTTGAGAAAACAAAAGAAGAAAATAAGTTTTTTCAAAAAAAAGAAAACCGCCTTCAAAAACTAAAAAAGTGATTTTTTTTTTAACTTTTCGCTTTTTAGTGTTGCCTTAACATCCAAATCCATTAAGAAACGGCGACACACTTAAAAGAGATTGTAAGTCCTTCAAAGATTGAAGAAACTAATACGTCGTCTAAGTTATTTATTTGGGATATTGTTGATTTTCTCAAGAAGTGCTAAATCAATTTTGATAAAATTTATATGGGTGGACCCATATAATTTTTTTTCGGAATAAACCCCTTTCGAACAAAAACGAATTTTGCAAATCTGTTTATATATGACAGAGTTAAGCCCGAACATACATAAAAAATAAAAATATATAAACCTTTGAATTGATAACCTCCTCCTTTTTGAAGTCGGTTAAAAAGATTAGCACATGGATATTTAGAATGAAATGCATTCTGGAAGAGAAAGAGTGCAAGGAAGCTATAGAAGATAATATAAAGTCGGAGATCGCTAATACTGAAGATTTCAGAAGAAGAGATGCGAAAGCGAGAAGCTTAATAGCATACAGTTTAAGCGACAAGTACTTGGAATTCGTGAGAGATGCAAAAAGTGCAAGGGAAATGATAGAAAACTTAAAGAAGGTATTTAAGAGGAAGAGTACACTATCTGCATTATACATAAGAAAGAAATTACTTACCTTAAAATGTGATGCCAATATGGAATTGTGTGGACACTTCAACAACTTTGACACATTGATCAAACAATTAGAAGAAACTGGAGGTACAATGGGAGAGCAAGATAAGGTGTGTCATCTATTGTTGACCATGCCTGAAACCTATAATACGACGATTGCTGCTCTGGAAACAACCAATATGGAACTTACAACGGAATATGTCAAAAGTAAATTGTTGGATGCCGAGTTGAAAACTCAGAGTCATCCGGTAGTATCGGAAGATGCCCAGTTTTTTAACCTGTTTTAAATGTGGTAAAAATGGTCACAAAGCCTACCAATGTAAGAAACCAGAACGTCCAAACATAAGAGGACGAAGCTACTCAAGAGGCATGAGGAGCAGAGGTCGAGGCTTCAACTCAGGTCGAAATGGAACGCCATCACAGACTGTTAGAATGGCGCAGATTGAAGATGAAGACACGGTAATGATGTTTACAGCGTTCAGTGTAAGTGACTTTGATAATAAAATAGATGATTGTATTCAATTAATTGTTGACTCAGGAGCTACCGAACATTTAATATTGTCTCAATACTTACTATATATGACTAATATAACTGATTTAGAAAAGGAAGTTAAAATCTTTGTAGCAAACGGTCAATGTTTAAAAAGTAATAAAAGAGGTAAGTAGAAGGACTAACTGTTTCTGGATTGTCACATAACTTATTATCAGTCAGAAAATTACTAGAGAAAGGGTTTAAAGTACAGTTTTATAATAATGGTGTTTCTATTTGTAATTCAAAATATAAGGTCATAGGGCAAAATAAAAGTAGATTATATGTTATAGACAATTAATTAATGAAAAATGTTTAATTACAAAGGATGTATGGCATCAGAGACTAGGGCATGCCAACAGGAAACAGCTAAAAATGATGAATCTTCCATATAGCGATGAACCATGTGAGCCATGTATGAAAGGTTTAGATTACCATTCACCACTAGATTACCATTTTATCACACTCCAAAACCACGTTCCCAATATGTTGCGGAGTTGATACATACTGCTGGACCGGTGAGCACTCCTACATCTAAAGGTGAGATATATTATCATACAATCATAGAAGATCACACACATTCTTGTGAGGTATACTTACTGAAAAGAAAAAGCGAAGCAACTGATAGACTTATAGAATATGTCAATAGAATGGAACGACAAACAGGTAATAAAGTTAAGAAAATATGAAGCGATAATGGTGGTGAGTTCAAAAATGAAAAACTTTATAAATTTTGCAGAGACAGAGGAATTATTCAGCAGGTCACTACACCATATAGTCCACAATCAAATGGGGTTGCAGAACGAATGAATCGCAACATCTACAATAGAGCAAGAACACTATTGATTGAAACAGAATTACCAAAAATGCTATGGGGTGAAGCTGTACAATGTGCTGTCTATCAAATTAACAGATGTCTATCTGCTGCTATTAATTTTCTAACACCAGCAGAAAAGATGATTGGAAACAAAGACTTGACAAAACTAAAGGTATTTGGATCAAAAGCTTGGGTACATTTATGACCAAAACAGGACAAACTACAGGAAAGAGCAAAGGAGATGAGATTTGTAGGATATAGCTTAAATGGATATCGTTTATGGGATTCTGAAACAAATGAGGTAATAATATCTAAAGATGTGAGATTTGATGAGACTCAAATAAAATACACAGAAGAGATGAAGAACAAAGGTTATGGAAAATGGGAAGGACAACTTGAAGAAGAGTTAGAGCAAGAAGATGAGAAGAAGGACCAAGAAAATAACCTAAAAAATGAAAAACATGATCAGAATGAAGAAAATATACAAAAGGAGCAAATAAAAGGAAAAGAAATCGAGGAAGAAATAGAGAAGAATGAAGAAGAGAATGAGAAAACTGAACAAATAGATCAAGAAAGTGAAAATGAAGAGAATACAAAAGAAGTAAAATACTATACTACAAGGTCCGGAAGAAATGTGCACAAACCAAAGAATATTGAAGAGGACTATGAGTTGTATACTGCATACTGTCTATTGTCCGGAGATCCTCAAGAATATAAAGAAGCAGTTCAGGATAAAGTTTGGGAAAATGCGATACAGAAATAATTAAGCCCAAAGATAAAATTACAAATGGAATGGATATTCAGAACAAAGCAAGATGGTACTAAGAAAGCACGGCTGGTAGCTAAAGGTTTTCAACTACATAGTAATGATAATCATTATGCTCCAGTAGCCAAACTATCAACAATAAGATTGATGATGAGCTTAGCAGTCCAACAAGATTTAACACTTAAACAATTGGATGTGCCAACAGCATTTTTAAATGGTAATTTGAATACAGAAATATATATAAAATGTCCTAAAGGAATGAATATAAGTGAATGAAAGGTGTTAAAATTAAAAAAGGCTTTATATGGATTGAAAGAAGCACCCAAATGCTGGAATCAAAGATTTCATGACTTCATAACTAAGAGAGGATACATACAATCACAGCATGATTCATGTTTATACGGAAAAGGAAATACTTGGATACTTCTTTATGTTGATGATATTCTACATCTTGGAGATGACGCTGAGACAATAAAAGCTATAGAAAGGGAATTTAAAGTAAAGAACTTGGGAAAAGTACATCAATATTTAGGACTAGAAATTACAAGGAAAAAGGACAGACTGGAAATAAGACAAAGTGAAATGATTAAAAGACTTTTAGAGAAATTTAAAATGCAAGATTGCAAAGCATGTAAAACTCCAATGGAAGTCAACTTCAATGCAAACACCAGATCTGAGGTGATTGAAGTACCATTCAAGGAATTAATAGGTTCTTTATTATACATTGCAATTAATAGTAGACCAGACCTCACTTATGCTGTAGCCTATTTGAGATTTTTAGATAAGCCTACTCAGGAATTATGGTTAGCAGGTAAAAGAGTATTACGATACCTCAAAGGAACAACCAGACAGGGGCTGTTATATACAAAGACAGGTAATTTCATGAGCCTTATAACATACTCCGATGCAGACTGGGCAGCTGACAAAACCGACCGCAAAAGTACAAGTGGTTGTGTTATATATCAAGGTAACAATATAATATCATGGTTCTCTAGGAAGCAGACTTGTACCGCTCTGTCAACAGCTGAGGCTGAATATGTAGCAGGAGCACATTCAGTAAGTGAACTTATACACATTAAAGGCTTACTCTCTGATTTCTTAGGTGATGAAAGTGTTTCAGCTCATTTGTTAATTGATAATCAGAGCACTATTAAATTGATTCAGAACCAAATTAATACTAAAGCATCTAAACATATTGAAATAAAATATCACTATATAAAAGATCTAATTTACAAGAAAGTTGTGTTTATTTCATATAGGTATACCTACAAATGAAAACATTTCAGACATATTTACCAAATCATTACCTATTCAAAAACATAACTATTTTGTATTAAGTTGAATTTGATTTAAGTACATATTGTTGTCATAGATAGATAGATTCATTTATCTGTACTGTTTTTGGAATATTGTTTAGTTTAAAATAATTATTGTATTGCATAGATTTATTAACAAAATAATTGTTAAATACTAACGTAATTATGAGACCAAAACTTGAATTAATAATGTATACAGTGAACATTGATTGTAATAGAGTTATCAGTTAAGTTCTTAGTTAATAAACAATTTAAGAATGTTAATAATACAGTTTAGTAATTATAAATTCTGTAAATTGAGGGGCTGTGTTGAGGATTGTTGTTTATCTATGGTTGCTCTATAATAGTGGTGTGTACTCTCTGGTAAATCCTCTCTGGTCAAAATGCTCTGCTAATAAAATGGTGCCCATATATTTTAGTGTCTTATTTAAACTAAATATATAGTAAAGATTTAATACTTGTTTCCTTGTTGCCCCTTGCTGGTCCCTTGTTGTGTTGTGTTGTTGTCCTCCATTGTCTTTTCCTCAAAACCTCAAATATACTAAATTAATGCAGGCCTGGGAACTCCGGAATCCCAGTCCACAACCATTATATTCATTAATCGAAGGTTCTTTGAGATCTTTAATGTTAATTACCTATATTATTTATTTAAAACATTTTCAAGTGAGTAAATAATCAAGTGATCAACACAATTTACACATCAAGAACATTTCTCAATACAAATTTTGTAGAATATATACTACTCAAAACAAAATAAGGGCCACAAGGTATTTTGTCTGTACCATGAAAATAATAAAACCAATTATATATTTTTTGTCTCCATAACGAAAACTAATGTTGTTTTTACCATGTAGACCAACACATTTAGTCAAATAATAATGATTAAAAAGTTTATTTGCTTTTGAAAGAAAAAACACATTTTAGGTTAAAAATAAAAACAACGTAAAGTTACTGAAAACAAAAGAAAATACTCCATGCTCATCTTTTAGTAATGGGTATGCCCCCCTCGTTTAGCTACGCACTCCTGAAGCCTGGAGTGCATGCTCTCAATCAAATGCCTGACATTTTCGTGTACGTTTCGACCGCGCGGCCACGGCGATATTTCGAAAAAAAAACTTTTCCAAGATTATGTAAAATTTTGTAAAAGTTGATTCCCAAAACCATACATTTGTCGAAGATATGGTTAAAAAGTTATAAGGGTTTGAACGTGGCCGCGCCATTGAAACGCGGAGAACCGCGCGGCCACGGAGATCTTTAAAACTAAGCGTAGCAGAGACCTAAAATTCAGGTAAATAACAGATTGAATTTGTAAAAAAAATGTAAAAATACAGAAAAAAATCCTAGGTTTATATTTTAGGAGCTGCAAGACAAAAACCCCATGGCTACGCCATTGAAACGGTGAATAACACTCTAGCGCCGATATCACGCTGAAAATGCATCGCAGACGTCTGAAATTCATTGTAAAATCTAGATTTGAATTTGTCGAAAATGTAAAAAATGTGATTTTTAAAGAAATAAAGATATAGTATCTCTTCGTTTCATTTTAATTCAATTTAGAATCCTTGCGACATGATTTCTATTACAACAGGTGGAAAGTTTTCTGTAAACAACAAGGCATGGTCACCCTATCGAAATATTCAAAACACATTGCAAGGCTTTGTATTATGAATAAAAAATAAGTTTTGCATATTATCGGTAGTTCTACATTAATAGGTGTTGTTTATAAAAAAAAAACTCACTAATACTTACTTTCTTCGATAGAAAATCAAAACTTATTTTTACACGATACCCCACTACTGCTCCTGAAATATAAACCTAGGTATTTTTTGTATATTTTTAACATTTTTGACAAATTCAAATCTAGGTATTACAAAAAAATTCAGACCTCTGCGATGCTTTTTCAGCGAGATATCAGCGATAACGTGTTTTCCACCGTTTCAATGGCGCGGCCATGGGGTTTTAGTCTTACAGCTCCTAAAATCTAAACCTGGGTATTTTTTGCATATGTTTTACATTTTCTATTGGAATCTCTTCCCAGGTCCTTTTCACAGCGTTGATGAGTTGCTGTTGGTTGTGGATTTCCTGATCACCGTCTCTAACTCTTCGTTTCAACTGATCCCACATGTGCTCTATTGGATTTAAGTCCGGACTGTTCGCCGGCCACGGCAAGACTTGAATTTGAGAGTCTTCCAGTACAAACCGAGTCGCTTGAGCCGTGTGTGCACGAGCATTGTCTTGCATCAAGATGAATCGAGGACCCGCTCGCTGTGCAAATGGGATCACATGTGGTCTGACAACTTCCTCAATACACCGCCAAGCAGTAACAGTACCCTCATTTAAAATAGCGAGCTCAGTTTTGCCGTGTAAGCTTATCCCGCCCCAAATCATTACATTTGAACCACCAAAACGATCGACTTCATGGATGCAGGCTTCTGAAAATCTCTCGCCGCGTCTTCTCCATACTCTAATACGCCGATCGTCGTTAAAAAATTTAACTTTGCATTCGTCTGTGAAGAGCACCATAAAAAAATAAATTACACCAAAGTGAAAAAATACCTCGTGGCCCTTATTTTGTTTTGAGTAGTATATAATATAATTGTAAATGCGGGTATACTCACAGAACTTTAGTCCGCGCATAAAACTTTGTTACAACGCCTGTCAACACCAATCCATCCATCTACTTGATGTCCGCATGTCACTGCAGGGGTTCAGCAGAATATCAGCGTCACGTATTTTTTCTTGATAAATGCTAAGCTAGCCTCCCATTTAGTGCACTATTGAGTTTCCAATTGGATGAATGTTTTTTCTTACCACTTGTGGCGGCGTGTCACTATGCCGCTACGCCTCATACTCGCGCATAAGCTTTTATCTCTTTCATCGCTCTTCCAATCATCAATTTTCTTCCCTTCCTTCGCTCTGTACTTTCATCTTAGCTTCTCCGTTCGAGTGCAAAAGAATTGTACATACTACAGTATGTTGCTACAGGAAATTGCTGTAATAAACAGTGAGTTAAGTGGAAGTGTAGTTTCTATCTTCTATACAGACTATACAAACATGGCGCTCCCACAATAATAGGGTATTACACCCCTTTTTGAAAAGTGTCTCAATGAAATTCTGTAGTGCCAATATGCAACCAAAAAAATCACAAAAAAAATTGTGATTTTTATACGAGAAAAAATCTATAAATATGTTATTGAGACAGTTTAGGCATAAAGCAGCCGGAAAATGTAAGTTTTAGTTCATAAAATAACAAAACAAATTTTTAAATTCAATTCAAAGTTTTCAGTATTTTTAATCTGATATATAACACCGTGAAATAGTAGCGGCCATGTTATTACGCCGTACGGCTGTGTAAACAAAAAATTGTCAACTGTCAGTCAACCGATTGGCGTAATATAGGCTTTGTACTTTTATTATTTTCATAACAACCTAATTTTTTCATTATTACACCTATTACAAAATATGCTTTTTATTATTTTTAAATGATATACAATATTATCATATTTAATATGACCTCATTTGATACAAAACGAACTGACGTCATTTACGCTGCACAATATGGCGTCCAGTATGAGGCGTTTTCGTCAAACTACGCGCGAAATTAGAAAATTTAAAATTTAGATGCATTTTTATGGCACTTATCGCTTGAATAAAAGTTTTGTGGTTTTTTTTTGGCGGCATATTAGCACTACAGAATTTCATTGAGAGACTTTTCAAAAATGGGTGTAATACCCTATTATATAATTTCTGTACGTACAAAATATTGTAAACATTTTCTTTTTTAAAAGAGTAAGTATGAAGTTTCTTGCCCATTGTTCTCCATACGAAACTAGATTAAATTTTCCTAATATGACGTTTAAAAGTGCCTTTTCATGGTTTAATTGAAATACATGATTTGACTTTGACTTTGTTTAGTTTTCCTTAACCACATCCAGTGTGTCCAGTATGTATATAGACAGGAACAACTACTGCTGACCGGTTTTAGGTATATTCTACTGCAACTACAGTCGTTTCCGACACATGTCAATTTAATGCCCAGTAGATATAATCTACTGCTTTCACAGTCGTTTCCGACACATGTCAATTTAATGACCAGTAGGTATAAGCTACTGCTATCACAGTCGTTTCCGACACATGTCAATTTAATGACCAGTAGGTATGTTCTACTGCTTTTATGTGCTTCTTGATTTGTTGTTTTAGAACTAATAATGTAGGTAGCACAACTCAAGTAACCAAGCTTGAAGTCCCCAGTTTGACTACCATTTGATTTTGAAATGCAACAATCTTCTTCTTCTTCTGCTGTTATCCCATGTTACTTGGGGTTGGCACAACCCGTCTTCGTCTTGTATTCCGTCCTGTCCAACGTCATGCCTTCACTGGCTCCTTTCCATTAATATTATTCACACAATCCATCCATCTTTTCTTTGGCTTTCCTCTCCCTCTCCATCCATCCATTTTGAAATGTAACAATATTATGTATATTTCCTTCCGAATAATTATCTACGGTTTTATCCTCGTCGCCAATGTATAATATCCACACTCACTAACACAATAGTTGGCTCGCCAACGCACCACAGCTCAGACCGGCAGCCCGACAACGACTGACCGCCCCACCTATCGCACCGTTATTTATAACCGAGCGACGTATGCGCCCGAGACAACGTCATATAATACTTTTATCGGTTTGTAGCGTGATATATTGATATCTACACTACATTAACATACTCGATCGTATATTGGCCGCATTCATTCATTCGCTTCGCAACGTAACTGCCGTGTGACTGAGTGTATATTGCTATCTCGGTCGCACTCATCGGCTTTTTTTTTTTTTTTTTTGTTTGTTTTTATTCAAGATCAGCACAAAACATAGTTACATAAATTCTGCCAAACTGCATAACAGTTTGTCGGCAGCTGTTCTCGTAAACAATAATAAAATAACATCTTTACGAACATATTGTGTGTGTGCTACTAAATCTATCCTAAGTTACAAGATACTTAATCTATCATATCCTATAAGCTACAAAATCTATGTTATCTATTAAATAAACATACCTTTACAATTTCTACAAAAAAAGGACTATGGGCACAATGACAGATAATGTTTCTTTAGAATTTTTTTTAGTTGATATTTGTACTTTACGCTAGATAACAAGTTCGATGGTAGCTCATTCATTAACGTCGGCGTAATGTATTTCCTAGTGCGCTTACCAAAGTAGTTAGTCACTTTCGGCACAACAAGCGTCTTTTTTTTAGATGATCGAGTTGGGTACATATGCTTACGTTCCACTTTACATTCTTCAGTGTTAAATTGTTCAGACAGGATATTTAATTTACTTTTTGCATGGACCGGGAGTATTTTACAAATTTTAAATAGTTTATCATAATTATTATTTACGCTTTCTTTAGTTTTTTTGTCTACAAGTAGTTTTAAGAACTTAATCTGCAAGTTATTTATTTTATTAAGGTGTGTAGGGAACGTAAGACCATATCCACCCAAACCGTACTGAATAACTGAGTCTGCCAGTGCGTAGTACAGCGTATACAATATTTTCCTGTTGACAACATATTTAAGGTTTTTTAATTTAGCCAGAATGGAGCGTAGCTTATTACAAACGTTGTTTACATGCAAATCCCAAGAGAATGTGTTATCTATGACTAGACCTAAGTACTTATAAGAGGCAACTGTTTCTAAACATACACACTGACAGTGTTGCTTGTTGTTATGAAGACATTCGTACGAATGACCTTTCACTTCTACTGACAATTGGTTTTTATTTTTATGATAAGGCGAGCGGATAAGCATACACTTCGTTTTAGTAATATTAATTATAATGCCATTATCATGTGCCCACTGAACTACACTGTCAAAATCGTCTTGCATCGCTTCCTGTATGAGATCAATATTATTATGGCTGTAAACCAGGCAAGTATCATCAGCATACATGAATGCCTTACAACTCTTCAACACATTAGACATGCTATTGACGTGCATGATATATCCTAGTGGCCCATAAACTGAACCGGTCGGAACCCCGAATTTGATGTCACCTCTCACGCTTTTAGTTCCACTGACACATACTTTGAGAGATCTGTGTTCTAGGTACTTGCTGAACCATACATTCATTGGGCCTCTAATGCCGCATTCATTCATGGCCTGCAACAAGCCATCATGATCCAAAGTATCAAATGCTTTTTTGAAGTCTATAAATATAACCATAACAATTTTTTTTTCATCAAGACGATTATTGACTTCGTCTGTGAATTTCTCCAATGCAGTAGCAGTACTTCTATTGAGTCTAAAACCGTGCTGAACATCGTTTAAAATATTATTATTTTCCAAAAAGGTTGTGAGTTGTTTAACTATAATTTTTTCGACTATTTTGTTTATTGTGTTCAGAATGGCTATAGGTCTATAATTGCTATAATCCCGATGCGACCCCTGTTTATATATTGGCCTGACAATAGATTTTTTAAGTTCTTCCGGATACTGAGCTTTTTTAACACACGCATTAATAAAATAACACACGCATTAATAAAATATTTCTTCACTTCTTATGTGGCTTTTGAGATTGATAGTTTTGCCTACAAATTGTGTTAATACTCTTCGCACACCGGCCGCCGATTATGGCGAAAATGTATGAACAGAAAAGCCAGGATTATGTATCTATGTGTGCATGAGATGATGCAATAGATGATCAATGTTTGTTTACGAGTGAAATTTGTTTGTGTGGCGCGATGTTGCGTATTTCGATAAAGTGATACGAGTAGGTTAGTACCTACATTTTCAAGATAGTTAAAATTTTGTTTTGAACTGTAAGTTGTTGTTTGTTGTTACTTTAAATATATTGTTGACACTGTTATTGTTGCATTTTTTATATATTTTTTAATTACCCGTTATTTAAATATTTTGTATTTACCTTAACTAGTTGTTATAACGTATGTGATTACAATCCTTTGTGAATAATATTTCTTGTTGTAGGTAATTGGGTGTGTGCAACGACTCATATTTTTTAATTTCGAACGGCTTTTGTCAAAGCCACAGAAGGTACCTACGTGGTACGTGGTTATCACTGATACATATTTATGATACAATGCGTAGTTATTTAGATAGAAAATCAATAAATTATTTCTGCGTCATCTATTGGCCGTTCGTAAGTCGAACTCGAAGGGCACAGTTGCACCAATAACGTTAATAGATGGCTCTTAAATCAAATACGTATGTGTTTTTGTTAGCATTAAAATGAGCACAATAATGAAATGTTTTTTTTTATAAGTGTGTGGTTTTGCGGAACGATGAATTTTGAAGAAAATCACCGGGTTTTTATTCTAAAATCTGTTGGGCTTGCCCTAACTTTGACCCCTAGGCACGCCACTGGCCTAGACACTCTGTCATGTTGTCGTCACCGCGGCCACAAAGTACGGAAGGCTGTGGCGCGCCCGAGCAGAGAGACCACTTAGAACAAACCGCCATTTTTAGCACGCACACATTGACAACAAGCAGTTTCATGCAGACTTCTGTCTCGACTGTCACGTGTGGTCTAAATGATAAATGAGAGACATTGACATTTCATACACGAACAGGAAAATTTTGTTATAAAAAAATTGCAAAGAGTTCTAACCAGTGTCAATACAATTTCATATTGTCAAATAAAACCTACAGAGTCAATACAGTAGCAGCCCTATAGTGAGTCTGGCAAGTTTAGGTAATTATTTTTGAAGATGGCGGGAGCGGTGCTTCTGTACCCTCGTATATTTTGTGCTCATAGCGAGTGAGGCGAACTTATTCTGTTGTTCTCTGGGTGAATTCACAAATAATGCTGTGTTTGTAATTAGTTACAGGTATTAGTTATAAATAACTATTAAGTTAAGTATTAATTAAGCTGCATTTACCGCATTGCTTAGCTGTAATGGTAGATGTAAGTATGTTGATAAATAAAAGAAAAAAAATAAATAAAAAAGTTTAGGTAATTATTTTTGAAGATGGCGGGAGCGAGCTGTTATGGGTCTCCGCGTTGATTGGTTTTTAAAAAAGGAAAGAATATTTACTGGAACAAGGACACTTTAATTATTTTATAATTTACGAGGAAGACCCATAGGCAGACCCGTCCGCTTTAGAGTTCTAACGTAGACTAACTATTCTCACGATCTTATGCAGCTACTGTTATCTGTCAGCGCCTGCTAGGCGCTGATTCATCTTTAACCCTTGCAAAGCCAGGGTATAACACCTCCCCCCTGAGAAATAACTTCGGGGTGACTTTGAAGTTATGTGCAAGAATTAATTATTTATAGACTAAACTCTAGTTCTAATGGTTGGTAAGGGAACCGCCTCAACGTCGGCATTACTGTTTTCGGGGTTGCTGTCGCAAGAGGGTTGTGACCTTAAAGACAAGGGTATTTCTAGTAGGGTTCTGCTGCCGGGTCGGATACATTTATAGATTCTTAAACACAAATACAATATTATAAAGATTACAACTAACAAGGTTACAACGGAATAATGTGTCCCATACCTTACTATGTGTGGACTATCAAGGGCGTTATCTATATGTAATTGTTTTACAAAAATCTGTTTATTTAATTTCAAATCATCTAAGTCGGTAGTTAATAGTTTTATAGGGGCCACATTACTGATTGATTGGTTTAACTTGAGCGCATTACAGCAGGTGTCATTTATTAAGTTAAAATCAGGAAAACCAATAGGTGCAGAAATATTGGTAGTTATGTATTTCGATATAAGGTTAGCACCTTTACAATAACCTATGCAGTTTATAGGGACTGTGAGTATACCAGTGCCTAAAACTTGTACTTCAAGTAGTTTGGAATTTCGACATTCAATAGAGACCATATTGGACTCTGACTGTACATAGATCCACTTATTATTTTCTATAGATTTCCACATATCTAAACTACCATAAATAAACTTGGTTTCACAATATTTTGGAATTTCACTTATCACTTTGGACATGAATTCACTTTCACAAATGGGTCTGATGTCTGTCGCATAAACAGTTGTTACGTCACACAGACGTTTTCCTGGGGTGATTATTTCACACGCTTTCAAATCATTAAGAGTGCAGTACTGTGTTTTGTCTTTGGTCATTGCAATATATTTAAAACTAGGTAAGATCAAACTAAAACTGTATGGTTTAGTGTAATTATGTGGTGTTGGCAGAGCAATAGTATGGAACAATACATATTCTTTTAAAGAAACTAAGGGAATTTGTAATATAAAAAATATCTTATTGTTAGTATTAAAACTAATTATCCTAGAAACATTTAACATAATATGAATAGAACTTATATCTAACTTAATAGGCAGTTCCAAGTCATTTGGCAAATGTTGGTAGTTATCGGCAAGCTCTTTAAACAGTTGTTGTGGTGTTATCATCGAAGGATGTAAAACATTCCGATAACTAAATAAGATAGCATTCGTGATGTCTTCTAGTTGGAAAGATAGAGTTAAAATGGACACTTCTAGATTGTTAAGTATAAGGTCAAATTCGGTTTTTTCCGTTATTACAGTAGTTATATTAGCAAAGCTTGCGGAGAGCTTGTCGATAGCTTTGTTTAAATTGATTTCGTTAATTTTAATTTTAGTAACACTGTTATTGAATGATGTAATTGATGTGACGCTGAGTAAAATGTTTTCTTTCATTAATGAAACCAATTTGTTTTCGTTATTTTGTAATACATTTATGGCGTCATCGTACCTGAGACCATCGTTTTCATCCAAATTGCCAAATATTTGTTTTATTACGTTGCCTAGTCCACTTATCCATGCACGTTTTGGTCGTTTTTCTAGCATGTGGGAGATAGATGTATATTCTTTATGCATATCAGTAAATCGAGCTATCAAAGGTTCTATTATGTTGTCACAGGTATTATTTATAAGGCTAATTCTTTTACATAGTTGCTCAGTAGTATCTAAAGCTGATTCTATGTTTGCTATGTGCGGACCAAAGTGTGAAAGGTCAAAAGGCATTATAACGTTTAATTGTCCACTATTTATTCTTAGTGTGCCGAGATGGTCAAAGTAAAGGCCGGGGCTTGATTTTATCTGCTCAACATAATAATCCTGATGGCTCCGAGCCTGACTTGGAGTTCTGCAAGTAATAAATCTACGTTAATGAATATGAATACTTGAAGATTAATTAAATCAATCTTTCTAATACCTAATAATTTTATACTTAACCTACTATTATTTACCTACTTATTTTATTCTAACTAATGTGTACCGGTAGTGTCTGCCGGTTTTATCTGATCGACGTGATGCGTAACATGGCGCCGATTTATGAGTAAAGTAAGTGTGTTATTACTGTTAACCTTGACTACCTTGTAAGGACCCTTCCACAGTGGGGAGAGAGCCTTACGTAATCTTAAGTGGTTTTTAATATATACGAATTCACCGACTTTGTAGGTGACGCGACGACTACGGCTATCGTAGTAAGACTTTGAGGTTTCTTTAGATTTCCTCGTGAAATCTAGTGCTTTCTCGCGGGAGAATTTTAATCGGTTTTGTAACATTCTGACGTAGTCAGGGTATGTAGTCCCTAAAGATTCAGTGTATATGGAATTAGGGATGAGTGGCTTATTTCCGAACATTAGTTCGTAAGGTGTAAAGTTAGTTGTCGAATGGACGGCAGTATTATAAGCAAGCATAGCTGTATAAACATACCGAGGCCAATTAGATTGTTCTGTGTTAATATATGATTTCAGGTATTCCTTAAGGGTCGAATGACTTCGTTCCAGGGCACCCTGAGTTTGCGGGTGGTATGGAGAGGACCACAAATTCTTAATTTTTAGGAATTCGCAAGTTCTTTTAAAAAGCTCTGCCGTGAAATTGGTACCCTGGTCGGTAAGGATTGATTTAGGTATACCAAATATAGATATATAGTGAAGTAGACATTCACTTGTTTCTTCTGCTGTAGTACTACGAATCGGATATGCGGAAGAAAACTTGGTTAAGTCATCTTGGACAGTTAATATAAATTTTAACCTTGCGGGCCCGGCTTCTGGTAGTGGACCTACGACGTCCAGAGCTATCCGTTGGCATGGTATAGCTGAGGAACTAGTTATTAGCATCGGGGCTCGGTTAATTTTACGAAGTGCTTTGTTTTCCTGACATGATTTGCACTGCTTTACATATAGTTCTATATCACTACGCATTCCTTTCCAATAATACGTCTGTTTTATCCTATTATACATTCGAGCAGAGCCAAGATGGCCTGCGATTGGGATATCGTGATTATCATGCAGAATCTTTTTAATTTCCGTTAAAACAGGATATATGATGCTGTTGTGATATATATTAACCTTGATTCGTGTGTCATGGAAAAGGTAAGTAAGTATATTATATATTTTTATATATGAATGTTTTTCAAACGGATTTTTCAAATCGGATATACCGATTTCGTTAACATTTCCAAATATTACTAATTCATTTCTTATTCTTTTCAGGGTTTCGAAGATTTCCGGATAAGACGCTTCATCGAAGTGATGAACCTTAGTAAATAACAGGTAGTATGTTTTATTATTTAGTTCGATTTTCAAGAATGAGAAAAGTTCTTTTTCAGTTTCATGTGTACTTGTGTTAGTTTCAGGGTCAATTAAGATATCTTGGATATACAGATTAGACTCGTCTAGATCAATAGATGTGGGAATTAATATAACTTTCGCGGGACATTTCATAAGGCTTTCATTATGTTCTTCTATTTCAGTATTGAAAACATTATCTTTATTAGATATACATTTTAAGAATGTTTGATAATTATCGATAGATATATCTGGAGATGCACTTGTAGACGGTCTAGGACTAGGGTTAGGCTGATGATTAGAAGCTATTGCTTCGTCTATTATAGGATCGGGTAATATAGCTACCTCGTTTTCAATTTCCTCTCTTAGGACATCTGGGACGTTTGAAGGTAAGTTTACATCGGATAATGGCGAGATGTCTTCAGTTGAGCCTAGGAGAATATCTGTGTTGATGTCAAGCGGAGTTGGGTCTACAGGTAAGTTCAACTGATCTCGATCAGACTCTTGCGTGGACCCTCTATCAGTGAGAGGTCTAGAAGATGTAGGATTTGTTTGTTGGATTGGGTTTACGGGATACCGAGATAAAGCATCAGCATTAGCATTAATTTTCCCCTTTTTGTATTGGATATCATATTCGAATTCTTCAAGTTTTAAACGCCAGCGGACAAGTCTTGAACCAGGATCTTTGCAGTTAAATAACCACTGAAGTGGTTTATGGTCTGTAAGAATCTTGAACCGTTGGCCATACAGGTACGGTCTAAATATTTGGGTGCCGAAAATAATGGCAAGACATTCTTTTTCTGTAACACTGTAGTTACATTCCGCTTTATTAAGCGTGCGGGATGCATAAGCAATAGGACGATCTTGTCCTACAGGACCCTGAGATAAGATTGCAGATATCGCATGATTTGAGGCGTCGCATGTTAAAAGAAAGGGTTGCGTAAAGTCAGGATACGCTAGAATAGGGGCAGAAACGAGCCTGGATTTCAAGGACTCAAAAGCGAGTTGTTGTTCGTTCTGCCATTTGAACTGGATGTCCTTTTTTAATAGGGAAGTTAACGGTTTAGCCAGTTTGGAAAAGTTAGGTATAAACCTTCGATAGTAGGATACTAGGCCAAGAAAAGACTTAATGTCTTTTGGAGATTGGGGGACTGGATATTCGGTTACAGCACGAACCTTATCAGGGTTCGGTTTGACGCCGTCTTCGCTAATAATATGGCCTAGATAAGCGACTTCTTTGCGCAAAAATTCGCATTTATCAGGCTGGAGTTTTAAGTTAAAGTTACGGAGTCTTTCAAAGACAGCTTTTAGGTTATCGATATGCGATTTTAGATCATAGGAATAGATTACGATATCATCAAGGTATACAAAGCATCTTGTGCCTTGTAATCCGGTAAGGCAATTGTTCATTAGCCTTTGGAATGTAGAGGGTGCATTTTTTAGTCCAAATGGCATCCTAGTAAATTGGAAATGACCCTGAGGGACCGAGAATGCTGTTTTAGGAGTATCGTGAGGAGATATAAGGATTTGGTGGAAACCGGATGTCAAATCTAAAGTGCTAAAATATTTACTGCTTCCTAGTTGATCAAGGATTTCAGAAATTTGCGGAATTGGATATGTTTCACCGATAGTGACGTCATTTAATTTTCTGTAATCGATCACGATTCTCCATTTACGTTGACCTTGGGAGTCTGCTTTTTTAGGGACTATCCAAATTGGCGAGCTCCAAGGCGAGGATGATGGTTCAATAATGTTTTGGTTCAACATTTTACTAATTTGGGTATCGACCTCCCTTTTGTGGCATTCAGGAAATCGATAGGACTTAGTATGAATAGGGATGTCACTACTTGTTTTGATTTGATGATTAATAGCTGTAGTGTGTGTTAACTGATCGTTAGGCAAGTGGAATACGTCTGAATATTGGGAGCAAACTTCTGTAAGGGCTTCGGATTCCTCCGAGTTTAAATGATCAGTTCGTAGTGAATTTAACACGTCGGTAGTTCGGTTGGATGTCTCTTGGATATTCGTGTTGACTTGATAAGCAGTGTTTAAAGGTTTAATAATAAGTTTTAGATTAGGATCAATTTTAATGTGGGATAATGAGGTATTAGCTATCGTTAAATTAACTCGATTGTTATCTTTTACTTTCACGATACAATTGGATATAAGGACGCATTTAGACAAGTGTTGATCTATGATAATTCCTTCCTTTAGATCAGTGTCTTGTACTGAATATTCGATTACTGTTTCAGTACGTGGCGGAATGACATAAAAAGGATCGAAGAAATTTAATTTCATTTCAGATTTTCCTAGTTTAAGGGTATCGGAGGTGTAATCAATTTTACACCCAAAAGAAGTGAGGAAATCTGATCCAATGATGCCGTCATAGGGTAGGCTTATGTCTTTGATAACATGGAATTTAAATGGGATAATATTTTTATCGTCTATGTTTAATTTTAATTGAAAATGACCCTCGGTTGGAGTTGGTTCGTCTCCTGGGTCTATGCCCTTAAGTTTGATAGGTTCCTTGACCAATTTTTGAGGGTTCATGATACTGGATTGTTTCAGTAAACATATGACGGAACCGGAGTCCACTAATAAGGATAAGGGAATATCTGAAACTTGTGAGTATACCAATATATGTGGTAAAAACCTTTTGGATATATCTAAGTTGATTTCATACACTTTAGTGTTAGTCTTGTTGGACATTGGCAAGACTGTCGGAGATTTGTTTACGGGACTGTCTGTTTGGGGCTGGTTACCCTGTTGCGTAGTCCTGGTGGGATTGACGGTAAGGTCGTCAGTTTGGGGCTGGTTACCCTGTCGGTTAACCTTACGTGAAATTGGATTAGGGCTGTCAGTTTGGGGCTGGTTACCCTGTTGTATAGTCCTGGATATATTGACAGTAAGGTCGTCAGTTTGGGGCTGGTTACCCTGTCGGTTGGTCTTACATGGAATTGGATTAGAACTGTCAGTTTGGGGCTGGTTACCCTGTTGCATAGTCCTGGATGAATAGACGGTAAGGTCGTCAGTTTGGGGCTGGTTACCCTGTCGGTTGACCTTACGTGGATTTTACGTCGTTTTTGTTCGTGTGGCACCCTCGCGAGACTCCTGGTCGTTTAAATCGTTGGAGTCGTAGGACGGAAGATCGTTATCAAAGTTATCATAGTCGGGAGTTTCACGGACATGATTTACTTTATTATTGTTATTTTTTTGGACATAATTATTCGGTTTCGATTGATATTTGTTATTGTAAAACTCGCGTTTTTTGCAGTTTTGGATTTCGTGACCAGCTGTTTTACAATAACGACAAAACAAGGTATCATTTTTATTTGAATTCGCATTTGGCGTAGTGTACTGTACATTAGGGTTTGGTTTTGAAGGCCCTGGTCTAGATTTGTTATTATTATTAGCAAACCTCTGTTCGGCCTGTGGACGTTTATACAGGCTCTGTTGAATGCGCTCCTCTGAAATAGCTAGATTAATAGCTTCATTTAAAGTTTTAGGAGATCTACATCTCACAATGTTCGATAGGCGGGGATGTAGCCCCATAAGGAAATGATGGAGGGCTAAGTCTTCCATAGCCGCAGTACGGCCAGACAACTCCTTTGCTTTAGTATTGGAAAAGGATATTTCAGTTAATAATTGTGAGAGGTAGGTCTCTACGCGAAGCGAAAATTGGCTAACGTTTTCTTGCGGATTTTGCCTGCTTTCCTGAAGATCAGTAAGCAGATGAGCGTAATGTTTGCGTTCACAAAATTGAGTTTTTAGGAATTCTCTAAGTTGTTCCCAGGATGTGAATTCTTTTATTGAACAGGCAACTTCCGCTTTTCCATGCAACTGACTGAGGATATATTTAAAAAGGATTGGCCTTTGCGATTCTGAAGCAAGGTCGTATGCGTTGTTACAATTGATGATAAATGAGTTGACGGTTTCCCTACTGCCGTCGTATGATTTTATGAATTTGAACAAGGTATTTAAGTCTAAATCTGCCATTGTGCTAAGTGCGACGGTAGCCCTCGTAATTCTAGGAGAGCTGATAGGGGACTTCTTTGTATCACCGCGTTCTTCTGAACTTGGAATATCAATAGTTAATTTACTATCCTCTGCTTTAAGGATTTTGGGCATAATTCAAATATTAAAACATAAATAGAAGAAAACGAGTCGCAAGTAAATTCAAATCTTACAACTTACAGTAAATAACAATGTTTAACTAACTTCTTCGACTTATACAATCGCATAACTTTGTATTGGATATTAAATAATTGCTCAGCCTTAGATTAATCAGTAGTGACCAAAGACTCACAGTACGAGTAATGCGTAGGCGACGGATGTTATGGCTTGCAGGAACATTCCGATGCGATAAGGTACTTCTTGTAGCCGGAGTTATAACCGTCGGATGTTGAACGGTTAATTGTTTGGCGTTGACCTTGATCTTGGATGTAGATTCGGGAACCCCGCAACACGGCACGACGCGACGAGGGACGACGAGACTCGATGCGGCACGACACTCGGGATTTTACGGTAAGTATTTGTTGTTATGTTTTCTTCACAGGATTTTACAGGATACAGCTTATAATTACGCGCACTTCTATGACGTAAGGATATTTCGAGAGCTTCACAGGATTTAACAGGATACAGTTTATAATTACACACGCTTTGATGACGTAAGTATAGTTCGAGAGCTTCACAGGATTCAACAGGATACGGTTTTTACACGCTTGAATGAATTAAAGATAGTTCGAGCACTTCAGGGATTGTCCAGGATACACTTTCACTCGTTAAGGATATTGGGTAGGTTTTGTAAGTGCACTTACACTAAACACTGAATTTCAGGATATTTATTTATGATGTTATTTGAGTTACGTTTTAAGGACACTGGGGATTTTCGATCCCACCGCTGCCACCAATTGTTATGGGTCTCCGCGTTGATTGGTTTTTAAAAAAGGAAAGAATATTTACTGGAACAAGGACACTTTAATTATTTTATAATTTACGAGGAAGACCCATAGGCAGACCCGTCCGCTTTAGAGTTCTAACGTAGACTAACTATTCTCACGATCTTATGCAGCTACTGTTATCTGTCAGCGCCTGCTAGGCGCTGATTCATCTTTAACCCTTGCAAAGCCAGGGTATAACAGAGCGGTCCTTCTGTAACCTTTATATTTTGTGCCGTGGCGTGCTGGCACACAGTTTGTCATCTATAAGTATAACTATAAGCAAAAAGGCAGATAGACCGCGCGGAACACTCACTCACTTTCTTATTCCAAAATGTGAACTGTTACATTTTAATTCCAATCCAATAATAGGTATAGCAGAAACGCTTTAACGCCTACAAATTAGTTCTAGTTTCTACAAGGTTCGCATTTTAAATAGCTCCGGATGTAGCCTGTACACTATCTAACATAATATTGAGTTCATTCAGCAGATACATCAGTACTTAAGTAATTTACTTGAGTTTTTATTGTAAGTATAACTGAATCGTCTCAGCCGCAAGAGGTCCACTGCTGGACATAGGTCTCCCTAAGGGGCGTTCCATAATCGCCATGCTTGGCAGGCGGGTTGGCGATCGCAGTATAGTTGTTACAAAGGCACAGAGACCGCTGCTGCCCATTCTCTGGTAAGTCCCTTAAGCGCTTACCACACACACAAGCTTCACCACAGTTTTGCCTGCGCAGGCCGGTTTGTACACGGAAGACGGACTGTATTTTGCCAACCACGCGCTCCGTGTTCCGTGTACAAATCGGCCTGCGCAGGCTTTAGTCGCCTCTTACGACACCCACGGGAAGATATGGGATGGTGCTATTCTTTACGTCCGACACCACACGGACAATTCCTACATTTATTTCGTTTTTTAAATGCACGAAATTTCCACACAGAGGTGTCCCACCATCTACTTCCTAACTCCAGGTTGCTACTGATAAAATACTGATAAAAAAACCTGTTTACGCTTAGCCCGACCGGGTAACGAGCCTAAGACCTTACGCTCAGCAGTCGCGCTTGCAACCACGACTCTAACGAGGCCAAACTGACTTACCATGAATACGAGGCTTTAGAAGTAGGTGTTGAAGTTTGTAAGGATTGCAGAATAAAGGGAAATATTTTTATTGAGACGCCTTGAATGGCTGCGACTGAGGCGCAAATATTTTTCAGTCTGAAATTTATTAGGGTGGCATTTTTCATTAAATCTTCTAATCAAAAACATAACATGCATTTTTATTTAAGCTACAAACTTCTTGGTAGGTACCTAGAGGAGAGTAACCAAATATGGGCTACCATTTTGTTTTTGCCTCAAAAATAAAAAACTATTAATAAATTAACCATTTATTGACGTCAAAACAATCACACATACATTTTTTATGAGCTTAGTAGCAATCTTAGGTTCTTAATATTATAATATATTATTAAATTGAGCATTAAACAAAATATCAAAATAGACGCTAAATATAGAACAGGTACTCAAATATGGGCTACAAATAGAAACTTTTAATACTTTACGAAATGCCCTCTAAAGGCCCTAAAAATAATATTTTTAAGGCACCACAGGAAAGTCCGGTTAAGCAGCCAACAACCTTCTAAGTTAACCTGCGAGATGCCATTCTGAAAAAAAAGATATCTTGTACGAAAATAACAATTATAAATATTTGACTTAAAAGAGATCGAATTACTTTGGTAGATGGAAGAAATCACAATTTACTTACAAAAATCACATATCCGGGTGTCAAACTCTGGCCCAGCACAGCCATTTCGCGCGCGACTGACGAGTGCGATATTAGAGCGAATGAATGCGATAGACGATCGTCGTTTGTTGAGTCTTTCGATTGTAGGTTTTCGAGAAATTTTACTAGCCCATATTAAAGCACTAGCCCATATTAAAGCACTAGCCCACATTTACTTACTCTTTGGAATTTCGAATTTCAAGAATCGAGTACCTACATGAGAGAGAGAGAGACACTTGTGTTGAGGCCGTTATCGCGCGCTCGCTCGCTCTCGCACGCTTGCGGTGGCAGTGACAGCCCTAGCTAGCGATATTAACGCACACATACGCACGTATCTGTACAGTCTGCTATTTTGGTAGTTGTGTAGGCAATTATATCGTTTCGTGTATAATGTAACTCCGACCGCATGCCTCCGGACGCGTGCGGCCGATGTTCCGCGTTGCTTTATGCCCCGAGGTGTGTCAATTGAGCATCATAAACTTCTTGGGTATAATCCATAGACACACAGAAACTTCTTTTTTCCAATCCAGTCTATAAAAAAAACATTTTGACATTCCATTTGACATGTCAAATTGAAAGTTAAACAGAATCACAATATTTTATAATAAAATCCCTATTTAAAGGTCCAAAACAGTTACAAACCTGTGTATATATATACATACTGTTGGTATACTGCCGATACCAACTACAAGAATTGTTTCATATAAAATACCAGAATGCGAATAAGTATATAAGTTAGAAAAGGAATCTTTTTATGTAAGTACTTATTCAGTTTAATCTTTTGACCGCCAGAGTCATGTACAGATGACAAACTATGTGTCCAGCTCGTCGCGGTCACGACAACATGACAGACATTTAAATATATAAAAGGCAAAAGTGATTGACTGATGTATCAACGCGCAGGCCAAACCCTTAAGGCTAGAAAATTGAAATTTCGCACACGTATTCCTCATATGACGAAGGCTAAGGAAGGATTTTTCAAAATTCAACCCCCAAGGGGGTGAAATAGGGGATAAAAGTTAGTATGAAACTTTTTATATTAATAGGGTATTTTACTCTATACGAGAAAAAATCTATAAATATGTTATTGAGACAGTTTAGGTATAAAGCAGTCGAAAAATGTAAGTTTTAGTTCATAAAATAACAAAACATTTTTTTAAATTGAATTCAAAGTTTTCAGTATTTTTAATCTGTTATGAAACACCGTGAAATAGTAGCGGCCATGTTATTACGCCGTACGGCTGTGTAAACAAAAATTTGTCAACTGTCAGTCAACCGATTGGCGTAATATAGGCTTTGTAGTTTTATTGTTTTCGTAACCAACGTAATTTTTTCATTATTATACCTATAACAAAATATATTTTTAATTATTTTTAAATCATATACAATTATCGTATTTAATATGAACTCATTTGATACAAAACGAACTGACGTCATTTACGCTGCGCAATATGGAGCCCAGTAAGAGGCGTTTTCATCAAACTACGCGCGAAATTTGCAAATTTAAAATTTAGATGCATTTTTCTGGAACTTATCGATTGAATAAAAATTTTGTGTTTTTTTTGGTGGCACATTAGTACTACAGAATTTCATAGAGACACTTCAAAAATGTGTGTAAATACCCTATTGGATATATTTGCATTACCTACCTAGGTAGGTAGGTATAGGTAGGGTAAGGTAGGTAGGTAGGTAGGTAAGTTGGTAGGGTAGGTAGGTACGTCTGTAGGGTCAGCTAGTACGTAAATAAAGCTTATAAAACAATATTGTTTTTTTATTTCCTTTGCTAAAGGGTATTACACCCATTTTTGAAAACTGCCTCAATTAATTTCTATATTGCTAATATGCCACGTCACCAAAAAAAGACAATTTTTTTTATTAAATCGATAAGTGCCATAAAAATACATCTAAATTTCGCGCGTTGTTTAACGAAAATGCCTCGTAGTGTACGCCATATTGCTCTGCGGAAATGACGTCAGTTCGGTGTGTAACAAATGCGCTGATATTATTTGAGATAATTGTAGGTATATAATTTAAAAATAACTAAAATAATATTTTGAAATAGGTGTAATATTTTCAAAAAAATACGTTGGTTACGAAAGTAATAAAAGTACAAAGCCTATATACGCCAATCGATTGACCGACAGTTTTTTTTTGTTTACACAGCCGTTCGACGTCATAAATACCATGGCGGCTACTATATCATGGTGTTTTATAACAGATTAAAAAAACTGAAAACCTTGAATTGAATTTAAAAAAATATTTGGTGATTTTATGAACTAAAACTAACATTTTCCGACTGCTTTTTGCCCAAACTATCTCAATAATATATATATAGATTTTTTCTCATATAGAGTAAAATACCCTATTATGTTCCTTGACTCACTCCTAATTTATATTAGTTGAACTTCTTGCTATAACTAGATTTCTTCTATAACTTAAGATGACAATGAAAGGAATATGAAGGATGAATTCGTAGCTTGGCGTCGAGTTTTGCTTTTTGACGTGACGGCATGGCGGTCAAAAGCTTAGGAGGATTGTAAATCTGTAAATTTTCATACAAAAAGCGATAACGTTTTGCCTCCCGTAAACTTAGTCCGAGGCAGAGCGAGCAGTATTAAAAAGAAAGCATTTTTAGAAATACCTAATCGCGCCGCGCACCTTACAATCCTCTTAAAACCCTTATTACCTACACTTGGCTAAATTAAGTCGCAACTGAATTCAGTAAAGTGTAATCGCATTCAGTGACTAACTGAATGCGATTACACTTGGATGTGATTCTGTACGACCTCATTCTAAACTTCGAATCTGAATCTGTGAGTTTCTTGATTGGCATTCTAAAACGGGTGATAATTCGAATTTACACTAGCGCCACCCTTGCGAGCGTGTCAGCGAGTTGAACTAAATTGACGGGGAGATTTTGACAGATAAAGTATGAGATGACGTAAGAAGTGGAATTCTGTAAGGTAATTTCCCCGTCACTTCGACGCTCACTTCGCTCTCCAACCCGATTCAAAGTGTCAAATATATCAAGGTCATTTTGAACCTTATTGTGAAGTGATAGTGAATAGCGATGTGAGATGCGAGTTGTTGTTTGAATTTTACAGAATCGACCTACGGTAGTCGCTACTACATCATACATAATATATATCCTGCCTATCGTATGATATTACATACGATATTTTTTAATATAATATCTAAACAGCTTGATGTCTGACGTAAGCAATAATGGTATCTATTGCGACTATCACATAAGACCTAAAACCGCCCATATTGTGTACGTGTGTACTAATCGTGCTTGTTGTAAATTACACCAAAAAAACCAAAAGGAAAATCGGAAACATTTAATTATGCAAATTACAAGTGAATAAACATTGATAGTTTTGAAAATATTGTAAAAAGAATCGGAAATAAGATAATTAATTACCAAATAAATAAACATGAAACGAATAAAATTATTGTATTTCTGAAGATTGTTTTTTAAATATGGCGCCAAATAGTGCTACCACCTAAACATTACTATTTCATTGTTACTAACTGATGAGACAGAAAATTTTATTTTCTAGATAAAATAGTGGAAAATGCCGCGAGCCTGTAGAGACTGTGGTAAGTACCTCAAATTATGTTGTTGTTCATTCAATTTTTATTATATTTAAATATTATTTTAATTAAATCCTCAAACAGACTTGTCTCGTAACACGCGTTGGCGACGCGACTTCACTAGCTGTTAATATAAGTTCTATCCATACTAATATTATAAATACGAAAGTGTGTTTGTTTGTTATGCTTTGAAGGAACTGAACTGCTAAACCGACATTAATGAAAGAATCATGGCGAGATTCACACACTCATTTGTATGAAATAAAAAAGTAATTTAGAGGGTATAAAATATTTTCCACTGTAAAGAGTACATTACCAGGTGTAGATTGATATACTTAGAATATTTTTAAACCCCCGCATAATTAAAATATTACGAAATGAAAATAATACTTTTTCGTTTCATTGTGATGGCCATTTTGTGTTTATAAAAAAAAGAAAGTGACAAGCGGTGTTAACGGATCTATAAAATTGGCAGACAAGTGATGTGACAAGTGTGTGGAAAAAAATAATCATAATTTTGTGATATTGTTTCTCATTAAACGATGCAATTTCAATGTAAAAACTTCGAAACGGCAGCTGTCAGTGTCACTGTTACTGTCAGTCGCCGTTTCGTTCTGAAGTAATGAGCTTTTCGTTAAACTATTATAATTTTTTTGCGGGGTTTTAAAAATATTGTAAATGTCTGAAGATACTCTTTAGGTACCCAAGAATATAAGAATTACAATTTCAACTTCTCTAAACATCTTATTTTATTTTGTACAAATCTCGCCATGATCCTTTGGTACAGACTAAAATTAAAGTCCAACAAAAAAGGATGTGTGCTACTTTTTAATCCGCGAATTCGTCTGCATTATTAACCGACATCGCGAAACGAAGCTTCGGCATCTGAAATCGCACAAAAACGAATAGTTTACATCTTTAAGCATTTAGTGTCCCACAAATCGATAATTAGGTAAGTTTACACGTTAAGGTAACTCACACATATTCACACATATGTTGTGCCAACTGCCAACTCATTGCAGGTGAAAGCGCTATGATGACCCCCGGAATCAAATATACTTAGGATTTTTGCAATTTTCGGCTCATTATCTGGTTGTTTCAAAGTCAAAGCATTTATTTCAATTAAACCGTTTGAATAGTCAAATAGTCAGTTGCTCGTTCCAAAACGTAGGGTAGGTCTCTATGGAGAAGAACGAGCAAGAAACTCCACGGACACTCTATTCAATCAAGCTTTTACAAAATCCTGGTTACATTATTCTTGTTGCTTCTATATGTGAAAACAATGTAAGTGAAGAGAAATCCAGAACATTCTAATTAAAAATAGATTAATATAAAAGCCATGGCAGTTAAGAGATGACCAATCTCAACTGACAGCGCCCGTTTTCGAACATGACGCGTTTATTAATAAAAATAGACGTGAAAGTAACGAATATGTATTTATACAATTATAATAATAAATCACCGGAAAATATAACCCGTAACACCGTAATAATCAGGAAGTCGGGTAGCAGCGGCTTCCGTGTAATTAACAGCTTCACTGCGATACTCGAAGGCGCCTGCCAAGCGTGGGGATTATTTTTTATTTTATTTTTATTTATCTAAGGCCGTGCCCCCGCCAAGACGAGCAAAGCGAAGCGCAGGGGCACTACATACCTTTTCTCGAAGCGCTCCGTCGTTTTTTGCACCCTGACTTAGGTTTGGATTATACCAGATAAACAAAATTCTCGGGAAATGATGTTTATTTTTTTTATTTTTTTATTAATTTTATTCAGAAAAAGTTATACAACAAAATACACATTATCTTCTGCCAAACTGCTGTACAGTTTGTCGGCAGTGTTCTCGTCGATACACTATTGAGATATCCAAGTACCTACTCCACTACAAAAATCAACTAAAATAAAATAAAATAAAACAAAACAAAAAGGGGACACCATACTCTCAGATTATGAAACAAAAGGCAGACAGACCGCGCGGAACACTGAGAGTGAAGTCACAAAAGCAAACATTAGCAAGAATTCAAAAACGAACACCCAATGTCAATAGTGGACTTATTAAACATATAAAGTTTCAATTGAATAGCTGTCATACTTTAGATTTTATTGGTATCTAAAAAACCACGATTTCTTCACTGACTCACTCACTGATGATCATCAATTGAATTGTAGGGTACTTCCTGAAGTCCTAGAAAGCTGAAATTTGGTATGTACGTACTAGTATTGGTAGCCTTGAACACCGCCGCGCCGTTGCCAGCCTATCGGTCTTCTATCGGGTACATTTCGGAGAGTGTGCTTTGGAATTGCACAATTTAATTCCCCCATCCCCATTCCATCACCGGACGAGCAGGGATACGGCGAAGCGTCACCGCTATATGGTTGAAGTTCCACGGTCTCGAACCGCTTTGACTCCACATTTATTGTGCGAACTGCCAGACTGTGGAATTCACTGCCCGCCTCTCTATTCCCCGATACATATAATCTGGGTATCTTCAAGACACGAGTGAACCGGTTTATTCTAGGCAAGCGAGCTCCACCTTAGGCCGCATCATCACTTAAGGTGAGTTGCGGTCAAACGCAAGCCTATAACAATATAAAAAAAAAAACACAAACAACAAAAACTACAGAAACTAGAAAAAATTCACAAAGTAAAATTGTCATTATCAACTACAAAAAGAAGTGAAATCCCACTAAAAACATTTTCATGTAAAGTGTTGCCAAGACGAGACCGTATGGCACGCACTGTTAAAAAGTTATCAGATCTCATTTAGAGCCAAGCTTCTAACTCTACACGCCATAACTCTTACTTACAAGCCCTAGCTTCACAAACACTTCTACACTTTAGTCTACACTTTAGTCAAAATACGTGGCTTGGCCGTTTTGCTATCGTCATATAAGGGAAAGGGGAGAAACTTATTTACTGAGTCTATAATGGAGGATGTTTTGACTAAACTTGCAACAGGTAATAAATCAATAATAATTTGCGGAGACTTTAATATTAATATTTCAGAAAATAATTCAAGTAGCAGTAGATTTATAAGTCTCTTTAAATCCTTTAATTTGTCAAATGTGTTTTAGAACCAACACGAATAACTACGACCACTGCTACTTGTATCGATAATGTTTTTTGTAGCTGCGACTATTTAGATAAAACTATTGTAAATTATCTCCTTTCTGATCACAGCGGTCAAACCGTTGCTTTTGAGTCCAACACACCCTTGCAAAAAATACAGATACAGTCAAGTCTACTAATGTTTGTAAATCGGTTATTGAGACAGTGGCACCCTATTTAGCTTTCATTTTTAATTTGTGTATAGACCAAGGGGTTTTCCCGGATTTAATGAAGTACAGCAAGATTATACCACTTTTTAAATCCGGCGATTGCAAGGACACCAATAAATAGACCCGTTTGAGTTTTGCCGGTTTTCAGCAAAGTGTTTGAAAAAGTAATGCTTAATCAAATGCTCAGTCATTTTAACTGTAACAACATCTTACATGACCAACAGTATGGTTTTACCAGAGGGCGTTGTACTACTGACGCCGGGGTGTCACCTTAATTAAGCATATCTTTAAGGCATGGGAGGATTCGCAAGATGCTATTGGCATTTTTTGTGACCTCTCCAAAGTATTTGATTGTGTAAATCACGAAACGCTGCTCTTAAAGCTTGAGCATTACGGACTGGGTAAACAAGCGCTTAGCTTACTAAAATCATATCTGAGTGATAGACTGCAGCAAGTTCAAATAAATGGTGTAAATTCATCGGGCTTAAAAGTAAAAATGGGGGTACCGCAGGGCTCAATATTAAGTCCGTTCCTCTTTTTAGTTTATATAAACGATTTACCTCATTTACTGAAAAATCAACCACAAATTATTTGCTGATACTTCGTAAATAATTAAGTATTAAATGAGAAGAAAACTAAATGCATAAGATTCGCTTTGGCGAATGTTAAGAGTAATAAAATGTAACGTTGTATTGAATAAGGACATATTTGAATTCATCGAAAGGATTGTTTTCCTAGGGATTACGCTTGATTCCAAGCTGCAGTGGGGTCCTCACTTAACATCTCTTGCAGGGCGGTTAAGTTCAGCCGCTTACGCTGTCAGAAAAATCCGGCATTTGACAGACGTGGATACCGCTAGACTAGTCTATTTTAGTTATTTTCATAGCATTATGTCTTACGGTATTTTGCTTTGGGGACGGGCTGCAGATATAGATTCTATCTTTATTCTGCAAAAGAGGACTGTCAGAGCCATCTATAATCTCAGCAGACGCGAATCTCTAAGAGAAATGTTTAAACAAATTAACATCATGACGGTACCTTGTCAATATATATATCAAACCTTATGCATGTTCGAAAAAATCTTCATCTTTTTAATAAAATAGGTGACAGACATAATGTTTATACTAAAAATAGGAACAAATTAGATCAGCCAAGCTTCAGATTGTCAAAAGTACATACTTCTTTTATGGGGTACTGTGTTAAATGCTATAATAAAATACCACATGATATTCTACAATTGAATGAAAGACAATATAAAATATGTATTAAACGCACACTATGTAGACACAAGCATATTATAAGTTAGAAGATTACATCAATCAATGATAAAAATGCTTGGCTAAATGCTGGTCCTGCTCCACAGCCAGTTTAGGGAATTTCCAAATTGGAAGAAGAGGATGTTTCCTACCCCTTTTTCTATTGACATGAGTAACGAGTATCGTTATTATTATACATGAATTTTAATTTATTTACTTATCACACTTCATATGATAAAATAATACTTATACTTAGTAAACCTTAGTTTTGTATAATTTAGCAGCATTATTTCAATTTTGTAAATGTGAATACCATGGAGCCATTTATTAAGTATATTAAATTAATATAATTATGTTTGACAAAAATTAACATGGCGGTTGGGAGTATTGTCATGCTCGCTTAAATGTCTCGCTGATGGTGGCGCGTGTGTTGGATAATTCGGCTCCCTTCAAAATGGTTGAGCTGAATGGTGCTGATTCACGCGTCATGTTCGTGAACGGGCGCTGTCAGTGAGATTGGTCAGCTCTTATCTGCCATATTATGGACTTTATCTTGCTTCTTTTTTATGTTTTGTATTGTTAGATTACCTTCATAGTTTTCACATATAGAAGCAATAAGAAACATGTAACCAGTACTTTGTAAAAAACTTGATTTAAAAGAGTGTTCGTGGAGTTTCTTGCTCGTTCTTCTCCATAGAGACCTACCTAGGTTTTGGAACGAGCAACTAGATTCAACTCTCTGACTAACTGACCGACTCCTTGACAATTCAAAAGTGCCTGTAAATGGTTTAATTGAAATAAATGCTTTGACTTTGACTTTGACTGTTCATTACTTTTCTGTTATACATTAGTTCTGGAACGAATAGTTTTTGAATAAAAATTTAACATAAACTATGTTAAACTATATTAAAATTCTTTTTGTAATTTATCTTATACCTCAAAATTGGTCCCACCTAAATTTCAAGAAAATATTGCACCCCTAAGGGTATAAAATTAAGGGAGGGCTGAATTTTTTTGGTGTCACCGTCTCGTAATTAATTTTTATAATAAGAAGTAGGCACTAAAAACCGAGAAAAAAAACAATTTTAACAAAAAAGATAACCGCCTTCAAAAAGTAAAATATAACTTTCAATTCGCAAGTCGGTAGCAATACAAAACAACAAGCAAAACCAAAGCCGCTGACTTGCGAATTGAAAGTTATTTTTTACTTTTTGAAGGCGGTTGTCTTTTTTGTTAAAAAGTTTTTGATAATGCAATATAGCCTATAGCATTCGGGGATAATGTAGCTTCCTATTGGTGTAAGAATTTTTGAAATCGTAGGAGCAGTTTTGGAGATTACCCTCCTACATACAACCTTACAAACTAACAAGCCAATTTTACCTCTTTATAATATTGTTACGTAAATCGGTACAATATATATTATACGACTAAAAACGTCAATCTAGCGACATCTATTGTCGAGTAGCAGAACTACGCCACGCGCAGCGCCATCTAGTATCAAGTAGCGGAACTACAGATATTCTGGAACATTCTACATTTTTCGAGATGGTTAAGTGTCGAGTTACAACATTCTCGAGCATTCCCGTGTTTGTTAGATTGTTCTCAATATGACCTCGGTCCATATAAATAGGGGACTGCGAGGCGATGGAGTTATATTGTTGTTGATTGTTTATATTGTTGTTTAAATTGTTGGTTATATTGTTTATAAAGGGAATAAATATAATTACCACCAAAAATAGTAAATGATCACAAAATCTTAAGACCCATAACTCCCCCCTGGGGCGGATCCGACATGGTTAGGTTAACTATGACCCCCTACGAACTCGATTTTTACAGTCAAACTCATACATTTCTACAATACTTTGGTTAAATGTTGGTGACAATTTTCTATTTTTGGAGGTCATTTACTATATCTAGAGGTTCGTTAAACATAAGCGTTTATAAAGATAACTTGGGCAGTTATGTTGGTGATTTGAATTGTCTAAATAAATATGGTATAGGTATTCGTGATAAACTTAAGAATATTTGAATTTTGCGGGCTACTTTCACCTAAATTACTTACAGTCCGGTCAACGTATCTTGACGGTTCTGAAGTTAGCTGTTTGTCTACGCAATGGAACTTTTAGGAACGAAATTGTCTACTGCGCAGCTAATCGGCTAACTTCAGACTCGCCAAGATACGTCGACCGTATTGTACTTACGTAAAGAATCATGGCAGGATTTGTACAAAGAAAATTAAGATGTTTAGAGAAGTTGAAATTCTAATTATTATATTCTTGGGTACCTAAAGAGTATCTTCAGGCATTAACAATATTTTTAAAACCCCGCAAAAAAAGTGGATAGTTTAACGAAAAACTCATTATTTCAGAACGAAACTGCGACTGACAGTAACAGTGACATTGACAGCCGCCGTTTCGCAGTTCTTACACTGAAATTGCATGTTTTATGGGAAATAATATCACAAATAATGATTATTTTTTTCCACACAATTGGCTGCCGATTTTATAGATCCGTTAACGTCGCTTGTCACTTTCTTTTTTTTATAAACACAAAATGGGCATCGAGATGAAACGAAAAAGTGTTATTTTCATTTCGTAATATTTTAATTATGGGGGGGTTTAAAAATATGGTAAATATATCAATCTACTCCTGGTAATGTATTCTTCACATTGGAAAATATTTTAAACCCTATAAATTATTTTATTTTTTCGTACAAATGAATGTATGGATCTCGCCATGATTCTTACCCATTAGAAAAGATATAGACCATTAGAAAATTGAAGATTGTATTGGTTATGTTGGTATGCGTTGCAGCACAACCCGTCGAAAGCAAACCGTCGTCCGTCATCCTTAATAACAGGGCCTCAAGTCTCCTATTACAATAGTGTCAGAATGGTCTATCATTGATTTCATCATTGTTGATTTTGACAAGTTTAGTAATCTACTAATTTATTGGCGTCATTATGATTTTCCAAGGGCCAATCACTGACACGCCATTGAAAAAAAAGATATAGAATGGTTATTCTCGTACAAAATGACAACTGAATGACTGACTGTCAAAATTTTACCAGCTTGCTGCCTAAGCAATCTGCTAAAATTTTGACAGTTCCTTTGATCAGTGACCTACCATTAGAACGTCATTGTGAAGTCATTGCTTTTAATTCGACCGACCAATGATCGACCATTATGAATTTAGCAGATTACGAACTTTTTGCAAAATTACTATGGGATCGTGTTTGAATGACGAAATTATAAAAATAGCAGACTTGGCCCTCAGGTTCTCTGGTTTGAGAAAAGACAGTAGAAAGAGCATCCGAATTCCGGGGAACTTACGGTGCCTTACCGTAAGTTCAACACGCTGCTTGCGTAACAAGTCTGTTTTTGAATAGAAACCTTATCGTAAAAATATGATAATCTTATGAATATTTTTTATTATTTTCAGAAATTCCAGAATTTACGAAGCCTGTGTATTTTACCGGTTTTACGGGTCCTGAAAAAAAACGAACCATTTGTTGCCTCGGATTTTGTGCTTCATTGATTTCCTTCACTTCTTTAATCGTTCTGATGGTGTGGATTATTATGAACTCCGGCCCAAAGTAACTTGAATTGGACAAAAAAAATGTTTAAGAACAAAATTTAAAAATATTACTTACAACGTGATGATTTTGTAAAAATATGTTAAAAATGCGATTTGGAAATATATTATTATCGTTAAAAAGGTTGTTTATTTTTTGTTAAAAGTTAAATTCCTAGCCGTTTGAAGGTAAAGTTAAAAAAAAAATCTAGTATTATTTATTCATAATCAAGTAAGTAAGTCACTAAACTCAGACTCATGAACAAAACAATTTCAATAACTATACAAAACGTTCAATTAAATGAAAACTAGTCATTCACATTTACATCATTGGTCATGTAAGTAAAATAAACACAATAAACTTCAAACGGCGAAAGTATAGTATCCTAAGCGATAACTTTATTTTCGAGCCGTTTGGGGTTGAAACTCGGGTCGTGGGGTCCGAGTGCTCATCTACTTTTTAAAGAAATTTCCAAAAGGTTGGTTGACACTTCCCGTGATCCAAGGGCTGGTTTTTACCTCTGACAGAGGTTAAGCATTGCCATCCAACGTGGCAATGCCGCCAGTCTCTTGGGCACATTCCCAGTTGACGACGATGTGGGGGAATTTTTTGATGCCTTATTGTCTTAAGCTTTTTTTTGGTTTAATAGTTATAGGTTTTCCTTTTTTATTTTTTCGTGTAAATATTGTACATTGTCACTCACTTCCAATAAATATAATACATATGTACCTTACTTCATAAATAATCGTGTCACTCTCTACCAATCAAATTCTTTTTTTTTTCAAATTATTTGTGTACTTCGTCATTGGCGTAACGTTTAATTGTATAATTATGTTACACTTACATGTCAGCTGTGAAGTCACCTTGTATAAATAAATAAATAAATAAATAAATTGTATGAAAATAACACAATACTTAGTTTAAAAAAACTTTTTTATAAAAAAGAGAACCGCCTTCAAAAACTAAAAAGTGATAAATAACTTAAGCACAGAACACACATGACTTTAGTTTCGGAAGTCGGTGGCTTTGTTCTGTTTGTTATTTTGTATTGCTTCCTTAGCGCCCAAATCCATTAAGAAACGGCAACACAGTTAAAACAGAGATTGAAACTCCTCCAAAGATGGAAGAAACGAAAACGTAGGACTATTTTTTTGGTTTTTGTAGATTTTTTCAAAAAACGCAGGAATCTAATTGTTGTATACTAAAACCTTCTCCAGAATGTAACAAACACTTTTCTGAAAACCGCATTTAAATCAGTTCAACCAAACGGGAGATAATCGCGGGCAAACATACATACATACAAACATAAGGGTCGAACTGAGAACCTAAACCTAACCTACCCTAACCTATATAATTATGTATGTGTAGTTTATATATACATATATATATATATATAAATATATCTTTTTTTCACTTTTTAAATATTACTTTTTGTAATGCACCTGCCTTGTTATCTCTTCACCACCCTTGGTTGACTGGTAGAGAATGCCTAAGGCATTAAGTCCGCTTTTGTACGTTTGTGCATGAAGTATAAATAAATAAATAAACCTCCTTTTTTTGAAGTCGGTTAGAAATACGGCTGCTGCACGCAAGCGCTAAGAGCGTGTATTCGATTCGTGACGAAAACTTAATGTTTTCGCGTTTTGCCCAGAGCAATATCGTAATGATGTAAGCAGATTATTAAAAGACAATTACAGTTTTGAGAAATATTAAGTCTTGATTTAGGGAACTACAGAGTAAAAGAATAATTTTTAATGATGGATGTTTCAAAACTAAGACAATCCTTTCATAGCTTTTTACGAAAATAGACGTCAGAGTTAACTTTCAGGACGAACACAACCATTACAGTATGCCGAAATATTATGTTTTATGCGCTTTTCCAACAGGATATACAGTCTTGAAGTCTACTACAGAGCCAACATTACGAAAATATTACAAAATAAGACAAACGCCTTCAAAAACTAAAAAGTGCAAAATAACTTTAGCACAGAACACACATTGACTTTAATTTCGAAAGTCGGTGGCAATACAAAACAATAAACAAAACAAAGCCACCGACTTTCGAAACTAAAGTCAATGTGTGTTCTGTGCTAAAGTTATTTTTCACTTTTTAGTTTTTGAAGGCGGTTGTCTTTTTTGTAGAAGGCTTTTTTCAACGATGCAAAAAGTTCCATTACTATTGCTATTGTACCCGATTTCGAGGACCTCATGCCTAAGTAAAACCGTACCTACGGATCTATGAGTTAAAATGGTTAAGCTAAACTTGCCGCAGACCGTCCGTGAATGAATGATCATCCAATTCATACCGAGTTCTCTCCGTGCCTCGGAAATGACGTAAAGCCATTGATCCCGGCTGTCATTCGTAGATCTTTGACGGTTGCTAAAGATATAAGCTAGAAAATGTGACAACCAGTCTTACCAAGGGGTATCGTGTTACCTAGTAACTGGGTTGTGGAGGTCAGATAAGCAGTCGCTCCACGTAATACATTGGTTTTCAGCTGCATAAGGTTAGACTGGAAGCCGAGGCTAGGCAGATGATGAGAAGTGATACTCAATTAGGGGGCTGAAGTGAGTACCTTTTCCTTCTACTACTGTATAATATGCACACTCACAATATATAATATGCACACTCACTAACACAATAGTTGGCTCGCCAACGCACCACCGCTCAGGCCGACAGCCCGACAGCGACTGACTGCCTCATTTTTTTTTTCTTTTTTTTTTTTTCGGATTGGCATCTCGCAGGTCAACCTAGGAGGTTGTCGGCTGCTTAACCGGGCTTTCCTGTGGTGCCTTAAAAATTATTATTTTTAGGGCCTCCAGCCAGGGCAAAATAGCTTACAAACTAAGCGACTACACGCTAAGGGCACCCCCTGTGGGGTACGAGCCTCGGCTTAGGGCGTCGCTGGGAGAGGACAGCAAAGGGACAGGCTGGATCGGATTTCCATTATTTAGGGACG
This sequence comes from Charanyca ferruginea, assembly GCA_947361185.1. Lineage (NCBI taxonomy): Eukaryota > Metazoa > Arthropoda > Insecta > Lepidoptera > Noctuidae > Charanyca > Charanyca ferruginea. Next base: position 17,541,078 of record OX376081.1, read on the forward strand.
AATTTAAAGCTACAGGCTCAGCGGCGCGGGCTGGCACGAGCAAGGGTCGGGGAGGGGACGTACGGGGTCGTCGCGGCGGGCCTCGGCGGCGAGGACGGAATGACGGCGGTCTGTGTCTGTGTTTGTTTATTGTACTGGTGGCCTTATTTCTCTCCTGGAGGAGAGTAATAGCATCGTCAGGGTCGGTCAGAGACCGCCTCACCTATCGCACCGGTAACCGAGCGACGTATGCGCCCGAGACAACGTCTTAATACTGTTATCGGTTTGTAGCGTGATATATTGATATCTACATACACTACAACTACTATTCTCCGCTTTTTTCCACAGACGGCCTCAAGTCTGCTATCGCAATAGTGTCAGAATGGTCTATCATTGATTTCATAATTGTTGATTTTAACAAGTTTGGTAATCTACTAATAATGGCGTCATTATGACTTTCCATTGGTCAACCACTGACACTCCATTAAAAGAAATTATATTTTATAGAATGAAATGACAAATGAATGACTGACAGTTCCTTTGATCAGTGACTTACAAATTAGGAAGTCATTGTGCAGTCAATGCTTTTAATTCGACCGACTAATGATCGACTACTATGAATTTAGCAGATTACGAACTTTTAGCAAAATGATAATGCGATCGGGTTGGAATGACGAAATTATAAAAATAGCAGACATGGCCCCATATTTTCTTAGTGGTGAATTTAAGAGATATCAGACTCCGATGGACGGTTTACCCGCTCAGGCCAAGGACATCAAGTTTTCTTGTGAGAACACGCCTCAACAATGCCAGAGCATGAACCAGATCTACAGCATGGGCCTGGTTATCATCCTTTCTCTTAGCTGTTGGTGATCGATTCTGTAAAATTCAAACAACAACTCGCATTTCACATCGCTATTCACTCTCACTTCGCATAAGGTTCGAAATGGCCTTGATATATTTGACACTTTGAATCGGGTTCGGCGTGAGCGTCGAAGTGGCGGGGAAATTACCTTACAGAATGCCTCTTCTTACGTCATCTCATACTTTATCTGTCAAAATCTCCCTGTCAATTTAGTTCAACTCGCTGACACGCTCGCAAGGGTGGCGCTAGTGTAAATTCGAATTATTCACCGAGTTTTTAGAATGCCAATCAAGAAACTCACAGCGGATTTAGATTCGAAGTTCAAATCTGGGTTTTCTATGCACCTGCAGGGCTGCAGCTAATTATATCTCCTTTTGACCGCCCTTGTCATATATAGATGACAAACCAACATGTGCAGCCATGGTCACGATTACATGACAGACATGAGTACATGACAGTTACACAATTACATATAGAAACGTAATTTGAATAGAAACTTAATTTTTTGACGTGACGATCAAAAGTTTAAAATGTTTATGAAAATGAATTTGATTAGAATAAGTAGATATTTAGCATTAAATGGGACAGTGATGGTTTCAAATACTTTACATGTTTCGGGATATCTCGAATGATTATGGACAAAGGCGTAGCTTCTTTTCAACCAACTTCAAAATGTGTTCTGTGCTAAAGTTATTGTTTTCACTTTTTAGGTTTTGAACGCGGTTGTCTTTTTTGTAAAAAGCTTTTTTTTCAAATAATTTCACCAAGGTCTCATGTGATAGATTACACACTTGGATCTTTGTTAGTCAGAACAGTCATTAACTGTGGACCAGGAAAATATAAAAGTAGGGACGAGACGTCAAAGAATCTACTAAAATACTCAACCATCTAGTGACAACACACCCCTTAGACACATTTATCATAGCTGGTGATTTTAACTTTGGCAGTGATGTGGAATGGCATAATTCTGATGACGGATTCGAATTAAGTCCCACAAGTTTATCCAACCGTTACATTGTGGATTTTTTTGATGACATAAATACGTGTAACTTAGTGCAATTTAATGGTGAGCGTAATATTAACGGTACGCTCGTAGACCTTGTCTTTTCAAATGGTCCATTAAAAGTGAAGGAGTGTAGCGATCCTCTTGCCATACCCGTCGATATGCATCATAAACCACTTGTTATTAATGCTGATTTCGTCGAAATTCACAAATGTATCGAAAAGTCATGTATAAAATACAAATTTCACCTAGGCGATTACCCTGCAATTGAGTCAGAACTTGATAAGGTAGACTGAAACTCCATACTGACTGTTAGCTCCATAGACCAGGCAGTAATTAATTTCTATGATAAACTGTATGAACTTCGGGACCTTCACATTCCCGTTAAATCATCCAAAAAGTCGTCTCATCCACCTTGGTATAGTAGTGCGCTAATAAAAATATTAAAAGAAAAACATAAGTTCCACAGTAAATACAAAAATTATAGTAATTTATCCGATTATCATTCTTTTTCAATTTTAAGAAACCGAGCCAGGCAAATAGAAAAGGAATGTTTCGACACATTATATGTGTAAAATTGAATCGTCCATTGCAAAAAACCCTAAAGCCTTTTGGTTATTTATAAAGACCAAGAAGGGTAGCCATTCTTTACCCAACGTAATGCACTATCTAGGCACATGTGCACAGGCGAGGGAATCAATTAGGTATTGAATTATTCGCTTCTTTTTTAATCGATCTTTCGAGACCCAGATTCGGAACCAGACAGTCTGGATAGTAGTGTATACATACCTTCACCTAGCTCAGTAAGTCTCAGTACTATCAGAGTGTGCCAGGATACAGTCTTAAGGCTAATAAAAGGCCTAGACCCCAGTAAGTCTAGAGGGCCAGACATGATACCACCAATTTGTATTATTAACTGTGCTAAAAGCCTAGTCGAACCAGTCTGTCTACTTCTACTGTTTGAACGGTCTTTGCGGGAAGGTATTGTGCCCAAGATGTGGAAATCAGCATTTATTACACCGGTCTTTAAAAAATTACCGACCCATTTCAAAATTATGCTTATTTTCGAAGTCCTGGAGCGCGTAGTTTACTCCCAAGTCGATTCGGCATTAAAATGCCAGTTCAGTGATGAACAGCATGGATACCTCATGAAACGGTCTACTACTTCAAACCTGGTACTGTCAAATTATTATTATTATTATTTATTTGCCAATTAAAATTACATAAAGGTATTACATATTTGAGATGATGCAAACATAAACTCATTAGAGTTTTACCGTGCATCAAAATCATCGACTACATGATCTAAAACTAAAACATAGGTAGGTAATATTTACTCAAAGAGGGTATAAGCAAATTACAGGTACAGTAGTACGTAATATTGGCGGGCGAACATCGGCAACCAAGCGGACTAGTGACCGCTTATCTCAAGACTAGTAGGTAGTTGAGGAATGTATTTGGAGATACAGGTTGCTCCTTTATGCTATAATACGATATATTATTATGATTGAATAGGTGTTTTTTTAATTTAACTTAAGATTAATATTAGCTAATTATTACAATTTTGAAGGAAGTATTGTTTTAATTTATATTTTATGTTTTTATGGGTAATTACGTCCTTTAATGTTGCTGGTAGATGATTTATAAGGTCGGGTATTATATATTTTAACGTTCTCTTGCCGTGTAAGTTCCTGTACCTAGGGAGTAGCAGCTTTGCGTTGGTGACACTACGAGTATTAATTTGATTGTTATATAAAGTTTTTGTTGTCTTATAATTTTCATTAAAAAATTCTTCATTTAAAAGTGCTAATTTTATTTTGTTATTTATGGGTATTATTTTACAGAATTCAAACAGTTTATGGTACTCATGTTTATATTTCGCCTTTATGTTGTCCGGTACAATCGCTTTTAATATACGTAATTGCAGTGTATATATTTTGTCAAGGTGGGTCTTATATGTCCTTCCATAGCTCGATAAACCATAGGATATTACTGATTCGGCCAGTGATTTGTACAGCATTAATAATATTTGATATGGAATTTTATATTTTATCAACGAAAATTTGGCTAGGATACATCTTAATTTATCGCACACTCTATTAATATGTTGTTTCCAACTGAGTCGACTATCAATAGTAAGACCTAAGTAGGTTTGAGTTTCCACGAGATCAATGGAGTCACATTTGCAAGGTTTGGGTACTTTGTTAAGGCTGTTATCATGCATACACTTATGACAGTGGGCGGTTAGCTTAGGCAAGGTCGGGCTTCTATTCTGGCTGGAACTGATGTACATTAATTTAGTCTTTCCAGCGTTTAATACCAAGCCGGCATCATGCGACCACTTTGTGAGTAAATTAAAATCTTCTTGCAGTTGCTGTTGAGCTTCTTCAAGATTCCGTCCAGCAGCAACAAGACAAGTATCATCGGCGAATTGATAGATCTCACACTGTTTTATTACATTGACGAGGCTATTTACATAAGCTAGATAATGTAGCGGGCCAATGACCGATCCTTGTGCCGTGCCTTCAGTTACCCTAACTGATTCACTCATCACGTTATTGACTTTGACCATGTATTCCCTCTCGCTAAGATAATCTTCACACCAATCTAGTAATTTGCCTCTAATGCCGCTGTCATGAAGACATTCTATCAATCTGTCATGTCTGAGTGTGTCAAAAGCCTTACTGTAGTCTATAAATACTACTAATACGTGATGTTTATCATCTAGGTGTTTTTGAATACTATCAGTAAATTTAGATAACAGCTGCGTTGCATTCTTTTTTGGTTGAAAACCGTATTGTTTATGTGTTAATATTTCATTTTTTTGGTAGAATTCATGTATTTGTTTGCAAATGTATTTCTCAATAATTTTATCAATAGTAGGCAATATAGTAATAGGTCGATAATTATTATAGTCCGTCCGACTTCCTTTCTTGTGGATCGGTCTAACAATTCCTGTTTTAAGTACTGGCGGATACTTCCCAGTTTGTATACATAAGTTAATTAAATTAGAGATCACCGATGTGATTGTAGCACAAACTCTCTTCAGATCAATTGCTCTAATGCCATCTATTCCTGGGGCTTTATTATTGTTCAAGGTCATAATGATCTTTTTAACACTATCTGGCCTTGCAGGCTTCAAACGCATAGATACATTGGCTGGAATTCTGTAATCTGATTTATTTAACAAATTTTGTGAGCATTTAGGAATAATTAGTTTAACGCTTTTATCAAAAGTGTGTGCAAAATTGTTAGCAATGTCTCTAGAAGTTGAGTTGTGTAATGCATTTTGAATAGCATCATCAATTGAATTTTTTATCCTTCCTGTTATTTGATTCAGAATTTGCCAAAGTTGTCTCATATTTCTTTTATTTGATATAATTTCAGATTTAATCTTATTATTTTTAGTTTTATGTATAATAGTATTTGCATAGTTCCTCGCTTTATTATATTCTTGTTTTAAAATTATGTTGCTAGGGTCTTTTATCCATGTTAAAAATAATCTATCCCTATATTCACAGGCTTTGGTAATTTTTAAGCTCATCCATTCATTTTTACTACGAGATGAACTACATTTAACCTTAGTTTTATATTCAGCATTTTTGTAACACTCTTTAAACTGTGTATGTATGTAATTATATAGGGTTATAGGACATTTAATTTCATATGACTTCGCCCACTGAACTTCATCAAGACTTTTCACAAGGGTATTATGATCTATGCAGGTCATAAATTTAGGAGCAACCTGTATACGCGCGCCAACGCAGGCGAGTATAACAGCGCGATGGTCAGCCAGTGTGGTACCGAGTGCTGCCGCATACAGGTCTTGTGTGCGGGACCGCGCATAAATGTGATCGATACAAGTTTTACTTAATCTCCCATTGCTTATTGCTATTCTTGTGTGTTCAGTGATCCCGCACAAAAGGCCCTTGCTATGTAACATGTTATTGTATTTATGCTTTACAGGATTATCCGATTTCAGATCAATGTTAGTGTCTCCTAACACATAGAGATCGGTGGTGTTAGTGAATACATTTAGCGCAGTTTGAAGTTCGTCAATAAATGAGATTTTATTATAACTAGGTGGTCGGTAAACCGCACACAGATTTGCGACGTAACCCGACTGGGTGGTGATGGTACAGAAGATGCTTTCAAAAAATGTTGTTTTTAAGTTCGTGATATTACACTTATGTTTATTATTAACATACAATATAATACCACCACCCGTTCGGGAGTTTCGCAACTCTGTGTACATTCGGTAACCGCATAGTTGATACAAAGTGCTATTGCTTTCGGATATATTACCTTCAGTTAAAATAATTACGTCGATACATTTATTTGATGTAAACAGCGTTTGTTCCAGGGCCGAGAAGTTTTTTATTATGGATCGAATGTAAATGAAATGATAACAGCTGGAATGGACGCCCAATATCAGGTTGATGTAATATACACCGACTACAGCAAGTGTTTCGATCGTATAGATCGTCGTGTACTTCTTCGGAAGCTCTTATCTGGTGGAATACACGGTGATCTATTTCGTTGGTTTTCGTCTTACATAGATAATCGTACACAGGCTGTAGTCCTACGAGGTTACACATCCAAGTGGAATTTAGTTCCTTGCGGCGTACCTCAGGGTTCGATTTTAGGGCCTTTAATGTTCATTATATTCATCTCCGACATTAAAAACTGCTTTCAACATTCACACATTCTTCTATACGCAGATGACATGAAGATACTCAAATCAGTACGCTCTTTATCGGATACCATGCAACTTCAGTCAGACCTCGACAGATTTTTATTGTATTGTAAAACGAATAAATTACAGTTAAACGTTTTCAAGTAGTATGCTCTCGTAAAAAAACATTAATAGGCTCTGGGTACACGATGGATGGTCATATAATTAATAAAATGAACTGTATTAGAGACCTTGGCGTATTACACGACAACAAACTGCTTTTTGATGAACATATTGAGTCTATAGTTAACAAAGCGTCTAGAAATTGCTCCAACTTTCGTTCTTTGAAGCCCATCAAGGTTCTTTATTGTTCGTTTGTGCGCAGCCACCTTGAGTATGCTTCCCAAGTTTGGAACCCTCAGTACGAGGTGTACAAATCCCGTATTGAGTATATCCAGAGGAAATTTTTGCGATACTTGGACTTTAAGGCAAAGCAATTCTCGTTGTTTCTTCGTTGTAAACGGTACCATTTTTTATGAGGCGTAATATCAACGATATCTGTTTCTTAGTCAACATTGCAAACGTTGCGATAGATTGTCTTGAGTTATTAAGCAAAATACTTATTCGAGCAAATCTTAATAATCTTAGAAAGCGGCCATTACTACAAGCTCCATCTGCAACTACAAATTATAGGGGAAACTCTTTCTGCATACGCAGTGAGTAGCCTTTAATAATCTACCATCACACCTAGAGATTGATCTGTTTAACACCAGCGCACGTCAAATTAGAAATATCTTATATAGGGAATACTTTGCTGACCTTATAACAAGTTAATGCTGCTCAACTTGACACAATCTTTTTCATTTTCTTTTCTCTTCACAGTTTAGTTTCTTAGCATTGTTCTTTTTTAATCTAATCTATACCCTGTTCACAATAAGATTAGACATAAACACAAACCTTTTTTACAGTCCCTTCAACCGTTTTTGACTTCTGTTCCGTAGGCTTAAGGATGACATTAGAGGCAAAAAAGTGGTTACAATAACAACTGTTTACTGCAGTTGCCATTTGTCATGCTACCAACGCAATATAAGTCAAAATCGGTTCAGTAGGCCTCTTCTTCCTCTTCTCCACACGAATGAAGCCTTCTTTATTGGCCAGCCCTTATTTGTAAAGCATGAAACTCATGGTCTCTTTCTGGTGGGGTTGGAAGACAGCAAAGTGAATCTCGCAGTGAATGAATGCAATGGAAGCATAATGATAATTAAGTTTTTTTTTTTACAGTTTGTGACCGGTGTTTTGTATCTCGACCTCATGACGAGGCAACCTAATTCAGGCCCATCTGATCCTGGGCCTATCTTGAGAGTCAGAGGGCCTCTCCACGGCGAAAGGGTACTATCTTGGCTATTTGTCCCATGCGCCTGCTTTTTATTGTTGTTGTTAATCATATTGATAACAGTATTGATTGTGATGCACTATAATATAATATAGAAAAAAAAGACTAGGCCTGTTCAATTAGACATTTCAAATTACAAAAATTTCGACAGAGCTATAACTTTTCAGCAGATATGGGACCGATGAGGACTTTTGTTTATTTTTTTATATTTTGAATGGTGTACTCAAAGTTTCCACTAATATTTAGCTCTGTCGGAATTATTGCGAACCTACCGCTATTATTCTGGATATTTTGATCGGACTAGATATGAAGTTATTGTTATGTAGTGTGTTGTTATAGTCTGATAAACATGTTTTTAATCAATTGTTTTTTTTGTCATTATTTTTAAATATTTTTTTTTAATCTTTATTTATTAAAGAGGGTTTGATCACACAGTGAACATGTCACCCTCATAGGCAAACTTTACATGGAAATCAACTAATTTATATAATATTCTAGCGGCTTTAGATACAGGAAAAGCTAAAATAATGTTGCACGCTCCTAATTGTCGAACATGTATAGTGTAGGTATTGGTCATGGATCTGTACTCTTTCCGCCTCGTTGCGGACACACTCCACCATAATATGGAAGGCGTCTTCAACCACATTACATTCTGTACAGTTTGGTGACGAGACTTTGCCGATCAGGGCAGCAAAACTATTCAATGGGATGTGTCCGGAGCGAAGCCTGAAACTCGACACTAATTCGTGCCTACTCATATCGGCGTTATCAAACCTGGGGGCCAAGTCTGCTATTTGTATAATTTCGTCATTCCAACACGATCCCATTGTCATTTTGCTCAAAGTTCGTAATCTGCTAAATTCATAATGGTCGATCATTGGTCGGTCAATGACTGCACAATGACGTTGTAATGGTAGGTCACTGATCAAAGTAACTGTCAAAATTTTAGCAGATTACCGCCTAAGTCAGTCATTCAGTTGTCATTTTGTACGAGATTACCATTCTATAGCATTTCTTTCAATGGCGTCTCAGTGGTTGACCATTGGAAAGTCATAGTGACGCCATTATATTAGAAGATTACCAAACTTGTCAAAATCAACAATTATGAAATCAATGATAGATCATTTTAACACTATTGTAATAGCAGACTTGAGGCCCAGGGATAGCGATGAATGGTTGGTTGCACCGTCCGATACCAGATGCCTTTGGTCAATGACTTCTCATCAAAGTTTTATACTTACTTTACGTAAAAAGGAGAGGCTAACCCGATGTTTGAAAGTAATTAATCAACACACACACCGACTGGACCACACCGTGCTTGGTGCGTGGAGCTCCGCTATACTTCATGATGATCATCATCGTCATCATGTCAACCTTTAGACGCCTACTGCTGGGCATAGGCCTCCCACAAGAGGGGGTTTAGCCGTAATCGCCATGCTTGGCCGATGCATGTTGGCGATCGCAGTAGGTGTTATGGTACTCAGAAGGACGCTGTTGCTCATCCTCTGGTCAAAATCCCTCTGTCGCCTTCTATGACACCCACGGGTTGAAATGTGGTGGTGCTATTCGCGGCCGGTACCACACGGCATATACAGTCTCTTAATTCAAGGGTGCTTCAAAACTCATAGTGTAAAACGTAAATAGAACTTAATCATTTCTAAAAACTTGATTGACTGTTGCATGGAAATAATAGGTACGTTACTATTGTATATACTCTTCAGCAAGAACCTAGGCCTCAAGTCTGCTATTACAATAGTGTCAGAATGGTCTATCATTGATTTCATAATTGTTGATTTTGACAAGTTTGGTAATCTACTAATATAATGGCGTCATTATTACTTTCCAATGGTCAACCAATGACAGTCCATTGAAAGAAATGATAAACAATGATACCTAATCTCGTACAAAATTACAACTGAATGACTGCAGACTGACTTAGGCGGTAATCTGCAAAAAAGTTGACAGTTCCTTTGATCAGTGACCTACCATTAGAAGTTAGAACGTCATTGTGCAGTCATTGCTTTTAATTCGACTGACCAATGATCGACCATTATGAATTTAGCAGATTACGAACTTTCAGCAAAATGACAATGGGATCGTGTTGGAATGACGAAATTATAAAAATAGCAGACTTGGCCCCCTGGTCGGACTGATCGGTCGTTGGGATTTGGCGTTTGTGGAGTGACTCTTACCTGGTTTAGGGATGAATATGACCTTCACTTCCCTCCATCCTATGGGAACATATCATAAACAACAAACAATATATCCCAGATTCGTTATTTAACAACACACCAAAATAAAACACACAAAAATTAGGTAAATATTTATTGTATTTATAACAATACAACATTCCAAGACTTGAAACAACACTAAGTACTTACATTTTCTTTCTGCGGCGGTTGACGTTGGTAAAAGTATACAAAGTGACAGTAATACCATGTACTATCTAGATTACACAGGCTTAGGTATTGTTCCAAGTCCCAAGAGAACGTTACCACGCGACTCGCGCGAGTAAGCGATGCGTCCATCGCTTTGTCGAGCGATAACAAAAATTGGTGTCCGATCAGAATGTGACTACGCGATCATCGCGCGAACTAAGTTCGTACAAACGTGCAATTAAATATATGACGTGACGGTCTAAAGAAACTAATACAATGAAATGACAATGCCAGATCCTGCCCCAGCCATGTACAGAAAACTAAATTAATTAAAATAATTGTAATGAATACAGAACCTTTCTATAGTAAATTGTTTTTCTTTAGAACTTGCGGATTACGAAATACCTACCCACAAAATACAAACTCATTTTACCTAAAATACAATTTCACCTATAATCAATGTCATTATTGTTTTTAGATTTAAACGGAAACCGCAAGTTCTACAGTCACTAAGACTAATGTTTAGTTATCAGCAATAAATAAACAGTAAGATGCTACATATTGCACATGAATTTTATTGAGTGGGGCAAAGTTCTATAGAGTTTCTGGCATTGTCCTTTATTCATATTCTTCGTTAAAGATAGCTTACGAATATAATTCGAGATCTAGAGAGAGACTAGAATGACATATATTAAGGTGTTAAAAAATTTACTTTACTTTCCTGTACATGCTCGGTATCGAAAAACGAATAAACATAAATATATAAATATAAAAAAAGTAAAAGTGCCTATCTTAGTACCGTCAACGACGGGTTTGCGTTTACTGACACCTCCGCCGTAGACACATCAGCTAGGGTGCTAAGGGGAAGGTTTAAGATTTAAGGTTTAATTTAAGGTTTGGTTTTATTGGTTACATCACGATATTATATGTCAATATACCCTCCTGCACTTGTATTTGGTGTTGTTGTTCATTGGCTACCTTACGACGTAGTACACGTTCGTGTAGCCTCCTCCACTTGTATTTGTTCTTGTTGTTCATTAGCTACATCGCAATATATATTATGTCAATATACCCTCCTGCACTCGTATTTGGTGTTGTGGTTCATTGGCTACCTTACGACATAGTACACGTTCGTGTGGCCTGCTCTACTTGTATTTGTTTTGTTGTTCATTGGTTACATCACGATATATTATATGTCAATATACCCTCCTGCACTTGTATTTGGTAATATTGTTTATTAGGTTCCTGACAATATAGTGATAAAGTATAATATTATTATATTAGTAGAGCCTGCTGTACTTGTATTTGGTCATGTTGTTCACTGGCTACTTCAAGATATAGTATATTATGTCAGTATAGCCTCCTGCACTTCTATTTGGTCATGTTGTTCAGTAGCTACCTCACGACATAGTATATGATCGTATAGCATTCTGCACTTCTAATAGATGCTTTAGTTCACTGGCTATCTCACGACATCATGCACCGTCATATAGCCTCCTGCACTTCTATTTGGTTCCTTTGTTCACTGGCTACTTCACGATATAGTATATATTAGATTAGCCTCCTGCACTTCTATTTGGTCCTTTTGTTCACTGGCTACTTCACGATATAGTATATATCAGATTAGCCTCCTGCACTTCTATTTGGTCTAGTTGTTCACTGGCTAAATCACGATATAGTTTATATCAGAATAGCCCCCTGCACTTATATTTGGTCCTTTTGTTCACTGGTTACTTCACGAAATAGTATATGTCAGTATAGTCTCCTGCACTTGTATTTGGTTTCTTTGTTCATTAGCCTTACGACGTAGTACAGTCGGTCTGTTCATCTGTGCAGTCAGAAGAAGCATTGGAAGACTACGAGGACTGTAGCGTAGGATCTGTTCAGAAAGGAGATCATAGTCAAAATAATCTGTACAAATATTAGGTTTGAAAATACAGACTGCAGAGGCTTGCACAATAAGTTACCCCAATCTGTGAAATTTCTTTGATAGTTTTTCAACTTTATTACAAAATAATAAGGTTCATATTCAATTAGACACATTTGTCAATTTGGTTTAGCTTGATGTGCGGGCGTCTGTACCAGGTACCTAATCTCCGAAACTATTCATTCGATTTCAACAAATATTTCTTCATTAGAAAGCTACGTTATAAATGCTATATTTATTTATCAACAAATTTAGAATTCGCAAGAAAGTACACGCGGGCGAAATCGCGGGGCAAAAAATGTTAATGTTGTTAGGCGGGATAAAAATTAAAGCATGGCGAAAGAATTTTTACCGTTGGTTAGTCCAACCGAAATCTCTCATTATGGGGGTTCGACAACGTTGACAGATCCGGCTTAAGGCGACGATATACGACTTTTACAGATTTTAAACTGACAATCACGTCAAAATGTGCAGTGTAAATGATTTGAAAAAATATATGTTAAACTAGAACATTCTCTTAATTATATAGAAAGTGAATATTTTTGATTAAGTTCATATTAAATAGTTTAATTAACTCGTGAAGTTGTGTCTGACGCGGACAAAACATTGACAATCACACAAAATCTACCAAGTATAATTATCCGAAACTTACACTATCTTACAGACAATTTTATTATCTATCTTTTAGTATACGCCTTTTTTTTAATTTTGAAAGAATACTACTTTATTTAACTTTTTCGACAAAATTTTGAAAGTTTTGGACGCAGGTTGCGTCCGTTCTGCATCAGTTTTGCGTCCAAAACTTTCAAAGTTTAGTCGAAAAAATTAAATAAAAGCTGAATTCTTTCAAAATAAAAAAAGGCGTATACTAAAAGATAAATAATAAAATTGTCTGTAAGATGGTGTAAGTTTCGTTTAATTATACCTGGTAGATTTTGTGTGATTGTCAATGTTTTGTCTGCGTCAGACACAACTTCACGTATTAATTAAACTATATAAGGTAGTGTCGCCGAAGATGGCCCGGCTCCTAGGATAGCCCACTTTAAAAAAAATACAGTTATGATTATTCGAAACATTTGAAATTTCGTGGGTTTATGCTATTGGTACTATAGACCATAGTGCAAGTGTGTTTCATTACCGGCGCGTCGCCATTTTGAAGACAGATGGCAGTTTGCTTGTTCATGTCAAGACAATACACGTTTTGTTACCTGCATTATCTAAATCCTTTTGAAAATTAACGAATTTAAAACAAATCTCTTTGCTCTAAAATGTGAAAATTCATATTTAATCTATTTATAAGCGAATTACAGGTGAGTGTTATTATTTTATTTCCTTTTTTTGTATTTTTACGAGATTATACTCAACCCGGGTGTAATTTCCTATCATGGCCCATAATATAATTCCCTTAATGAATGACATCAAAAAAATAAATTTTAGAAAAAAAAACTGATTTATTTTTATTTTTGGTAAGTTACTTTCAATATTGATCTCGAAGTTAAATTTTATTTTATTTAGTGGTTTGTTTTTATTTTATAGTTGATTTTCATTTTGATAGATTTAAGATAGCCCACATTTAAATTTTTGGTTGATTTTTTACCTTTTATGAATAATGTTATGGGAAGTATGTGTTTTTATTTCGATGTTTTATGTTAAAAGTGTTTAAGAGTTTATAATGCATATACTTTCATTATTATTTTTCGGGCCATCTTCAGCGACCAGCTTCCCAAGATAGCCCAATATCAAGTTTCTAAAAAGTGTTTACATTTGTGTTAAAATGCCAAAAGCTGTACTACATTTTTGGATATCTTGTTTCTCATATAAATATATTACAACTTCCATTATCTTTTTTCTTTACTTTACTTATCTGCAAGATTTTACGAGGTTTTGAAATTAAGCGGGCCTTCATTGGCGCCTGTACCTTAATATGAATATAATTAAAAATATTCACTTACTAAGTGATTAAGAGAATGTTCTAGTTTAACATATATTTTTTTCAAATCATTTACACTGCACATTTTGACGTGATTGTCAGTTTAAAATCTGTAAAAGTCGTATATCGTCGCCTTAAACAGAGAACTAAGTAAAAATTTAAAATATTACTAAAATACTACCTTTTTATTCCATGGGGGACAACTTTGTTCAACAGTGGACGTCTTCGGGCTGATGATGATAATGACTAGCTTCTATTTGACAAGATCAAATTATTATCATTATTTAACGACACGGTTGGCGCAGTGGTTGAGCGATCGACTGCTGCGCAGCGTGTTGCGGATTCGATTCCCGCCCAGGGTAAATATTTGTGTGATGAGCACTTGTGTTTTCCTTGTGTCTGGGTGTTGTTTATATATATATGTATTTAAATGTATTTGTGTATGTATATCAGCTGTCTGACACCCATAGTACAGGGTCTCCCTAGTTTGGGGTCAGATGGCCGTATGTGAAATGTCCCCACATATTATTATTATTATCTTATTCATCCCGGAATGCCATAATTAGCGATCCCGGGATCACCAGACGCTGGAATCCCGAGGTCCCGGTTGTAATTCAGTCTCGGGATTCAAATTGACAAGTCTCGGGATTTCGGGATAGACTAAGGAACGTGTTCTTTTTAATTTTAATCATATTTCTATTGATAACATGATTGAATTTCCACGATGATACAGTGATGGCCCAGTGGTTAAGGGCCTTTCAAGCAGGAGATTGTGGGTTCGCAACCGGCCACATGCAAGTACCAATGTGCCTTTTTCAATTACATAATATGTACTTTCTAAGTTTATCCTGGACATCATTGACATCGGTGAAGGAAACATCGTGAGGAATCCTGGATTTATATAATTAATGTCTAAAATCGCCAATCCGCGTTGAGCAAGCGTGATGATCAATATAAAAGGCCTTTGCCTTTCAGTGGGACAATAATAGACTGGTGTTCATCATATCAGCCTATTGCCGTCCACTGCTGAACGTAGGCCTCCCCCAGAGGTCAACGACCAACCCGGTCTTGGTCAGCCCGCAACCATTTGCTGTCAGCCACCTTCTTCAAATCGTCGGTCCATCGTGCCGCAGGGCGTCCCACACTACGCTTGCCCAAACGCGGTCTCCACTCTAGAGCGTGTGCTGGTGTTATTATTTTAATGAACAACTAGCTTAATTATACTTACATTGAAGCCACCTCCTCGTTGTTCTCTTCATCGCCCATCACTGACGTGGAGAAATTATTCGCTTGACTGCTCGATATTACAATAGATTGATGTAGTACTGGAGTAGCGTCGTTTCTCCGTGATGCGTTTACAAACGAACAGCTTGTCATCATCTGCCTAGCAAAAGGCTAGGCATGTTGAAGTTAGTTTCCAGTCTAACCGGACGCAGCTGAATACTAGTGCTTTACATGGAGCGACTGCCTATCTGACATACACAACCCAGTTACTAGGTAATACGATGCCCCTTGGTAAGACTGGTAGTTAGACTTTCTGGCTTTTGACTACCCATAACATCTGCCAAAGCTTTACGAATGACAGCCGGGACCAACGGATTTACGTGCTTTTCGAAACACGGAGGGAACTCGGTATGAAGTAGATGGTCATCCATCCACAGACCGACCGCGGCAAGCGTAGTTTAACCTTAGACCGATCAATCTGTACGGTTTTTACTTAGCCACGAGTTCCTCACCACCGAACAGCATGTCTTATCATTTATATCCATGATATAAATCATGGTTTACATCACGGATTCACGGGGTTGTATACGTTCGGATAGCCTCCTGCACTTCTGATTGGTCTTCTTGTTCTTGAGGTACTATCCTTAACAGGAAAACCTCTGGACGAGGCATGCTTGGGGTCACTTCAAGACCCGGATCGAATACTACTGCACTCTGTAAAAAATGAAAAATAAAATCTCACCACTCGCGCCTTTTTTAAGTAAAATGATATTCTCTCTCTTGATTAATTGCAGCCCATCGTAATGGAGACTACCCAAGTACGTAAGAGATGGTAAAGTGCACAAGCATGTGCAAAAACACAGGTGCACTTATATCAGGAAATTGTTAGGAGCACTTCGGGGTTTGTTGGGGGACAAGTCAGCCACACTATTCCCGAAATACTCTAACTAACAGAAAAAACAGAATCAACAGTGACGACCACAAGAAAAGCGTCGGGACAATGAAGTCTCGAAGAAACGATGCAACTGTCTTGGATCCCGCAACGATATTAATCAGAAAAGAGCAGCGGAGGAGTAAGAGAAAAATATGTGTTCCATTTGCCTCATTATTAAGCAGGAGACGGAACAGATTGATCCAGCCCATAGACACATCGGGACGTTAACAATTGAGAGAAGCACAGTGGCCAAGCACCACAGATTATAAGTAAACTGTTGTTGTTGTGAGTGTGTTCTTCTGGGGGTTTGATGTCACTGTTGCTCCTGCGCTGAAGGAAACTGGAGTACACCTGAGCTTAACCACAAACTTGTACGGTCTATTATCTTAAGCATATTTATTTAGCTAATCTTTCATTGAGACTTCTCGCCGTGGCCGAAATTCGGTCGGAAAATAGGTATTATTATGTTGCCATTTCTCAGGTCGTTAGGTCTCACACCCGTATTTATAAACAAGTGTAAGTAATTACTTGAGTAAAAGTAATTACTCAAGTAATGGTTTGCGTGTGTGTGTGTGTTAACAGTTAAGAGTATTACGTACCTGGATGTCAGTTCTTTGAGGACGCACACTCCGGTAGGTATGTCTCACGTTTGTCCTGGTTATCTGTGCAGTCGGGAAGCGCATTGGAGAACTGCGAGGACTGTAGCGTAGGATCTGTTTACAAGGGAGATAATTTAGTTAAAGTCAAAACATACTAGTACGAGTACAATATATTTGATATACACTCGGCGTCACAAAAATCGCACCTCGTTAACAATTCCCTTCAAACTCATTTTAACCCTATTAATCAACGGTAGACATAAGACTATAAGGTATCATAGGAAAGGCAATTTATTTAAATTTCTGAATAAATCAATAGATTAATTTATTATTAAACATTTCTGTTGTTGTTATTTTTAACTTCATCTCCAGTTTCATCGTTTCAAACGCTGAATTAATTCTCTCAATCAATTCTTCTTTCCTGTTTATTTCCACATTCGTATAAACTAGTTCCTTGGCCCGACCCCACACGTAAAAGTCAAGCGGAGTCAGGTCGGGTGACCGGGCGGGCCAAGGGATCGGCCTGTCTCTGCCGATCCAGTAGTTAAGGAAGCAATTATTTAAGAGCTCCCGTACATTTAATGTCCATTGCGCTGAACAACTATCTTGTTGAAAGATGACTTCTCGGTCTCTAGCGAATACCGAATAGTTTGCATGGTGAATCTAGCTATACAAATTATCTGGTAAGAAATGGAGCCCAATCCTTTGTTCAAATTTCGAGCTATTTTTACCCGACTACGGCAAAGCCAAAGGAGGGTTATGAGTTTGACAGGCTATGTATGTATGTATGTATGTATGTATGTATGTATGTATGTATGTTCATCTGTACGCTCATAGCTCCTAAACTACTTATCAGAACTGAACAAATGAGGTATCGTTAGAAGCGTCTTGATCGTCCGCTGGTTATAGGCTATATGACGTATCACCGAATCCAATGTGGCGCCCTCTGGCGGCCAAAAAAACCAATATTAAAAAAAAAAATGAAGACAAGCATACCGTGTTTGGTATCATTGGAAAGGGGTTCACTAGTACATTTCAAATTTATATAATATTTAGTGGTGATTTGTCACAAATTAATGTAAAAAAAGGAAAGATTACCAAATAAAGTAAGATACGCATACCGTGTTTAGTATCATTGGAAAGGGGTTCACTAGTACCTATTAAATATATAATACTTAGCTGTGACTCCAAAATGGTTTAAATAAAAATATAAAGTTTAAAAACTAAAACCCGACCACAACAAAAAGTGATCTAAAAAGTACAAAACAAGAAAATATTTCACACAGAAATCAAGACATAGGTACAAAATAGTCGAGGTAAGCCGTGGTTGCATGCCATTATATTCATGTTCATCGCACTCATATGGGATACAGTCATGAAACCACGGCTTACCTCGACTATTTTGTACCTATGTCTTGATTTCTGTGTGAAATATTTTCTTGTTTTGTACTTTTTAGATCACTTTTTGTTGTGGTCGGGTTTTAGTTTTTAAACTTTATATTTCTAGTACTGGTATGTGGATCAGCTTGATATGCCGCCAAGATATCTTCCTCGATGTTAGTATCATGTCTACCTGAATTGACAGGGAGTTACCCTCACATTCGGTCTCTACGAGTAGGATAGCGTTCTTGGTACATACGTCGTGCTAACGATCCATTGCCGTCCGCTCTGCCATACATAAAAACGATGTCTGCATATTTCACGTTCGAGAAATTCATTCAAATAAATTTCAAAAAAGTAAAATAATTATACTAGATACTTCTTTCACTGATTGGGCCCCATGTCTTCCTGGATAATTTGGGTGGCAACAATTATTTGGAATTTCTACAAATTGCTCTTCCAGAGCTTGTAGAGCAATCCGGGCCCCGATATTCACTAGAGACCGACAAGTCGTCTGAATCCGAGGCTCCGATATTCGCTAGAGACCGAGAAGTCATCTTTCAACAAGATGGTTGTTCAGCGCATTAGACACGCATTAGACATTACGGGAGCAGGATAGGATATAAGTAGGATTAGATTGTTTACGCATTATGTTAACCAAATAAAAAATAAAAAACTTATCTTTCAAATTGGCCAATATTTGCAACTAACAGCAACATTTTGGGTTTTTACCGACTTCAAAAAGGAGGAGGTTATCAATTCAAATGTTTATATGTATATATATACTTATTTTTTTTTATTTATTATGTATGTTTGGGCTTATGTATGTTTGGGCATAACTCTGTCATATATAGACGGATTTGCAAAATTCATTTTTTGTTCGAAAGGGGTTTATCAATTTTGATGGGACCATTTCGGAAATGGTCCCATCAAAATTGATCAGCCCTTTTTGAGAAAATGAACAAATTCCCAAAAAAATACTTAGACTACGTTTTAGTTTCTTCAATCTTTGGAGGACTTACAATCTCTTTTAAGTGTGTCGCCGTTTCTTAATGGATTTGGATGTTAAGGCAACACTAAAAAGCGAAAAATAAAAAAGTTTTTCCAAAAAAAAGAAAACCGCCTTCAAAAACTAAAAAGTGATAAATAACTTTAGCACAGAACACACATCACTTTACTTTCGGAAGTCGGTGGCAATACAAAACAACAAACACAAAGCCACCGCCACCGACTTCCGAAAGTAAAGTAATGTTTGTTCTGTGCTAAAGTTATTTATCACTTTTTAGTTTTTAAAGGTTTTTTTTTTGGAAAAATCTTTTTATGTCATCAAAAATAAAAAAAAAATGCAAAAAAATAATTTGTCACACTTCGTCTAAGACAAGTTCGGTTCAAATGGTTGTAAATAGTCTATACTAGCTCCAATTTACGACTTTGCATCGATCTACCAAACATTCTGTATATTAAATGTACATATTGAGGTGATAATTACAGAAAATAGAGGAAAATTTGAATTATACGGGATACTTCAGCGCTTTCACCTTAATCTTTATTACATAGTATGAAACAAAGTTGCTCCCGCCGTCTGTATGTTTAGATATTTTAAACTACTTTCCATCAATACATAGAGTGTTTCGAGAGATGGTTTATACGTACATATAGTTAAACTAAATTGCAACTGCGCGAAGCCGGGGTTTGCTAGTTAAAAATAAAAACGCAAAGCAAGTACACTTACCATCGGTCTATGAGCTGTGCCTGTGGTCTGTTGAAATATCCGGGGGGATAGAGGTATCTGTAAAAAAGAGAAATAGGTAAAATATGTATTTTGATTTAACAAAAGTCAAATTAACTTTTAATAAAATAAATAATTTACCTAATTAAAATAAGAATTAACTACTTACCAACGATTTGAAAAGAACAAGAATAAGCTTGAATGTTTATTTTTAGTTTTATCGTCAGTAGGGAAGTTAATACCAGGATGCCGAGTTTCGGGATTTTTTTTTTTTATGGGACAAGCCCGCCACACTATTCCCTAACCACTGTAACTCCTGTAAGCCAGAATCAACAGTGACGACCACCAGAAACGCGCCAGAGCAATGAAGCTCGACGAGTCCCAGAGAAACGATTCAACTGTCTTGGATCCCGCAACGAAATTAATCAGAAAAGAACAGCGGAGGAGTAAGAAAAACATATTTTCCACTTCCCTCCAAATCAAGCAGGAGACAGAACAGAACTAGGCACAAAGGGACGTTTACAACTGGGAGAAACCCAGTTGCTAAGCACCACGGATTATAATTGACATAATTACTGGGCTCTAAAAAGTGAGCTGTTACATTAAATTTGATTCCAATAATAGGTATGGCAAAATCGCTTGAACGCACGGAAATTTGTTCTAGTTTCCACAAGGTCCGCATAATAAACCGCTCCGGATGTAGCCTTTCGGGATTCCGGGATTATGTATTTAAGTACCGGAAATTTACTTACTTAAAACCATGCACTTACCGTCGGTCTATGCAATGTGTCTATGGTCTGCCGAAATATCTGGGGGGATACAGGCCTCTGTAAAAAAGAGAAATAAGTGAAAATGTAAAGTATTAATAAAATACTAAGATTTAACAAGGTCGAATTCGGTTTTTATTTATTTATCGTTACTAGTGAATTTTATCCCGGTATCCCGAGATTCGGGATCCCGGTTATATTCCAGTACCATAAATTTGGTGATTAAAGGCAAATCTCGGGAAAGACCCAGGTAATTTAAAGTCAGAAGACTATATATATAAACATCTGCAACTTTAATCATGATTTTATTGGAAGCGTGACAAAATAATATTGATACACAAAAGTCTTAGACAGGTATGAATAACTTTTGAATTACAGTATATAAAAATATATAAACTATAAAATCGACTTTTTATAGTTTATATATTTTTTATTAATTATTACTTACTTAGACGATATTTTTACCAAATAAAAGTTTTTTTAAATAAGTGCATGTGATGTGGGTTAGTTTATTTAGGCAGAAATAAACCTTTCCATTCCATGTTTTGATCAGAAAGATATCGCTTACCACTATAGAGATTGGGACCTTTTCCTCCCAATCAATTCCACCTGGCAACACTTGAATGTTACACGGTGTTGCCGGCGTCATGTCACCGTCCCCGTTTCTTTTCGTGCCCGGAACGACAAACGCTTGTGGAATATCCTCAGAAACTACAACTTCAACAACTATTTCGTCTTCCTCGGACTCCTCATTACCAGACAATAAGATAGTTTTTGCGGCATGCTGTGGTGAGCTATGGGGGAAAGTTATTACTTCTTAGTGTTCCGAAGACAACTATGTAAAACTATGTTATTTTATATCATTGCGGCCCAAAATTTGGCCTTTGGCTGCGTTGTCGGTGGCAGTTATTACATGGCAGTCAGTACACGATATGAGTGTGGTGCGTGGTGGTAGGGTGGGCCATGGTTTTACGTAGGATTTACCCACAAAGGCACACCCACGAAGCTTATAGATAAAAGTGGAGGCAACACTCTAAATACCTTAATGAAACCAACTGTGGGCACACGGTCTCTTTCTGAATGCATACATAAGAACGAGACAGTGATCTGTGTTGTATCTTATATTGTATGCACTATGCATTCAGAAAGAGAGCGTCTGCCCACAGTTGGTTTCCACTTTCATCGATAAGCTTCTTGGGCACACCTCATACCTAGGGTTGCCAGGTATTAAAACTGAAAAGCCGCACAGACCAGCAAGTTTAGCAGGCTAAACTTGCTATTGTATAAACCATAAAAAATTGTTAAATTTAAAAAGCCTAACAAAACCCGGATAAGCCTGGGCACCGTATAATTTGAACACGTAACCAAAAAACCTGACTGTGTCCAGCTTAATCCGGACGCCAACTAGACATGTTGTCTTTGCTCCGACCGAGCTAAGTTCGAAGTCTGTTTAGTTCCATAAATTAAGAAAATATAAAACTGGTTTTCAGACCCCCACACTAATCTCCACTACATCTCCTGATCAGAATCAACAGTGACCACTAGATAAGTAATCGTCTGGGCAGTGAAGCTCGAAGAGTCGAGCGATCAGACAAGAACTGCGGAAGATTGAGGAAAAATATATAATTTCTACTTCCCTCTATATCACAGGCAGGTGATAGAACAGAACGAAGCGAATACTGGGGTACAAAGGAACATTTACTGCTAACAGATTGATGACTCTAGAAAGTCAACAGTTTACAAAACATATAAAGTTAGAGGAAGTGAGTTTAAAGGTAGGTAATATTTCCTTTATATTTTATCGACTAGACGAAATTGCTCCACAAACTCAGGCAATTATTGCTGATCAATAAAAATACAAACATTAAATCTTATTAATACTTACATTAAATCCTCGTCTTTCTTGTTATCATGAGTGCCCGGTTGATCTGAGCGTCTACGCTTTTGCTGTCCAGGTTGCTCCATCTGAAGCCTGCTGGGGCCAGATTGCTCCAAGTGTAGCCTGCTGGGGCCAGGGTGCTCCAAGTGTAGCCTGCTGGGGCCAGGTTGCTTCAAGTGAAGCCTGCTGTGGCCAGGTTGCTCCAAGTGAAGCCTGCTGGGACCAGGTTGCTCTATCTGAAGCCTGCTGCTGCCAGGTTGCTCCAAGTGAAGCTTGCTGGAGCCAGGTTGCTCCAAGTGTAACCTGCCGGGATCAGATTGCACCATCTGAAGCTTGCTGGGGTCAGATTGATCCAACTGAAGCCTGATGGGGCCAGGCTGCTCAAGGTGATGCCTGCTGGGTCCAGACTGCCCCAGGTGAAGCCCGCTGGGGCCAGGTTGCTCCAAGTGTAGCCTGCTGGGGCCAGGTTGCTCCATGAAAAGTCTGCTGGGGCCAGGCTGCTCCATGTCACGCTTGCTAGGTCTGCTTTGTGGGCCGCTGGATCTTGGCTCAGCCGCGCGACTTCTACTTTGCAGTACACTAGGTCCTGGCTCAGGGCTTCTGCTCTGTAACCTGCTTGATCTTGGCTCGGCCGCGCGACTTCTACTTTGCAGTCCACTGGGTCCTGGCACAGGGCTTCTGCTCTGTAACCTGCTTGATCTTGGCTCAGCCGCGCGACTTCTACTTTGCAGTCCACTAGGTCCTGGCTCAGGGCTTCTGCTCTGTAACCTGCTTGATCTTGGCTCGGCCGCGCGACTTCTACTTTGCAGTCCACTGGGTCCTGGCACAGGGCTTCTGCTCTGTAACCTGCTTGATCTTGGCTCAGCCGCGCGACTTCTACTTTGCAGTCCACTAGGTCCTGGCTCAGGGCTTCTGCTCTGTAACCTGCTTGATCTTGGCTCGGCCGCGCGACTTCTACTTTGCAGTCCACTGGGTCCTGGCACAGGGCTTCTGCTCTGTAACCTGCTTGATCTTGGCTCAGCCGCGCGACTTCTACTTTGCAGTCCACTGGGTCCTGGCACAGGGCTTCTGCTCTGTAACCTGCTTGATCTTGGCTCAGCCGCGCGACTTCTACTTTGCAGTCCACTAGGTCCTGGCTCAGGGCTTCTGCTCTGTAACCTGCTTGATCTTGGCTCGGCCGCGCGACTTCTACTTTGCAGTCCACTGGGTCCTGGCACAGGGCTTCTGCTCTGTAACCTGCTTGATCTTGGCTCAGCCGCGCGACTTCTACTTTGTAGTCCACTAGGTCCTGGCTCAGGGCTTCTGCTCTGTAACCTGCTTGATCTTGGCTCAGCCGCGCGACTTCTACTTTGCAGTCCACTAGGTCCTGGCTCAGGACTTTTGCTTAGTAAATCGCTGGAACTTGGCACAGCCGCGCGACTTCTGCTGTGTTTGCCGCTGGGTACTGGCTCAGGACTTCTGCTTAGTAATCCGCTAGGCCTTGGCTTAGAAATTATGCTTTGAAGTCCACTAGGTCCTGGTTGAGTCGCGTTACTATTCCTCTGACGTACGGGATCGCCCTGATCCACAATACACCAGCGCCGAATATTGCGACTGCGTACCGAAGACTCCCTTCTTTCCAATTGAGTCAGGTTTTTTATCAGCTGGGTCACGTTCCGGTCACGGAGATCTGTGTTGGTGAATGTGACCGGAGGCAGATATTTACTGTAGCACCAGCGGCCACAGCGGTGTTTGGGTGCTCTTGAGCTCACTACGAATGTCTCGCTTGGAGACTCTGTTTCTTGTGAAGGTTGCTCCTGTAACATGTTTAGTGTGACGTACTGACATAGAGGTAAAGAGAACTATCTCATATTATGTAAAGTTGAAAAAGTGTCCAGTTATAGGCAGTAAAAGCAGTTCCAAAGCATTTCCCGCCACACACGGGACACACCTACGACACTCCGAAATAACAGACTACGCGCCGCTTGAACTAAAAGCATAATTTTCGAGAGCACTTTTGACTCGGGGAGAGGTGATGAAAAGTGTTTTGGAGGGTGGCGGGGCGTGTCGCTACTGTAAGGTAGTTCTAATATCTTTATACTGTGCACAGGGTATGGTATGATTGCATGCAGCAACTGTTGACGGATTGAAGTATGCTGATTTAGATTTTTTTATATTTTTAGTGACTCGAGTAGTTAGTGACAGTCCAGTAGGTCGATTCTGTAAAATTCAAACAACAACTCGCATCTTACATCGCTATTCACTCTCACTTCGCATAAGGTTCAAAATGACCTTGATATATATTCGACACTTTGAATCGGGTTTTAGTGCGAAGTGAGCGTCGAAGTGACGGGGAAATTACCTTACAGAATGCCACTTCTTACGTCACGCGTCATCTCATAATCTGTCAAAATCTTCCTGTCAATTTAGTTCAACTCGCTGGCACACTCGCAAACCGCGGTACCCCGCCGCGACATTATAGCGAAAAAGACAACCTTTGGTCGGCGGCTTTGGTGCTGCTTGATGTTTTGTATTGCCACCGACTTGCGAATTGAAAGTATTTTCTGAAGGCGGTTGTCTTTTTTGTTAAAAAGTTGTTTTTTTACCGCTTTTTAGTGCCTACTTTTTGTTAATACAAATTAATTATGAAACGGTGACACTAAAAAAATTAAGCCATTCCTTAATTTTCTACCCATAGGGGTGGTTTTTTTTTACTTATAAGGGACCAAATTTGACACTATCAATTAAAACAAGAATCATCGAAATCGAACCACACAAAAATAAATACAAAATTTAAAAAATGATCATAAAATGAAAACTACTGGGCCAAATTATGTTAAATTTTTATGGGACCAAATGGCAACTATTCCGCGTCAAACTAAAGAAGAATCACGTAAATCGGATCATAAATCTCAGCGTAATCGGTGTACATACATAAAAAAAACCAATCCAATTGAGAACCTCCTCCTTTTTGAAGTCGGTTAAAAACAGAATAAAATAAATATTTAAGAGTGTTGTGGTTTCAGTTATTTTAAATTTACCGGGTGCTACTTTAACGCCACCTTTATTTAACACGTTTTAATGGACACTCCTCACCTCTGCCCTTGATAGTTGGAGCTTCTACATAAATAAATACCTCTTCATTTGCTATCTCTGTCTCCATCTGTAAAGTTTGGGTATCTGTGACCTTCTGTTCTATCTCATCAACTGCAGCAGTAGACCTTGCGATCTCCTTCAACTCAGCTTCGTTTATTATCTCCATCTCTACTGGTAAACTTCGGCTATCTGTAAGTTCTATCTGCGCTTCACTAACGGAAGTAGATCTTCGGATTTCCCTCAGTTCAGCTTCCCAGTCCTTTGGCGATGTTCGACTTCCCCCCTGAACAATGAACATTAAACTTTTAATTATTTTGCTTTACTAAGCTAAGTACCAGCCTATTATTGGTGCCGATTCTTTTGTGCACGCGTTAAATTTATTATAAACTATTTTAAAAATCTCTTTCTTTCCAATAAAACTAGAAAGAGACAGACATTCATAAGAGCTGTCAATTTAAGTTTATCTAAAATATTTATTTATACAATTAAGTATACCTAGTTGTCATTTCAGAACATATTAAATAATACGGCGAAGTTAAAGGAAAAAAATTGGTTGTCTGTAAAGTCGGTTTACAGGCGATAGTTTTACGTGATAACGTCATTAAGAAACATAATGGCTAACATATATGACATAAGCAAGTAATGGCTTCCGTCGAGGTGGGCGGAGCTTATTGCTTGGGCCGATCGTGCCTCTCTATCGCTTGTTTCGCGCTTTCGCTTGCACGCTCAGGCTTAGGCGGAACGTGACACTTTATCGCGCGTGCAGCCGGTGTTCATCGATTTATAAGACGTTATCACTTCAAAAACTACTATAACATCTCTAACTTATATTATTAGTTCTTAAGAGGAAACACAAGGGCCGTTTTTCCATACAAACTTAGTACCCTGTTTCGTCCCTGGATAATGCCAGTAGATCAATTTTTTTTTTTTAAATATCCATGGCTACTATTGGCATGTCCCTATGTTTTCCTTTTTCTCATAAATTTATTATTAAAAGAGATATGAATATTCAAAAACCAAAAAAATTGGCATGATTTTCCGCTGTGTTCAAACATTCAGAAAACAAATTTGACTTGATTATATAAAAAAAAGAAAACATAGGAACACGGCAAAAGCCTTTCTTTATTTTTTTATAAAAAAAGCAGTTAAATCGGTTAAGTTTTGGAGAACAAATCAGGGGACTACGAATCATTGATTTTGTGTAGGTACTTTTAATAGGTATTTTCGGTCAAAGCTGCAGTTGTCTCTATCGCGCTCTGCGGTTCGTGTTCGGGCATCGCGCGACAGCAATAGATTTTACAAATACCTAATTTTCAATTCTCTAGCCCGTGGTATTTCCTCTTAATTGTCGCTGTCTTTTTCTCCAGCTGCCTGTCAGTAAGAGATGTCAATTGTCTAATTTTAATTTAGTTTGTGAATAGGGAAATCGACACCTTTGTCTCAACTTAACATTCATTGTATTAACTTATTTATTTTTCTTTTCGAATTTATTACACTTTACTTATTTATATTTGTTATATCGTTTACACTTTATTTTTATTTATCTTTTATTATCCGTATCTGACCGTGGCATCACTTTGGGCCCTATCAGAATATCAGCGCTGTGACGTTTTTTAATGTAACAGCACCATGAGCTGAGCCTTTTGGCCTCATAAAGGACCAATTTTCGTTTTCTTGTTTTTTTTATTGGAACGAAGTTCCTTATCGCGCGTTGTGAAAGGGGGCTAGACGGAAAAAATTCTTACGAAAAGTTGTCACGACACTTTTTGCTATACTTCACAAACGCAGACAATTCGAACAGAAAAATTGAATCGTTGGAACTGTCAAATAGAGTTCATTATTACTTGAATGGCGACTTTTCTATGAAAATATTGGAGCGAATTAAAACCTTATTTTTACACATTAACCGTGAAATTCGGTTGCACATAGCTCCTATTGTCCGGTCGGCCACCAGCCTATACGATTCTCAGAATAATTTTATCATACCTATTTATGTTATTTTTGTGAGTGTCCTTGGGGCAAATAAATTCTTTTTCTTTCTTTCTTTCTTTCACTGCAAAAACTTGCTCAAGGCGGATTGGCGATTTCAAACTTTATTATAGTAAATAAATACTTATTTTATTAATTTCTAAGTTTATTGTGGATATCACTGACATTGTGAGGGAACCAGAACTTACATTATCTAGCTTTTGCCCGTCCCCCTAATTTTTTTGGTAACGAAATATAGCAGTCAGTCAATGATAACGCAGATTCCTATTAGCGGAAGAATTTTTAGAATCACAAAATTACAGTTTTTTGTTTTTTTAAACGACTTTTAAAAGAAGAAGATTCTCAATTCGGCTGTTTTTTTTTTTGTATGTTCGTTAGGTACACGATTTTTCCGGTAATCGAGGATCGATTTTGAAAATTCTTTTTTTAATGGATAGCGTATGGTTTAGGGGTCGTCCCTTACACATTTTATCAAAATAAATTCGGCGTGATTCGATGACGTCTCGATGACGTTTTGGTTTGTGAGTCCCTTCAGCAAAAGTTTATATGTACTTTCAGTGCCTATTTTAACTGTGTTTCCGTTTCGAAATGGATTTGGATGATAAGAAGCTAAACGTAATGTAAAGTAATAAGTATAAGTACACGTATAGTTATTGATGCCGAATTTATTGATCAGCTGTCAGTACTCAATTTAAGTATCATAATATTGTGACTAAGTAGGTTCTTATTAGGTACATGTAATTCTAGTGTCTTTTATATTTTTAATATCAAAGAAGCAAGAGTACCTAGAACGTTTTTTATTTTACTATTGCTCTGCCAAAGAACCATGGCGAGATCCATACATTAATTTGTATGAAATAAAAAAAAAACATTTAGAGGGTTTAAAATATTCTCCAAACTGGAAAATACATTACCAGGAGTAGATTGATATACCTACTTACCATATTTTAAACCTCCGCATAATTAAAATATTTCGAAATGAAAGTAACACCTTTTCATTTCATTTCGTGGCCCATTTTGTGTTTAAAAAAAAGAAAGTGACAAGTGACATTAACAGATCTATCAAATTGGCAGGCAAGTGATGTGAAACGTTGTTTACAATGGCGGAGTTGAAAAAGTACATTGATTAAGCATTATTTGTGACATTATTTCCCATGAAATGAGGCAATTTCAGTGTAAGAACTGCGAAACGGCGACTGTCAGTGTTACTGTCACTGTCAGCCTTCGTTTCGTTCTGAAATATTGAGCTTTTTGTTAAACTATTTACTTGTAACATCCATTTTTATTGCGGGGTTTTAAAAATATTGCAATTGTCTGAAGATATGCTTTAGGTATCCAAGAGTCTAAGAATTAGAATTTCAACTTCTCTAAAAATCTTTACGAAAGTCGTCAACTGTTGAACATAGGCCTCCCCCATAGAACGCCACAAGTCCACCGGTTCCCCGCGACCTTGACGATGTCGTCGGTCCATCTGGCGGGAGGCCTACCAACGCTGCGTCTTCCTGTTCGTGGTCGCCACTCGAGAACCTTTCTTCCCCATCGGTTATCGATTCTTCGAGCGATGTAGCCTGCCCATTGCCACTTCAACTTGCATATTCTGAGAGCTATGTCGGTGAACTTAGTTCTTCGGCAAATTTCCTCGTTCCGGAGTTTATCGCGCAAAGAAACTCCGAGCATAGCTCTCTCCATGGCTCGCTGCGTGACCCTGAGCTTCTCTAGGAAGCCAGCAGTTAAGGACCACGTTTCTGTGCCATACGTTATCACTGGCAACCAGGGCCGGCCCTACCATAAGGCGAACGGAGTGGGCGCTCCAGGCGCCAAGTCTCAGGGGGCGCCTGTGTCAAAATTAATAAAGCATAGTTGGTTACGGTGGCCAAAGCTGAATGCAGTTTTAGCAAGTTTAAACTAATTGAAACATACCTACCTGAGGCACACCCGCGACACTTCATACAACCGAAACGATATAATAGCCTACACTACTACAAAAATAGCAGACTGTACAGAAGATACGTGCGTGTGTGTGCGTTAATATCGCTAGGGCTGTCACTGCCACCGCGAGCGCGCGAGAGCGAGCGAGCGCGCGATACCGGTCTCACTCAACACAAGTGGTTCTCTCTCTCAAGTAGGTACTCGATTCTTTCAAGGTTTGAAATTCGATCCTCCAAATAGGTAAGTAGATAAATACCAAGAAGTTTGTAGCTTTAGTTAAAATTCGTCATTCCCTCAAGGTCATTTCCTCATTGCATGTAGGAGGGAATGACGGTTGATGAGGGAATGATTTACACAGTATTGTACAATACTTCTAGATTTTTTATTTATTACTTCCAACTTGTATTTCCTGGTATTTAATTAAAAACAGGTACGTGCATGTATACGTCATAGTTTAATTTGACAAAAATTACATAATTTCATAAATTATTATTTGTTTTAAGCATAAAAAATATTATATATAAAATATTTCATTTGTATGATATAAAATATTTCGATTTTTTTTTCACAAATGAGCGAATACACGTTTCTACGCGCCACAAGTCAGCCCTTGAACTGGAAGACGTTGCCATACCCAATGCGGCGCGAGTAGACGTGAGGAACAGTGTTTCGGTGGGGGGCGGAGCGTGTCGCTACTGTACGATAGTACTAATACTTATACTGTGCTTTAGGTCAACTCTTGCAGAAGATAAGCACTGTTACGTATTACAAACCTTTATCTTGAGTCGGTTTTTTTTTTTTTTTTTTTTTCGTTTTTTTAATTTTAATTTTTTTTTTTTTTTGACATTTTTTTTTTTCATTTTTTTTTTTTTTTTTTTCTCTTTTTTTCAATTTTTTCTATTGATGAAAACCGCATTATACTGTGTAAAGAAGATTGTTGTTATGACTGGTTTTTATTAATTTTGTGTTTGATGAAGACGAGACGTTGTTTTAAGATCTTGTCGAGATCTTCCCAGTTCCATGCTTGCATGGCAATACAAAACAACAAACAGAACAAAGCCACCGACTTCCGAAACTAAAGTCATGTGTGTTCTGTGCTA
This sequence comes from Charanyca ferruginea, assembly GCA_947361185.1. Lineage (NCBI taxonomy): Eukaryota > Metazoa > Arthropoda > Insecta > Lepidoptera > Noctuidae > Charanyca > Charanyca ferruginea. The sequence continues at coordinate 17,571,833 of OX376081.1, forward strand.
AAGTTATTTATCACTTTTTAGTTTTTGAAGGCGGTTCCCTATTTGTATTTTCACAACTTGCTGGTAGCCCTACTGCTCTCCTGGAGGAGAGTTATAGCGTCCACATCGAGGTATAGAGTCGTCGAGGTGATGGCGCCCTCTTGCTTGTCCCTAATATAATATAGCAGTTGTACAGTCAACAGCAAAAGTAGATGATCAATATCAGAAATTCAATACTAATGAACGGAGTTCGCGTCAGAACTGTGTGGCGTCGAAGTGATTCAAAAGTATGTGTGTGACAAACACATACTTTTAATGAATAAACTAGTAATAATTTATATAAATTAGTGTTAGTAAATTAAGCAAGTTATTAAAATAAGCAAGCATGGAACTGGGAAGATCTCGACAACATCTTAAAACAACGTCAAAAAGTAAGTAAGTAAAGTTTTTATTTTCAACTTTTTAGTGCCTCCTTATCACCCAAATTCATTAAGAAACGGCAATACAGTTAAAACAAAGATTGAAAGTCCTCCAAAGATGGAAGAGACGAAAACGTCTTCTGTGTATATTTTTTTGGATTTTGTTGGTTTGGTCAAAAAGCGCTGAATAAATTTCAATTTGTTGTATACTAAAACCTTCTCCAGAATGTAACAAACACTTTTCTGAAAACCGCTTCAAAATCGGTTCAGCCAAACGGGCGATAATCGCGGACAAACATACATACATAACATACAAATATACGGGTCGAACTGAGAACCTCCTTTTATTTTTGAAGTCGGTTAAAAAAAGGCCCGCCGCGGCTGACACGTACGTTTCCTCGACCCTTGATCGTGCCAGCCCGCGTCGATGAGCCTGTAGCTTTAAATTAGTCCGTAAATAATTGAGATCTGATCCAGCCCGTCCCTTTCCCGTCCCAGCCTGTACTGCACAGAGGATACCCTTTATCGTGTAGTCGCATAGTTTGTTTTCCTGGCTGTAGGCCCTAAATTCAGTCCGGTTAAGCAGCTGACAACCTCCTATTTTGAATTTTATTTTTTAACGTGAGGATCATGGACTATCGGAGTGTCCGGGGAAGACGGGGGGTGTGCTGGACTCTTACCGGCTAAAACCACCACGGTGTTCCTCGACTGACCTATGGGCGGGGGTGGGAACACCCAAATATTCCGAAATATTTTATTCCGAATTTCGATATTCCGATTCTCAAAAGTCCGAATTTTATAATACCTAAAAAGTATAATCTCTATTATTTAAAAACACGAAAGTTAATTTACCGAATGTCGCAAATCCGATTTGTTTGTTTTCCGATTTTCATATGTTCGAAGAATCAAATGCTCGATGGGTTCTCGGTCCGAAAAACGAAATTCCGAATTTCAATACTTCGAATAAACTGTTAAAATTAAGATTCTGATTCAATTCAGGTACGCATATATATTCAAAATGGTGTCCCCTTGTTTCGCAGACAGAAATTTCATAGAATTTCGTTTCCCAGAAAATGTTTCATATATTTGGTTCTTGTATTTTTATTTCGACTATTATTGTTTTAAAGACTATTTACTTGAATGAAACATATTTCACAGAAACACAATTCAAAGAATTTTTAATCACGTTTTTTTGTTTAACAAACTTATCAAACAGTAGAATTACTTTTTAACGAATATTGTTTATTCGGTGTATTTTTCCATGGAATTTATTTTAACAAAAATATATAGGTATAAAAAGAAAGACAATAACAAAAATAATCTTAAAAAGTCAATATATTGTGCTACAAAAGTTAATGACAGAAACGAATTGCTGCAAAACCGACTCCACGTAGACTTGTCTGCCCTACCACTAGAGTGTAATTTAAATTCGCGTAGGCGCGGAGGGGTGAGGCGGCCAGCGAGCTGAGGAGCAGGTGGTTTTAACGCCCGCCACCGCGGCTGAGGCTGGCCGGCGAATAATAATATAATAATAATTTTGCACAGTTTCTGTATTTTAAAGTCGGTACATTTAATTAAGTAATATAATTTTTTTTCGAAGTAGCAACTCGAAGTGTAATCTAATCAGTCATAACTGTTTTATTTTATACAATTTCGTTCAAAATAGAGTTAATTCGGTTTTGCAGAATTTTAGCAGTTTTAAAAAATAGTTTAACAGAGTTTAGCAGATTTTAGCGGAGCTGCTGGCATAATGACTAATTTAAATCTGGTCACACTGCATAATTACCTAATTTAAAGGACAAGCATCTGCCCGCATCATTGATGCCTAGTTTTCAAAATTAAGGTAAAGTCCTAACTGATCGTACGGGTACATAAAAATGGAATTGAAATTATCCCATGTGTGCCAAATTTCAGTTTATTCCATTTAGCTATCTAAACCTGAAAGATAGAGTAGAGTAACAAATTTATTTATTATTTATATACCTATTCAGTTTCGGACAACAATGTAATCCATTTTGTTAGTAAAACAAAAACCTTATACCTAATGTTAGTATTTAAAAAACAAAACACAAATCAACCGGCAATAATAAAACAATACATATTATGATCACTTAAGTGTCCGAAGCAGGTTGCACAGAGAATGACCACGCAGGAGATCAGGTACTTAGTTGACCATCCTCTCTACAAAATGCCTCAGAACAGGAGAGTAAGGGCTCTCCGCCACTGATTTCAGGATAGATAGATTATAGATATTATTATTATTATTATTATTATAGATATTATAGATTTTCGTTCGATGCATCAGTGAAGCAACTTTCTTACGAATGACAGCGTGGAAACCGTCAGTTCGGTTTTGCGAAAACATTTCCGATGCACTACAAAAGCGGGGCAGTCCCAACAGCATCCTGAAAACATTATTATACTGGACGCGTAGAGCATCTAGCGATCTCTTGGAGTAGCTGACCCATAGACCCCCCGCATACAGACCCTGACAGAACGCCTTGAATAGGGTGATTTTTACTTGGTCACTACAACGGGAGAATCTACGAGCCAACATATTACCTCGGACCGCTAGTGCCCTACGTTCCCTCTCAATGTCTACATTATCCTTAAGGTCGTCGGTAAGCATATGCCCTAGGTACTTAAATTTGTCTACTTTATTCATGCTCATACCATTTAGGGTAAAATTAGGTATATGATTAGGACACTTACCGGCGGCCTTAAAGATCATGTATTCGCACTTCCTGACATTATAAATAAGACCATGCGTACCAGCGTACTTCTCGCAGACCTTCAACATATCTCTGATAGACCCCTCAGTGGGGCCCAGCAGTACCATGTCGTCCGCGTAGCTAATGTTGTTAATACTAACACCACCCACCCGGCAGCCGACACGCATGCTGCTGAGCTCACCTATGAGATCATTTATATACAGGTTGAAGAGTCGTGGAGACGTCAAACCCCCCTGTCTCACACCACACTCCAACCCGTACGACTCCGAGAAGGTTCCGGACCACTTTACAGTATTTGTTTGGTTTGCATACCAATATCGCAGGATGTCTAGAACTTCCGCCGGTACACTCCTGTTCCCCAGCTTTCTCCACAGCACATCATATGACACAAGGTCGAAGGCTCTGGAGAGATCCAGGAAACAGGCATACACCGGCGTTTTGCGGTCTGTGTAATATTGAACAGTATTCTTCAAACTCAGTATCGCACTTTCGGTCGATAGTTCAGGTTGGAATCCAAACTGTGCGTCGTGCAAACACAGATATTTTTTCAAGCATGAGTCAAGCATACTGTCCAATACTTTAGCAAAGGTGGTCGCTAGAGAGATCGGACGAATGTCATGTTTAAAATTATAGTAGTAAGCTTGTTTTCCTTGTTTAATATTTTGACTTTATTCAAACAGATTTTAAAAAAGGTTTGCGCTATCATAGAAGTGCTTATTACACTGTATTTTCTTATGCCTGTGTAAACTAATATTTAATTTACAAATATATTTTTAAAATTTAAATATTTTAAAACAAAAACTTACCACTTGTGAAGACTCGAGGATACTTCTAAAAGTATCTTCTGCAAATACGTTTCTTCTATTCGCCTTCTGATATAGGACTTCTGGGAAGATTGTGTCTATGTTGGAAGCGATTATCATGCTTTGCATAAACCGCATTGCCGTTTTCGCTTTTTGTTCACAGATTTTACAAATCAGATTGTGCTGTAGTAATGAAAATAATTTTATTAATTTCTTCAAAGAATGTTGCAATATTGCTGGGTTGTGGAGATCAGAAAGTCAGTTGCCCTATGTAGATCATTGTATTCTGCTGCATCCGGCTAGACTGGACCTCAACATACATGTATGTTTTTTCTTGTAAGGATGTTGCTCTATACTAGGAATTAACTCCATATAGTGGCTGCGTTTAGAAACATACTTAAATATGTGGACAACCACATACATGTGAGCACTATGTACTGTAAAACTACCATTTACGAGATATGTCTTTGGTTGACTTGAATATTCCCTACAGTTGAGAGTTTGTCAGGCTCACTTGAATGTCTCGCTGATGGTGGGATGTGTTGGATCATTTGGTTCCCTTCAAATTGGTTTGTGCCGATCAGTGCGTCATATTCGTGAACGGGCGCCGTCAGTTGAGACTGGTCATCTCTTAGCTGCCTCGGTTATTTTAAATTTATTATATTATGGTCTAATATGGTCTAATTTGATTGTCACTAGACCTCTTGTAACTTGCACAACTTGTTACATTGTTCTCACATGGTACCCCTAGATTCAACATGAATGATGTAACCTAAATTTGTAATATTCTATTGATTTTAAATGAGTGTTCATAGAGTTTCTTGCTCGTTTTTCTCCATAGAAACCTACTGTTTGGAACGAGCAACTAGCTGCAACTTTCTGACTGTCTGACTCCTTGATAATTCAAAAGTGCCTGTAAATGGTTTATTTGAAATAAATGATTTGAGTTTGAATTGTAGACCCTACAAATATTATTTTGTTCCGTGCGGAAGTCGAACCCACGACAAGCAGTTCAGGAGTCAATCTCTCAGTCATAATATATTGTTTATTTAAGTACCTAACCTGTTTTTGTCTCATTGCTGGACAAGTGAATATAATTACATTTTCAGGGCAATCAAGGCCAGAGACCGCACAAGATAGAGAAGTATGGTAAAAGATAGGGAAGACCTTTGCCCAGCTGTGGGACACCAAATGTTTATATATACTTTAATTGACGACACGGAAGGCGCAGTGGCTGAGCGATCGACTGCTGCGCAGCGTGTTATGGGTTCGATTCCCGCCCAGAGTAAATATGTGTGTGATGAGCACTTGTGTATGCCCGGTGTCTGGGTGTTGTTTATCTATATACGTATGTATTTAAAATGTATTTGTGTATGTATATCAGTTGTCTGACACCCATAGTACAGGGTCTCCCTAGTTTCGGGTCAGATGGCCGTGTGTGAAATGTCCCCACATATTATTATTATTATTTACGTCAGCACAGAAAGCCATACCAAACTGTCAAATTTTCCCACTGAATATGAACCTTATTTATTTGTAATAAAGTTGAAAATCTTTCAAAGAAATTTGATTTGATTTGTTGTCGCTTGATGTGCTGGCCAGATATATATAAGGAAATTATCTGACATTTTGCCAGTGAGTCTTGTAGGGCTGCCAACCTTTCGGAATTTCTCGGGTTTATTTTGGTTTAGACGAAACCCGGGAGGGGGGCGGGGTTTAAATAAATCGCACTTATCGTGTCAGGCGAATCCCTATTAATTAAAAGATAAACAATAAAATAACAATAAAAAATGTAAACAATGGTTTTATTTTAATTGTAAAATCTCAGTGAGGTCCCGAAAATAAAATGGCTAGAATAAACTATTCCGAAAATTCCCGATCGGTAACACCCCGTCGTCAACACTGTTGACGATCGAGAAAAAAAAGTTCCGATCGTTCAGTCTTTGCGAACAGGACTATTTTTCGATTATTCCAATTATTCCCGTTCAGTATCACCCCTGTCGTTCACACCGTTGACAATAGGGAAAAAAGTTTCTTTCGTTCACAGTGTTAACAATCGGACAAACCGGCCGGCCGGTCGGGAAACTTTATTTTCCCGATCGGCAACAGTGTGATCGACAGGGGTGTTACTGAACGGGAATAATTGAAATAATCGAAAAACGGTCCCGTTCGTCAACACTGTGAACGATCGGAACTTTTTTTTCCCGATCGTCAACAGTTCACGACGGGGTGTTACCGATCGGGAATATTCGAACTATTCGTCCATTTACATAGCTATGCGCTTGATAGTGACCGAATGATCGATGAACTTTATTACAAAAGGTTAAGGTTCATGTTCAGTTGAGAAAATTTGACTGTTTGGGACAGCTTGATGTCCTGGGGTCTGTACAACATTGATATGTATAGACTGAGTAAGCAGATGTGTACATTTTGCCAATTAGTCCCTTGTAGACCTGCCAACCGTCTGGGATTCCTCGGATTTATCCTGGTGTAGACGAAACTCGGGACTAATTAAAAAAATAATTTAAAAACCCAGGGTTAATTAAAAAATAACACGTTTTGTGTCAGGCGAATCCTTAGTAATTAAAGGTAAGCAAAAAATAAAATATTGCAAAATCTCAGTAAGGGCGCGAAAAAAAATAACCCATAATATTTTTTAAAGTTTCTGTCCGGCGTCGGCAATTTAAGAGATGACAGCTCTAGCCACATGTAATAACACAAAATAGGGGTGAGTCTTTTACCACCGACCGGGTATAAATCCAAGCTACACGCTGAGAAATTCTTATAACACTTTACCCGACCTGAGAATCGAACTTAGTATCGAGCTCAGCAGTCGATATAGAGTCTTACCTGCCAATGTTTGTTCAACATTATCATCGAAGTGAAACGTTTTAGAATATCGTTGCGGACCATTTTTCTTTCTTGGTCGAACCGCAGGCAAATCGCACAATAATTCTGCGCACCATTTTCCACAATATTGGTAAAAAAACCGTCCATTATAGGAACTCCATTATCGTTTCCAGACATTTTGAATGTAAAATTATTATTAGTATACTAGCTAAAGCTTAGTTTTTAGATTAAAATATGTAATATCATAAATCTTCCATCGATAGAAATGTGTAGATGTATACAATTATACATAGGGTAGGTAGTTGTTTTTTTATGCATATTTATTGATCGGAAGGAATCAAGAAGCTTATAGATAAAAGTGGAGGGAACACTCTAAATACCTAAGTGAAACCAACTGTGGGCAGATGCTCTCTTTCTAAATGCATACATAAGATAAGGAAAACACATATCACTTTCTCGTTCTTATGTATGCATTTAGAAAGAGAGCATCAGCCCACAGTTGGTTTCAAGCTTTTGTTCTAAGTGTTGGCTCCATTTATACCTATATCTTCATGGAAGGAATGCCATTAACATCGACAATATAATCAAAGAATTTTGTTCTTAAATAGAGAGGCTCTTGCTATCAATTTTAGTCGATTTGTAAAAACTAAAACCAGTAGCAGACCTATCGCATAAAGCCCGGTCTGCATATTATTTAGGACCACTTTTTAAATACCCACCTAGATATGAAATCATGTAGGCAGTGATATAAGGGTTGCGCGAAGGTGGCCCGCGTATTTCAAATATGCTTACGTTTTTTGCAATTTGAAGCTCGTATCATGTTGTAGGGTAATAAAAATTACTGCCACGAGAGTATATACGAGTGAAATATGTATGTATTGACATAGCTATAGTCAGTCATTCAAACTCAAACTCAAATCATTTATTTCAAATAAACCATTTACAGGCACTTTTGAATTGTCAAGGAGTCAGTCAGTCAAAAAGTTGCAGCTAGTTGCTCGTTCCAAACAGTAGGTTTCTATGGAGAAGAACGAGCAAGAAACTCCATGAACACTCTTTTAAAATCAATAGAATATTACAAATTTAGGTTACAACATTCATGTTGAATCTAGGGGTACAATGTGAGAACAATGTAACAAGTTGTGCACGTTAAAAGAGGTCTAGTGGCAATGAAATTAGACAATTCAAAATAAATTTAAAATAAGAGATGACCAGTCTCAACTGACGGCGCCCGTTCACGAACATGACGCACGGATCGGCACCATTTAGTTCAACCATTTTGAAGGGAACCAAATGATCCAACACATGCGCCACCATCAGCGAGACATTCAAATGAGCATGACCAACTCTCAACCGCCAGGGCATATTCAAGTCAACGAAAGACATCTCGTAAAAGGTGGCTTTAAAGTACATAGTGCTCACATGTATGTGCTATGCAAAATTATATAATACTAATAGTATTCATCATCCGTACTTTCACATTTTACTACCATCATCACTACCTAATACATAATTATGATAAAAGATAGCATAGACGTGTGTCTGTTTGAAGAGTTCCAACTGAGCTGTTTTTCAGTATAGCAGGAATTATTTATGATCCTCATCATCGTAACAGACTTTTGGGAGGCTAAGCTGCCAAATTACTTAAAAAAAAAATGCAATTTAAAAATTTGATACACGTAATGAAAATTAATATAAACGTTCCGTTCAAGATCTGCTAAAAATGAACGGATATGGAATCATATTTTTTCTCCATCGGATAACCGCGGATACAGATACGAATAACCAGCACAACACTAGTTTTTTTTATTTTTATTTATTGTTATAGGCTTGCGTTTGACCGCAACTCACCTGATCTTAAGTGATGATGCGGCCTAAGGTGGAGCACGCTTGCCTAGAATAAACCGGTTCACTCGTGCCTTGAAGATACCCAGATTATATGTATCGGGGAATAGAGAGGCGGGCAGTGAATTCCACAGTCTGGCAGTTCGCACAATAAATGTGGAGTCAAAGCGCTTGGTTCGAGACCGTGGAACTTCAACCGTATAGCGGTGACGCTTCACCGTATCCCTGCTCGTCCGGTGATGGAATGGGGATGGGGGAATTAAGTTGTGCAATTCCAAAGCACACTCTCCGAAATGTACCCGATAAAAGACCGATAGGCTGGCAACAGCGCGGCGGTGTTCAAGGCTTTGGAGCTTAGCCTTAACCAGGAAGTCGTTGTCTATGAGCCTCTTGGCACGTCTTTCAATAACTTCCAACGCCTCCAGCTGGTACTTGGCAGATCCCAGAGGTGCGAACAGTACTCCATGCACGATCGAGCTTGTGCTTGGTATAGGTTCAGCATCTGTTCCGTAAATACTAAAGTAAATACTATTGTCGCTGTAAGTTTTTTTTTACCAAACTATGATACCTGAGCTGCGAATTGCAAGAAAAGTAAGAAAATTAAATTCGCGGGCCACCTTGGCGCTTCACCTTAAGGTTTAGTGTATGCATAATCCACGAGGGCATAGTAGGGTGGAGGAACACCAAGGGACTCTTCCAAGGTCATTGACATCAAGGTCAAAGTCATTGACCAAGGACCCCAGGTTAATAATAATAATTCAATTATTTATTCGAGTAACAGTAAAATAACAGTAAAATACCCTATTGTTACTGAAACAATAGGGTATTTTACTGTATACGAGAAAAAATCTATAAATATGGTATTGAGACAGTTTAGGCATAAATCAGTCGGAAAATGTAAGTTTTAGTTAATAAAATAACAAAATATTTTTTTTAATTCAATTCTAAGTTTTCAGTTTTTTTTTATCTGTTGTAAACACCATGAAATAGTAGCGGCCATGTTATTACGCCGTACGGCTGTGTAAACAAAAAATTGACAACTGTCAGTCAACCGATTGGCGTAATATAGGCTTTGTACTTTTATTATTTTCGTAACCAACGTAATGTTTTCATTATTAGACCTATTACAAAATATGCTTTAAATTATTTTTAAATTGTATACAATTGTCATATTTAATATGAGCTCATTTGATACAAAACGAACTGACGTCATTTACGCTGAACAATATGGCCTCCAGTAAGAGGCGATTTCGTCAAACTACGCGCGAAATTTGAAAATTTAAAATTTAGGTGCATTTTTATGGCACTTATCGATTGAATAAAAATTTTGTGTTTTTTTGGTGGCATATTAGCACTACAGAATTTTATCGAGACACTTTTCAAAAATGGGTGTAATACCCTATTTGACTTTTAACTATGTTAGTAGACATAATTTTTATTCAATTAATATGAACAATAATTAAATATAATATATACAAAGCTTAAAAATAAATATAAACATATAATATGTACAATGCTCACAGGGCATCAAACATAGGCGTATATAGAGGGGGGGCCGGGTGGGCCGTGCCCACCCCAGTATGGTCTTGTGCCCACCCCAGGATGTTGGGTTAACGTTAACGATTCGAAATTCTAGGATGAACACCTAAGAAACTTCACACAAAAATCATTTACGGCCGAGAAATCTACATACTTACATACCTAATATTGCATACCTACTGTTCGACAATAATTATTATCTGTTTACATTTATTACCCTATTACTTTATTTACCTGGTAAGAAATGTATTGTTAGGTATAAATTTAACCCCTTTTTCATAAACAAACTTGCCTCGTACTCTGCGGGTAGTAAAGCTTTTTGGTCCCTAGCTAAATCGGTCGAGTCAAACTTCTGTCGTTCCTCACTGCCTCCATTGCTGAAGCCTGATGGTTCTTTGGCTCACACTGCAGGAGAGAAAGCAAAGCTATTTGCAAAATTTTCGCATCTTGATGCAGGAGACGCAAATTCCCCGACCTTGCTAGCAGCACGACCTCAATGACTGATACTCGCTTTTGCCAAAAGGAGGTTTGAAAAGCGTAACGCAAATCTTGATGTGGACCAGATGGTATTCCAGCTGAGGATCTGTGCACCTGAATTGTCTCCTGTACTGACACGCCTCTTTCGGCTCTCTCTCGAGACTGGATTAGTGCCGAAGTCATGGAAACTCGCCAACGTGTATTCCGTGCCCAAAAATGGTAGTCACGCCGATCCTATCAACTATAGGCCCATCTCGGTCCCGTCCATTATCTGCAAGACAATGGACCGTGTCCTCAATAACAGGCTCCCGGCGTACCTTGAAGCTAATGATCTCCGCAGTTATCGTCAATACAGCTTTCGCCGAAATCGGTCCACTGGGGATCTTCTCGTGTACACCACTCACACCTGGAGTGACACGATCGAGAAATATGGGGAAGCACTTGCCGTCTCCCGGAACATATTTGGCATGATGGCCTAATTAGCAAGCTTCCATCAAATGGCTTGCCGTCTGGTTTCTATAGGTACATGGATATCGGATTTCCTGAGAGATCGTTCAATTTGAGTAGTCATCGATGGCTGCTCGTCTGATCGAATGGCTATAAATGCTGGTTGGTGTCCCTCAGGGCTCGGTACTCTTTGCAACCCTTTTTTTTGCTGCATATCAATGATATGCTGAAACCCGGTACCTTGGGTACGCAGATGACAGCACGATTGTAGAGAGTTACACATCCAGCGCATGTGCCAATGCGGCTGAAGTCCTGTCTTTCCATAGTCGAATGCTTGAACTTGCCCCTCAAGGCAGTCTTCGATTGGGGCGATGCTAATCTGGTCAAGTTTAATGATGCTAAGACCCAGGTGTGTCTTTTCCCTGCCAAGAAGAGGCCTTTCCATCTGGCCCCTTCTTTCCGACATGTATCCGTCCCGATCACTGACCATCTTGAGCTTCTTGGCGTTACTCTGACGCCAAATCTTAACTTTGCTTTTCCTAAATCAAAGGTGCGAAAGTACTTTACGTCGGAATAGCTGCTCAACTTATACCAAGCACAAGTTCGATCGTGCATGGAGTACTGTTCGCACCTTTGTGATGGGTCAGCTAAATACCAACTGGAAGCGTTGGAAGTTATTGATAGACGTGCCAAGAAGCGTTTTGTCGGGTACCTACATTTTGGAGAGTGAGCTTTGGAATTGCACAATTTAATTCCCCCATCCCTATTCCATCATCGGACGAGCAGAGATACGGCGAAGCGTAACCGCTATATGGTTGAAGTTCGACGGTCTCGAACCAAGCGCTTTGATACCACATTTATTGTGCGAACTGCCAGACTATGGAATTCATTGCCCGCCTCTCTGTTCTCTGATAAGTATAATCAGGGTATCTTCAAGACACGAGTGAACCGGTTTATCCTAGGCAAGCGTGTTCCACCTTAGACCGGTGAGTTGCGGTCAAACGCAAACTTTTTAGAATATAAAATAGCACTAAGTTCAAAACGTCAGTTTACAGTTCATTGTTCAAACATGTGGTAACATAGGTTACATTCAAAATAACTTAACACTTATTATGTAGGTACTTTGTCACTACAAAAAAAAAAAGATGTAAAGTTATTTAAGAAACTTGATACTAATCGAATTGCACCTACTCGCTGACAGACCATTGGTCACTCTGCTTCATCGCATCGGTCATGGCATCTCAGGGGCCAGGCCCCCCCTGAAAAATAACTCTAGATACGCCAATGGCATCAAAAAACTCGTCCGCATCGCTCTCAATGGGACAAGTGCCCAAAAGGCTAGCAGCATTACCACGTTGAATGGCAATGCTAATTCTTTGGCCCAAGAAAAGGCCAGTCCTCTGGTCACGTGAAGAGTCGACCAGCCGCTTAGCAATGTCCCTAAAAACAAGGTGAGCACCAAACGGCTCAAACATATAACTTTCAAGAAGGTTGTTATATTTACGCCGTTTGAGGTTTTCCGAATTTGTTAGTAGACTAAATTATATACAAATAAAAAAATTAAGAGATTTTAAGGTTAGATTACGGTCGTGCGGCGTTGCCCTCAAGGTCAAGGGCAATTACCATAGAAGCACTGTACACTCGTGTTTTTTTTACAGTAGGTTTTTTTTTGTCAGAGGGTCAACAGATCAAGCATATTCAAGCTACCCCAATCTATCAAATTTCTTTGAAAGATTTTCAACTTTATCACAAAAGGATAAGGTAAAATTGGGAAAATTTGACAGTTTGGGATAGCCTGCTGGCGACTGTACAATATTAAGTAGGAGTACAGCCAAGAGAAAAAGATGACCATAAAATTTCTCTACTCTTGGTGTTCTCCTGCTCTACTCTCACATCCCAACGGGTACCTACTTTCTGTATATATTTATTTTTTAAACCTTTGTCCGTAGATTACTCTGGCTCACACACTATTTCATTGATTCTTGAAACTCAGATTATGAAACAAAAGGCACATAGACCGCGCGGAACACTGAAAGTGAAGCCAAAAAAGCAAATACAAATTCAAAAGCGAATACCTATAATCGCGTGATTGTATTCGCTTTTGAATTTGTATTTGTATTTTTCTTTGTTGTTTTTAACGATGCGGCGTGACTGACTCGTGTCAGCACAGCAAGAAGCGCGTTGTAGGTGTCATTACTTAGACTTAGCTGTCATTTGTTTACTGTAATAGTCTAATTTCTAATATACTGAAGTGTTTTTTATGCAAGGTACAGATAGCGTCATCAACTGGTTACCCCCCACGCATTCAATTATCTTCGGATAGGGGGTAACCAGTTGATAACGCTGTCTGTACATCGTATTCACGTGTAATTATGTATTTCCTGTAAATGATAATATTGTAAACAACTTTTTTTTGTAAATAATTAGTATAGAGTTTCTTGACCATTCTTCTTCATACGAAACTACTTTTTTAGAAAGGACATCTAGATTCAAATCTATACTTATACTTATTACTCATTTACTTTTATTATTAATATTATAAAGCTGAAGAGTTTGTTTGTTTGTTTGGTTGAACGCGCTAATCTCAGGATCTACTGGTTCGAATTAAAAAAATATTTTTGGTTGGATAGTCCATTTATCGAGGAAGGCTATAGGCCCATGCGAAGCTGGGTCGGGTCGCTAGTTTTCTTATATGACGTTAAAAAGTGCCTTTTAATGTTCGACAGCCATGAAAAGGCACGACTGCCAAAGATCTACGAATGACAGCCGGGACCAACGGCTTTACGTGCTATATGAGACCCCCACCCATCCACAGCCCGACCGCGGCAAACGTAGCTTCACCTTTGACCGATCGATCTGTAATAGCTCGAGATCGAAAGTCTAACTAGGTATATAGTTTATTATACTCGTTCAGAGGGACAGGATATATATATCAGCCTATTGCCATCCACTGCTGAACGTAGGCCTCCCCCAGAGATCGCCAACCAACCCGGTCTTGGGCAACCCGCATCCATCCGCTGCCAGCCACCTTTTTTAAATCGTCGGTCCATCGTGCCGCAGGGCGTCCCACACTACGCTTGCCCAAACGCGGTCTCCACTCTAGGGACAGGATACACCAGCTAAATAATATCAGACAATAGGGTATTTTACTGTACACGAGAAAAAATCTATAAATATGTTATTGAGACAGTTTAGGCATAAAGCAGTCGGAAAATGTAAGTTTTAGTTCATAAAATAACAAAACAAATTTTAAAATTCAATTCAAAGTTTTCAGTATTTTTAATCTGTTATAAAACACCGTGAAATAGTAGCAGCCATGTTATTACGCCATACGGCTGTGTAAACAAAATATTGTCAACTGTCAGTCAACCGATTGGCGTAACATAGGCTTTGTACTTTTATTATTTTCGTAACCAACGTATTTTATTACACCTATTACAAAATATATGTACTTTTAATTATTTTTAAATGATATACAATTATCATATTTAATATAAGCTCATTTGATACAAAACGAACTGACGTCATTTACGCTGAGCAATATGGCGTCCAGTAAGAGGCGTTTTCGTCAAACTACGCGCGAAATATGAAAATTTAAAATTTAGATGCATTTTTAAGGCACTTATCGATTGAATAAAAATTGTATGTTTTTTTTGGTGGCATATTAAAACTACAGAATTTCATTGAGACACTTTCCAAAAATGGGTGTAATAACCTATTGTTCATAATAAACATGGCCGGTTAGTCGAGTCTAAATTGTGCAGGTCACGCCATAGACAACACACTCTATAGAACAAGTACCTAACGCGCGCATTTAGGGCCGCGATGCGCCGCCAGGTGTGAGGTGTAAGAGGTGTTATACTTGGGCAACGCGGGGTTCTCATTACTGTCTTATTGGAAGGGTGTTCCACAAAATAAATAAAGGACGCTATGCAGAAACCCTAGGGTAGCCCGCGAAATTTCGGACGTATTTATTGCGATTATATGAGAGTTATAGGCTGTCAAATCGCGATTTTTTCATAGACTTTGTATGGCAATAGTAAAATATATGGATTTAGAAGCAAACAAAATGTTGTGCGTGTTATTAATAGGGTCCAATAAATGATATGCGGAGTTGTTGAATAAGAAAACTGTTTAATAAAGGGTTCCACGAAACTTGGGTACAATTATTAGTATTACTACGACGGACTCGTATCTTTATGCGACGTGACGTGGCAAGGCGGGAGGTATGTAAGCGACTAGCGAGCCCGGTGTTGTCGTTGTCGTAAAAAGATAAAGATAAAAGATAAAAGATATTTTATTTGTAAAACATGAGTATACACAGGTTTATAGTGCAAGATGTTGGGATATAACTTGGCCTACATGTTTTGCCATAGAATATGGCGTACAAAGTAAAAAGTACACGAGTAGACGAAAACTAAATAGATCTATCTATCATAAATAAAAGTAAAGTACAAAATGACAAATGTACCATTGGACAAACAAACTTAGTAAGTATATAAAATAATCTATCTGTAACAAAACAATGCAAATTAATATAATTATCCTATTTTATGATAGGTATACCTAGTGACATAAAAATAAATTCAGTCAAATCCAGCAACAATTTCTTTCAACAGAAAACAAAATGTCATTATATTACTATGGATGATCATCCAGAAAGTCTGTAAGGCTATAGTAACATTTAGCAATTAAATATTTTTTCAAATGTTGCTTAAATTTGTTTCCGTTTAATTGTTTAATTAGTTTTGGTATTTTGTTAATTATTATAGGTGCCAGACATACGACACTTTGGTGCATTAATGTCGTATTGGCTCTAACGATACACAGTTTATTCTTATCCCTACGATTGCGCATAACTACATCTGATAGACGCTGAAACAGACCGGGATTGGTCTTTACGAAAACAGCTACCTCATAGATAAATAAGGACGGGAGAGTTAAAATCTTATATTTAATGAAATATTGTCTGCAGCTGTCGATCATATCTAGTCCAAACATTGCTCTAATGCATCTTTTTTGTTGTTTGAAAACTAATTCTTTGTTAGTAGAGTTTCCCCACTTTCTATACCAACAAAAATACAATTCGGCGAAACGCATCGCTAGGGTCGCTACAATTAGTTAATGATGTCCATTTCCCAAGAACTCTACCTATAGTCAAATTTCAATTAGACCATTAAAACGCACTTTTGAATGTTATTTTTTAAGAAAAATCTAGTTGCCCCTTCCAAAATGCAGTTCCATAAGGAGAAGAATGGTCATGAATTTCCAAAGTTACTTAGTTATTTACTCTTTTAAATGTTCTACAATATTTTGTATGAGTAGTACAGTACAGTAAGAGTGGATGTAATGTATGGCTTTGATTTTGAATAAGACATTGTACTCTAATTAAATAAACCTTCGTTTTATTCGGGGTTTCATCAGGCGGTTGGTGGATGCAATAGTGTCCGACCGAAGCTTCAACTTCAGCCAAAAGAACTACGTTACCTACCTTCGGCGAAGCCTTTGGGCCGAAGTTTAGCCCGAAGCCGAAGGTTTCTAGCAAGTGCCTAAATTGAACGAACTGGTTCAAATGAGTGAGAGCACGATTGACGATGGTAATTTTTTACATTTCTAGATCAACTTCAAAGATTTTATATTATACAGTCAATTGTATAAACCTTTGATTTAAAAGTTTAAAACATTAGGTACTTACTTAAGTACCTACTATGATTAATTTTAGCCAATCCTGAACTGAAAATCTTCGGATGATAAAAGAAAAGAGTTACTTTCCCAAATTAGCTTAAAAGTTTATTTCAATATTATTTTTACATATTTAAATCTATTCTAAAATCTATAAAAAGGTTTTTACAACGTTTCGCAACATTTATTTACATACCTAATATGCGTTTAGAATTAGAAAATGACAATAGTAGTCCCGCAATTAAGACGGTTTTGCCTTCGTTCCTCTTTCTATTCTTCTGTCAAAACAGCTGTCTTGGTCTTGACAGCTATTTTGACAGAAGAAAACGAAAAGCGTTCCCTTAAGCCGTTAATACTATTTCGTCCATAGATACTGAAAAAAGTGAAGTAACTTATAAGTCATAGGCAAGGCGGCGCAGGTAGGGCAGCTGCCCCCCAGGAGCAACATACTACACATTACTACTAAGTACCTACTTTGTATTTTATATAATAATGTACACGTGGATTGAGAGGGAGAGGAAGGCTAAAAAAAAGAGAGAGATATATTTGTGAAGAATGATATTTATTTATTTATTTATTGTTGGTTTACCAACAATTGTTTACACTGGTATTATGGTCAAGGTAACATGTGAGATAAATTCGTATATTAGTGTAACAATCACTTAAAGGTAAACTCCGCATGTAAAAGAGGAAATTGTACAAAATAAATTAAAATAGGTTAAAAATGCTACTTATTGCTAAATACATGGAAAACAACATATTATAGATAATTTACAATAAACATATTATTACATCAAACTAAAACTAATCAGGCAGATACTTAAGGAAAGTGGCTTTCAACTTTCGTAAACCATCAAAGTGTAGATCGATTTGGTCACTGCAACTATTTATGACCCAGCAGAATCTCGCATAAGGAGAATTAGAGCCTAGTACCGTTCTTCTCAGCGGTGGGTAGAGCGGTGTTATTGGATTACGAGGAATTCTTGAGGGTGCACGGAAACAGAAATTGTACAATATCTGAGGGCAGTCAATTTTATGAGTCACAACTTTGCTCACAAACATTGCGTCGTTAAGGCGACGGCGTTTGTCCAGCGAAACCATTTTAAAGTGTCTCAGTATGTCACTGTACGAGCGTATTTTCTTTGCAATGCCGCAAGAAAAAAGTGCCACAGGAATATGAAAAAGAAGGGAGTCAGAGATATCATGTCGGTTGACATCAGGGTTGATGAGGATTCCTCTTCCTCATCCTCATAATGCGGAAGTTCCTCATTTTTTAGCGATTCCTCATCCACATCCCCAAAATCAGGCATAAAATATTCCTCTTCCTCTTCCACATCCTCATTCATTAAGAGGAATTTATGAGGAAGTGTTGTTGACGTATTCAATGTAAATAAAAGTAATCTCCGTCTTTTGCTCGCTGCATTAGGTATTTTCGCGAGCAGGAACCCCAAATATTTTGAACTTTACAGAGCTGTGCGCCCAGTATCTTTCAGCCCCTCCATCAAGTGTCCCCAGTGAGCGCCTTGTCAGTGGCGCTGGATTAATTTACGATAAATTTCGATACCGTCTATCTGGAGAAACAGCTTCAAAGTTAATTGTCATTAAATTTAACCTTCCTATTGTGAATTTTGACTATTAAATTGTTTTTTTTTTTTCTTTCTAAATATTAAACGGCCCATTCGCAATCTTTCATTTGTTTAAAATTTCAATTCCAAATCACAGGTTCTATCTTCCTTTTCCTCATCCTCATCTTCCTCCTCATATCCTCATCCTCTTCCTCAAAACGTATTTCTAATAGTTCCTCATCCGCATCCTCTTCCTCATAACCACTTCCTCATCAACCCTAGTTGACATGACGGAATGGAAGAAGAAAACATGTTGCGCCGACCACAAGTAACATGGACGAGGGCAGGAAGATGATCATCATCTGCGTCGCCTTTTCCGAACTATATTGGGGTCGGCTTCCAGTCTAACCGGATGCAGCTGCCTGATCTGAGATGCCTGTCTGACCTCCAGAATCCAGTTACTGGGTAACACTATACTTATACCCCTTGGGGGCATGAGAGTGCTTCATGCCATTTGCCGAGACGGCGAACTGGATGATCTGTCAAAATGAGTCAATAGATGTTTTACAGTACGATTCAAACTTAATGGCGGCTCTTAAGAGCGCCCTTCCCCATCGAACGAACTTCAACGAGAGCGTGATTGAATTTTTTTTTGTTTCAACCAACGCAAAGCTCAAAAACAGACGAGTGAGTGAGAACGTGATAACATCACAGGAAAATTGGCGCGCGGAAATTTCACCAAACTTGTTCCAGGACATACGTGTTTTTGAAAAAGCCTTACAGGTTTTTGGTAATAATGTTTGTAATTTAGAATCACCATTACAGGTGCAAGGTTTGTATGAAGCTGTTTTTTTACTTTTTTAATGTATGAGTGCATTATGAACGGTCAAAGTTCAGATAAAATTGTGCAAAATAGCAGATTTTCGGACGTGTTTACTGAATTCTTTTCTGAAAAAAGTTTATTTTTGGCTTCATACAAA
The DNA here is from genome assembly GCA_947361185.1 of Charanyca ferruginea. Classification (NCBI taxonomy): domain Eukaryota; kingdom Metazoa; phylum Arthropoda; class Insecta; order Lepidoptera; family Noctuidae; genus Charanyca; species Charanyca ferruginea. The sequence continues at coordinate 17,591,151 of OX376081.1, forward strand.
CCTAGATTTTAACCACAAGATACCTGGATGTTAAAAATATTTAGGAAATAATTTGTTAAAACGCCGTAATCGCATACGAGCGTTTGTATGGGTAATATGACGGGATGGGCGCTCTTAACACATTATAATATATATTATACCTACGTATATATGTGACGGGCTTTATCCGGATGCTGACGCTGATGCTGATGTTGAAAATGATGCTGAAGTTCAGCGGATGCTGCTTCGCAACAAGCCTGATACGTAGTGATAGATAAAGTATCCTCTTCTATTTCCTTTTCCACCCATGAGCCACTTTGAGATGCTGCGTGAGGTTGATGCGAGACTTGAACATCTTGTTGGGACAGTGCGGACACTCTACGGAGGCGGACTCGGGAGGGTGCACATACTTGCTGTGCTGGTGCAGACACAGGCGGGACTTGAACTCCTTGCCGCAGACCATGCATTTGTGGATCTTGTTGCCTACAGATAGAGACATTTTTTAAACAACACATATTTGTATGGCTTATTGGTAGTTGTTCCGGGTCTGGCTGTTTGTGTATGTGAGTTTATATGTTATTAAATGCACCCAGGATACAAAAGAAAGGCTCATGGTAGGATTTGTACGAAAAAAATAAAATGTGATAGAAAAGTTGAAATTCTTATACTCTTGGGTAGCTACCGAAAGAGTAGCATCAGGAGTAGTAGCATGTTAAAAGTGAAGTTTAATGAATAGGGTATTTTACTCTATACGAGAAAAAGCTATAAATATGCTATTGAGACAGTTTAGGCATAAAGCAGTCGAAAAATGTAAGTTTTAGTTCGTAAAATAACAAAACAAATTTTTAAATTCAATTCAAAGTTTTCAGTATTTTTAATCTGTTATAAAACACCGTGAAATAGTAGCGGCCATGTTATTACGCCATACGGCTGTGTAAACAAAAAATTGACAACGGTCAGTCAACCGATAGGCGTAATATAGGCTTTGTACCTTTATTATTTTCATAACCAACGTAATTTTTTCATTATTACATCTATTACAAAATATGATTTTAATTATTTTTAAATGATATACAATTATCATATTTAATATGAGTTCATTTGATACTAAACGAACTGACGTCATTTACGCTGAGCAATATGGCGTCCAGGCGTTTTAGTCATACTAGGCGCGAAATTTGAAAATTTAAAATTTAGATGCATTTTTATGGCACTTATCGATTGAATAAAAATTTTGTGATTTTTTTGGTGGCATATTAGCACTACAGAATTTCATAGAGACACTTTTTAAAAATGGGTGTAATACCCTATAGCTCATTATTTCAGAACAAAACGGCGACTGACAGTAACATAGCGACTCGGACAGCCGCCGTTTAGTTAACATTTTATTTATGTTAATGGAAATATTTGACGTGTGAGATCCGATCCGGCCTGTACCTTTGCTGCCCTCCCTCAGCGACGCCCTAAAACGAGGCCCGTAACCCACAGGGGGTACACTTAGCGTGTAGTCGCTTATTTAAGTTTTTTGCCCTGACTGGAGGCCTTAAATTAACATTAAGGTACCATGTGAAAATTTTGTTAAGCGACAAAGAGACGGAGAAGACAAGTGGTTGCGCGATTGGCTGCAGCGTTGCGTGTAGCGGAATTATTCCCGCACGGAAAACATATTTGTATGGCGTACAGTTAGTTGATCCGTATCTAATTGTGTATGTGAGCTGTGTGCTGTGAGCTGTGTGTGTATGTGTGTTTTTGAATGCAGTCACGATACAAGAGAAATTTCTAATCCTCACAGTAGGAATTTGTTCTATATAATGGGTGCCATCAACGTTTTCTAAATAAATACAAATTAAATAATCTTCGTAGGAAACTATAGTTCTCACAAATTCATTTTAAATATGTAGCAATTTGTAAGTATTTAAAAGCTACTTCATTCTAATTCTTCCTTCATACTTTTACAGACGTAGAGGGCCGTCAGTAACATTTTTCATTAATAATTTCTTAATTGCATCTAGAGGTATTTTATATCGGAAACTAACGCGGCGTCTCACATAGGCGATTCAAATCGAACGCGAAGCGGCGCGAAAACAACAAACAGTCGAAACCAGGTCGAAACCTATTGAAGTGTCCGACGTTGTAAAATAAACGTTGGGTGCGGTGCGGTGCGGCGCAAAGCAAAACGTAGATACTAGAAAGTAGAAATTTTAATATAATTCTATACAAGATCTTCCTATATTAGGGGATAAAGGGAACAAAAATGATCACACATGACATGTACAAAGCTCACTGAACGAGCGGCGAGCGGTTCTCGTGCACGTAGTAGGTACAGAGCCGCCGCTTCGCATCGCTTCGCGTTGAGTTCGCCTGTCACCGCATCGCATCGCTTCGCGATCGCATTCTCTTTGAACAGCCTACGTAAAACGCCGCGTATGAGTGGACCACCTTTGACTAAAATGCCACGATGTATATGTAACAACCAACCGGCCTGCCAAGCGTGGCGATTATGGCAAAACCCCCCATTTTGGGGGAGGCCTATGTCCAGCAGTGGACGTCTTTCGGCTGAAATGATGAACCCAATGACCCAATGATGAGCCTAAGTGTGGCTACACCTAATTTCAGCCAACGAAGCGAAACTTAGATGTATCCTACTGATTTTCGGTTAGAACTAGGATTAGCCTTCATCATAGAGGCTAGAACTAGGTGCAGCCACATAGAGACGTCAGGGGCACTCCGAGGTTCCTTTAAACCTTGCAGACAGAAATAGGAGCTCCGTCGACCTGACTCGACCGTCTTCTTCTGCTTAATGGTTTGATGCCCCAAGTCCCAAGCTCGTAGGCTACACCTAAGTTTAAACAACTGCTACCGGCTAGCTTTAGGCGGTAAAAACATGGTGCAGCCGGACTTCGGGTTTTAGCCGTAACATATTCATCATCATCATCATTTCAGCCGAAAGACGTCCACTGCTGGACATAGGCCTCCCTAAGGGGGGGGGGGGGGGGGTTGCCATAACCGCCACGCTTGTCAGGCGGGTTGGCGATCGCAGTATGGTTGTTACAAAGGCACAGAGAACGCTGCTGCCCATTCTCTGGTGAGTCCCTTAGTCGCCTCTTACGACACCCACGGGAAGATCCCATATCTTCCCGTGGGTGCTTTTCTTTACGTCCGACACCACACGGACAAACATATATTTACATAAATAGTGTAATACTAACCTGAAGGATGCACATTCCTCTTATGATTGGACAAATACTTCAACGATCTAAACTTCTGACCGCAAAGCTCACACTCTTCCGAGTCCTCGATAGCCTCATGGACCAACTTCACATGTTCTCTCAACGTTAACTTGGATTTGAAGTTTCTGTTACACCTCCCACACGTCAGAATAACGTCCGGCTTACTATGCTCGTTCAACAAATGCTCTTTTAAACAGTACTTTGGTAACTCCAACAAGCATATAGGACACGCCACAGGTTCTAACAAATCCTCTTGTTCCTCCATAAAATACTTTGCTTCAACCTCTCTCATAATTTGCTGAAACGTTTTTCGTTTACGCACTTTTTGCTCCGGTTGGCATTCTTGGCGGTGTATCATTAAAAGCTTTCGTTCCTGGAACGTGTTCTGGCAGATGTGGCATTTGAAGAGAACTCTACGGTAGTTATGTGCATTCATCATGTGATCGGATAGCAGGTTGGAGTCAAAGTCTTCGAGGCAGTGTAAACAGATCATGTGACCGGTCTTCGGATCCAACATGGCGTCTGTAGAGTTGAACTCGATTGGTTCCTGGTTTGTTTGCACGCATTGTGCGAGTTCCAGCAGTGCCCTGGAAGTTAAAATTCTTTTTCTTTCATCTATATAAATAAAGATGATGAAAAATGGCGGAGATGAAAATGTTGAGATGGATGTGTGGTAACCAGAATGGAAGATTTGGAATGAGTATATTAGAGGAAGTTTGAAAGAAGCGCCAGTGACAGAAAAGTATAGAAGGGAATTGTTTTTCTTGGTATGAGTAAAAAACGGTTTTCGATAATGATGTTTACGACCGTTTTTTTTTAATATTCATAATATTGACCATTATCTTCAATAAGGGCTGGGGCCCTATACAGGGTAATTGAAAAAATACCCAAAACCACTTAACCCTCACTTCGTATCATCACCCTGAACAACATTATTTGTTCTACGACTTTTCAAAATTCGAAACATTTTTTTTTTCATACAAAAAATATAAACACACTTTAAATTTTGCATAATATTTTTTTCTGACTCGGCCGACGAAAGGCCTGCAATCAGCTGTGCCTGTACATTAGCCTACCTACTATCTACATCATATTCGCTATAATATGGGTGCGCGCGCGCGTAGTATACGTACATTTTACAGACTTCAAATAAATTGTTTTTGGCTACGTTATTTAGTTGAGGTCAAAGTCGTACAACAAATGTTATTCAGGGTGATGATACGAAGTACAGATTAAGAAGTTTTGGGTATTTTTTCAATTACCCTGTATATTCACGGGGCCGTGCTGCAGCCCAAAAGGCCCTTATACAGGATGGAATTGAATTCATTAGCAAATTTTTAAGGAGTGACTCAGACCACGAACCTGAAAAACTTTCATTATGGAGCCAACTCAAAGAGCGCGAAAAAAACAGCTGTTGCATACATTTTAGCCGAGTACCTATTGCACTTCTGTATCGAACAGCTGCTTTTTTTCGCGCTCTTTAGTTGGATCCAGTTGTTCAGGTTCGTCAGAGTCACTCCTTGAAAATTTGCTCATGAATTTAATTACATCCAGTATAGATCCGCCCTTGAACAGCTAGTTAATTTACAAGTCCAGGGGCCTACCACCACCTCTTATAACAGTATTATTATAATCTTGGATTTGACTTTTCGTACCATGACATCCTTAATAAGCTTATTATAACGTTATAAACAACGTTATTTTCTTAGCGGTTTTGGTGTTGACAATCGGCAAGATTGTTTTTACGTCCAATTTTACAATCATAAAAACGTTCCTCAAACTCAACGGAAGAATTATTTTTTTGCAAATTTATATTAAAAAAAAAGTGTCTTAGAAAGTAAAATGTATTTATTTATGTAAACTTGTACAAAGAATTGTGTAGATATCTAGAGATTTTAGTACATGGGTAGTTCAATTCTTGTTTATTTATTTCTTATTTATTTAGTTTAGAAATTATCCAACAAAAGATATGACACAAAAAATTACATAATTATTGTTAATACACAACAAAGTATTTCGTAAGTACAGACGCCAGCATATCAAACTATTCCAAACTGTCAAATTTTCCCAGTTGTCATCATTATCATCATCATTTCAGCCAAAAAACGTCCACTGCTGGACATAGGCCTCCTCAAGGGGGGGTTTTGCCATAATCGCCATGCTTGGCAGGCGGGTTGGCGATCGCAGTATGGTTGCTATAAAGGCACAGAGAACGCTGCTGCCCATTCTCTGGTAAGTCCCTTAGTCGCCTCTTACGACACCCACGGGAAGATATGGGATATATTCCCAGTTGTACATGAACGTTATTCTTTTGTGATAAAGTTGAAAATCTGTCAAACAAATTTGACAGGTTGGGGTATCTTGATGTGCTGGCGTCTGTACTTTGTACTTCTTCAATTACAGGAGACCAAAGCATCCACAATAAAATGAACAACTAAGCTTACTTGATAGCTCAAAGAATCCTGGCGAGATCCATACATTCATTTGTATGAAAAAAAGAACAGAATTTAAGAGGGTTTAAAATATTTTCCAATGTGAAGAATACATTACCAGGAGTAGATTGATATACTTAGCATATTTTTAAACCCCCGCATAATTAAATTGTGATATTATTTCCCATAAAACGATGCAATTTCAGTGTAAGAACTGAGAAACGGCGGCCGTCAGTGTCACTGTTACTGTCAGTCGCCGTTTGGTTCTGAAAAAATGAGCTTATCGTTAAACTATTCACTTTTTTTGCGGGGTTTTAAAAATATTGTAAATGCCTGAAGATACTCTTTAAGTACCCAAGAATATAAGAATTAGAATTTCAACTTTAACTTATTTTATTTTTTGTTAAAATCCTGCCATGATTCTTTAACATCTAATATTTAAAATGAACTTTGACAGTGGTATATAAACACAACACAACACTCTCTAAGTAATCTATTAGAACATAGAGATACCTGACATATTAGAAAATACCTAGAAATAACATTAAAAAAAACATTACAGATCACTTACAGTCAACTAATATTTTTAAGACTACTTATATTTTTCGAGAAATTGTCTGATATCTAAGTTTGTGGTTGTTAGACATTAGACAATGGCGCGGATTCCCTTGTTCACCAACTAAAGTAAAATTAGACAATTGGCATCTCTTACTGCCAGGCAGCTGAAGAAAAGGACGGCAACACATAAGAACTAAGTTAGAAATGTCAAACCAGTAGTTTCGAACTTCGCCGTGGTTTTAATCTACGTTGTTTATTGTTTTCTACGTTCTGACATTACATTTTAGATCAACTTAAATTGTTAATTGCTTTTTTAATTGATTCTTTCTTGTTTTATTGGGGAGAAAGAGATAGAAATAGCTTTAACCTTTCCGCCGCCACGGACTTCAATAGAAGTTCCGGATTTTCGTGCCACCAGCGCCACGACTTCAAGTTCTTCATTTTTGCAGTCTTAAAAATCAATTAACTTTATTTAAAGACTTTGTTTTTTGTTTTTATTTAATAAAGCACTGTCTAAAGCCCCGTTTTTTGTATTTTTAAACACAAAAGAATCCCTCATTTGTCTTAAAATCAGCAAAAATAAAAACTCCAAAAATAAAGTATGTGCCCTGCACGCCAAGGACTTGATATCAAGTCGGCCAGTGATGTGACTCGAAATTTATCTCCGTTTCATTTCGTCTGTAGATTTTTTTTATAAATACTAAGATCGAAAACAATTTGAGGTCAGTTAAATATGAATTTAGTTAACGACTTTATAACAAAAAGAAAATTGACCAATTCGACCTTCAGATGGGTGCTGATCCGGATTAAAATAGTTGTTAATTTTGTTTCCAATCCTTGTCGATAATCATATTCCCATCTCTACAAAACAGTTAGTTGTCAGTGCCCCGAGCGCCACGAACTTCTATAGAAGTTGTTCTGTGTCGTCATAGGCGTATGGGTGTCAAGGTCATTTTGATATAGTGCAGCACTAAACGGATGAAGGCGCACGCATCTTTCTTTCGTCGTATTGCTTGTGACAACAATATTATTGACCGAATAAATAAACAAATGCAAAATGAATAAAGAATTAGATTAGGATGCTGCTTTTAAAAGTTTGCAAGGTATGGAATTTGATTCGGAATAACTAAAAAATAAGGTCATTCTTTTTTGCGGGTATAGTTTTGCTGTATTCTAAAAGTTATAATTAAAAACTTCTTATGTTTCGTTTACAAATAAAATAACTAGGTGCTGTATAAAATAACTCTTTTTGTTTAGCTGAGCTTCGAATGTTAAACTTTTTTTATGGATCACTGTTGGACAACTCACCACTGCTATAAGAGCTTTTTAAATAGTTTAAATACATAATTACCTACCTACTTTCCATTTCCAGAAAACACGTAGAAAAACACTAACACACAAAATTCCGCTTAGATACGGTAATAAACGTTGACGTATTTAAGTAAAAAACACAAAAATAGAAGTGACAGAAAGAAAGACCATAGGCGACATCCTTAATCAGAATTGAATTTACCGTGCCCTGAGCGCCAAGAGCTTGATATGAAGTCAACGTATGACGCCATGAAACAAATAGAGATGTACCATATTTCTTATAGCTTTAATTGAATCTTGAATTTATTTCTTTGATACTTACAATTTATGTTGTTATTTTTTACTAAGAATACTGTGAAATAATGCAAGTATAGAAATATTCAATCAGTTTTTATTTATATTCGTAAATTTATGAATAAAATTATACCTAACGCGTATAAATCTCATTTATCGATAGGACGATACCCTCACCACTAGTTTTTACTATATATTTCGTTATACATTTATAGCTTGGCGCTGGACGAGGCATCGCGTTTTGTGTCCGTGGCGGTGAAAAGGTTAAATAAGTTAAGCTAGTGCACAACAGAATTGCCAAGTGGGTAGATGACACCATTAACAAATAATTCCAAAACACTTATACTTGTCTTGACACAACTTGTCGAATACATGTATTAAACATGTTTTGTTTCATATTTTGTTCAGACCGGATTAAAAATAATTATTTGCACTACAAGTGTATTACAAGTTTTGTCTAAAACAAGTTTTATACTTGTATTTGAGTGTGAACGATATTACAGACATTGCATAAAACTTGTAGAATACAATATATATTATACCCTGGTGTAAACGAGGGGTTAGAGAGCATACATACAGGGGGCCAAGTCTGCTATTTTTATAATCTCGTCATTCCAACACGATCCCATTGTCATTTTGCTAAAAGTTCGTAATCTGCTAAATTCATAATGGTCGATCATTGGTCGGTCGAATTAAAAGCAATGACTGCACAATGACGTTCTAATGATAGGCCACTGATCAAAGGAACTGTCAAAATTTTAGCAGATTACAGCCTAAGTCAGTCAGTCAGTTGTCATTTTGTACGAGATTACCATTCTATATCATTTCTTTCACGTGTCAGTGGTTGACCATTGGAAAGTCATAATGACGCCATTATATTAGTAGATTACCAGTTTGGTAATTCATAATTGTTGATTTTGACAAGTTTTGTCAAAATCAACAATTATGAAATCAATGATAGACCATTCTGACACTATTGTCATTGCAGACTTGAGGCCCAGTTCTTAAGTTATACTATACAATTATGGCACTTTCAGATATTATTCTAAACATTTTCAGATTTGTGATGCAGACATTAAAATAATCAGTGTAGATGCAAGTCATGGCGCGATGGCGTTGCAACTCATGATTCTTTTATATGGACTATTAATCCACTAAGTGCTCACTTGGAACATCTTAGCAACACAGGAAGTACTTGGATTCATCGTATGTATTACACCCATAAGATATTTGTTGAAAAACGTTTTATATTTTAACACTAAATGTGGTATTTTACCACAAAAATCTAATTAGTCCGTCAGATAGATATTCAAAAAATATTGGACACGTGTTTTTTCTTTTTTCACGTAAACAAAAAATGAAGATACAGTGCGTCGAAAACTCGTGTGACATCACTATGTCAGTACACTTTTACTGGCGAAGTGACGTCACAAACCCCCACTCATGATCTATGATGCGTTTTATCTTCGTCAGTTTTTATTGATTTGATAAAACAAAAAATACGTATTCAATATTTTTCGATAATCTAACTAATTTTTTGGTAAAATACCCTATTAACTTTGTTATTGGAGATTAATATTTCAGGTACCCTTTCAAAAGACGGTGATGACACCAATACTGGATGCACCACCTGACTCACATATTGATATGATTATTGGGCTTCTCAAAGCACGTTTTCGTTGTTTACTTGTTCACAGAGTCTTGCACTACTCCCCCAGAAGTAGCTGGCTCTATTATAAATGCTTGTGTTATACACCGTAGCATATTGCCTTCCCAAGCCTTGCTCGTGCCAACCTGCACTGCTGAACCTGTAGCTTTAAATTCGTCCCTAATGGCGCTAACAAGCGACTTTTTCAGATTTTAAACTGACAAACACGTCGAAATGTGTTGTGTTAAATTAGAAAAAAAATATGTTAAACTAGAACATTCTCTTAATCATTTAGTATGTGAATATTTTTGATTAAGTTCATATTAAATAGTTTAATTAAATCGTGAAGTTGTGTCTGACGCGGACAAAACATTGATAATCACACAATCTACCAGGAATATTTAAACGAAGCTTTTGCTATCTTACAGACAATTTTCTTATCTATCTTTTAGTATACGCCTTTTTTTATTAAAGAATACTATCTTTTATTTAATTTTTTCGACTAAACTTTGAGAGTTTTGGACGCAGCGCATACGATTCTCTGGTCGCTCAAGGTCGCCGGCGTATATCGTCGCCTTAATGAAAATCCGATCCACCTTGTCCCTTTCCTGTCCTCCGCTAGCGATGCCCTAAGACGAGGCTCATACCCCATAGGGGATGCCCTTAGCGTGTAGTTGCTTAATTTGTAAGTTTTTTTTGCCTTGACTGGAGGCCTTAAACTCACTTTAAGGCATCACAGGAAAGTCCGGTTAAGCATTCGACAATCTCCTAGGTTAACATACGAGTTGCAATTTCGGAAAAATAAAAAAACAAAAGTGGCGTTTTAGTCGTCTTACAAAGGTGGTCCAGTTAATGTACCCGACATAAAATATCTCTACACGTGAATAAAAAATTATTAAAATTACTTTTATTAAAAAAAAACCTGAAAGTTCTTCTCCATAGAGACCTACCTACGTTTTGGAACGAGCAACTAGCTTCAACTTTCTGACTAACTGACCGACTCATTGACAATTCGAAAGTGCATACAAATGGTTCAATTGAAACTACTATCACCCTAAAAAATTTGGAGCGTTACTAAAAACCGGCCAAGTGCGAGTCGGACTCGCTCACCGAGGGTTCCGTTCAAATTCCGTGATTTGGTCACCCATACAATCATGACCGAGCATATCTCGATGATTGATTACATACTTTAAATAAAGACTAAGTACTTATATTTTTTTATGATTTAATTACAAATGTATAGTTTGCGGACTTTTCCCTGTACTTGTAGTATAAGACGATATAGCTTGCCTAATTGCACAGTTCTGGGTTAACGGGAAGTACCCAATAAAGGACAATGCCAGAAACTCTATAGAACTTTGCCCCACTCAATAAAAGTCATGTGCAATATGTAGCATCTTACTGTTTATTTATTGCTGATAACTAAACATTAGTTTTAGTGACTGCAGAACTTGCGGTTTCCGTTTAAATCTAAAAACAATAATGACATTGATTATAGGTTAAATTGTATTTTAGGTAAAATGAGTTTGTATTTTGTGGGTAGGTATTTCGTAATCCGCAAGTTCTAAAGAAAAACAATTTAGTATAGAAAGGTTCTATATTCATTACAATTATTTTCATTAATTTACTTTTTCTGTACATGGGTGGGGCAGGATCTGGCAATGTCATTTTGATTCCCTTGAGAGTATCGAAATATACGTTTTTTTGCGGCATAAACGGCCGTAAGTATCTTCTTTCACGATAACTTAGAAGGCTTTTCACAGCTTCAAGGGACTGTAGACTTGAGTATATGGTTTTAATTTCAACTCGAGACCTCTATGCATTCCAGAGATAAGGGGTGCTGACAGACAGACAAACAAACGGACATCAAAGTGATCCTATAAGGGTTTCGTTTTTAGGATTCCGTAACTCAAAAGGAAAAAACGGAACCCTTATAGGATCACTTTGATGTCCGTCTGTCTGTCTGTCAAGACCGTATCGAGTTCAAATTAAAACCATATATTCAAGTCTGTGCACCATAAGTCAAGATTGGGAGAATGCACATGTCCATTAGCTTGCGTTTTAAGGGGATTGGTAAATCACCCTTAAATAGCTCTTTCATGGACCAGTAGCTCTTCCAGGCATTATCCGTGCGTCTGGCAACTTCCTTATCTTGCCTTGCCTGGAAGGAGACCACTTGGCCCAAGTAGATGTATTCCTGGACATAGTGCATTCTCTCTCCATCTACATGCACGTTAATGTTTGAGCTGTTGGTCATGAGCTTAGTCTTTGACATGTTCATCTTCAGTCCAACCTCAAGGCTTGCATTGCTGAGTTGGTCTTTGACGACTTGGTCTTTGACGAGCATTCAGAAGTCCAAACTCAAGGTTTGTCAACGAGCGATGGAGCGCAGCATACTTAATGTTAAACTTACAGACCACATACGAAACACCGCACTGCGCTCCTGGGGGCCAAGTCTGCTATTTTTATAATTTCGTCATTCCAACACGATCCCATTGTCATTTTGCTAAAAGTTCGTAATCTGCTAAATTCATAATGGTCGATCATTGACTGCACAATGACGTTCTAATAGTAGGTCACTGATCTAAGGAATTGTCAAAATTTTAACAGATTTAAGTCAGTCATTCAGTTGTCATTTTGTACGAGATTACCATTCTATATCATTTCTTTCAATGGCGTGTCAGTGGTTGACCATTGGAAAGTCATAATGACGCCATTATATTAGTAGATTATCAAACTTGTCAAAATCAACAATTATGAAATCAATGATAGACCATTCTGACACTATTGTAATAGCAGACTTGAGGCCCAGAACGCAAATTGTCGACGTAGGTCAAAAAGCCGCTAAACTGAAATGGGACTGGGCGGGGCATGTCTGCCGGATGCCGGCTAAGCTGTGGGCCCGCATATCACAAGACTGGAGCCCTGACACAGTCAGGCGGGGTCGCGGTAGACCAAGGAGAAGATGGCGGGACGCCTTGGATGGCTTCCTCGCGAATTGGCGGGATGAGGCACAACATCGAGAGAAATGGAGGGAATGGGGGGAGGCCTTTGCCCAGGAGTGGGACAGCAACGGCTAAATAATTAAAAAAAAAAAAAATCAAGTCTACGGTCCCTTGATGCAGTAAAAAAATCAACTCTCTATGTTAACGCAAAAAAAAGATACACCCGTTTATGTCGCAAAAAACGCATTTATAATATTAAGATGATTAAAGTATGGATAGTAAGTATGGATTAGTATAGAAGTATGGATATGTACCTACAAATATGTACGGAACCCTCGGTGGGCGAGTCCGACTCGCACTTGTCCGGTTTTTCCTTTGAGGTACGGAACCCTAAAAATCTACATAACCTAATTTATTTATATTTTTTGTAAGTGATGGTTAGTAGTCATTGGATACATGAAGTGGGCCGTTATAAGACAGTGGCTTATAACGGGTGTCTTAAAGACACCCAAGATTAAAACGCCACGGTCTATTCATACAACATTTGCAATAACGCTAACTTAACTGTGCAACAATAGGGTATTTTACTCTATACGAGAAAAAATCTATAAATATGTTATTGAGACAGTTTAGGCATAAAGCAGTCGGAAAATGTAAGATTTAGTTCATAAAATAACAAAACCAATTTTTAAATTCAATTCAAAGTTTTCAGTATTTTTAATCTGTTCTAAAACACCATGAAATAGTAGCGGCCATGTTATTACGCAGTACGGCTGTGTAAACAATAAATTGCCAACTGTCAACCGATTGGCGTAATATAGTCTTTGTACTTTTATTATTTTCGTAACCAACGTGATTTTTTAATTATTACACCTATTATAAAATATGCTTTTAATTATTTTTAAATGATATACAATTATTATATTTAATATGAGCTCATTTCATACAAAACGAACTGACGTCATTTACACTGAGCAATATGGCGTCCAGTAAGAGGCGTTTTCGTCAAACTACGCGCGAAATTTGAAAATTCGAAATTAAGATGCATTTTTAAGGCACTTATCGATTGAATAAAAATTTTGTATTTTTTTTTGGTGGCATATTAGCACTACAGAATCTCATTGAGACACTTTTCAAAAATGGGTGTAATACCCTATTAAACAATAAAGATGTGATTCGGGAAGCCCAATTACAGACACAAAACAAGTCTCAGTGACCAGCCACGTAGTAATAATATCGCACTGTAGCAGAGTTTGACTCCTCGTGAAACTCTTAGTTCAGCGGCTGGGAAAGGCGGCACTTAAGATTCTGAAACAAAAGATACACTATTTTTAACCGACTTCAAAAAGGAGGAGGTTATCAATTCGAATGTTTTTTTTTTATGTATGTTCGGGCATATCTCTGTCATATATAGACGGATTTGTAAAATTCTTTTTTTGTTCGAAAGGGGTTTACTCCGAAATGGTCCCATATAAATTTTATAAAAAATTGATACAGCCTTTTTTGAGAAAATCAACAAATTCCCAAAAAAAATACTTAGACGACGTTTTAGTTTCTTCAATCTTTGGAGGTCTTACAATCTCATTTAAGTGTGACGCCGTTTCTTAATGGATTTGGATGTTAGGGCAACACTAAAAAGAGAAAAATAATTTTTTTTTTCAAAAAAAAGAAAACCGCCTTCAAAAACTAAAAAGTGATAAATAACTTTAGCACAGAACACACATTACTTTACTTTCGGAAGTTAGTTTTTGAAGGCGGTTTTCTTTTTTTTGAAAAATCTTTTTTATTTTTATTTATATACTAGCAGACCCGATAGACGTTGTCCTGTCCCTATCTACCTACTTACCTGCCTATTTACCTAACCTACACCTCCAAAATGAAAGTATCCTATGTCCGTCTCCTGGTTCTAAGCTACCTCCCCACCAATTTTCAGCCAAGTCAGTTCAGCCGTTCTTTAGTTATAAATAGTGTGAAACTAACACGACTTTCTTTTATATACAGGAAGGAATTACTTGTAATTCAAATACGTAATTAAAATCCAAATACGTATTTGGTATTTGTATTTCAATTACTTATTAAAAATGTAATTTGTAATTGGTATTTCGAATACCTGACGCTGAGGTATATTGTAGTTAGTATTTCAAATACTTATGGCTTCAACATACAGTTGAATATAAATACAGAAAGAACCCATTATTAAGATCGCTAAATATTTAGAGATGGAGGCAGTGGACGTCTTTCGGCTGAAACGAACGAAGCAAAATGGTTACAGCTAAATATGTCAATCTTTAAAGTTGGCAACACTGTACCGCATCTGTACAGCCTAAACTTATGTATTTTGTATTTGAATTACAAATATTTAAAATACTGTATTTAGTATTTCAAATACACGACTTAAAAATATTTTGTAATTCGTATTTTAAATACGTGCGAGATAGTATTTTGTAATTTGTATTTTAATTAAAGCAAAGCATGTATTTTGCCCAGGTCTGTCTTTCCTCTTAATAATATTCGTTTAATAAAGACTGTAAACATAATTATAACAGTTTTATACCTTACCTTGCAATCCTCTCCAATGCTTCGGCAGTCCTCACAGAAGCTTCGGCGTTCCTCTCAGAAGCTTCGGCGTTCCTCACAGCAGCTTCAGCGTGCATTTGTGAGGAACGAACTAGTGCACGTCTTGCTGCCTCCTGAGACATTGGAGGCTCACGCTTTCGACGTCGTCTGACTCGCGGGGAGCCGTCTGCAGGAGGGGTGGCATGACGGGGGGTACTAGGAGACCTGCTGGGGGAGCAGGACAGTGGATCTTGGAGTGGGGGTTCCAGGGGAGGACTTTGAGGCAGTGGCTCTAACACAAGTGGGTCTTGGGCAGGTATAGGGGCTGTTAGATCCACAATAGAGGGTACTGAAGGGGATTCTGAAGGAGGAGATTCGTGCATATCCACATTTGTCGGAGGAATCTCTGAAGGCTACAAAGAGATAACGTAAGAGTTATATGGTTAATATTATAAATACTTAACAATAAAGTACTTACATACTTAACACCAGGGTAGGCCGCGAAATTCAAATCAATCTTTAAAATCGTCTAAAATCTTCAAGTTGATATAACTCGTAAGACGACGATTCCCTTGTTTACAAACTCAAATAAAATTAGACAATTGGCATCTCTTACTGCCAAGCAGCTGAAGAAAAGGACGGCGACAGATGAGAGATGTCCGCAGGAACGCGACGGGCGGTGTGTCATCCTGTGGAACTCCTTGAGAAAGGTGGCCGTATGCCATCGAAACTTGTCGGACGAACCCGACAACACAGTGAGTTAATCCGTTGTTCTCAATCTATAGAGATATCAAATTGGTTTTTCTAGAACTTCACCATGTTTTAATCAATACGTTCTGACATGACAACATTTTAGATCAACTTAAATTGACCGATCTTATTAATATCGGTCTCTTTCTTGTTTTATTGGAGAGAGAGAGAAAGATATATAAATAGCTTAAAATAAGTTAGGCTTTTGCACTACAGAATAGACCACAATGTCATGTTTTCATTAAAAAGCCAGATTTACGAACTTTTCTAACTGGAAGAGTTATTGATGATTTTAATTATTATAATTCTGTAAATGCATATTTGTTTCTGTCGAGAATATTTTGTTACTATACAACCTGATCATCATCATCATTTCAGCCTTTAGACGTCCACTGCTGGACATAGGCCTCCCCCAAGTGTCGCCACATTGACCGGTCCCGTGCGACTCGCATCCAGCGGATCCCCGCAACCTTTACCAGGTCATCGGTCCACCTAGTGGGAGGCCTTCCAACGCAACGTCTTCCGGTTCGCGGTCGCCACTCTAGAACTTTTCGACCCCATCGGCCATCTGTTCTGCGAGCAATGTGCCCTGCCCACTGCCACTTAAGTTTGGCAATTCTTCGGGCTACGTCGGTAACCTTGGTTTTCTTGCGGATGTCCTCATTTTTGATTTTATCACGCAAGGAAACTCTGAGCATAGCCCTCTCCATTGCCCTTTGGGTGACTTTAAGCCTTCTGATGAAGCCCATTGTGAGCGACCACATACAACCTGATACTCAGCTGCAAATCGCAAAAAACGTAAAACAATTTGAATTTCGCGGGCCACCATTGTTCATCCCTCTTAATTACTTATATTTACTTACTTCGCCTGGCAAACCCTGGCCGACATCTTCCCCCAGTATTTGAAGAAATTTTTCTTCCAAATCATTGAAGGGCTTCTCAGTGGAAGGCCCTCCCCCATTGTGCACTTGAGAAGCCCGTAACACAGCCACCCGCTTTTTGAGTTTTGCCTTATAATCTATCCAGTACTGAAAATTATTGCTTAATTTAATATTGATATAATAATAATAGAAAAAAGAATGATTATTGACAAAAAAAATTTTACTAATTAAAAAAAAAAACAAATAAAAAACATTATTGACTGCCCCTTACATGCCTATACTCCATTTACAATAAGATTAGACTTTAAAACAAACCTTTTTTACAGTTCCTTCAACCGATTTTGACTTCTATTCTGTAGGCTTAAGGGGCTATTAAACGACTTTTACAGATTTTAAACTGGCAATCACGTCAAAATGTGCAGTGTAAATGATTTGAAAAAAATATATGTAAAACTAGAACATTCTCTTAATCACTTAGTAAGTGAATATTTTTAATTATATTCATATTATATAGTTAAATTAATACCTTTGAAAAAAAATTAATTAAGAGAATTAATCAAGATTATTAATAAATTTTGAAAGTTTTGGACGCAGACTGCGTCAGTTCTGCATCAGTTTTGCGTCCAAAACTCTCAAAGTTTATTCGAAAAAATTAAATAAAAGTAGTATTCTTTCAAAATTAAAAAAAAGGCGTATACTAAAAGATAGATAATAAAATTGTCTGTAAGATGGTATAAGTTTCGTTTAATTATACCTGGTAGATTTTGTGTGATTGTCATTGTTTTGTCCGCGTCAGACACAACTTCACGAGTTAATTAAACTATTTAATATGAGCTTAATCAAAAATATTCACTTTCTATATGATTAAGAGAATGTTCTAGTTTAACATATATTTTTTTCAAATCATTTACACTGCACATTTTGATTGTCAGTTTAAAATCTCTAAAAGTCGTTTAATAGCCCCTTAAGGATGACATTAGAGGCAAAAAAGTGGTTACAATAACAACTCTTTACTGCAGCTGCTGTTTGTCATGCTACCAATGCAATATGAGTCAAAATCGGTTGAACGGACTGTAAAAAAGGTTTGTGTATATGTCTAATCTTATTGTAAATGGAGTATAGTTCATCATAAATGCCCAACCATTTGTGCCTGACGCTGGCTTTCAACTGGACCTTTGTGTGTGACGTATTAGGGATGTAAACTAATATTTTTTATTGTTTAGAAAAATACATAATTAAATCAGATAAATCACTTGTCTCCACACTGGAATTTCCAGTGTTGTGGAGGCCAGTTTCTTTGAACAACAGTGGAAAAGTTAAACAAAAATGGCGTCTTGCAGCAAATTGTGTACAAAATTGTAAGTCGTGTACTGTAGGTGCGTATGTGTGTGAGTGGGTGTGTATGCGTCGGGGTAGTGAGTGTGGGGTGGTAAGTGTGGGAGTGTTTGTTTGGGTATGAGAGGGTGTGTGCGTGGGTGTGTTTGTGAGGGTGTGTGTGTGGGTGTGTGTGTGTGGGTGTGTTTGTGGGGGTGGGTGTGAGTGTGTCTGGTTGGGTACGTACATGCGTGTGTGTTCATATCATGTCTTCAGAACTAAATATACATATATTATACATAATAATTTAAATTAACGAAATAAAAAGATATGGGTAGTTACTTTAGTCCAGCCTGCGCAATCTTTATTGGCACCATCACGTTGCGCGTTCAATATTTCTGTGACTTCTTTCCACTTTTTTCTTGAGTACTCCTTGTCTTGCAAGGAGCGATTGTAGGCAGTAGCTATAGATTTGTTAGAATTCAAAAATTCCCAGAGAATCTTCAGCTGCCGCCAAGAAACCCGATTTGAAACTCTTCTGCTGCAAATTTTGTAACAAAACACAAATCACTGAGTGAAATTGTTTCAAGTTATCTTTGTCATTTATAATTATTATTTTATTTAATTTAAATTTGTATAAAGTTAACTTGGATTATTCTGTACCCTTGTTCGGTTTTTCATTTTGATTCCCTTGTTATGATTTTGTTATATTGTATTTTAATTCATTTGAATGATTTCTTCCTATAACATGTGAATGATGTGGTCGCTTATAATTGGAAGCGCACACTTGTATCGTCCATATTTTTGCTCGCCAACAGACACCATAAAATTTCATGTATCACATACATGACATTTTATAGTGTCTGTTGGCGATCCAATAAATAAATAAAAGTTAAACTAAAAAAACATTACAGAAAAATATTTCCTTGTTTTAAAACTAATTCACTAAATTACCGTGTTCAACCTTACCTTGATTCCATTTTTGTTCCTTGAACCCACAATTATTAAGATAATATAACTTCAACCACTTACAAAACCACTTTAAAAACTTCTGCATATTACATTGAGTTTCAAATCTCGTACACAGCTGATGAGAACAGTTTGTTCCAATACCTATCATATGACAAGTTAGCCGTAACTTATTTTAAATTATTTCAATTGCTTTTCTACTTTTCTCAAAGTAAAATCTTTTAATATCTGTGTTAATTTCATGGAAATTCCTCAGAACAACTAGATTATTATTCAAATTAATAATATTTAGTTCCAAGATCATACTTCACAGGAATTTGGACCGACGTGTGAAAGGGACAGGGTTATACCGTTCAAATAGCATTGTTACTTTTGTTGCATTATAGCAGGCCGTAGATAAATCCTACAAATTGTTTCTTCTTTCCCAGCACTAAGCAGAAATAAAAAAATATTTAACGATGAAGGTCATGGTACGAATATATGTAAGGTATACATTATTGGAACAAAACTTTCTTGAAATAAGATTATTTTGTAAAAAAGGTGGTGGTAGGGCCCCAGGTTTCATCATGTTTTCCTTCATCAATGTCAGTGATGGTCTAAGATTGGGTTGGATCTAGTATACGGTAGCATGAGTTGGGGGGTAAAAAGTATTGCAGTTAGAAGGGGTTGGGTCCCCGATTATAATGCTAGCATTCTCATTAATGGATACAAGAGCGAGCGCAGCGAGCTCGGGACTGGGAGCACCCCGACTCTTTAAACCCGAGAGCCCCGCCAAGCGGGGCTCCCACCCTACGCCTTTTAGTCAACTTTAGTGTTACGTTACAAAGAGTTGAGGTTAGGTTACAAAGATTGGTACCAGGGGGTCTGTGAACCCCCTCTCCTCAACACCACCCATCCCTTAATTCGTGCTACCGTATACTAAATTTTAAGTCTCAATAAACTATTATTTATTGATTTTATTCCTCATTGCAGATTTTTGTAGGACGCAAAAAAAAGAGTACCAATGCAAGTGTTTTTCTGTGTCCGTTTACCGTATCATAAAATAACTGAAACCTCTTAAAATCTTAAAAATCATGAGCGTAAATAATGAAAGAGATTTTAATCTTACATAGTATTGTAGTGGTCATCTTCCTCTTCCTCCTTTATTTCCGCTTTCACTGTTACTCCTAGATCGTAGCTGCTGCCTTCCAAAGGGTCAGTATCTATTTCCATGATGATTTGATCAGTATTTAAAGGTAAAATCCTAAAACAACTGTTATGCCGAATGAATTTCAATGATAGAAATACGAATAACGAAACAGTAAGTATAAACGTAAAAAAAACATTTTGACAGATGAATAGTGTTGTGTTCATTTTTGTGACGATCGGTAGGTATCGAATATCGATAGTTTATATTACCACTGAAGTATTTTGGGTATATCGTCAAATCGGAAATAGCCAACTGTAGGCCCATCTCCTACCAGTACGATATTTTGCTACTGCTCATAATATTATAACAGATACGTGTACGTACTCCTGTATTCCACTAACTTACTGTATTTCCTTTTCTATTTTGTTTTTGAATTCTACTTAGTTATGTTTACTACATTGTTAAGATGGTCCAAATCACAGAAGGCATCTAGCCGCGGGAGGGCCCTGGTGACCTGTAAAACAGGTTTGTATATAAACCTACTTCAGGCACCAGTCTCTCACAAAGTTAGCTCCTTGCTCGTGCACTATTGCTAATTTAGTACATCATTTGTGTAGAGAAAAATAAATGTCCTATATTATATATTATTATTAGATAGCCGTACCTTTGGTAACTATCGCTAAAACAGTAGTAGGCAGGCTGCTTTTTTGCGGTGTGGTCCGCAAAAAATGCGCGAAATATGGTTACCAAACATGAGTAATAACTAGGAGGAAGGCTGAAATTAGTACAGCATTATGATATGAGTGTCTGTAGTACCTGTATGAACATAAAAACTGAACACATTCATCGGCCAGTGCACTAGATATGGCCGTTTGGTTACATGGTTCCTAAAATAAAGGGTACCTACATGTTTGTTAAACAAAAATAATATGCAAGATGTGAGACATGTGTGGATAGTTTATTTTCAATTTTTATAAATACGTACAATTTTTATAGGAAATTCTTTCATAACTAACGACTTACATTTTAAACATACTATACTGAACACCAATAACGTAAGACTTGTTTAACATTTCGCAAGCTTCTTGGAAATCCTTTTTGCTTCGGAATTTGTAGTAAACTTGATCGGATTTCCATTTTGAGGTAAACCTAGTGTCTGTGAAGAATGGGTCAAGCGACTGTATGTCTAAGGGTTCATCTGGTACTGGTAACACCAGCCTGAAATAAAACACAATTTGTACGGCTATAGTTTCCTTTCCTACAGGACGTCTTATAAAAGAACGTGACGTTAATATCGTCTATCGAGTTTCAGAAAAATATATGCCTAAAACGACTGTCTGAGATCATGACAGCCGGGACCAACGCGTTGGTCCCGGCTGCTTTACGTGCTTTCCGAGGCACGGATGGGTCTCAGTATGAAATGGATGGCCGCCCACCCTCGGACCGACTGCGGCAAGCGTAGCTTAACCGTTATGACCGGTCAAATCAAAAAGCGTTTAATTAGCTCATCTTAAAAAAAAATGGTTGAAAAAAACTACTACTGTAACAAATTATAATGGCGGCTACCTGGTGGCGTGTAAGTACATCCTGTGAGGCGAGCTGTCTATGGTGCCGCTGTACGTGTAGTCACCGAGAATCGTGTGACCGACTGCGTGACAATGTACGCGCAGCTGGTGACGGCGACCTATTTATGATAATGGCAATTTATTAGAAACTCAGGTTGCTGGTAATTTTTTTTTCCTAAATAATAGAAATGTCGGTGTCGGCAATACAGTAGCAAACAACACCAATCAATTGACATTATCTATACTTCTATACATTAATATTATAAAGCTGAAGAGTTTGTTTGTTTGTTTGTTTGGTTGAACGCGCTAATCTCAGGATGTACTGGTTCGAATGGACAATTATTTTTGTGTTGGATAGTTCATTTACCGAGGAAGGCTATAGGCACAGAATACTTAATAGTACTACGTACAGAAGGGACACTCCCTTCCCCGCGCTTTATCAGATACCGCACCTCACCCCGCACTCGGAGGTGCTAATCGCCGACTCTTTAACCAGGGCGCTCAAAATCATAAGAACTGCAGTGCTGTAGGTACTGCAGTGCTGCCACAAACACACAATTTTGCGATTTATTTTGTTTTAAGTTTTATTTATTAGTTTTAATCTCGATGATTCATTTATTTTCCAAGTTTTCTTCGTTTTATAATACAATTTAAACTTCCGTAATATTATCATACCAACATTACCAACTATTAAATTAATATTGCTCTCTCTCTTTATTGTCTTAGTTATGTACTTATGTCTCTTTCTTTCACGTTCTATTCATTCTTGGAACTGAAAAGTAGTACCCTACGCACTAACTTTGTCGCGTTGAACCATTGCGTTGCCGCGTAATGGTGCGGGGCGGTCGTGAATTCCATATTTTATAATTAGGTACCTTAATTTACCATTATTGACGATTAAATAAACCTTTTTTCATAATAAATATTGTATTATTACTTTTTAAATGTCATTACAAATCCGAGTATTCAAAATCAAACAACATTTATTTTATTTCTTTAGGAAATAAATAATTGAACGCACGGACAAGATCACTTCATAGTAATGCTCGAAACGTTCGGGTAGTGCCGTCGTCGTTCAGTTCGCCCGACGCAAAGCGCTGCTCTTTTCGCGCCATTTTGTACGCTAGCACGACAGCCAACTGATTCAACCCTACTAAAATTCACGCACACATTTGCACGTGTACAAACGTCATTTGGTTTTGTAGTAGTAATAGGTAATTATTTTGCAAGTTTTGTATGAAGTGTCCGAGGTGTGCTATAGGCCCATGCGAAGCCGGGTCGGGTCGCTAGTTTTTTATAAACATTCAAAACTGTGACGTAACTTATTTGCCAACTCAATTGACTAACTTTTATTGATTTCAAAGCAACTAAAATTCTAATTTTACAGTTAATTTAAATTAGTCTATGTTATATAGGAGACTGTTTAGACAGCAATCTTTATGCTAACTCTCGCCAGATGCCTTATTATAAAAATGTCATGTGAACTGTCTGTCACAATGTAATAAATGATTTTACCAAATAACAAGATGTGTTATTGGCGACGAGAAAAAGTCAAATAAACATTGTGTAAATAGATATATGAAATGGAAGAACTAAGAAAATATCGTGGCACTCTACGCGGGATGCTCACGCGACTCGACACCTATGTCGATCAGAGGGCAACGATGTCTGACGAAGACATTATTGCTCGCTTCCGGGGCCTGAAGGAGACGATCCTGGCTATACGGGAGGTACAAGAGAAAATCGAAAACAAGACTGTCGACGACAAGGACGATGACGCTTATGATCAAGAACAAGAATACAGGTACGAGTTCGAAGAACTTCATACTACGATAAGAACTAAACTTTTAACAAAACAGTCACAGAATGGAAGTCAGCAACAGGGCCAGCAACAGCAACAATACATAGAACAAAGTGAATCCAGGCATAGGAATACACCGAAGATACAATTTCAACCAACAAAGTCAAAGTCAAAGTCAAAGTCAAATCATTTATTTCAATTAGACCATTAAAAGGCACTTTTGAACGTCATAATGTAAAATTTGAATCTAGTTGCCCATTCCAAATGGTAGTTTCGTATGGAGAAAAATGGGCAAGAAACTCCATACATACTCACAAAGGTGGGGCTATAAACGTTACATGCCATAAATGCAATAAAGTCGGTCACCTAGCCCGTGTTTGCCTTCAGCGCCACTCTGATGCAAGTCTTAACATGAATAAACCGAATACGAACTTATTAGAAGACTCAATGACAAATGACCATGATGACTGGAATAATATTAATATCACATCTGGAGAATCATCTGAAAAATATATGATAACGACACATATTGAACACGTTAAAATAAAGATGGAATTTGACACTGGAGCTACACTAACTTCAATGTCATTACGAGACTATCAAAAACTAAACATTGGAAAAAGAATTTTTAAGACAAACCTAAAACTCAGAACTTATACTGGAGAAGTAATCGAACCAACAGGCGTAGCATACGTTCAATGCAGATGCCAAGGAAAAGAATTCCACGGAAAACTGTACGTTATCAACAAAAACGTTGATCCCATTTTTGGCCGCCGTTGGATGAAAGAACTCGAGACACTTAACTTAGCAGACATAAAAACCGTACAACCTATTAAAAACATACAATTAGACCAACTTCTGGAGCTGTACAAGACATCAGTTTTCAGAAACGACCTTGGCGAAATACCCAATTACAGAGGACACCTGAACCTGAAAGAGAATACTAAGCCAATTTTTATTAGACCACGTAGAATACCTTACGCTTTAAAAACCAAAGTGGATGAAGAAATAGAGCGACTATGCACACAAGGTGTAATCACGAAAGTTGACCACTCTGAGTGGGGTACTCCAGTAGTACCAGTTGTCAAACCAAATGGGAATATCCGATTATGTGATGATTATAAGGTTACCCTAAACAAATTTATACAAGATGAACAATATCCAATACCTATGATTGAAGATATCTTCACAGAGATGAATGGAGGAAAACTATTTTGTACACTCGACATAACTCAGGCGTACCTAAACATGGTAATGGATGAAGAAAGCGCAATGCTACAAACACTCAGTACACACAAAGGAACTTACAGAGTAAACAGGCTCATGTTCGGAGTTAAGGTCGCTCCGAGCCTATGGCAGAAATTCATGGACAAACTGTTACAAGGCCTAGAAGGTGTTAAATGTTTCTTCGACGATATAATTATACAAGGAGCTAACCAAGAACAACTACTACAGAGGCTCAAACTCGTACTCGATAAATTAAAAGGAAGTAATCTGCGAGTAAACAAAGACAAGTGCCATTTTTTCCAAACAAGTATAAATTACCTTGGACACACTATCGACAAAGAAGGCCTACACAAAAACAGGGACAAGATAAACGCAATAGTTAAAACAGAACACCCAACCAATATAGCAGAATTAAGAACATTTCTTGGTATAGCAAATTTTTACAACAAATTCATACCAAACCTAGCATCGATCACGAACCCACTAAACAACTTATTAAAGAAAGAATCAAGCTTCCTATGGTCTGCAGAGTGTGAACAAGCTTTTAGACAAATAAAGAAAGAAATTGTAAGTGAAAGAGTACTGATACACTTTGACTCTAAGAAGCCGTTAATACTTTTAACGGACGCATCGCCACTGGGACTCGGGGCTGTACTGTCACATAGACTTCCAGATGGATCAGAGAGACCTATAGCATTCGTTTCGAGAACGCTGTCTGGTAGCGAGAAGAATTACAGTCAAATCGACAAGGAAGCTACAGCGATACACTGGGGATTGAAAAAGTTTTTCTACTATTGTTATGGTCGGAAATTCATCCTCGTTACAGACCATAAACCACTGACAGTAATTTTCCACCCACATCAAACGCTACCAACAATGAGTACGATGAGGCTGTTTCACTACGCTCACTTCTTATCTGGATTTGACTATAACATTGAATACAGAACTTCGGCGAATAACTCAAATGCTGATTATTTATCCAGGTTTCCAGTAGAAAACACCAAGACCAACAGAATTGACCAGAATTACAGTTTTCAATTTCAGCAAATCCATACCATTGATATTAATCCAGATGTCATAGCGACAGAAACAAGAAATGACGCCGACTGTACATCTTTGCTACACGCATTGGAAACTGGCCAATCACTGAAAACACTCGGTTACAAGGACAATGAATTCACTTTGCATGATGGTTGTTTATTGAGAGGATCACGAGTCTTAATTCCAAAAACACTTCGCGAACAAGTGCTAGACGAACTACATCTCGGTCACCCAGGCATTGTAAAGATGAAGCTATTGGCTCGCAGTTTCGTATACTGGAAAGGAATTGACAACGAGATTGAGACCAAAGTCAAGTCATGTAGAACCTGTAGATTGCAACAAAATGAACCAGAGAAAGCACCACTGCACCATTGGGAACAGCCAAATGGCCCCTGGCAAAGACTTCATATTGATTTCGCTGGACCTGTGCACGGACACCAACTTTTAATTATTGTAGATGCATTCTCAAAATGGACTGAGATTATACCAACCAAGTCAACTACCAGCTCTTGGTGCATACAAAAATTGAAAGAACTATTTTGCACCTTTGGGACACCTCACGTCTTGGTTTCAGACAATGGTCGACAGTTCGTTTCGGAAGAGTTCGAAAAATACTTAAAAGATTGTATGATCATTCATAAGACCTCTGCGCCATATCACCCTGCAACCAATGGGCAAGCTGAGCGTTTTGTGCAGACAGTTAAGAGAATCTTACGAAGCGTAGAGGGGGAAGGAGGTAACCTAGTAGAGAAGTTAGTGACAGTGAAAACTCGTCTCCGACGGACGCCAAATGCTAATGGTCAAACTCCGTACCAGCTTATGTTTGCCAGAGAAATACGCACGGCACTACATGCTATGTTTTTAAGAAAAGAAAAGGAGACCGCACCAACGCTTCAGGAGGTCAATGTCAGAGAGTTCAACCCAGGCGATCGGGTACAGGCTCGTGACTACACGAGTGCTACGCAACGGTGGCAGTTTGGAAGCATCCTAAAACGTTTGGGCCGACTGCACTACGAAGTTCGCACCGACAACGGTGATGTCTGGCGCCGACACCTCGACCAGCTCTTGGGTGCACCTTTGATCCACAGCAGCTAGGAGAGGAGAGATGTTATATAGGAAACTGTTTAGACAGCAATCTTTATGCTAACTCTCGCCAGATGCCTTATCATAAAAATGTCATGTGAACTGTCTGTCACAATGTAATAAATGATTTTACCAAATAACAAGATGTGTTAGTCTAGTTTCAGGGCTAAAATAAAATGTTTTGATCTGACAAT
Organism: Charanyca ferruginea; assembly: GCA_947361185.1. Taxonomy (NCBI): domain Eukaryota; kingdom Metazoa; phylum Arthropoda; class Insecta; order Lepidoptera; family Noctuidae; genus Charanyca; species Charanyca ferruginea. The sequence continues at coordinate 17,618,058 of OX376081.1, forward strand.
TTATGTCTTGGAATTATTGGTCAAATGTCTACTACCCAATTCTGCCAATGTGAAAAGTGAATTGGAATAGTGAGTGTAAAAATAAAGTGTGAGAGAGGCAAACGAAATTTCTTTTAGCGTGACTCATGACCGCCATTTACACCGTACTTCAAAATATGTTTCTTGTGTACGTCATTTCCATACACAATAAGAAATATCTACATATTTGTCTATTACCTGTAATAGGCTTCAGTAGCAGAACAGTCACGGGGGTATCCTCATAAAACCCTGTCTCTAGCCTCAAAGCGCGCGTGTGTGCACTTCGCGACTGAACACATCTCTGCGATACTTCCTTTGTCGTCAGGGCTAACATTTGATGACTTGAGCTTGCTGTAGATGGATCTACACCTTTAAATTGAAATAAACATAAGACTAAGCTTCTTTTCTGTAGGGTTAGGCAGACAAATAGTACACCAATCCTAAAAAACGAAACGAACGTTACGTACGTATAGTGAAATAAGTCATGTGTTTTGACCTTTAGATCGTCTTAATGCGCAAATAGAAGCGTGTGAAGTACAACTTACTACACTTGGTTGCCATTAGCGCTATTATTTCTAATTTTATTTCTTAAATCTCAATTTGACAGTCTTTGTCTTCTAATTATGCATTCAGACTATTTTATTCGTGTTTAAGGGCTTGTACACAAAACTGCGATGCGGCGTCGCATCACAGAAACCTGTTGAGTATGTTAATATGTATGTTAGTGTTATAAGTATGTCACGACGGGCTACAAGCTCTCTCTTTCTGCCTCTCAGATGTGTGCAATGCGACGCCGCATCACGGGCTACGAGCTCTCTCTTTCTGCCTCTCAGATGTGTGCAATGCGACGCCGCATCGCAGTTTTGTGTACAAGCCCTATTTCAGCATCAATAGCGTAGATTTATTAATTACTACTTACCAACATTAAACTCAATATCAGCGACTTCAAATGTGACATGGCCTCTAACAATAGCCAAATAAAACTTCTTTGTCACTCGCTGCTCAAACAGCTTCCCAGCTCGCGCAGCTGTAAACTTGTTCTTGGCTATACACAACACACCACTCGTCGCGTAGTCAAGTCGTTGAATGAAGTGAAGAGGAAACAATGATGAAGACAGGTGCGAATCCGGAGATGCTATATGGTATGTTACCGTGTTCTGGAATTGAAAAGGAACGAAATATAACTTCTGATATTTCTCGAAGGGGCAGGGCTTTGGACACATTAGCAATGTGATAAGCAAAAGATAATAGGATTCTAGGCAACATTCAAAAGTTATCCTCGTAGATTTGATTAAATCACTTCTCATCTTTTTATATGGTCTACAAGCGAGCGTTAACGCCAACTCGATTATTAAGAGGTTGACTAGCATGTAGACACAATTATTTACACGCACAATAATATTTTGAACAGAAAAAAACCCAACATCGTGATTTCTTTTCTTTATACTCTTTCAATATCGATTTGTTTTTATCGATACTTTTACAACCCTAAAGAGTCCTTATGTCAACATTAGGTATTTATTGTTGAAAGAGTTTTTTTTACTATACGCAATACGATTAAAGTAAAGGCTTACCTTTTCATTTTTGTCCTCCGAATTAATATACATATCAAAAGGCTTGTTCACGACCAAAAAATTGTCACTTTCATACAGCTTCTCGACCACCATGTTTGTTGACAAAACAATGAAAACACCCCGCAATTTTTCAAATAATCAAATAAAATGCGTTCACTTTAGATAAAAAAATGGTCCAAATTATTATGATTCATAATCCAGGGACTTCTTGTATTTAGAGAATTATCGGATAATTTTTTTAATGACGGTATACATTTCGAAACCTTTGGACAAAATGTCACCAAGAGTGATTTTAATACCGTTCTTATAGCCCTGTCGATGTAAGTATCAAACATCTCCATTAATGGCATTTTGACCAGCCAAACGATACCGATTTTTATTTTATTTCATTTTATTTTTAACAGTTTAGATCTCTACACATCACACCTTAATTTATTCTGACTGAATTGAATTTATTTAGGCATTCTTTTTTTTTTAATTTTGAATGTCACCTCGTCGCTCGTCAAACTTGGAGGTTTACGAATGACGGCCGCATCGAACTTTCCTGTGATGAAAGTGCATTTAAGGCCTCCAGCTTGGCCAAAATACTAATATAACACGCTAAGGGCAAGCCGAATCGGATCTTCATTATTTAGTTAGAGACTAAGCTACAGGCTCAGCGCCGCGGGCTAAGGGTCGGGGAGGGCTAATGGGAGGGACGTGCGGACGGGTTTATTCGCGGCGAGCCGAATTTACAATTTAGAACTAAACGCAGATTACAATCCTGGATAAAATGGTTAGGATTCTGTAAGCATTTTAAAATACCTATTGTAGATCATTGTTCAGAAACTTATTAGGTACATACATAATATATATTATATCGATGTTCAGAAAGAAATTATTGACACCAATACATTGACATCGGATTATGGAAATGAAATAGGTAATCAATAGGATTAAATAACATCACAGTTATATAGAATAATCTGTGGTTCATAACTTCATTAATCTGTGGTTCGTAACTTAACTTCATAATATATGCGGCAAAATTGCAAAGTACTTCTGTTTTATGTCAAAATCATTTTTTTTTATGAATCCTGAATAGTTTTATTGCGAAACGAAATGGATGGATATTAGATAGAGGTACTTTTGAAATAGTACGATTAACACATTATTTGTGTTTGGTAAATTGCATCGGTACGAAATAACGCTAATATTACGAAATAGATAAAAATGAAGCGAATTAAAAGACACAAAGTGAAGACTGAGGCGCCGGAAACTTCGACATCCTACAATCGAGAGCAAGAAGTCCATGATCTGGCGTATTACATACACGATCGTGTGGAATTGATGCATCAAGTGTTTTCTGTTATTAAATACAAGGAGTTGAAGGCAATGGTCCCGGCTAGTATCAGGAACATATCCGCAGATGACCTACAGGAACTATGCACAGAAGAGGTATGATATTTCATGTTATTCATCATCTGCCTAGCATTTTCCCAACTATATTGGAGTCGGCTTCTGATAACGACTGCCAAATATCTACAAATGACAGCCGGGACCAACGGCTTAACGTGCTTTCCGAGGCACGAAGGGAACTCGGTATGAAAGGAATGGTTACCCATCCACTCACCGACCGCGGCTAGCGTAGCTTAACCTTTGACCGATCGATCTGTACGGCTTTAACTTAGCCACGAGCTCATCAGAAAACAAGTACAATATGCTGTTTAAATTTTTTATTACATATTCTACGAACACTGATACATAATGTAAAACTGCTCAGCAAATTTGTTATTTCATGTATGATTCACGGACAGTTAAGAAGTTAAAAGTTACAGTCAAGTATAAATACCAACTTTAGCAATAGGCAAAATTCATAAAAACCATGGTCACCGGAAAAGTAAATTCAATTTGACGATACGGTTGGCGATATTTCATATTATTAATTTTATTATAATAATTTTATTCCAATAGTCCCCTGTTAAAATAGTTTGTGTGAAGAACTGCTTCAATCACCTCATTTGATTGTTAGTTAGTGATCCAACTATCTTGGATAGATGGTTTCCTGTCACAATGGATTGAAGACCAATTAAATGTGTTTTACAACCATCAAGACAGGCTACTGATCGGTTTAGTCAAAATCAAAGCATTTATTTCAATTAAAACATTTACTGGCACTTGTTGTCAAGGAATTTTTTATATAGTCAGAAAAGTTGATGCTAGTTACTCATTCTAAAACGTCTCTATGGAGAAGAACAAGCAAGAAACTGCATGGATACTCTTCTCAATCAAGTTTTTATAAAATCCTTGTTACTTTTTTCGTATTGCTTCTGTATGTGATAACAATGAAGGTAAAGAGTAATTTAAAACATTTCCAAAATAATGATTTTAGCCATGGCAGTTAAGAGCGAACGAACTTCAATGCGAGCATGATTGTTTTTTTTTTTGTTTCATACAACGCAAAGCACGATGTCAAACGAGTGAGTGATAACGCGATAACATCACAGGAAAATAGGCGCGCGGAAATTTCACAAAACTTGTTCTAGGACATACATATTTTTTAAAAAATCTTACAAGTTTTTGGCAAAAATGTTTGTAATTAAGAATCTCCATTACATGTGCAAGGTTTCTATGAAGCAGTTTTTTTTTCTTTTTCAATGTATGAGTGCATTATGAACGGCCAAAGTTCAGATAAAATTGTGCACAAAAGCTGATTTTCGGACGTGTCTACTGAACCTGTTCCTCAAAAAAGTTTATTTTTGGCTTCATACAAACCTAGATTTAAACCACGAGATGACCTGTGGGTTAAAAATATTTGGAAAATAATTTGTCATAACGCCGTGATCGCGTACGAGCGTTTGTATGGGAAATATGACGGGTTGGGCGCTCTTAAGAGATGACTAGTCTCAGTATAGCTAGTCAAAGAAGCATGCAGGAGGTCACTTAGTAAACACAACTCTTTTTAATCAAGGTCTCGGGCCTGCTATTCAACAGCATTGGTGACATTTAACTTTTTTTTGTAAGCTTAGGAGCTTAGAGCAATAAAACTCAACTCAAAACCAGTTGCTTGTTCCAAAACATAGGTAGGTCTCTATGGAGAGAGAACAATGAGCAAGAAACTCCAAGGACACTCTTTTAAATCAAGTTTTTACATAATACTGGTTACATTATTTATGTGAAAACAATGAAGGTAATCTAGCAATAGCCGTATGTTGCCGGTCGCGAGTAGCACCACCCCATTCCTACCCGTGCGTGTCGTAGAAGACGACAGAGGGATATTGACCAGAGGATGGGCAGCAGCGTCCTTCTGAGTACCATAACACCTACTGCAATCACCAACATGCATCGGACAAGCATGGCGATTACGGCTGAACCCCCCTTGGGGTAGACCTATGCCCAGCAGGCGTCCAAAGGTTGACATGATGATGATGATGAATCTAGCAATACAAAACATGACAAAAGAATCAGGATAAGCCATGTCAGTTAAGAGTTGACCAATCTTCACTGACAGCACCCGTTCACAAACACCATGCCATATCAAGGCTAGGCAGACGATGTGACTGAAATAAATAACAACACACTTGTATTTCCAGCTTCTAGGCATAAGTTCAAAGCGTCTGTGTGCGATCCTGGATGGTGCGGAGCCTCCGTCGGACACAGAGTCTTCCAGCCCGTCTCCTCCTCCGGAGCACATGGAGACTATATCGCTGGACAGCATATCTTCGGACGACGAGATCTTGAGTCAGAGTAGTAATAAAAAAAAGAAGGTATGGGATAACTCCATGAAACATTTTTGATTTTCTTGGAAACGTTACGCTACCCTAAAAATATCTCCTGTACCATGGGTGCATTTACAAACATATTACAGTGAACCCTGGATAACTGGGACACTAAGGGACCTGCAAAGAATCATGGCGAGACCCATACATTCATTTGTATGAAAAAATAAAACAATTTAGAGGGTTTCAAATATTTTCCAATGTGAAGAAAACATTATCAGGAGTAGATTGATATACTTAGCATATTTTTAAACCCCCGCATAATTAAAATATATCGAAATGAAAACAATTTTTCGTTTCATCTCAATGCCCGTTTTGCTTTTGTGTTTATAAAAAAAAGAAAGTGACAAGCTAATTTATAAAATTGGCAGACAAGTGATGTGAAAAGTGTGTGGAAAAAAATAATCATTATTTGTGATATTATTTCCCATAAAACAACGATGCAATTTCAGTGTAAGAACTGCGAAACGGCGGCTGTCAGTGTCACTGTTACTGTCAGTTGCCGTTTCGTTCTGAAATAATGAGCTTTTCATTAAACTATTACTAAATTTTTTTTTGCGGGGTTTTAAAAATATTGTAAATGCCTGAAGATACTCTTTAGGTACCCAAGAATATAAGAATTAGAATTTCAACTTCTCAAAACATCTTAATTTTTTTTTGTTCATATCCTGCCATATTTCTTTCAGCGTGTATACCTGTAGGACTTGTAGGCCATACAAATATCACTTCCACAACACAACAGCCAATTCTTCAGTCACAGCGTCATCCGTAATGGCGCCTCTTCACAATCGGCCATGATGGGCGACTACACGCGAGCACGATCGTGTGGACGGGGTACTCGCCTGTAGTCGCCCATCATGGCCCGTAATCGTAGTCGCGATTGCGGCGATCGGTGACTTGTCGGTTTTTTGGACACACATCAAAGGGAATCGCTTGAAGTTGCGAGCGCGTGCCCAAAAATGATCACGGACGATTGTGTGGATGCATGCACGATGATCGTGACAATTACGTTACCGATCACAGACGATCAACGAGTGCCGATCATGGCCGATTGTGTTGAGGAGGCATAATAAACCACTGCACTATCATTCTACAAGTACCTTTTCTATCCTCCAGCACAAACACCGCCGCCACTCCAGATCCAAGCCCAAACGCAAGAAGTCCAAGGACCAGGACGATGGTGAAGCGGACAAGAGCAAGGCTTCCCGCGCTGGACTCACCGTGTTGGAGCTGCTGGAGCTGCAGGCGAGAGCTCGAGCCATTAGGGCGCAGTTGCAGCAGGAACAGCTGATGAGTAAGTGGTTTATTTATTTTGAACTAGCTGACCCGACTAACGTCCTGTCCCTATCTACCTATTTACCTGCCTGTCTACCTACCCTACATACCCTACCTACACTAATTGCGCCAATCCTCCAAAGATTCAAGAAACTAATACGTCGTCTATTTTTTTTTTTTGTTTTTGTTAATTTTTTTAATGTTCCATTCAACTTTCTTAGTTATTTTTTTCATATTCTTGCAAACACAACAATAAAATAAGTATCGAAATTGGTCCAGCCGTTAACGCGTGATGCCGCGACCAAGGGAAATAGGGATTCATTTTTATATAATTATAGATAGATAGAAGATTGTCTAACGGCCAAACCCAATTACCTATTCTATCTCCAATTTTGACATATTGGTAATAGAAAAACCTATCTGTCTGTGGTTATAACATCCCAATTATTTGTTAGAGAGTAAGAAATCTTACCGGCACACGATATCTATCGATGAGAGGGTCTATGGCTTACTATGGATAACTATTTGTATGGAAATGCCAAAGTATGTGTCCCAATGACGTGTTGACAACTATTTGTTTGATAGGACGGTAACTACGGGTAACAGACTTGTTGATCCGCCGAATTCTAGGGATAAATGGTTTGCTTTTAAAATATACTTTATTTATAATCTCATGAAACAAGTCCGACTCAAGTTAAAGTACTGATTTTGAAATAGAACCAGAGTTATCCCTCTAAGAAAATGCTTTTGTGGTCACATATAACCAATCACATAGAACCAATAACAAACAATCAATGAAATGAGCATATTAGCTTGTAATGAATTTACATAAAGATACCATTTAAATAAATCCACAGCAAATTATTTATTCAACGAAATAATTACAAAAAAAAATATTTCTTGAGTTTTAAACTGTCAATTAGGTACGTTTAATTCCTACTCTCCAGCGTTACCGCTTTGTTTAGCAAAATGCAGTCAAATCTTGTATAATTGTATGACTTACTCCCAGTTTTATAATTTATGTGAACTAACACTAAATCCAGTCATTTAATACTTTAAACATACAGAAGTTTTTTTTTATGAAAATCACATTGTTTATAGTGATGTTGGTTGTAACGAAACGCACGGGAGGGCCACCTCAATCTATTGTTTCCGTCACATAGATAACCGTTATTGATGAATGTGAGACACCTTTCAAAAATAGATAGAAGCATATTGTCTTCCAGCAGTAGTGATCTACATTTCAGTGAAGGTAGGTACCTAATTGGGTTTAGCCGTAATTTGATTGTCACTAGACCTCTTTTAGGTCACAACTTGTGACATTGGTCTCACATGGTACCCCTAGATTCAACATGAATAATGTAACCTTTTGTTATATTCTATTGATTTTAAAAGAGTGTTCATGGAGTTTCTTGCTCGTTCTTCTCCATAGAAACATACTGTTTGTACAAGCAACTAGCTTCAACTTTTTGACTGACTGACTCCTTAACAATTTAAAAGTGCCTGTAAATGGTTTATTTGAAATAAATGATTTGAGTTTATGAGGAGTTTCTTAGGAGCCCTGTGGGGTGTCCGGGAATAGACGAGCATTCACCCATTTCATCCCCAGGTGTTGTAGAAGGCGATTAATGGAAAATCCGTTAGTCGGGCAGCAGCGGCTTCCGTGTACTTAACAGCTTCACTGCGATGACTTCACCCAAGATGCCTGCCAAGCGTGGGGATTATGGCTAAGCGTGGGCTTTATGATGGTGGATGATGAGGAGTTTCTTGCCCATTCTTCTCCATACGAAACTACCTTTTGGAACGGGCAAAAAGTAAAATAAGGAACAAAACACAACAAACAAACATCTTTGATTTGAAGATATAACTAATGAATCTATTAATTACTATTACTATTATTGTTATGACTCATTGCCCTAATAATTACTCTGACCGACCCTGACGATGCTATTACTCTCCTCCAGGAGAGCAATAAGGCCACCAGTACAGTTAAGAAACACAGACACAGACCGCCGTCATTCCGTCCTCGCCGCCGAGGCCCGCCGCGACGACCCCGTACGTCCCCTCCCCGACCCTTGCTCGTGCCAGCCCGCGCCGCTGAGCCTGTAGTTTTAAATTCGTCCCTAAATAATGGAAATCCGATCCAGCCTGTCCCTTTGCTGTCCTCTCCCAGCGACGCCCTAAGCCGAGGCTCGTACCCCACAGGGGGTGCCCTTAGCGTGTAGTCGCTTAGTTTGTAAGCTTTTTTGCCCTGGCTGGAGGCCCTAAAAATAATATTTTTTAAGGCACCACAGGAAAGTCCGGTTAAGCAGCCGACAACCTCCTAGGTTGACCTGCGAGATGCCAATCCGAAATAAATAATTAAAAACCTAATAATTACTTTTGCATGCAATTGATAACTTTTGTGTATAGCTAAACATGTGGACATTGTTTTTAAACCGGACTGTAACACCATCATACCATGTTTAAGGCAAATAACTTATGTTAAGCTGCAATGAAACTCATTGATCCGACTTGTACTAAAAATCATTTTTACGTCGTCCGAAAAAAGTCGTTTGTTCAACAGTGGACGTCTTCTGGCTGATGATGATCATGTTCTATGACTTAAGTTGGATCAATATCCATGGTAACCAAAAGTTCCATTAGTTCTCCTGTAGAACTGCAAAAGAACTAGTAGAACAAGTGAATATTCCATAAAAAAAATTATACTATGTAAAGATTGACAGGATGATTAGCCCCGGTAATTTGTGAAGACCTTCACACATTATTATTTGTTCATCAACAGAGACCGGGTCGGAGACGGCGACTAAGGAGCCGGCACACTCGTCTGACAACGAGGTGGAGATCAAGGAGGAACCCGCCGAGGTCGTGGAGATCAGCAGCGATGAGGAGAAGCCCAAGGTCGAGGACTTGCAGAAAAGTGAGTAGTAGTGGACCACTATTACCATAGATTCAGCTCATGATTGTAGACCCCCTAGTATAGATATTTTTCATCGGGTTTTAACCCCACGTCAAAAAACGTAAACGTGCCCTCGACGCCAAACTAAATTACATCATCAATCATCTCAGGTCTCCCCCAAAGGGGCGTTCAGCCGTAATCGCCATGCTTGGCCGATGCATGTTGGCGATCGCAGTAAGTGTTATGGTACTCAGAAGGACGCTGCTGCTCATCCTCTGGACAATATCCCTCTGTCGCCTTCTATGACACCCACGGGTTAAAATGGGGTGGTGCTACTCGCGACCGGCACCACACGGTTTAACTAAGTTACATACTCTATAGAATTGAGAATAGAAATCTGTCATGTAGTCGTGACCGTGGCGTGGTGGGCGTCATCTGTATATGACTGTGGCTATGTCAAAAGGTTAAAAAGAAATCAGCCAATTCCATACAGAAGTGCGACACATACACGGTGACAATGTTCCTTCCACCTTCACACAAATGTTCTAAATGATGGTGAACCAAGTAGCTTATAATAACATTGTAGAGAACACGTCAAAGAGGAATGCGAGGGGGATTGCTATCTCTTTCTAATAGGGTTACTAGAAAGAGACAACATCTCCCGCGAAAGACACAAACAGTTGCAAGGTCTCCAAAACGAGTTCCACTAGATTTTAGCCACGATGACAGACAATATTATTCTGTATTTTTTTGTTTTTGCAGAAATTACGGAAGGGAAGGAAGCTGCCACGCCTCAACAAACGACAGTAACGAAACGATTAAACGACTTAGTTATAACAGTCCCACAAAAAACTAAGCAAAAAATAAAGCTTAACCGAAACAAAATCACAACGGCTACCACAGATAAAACCAGCAGCACTGCCACCACACAAAAACCTAAAGATACACCATCTACCAGTGTTGCCATCACCAACAAAACTGCAGAAAACAAAATCGACGATGACAAAAATATGAAAAAAGATAAGTCTAAAAAGAAGAAGAAAGGTAAAAAGAATGTCAGCAAAGATGACATTGACAACGATGAAATTACTCTACAGTTATCTGACACTGAGAAGATGGATCTGTTAGAAGATTTAGACAGGAAACACTATGATAGTGTCAGTTCTGATTCTAGCTCGGAATCTAGCAGCGAATCCGATGATCAAGAAGCAGAAGATGGTGTACCGCCAGGCGAGGTTGAAGATTCTAAAGATAATGCTAAAAAAGAGAATTCAGAAGTTGAAAAAGATTCTGATGCTGATAGCAATAAACAGACAGATAAAAGTCCAGAAAAAGCTACTGCTGATCTTGTAACTGATGATGGTAGTAAAAAGAGTGATTCTAAGCCTTCCGATATCGATGTACAAGATAGCAAAGTTGAAACAACGGAGTCTGACGAATCAGGACAAAACAAAACAAATTCTGACATTATTGAAATACATCCCGAAACTGCATCTGAAGTTGAAGAAAAGACAGACTCTAATGTCAAAGATTCATTTGTTGCTCCAAAAGATACTGTTGCAGAGACGTCAGTAACTACAATAGAAGATACACCAACTGTAGATACAAATAAAGGAAAAGAAAATGAAGAAGTGAAAGAAACTGAAAAGCATTTGTCAGAAGGAGAGATATCCGACCGAGAGAGTTCAGAAATAGAAGCGTTAGACTTGAAACCGGAAGTGGTCTGTATTTCAGACGAAGAGGGAGGTAAGAAAGCTAAGAAAAAGAAGAAGAAGAAAGATAAGAAATCGAAGAAAGAGAAAAAATGTAAAAAGAAGTCGGATTTTCGTGAATGCGGTGATCAAAACTTTTATAAAGATAATGTAGATGCTGACGGAGATTCTTCTCCAAAAGAAATACAAAGTCAAGCGTCTATAGAAGTCATAGACAATACTTCTAAATCTGATACTCTTTCAAACAACTCTTCTATAACTAAAACCACAGACACAGTCGCTCCTACTGAAATTATAGACCAGGTAGACCTTACTACTGTAGATAAAACCATAGACAACATTGACGAAAACATAAAAGAAGAACCAACCATAGACAGAGATATAAAAACTCACAGTGATAGTCCTGCTGCCCTTTCAGACGACGACATAGAAGCAGTTTACGAAATAATGGAGCTTTCAGACGACTCGTCGTGTTGCGAAGTAGAATGTACTACGATGTTGTCTAAAGAACCAACTGCTTCAGAAATTGAGGCGTTATCAGCGAAAATAGACGAAATAGAGAGAGTAGATATTATAACTGATAAAGAGATAAGAGACTACGAGAGAACGGAACAAGAGAAAGCAGAGTTAGAGAATATAGAAAATATATCTTGGAAAGATAGATACTTGGACAGTAAGAAAGTGAGAAAAGTGTTAAACACATCGAATATACTCAATGCTTTGAGAAAAAAGAATATAGAGCTAAAGAAGAAGTTAGCAGAATCTAAAATTGATACAGAAGAGACTGTTCCAGAAAAAGAACCAGAACCAGAAGAACAGAATGTTCTAGAAGAAGGTTCTATAGAGCATTACAACACACTCGAGGCATTGACGACTTATGTCGACCCTGTCAAAGAATTACCAAAAGATTTAAAGAAAGATGCAAAGTTACTGTTGAAAATGTATAAGAAGTTATTGAAATATAATGATATGAACAAACCTGAGGATCTCAATAAGAAAAGAAAAAAGAAAAATAAAAAGAGTAAAAAAGATACAAAGAATACGGCAGATTGTGTTGTTGACACGGAGAGTAAAGAAGTAAACGTAGGAGATGTAGAAGAATTAAAAAATATAGAAACTGACTTAAACTGTAAATAGGAACTAGATAATAAAGATTAAGATTTATTAACTATACTGTGCTTTATTTCTGAAATCATTTTTTTTAACAAAGTTCATAATTTGTTTAATTTAGAAAAATAAAAACGCTCGTGGAATGTTTTTAAGTAAAAAATGTAGATATTTAGATGATAATTACTTGTATCGTACGCAATATTTCTTTAAAATAAAAACGTACATACTCTAGTCTTTCATTATATCTACAACATTTCAAAAAAATATCAAATTTGGACTGAGTTTACGGGAGGTAAAACGTTATCGCTTTTTGTATGAACATTTACAGCTTCACAATCCTCCTAAATGGAAATAACATCCGCTATTAGAACCTAATTTCAATCACGGCGACTAATATCAATAGACACTAACCAAGTAGGGGAGATATGATAGTGCACAAACACAGATGCACTCCTTCCCTCGCTGTCATAGTGCGGTGGGACGGTGATCCGACACGACCGGAGAGAGATCACAAGCAGGACCAACGGCATTACGTCCTTTCCGAGGCACGGGGGTGTCACACCACCAACTTCCAAACTCCGGGCTGTTACTGAGAAAGTCCTAATAGAAAAGCCCAATACCACTTTTTGCCCGGCCTGGGAATCGATCCGAGGACTGTCGGCAATAGCGCTTGCTACCAAGAGACCAACGGGGGTGGGGGGGGGGCATTAGATACGGTTCGATTCAAATTAAGTTTGAAGTGGGCTTGGCGATGACGACGACGGCGGTGATAATTTGCTTTTTAGATATGGCGGTCAAAAGGTTAAAAGTAGCATCTTTTGATAAATTTTTTAATGACTACGACGATGACCACAATGATCACGACGGTGATAATGATGATGGTGATGATGTTGACGACGACGATGACGAAATTGATGACGACGGCGATGATGGTGATGATGATGACGAAGACAATCACAATCATGATGACATTGACGACGGTGTTGATGATGGCGATGACAAAATTAATGACGACGGCGATGCTGGTGATGATGATGACGATAAAGACAATCACAATCATGATGACATTGACGACGGTGTTGATGATGACGATGGTGGTAATGACGATGACGAAATTAATGACGACGGCGATGATGGTGATGATGACGACGACGACGATGGTGATGATGATGTCGATGATGATGACGACAATGACGGCAATGATTATTGATGACGACGATGTCACTCGTCATCATCATGTCGTCATGCCGTCATAATGATGACGACAGTGATGCTGATGATGGCGATGACTACAATGATGATGACGGCAATGTTGATGATAACGATAATGATGACAGCGATTATGATGACGAAGACGACAGTGGTAATGACGACAGTGATGATGACAAAAGTTTGATTACCGCTTGGTATAGTGTCACCTTGTAACTGGGTTGTCCTCAGTCAGGCAGTCGCTCCATGTAAAACACTGGTACTCAGCTGCAACCGGTTAGATTGGAAGCCGACCCCAACATTGGGGATAGGCTAGGCAGTTTGTTTCTTTGTATTGATCTGTTTGTCAAAGAGAGTAATAATAATAACGTCAATTTTTAAAATAATAAAAGAACTGTCGAAGGACATCTAAATAAAACACATTTAGATAATTAAATTCGCTTTTATTATATACAGATCATTTTATTAATCTTAAGTACCTACTTATTTCATAATAATACTAATTTGTTAAAATAAAATATAAAAATTCAGTCACATTCACATTTCGTGGCAATATGATCATTTTGCTCATATTCGTGTATTCAATAATTCATTTTGTTCATGTCGATTTTAGGATTCTGTAGTGTTCCGTATAGAAAATAGTTCTTTAGTTATAGTTTACAGGGTAACCTACAAGGATGGTTCATAGGTTCCAAGGTCTGAACATGACGTGGTCAATCTTTTAATATTCTGCGTATAAACTTACATTGATTTGCAGTTTTAGTAATACATGTTTTGGACATAATCACTGCGTGGTTGACGCAAACAAGCAAACAAGTCAAGTATATTGTCCCAGCAATATGTAGCTGCAATACATTGTAATATTTTATGTGTTGCCAGGTCATATTCTGTCACACATGTGACCTGTCAATTGTCATACGTGTCACCTGTCAGCTATCATATTTTTTTTTTATGGGCCAATGAAATTCGGAGTGTCTCGGAGAAACGTTACAACTGTCTTGGATCCTGCAACGAAATTAATCAGAAAAGAACCGCGGAGGAGTAAGAACATTTTCCACATTCCTCCATATCAAGCAGGAGACAGAACTAGGCCAATTGGCACAAAGGGGCGTTTACAACTGGGGGAAGCCGAGCTGCTAAACACCACAGATTACAATTAACAGCTGCCATACATGTCACCCGTCAGGTGTCATACATGTCACCCGTCAGCTGTCATACATGTCACCTGTCTACTGTCACGCATGTCACCTGTCACACATGCTTCCATAGTGCCCGTGTTGTTGCCGTTCTTCAGTGCAGATTGGTGTTATGGTCCGGGCTGGTGCATCGGTGGTAGCCCCACTTGTGTAGGCAGTAGTGACGGGTGAATGTCAGGCTTTTTTGATTTCTTCGTCTTTTTCGGTTGCAGCTTCATCTGTAAACGTTGACACGCATAACGTACAGTTGTAATTTGACCACTGGTGTCCCAACATGTCCACTTTGTGCTCGAAGTTTTTTAGCCAAAGTTGGATATTCCAGTGTCATGGGGACACAAAAGAGCAGTAGATCTATTTTCTATGCAACCACAAAGTCAGAATTGCAAAATGGCATGATCATCAATTTTGTATCATCATTTGTTCCTTTTTTAACACTAAGATGAGCTGGTAGAATTTTCTACCACCTTATCATACAAACTCTCAATAACGGCCTAAGGTGGAGCACTCTTGCCTCGGATTAACCGGCTCACTCGTGCCTTGAAGATACCCAGATTATATTTATCGGGAAACAGAGAGGCAGGCAGAGAATTCTACAGTCTGGCAGTTCGAACAATAAATGTGGAATCAAAACGCTTGGTCCGAGACTGTAGAACATCAACCTTATAGCGGTGACATTTCGTGTCTGCCCGTCCTCACTCAGAGTGAGCACTCACCTTGTAATGCACCTCCCGCACGTGTCGGTAGAGGCTGGAGTACCATCCGAAGGCGGCGCTGCAGTGCTGGCACTCACTCACCTTGTAATGCACCTCCCGCACGTGTCGGTAGAGGCTGGAGTACCATCCGAAGGCGGCGCTGCAGTGCTGGCACTCACTCACCTTGTAATGCACCTCCCGCACGTGTCGGTAGAGGCTGGAGTACCATCCGAAGGCGGCGCTGCAGTGCTGGCACTCACTCACCTTGTAATGCACCTCCCGCACGTGTCGGTAGAGGCTGGAGTACCATCCGAAGGCGGCGCTGCAGTGCTGGCACTCACTCACCTTGTAATGCACCTCCCGCACGTGTCGGTAGAGGCTGGAGTACCATCCGAAGGCGGCGCTGCAGTGCTGGCACTCACTCACCTTGTAATGCACCTCCCGCACGTGTCGGTAGAGGCTGGAGTACCATCCGAAGGCGGCGCTGCAGTGCTGGCACTCACTCACCTTGTAATGCACCTCCCGCACGTGTCGGTAGAGGCTGGAGTACCATCCGAAGGCGGCGCTGCAGTGCTGGCACTCACTCACCTTGTAATGCACCTCCCGCACGTGTCGGTAGAGGCTGGAGTACCATCCGAAGGCGGCGCTGCGCTGCTGGCACTCACTCACCTTGTAATGCACCTCCCGCACGTGTCGGTAGAGGCTGGAGTACCATCCGAAGGCGGCGCTGCGCTGCTGGCACTCACTCACCTTGTAATGCACCTCCCGCACGTGTCGGTAGAGGCTGGAGTACCATCCGAAGGCGGCGCTGCAGTGCTGGCACTCACTCACCTTGTAATGCACCTCCCGCACGTGTCGGTAGAGGCTGGAGTACCATCCGAAGGCGGCGCTGCGCTGCTGGCACTCACTCACCTTGTAATGCACCTCCCGCACGTGTCGGTAGAGGCTGGAGTACCATCCGAAGGCGGCGCTGCAGTGCTGGCACTCACTCACCTTGTAATGCACCTCCCGCACGTGTCGGTAGAGGCTGGAGTACCATCCGAAGGCGGCGCTGCGCTGCTGGCACTCACTCACCTTGTAATGCACCTCCCGCACGTGTCGGTAGAGGCTGGAGTACCATCCGAAGGCGGCGCTGCAGTGCTGGCACTCACTCACCTTGTAATGCACCTCCCGCACGTGTCGGTAGAGGCTGGAGTACCATCCGAAGGCGGCGCTGCACTGCTGGCAGTGGTAGGGCGTCTCGCTCGTGTGCATCGCCACGATGTGGTACTTCAACTTGGCTGCATTCTGCAATCAAGTGCCTTCGTGTAACACAAAGTCGCTGCCCGCCGCACGCTTAGATCTGGGCCCTGTTTAATAAACTTTACAATCCGACAATTTTGTAAATAAGTGACATATTAGTAAAATTGTATGACAAGTGCTGTTTAATAAACCTTACAAATATGTAAGAATTTTACAAGTAAAAACATTATAAATTGTACCATTACCATTCAAAGTCAAAGTCAAAGTCAAAGTCAAAGCATTTATTTCAATTAAACCATTTACAGGCACTTTTGAATTGTCAAGGAGTCGGTCAGTTAGACAGAAAGTTGAAGCTAGTTGCTCGTTCCAAAACGTAGGTAGGTCTCTATGGAGAAGAACGAGCAAGAAACTCCACGGACACTCTTTTAAAATCAGGTTTTTACAAAATACTGCTTACATTATTCTTGTTGCTTCTATATGTGAAAACAATGAAGGTAATCTAGAAATACAAAATATAAAAAATAATCAAGATAAAAACCATGGCAGTTAAGAGTTGACCAATCTCTACTGACAGCGCCCGTTCACGAACATGACGCGTGAATCAGCACCATTCAGCTCAACCATTTTAGAGGGAGCCGAATGACCCAACACACGCGCCACCACCAGCGAGACATTTGAGTGAGCATGACAATTCTCTCAACCGCCATGCTCATTTAAGTCAAACACATAATAATTTACTTAAAATATGGCTCCATGGTACTCACATTTACAAAATTGAAATAATGCTGCTAAATTATACAAAACTAAGGTTTCCAATGTTTCTAAAATGTCGAAAAAGTAATTAAAATATATATTTGTGTATAATAATAACGATACTCGTTACTCATGTCAATAAAAAAAAAGGGGTAGGAAACAACATTCCTCCAATTAGGAAATTCCCTAAACTGCCTGTGGAGCAGGACCAGCATTTAGCCAAGCATTTTTATCATTGATGTAGTCTTCTAATTTATAATATGCTTGTCTACACAGTGTGCGTTTAATACATGTTTTAAATTGTCTTTCATTTAGTTGAAGAATATCAAGAGGTATTTTATTATAAAATTTTACACAGTACCCCATAAAAGAAGTATGAACTTTTGACAATCTGAATCTTGGCTGATCTAATTTGTTCCTATTTCTAGTATAAACACAATGTCTGTCACTTATTTTATTAAAAAGATGAAGGTTTTTTCGAACATGCATAATGTTTTCATATATGTATTGACAAGGTACCGTCAAGATGTTAATCTGTTTAAACAATTCTCTTAGAGACTCGCGACTGCTGAGATTATAGATGGCTCTGACAGCCCGCTTTTGCAGAATAAAAATAGAATCAATATCTGCAGCCCGCCCCCAAAGCAAGATACCGTAGGACATGATGCTATGAAAATAACTAAAATATACTAGCCTAGCGGTATCCACGTCTGTCAAATGCCGGATTTTTCTGACAGCGTAAGCGGCCGAACTCAACCGCCCTGCAAGAGATGTTAAGTGAGGACCCCATTGCAGCTTTGAGTCAAGCGTAATCCCTAGGAAAACAGTCTTTTCGACGAATTCAAGTATATCCTTATTCAATACAACGTTACATTCACTACTTTTAACATTCGGTAAAGCGAATCTTATGCATTTAGTTTTCTTCTCATTTAATACTAAATTATTTACAGTAAACCAATTATGAACCTTAAGCATAGCGTCATTTACGTCGTCATGGTGCTGTGCCCGTCTATTAACTCTAAATATCAAGGAAGTATCATCAGCAAATAACACCATTTGTGGTTGATTTTTCAACAAATAAGGTAAATCGTTTATATAAACTAAAAAGAGGAACGGACCCAATATTGAGCCCTGCGGTACCCCCATTTTTACTTTTAAGCCCGATGAATTTACACCGTTTACTTGAACTTGTTGCAGTCTATCAGTCAAATATGATTTTACTAAGCTAAGCGCTAGTTTACCCAGTCCGTAATGCTCAAGCTTTAAGAGTAGTGTTTCGTGATTCACGCAATCAAATGCTTTGGAGAGGTCGCAAAAGATACCAATAGCATCTTGAGAATCCTCCCAAGCCTTAAATATATGCTTGATTAAGGTGACACCGGCGTCAGTAGTGCAACGTCCTTTGGTGAAACCATACTGCTGATCATGTAAAATTTTGTGACAGTTAAAATGACTGAGCATTTGATCAAGCATTACTTTTTCAAACACTTTGCTAAAAACCGGCAAAACCGAAACGGGTCTGTAATTATTAGAGTCTTTGCAGTCGCCGGATTTAAAAAGTGGTATAACTTTGCTGAACTTCATTAGATCCGGGAAAACCCCTTGGTCTACACACAAATTAAAAATGAAAGCTAAATAGGGCGCCACTGTCTCAATAATTGATTTACAAACATTAGTAGACATCCCCCATAAATCTTCAGTACCCTTAATCTTGAGTTGTTTAAAAGCTTTAATAACGATTGCAGGGTTTATATGTTTAAATTTAAATTCCGTGGGACATGCTGAAACATTCGAACTTAGTAAGTGTAGACCAGGTTACTTCGCAGTGTGCGGGTGGAATTTTAGTCTTGAATGCAAAATTAAACGCAGAATAACGGCATTAAAGATTTACTTTTAACAGAGTACATTGTAAAGTTGTAAAGGTGTACAGTTGTATAAATCTTTGTAAAAAATATAATTAAAAGTTGTATGCGCACACGACTTTAAAGATGGTGTCGTAGAGAGAGTTGTTCGGCGCGTCGCCGCCAGAGGGCGCTCCCGCGCTTCCGTTCCACGTCGGTCACTGCGATGCATGGAAAGCGTATGTCCCAAGTATGGCATACGCAAGTGCGTCAACAAGTTGCCCCCCTTGGCAAAGCCGGAACATTGGGTAGCTGATACTCTTCCACTGGTAGCGGGCACAGTCTGTTGAAGGCACGTCGCACAGTTCCCGAAGTTGTCTTCACGTCGACGACCCTGGTCACACTGTCAGAACCAGGATATATATAAGTGATACGCCCAAGCAGCCATCTGTTGGGAGGCACCCGATCGTCCTTGACCAGCACCATCATACCCAAGTGCAGGTCTCTTCCTTGCTTGCTCCACTTCTGCCGTTTCTGTAACTCTGATACATATTCCTTTCGGAAACGAAAGAAATGGGCCTTTAGTTGTTCTCGCATAACGAGAAAATGAGCTTCACCTAGAGCTCTTTTGGGCTTTAGGATAAGGTAAGGCGGTTAAGGTTCGTCTAAGGAGGTAGTGTGACGATGTCAAAGCTACTCAATCTGAAGGATCAGAGGACATTGGAGTTAAAGGCTTTGAGTTCAAGATCACCCCTATCTGTGTGAGAACCGTGTTCATTTCCTCATACGTAAAGTTGGCAAGAGCAAGTATACGTTTTAAATGATGCTTGACTGATTTCACAGCACCCTCAGCTAAGCCATTAAAGTGCGGGCTATAGGCTAGTGAAAATTTAATTTTTATTGATAAAGTTGAAACATAAGAACCTATATACTCAGAATTTAAATTTAAAAATTATTACATGCTCCTATAACATGTACCACTGTCCGAAAGATGTTGACAGGTTTTCCCCTGCGAGCAGTGAATCTGCTTAAAGCAGAAATAAAGTTTAAAAGAGCTTAAGTCGGTTACAAGCTCAATATGTATTGCTCTGACAGATAGACATACAATAATGCATATGTATGCTTTATTTATCTTACTGCCTAAACCCTTTCGGTTCAGTATCACCACTGGTCCTGCATAATCTACTGCGGTGTTAATGAATGGGCAGTCAGCATGCAAGCGCTGTTCAGGAAGATTGCCTATTATTGGCTGTATAACTCATCCTGAAAAACGACAACATGTGACACAATTATGTACGGTTTTCCTAGGAATATTTATACCGTTTAAAACCGAAAACTTATGATAAACTTTGACAACAGTAATTGTGGACCAGCATACATGAGTAATTTGTGATAGTATCTAAAGTTGAGTACTGTAATGTGGTGAGATGCATGTAACAATATTACATGTTTAACATCATAAATATCTATAATGTGAATTAAAGTCTACCTCCAACTTGAATAAGACCATCAGAATGTAAAAACAGATATAACAAATTAAATAACTTACTTTTTAATGACAATTGTGTTTTGTTTATTAATGATTTATACTCCTGATGGAATGATTCTTGTTGTGAAATGTAACATAAAGTAATTAATGAAGAGTTAAGCTCATGTAAAGTTAAGAACCCTGTATGTTTGTTCTGTGGAAGACGACAGTTGTGTATAAACCGCTGTATGTAGGCTGTGACACGTTGCAGCCTACCAAGATCAGAGAACCTATGTCAGCAGGATTCAACTTCGTAGGTACATAACGCCAGGTGTCTGGTTCTGTAAGAGACTTAAGTTCATGAATTCTGTTATGAACAAATGGTTTTAATAAGTTGGCCTTGGAAGTATTGATCCAAGCCAATGGTTGAGTCACACCAGTAGGTACAACTGTAAGTTCCTATTAATGAGGATTTAACTTTGTCAGCTAGACGAGCTGCAGACAGAGCCCCACACAATTCTAACTGTGGGACTGTCATGGGTTTAAGAGGAGCTATATGGCTCTTTGCAGTTATTAAATGAACTGAAACTTTATTGTCATGTGAAATAGAACAAAGGTAAACACATGCACCATAGGCTAGAATTGATGCATCGCTAAAAGCATGAAGTTCACAAATCACAGACTGATCACATATAACATGCCTTGGGATTCTTATATTATAAAATGTAAAGATTTAATAAAGTTGCACCAAGTTGCTTGAATTTCACTGGACACATTTTCATCCCAAGTTATTTTTAACGACCATAGCTTCTGTAGAATTTTTTTAGCTTGTAAAATGCAAGGGTTAATGAGTCCAAGGGGATCAAATATTTGAGCCATTGTGGAAAGAATTGTGCGTTTTGTAATGTGTTCAGGCGATGTAATGTTTACTGAAAAAAGCAACACATCTTCTTTACAGGCCCAAAGTAATCCTAATGTCTTTGAATACTCATGGCTACTTAAATTAAGATATTCATCTTTGCTATTTTCACCTATAAGTTGTTGTATGATGCATGGATTATTTGAATGCCATTTTCTTAACGAAAGCTGTCCACTTTCAAGTTGGTTAATGACGCCTCTGCAGATGTCTACCAGCTGGGATATGTCATTTTTCCATAAATAAAGACATTAACATAAAACCTTTGATGATAGCATCTGACACTGCTTTGTCAGTGCATTCTTTTCCCAGTTGCATTAAACATCGTATAGTAAGGTACAGTGCAGATGCGGTACCAAAGTGACAGTTATATTGTTTGAGGTGTGTGACCTAATGACGTGTATTCCTTAATGAATTCAGCATATTGCTGCTTGAATAACGGGTCACGCTTAAACCTGTGTTCTAATGAGTATGAACCTAGAAAGAGCTTGCTCAATTGATCTTAAAGTTGATCATTAAATTGAGTGATTGCAATGGACTGTATTATTATTATAATGTAATGACTCTGTGGGTCCAAATATCAACCATCCAAACTTAGTTTCACTTAATGAAGGTCTATTTTTACCTAGTGAAATGTTGTTAGACAACAATACACTTCAAAATAAGTCCGCTCCAAGCAACATATCGACTTGGGACAGTGTGTGGAATAAAGGATCCACTAATGTAATATTATGAAGTATGTCTAACATTCTATGATTAATTTGTTTGGAAGGCAATGCTTGAGTAATGTGTGGAACCACAAAACAATTAATGTTTTCAGAATATGAATTAATAAGTGATGATATAATGACATCACATTTTTTATAAATGCAACTAGATTGACCATTTAACCCTTCAACTAATGTTGATGTTGAATAAGTTGACAATTTAAGTTTGTCACACAAGTTCCCTGTAATAAAGCTAGATGTGCTGCCATTATCCAATAAAGCACGAACTTTGTGTTTATGGCCAACATGGTCAGTAACATGAACAATAGCCGTTGACAACAACATCACACATTAGGTATTATGAGTACCTAGCAGACAAAACCACATTGTCTTGAGCACTTCTTAATGTCTGTGTGCTTGACTGTGTTGTACAGAGTGTTACACTGCTAGTACTAGTAGTGTGTTGTGTTGACCTTGGCTCCGGAGCAATGGATAGCTCTCCTAAATGTAACATAGTGTTATGTCGCTTATGACAGTGTGCACAGCCACCCATCTTGCATGTGAATGATTTATGACCTTGTCTATCTCTGTAGGTAACTTAAGTGTTTTCAAAGCTCTTAAGTTACGATTGATTGTGTCAATCATGTTGCGCAGAGCTTTAAAGGATTCCTTTGTCACAATTTCAATATTAAAGAATGCCTGAATATGATTGTAAACTAGAAGCCGTTTGTTTTTGTAACGGTCAGATAGTAGCTCCCATGCAACATCATAATTCTCTTCAGAGAAGTCGAGTGTACAAATGATTAGAGCAGAACTATCCTTTAAAGCTGCACACAAATAATGAAACTTACTTATTCTCAGAATACTGTCATTAGAATGTATTAACAATGTGAGTGTGTCACGAAACTCTAACCAGTTGTGATATTGACCCGAGAAGGTAGGCAAATGTATAGTAGGTAATTTAAGTTTAATCCCACCTTTATGTCCAGAACCCGTACCAGAGCCTGCAACCGACTCACCACTCACAGAGGTCTCATGTTTCCTCAACAGTTCTCGGGCAGAGGCAATAGCAGCATAGTATTGATTCTCATACGTTTCTCGTTCCTGGTACTGTTTCTCTGGAATTTCAGACAGATTTTCTATGTTAAATTGTGTGCTGTCATACTCAGAATACATTTCTTCTATTTTAGTTAATCTAAATATCAACTCCCTAACCTGTAAGGTACTTAATGCATCACCTTTTATTACTGAAAGAAATTATCTAAATTGGGTTAGCTTAGCCTTATAGCTGCCACTAACGACTTGCAATCCATTATGACAGTTAACATGACTTTGAGTCTTAGATATAAAATAAAGAGCGACAAACAATACTTAAAGGTGTAATGAAGCAGCGAGGGCGCTTGCGAAACAGTCAAATACCAAGCATAAAGCAAGCGAGTGCAGCTCGCCAGCTAGCGCTCCACGCAAGCGTCGTGGAAGGCCGACACGTGGGCAACAGCGACCCCAGTCTCACCATGCGATTATAGTGCACTGTAAACACAAAATAATTAAGATACGGACACAGTATTCACACACACAGGGGCAATTCAAGATGCTTAAAGCCTGAGTGGGGAATATGTACTAGAAAAATATGAAGAATTCGAGGAAATTCGTAAAATAAGGTTAAGTTTTTAAGTTTAAAGTTTTAGGGAGCACGTGGAATGAAAGGATAATGGGATCACGATGGCACTTCTCTGTCTTGTAAATTTCCTTTAGGTAATGGCCTCCTTGATCTTCCTTCTATAACGTGTTCCACGTCTCTGTTTTAAAGTATTGGATATTCTTCAAATTTGGATTCCACGTAATGGCCGCAACGCGTGCTCAGTAATTTCCTTGATCTTGATAGCCGCTTTGTTTCCAAAATCCGGGTCGATGGACCAAAATGTAGACCAGGTTACTTCGCAGTGTGCGGGTGGAATTTTAGTCTTGAATGCAAAATTAAACGCAGAATAACGGCATTAAAGATTTACTTTTAACAGAGTACATTGTAAAGTTGTAAAGGTGTACAGTTGTATAAATCTTTGTAAAAAATATAATTAAAAGTTGTATGCGCACACGACTTTAAAGATGGTGTCGTAGAGAGAGTTGTTCGGCGCGTCGCCGCCAGAGGGCGCTCCCGCGCTTCCGTTCCACGTCGGTCACTGCGATGCATGGAAAGCGTATGTCCCAAGTATGGCATACGCAAGTGCGTCAACAGTAAGTTTAAAGCAAGTGAGGGCGAAGAATCTAAAGTTTCAGTAGTTTTAATAGGAATATCGGTAAAGAATGTTGCAAATTCCTGAGCAACTTCTTTATTAGTACTTAAGAGACCACGGGAAGTCTCCAGAGTGTAATCAGTATTATGTTTTTTGTTCCTGTTTGTTTCATTATTAATTATTTTCCAAACAGTCTTAATTTTATCATCAGCTGATTTAACTTTATTGCTAATGTATAAGGCTTTAGCTGCTTTACAAGCAATTTTAAAAGTTTTAGAATAAGTCGAAACATACTTATTAAATGTTTCGGTGTTAATATAAGGCTTAAGGCCATACAACTCAAAAAGCCTTTCTCTACTTTTTCTGATACCTTTAGTTGCCCAGTCACTAAATAAAAACTTAGGGCAAATAGTTTTAATTTTTTTCTTAAAAATATTATCAAACTCTGTTTGCACAACTGAAAAAAAATCTTTATACAAAATATTACCATTATTCATATTAAGTTCCTGAACGGGTAACTTACTAATTAAAGTCTTATTAAATTTATCTAAATTACTAGATGTTATTGGTCTTGACTGTATCTGTATTTTTTGCAAGGGTGTGTTGGACTCAAAAGCAATGGTTTGACCGCTGTGATCTGAAGGGAGATAATTTACAATAGCTTTATCTAAATAGTCGCAGCTACAAAAAACATTATCAATACATTGCTGTTTAATAAAAGTTTACGAGTGTAGAAAACGCCTGTAGATTTCGATGACAATATTGGATCTACAAATTTGTAACTTACAATTACAAATCTTACAATTTCAAAATATCTAGAATTTGGTTTTCTCATTTTTCTATTTGTTTGATTAGTAACAAAAGTAGCACAATAACAAAATCACGATTCTGTATTTAATATATGAAATTATGGATGTTTTATTTGGTAAATTTGCTGAATACCCATTCTAAACGCTGCATTTCTCTTAGAATCGTATTCAAGATCATGTCCTAGTTTATATTTATTCGACGGTAGTTTTGCTAACCCGAAATTAAAAACTGTGACAGATTTTACGTTCAACGACAAATTTCGGTCAAAAGTAATGTTTACACTCTTACGAAAAATCGCCGTTGCCGTTCACTCTGTCACAACTTCTACTTCTAGTTGTTAGAACCATTTTTTAATGTATTCCAATAAATTACTTCACTTAAGGTAAAAAATTGTAAAGTTCTGACACAAGACAAGTCCACTTGTCGGATTTTTTCTACAATTTACAAAATATGTAAATTTGTAATTACAATTATGCGTTCAATAAAACAGTTTAACTTACAAATATGTAAATTGTCACATGTAAAGAGAAAATGTTTATTAAACAGAAATATGTAAAATTGTAGGTACAATTTTTCAATTTTGTACATTTTCCACCATGGTAAATTTGTAAATTATATTCTTTATTAAACAGAAACTTGTAGAATTGTAACTTGTAAAATACAGTTATAATTTCCAATTTGTAACGTTTATTAAACAGGACCCTGATTTTTTACAGTACGCAAGGCGGTTATTCTAAACTAATATTATGAAGAGGAAAGGTTTGTTTCTTTGTTACGATTGAACTCAAAAAGTACTGATCCGATTTAAATAATTCTTTCACCATTAGAAAGTTACATTATCCCTGAGTAACATGTGCTATTTTTATCGATTGAAAAAATTAGGGATCCTTGAGAAAATTCACGCGAACGATGTCGCGGGAAACTGCTAGTAATCAATACAAGAACGTTTAGACGTATAGTTTGATTTATTGCATTCGTGTGAAGCCGGGGCGAGTCGCTAGTACTATTATAAACAAGAAAGTTTGTGACGATGGATCATGGGATGGATGGCAGATGTTAAAATATCAATTCTGTTGGGTAATTTCCCTGAATAAACTTAGTGATTTGATCGAATTCCTGAACTGTTTTAGTGAAATGGTGTAATAAAGAAGTCAGGACTCTCATAGCTCTATCATAATGTAACGTAGGTGAACCCGGCCGTCTGCCGGGACTTCGCGATATGTCTCAGGGAAATTGTACCATTGCCCTACGATTTATATATGATGAATATGCTGCCTGCTATTTCAAATACGTAGTGGACTTCAGAATTAAG
The DNA here is from genome assembly GCA_947361185.1 of Charanyca ferruginea. Lineage (NCBI taxonomy): Eukaryota > Metazoa > Arthropoda > Insecta > Lepidoptera > Noctuidae > Charanyca > Charanyca ferruginea. Next base: position 17,644,784 of record OX376081.1, read on the forward strand.
CATAGATTTTCCCAGGGAAATAAAAAAACGGGATTAAAAGATTAATATCTATATGTGTGCCAAATTTCTGCTAATTCTGTTCAGCCATTTAAGCGTGAACAGTTACAAACATCCATACATCCTCACAAAGGCATTTGTAATATTAGTAGGATGACGTGTCACGCACCTGGTAGGACTTGCCGCACACGTGGCACAGGTTGTCCTTCTTCTCCTTGTTGCGGTGAACGTTCTGGAGGTGCACGTACAGTGACGTGTGGCACTTGAACGGCTGCGGACAATAACAAACACAACAAAAAAGAATTAGCGAAATTGGTCCAGCCGCTAACGCGTGATGCTCAGGCCAAGGGAAATGGGGATTCATTTTTATTATATATACATAGAACCTCGATTATCCGAACGCTTAGTTTATCCGAACGTTTGACGCGAATTTTGTTTCATCGAACGTTTTGGTAGTCCGCTTACGGAGATTCCGCGCACGATTTTTTACGTATTTATGTACTATCGTGGTCACACCCGCCTGACCACCACTAAGTTCATTTTTGCTTGCACTCAAAAGATAGAAGCGCTCTCTACCCCGCCCCGTTGACTTCGCAGGCGCCAAGAGAAAATTTTTTTAACTGAGCAGGCGGGAAAGTCCGCGATAGTACCTATTTATTGAATCGCGCAGATAGAAACGTGTTTTTATGTAAAAAGGTGTTTTCGTTAGGTCTTGTCCCAAAACACCCACATTTCTATTATCCGAACTTTTGATTATCCGAACTAGTCTCGAACCCAATTAGTTCGGATAATCGAGGTTCTACTGTATAGATTAATTTATACTTCATGCACAAAGGTACAAAGGCGGACTTAATGCCTTAGGCATTCTGTAACGGTCAACCAAGTCACTACCATCAGTACTATGTTTATGTCTGTCACATGTGAGTCTAGGGTTGCCAACCTTACTATGTAATATAGTATCCTACTATATTACAGGCCTGACTACTTGTACTTTCGAAAAAATGATATAGTAGGCGAAACTCCTATATTTTAAAGGCATCAAACTAAGCAATAATATTCGTTTCAAAATGTGTAAGTAGGTATATTTTCTGTAATGAATAACAAATAGTAATAGCTATGGCTGCTATGAGACATTTCATAAAATACAAATTTGACAAAAATGGCTAAAAGTAGCAAAAAGTATTATTTTAAGAAATAAAGTACAAATTTTGGAACCTACTATATTTCTTTCATCTTTTCGTTATCTACTAGATTTTTATAGGTAAGAATTTTAAAACTACTATTTTTGACCGACAAAGAGTTGGCAACCCTACATGTGACGCCGATACCCTTCTCCACACTTCCTTGAGCCAGCACTCCGCGAGAGAATATAGACCTCTGCAGCCAACATTCCCGCTTCTCTCCGGCCAACAACTGACCCAGTTAAGTGTCGGACTACAGACCACGCTTCAGAGTACCACGCCTTTCTATCGACTGAGCCCTAAGCCACCATCTTACCTTATATTACAGTTTAGAGGATTATATCCATGATAAGAATGATTGGAAACATGCTGGTCCGGGCTCCATAGGACAATCTACAGTCTAGACAAAATCAAACTGATTGCTAATTAAAACTACTTAATTTATACTTAGTATATACATTATATTTAATTCTTGCTTTGGGTCACACACTGGTTCATAGGTTCATAGTTTGTTGAAATGTATGGAGTGGTTGTCTACTTTTACAATAATTGTAAATAATAATATGTGAACACTATGTATCTATGTATACAACTTAGCTGTCATTCTTTATCTTGTAATACTTTGTACATACTTCAATATAGTGTTTTTATGCAAGGTCCATCGTATTCACGTATAGTTATATAACTGTAAACTGTAAATGCAAAATATTGTACACATTTATTTTTAAAAGAGTAAGTATGGAGTTTCTTGCCCATTCTTCTCCATACGAAACTACCTTTTGGAATGAGCAACTAGAATCAACTTTATATTTTTTTTTTTTTATTATGAGGTTCAAAAGTGCCTTTTTAATGGTCTAATTGAATACTGTTTAAATACTGATCAAACGTGCATTGTTATTTTTGATATCAGTGTGTAATTAAATCTTGAATAATTGGTTCCTCTGGTCGACTCCGTGCCTAACACAAGGACACCTCATGACACGTACCTTGTTGCACAGCTGACAGCGGAACTTGATCTTCTTGAGATGCTCCCAGTCGATGTGGTCGCGCAGCCGCGTCTTGTTCACGAACTTCTTGCCGCACTCGTTGCACATGAAACTGGATAACGGACACGATTTCAAGAACTCCTCCTGTATCGTGGGTCCTCCCATATCATTTACAAACATATGGGGCTGTAAGATCAAAAGCAGATTGAACTACAGTTTTCTTAATCCATCGATAAAGTTAGGTCCATTGTTTAATCTACCGTCATAAGATCAAGTGAAAAATATGAACCATGAAGATATAGGTTTAAATGGAGCCAACACTTAGAACAAAAGCTTGAAACCAACTGTGGGCTGATGCTCTCTTTCTGAATGCATACACAAGAACGAGACAGTGATATATGTTTTCTTTATCTTATGTACGCATTTAGAAAGAGAGCGTCTGCCCACAGTTGGCTTCACTTAGGTATTTAGAGTGTTGCCTCCACTTTTATCTATAAGCTTCTTGATATGAACAGATCAGCTTAACTTCGATTAGTCTTGTTCATATGGCAACATTCACTGTTTTTTTCGAATATTGTTCATTCATTCATGAAAATGATGGCAATGTTTACTTTGTTTGACATTTGAAGTTTGACGTTTTGTTGTTTTTTATTTACTTCCCCTATTCGCGTCGCGTGTTATTTGTTTATTCGTTTTTGCTGTGGTGGTATTCAAAAATGAGTGTAATTTAAAAAAAGGAGCTTTACTTTGCAATTTCTGAAACAGAGTTAATAACTACTTTAGTGAAAAGATACCTGTTTTGGAAAAAAAAAACTGATGTAGTAAATAATCAGTAACAGGAGGAAATTTGGATACAATTAGCCGAAGACTTCAATAGTACTTCTGGAATATGCCAGAAAACAAAACAACAACAGAAACAACAAAGTTCAACAAAACAACTTCACAACTTCACGAATACGGTACAATATACCTAACTGTTATAAAACATAATTTTACAGACGGGCAGTCATATTGAAAGAAACACCAGCCAACAGAGTTTAATCCACATTTGGGAGTTTAACCGGACCGTTAAAATAATCGTTAGTAACTGTCTATAGTCGATCAACTACCATTGATCTTAGGAAACAATCGCAGACGGGAGATTAAACTTTATTCCGTGGTTTAAACTACGATTGATCTTACGGCCCATAATCTCACATACACAAACCGCCAGACCTGGAACAACTACCTTGCCAATTGCTTTACTTACCTGGCTATGCAAGTATTTTTGATGTGTAGTATCTTAGCGCTCGGTACACGGTAGGGGCTAGATAAGATTTCGACTGTCATACGTGTAAGCAACAGCGGTGACGCAAACGCGTATATACATAGTGACATAGAGTGGTGGGTTTGTCCCATATTTGAGGTGACATGTGTGACAGGTGACTGGTGACAAGTGTGACAATCGACAAGTGTGATAGGTGACAGAATATGTGTGAACACGTGTGTGACAGGTGACTTGAGCTGGCAGCTGCCTGAGTCGCTGTGACAAGTGAAATGAGTGAGCGGTGACATGTGTGACAGAAGACAAGTGTCACAGGTGACACGTGTGACAGGTGACAAGTGGGCCACTCCACTCACCTGAACTCGCTCTCGGGCACGTGTCGGCGCGACACGCGCAGGTGCTGGCGGTACGTGGCGACGGACGCTTGTCGCTGTGACAGGTGACATGTGTGACAGGTGACAAGTGGGCCACTCCACTCACCTGAACTCGCTCTCGGGCACGTGTCGGCGCGACACGCGCAGGTGCTGGCGGTACGTGGCGACGGACGCTTGTCGCTGTGACAGGTGACATGTGTGACAGGTGACAAGTGGGCCACTCCACTCACCTGAACTCGCTCTCGGGCACGTGTCGGCGCGACACGCGCAGGTGCTGGCGGTACGTGGCGACGGACGCTTGTCGCTGTGACAGGTGACATGTGTGACAGGTGACAAGTGGGCCACTCCACTCACCTGAACTCGCTCTCGGGCACGTGTCGGCGCGACACGCGCAGGTGCTGGCGGTACGTGGCGACGGACGCTTGTCGCTGTGACAGGTGACATGTGTGACAGGTGACAAGTGGGCCACTCCACTCACCTGAACTCGCTCTCGGGCACGTGTCGGCGCGACACGCGCAGGTGCTGGCGGTACGTGGCGACGGACGCGAAGCGCTTGTCGCACGTCTCGCAATACAGCTCGCCCGAATCCCGCGCCTGCACAAGTCATACCACAGTTAAAGCACTATGATTACTCTGTTACAAACTCCTAGGTGAAGTGAGCTGTAATCCGTCCGTCTGCTTTGTCAATCCCTAGCAGACGGGCGGATGACAGCTCACTTCACGTAGGTGTTCAACGAGGGATATTGTAACAGAATAGTACTGCAGGACGGACAACCTGATAGCTCGTCGAGCTCTGAAGCTTTTTCAATTCAAGCGTTTGGTGCCGAGCTTCTGCAGCGGGGGTCGTACGGAACACGAACAGTTGTCCGTTTCCATACGGTTGACATATAGGCATAGAATTCCCTATCCGACTGTGTAGTAAATACGGGTGTGAAAAAGACAATGCGATCGTGCGGCCAATAGTTGTCTCTTTCTAGAATTATGGTTGGTCCACATCACAGTCTTGCAGGAGTAGATGCTTTGTAGCGCCGCGCCTTTGATACTACAGACTTACAGAAAAGAGACAGGTATTGGCCGCAACAGACACGTTCTCTCTTTCTAGTGAGTGGTCTATTTTGTGAAGGTGTTGCTCAGTCCATTCTCTGTGTCTTTAGCGGTACCAGTATCGCACGACGTGGCACAAAGATATTACACGTGGGGCATAGGTACTGAAAGTTTCTGGATCTGGCCACTTACAATAAAAGAATGAAAAAACAATTATTATGGAATTCGAAAATGGACTTCTTCGGGAATATGTTAGTTTTTAATTTTCGAGGCTGTCTTTTGTTTTTCATTGTGACGTCCTTTCGAAAAATCAAAATGTATTTAACTGGTGAACATTTTCGTTCAATGATTTTCGTTCTGGCAACAAGAGAGTTGCCAGAGACTTCAATTGGCATTTGGTGATGAAACACCATGTCGCAGCTCGTGACGTGGACGTGATCATCTCTATGACGACGTACGCGAAGGTCGGCCGACGACTGCGGTTACAGATTCTAATATTGACAAGGTACGACAACTTATTGAAATTGACAATAAATTACTTGCCAGCAAATTCGTGCTCTGTTAGGCATTAGAATGAGCCAAGTGCAAAACATTTTAAATGTACATCTGAAGGTGTGGAAGCTTTGCACTCATGCAAGTCATGCGGTATCCATCCGCATGCATGACTTAACGGAGGACCAGAAACTACTGCGTGTCCGGCGGTGCCGTAAAATGATAAAAAAGTTTAACGGAGGACGGTCATTGGCTGTCTATAATATCGTGACAGGTGACGAAACTTGGGTGTACTGCTTTGAACCCGAAAAAAAAGCTAGTCGGCAGAGTGGGACTTTCCTTTTGAAGATTTGCCGACGAAAGTTAAGAAAAGTCGAACGATTGGTAAAAAAATGGTTGCTTACTTTTTCGGCAAATCAGGACATTACACCACAGTATCGCTTGAAGATCAAAGGACAGTGACTGCAAATTGGTATGTCAACACTTGCTTGCCCAGAGTCTTAGAAAAAGTTCGCGAAAGACGTACTCGTAGCAATGTCCTCCTTCACTACGATAACGCATCCTTACATTCCGGTAAGGTATCAGAAGCCAATTTAAAGGCTTCGAATGTGGAACTGATGACGATTTGTTTACAAAAATTAAAGACAAACTTAGAGGCACACGTTTTACGAACCCTGACTCGGCGATGAATGCGTTCCATGAAGCCATTGAACAGGTCCCTAAGGAAGACTGGTCCAACTGCCCTGTACAGTGGTTTCAGCGAATGCAAAAATGCATAAATTGCGAGGGAATATACTTTGAAAAACAAAAAATGTATCGTAAGTCTTAATCTAAACAATTTATTATTATTATTATTTAATAATAAATAATAATAAATTGTTTACATTTTATTATTATTATCTATTATTATCTAGTTAACAATTTATTATTATTATCTAGTGTCATTTATCAGAATCCAGAAACTTTCAGTATGCCCTAAGTATACATTAGCTATGAGACTTTTCCTGGTTCATTAGTTCTTTGTTTCTGGCGTTCAAAAGGTTAAACGTTACTTAGCAGTGAGTATTCTTGTCACTGTCGCACAATTGTCAAATTATATGTGCAACAGAGACAAGGAAACAAGTCTGTAGAGGACTCCTAACGCATGTATTTTGTAATTCGTTCGCTAACCAGTGCGCAGCTAGCCTCAGTTTTCCCGTAACCGCGAAGTCAGATAGTTGTACTGTACTATACACTACAGACGCGTGAATTTCGGATAAGACTTTAGTGTTCTCCAACGTTATAATTATCTCTCAACACACCTTCCTTTTAACATTGCATACAAACACTAAAAGTCGAAGAATGGACGCGCGTGTTACGAACCTTTAAATGTATATCTCACCCACCGCTTTCTAGTTATTGTACATCTGAGCAGACGCGGTCAATTTCAGTTAGTTAAGGTTCAAAGAACTGGAGATATTTTTAGTCGACACGTGAAGTGTATGAAATTCAACAACCGTCTTTGTGCCGTACGACACCTGGACGGCTGCAGTCTGGCATCAAACCAAGAAGCTTATAGATTCAAGTGGAGGCAACACTCTAAATACCGAAGTGAAGGCGACTGTGGTCGGACGCTCTCTTTCTAAAGGCACACAAGAGAACGAGACAGTGATGTGTGGTACCAAACATGCATCCATCCATCTTTTCATCGTCACAAACTTTGGCTTTTTTTAGTAGTAAGTAAGAGTGAGTAAGTATAGAGTTTTAAAATTGAATATTACCGTTAATTTAAACGTAATCGGGTTTTCAAGGTTCATATAAAGTGATTTTTTTTAAGTTGTTCATAATCATCTAGCCTAGCCTAGCCTTTTCCCAACTATATTGGGGTCGGCTTCCAGTCTAACCAGATGCAGCTGAATACCAGTGTTTTACATGGAGCGACTGCATATCGGACCTCCACAACATAGTTACTGGGTTTCACGATACGCCTTGGTAAGACTGGTTGTCAGACTTTCTGGCTTCTGACTATCTATAACAACTGCCAAAGATCTACGAATGACAGCCGGGACCAACGGCTTTTCGTGCTTTCCGAGGCACGGAGGGACCTCGGTATGAATATTGATAGTCACCTATCTACTGGCTGACCGCGGCAAGCGTAGCTTAACCTTTAACCGCCTGATCTGCACTGCCTTTCGCCTTTATTCTCTTCCTGTTCTATTCTCTTTCTTCATTGATCATAAAGTAACCATTGGTTATAATAAATAAATAAAAATAAACAACTAAAAATCGAATTTTACAGAAAATTTAAAATAAATCGGGTATTCAGGGTTATTATAAAGTTTTAATTTAACAAGTTGTGACTTCGAATTATTGGCTTCAAAGTCAAATCATTTGTTTCAATTATTAGACCATTATAAGGCACTTTTGAACGTCAAATGAGAAAAAAAATATTCTAGTTGTTAGATAGTTAGTAGTAAGGTTTATAGTGTCAACCTAATTGAAATAAACAAGTTCCCTTTGACAGCCAAACTTATCATAATCCTACAAGACTTACCTTGTGACTCCTGAGATGTCGTCCAAGGTTGGACTTCCACTGGTACACCTTGCCGCAGCGCGGGCACGGGTACCGGTTCTGTCCCTTGTGGAGGACGCTGCAAGGACAACAGGACCCGATCATGACTACACATGCACGACTCCACAGTTTTAGAACGAAGTTCCTTAACGCGACTTGCGGTATTGTGAGCGTCATGTAAGATTTTTGCGTTATACCTCCTCCATACGGCGCTTTCGCTCAAGCGCGCTCTCTTTTTCTTTCTAGTGTGTGTGCGAGTATCGAGACAAGCAGAACAATACAATAATGCTTTCAGGGTGCTGTTGGGGCTGCCACGTTACTGTAGTGCTTCTACTATGTTCGCGGAAGCGCGCATTGATGACTTTCATGCAATTAGAAGAAAAAAGACCGCTTCATTACTTACAAGAGTGCGTGGCAGTTCCAATAGCATTCTGCAGGCCCTAGCCGAACAGCTGGATGCCCCAATGCTGAGGCATTTCATTAATGTACTGGTGCGACAAGGGCAACCTTGTCGTTCGTAATGTAGTTGTGTCTCGTTTTTTAGATTAAGTTACTAACCCGTAATTTTTATATTTGTTTTTTTTACTAACAAGTGGACCCATGTTGTCAAATAAATAAATGAATTATTATTATTATTATTATTAATACAGATTTTATTTCGAATAACACTCGGAGTTAAAAAATGCGTGAGGAACTTCGTTCCTGACGGGAGCCCCCGACCACATACGTTTTTCTTGTATCAAGAACCTTACCACGGTAAGAAAAGTACTACTTCATTGGTCAGTTTAAATTTGATCAAAATTGTCACTCAGGCTATAAATAATGCCTTATCAATTGTTGCAATTTTCCTTGACATTAGTAAGGCGTTCGATTTTGTGGACCACATTTTTTTCTTACAACTAGACAAATATGGAATACGAAGCATAGCAAACAACTGGTTGAGAGACTACCTAAATTACAGAAAGCAAATGCGTGGAAATCTCAAAAACCAATAATTACAAAAATAAACATAGAAGTGACTATGGACAAAATAATTTTGGAATGCCACAGGGCACTGTATTGGGACCTTTCTTATTCCTCATAATATATTATGTTAACCTTTAGCTGATTATGTTCCTTGACTCATCCTAATGTATATTACATGAACTTCTTTGTTTTCATTTCATCTATATTAACTTTTTTGACGAGGCGGTCAAGAGGTTAATGATCTCCAAACTATCACTGGCCATACTACAATCTTGTTTGCTGATGACACTACGCAATCATGGTATAATGCAAAGGAGACATTATTGATTTAAAATCATACATTGTAAACCAAATAAATAAATTTGAATTTAACGGCACATGTTCTACAGGATGATACACTTACTTCAAATGGTACCGGTATGTCTTCCTGGAGCTGAAGTTCTTGCCGCACTCCGCGCAGTGAGGGCGCTCCGGGAGGGACTCCTTCAGAGGGGCCCTCTCCCCCTCCTTAGCTGGCTTCACGTCGCCATTCAGTCTTGTACTCTAAAACCAACCCAGGACTTGTGTAGTTGCTATCATTAACCAATAATTTCAAAACGTACGGCGATACGCCATCTATACATGGTGGACATCCCACCCACACGCACAAAACGTCTTGGGAAAACATTCATTGTGCGTACTGCTAAGGAGTGGAATTCCCTGCCTGAGTCTGTGTTTCCTGATAGCTACAACCTGGGAGTCTTTAAGTGAATAGGTTAGGTACTTCGAGGCAAGCATGCTCCATCTTAGACCGCATCATCGCTTCCCAGCAGGTGAGATAGTAGTCAAACGTATGCCTATCAATTGATAAACAAAGCACATCTTCTCTAAAAAAACACTTATATCAAGACTGTGTTTTTTTGTTTGAAAGTGCTAATCTCCGAACTACTACTCAGATCCTTAAAAATCTTTCACTAATAGGAAGTTACGTTATCCATGAGTGCTATCGGCGGCTATTTTTTCCAATCTAAATTTTCTCACAGCAGAACAAAGGTCTCTCTTTCCACTTCTCTTTATCAAAGTCTATTTCGGACCAGTCTTTGTCAAAGGAGTCCGGATCAAACAGCCATCACCTACTATTTTATTATTAAAAAAATGGCTTATGTTTAACGAAACTCCAGATACAGTAAATGACCTCCAAAAATAGTACATGATCACCAACTTTTAGCCAAAGTATTGTAGAAATGTATGTGTTTGACTGTAAAAAGCGATTTGGTTCTGGCACTCGGCTGCCGCTACCGCGGCACGCTCGCTCGCCTCGTGCGTCACAGTTCTAACCTAACCATGTCGGATCCGCCTCCGGGGGGACTTAAGGGTCCTAAGATTTGGTGATCATTTACTATTTTTGGTGGTCATTTGGTGACTAAGATTTGGTGATCATTTACTATTTTTGGTGGTCATTTGGTGACTAAGATTTGGTGATCATTTACTATTTTGAATGGTCATTATATTTATACCCAAAAAAACATTAGAGTTCCATCAGAAAATTCACGCGGGCTAAATCGAAGGCAAAAGCTAGTAATTATTATGAAACATTGACTTTACCTCATTCACAACAGGTACATCTTTTCCATGTTTTGATTGTTCAATATTCAGTGGAACTTCAACTATATTCTCTTTCACATCAGCATCATCTTCTACGTCCAGCTCAGTCGCGTCCATGTGCTCGTCTGTCAGAGACTCTGGTGAAGGGGACCGTTTCTTTTTAATCTTTATCTTTTTTTTCACCGGTATCTTTTCTCTTTTTGGTTTGATTTTCTTTTTGGGTTTTTCTTTTATAGGCTGGAAAGAGAGAAATTAAAATTAATCATCTTTAATTATGAAATCTTTTGCTAATCGTCATTGAGACCAAATGTATCAAATAAAACTAAAAGAAAATAAAAAAATATTCTAAAAACATATTCTTATAAAAATATACATAGAGTAGAGTTACCTTAAAGAAATATAATTATATTTTCACATTATGAAACAAAAGGCAGATAGACCGCGCGGAACACTGAGAGTGAAGCCACGAAAGCAAATACAAATCAAAAACTAAAACCTCCAATCTAGTGATTGTATTCGCTTTTCAATTTGTATTTGTATTTGTTTATTATCAACAATGCGGCGCTTCGTGCTGTTCTGACGCCAGTACAGCACGAAGCGCGATTAAGGTATTGGCTTTTGAATATGTACTTGCTTTGGTGGCTTCACTCTCAGTGTTCCGCGTGTCTATCTGCCTTTTGTTTCATAATCTGAGAATATAAGGGTGTTACTACACCAATCGATCGATCATCGATCGATGCCATCGGTCGAGATTGATCGACGTTGATCGATTGGTGTGGTAGCTTTGGCTGATCGATGGATACTGTTCGACTAACTAATCGATCAATTGCCGATCGATGGCATCGGTCGACGTTGATCGATTAACTCCAGTTATAATCCATCAGTAATAATTATCAAACAGCTCGATCGACGTTGATTAATCCATTCTACCATCGATCGGTCGTCGATCGACAATCGATCGATTGGTCTGGAAGAAACTATCGATCAACGTCGACTAATCCATTCTATCATAGATCGATGCCGTCGATGGACGATCGATCGATTGGTCTGGTAACACCCTAATTTATAATATATTTTCAACCTAACTCAATTCTTGACCACCCTTCGGGTATGAAACCGTAACAATTAACAAACCAATAAAAAACATGAGTATTACTAAATTAAAACACAAAACCTCATTTCGCATCATCATCTCGTCATATATTTTTGAATGACCAATTATTAGAATAAAAATGCATGTTTTTACCTTTTGATAAGAAGCACTATGACTAATTAATTATATTGTATTTGATGTTTCTTTTTTTATCTCTTTCTTTTCATGTGATAATTATTTTTAAAATATATATAAATAATAATAATAATAATAATGTACCTAATGACACCTAATGGGTCACTTATAAATTTGTATGTCTTAATTATGACAAAACATAGCGCACCCACAATTTGTATAAAAAAATCTATGTAAACACCTATGTTTCACAAATAAACTGATTGATTGATTGATTGATTATATTTTAGTTTTAGTTTTATTTTTAGTCTATATATTTGTATGGGAAATATTTCTTCTGCTGACTATTGTACAATATTTTGTAAGCGTTTTATTTAATAAATAAATTATTATTATTATTATTTATTATCTCCCAAAATCACAAACATTAATGACCACAGATATAGATAGACCTAGATAACGCAAGAGCAACTACTTCGCGTGCCAAGTTTCGTGCCAATCGTAAGTAAAAAAATAAAGTAAACGTTTCCTTACATTGGTAAACCATTTTGTGATTAATATTATTAATTTAAAAAACAATTATTTTTAATCTAATACCCTCAGTAATACCTGGTAATACTAAATTTAAGAAAAACAAAACGTGACGTCATAATAGGTAGTAAAAAAATGGCACGCTTGGTTTTCATACAGATCGTGATACTTGCGTTATCTATGGTCTATCTATATCTGTGTTAATGACACACATCTATCGAATTTACATCAAAGAGATCACACATTGATGCGAGATGACAAGGATGAGAGTCTCACATACCTTCTCCAGTTTCTTCCCCTCTTTCCTTCTCTTCTTCGGTTCCACCTTCAAGTTGTGTACAAAGGTCTCGGGTTCACAGTGCGTGTCCTCCATCTTGACGCATAGTCCCGGGTCATTGTCTAGTGTGGAGTGAGGGTCTTCGCCCTCTGTCTTAATGTCTCTCTCCGGGTAACTGAAGTTGTACACTTGGGTGATCGAGAGATGTGGTGTCTCTGATTCTTGTTGGAAGTTCTGAAATCATTTAAATGTTTGGTGTTAGTTATATCACAATTTGCTAAAGCTGCTTAAAACTGAGACCGTTCGTGAGGTAGGTGCGCGGTGCGGGAGGGGTGGGCTCACTACGCTCCTCGTCAGTACTGTGTCAGAGCGGAGGCGGGCGCGGGAGCTAGCGCGGGCGCGTGTAACTCTAAATGTATGCAGACGCCAGTTGCGTTCACAGTGCTCCCGCGTTTCATTTATCTTTTTTGTTGAAAATACGTGTTTTCTGTGTGTAAATAGATAAACCAACATTAAACAATGAAGTTTTGATTTTTACTTATTCTTACTTCAGCCAAAATCTGCCATTAAACACTTTTTAGTAATTTGTGAGCCATCTATGATTTTTTTTTCATGACTAATTATAATTTGTTCGAGTTGAGACCCCATGGTGTTGTTTATCTATATATGTATGTATTTACAAAAAATAAATGTATTTGTGTATGTATATCAGCTGTCTGACACCCATAGTACAGGGTCTCCCTAGTTTGGGGTCAGATGGCCGTGTGTGAAAATGTCCCCACATATTATTATTATCATTATCATCAGCCTGAAGACGTCCACTGTTGAACAAAGGCCTCGCCCCTAAAAGGGGCAGGCGTCTTGGGGATCGCAGTGAGGTTGTTAAGTTCACGGAAGCCGCTGCTGCTCGACTTCCGGATTTCCCTTAGTCGCTTTCGACAACACCCTCGGGATGAAATGGATGGGTGGTATTCTAACCCAGACACCCCACGGGCTACAACCATCTATATCTATCTATCAAGTTACTCAACATATATAAAAAAACAAAATCATAAATCACTTACTTGTTGTACATATTGCAGCTGAGTGTACGACCTCTTCGCTTGCTCCTTGAAATTACGCCATTTACGTAAATGTGCGAGACACTCCCAGCACACTCGGATGTAGAACGGAGAGGAGTCGTACACCTGACAAAGGAACAGCAGTGAATCATGTTGTAGTAGAGTATTGTGAGATGTGTGTGTGAATATTGTGTTATTCTTTGTGTTTAACCCGTTGACTGCGGGCGAACATTCGCTACGCCGATCGCCAGTGCGGCTGGCCACACAACTGGTGTGTTGGCCGCACAGCCGAAACGCTTTTTCGTAAACGAGACGAGAGTGCGGCCGCACACGCCAAGCGTGTGCGGCCGTACTTTACGCCAGTGCGGGTTTACGCGCTTGGCGTGTTTTACTACGCGTGTGCGGATAAACACATACGGTTGTGTTTCATAATTTTGCGTCGACTGTGCGGGCGCTCACATACGGTTGTGTTTTTCGATTTTGCGTCGACTGTGTGGATATTTTTTAGAAATATTCACACGATTTATATTAAATATAAATAAATAAATAATTACTTATACATTATATCAGTTATTTTTCTCTCAAGACTTAAAAATGTAAATAGTATTGCCCCCCGATTATGTAGGCAAGTATGAAAACTAAGGGTTCTAAACCAAAATTATAAATTTATCTAGGTTTGTTACCTAGTATTTATACATATTTCAAACACGTCAACATTGGGACTTAATAATACTGAACTTCTTAATGCTTGACTTGAAACTATCAACTAGCCTATTGCAAAAGTACCTCTTTTGCAATAGGCTAGTTGATAGTTTGAGAATTCGATTATTATTTTTCTTGTGACTGGTTCTTCTTTTATTCTTTCATTCATATAAATCTTATTCCCCACTAGAATCCTATTCAGTATCGTCTAAAAGAAACACTCGTCTTCGTTAGATAAAATACCAGTATAGTTCCTATAACAGTCAATAGATGGCGGTACCAGCCGTATGTTTTAAATATTTCGTGAAGGTTTTATCATTATTATATAGGGCATGGAATTAAAAAAATCAAGAGAGACAAATTTTCATCGCAGTCCTTATTCCCCACACACAACCGTATGTGTTTTGCCGCACTAGCGTACCTTCGGCCGCCACACAACCGTATGTGTTTTGCCGCACTGGCGTTTAGCAAAATACTAAAACACATACGGTTGTGTGTGCGCCGCACTCACGTATTTTTGTTGAAACACAAACGTATGTGTTTTGCCGCAGTCAACGTGTTAACTTGTCGTCATCAACATCATCAGCCGAAGGACGTCCACTGTTGAACATAGACCGCCCCCATAGAACGCCACAACAAAGCGGCACTTCCTGCGATCGAGGGCCGCTTTACGAGGCAAGCCATTCGACTATCTAAACAACAGCTGCGGGAGGTCACAGCTAGGGTTGCCAACTATACTGTTAAAAACAGTATTATACTGTTTTTCACTATATTATACTTTTTACTGTCGGACAAAAAAAAACAGTATAAAAAATACTATTTTTTCCCTCCCTCCCAATTCCCTCGTTTCAGAACGAAAACGCATTTCGAAAAAATTGTAGGACATTTAAATTTGCTTAGACTCTAATGCAAATTTAAATGACCTACTATTGTATTGGCATGGATGATTTATATTCAGAACTAGAATAGTTCAAAGTAATTTATGAAAGAGTATCAGAAGAAGACAAAAAATGTATCCAAATGAGTACTGGCGAAAAGTGAAAACGTTAATTGATAGTAAACACTTTAGAAGAATTTAAATACAAAATTGTTACTACTTTCTGTTCCCGCCACAGAAAGTTTTCTTTTTCTGTTATGAATGCACAGTAGCGGGCCTACAGAAATAGATCTTCCATAAATTGAACAAAAAATGAGCTCCTAATAAAGCCTTCAGAAATGATACTAAATTGCTAAGTTGTGCGAGAAGCACCGAGAAATATGTTTTTAAAACTTAAAAAAAATAAAGTATTGTTTATTTTAATGATATACTGTTGATTTTCTTTCTCCAACCTAAATATACTGTTTTTCTTGCAAAAAAAGTTGGCAACCCTAGTCACAGCTGTCACAACTGGTCATGGGTCTTTCAATAAACATCTTTTTGTCATAGGAGTAACAGACAGCCCACTGTGCAGAGCCTGCATGGGGAGGATGAGACAGAAGCCCATGTGCTTCTGAACTGTCCTGAGGTCGTTTCATACAGGGCAAAGTATTTCGGTAACCCAGGGGACCAAGTCTGCTATTTTCATAATTTCGTCATTCCAACACGATACCATTGTCATTTTGCGAAAAGTTCGTAATCTGCTAAATCCATAATGGTCGATCATTGGTCGGTCAATGGTCTCGTAATAGAATTGTGTTATAATGACATTGTCAACAAATTTTAACATTTATTCATGCCAGATTTCATTTATATATATTTTTACATATTATTTTTAAGTGACTTATAAGCAATCTGAAGTAGTAAGAAGTTCGTAAACTAAGTCAGTCATTAATTTGTCATTATGTACGAGATTACCATTCTTTAACATTTCTTTCAATGGAGTGTCATTGGTTGACAATTGGGAAGTCATAATGACGCCATTATATTAGTAGATTACCCAACTTGTCAAAATCAACAATTATGAAATCAATGATAGACCATTCTGACACTATTGTAATAGCAGACTTGAGGCCCAGGTAACCTACGGGAGATTGCCAGCGGCGTCAAGGCGCTGCTGGCCTTTCTTGGGGAGCTCGGGTGGATCGAATGATCTACTTCCCACCTGTACGCTAAATACGCGCTGAGACGTGGAGTTGCGGACACCAGCCCGTCATACTATTACTACTAAAACGCCACAACTAGCAGCAGAATCATTTCCATATTTGTTGGTAACAAGCGTAAGTAAATAAATAAAACAATAAATAAATAAATAAATATCTTGGGACAACTCACACACGGTCATCTGGTCCCAAGCTAAGCAGAGCTTGTGTTATGGTAACCAGACAACTGATATACATACTTATATAATTTTATAAATACATACATATTATAGATAAACACCCAGACACAGAACAAACAATCATGCTCATCACACAAAGTTTGTCCTGGGTGGGAATCGAACCCACGGCCTCCGGCTTAGCAGTCAGGGTCAGTGACCACTAGACCAACAGGCCCGTCAAGTAATATCCGTAAGTAATATTTATTCTAAGCTGTGTGAGGCAGCCGATCCTGGAGAATGTCTATTTGACTGCGTGCAGTCGTATGTACCTAGGGCTTGCAATCCGGATTATTTATTATTATTTATTTATTTATTATAAGTTCAAAGTTACATAGCTTATAAACTAAGCCCCACAAAACCGTTGAAATGGTTTGACTGTGAGGTCTGGCGAGTCTTACAGGTATAGGTATCATATTATTATATTCTTGTTACATGTATAGGTAGCACTTTAACAAATTTCCAAATAATATGTTTTTAATTTATTTATAAAACTGTTTTTATTGGTTTCACTCCTTATGTCTGCCGGCAGACTGTTCAATAGGTATGGTATTCGTTTTTTTAGGGTCCTGTCACCAAAATAATTGGTGACTCTCTTGACTTGGTGGTTGGTGATCACCAATCACCAACCACCGGATCCGGATATCCGTATTATCCGGATATCCGCCGATTGTCAAATCCGGATTTTACTTGCATCACTATCCGGATTTTTTGGATATTACGGATAGTTGTATTTCTCTTTTAAATATTAAATAAAAGGCGGTGATTTGTAAAGTATATAACTGTTATTACGTTATTTATTATTTTAATATAGTTAATCACTCTTTCAATTATTTTAGTGTTTGTTGCTACAGGATATTTATGTAAGCATTTAAGAACTTGAACCATGAAAGAAGATTTATTAGATAATTTAAGCTTTTTGATCTTAATATCAGAAATTAAATAAAAAACGATTTAGGAATTACGTTAATATTATATTTGATTATTTTGAGATAAATTGTTCATTTTTGTTTTATTATAGTTGTTTTATTTATTGAGCTGATTTGCCAGGGAAAGTGATATTTTTAATTAATTATTATTTTTCGATTTGATTGGGCTGTTGTGATTTGTGATAAATATAAGATCTGTTAATTATAATTGTTATTAGTATGACAAGAATAGATACAAATTTAATGATTTTTCAAGTGAACTAGTTTTCTTATGTGATTGTCACTTGAAATATTGGTATAGTTTATTATTTCTTAGTCATTTTACTTGAGAGATTGATTTAAACGTGTTACTAAAGTTTATTAGGTTTTATTTATAATAAAAACTAAAAATATCCGTATTATCCGGATACTCCGGATAGTTAAATATTAAAATCCGTATTATCCGGATAGTAAAAATGAACGGATATTGCAAGCCCTATATCTACCCCAGGCAGAGTCCCATCAATCAGCGAATGTTTTAAGAATGGTGTTGAGGTTGGAGTGAACACGGCGTAGGGAAGATGCACATCTCTTGCGCATGATACGCGAAAACCTATCAACTGCGCTACAAAAACGCGGCAGTCCCATCAACACCCGGAACCTGTTGATATATTCTGCCACTATATGCCTGTTGCGTAAAGTTCACCCACAGGCTGCATGTGTAAAAGGATTAGCAGTAAGCTTTGAAGTGTCACCTTAGCCCTTCCTCATCCCACACTCAAGCCTGTACTCAGCTCAAAAGGAGTTTGCCCATATAACACGGTTCTGTTGATTACCATACCAAAGTGCCAGTTTCATGTTTCAGTAAATACTATAACAAACTGATCAAGTCAAAATATCTGTCAGTTTTTTCAGACACACAGGCTGATGTATCTTTCAATCTTAAGTTTAATAAAATTCAGAGAAAATAGAATATTGTTTCGGTGTTTACAAAGCCGGCGCTAGTTAAATGTGTCTATGAACAAGTGCATGTGAGAAATAAGCAATGGATTCAGAATGTATTTTGGTAATCCATACAATCGCATCGTTTTAAAATTTTAATGATAACAAAAAAAAAGGTAACTTTACTTGTCAATAACAACGCGTGTTTTATGAACTGTTTTAGTTTATTTCAAGCAGCGGTAGACTACGAACTATTACATTAGTCCCAAACAATGTAATAAATCATAAAAATAATGATACTTACTGGTATTTCATTCAAAATTTGGGAATATAGATGGTAGAATTCAGTTTCTCCAATATAATACAAATTTCGTCCGGTACACATGCAAGCCGTGCATAAATCCCCCATACTTCTCTTCTATTATGCTGTATACGTGTATTAATGGTAGATTCAAGAGTTTCTAAAGGAAAACTATGTTATAAATTAAAAATATGATAGTTTTATTTACGAAATTGAGAATCAGCGTCGGTTTCGCATGACAATGACATTTAGAAATTATGTCATACTGACAGCAGTGGTGACAGCATGCACTTTTTTATTATTTAGGCTTTGGATTATCATCCATCATCATCATAATTATCGTCCTACTGCCGTCCACTGCTGAACGTAGTACGTATACGTACGTACGACTACGTCCGAACGTACGTAGGTTTTGGGATACAATCCCGTAATCCATTAACTTATGGTCTTAAAACCAGTGTTGCCTCGAAAAAACAAAGATATAATGCTCGAAGATTTAGTGGAATTTTGAGCGTTCACAGTATGGTGCACATCATTTTGTTGGCATCAAGTACACCAAAACACTCCTCCGCCTAAGTAGGACCAGACGGTCCTACTTAGGCTGCCCCTAGACCTACAATAACTACAATACATTTTATTGTATATACTTTGTTCCCACAATAACACTGATTTTAGGTACCTATTGAAAATGATAATGTCTATTTCTCACTAGTAACAGGCAATACACTGAACTTTGAGCACATTAACAATTTTTGAAAAATAAACAACACAGCAAGTAAAGTAAGGCTAGTTAACAGTACACACAGCGACACCTGATCATTATACGCATACTTTACGTATCATAATATAAACAAACTTAGACGAGATATTTGATTAGATGTTTAAATATAAATCACTAAATGGAAAGCTACTACTTATAGCGATGTCCTGGGAAAAATAAAACACTACTTACAAAGAGACGTTGGCCCACAGAGAGCGAGACAGTGATACATAGGTATGGCTTCAAGTAGGTATTCGTAGTGTGGACTCCATTTTAATCTACGGCTTCATGGGAATTACCAGTCTACTCCTATCAAGAAGCTTATAGATAAAAGTGGAGGCAACACTCAAAATACCTAAGTGAAGCCAGCTGTGGGCAGACGCTCTCTTTCTGTATGCATACATAAGATAAAGAAAACACATATCACTGTCTCGTTCTTATGTATGCATTCAGAAAGAGAGCATCAGCCCACAGTTGGTTTCAAGCTTTTGTTCTAAGTGTGGCTCCATTTATATCTATATCTTCATGACTCCTATATGGGTATTATGTTCTGTGGTCTACTCGGTCGGAGTTTGTTCAATCCAAGAAGCTTATAGATAAAAGTGGAGGCAACACTCAAAATACCTAAGTGAAGCCAGCTGTGGGCAGACGCTCTCTTTCTGAATGCATACATAAGATAAAGAAAACACATGTCACTGTCTCGTTCTTATGTATGCATTCAGAAAGAGAGCATCAGCCCACAGTTGCTTTCAAGTTTTTGTTCTAAGTGTTGGCTCCAATTATACCTATATCTTCATGGTTCAATCGTTCGAACTTCGAACGAGTGATTGATTTTTTGACATACAGGCAAACGCCAAACAGGTATATTATATTACTCTGTGATCTAAACCATGTATTTAATTTCTAGGTGCCTATACATAATTTACTCTTTGATTTAATTTTCTAGAACATCTGCGTAGATAATGCTGCTGGTTCCGATTATAGAGGACAAGATATACTAAAATCATTCTGAAATTAAATAACGAAAAGCAAAGTGCTCTTAACTAAAGATGGCGCCATTATTAGTGTATGGTGTTCAATTATTTGCTGTGATATCCGCTGCCTTCTTCTGCTGTCAACTCTACCGGAATAAAAATTAAAACATAAGAAGAATTATAATTGTCGCATTAGTGGTATTGCGTTCCTCTAGCTATCAGTCAGGTCGATCTCGCAAATGTGTGAATGTGCATTGTTGGGTTTTGTGCATGTAATTAAGTATTGAGTGAGAGTGAGTAGAGCCGCAAAGAATCGCGCGGCTGCAGCGCTGCGGCCGGCCGCGTGACTTCATCGATCGACTAGTGCAGTGCACAGAACACATATCCGAACCCTAAGGGCCGAGTCACACCGGAATGGCAGCGGCCGGCGGCGACGCCAGCGCCTGCCAGCGGCCGCCAGCGATGCCGCTAGCAGCCTCGCGCGACGTCCACCGACCCCACGCGCCTAGTCTCCTCTTGACTAGTTTAGTTTCTGCATTCGGCAAGGCAACTCGGAGTGTTTGGAGTGCACTTGAAGGAATTGGTTTAGCACTTATCGTGTAACGTATCCCGTTGCTATACTACAGAGGAATGGTGCGCTCAGTGTTGCGACGGGCGTGAGGAGCGCGCGGCCGAGCGGCCGCTGGCGGCCTCGCGACCTTTTCAAGCGAAACTGGTCTTTTCAGTATGTCGATAAAGTTTAAAATTATTTCACACTGAAAATGATCGCCGCGCTGCTGCCGGCCTCTACCATTCCCGGTGTGACTCGGCCCTAAGAATCTTGAAAGTCGTCCAGTCGTTAAGCGATATAGAATAGGGTATTTTACTCTATACGAGAAAAAATCTATAAATATGTTATTGAGACAGTTTAGGCATAAAGCAGTCGGAAAATGTAAGTTTTAGTTCATAAAATAACAAAACAATTTTTTAAATTCAATTCAAAGTTTTCAGTATTTTTAATCTGTTCTAAAACACCGTGAAATAGTAGCGGCCATGTTATTACGCCATAAGGCTGTGTAAACAAAAAATTGTCAACTGTCAGTCAACCGATTGGCGTAATATAGGCTTTGTACTTTTATTATTTTCGTAACCAACGTAATTTTTTCATTATTACACCTACTACAAAATATGCTTTTAATTATTTTTAAATGATATACAATTATCATATTTAATATGAGCTCATTTGATACAAAACGAACTGACGTCATTTACGCTGAGCAATATGGCGTCCAGTAAGAGGCGTTTTCGTAAAAATACGCGCAAAATTTGAAAATTAAAAATTTAGATGCATTTTTATGGCACTTGTCGATTGAATAAAAATGTTGTGTTTTTTTGGTGGCATATTAGCACTACAGAATTTCATTCAGGCACTTTTCAAAAATGGGTGTAATACCCTATTCGAAGTCCGACAAGTAAACCAATAAAATAGAAAGAGGTTTAAGATATGCAGTAAACACGGCCTAGAAATAAAAGAAGAACTCCACGCCACGCATATGAAAAGTGAAGCACCTAACAATAAAAAAAATTATACCAATTCTGAACTACTTGTGAAGTTGCTTCATTTTTTTCACTTGCACGCGTAGCATGACCACTCTATGTCTACGGAAGAATAGATACAGGAATAGACAAGTCAGTACAGTTTGTCTATTCTTCATGTCAGTATGTCTACGGAAGAATAGACATACTGACAGCAAGAATAGACAAGTCAGTACAGTTTGTCTATTCTTCCTGTCAGTATGTCATATAAAAGCAAGAAGCATATAGATAAAAGTGGAGGCAACACTCTAAATACCTAATTGAAACTAACTGTGGGCAGATGCTCTCTTTCTGAATGCATACATAAGATAAAGAAAACAAATATCACTGTCTCGTTCTTATATATGCATTCAGAAAGAGAGCGTCAGCCCACAGTTGGTTTCACTTAGGTATTTAGAGTGTTGCCTCCACTTTTATCTATAAGCTTCTTGTATAAAAGTACTCTGTGCAGTATGTCTATTCTTTCGTAGACTTAAGCGTCTTACTGACCATCCTTCTTGCTGTACGTCCCGCCAAGGTCATGCACGATGCAAAACGACCGTGAATAAGCGTGCTGTACGTCAATAATTATTATTAATTGTTTTTTTCACGGTACTTTTTATGTATGACCTTGGCGGGACGTACAGCAAGAAGGATAATGAATAAGGCGTTATAGCGTGGTCATGCTACGCGTGTTGGAGTCTTTTATTGCCACGGACTAGAAAAAAAGGGCTCGGCGCACGGTGGGCTGAAAATCGAGCTTCATAGTCATTTAAAACTTTTTCTCTTTTATATATATTTTCTGATTGTGAAAGGCTTCTAATGCCTTCACTAATCATGAATATTTAGAAGATATATCATTTCATAGGTAAATAAAATTATACAAAAAAAAAAAAAAAATTAGTATGGCGCCTAACGAATAAATGCAAATATCTCCAAAACCGCTTCCTTAACCGTTATATCCTTACGATGGGTATTCTACAATTTATTTGTCATTTTTTGGCGTATTTTATATAACGGTGACAGCTGCGGTTTTATTTTTAAACACATAATACGTTATATAAAAAAGTAAGTCTGACAACCAGTCTTACCAAGGGGTATCGTTACCCAGTAACTGGGTTGTGGAGGTCCGATAGGCAGTCGCTCCATGTAAAACACTGGTATTAAGCTGCATCCGGTTAGACTGGAAGCCGACCCCAATATAGTTGGAAAAAGGCTAGGCAGATGATGATGATATGTTATATAAAAAAGGGTTAAACTATTTGTACTTACATCCGGGCCAATGAGTTTATGAACTTGAAAATTTGCAGAGAGGTGTCTGTATTTTAGTAAAACACGACAACATTAGCAAAATTAAGAAATATGTTTAATGATATCGACAAAAAAATATTAAGCGATAATTTAATTATGCATTCTAAGAATTCGTTTTTAACACTGTAACTTAACTCATCTTGGGTCTTGTTGCAAAAATAACGGGATCTGATAAAAGAAGTAACATGTTGAGGATATCCTCATTCGAATTTTGTCTGCTTTTCTTTCGCGAATTGCGATATCTAAATCTACGAAAGTCTATGTTGCGTGACTCAGACGCTTCCTCTGATAGACTCCCGATCGACATGATTGCGTTACTGGCAATGATATCTACCCCGTGTATTAGCAATTTGTGCACTGTAGCTGGCAATTGGTACCAATTATATACTTCCACATACCTAGCAGCTGTCTGGTACGCATACTTATTCTTGAAAATTTATAACGAACCGATCCGACCGACCGATCTTGTCCTGAGGTAACTGCCTGCAAAAGAACTGCAAGTCTATGAACCAACTGAAACTGGAAAAATCTTCTGGCTGTATTGCCATCATTCGTAGTTCCTGATCCTTGTTTGACAATGTCTATCAAAAGGTTTAGTTCAGTTTTGCAACGATCTTGGATAACTTTTTTTCTTGCTTGAAATACAACTTTGTCATCGCACTGCCCATTTCTTCAGGTCAAGCCTATACGCTATGTGCAAAAGGTATTCCATGGTATTGATACCAGCGTTTATTGTAGACAGTCCAAATTTATAGAGATCGTCAGACACTGGACACTGGTTTTTCCTTTACAGAATCCAAGTTATTCATGTCGAAAGGTTTTGCTACGCAAAGGTAGCAGCTGGAATTTGATTTTGCATCTGATAGGTTGGTGCAAATCTTTCCATCAATCATAGTCATCATTAAATGTTGGTTGACCACATTAGTTCCGCAATTTGACGGGCGATGTGCCTTTATCTCGTCTTCCATCTGCTTTTGATGTTCAGTAACAACAAACTTAAATTCTTTTATAAATATGAATTGCACTGGGCGGCAATATGACGATGAGCATGTCCTTGAATTTATGCAAACAGTATCTTCTTCTCCTCCTTCTTCTCTCAATTGAACAGAGTTGCATAGGCCAACTCAGTGCTATCACGACCTTTCTGGTCCTTTGTTCTTTTCTTTTTCTGCTGAGTACTTAGTTCTTCAAAAGGTTTTCGAGGTGATGTTTTTCTCTTTGTCATCGTTCCAACCGATGATGTTGTCGATTTCGAAGATTCAGGTTCAGGGCAGCTTGTTTCAGAAGGTCGCGATAGCACTGAACATTTTTCGAGTTTCCTGAAAAAACTACAGCGACCACTGGGCTAGACGAACAGTTAGTTCATAGACTTGCAGTTGTTTTGCAGGCAGTTACCTCAGGACAAGATATTGACGTTGTAAAATTTCAAGAATAAGTATGCGTACCAGACAGCTGTTAGGTATGTGGAAGTATATAATTGGTACCATATGCCAGCTACAGTGCACAAATTGCTAATACACGGGGTAGATATCATTGCCAATAACGCAATCATGTCGATCGGGAGCCTATCAGAGGAAGCGTCTGAGTCACGCAACAAAGACTCGTAGATTTGGATATCGCAACTCGCGAAAGAAAAGCAGACAAAATTCGAATGAGGATATCCTCAACATGTTACTTCTTTTATCAGATCCCGTTATTTTTGCAACAAGACCCAAGATGAGTTAAGTTAGTGTTAAAAACGAATTCTTTTTATCACTTAATATATTTTTGTCGACATCATTAAACATATTTCTTAACTTTTGCTAATGTAGTCATGTTATACTAAAATACAGACACCTCTCTGCAAAATTTCAAGTTCATAAACCCATTGGTCCGGATGTAAGTATAAATTTTAGTTCAACCATTTTTTATATAACATAATAATATGTATTAAAAAAAAACGCAGTTGTCACTGTTATATAAAATACGCTAAAAAATGACAAATAAATTGTAGAATACCTATCTGTAAGGATATAACGGTTAAGGAAGCGGTTTTGAAGATATTTGCATTTATTAGGTAGACGCTAACCAAATTTTCAATTTTTTTTTTCTATAATTTTATTTACCTGTTAAATGATATATCTTCTATATATTCATGATTAGTGAAGGCATTAGAAGCCCTTCACAATAAAAAAAATATATATAAAAGAGAAAAAGTTTTAAAAGACTATGAAGCTTGATTTTCGATCCACCGTCCGGCGCCACGCATATTGAAAGTGAAGCACCCTAAGTAAGCCAGACCGTTCGTACAAACATGTCTCACGCACACATTTACATCATAGTCACGGACTAGAAAAAAAGGATTCCGTGCCGAAAGTACCGACTACTGACCGTACCGATCTATGTGTGCGTGCGTGCGTCTCGCGGTATCCGCGTACTTTAGGTGCTTCACTTTTGATATTCGTGGCGTGGAGTTATTCTTTTTTTCTAGTCCGTGGCAATAAAAGACTCCAAGTGAACAAAATAAAGCAACTTCACAAGTAGTTCAGAAATTCTTAATCGTTTAAAAACTAACCGTGCGGCCGCTCGGTACTTTGCTACTAATTTAAAGGCCCTTACTGTGTTGATTTTGATAAACGGAACAAACGCAAAGAGTATAGATATAAACCATCAATATATAAGTATAGTACGCGCTACGAAAGATGAGACTTGGCACAGACTTGATTTGACTTGCGCAGTACTCGATTTAAAGGTAAAACGCCTTACGCACCATCCTTCTTGCTGTACGTCCCGCCAAGGTCATACTTCAAAAGTACCGTGAAAGAAAACAATAATTATTATTAATTGTTTTTTTTCACGGTTCTTTTGATGTGTCCCGCCAAGGTCATACTTCAAAAGTACCGTGAAAGAAAACAATAATTATTATTAATTGTTTTTTTTCACGGTACTTTTGATGTGTGACCTTGGCGGGACGTACAGCAAGAAGGATGGTGCGTAAGGCGTTTTAGAGACCTTAAAGTCGAGTACTGTGCAAGTAAAATCAAGTCTGTGCCAAGTGTCATCTTTCGTCGTACTAGATAAACTTCTAAGATATAAACCTACAAGTATATGTATATACAAATAATGTAGGTATGTATACCTAAATAAGATGTTAAAAGTGGAGTGAACACATCAGTCGAGGTTCTAAACCCTTTAGTGTTAACGGACCATTTGACAAAATGTTTGTCATGGCGTGAACCACCAACTGTAGGCAGTTATCTATATTAATTATTAGCGACCCGACCCAGCTTCGCATGGGCGGGGGCCTTCCTCGATAAATGAACTATCCAACACAAAAAGAATTTTTCAATTCGAACCAGTAGATCCTGAGATTAGCGCGTTCAACCAAACAAACAAACTCTTCAGCTTTATAATATTAGTATAGAAGTATAGATTCGTATGGTTGATTTACAAATAAAACACGTACAGTACGCAAAAGAGATAAGTATCCATGTCGTTGGGAATAGTTGAAGATTTCTTAGAAACCAATGGGGGCTTTCAAATGAAATTTGATTAAATCATTGAACTGTTTATTCTCTATAAATTGTATTTTATTTTATTCATAAAAACCTATCGGTTTCTAAGTAAACTTCAACTGTTTCCGGCGACATGGATACTTATCTCCCTTGGTGACCGTACCTACCTATAAAATTATTCGAAACCAAGAGTTTGAATTGAATTGAAAATGCGGTTTCGCAGTTTTGTGGTTCACCTCTCATACCAATCGTTGACTCGTTATTTAATAATTAGGTACAAGATGACGTCACAAACCACTTCTGGATCTTCCAGCACGCGTAGCATGATTACGCTATGTCTACGGAAGAATAGACATACCTGCTGACAGGAAGAATAGACAAAAAGGAAGAATAGACAAAATGTATTTTGTCTATTCTTCCTGTCAGTAGGTATGTCTGTCTATTCTTCCGTAGACATAGCGTAATCATGCTACGCGTGCTGCTGTGTTGCGTGGACCACTGGTTAAGAATCAGATCAATCATCATCATCAACAGCCGGAACTTCCCGGAGCACGTCCGCTGTTGAACAAAGACTTCTCCAATAAGGGAGGTTTGCCATAATCCCCACGCTTGGCAGGCGTCTTGGGGATCGCAGTGAAGTTGTTGAGTACACAGAAGCCGCTGCTGTCCGACTAACGGATTTTCCCTTAGTCGCTTTCGATGACACCCTCGGAGTGAAATGAGGGGGGGGCTGCACGGGGGTGCTATTCTAGCCCGGACACTGAAACCTTCTGCAGTGAAACCTGTGGTAACCCTCACAAGAATATGACAGGTATAGGGCCCATTAAAAGGGGGCAACAAATAATATTAATACATTTATTTCAGATTCAGTACAATCCATAGTATTAGTACACAACTTAAAAATATATAAGTAAAACACTAAAACTAAAAACGAACACAGGTAACAAAAAAAAACTTTTTTGAAAAAAACTAAAAAGTGATACTTAAGTAAGTTTATTTATCACTTTTTAGTTTTTTTTAAGGTGGTTCTGTTTTTTCAAAAAAAGTTTTGATTTTCCACTTTTCAGTGCCTCATTATCACCCCAATCCATTAAAGGAAGGGCAACACAGTTAAAACAGAGATTGAAAGTTCTCCAAAGATGGAAATATGGAGGAAACGAAAACGTCTTCTCGGTTCATGTTGTTTTTTTTTTCAAAAAGCGTTGAATAAACTTCGGTTTGTTGTATACTAAAACCTTCTCCAGAATGTAACAAATACTTTTCTGAAAATCGCTTCAAAATCGGTTCAGCCAAACGTGAGATAATCGCGCCAAACATACATAAATACATACATACAAACATACGGGTCGAACTGATAACCTCCTTTTTTTTTGAAGTCGGTTATAAAGAATACTAATACACACGCGGCCTAGCACATGCGGGCACGTGCCAGCGTGCGTGTGGTCTAATTAGTCCGTCAGATAGATTATCGAAAAATATTGGAAACGTTTTTTTTTGTTTTATCAAATTAATAAAAACTGACGAAGATAAAACGCATCAATGATCATGGGTTGGGTCAGGTTAGTGTGTAGTGGTGTTTCTTGGAGAAAGTTGTTCAATTTCACGGGTATTATCAACCTGGATTGGGACGGTGACTGAAAAATCATCCTGTATTCACCTATACGTGTCTATAGTTTATACCCACTGAGCATAGATGTGGTATAGACTTATTGCCAACGTAACAAAACAGTTATCAACAACACTAATCCACTTAGATCTACAACATTAGCTCTATTTCCAGTAGTCTCTTCTTCTAAGCTTATTCCTTTTGCATAAATTCTATATTTTGCATAAAACGAGTCCCAGAAAGCTATGCGTTTGTCGAAGGGCCGGCCGTTATAAAGCCTTAGATCTTTGTCTATTTGTAGGTAGGCCTCCGCCCCCGCAGCTACTGGTGTCCATTTGACTGGTAAAAGATTTGACAGAGTTGGCGTTGGATCACTGAAAAAAGAAGAGTTAACGTTAAAAAAACTTGAGAGGTGTCAAGGGACACCCGGATGGAACGAAGTTCCTTTCGATTAATTAGTGAAGGAATTGTAATAAAATTTTATTACAATTCCTTCACTAATTAATGTGATGCGTTAAAGTGAATTTAAGTGGCTTTAAGCCAGGGCAAAAAAAAGCGAGGAATGAAAAGTTATTATGGCTGCTTACATTGTAAGTAAGTAATTTTAAAGATTAACATTTTCTAACATGTTAGTACAATGCGTAGTTATTTAGATAGAAAGACCAATAAATTATTTCTGCGCCATCTATTGGCCGTTCGTAATTCGATCTCGAAGAGCACAGTTGCGCCAATAACGTTAATAGATGGCTCTTAAATCAAATGAATGACGAAATGTCAAATGTCGTGACAACTTTTCGTAAGAATTTTTTCCGTCTAGCCCCCTTTCACAACGCGCGATAAGGAACTTCGTTCCAACATTTCATTTCAAAGCCTTAGGGTAACCCGCGCAATTTAAATAAGATTATTCAAGATCAAGACGCAACTTCTCTAAAAAAAACACTTTTTAATGCTGAAAGGTCAGATTATGAAACAAAAGGTAGATAGACTGCGCGGAACACTGAGAGTGAAGCCACCAAAGCAAATACAAATAAGAAACGAATAAGTACCTAAAATCTCGTAATTGTATTCGTTTTTGAATTTGTATTTGTTTTTTTTTTAACGATGCGGGCGGCGCTTCTTGCTGTCCTTACTCATGTCAGTACAGCACAAAACGCGATTGTAGGTATTCGACTTTGAATTTGTATTTGCTTTTTTGGCTTCACTCTCAGTGTTCCGCGCGCTCTATCTGCCTTTTGTTTCATAATCTGAAGACTCAATAATTTAAAAAAAATTCTAGTGTCCTTTTTGGCGACAAGCTGTCTTATTTCAACCTTAAAATCCTCTTTAAAGTTTCGTCCCGATTCAGCCCTGCATTCACCCCGTTTTACCGATATGTACTTAGTGATCATTATGATACGTACCCGTATTTTGCAAAGTTAGTCCACATCTGACCGATTCTATCGATAATGATTTGATCTTCTTCTGTTATATTTCCAAATTTAGATTCTAATTCCGGCATATAGAACACATAGCTCAACTCGTCACCGTGTGTGGAGCCCACAGCTGATATATTTTCACGAATTTTCATATAATTTCTTCTTCCATCGTACGAGAACAAATATCTGTAGACAGTACAGTGATTTTGTACATAATACCTAACAGAAGTCTCCATTGGGTAATTAAAAGCCAAATCTGATGCGAAATTAACGATATTAAACTTTATTTTAGCGTGGTAAAAGTCTGTAATTAAATTGATGGCGTTGGTTTTATCCGCCATTTTGGTAAACCAAAAACCTACATTCAATTCTTCAACTAAGTCAAATTTTTTCTCTCGATCTGCTGTAGGATAATAATAAAGCATTTCTTTCGTTGTCCCACCAATCATAAGTTTTATATTCTGCAAGTTCTTCATTTTAGGTGGTTTACTTTTTACAAGTTCTCCATCGATGCAAGGCCGAAAATCATAAAACTTCGTAATGTTGATTATCGTATTTGTGTCTATGGTCGAAATAGTTTGAATGAAACTGTCAACGTTGATATTCTCGGCGTTCACACCGACATCTTTAGCAAAAGTCGTGATGTCTGTAACATCGTTACATAATGGCGATACAGCGTGTCCACTTTGCAGTATCACTTTATTAAATAACTTATCTTCGGTGTATAGTAAAAGGAACTCTGTTGAAATGGACCCAGCGCTATGTCCAAAAAGTAGAATATTCTCGCTATCCCCACGGAAACTTCCGATATTCTTTTTAACCCATCTCAAAGCCAGGCTCTGGTCTTTCAATGCTTGGTTACTGTATTCTGTGTTAGGGAAGCAAAGGTTACCGTAAGGTCCTAGTCTATAGTTGATAGTAACGAGAATGACATCATGTCTTACTAAAAATTTCGGGGAAAATGTGGATAAAGCTGCACTGCCTTCAACGAACGCTCCGCCGTGGATAAAGACCATTACTGGCAATGTATGTCCTGGGTTAATAACATTTGGTTTGTAAACGTTTAGATGCAAGCATTGGATATTGCCTTTAATGACGCCGTTGTCATATTGTGGACATATTGTGAAGTCTTCTGTCACTGGATGCGGAGTTGTGAATGGTGGGTGAGGTTTGGCGTCCTGTAAAGACATCATATATGATTATTTATTATTTATTTCTTCTTTACGACTATCAATAACTAATATGTCGCATCCGGTCAATAGTACAGACATGAAACGAATCGCAAGTGTGCCATTAGCGACAACTCGTGATT
Organism: Charanyca ferruginea; assembly: GCA_947361185.1. Classification (NCBI taxonomy): domain Eukaryota; kingdom Metazoa; phylum Arthropoda; class Insecta; order Lepidoptera; family Noctuidae; genus Charanyca; species Charanyca ferruginea. The sequence continues at coordinate 17,675,893 of OX376081.1, forward strand.
TACCACCACCATTTTGGCGCGCTTCTACAGAGTCGTGAATAGTCGTGATGTTTACAGCCCACAGCGAGCAGGACATTCACAATTCAGTGTCTGATCGCATTGTAGCTAAGACGTCCCGGAACTGTACTCGATTCGTTGTGTTTAAGTGTTACTTTGTCTATTTTAATTTGAGTCTGTGTTTATTTAAATTGAGTATGTGCTAAATTGTGTGGGCAGAAGATGGGTTTCCCACCCATCTTCTGCCCACATGATGACCGAATCTAACAGAGTAAATCCTGACGATCCGACATATTTATTTTCTATAACTTTACTATTATTACAGGCCTTAACCTATGCGACAGTGTGGCTATCAATATCAACTAAAATATCTACTTAATTCACATTAATCCATTAGAACACCAGGGTTAGTTAACCATAACAAAATAATGCCAAATCCCTTGTATTGCGCTTCACCTGCATTGTTTTCATATATTAAAGAAACAACAAGAATAATGTAACCGGGGCAATTCCTGGGCAATTCGATTTTGTAAAAACTTGTAGAGTGCCCGCGAGTTTCTTGCTCGTTCTTCTCCATAGAGACCTACGCTACGTTTTGGAACGAGCAACTAGCTCCAACTTTCTGACAAACTAACTGACTCTTTGACAATTCAAAAGTGCCTGAACCCTTGATCTGTTGGCGGTTAAAAACCGCGCAAGCGCGCGTCTGTGGGGCCTTACGGGGTGGCCGCATGCTGTTCCGACGCGTCTGATTAAAACGACGATATCTCCGAAATTACGTTAGTTAGCTCGTTTCCAGTTATATCATTGGAATCGCTATTAAATTTGCTAACAGGTGATATATGGTTAAGTATAGTTTTACCTTGTAATGTATTCGTAATTTAATGTGTGTTCGGTGTGAGCGACTTTTTCCCCGTTTCTTGTGTAACAGACATTATAAAAAAATAGTAATCCTTTTATTCAACAAACTTTTCGTTTTAACTCCACAAATACACATTAGTTCACATAAATAAAACAAAAGAACAGACCTCTCCATACATTTTTTTCATCTCACAAGCGAAACAAACCATGACGTCATTTACGAGTGCCCGCATTCGAAACAAAAGAATGGGCTTGTTTACACATCAATTCTAAGAACGCTACACGCCTGGTGGCTCGGGTTACATTTTATTAATAATGTTTGGTTCACATACTTGACACAGACAGAGTTTCAGTTGATAAAAATGTACAGTTTAATAGTATTGGCTTTCCAAAGTAACCACTTGAAAACTAGCGCAAAAAACACCTACTCACACTTTGGATCACTGATTAAATTCTGTTGCCTCAATTTGAAATCTTATGTAATATTCTACACGTTGAAGATATTTACAAAACGGTAGGCAAATAAAAAATGCATGCTGGAAGCAAAAACATTACACAAATCAACAATCAAAACGAACAATTTCACTAAAAAATGACCATCACGTAAACACAGATCACACAAAATATAGATACGGCAAATACGGTCACATGTAAATAATAAAAAATTACATAGAAATCTAAAATATATTATTATTTGAAGTCTTTTAGAGTGTATAAAAAGTATAAAGAGTGTAAAAAATAATAATAATAATAATAATAAAAAAAAATAAAAAAAATAAAAGTTTGGTCGGTATTTCTTGACGGACACACACACACGAACACACACCTACAAAATTTTCAGTTTCAACACGTTCAACATTTAAAATCACGAATAAAAAATAAAGTCAACAAAAAGTATTCAACGGATGCCCTATCCATTAGTTCTAACGATCTGTGAAATCGTGTGACGTCATGACCTTGATTGCGCATTCCGGCTCTCTGATTGGCCAGCGCGGATTCGACGATTCTGGTAGTTTTGCGTAATTTTGATGTTCAAATTGACCACAAGAAAAGTATTATAATATTCAAATTAAACGCCTAATATCTATAGTATGTTATAAATATTTAAATTATACCTTTAATATTATTATTTACGTTGGCAACTATTTACAATAATTTCTAGGAACTTGTATGATCATTGTAGTTGTATTGACTTCATGCGATTGGTCTACTCTGACAGTTGTCGACGACCAATCATAAAGCAAGTAAAATGGCGGGAATTAACTTAATGGTCGACGGGCATTTGAGCGATAGACCACCATTACCTGGCCATTCGAGCTTCGACTTCGGTGCTAGTCACTTGCCTTGTATCTCCAAAACAAACTGTATTACTGTATTGCTGTAACTATAATAATAAAGCTGAACTTTTAAGTTATTATAGTGTTTTATATATTCTAAATCCCTGCTTCTGAGTATTGAACCAGATCGGTTCACATCTCAGAAGTGGGATTAGCAACCTAGTGCCCACAAAAGGATCAGAAATACGCTAAAATATTTGGCATACGTAGAAAACCCGCAAGAACATGGATGTACGTACGTCTGGTTCTCGAGGAGAATGTGATGGACCTAGGCGGACCACCCGCGAGATGCTGACGCCGCCACTAAGATCTCGCGATGCAACTCGAAGCCGCAGCAGGGGTCGAGGGCATACGCGTTCACCTAAAGAAAACCGTCTGTCGCGGTCCAGGCGGTCGAAAAGAAGACGACCACGACCGACGATTAGTCGGTCTCCATCCCGGCCACGTTATTCAAGAAGGCCAAGTAGTCGTGCTGGTCGCTCCAAGACACGGTCGCGCACTCCAGACCGGCACGAGACGCGCCATGCGGAATACATGGACTCGCTAAGGACACCATCCCGTGAAGAAACCCATCGTGAGCTGCGCACATCACAAGCTGCCAAGTGGTGCCAGGCCCGGTGAACTACACCCCATCCCTAAGGCTATCATACCATTCCATACCATACATGCGGATCATCTCGGTCCTTTTATCCGCACCAAGCGTGGCAATACATTCATTCTTGTTATCATAGACGCGTTTACTAAATTTGTTGATATCACCGCTGTGCGAAATACCAAATCGGCCACAAGCATTAGGGTATTCAGAGAGCATTTTAGTTACTTCGGCGTGCCAACCCGTTTGATTACGGACCAGGGAACCAGCTTCACTAGTAGGCAGTTTAGAACGTTTATTCAGTCATGTGGTATAAAGCACGTGCTCAATGCTGTCGCCACACCCCGAGCGAATGGCCAAGTGGAACGGTACAACCGTACCATTTTGGCAGCGCTCGGGGCAATGAACCACGACAAACCAAATGGTTTATGGGATGAACATTTACCAGACATACAGTTGGGTATCAATACCACTGTCCACGCCACAACCAAAAAGAGTCCAGCGGAGCTTCTTTTCGGGCGAAATCTAACTAACCCATCTGAAGGTTTGCTAAATGACGTAATTAACGAAGTTACGTCTGAGGTCAGGGAGAGCCTAGACGATATTAGGGCTACGGCCGGCGAGCTTATTACGACACAACAGAGTAAGGACAAGAAACGATATGATAGGTACAGAAAAATAGGAATACGTTTCAAAGAAGGTGATTTGGTGAGAGTAGTAAGAGCCACGACAGGAATAGAGGGGCAGTCTAAGAAGCTCGAACCTAAATGTAAAGGCCCTTACAGAATTAAAAAGGTGCTCCCCAACGATAGGTTCGTGGTTGAGGACACACCACTCACAAAGACTGGTAAGAGGTACGAAGCTGTGGTAGCTATTGATAAAATATTCCCATGGATCTGCTATAACGAACCCGTATCAACCGATTGTGAATCCGAGCGTAATGATTGTGAATCTGAATGTGAAGAGTTGTAAATACTCGTAGATGTATGTATAATGTATATGTATGTTGTAATATTGTACATAGAATTAAATAAGTATAATAGATAACTAAGCACACTAAATCAAATACATTGTGTATTTCAAATATTATGTACATAAAGAACTATGTAATCGATGTCATAGTTAAAAAGTAATGCCAATCTAGGCATTAAGCTGCAATGATTAATGTCGTGTATCATCTACATTATTCCATGTATTAATGGCTGAAATATTTGCTGGTCAAGATAATGTACCAATATATATAAGATATAGATTAAGTTACGAGTGTCAGGTAACCGACACATAAAGGTACCGATTCATTGGTTAGAGTGTACTAATGAGTTGGTGAGAGGTATCAGGTAACGGATGCCTCTCATTTAAGAGGAGTGTCAGGTAACCGACACATAAAGGTACCGATTCATTGGTTAGAGTGTACTAATGAGTTGGTGAGAGGTATCAGGTAACGGATGCCTCTCATTTAAGAGGAGTGTCAGGTAACAGACACCCTAAAGGTACCAATTCATTGGTTAGTGTACTAATGAGTTGGTGAGAGGTATCAGGTAACGGATGCCTCTCATTCAAGAGTGTCAGGTAACAGACAACCTAAAGGTACCGATTCATTGGTTAGAGTGTACTAATGAGTTGGTGAGAGGTATCAGGTAACGGATGCCTCTCATTTAAGAAATCGGTGCATCAGTAGGTCAAGGTCATGGACCAATATATACTGCCGATATAAAATATAGATTAAGTTAAGTGTCAGGTAACCGACACCCTAATGGCTAAGTATAAGCATTCTGTTAATCAAGGTCATGGATAAATTTAAGAGTAAATCTATTGTAGAGTAATACTATTGAGCTACCATTGAGATGATTTAGAGTCAAAATTATCAAGGACTAAGGAGTTAATTTATGTTGATTGTTACATTTATAATTTATGATGAGATATGTTTATATTCATTATGTTACACTCATAATTGGTGATGAAATATAAAGTAATGTTTTTGTAATGCATAACGAGGGACTCGTTGGAAGCCGGATGGCCGAGCTGTTATAAATATTTAAATTATACCTTTAATATTATTATTTACGTTGGCAACTATTTACAATAATTTCTAGGAACTTGTATGATCATTGTAGTTGTATTGACTTCATGCGATTGGTCTACTCTGACAGTTGTCGACGACCAATCATAAAGCAAGTAAAATGGCGGGAATTAACTTAATGGTCGACGGGCATTTGAGCGATAGACCACCATTACCTGGCCATTCGAGCTTCGACTTCGGTGCTAGTCACTTGCCTTGTATCTCCAAAACAAACTGTATTACTGTATTGCTGTAACTATAATAATAAAGCTGAACTTTTAAGTTATTATAGTGTTTTATATATTCTAAATCCCTGCTTCTGAGTATTGAACCAGATCGGTTCACAAGTACGACACATAAAAACAACACACGTAATAAAGCCAGATTGCTTCTAAAACAATCCTATAAACTACAAATACCTCGAAATTAATCAGCGTCTCTGCAACGGTTCTCCATGTTCATTGAAACGACTATTTCGGGCCGAAATCGTCTGTTTCTCCAATCAAAAATGGTTCAAACACAACCAGGCACGTTTTTATTACACGAAACACATAAAACACACACAATTCACTCACTTTTAGATACTTAAAAGCACAAACAGAACAAAGCAGCAACCTGTCGGTGCGCTGTAGAATGATCAACTGGGGGGATCGAAAATTGGTCGCTTCAAAGTATTGCTGTGACATTTAGCCTATGTTATACTTGTATCTCATTTATCCCCCTAGACTCTGTGCAAGTTTGAGCGAGTTAGCAAATACGTAGAATATTTAATGTCACTTAATAGCACCCAAGGAATGTGAGCGCACAATGTGAGAGCCAACAGCCAAGCATTAAATTTGACGCGAGCATAAACAACCGACAACAGATACTTAGGACTTTGACTTTAATTAGGCTTCGGTATCTGAACGGGGGTAGATATACCAAGTGTTGGGAAAGACCGGTTGGGATGTTTTCGTTGCACACTCGCTGTTGATTATTCAATGGGGATTGAGTATGGTGACATGAAAGAGAAGGGATTCGAGTCAGTGATATCAGGACGGTTAACAAGGCTTGTAGACAAAATCCCTTTCTCTCTTCTGTTAGCGTTAATGCCAACGGAAAAAACAAATTGTATACAATTGACATATTTGCATCACATGACATCTGATAAGCAAACGTCAACTGTTTTTTTTCTAAACTGAATAGTTTGCGCGAGAGACACTTCCAAAGTGGTAAAATATGTCCCCCCCCCCCCCCCTGTAACTTCTAAAATAAGAGAATTATAAAACAAAAAAAAAATGATGTAAACTTCCACCGAAAATTGGTTTGAACGAGATCTAGTAAGTAGTTTTTTTTAATACGTCATAAGTAGTAAACCGCAATTTAAAAAATACACTATTATTAAAACATCGATCACAGTTACAACGAACTACAAGAACTTTTATATTATGTTACTTGCTGCTACGGAACGATTTTTTACAGTCCGTTCAACCGATTTTGACTCTTATTGCGTTGGAAGCATGACAAATGGCAACTGCAGTAAACAGTTGTTATTGTAACCATTTTTTGCCTCTAATGTCATCCTTAAGCCTACGGAATAGAAGTAAAAATCGGTCGAAGGGACTTTTTGTAAATGTCTAATCTTATTGTGAACAGGGTATATGTGGTGATAAGTATCGTACAGTAACATTGCGTCATTAAATATTGATTTCACAAAAAAGAATATCTGCGCGCTTATCAGACAGTTTAAATTATTAATAACATTCAATATTTTTTTGTATAATTAATAAAATAAAACATATCTGTAGGTAAAGTCACCAAAAGAGATTAGTATCTAGGGTAGACGGATATAGTTTAAGTTTAGTCTAGGCAGTCTAGGTACCTAGAAACTGATAGATGTTTTCGAATGCAATTTAATTTATTTAACTGTTTATTCTCTATTAATTTTATTGTATTTCATTCAAAAATATCCATTCGGTTTCAAAGTCAAAGTCAAATCATTTATTTCAATTAGACCATTAAAAAGGCACTTTTGAACGTCATAATAAAAAAATATAAAGTTGATTCTAGTTGCCCATTCCAAAAGGTAGTTTCGTATGGAGAAGAATGGGCAAGAAACTCCATACTTACTCTTTTAAAAAAAATGTGTACAATATTTTGCATTTACAGTTTACAGTTATATAACTATACGTGAATACGATGGACCTTGCATAAAAACACTATATTGAAGTATGTACAAAGTATTACAAGATAAAGAATGACAGCTAAGTTGTATACATAGATACATAGTGTTCACATATTATTATTTACAATTATTGTAAAAGTAGACAACCACTCCATACATTTCAACAAACTATGAACCTATGAACCAGTGTGTGACCCAAAGCAAGAATTAAATATAATGTATATACTAAGTATAAATTAAGTAGGTTTAATTAGCAATCAGTTTGATTTTGTCTAGACTGTAGATTGTCCTATGGAGCCCGGACCAGCATGTTTCCAAGCATTCTTATCATGGATATAATCCTCTAAACTGTAATATGCTTGTTTACAGAGTGTACTTATAATATATGTTTTAAATTTTCTTTCATTTAGTTGCAATATATCACTAGGAATTTTGTTATAACACTTAACACAGAACCCCATAAAAGATTTATGAACTTTAGACAATCTAAAATATGGTTGAGCTATTTTGTCTTTGTTTCTAGTATTAATATTATGTCTATCACTAACCTTATTAAATAAATGTAGGTTTCTAAGTAAACTTCAAGTATATATCTGACGACCCTGATTATATCTCTTTTGGTGACTGTATAGAGGCCAGCAAAAAGATTAAAGTTCGTATTGTGTGTGTTGCCAGCTAGCCAGTAATGATATATGACACAGAAACGTGGTCCTTAACAGCTGGCCTCCTAGAGAAGCTCAGAGTCACGCAGCGAGCCATGGAGATAACTTAGTTTCTTTGCGCGATAGAATCCGGAACGAGGAAATTCACCAAACACCGACATAGCTCTCGGAATATGCAAGTTGAAGTGGCAATGGGTAGGTCACATCGCTCGAAGAACCGATAACCGATGAGGAAGAAAGGTTCTCTCCTGGCGACCACGAACCGGAAGACGCAGCGTTTGTAGGTCTCCCACCAGATGGACCGACGACATCGTCAAGGTCGCGGGTAACCGGTGGATGCAAGCGGCAGGTTGCAAGAGTTGTAGCGTTCTATGGGGGAGGCCTATAATTAAAAGTGTAATTTTCCCATAGAAAGATGTGTGACACTTTTTCAAGCTAAACCCTGCCCACATTTAGTCAAGCCCCGGCTTTTGTCCTAGCGGTGAATAGCAAAAGCTAAATGCTGTCATTTTCTACGTGGTTTAGCTATATCATGCTAGATGTCTCTATGGCCATATGTATTCGCAACACAGCTCAGACGAACTTAGTACCTTTTTATTTTTTGCAAGGATTTTTCTTATAAACATGGGTTTTGAAAATAAAAGGGATGGTGTGTCCCGAGTGTTACGCAATTATGGTGCTGTATCATACACAGCGAATCTGGCCATTCATTGCCTCGACTTACTGGCTACATAACTACATATCAATAATAAAATGAACATATGCAAAGAAGAAAGAATAAAATACAAGAAGTTTATAATATTCATATTTTTTTGATGTAATCAAACTATATTATTATATACTTACATGTATATGTGCCACGTTAACAATCGCCGCCGCCGTTATTAAATTATTGAATTCTAAGTACGGCCCTGCCATTATTTTGCTTGTCAATGCACCAATGATGCAATTTTAGGGATTTTCCCATTTTCAGGGTAAAATTAATATAGTAGGTTTACGACGTTTCTAATTTTTTTCGGGAATTTAGAATTAAAGGGGATAAAGTATTAACATCTCATTTTGAAATTACGATGGTATGTAATGTATGTAATGAAACTTAGAATTATGCTAGTTTTGTCCCGAAAAAAAAATCATCTTGATAATTAACAATGTAGGTAACATGGCGAACTAAATTATAGGTAAGTAGGTAGTGCTATCGGCGGCGCTTCGGCGTGTAATATTGATTTAATATTATAGGCTAGATATTCACCATGGTTTCACGTTTTAAGAGCGTGCAACTGTCGAGCGCCCTATTAAGTGGTGGGACAATTAGTTTATTGTTGGTTTATTGTAATATAAAATGAATATGTAAAAAAAAATCTTTTTCCTAAAACGAAATTGCGCTGGAAATAAAGCAACTTTTTGGCCTCCATATTATTTTAAAAAGGGTCATTAAAAAAATTGTAGGGAAAATAAAATTATAAAGTTATAACCCTGCTGCGGTGGTGAGCGTAAATACCATCTGCGACGATAAGCTCGCGTGGTACCGCCGGAGCCCCGCAACGCCGTAGCCGTGACAGAAACCATGCCTGCTGCATGTTGCATGTTCGCTTGCATGCTTGCTTGCATGCTGCATGCCTGCTTGCACGCTGCATGCTTGCTTGCATGCTGCATGCTTGCTTGCACGATAACGATAAAGATAATCGGAATTTTAATAATCGGAATTCGTTTTTTGATGTTCGGAATTTTCATTATGTCGGACTTTTTGTTATTCGATCTTTTGAAACTCGGTATTTTGAGAATAGTAATTATAAACGTTCGGAATTTTGAAATTTTAGTATTATAAAAATAGGATGAATGATAAATCGGAGTTGCCATATTAGGAGTTTTGAACTATTCGGAATTATGAAAATCGGTATTTTGAAATTCGTATTTCTGACTTTCGGAATAAAGTTTTTCGTATTTATGTAGTGTACCCGGTTTTTTGCCCAAAAGGTACCGCCCTCTTGTTTCGAGTAGTAGAATATATCTATGACAGACGGTTTTTTCTAGAACTTTGCTGATCAATTACGCAAAAAAATGCCTACCGGTGAGATAAGAGGCCGTAAGTGGCATCAGAACGTTTATTGGTGTAGGTTAAGCAATTAAGCACATAACATTTCATGTTTTAATTTTTATAAATAGAGTAATTATTAAAAAATGATAAAAACTGGAATGTCCGGAATGTCTGGTGCACAAGACGGCTATAGATCGAATGGCCGAAGCCACGCCCACTTTGATGACGTCTTTGCACCAGTGCGTGTCACGGTGCACCGGTGCTATGGGCATCTCCTCTAATATACTTACTTCGTGGTGTCGACAGATAAAGACGTTATTATACCGTTAGCTCTGATTAAACAATTTCGTGTAAGTAGGTTGAACATGATTTTCAGACAAAAATTCAAAAGTTTGCCAATGTTTTAATGAATTTTAATGAATGTACAGTGACCAAGAGAGATAAGCAACCAGGAAATAATTAAAATTAACTTCGAAAACGATGGTTTTTTTCGAATGCCATACAACTTGGCAATGCTGCCAAATTGTTAGGCACATATCCCGTTGACAGCGATGTGAAATTGTGGACGAGTGTTTTGATGCCCCATGATCTCTCCCCTCCCTTTATTTTAAAATTGTAAATTATATTTATTTTATTTATGTAACACGGCCTTAAATAAACGTGCAACTTGTGCTCTGACGTCCCCTTAAGCGCGGGAAAATCGAGTTGACATAACACCCCCGCGCCCCCGCCAACGACAGTGGACTGCTAATCGCCGGCCGGTTCGTACCATTTGCCGCGATACGCATATAATTTTGTCATCTTACTGTTTTTGTATTGTTTGTGAACCCTAAAGTGTATCTTAATAACGTTCAAATATATATAACTTTTACTCTTTTACATTTATAGGTTATTTATTTCGATAAATGCAGTTTCGTAAAGTTCAATGGTTCAATGTTTGGGAATAATTAGGATACCTACCTATGCTAATGTCATCGAGGTTTGATTATGTTAATTTGTTTAATTAGTAGATAATCTAATTAGTGCAGGGTTTCTTAAACTTTTTGTAGTCATGGACCCTTTACATAATTTAAATAAGTTCACGGACCCTTGTCAAAGAATATTTCAGGAAAAGAAAACAAGCCTTTTTTCGAGTTTGTAGTTTGGCCGAGAAATGCAGAGTTTCCTAACCAAATGTTGTGACCTCCTGCGGACCCCTGATACATATGCTACGGACCCCTAAGGGGTCCGTGAACCCCTCTTTAAGAAACCCTGATCTAGTGTATGAAAAAAATATAGGTAATTCTTTTACAAAAGTTTCAAGGGTTTCTTTGGTATATATATACCAAAAACAAATGAAAAAAATAAAAATAATTAATAATGAGATCTTGTAAATAAGGTATAATTCTCGTACTGCAGCGCTTCATTAACATAAAGCAACGCGGAACACCGGCCGCATTACACCACCGCACCGCACCGCATTAGCCACAGTACAGTACGGTCAACGTATCTTGTCGCGTCTGAAGTTACCCGATTAGCTGCGCAGTAGACAATTTCGTTCCTAAAAGTTCCATTGCGCAGCCAAACAGCTAACTTCAGACGCGCCAAGTTACGTTGACCGTATTGTATAAGTATTAGTACTACTATCGTGCGTAGCTCTGTGTTCAGTAACGTTTATTAATGTGTGTAATGAAACTGTCAAAACATAAATCAGTAAAAAAATCTGTCAAGTGCGAGCCGGTCTTGCGAACTAAGGATTCCGTACCACTTCACCACAAGTCCGGAAAATAGGTACATACGTACCTACCTATTTTTACTTTTTTGTGTTGTGTTTGAATTAGATGAAGTTTGACAGAAGCCTGCAATTACAATCCCCATAAAATTAAAGTATGTTATAATGTATTATAACGTGGTTAATTATATAATAATTTGTTTAGATTTGAATGAAGGCATGTTCTATTTACGTTTTGTATCAAACATTAAACTAATATAAGTAATTATGTACCAAAGCATTCACGGCTTGTGGTAACAGATAAAGTGTTATTGGAACGAAGTTCCTTATCGCGCGTTGTGAAAGGGGGCTAGACGGAAAAAATTCTTACGAAAAGTTGTCACGACATGCTATAATATAAGCTAAATTGAATCGTTAGAACTGTCAAATAGAGTTCATTATTAGTTGAATGGCGGCTTTTCTATGAAAATATTGGAGCGAATTAAAACCTTATTTTTGCTATTTTTATTACTTCACAAACGCAGACAATTCGAACAGAAAAATTGAATCGTTGGAACTGTAAAATAGAGTTCATTATTAGTTGAGTGGCGGCTTTTCTATGAAAATATTGGAGCGAATTAAAACCTTATTTTAACACATTAACCGTGAAATTCGGTTGCACATAGCTCCTATTGTTCGGTCGGCTGGTGCCCGACCGGACAATAGGAGCTATGTGCAACCGAATTTCACGGTTAATGTGTAAAAATAAGGTTTTAATTCGCTTTTCTATGAAAATATTGGAGCGAATTAAAACCTTATTTTTACACATTAACCGTGAAATTCGATTGCACATAGCTCCTATTGTCCGGTCGGGCACCAGCCTATACGTTTCTCAGAATAATTTTATCATACCTAGTTTGGTAAAATTTCAATTTTTAACCGTTTACGTTTACAAAATAAAGTCCGAATTCGCTTTTCGTAGAATATGTTTATGTATTTAAAGGCGGCGCGGCGAACTCTTTGAACTAGGTACCTACGGCGATATGTTTAGTACTTTTATCATTGGCGAATTATTTGTAGTTGTAAGTAGGTAAGTGAGTAGGTACTCTTTTGCTAGAAAAAGAAAGGCAGGCAGGCGTAGGTACCTATAGGTGCTATAGGTAACCTATTTAAATAAATTAGAGCTATTCACAAACACAGTTTTAATCAACTTTGGCTTAATTAAAAAACTTACCTATTAGGTATAAAATTTACACTTCCCTGTATCGAAGCAACTGCTCAATATGGAGTCCATTTCGCTCGATACATAAACGGGCACGTTTAATTAAATTGTCTTTTAATTACATTATATTTGTTAATAATAAAAAAAATATTATTATAACTTAAAAAAAAAAAAATTATTACAATTCCTTCACTAATTAATCGAAAGGAACTTCGTTCCATCCGGGTGTCCCTTGACACCTCTCAAGTTTTTTGTTATTAGAATAATATGTACCTACGTGTATTATTTGTTGAACACCCCACACCTACCTACGTCAATGGCTTTTTTAATATTCAAGATTCAATGCTAAATAATTAAATTAAGAGATATGGACAAAAACGTATCAGCTGTCAATTAGAATAGAAATCATGGCCATTTATTTTCAACCGACTTCAAAAATGAAGGAACTTTTTTTAGTCCGATTTCGATGATTCTTTGTTTAAATGATGGTCTATACTTCAACATTGGTTCCATATTAAATTCAAGAAAATATTTCACCCCTAAGGGTAGAAAATTCTGTAATTTTTTGGTGTCGCTGTTTCGTATTTAATTTGTATGATAAGAAAGGCGTTCCTTTTAACGAACTAGTAACACATGCAGTGTTAGAGTCCATAGATACTAAAAAAACAATCCAATCTTAAATTAAAAAGTTTATTTTTTAAATATCTGAGTGTGTATTGTATAGATAATGGTAGGTACGGAAACATTCGCATGCGAGTCCGACTCCCATTGTTCTTTTATAAACAGATTTTTTAAAAATCTTTTAATGTTGTAAACGCGCTCTGTTATACCTATACCTAACTTACTTATCTAATCTCTACATAGTAGCACGCTTACATCTTTTAAACTACCCAACTGATTTGAATGCGGATTTCAAAAAATTAAATTAAAAATTTAAAAAACCCCCAACGCAAAACATAAAAGCAATTATTTAATGCGAAATAAAAGCACGAGCAGATGGCAGGTTAGCAGTCACACGTTGGATGGACAACAAGCCCGTGGTGATGTTGTCATCATGTTTATCTAATAGAAATACAGATGAGTGTGAAAGATGGTCAAAAAAAAACAGAGTGTATGAACGCGTAAGACGCCCTGACGTAATCAAGGAATATAATGAAAACATGGGGGGTGTAGATTTAGTTGATAGAATGCTAGCTGTATGCCCTTCACGTAACAGAACAAAAAAGTGGACAATACGAGTAATATCTCATATGATAGATTTGGCTATTGCTAACTCATACCTTCAGTTCAAACAGAGAGAGCAGAAAAAGGGCGTTAAAAATATTCCAGGCATACGTGAATTCAAGATGGATGTAGGAGAGAAGTTGATTGGTGATAATTTAGATTCTTCAGACGCTGATGACCCAGCTGACGAGTTCGAAGAACTTTTACCAAAACACAAGAAACGTAAGACCACTATAGTTCCTTTACCAACTAAAGCTATTCGTCAAAAAAAGGCTGATCACATGCCACAACACAGTTCAAAGCAAAATAGATGCAGAAATGAGGGTTGCTTCAAAAAGACTACGGTTACCTGCAAAAAATGTGCTGTTTATTTATGTTTTACGGTTCAAAGGAACTGTTTTGAAATTTTCCATAATCCATAATTACTTTTTAGAAGTTTTTTTACTTCTTTTTTTGTGCGCAAGTAGCGTGAATATTAATTTTGTATGCTAGTCGGTATCTAGAATTATTGTTGATGACTGATGTTACCTATTGAGACTGATTTTATATACCTTATAAGTAAATAAGTGATTTTATAAAAATATAATTTGTTCAAAATTTAAGAAGTTCTAAGTTTAGTTTGAAAGTTTTATAATAATGTCAAAACGCAATAAAGCATTGATTACTTTATGGGCTTGTCTTATTTTAATCTATAATAATATAAACTCGTTGACTGTAATTGTCTTGTATACAGAACATAGTAATCTGTAGCCTACATTAGTAGCCTGCATTTGTTCTAATAGCAGGACATAAAGAAAAACCCTTTTTTTCAGAAATAGATTTTTTTCAGTATTTTTTCACTTAAGAAGTAACCCCCATACGGTCTAAATCCTGAATATGAATTGAATCTGACATAAAAAGTGGTGCCTGTAGTGAGGAGGTTAAAAAGTAAAAAATAATATCTTTTGTTGAGCCATCAAATGTTTGTTCGTTGAAATGGCGCTATAAAGTCGCGGCGGGGTACCCCGTAAGTCAAATCTCATTGCAAATCCATGAGTTCGCTATTTTACCTATTTAGCTATTGCCGACTTAGCGGGGTACCCCCGCCGCGACATTATAGCGCCATTTCAACGAACAAACATTTGATGGCTCAACAAAAGATATTATTTTTTACTTTTTAAATAATTGCTTTTATGTTTTGCGTTGGGGGTTTTTTAAATTTTTAATTTAATTTTTATTTGAAAGTTTTTAAATGTAATTTAGTCTGGTTTTGAGAAGTTGTAGATACGTCTAAAGTTGTATTTCGTCACATGGATCTTTTTTATATTAAAGATATCACCCTGAGAATGCGTTTGGTATATATAATTCGCCATTTTGTGGTGCCGGTCATCTTGGCCTTGAAATTTATCATAGTGTAAAGTATTCTACTGGTGAAGCCCTTTCATTTGATACCCATATTGATGGAGTTGTGAAAAAATATGTGATTAGCTATTTTGTAGCGGCGGCCATCTTGGACCGATTTTCATCAAACATAGCTAAGAACACTCCCGACTAATTCACCTTTCAAATAAAAAAAACAAAAACAAAATCGGTTCATCCGTTCGGGAGCTACGATGCCACAGACAGACACACACACACACACACACACACACACACACACAGACACGTCAAACTTATAACACCCCGTCGTTTTTACGTCGGGGGTTAATAAATAGATAGAGTGATTCAATAAGAAGGTTTATACATATATGTAGTATGATCTACTTTGTTAAAACATATAGGTAGGTACGTACATAAATATACTGGGTGAAATTGAATGTATGAGCAAATTTTTAAGGTGTGACTCAGACCACGAGCCTGAACCACTTTCATCCAACTCAAACAGCGCGAAAAATAAATCAGCTGTTCCATACAGAAGTACAATAGGTACTCGGCCAAAATGTATGGAACGTAACTGTCTTTTTTTCGCGCTGTTTGAGTTGGCTCCATTATATTCGTGGTCTGAGTCATGAATTCAATTTCACCCTGTATTACCTACCACTGTGAGTAGCGTTGCCAGGCGTCCGGATAAAGCCGGACATAGGTAGGCTTTTTGATTGCGTGTCCGGCCAAAATATACGGTGTCCGGCTTGTCCGGCTTTTGTTAGGCTTTTTACATTTCGCAAACGAGCGAGCGCCGAGCGTGGCCGAGCGCAGACGACTAGAGTCGACTGTCGGTCGTCGCCTGCGCTCGGCCACGCTCGGCGCTCTGCCGCCCGTCGCCCGCCCCCCTGGGCCCCTGCGCTCTGTTCAACTCTGTTGGTTTTGTTCATTTCATTCCTCGATTGATAGCGCACGTGCCGTACGTTGCGTAGCGGTGGTGTGCACTATAGCACGTTGTGTCGTCAGTTTTTGTATTTAGCGACAATAATTTTGGTAAGTATTGTTTGTACTGTACTATTGATGCTACTTCAAAAGGTCTTATACATTTTATAATGTATTTCAATCATATTATGACCAATATATTGATAATTTCAACCAACTTTTTGAAGTGAATAATACTTTTCCCTGAGTTTTAGATAGTAACATATTTATTTTATGTTTTTATTGCGTGTAGTCAAAAATAAGTTGAAAAAACCAAAATATGCGCGTTTTCTGAGTGAATTTTGTCAATTTCTAGTAGAAGTCTTTTTAAAACAAAAATTATTAATGAAAAATTCAAACTGTAGGTTTTAATCATATACCGTGCGCCGTGCGACTGCGAGTGTCTGCGAGTGATATGATGACAAACAAATAAAACAGTAATTTTCTTAATTTTCAGATCTCAAAATGCCAAAGAGAAAATGTATTTTTTCAGAAGAATTAAAAATAAAATATAAAATGTTTAAGCCAACAGCAGAACCGTCAGAGGCGAAGTGTGAGCTTTGCGACCAGTTAATATCAATAGCCAGTAAGGGAAAATATGACCTTGAAAAGCATTTAAATACTGAAAAACATCGTAAAAATATTAGGGCCGCTGTGTGTTCGTCAAAAATAGACAATTTTGTAACAGCAAGATCGGGACCAAAAAGGGAAGTGCAAGCGGCTGAGGCTACTTTAGTTTTTCACACGGTAAACCACAATCAGTCATTTAATTCATTAGACTGTACAGTACCACTTCAAAAGTGCCTTTATGCTGACTCAAACATTGCGAAAGAAGTAACCTGTGCGAGAACAAAGGCAGAAGCAATTTTGAAAAATGTTCTTGCGCCATATGTTTTAAAAAATATATTGGAGGACTTGTCTGATATAAAATACATAAGCGCTTCCACTGACGCAAGCAATCATGGTGCTATTAAGTTATTCCCGCTGTTAATTCAGTATTTTGACTATCAGAAAGACGGAATTCAGGTTTCCTTAATAGATATTCAATCACAACCAAATGAGACATCCGAAACGATATCTAGTTACGTCTACGATTCACTGCGTGACAAAAACCTCTCAGACAAACTAGTGGCATTTTCGGCTGATAATGCTGCTACAAATTTTGGCGGCAAAGACAGAGGAGGACAAAATAATGTTTTCTATACATTGAAATCTCTAACGAATAATCAGAATATTATTGGAGTCGGCTGTGTTGCACATATTTTTAATAATTCTGTCCACAGTGCTCTTGATTCCTTGCCACTGTGTTTTGAAAGTATTGTCATGCAGATTCACAATCATTTTGCTACATTTACCGTACGTACAGAGGAACTCAAAAGTATTAGCTCAGAATTAGACATTCATTTTAAACAAATACTTTATCATTCAAAGACGCGCTGGCTGAGTCTTTTTCCAGCGATAGAAAGGATTTTACAAATGTTTGAACCTCTTAAGTCGTATTTCCTAAAAAACGAAAAGAATAATACATCCAGGACTTTGAGAGATTTTTTTGAAAATGACCTTAACGAAGGCTATTTGTGGGCTGTTCATTCTTTCATGGCCATTTATCAAAACCGCATCAAAGATACAGAGAAGGCTGATATTTCTGTAAATGAGGTTTTGGAAAACTGTTCTGAGATAATAAATAGCATAAATGCAAGAATTGAACAAGACTTTTGCCCACTGAAAGTGACTTCCATTTTGCGTAAATTCAAAGAGAACAACAAACATTCTGAACAGGTGACTGCGTTCAAAGAGGATATTAAAAACATGTACATTATTGCAGTACAATATTTACGATCTTGGACTGAAAACTTATACAAAGACACAAAACATTTCACATGGATGACTTTAAAAGATGTTCCTGAATGGAATCAAGTTTCCGATACTTTAATAAGTATCCTATCACAAAACAACCTCAAAATTGACGATAGCAAATGTTTTGACCAACTGCAAAATCTTAAAAGTTTTCTGAACACTAACAAAGAGAACGTTGATTTCAAGAAGCTGTTAGCACATAAGAAATGGGTAGCCTATTTTAAATCGATGATAAGTCAAGATTGCTTTTCAGAATTCCTAACTATTTGTCAGTATTACTTTGCTATCCCAGGACATAACGCAAACGTTGAAAGAGCTTTTTCCTTGATAGGTCAGCAATGGACGAAAGAACGCAACAGATTACATGTTGACACTGTTGCCAAAATGTTGGTTGTAGAATTTAATTTAAAACATTTGACATGTAAGGATTTTTACAATAACATTTTGAAAGAAACTGAGCTCTTAAAGCAGGTTTCGGCAAACCAAAAATATGAATAATTATTTTTATTGTGTAATTCAAAGAGAAGAAGTTTATTTTTGTTTTATTGTTTAACTTAAAGAGAAGGAGTTTTGTTTTATTGTTTGACTTCAAGAGAAGAATTTTTGTTTTGTTTCATTGTTTAACTTAAAGAGAAAAATTTTTGATTATTTTTTATTAGTTAAAAAAGTGTTATTTGTCCCTTTCATTATTATTTAAGAAGAATTTAAATATGTTGATAAATGTGTAAGTATCTAGAATTTAATTTTGACTGATGACTATTTGACTGAATAATAATAAAGTACCTATGTACCTAAGACTGATTTGGCATTCGATTTTATTTATTATTTTACTAGAATTTTACAAGATTTATGATAATAATCAAAAAATATTAATTTTACATAAAAATTTTTTGTCGTACCTATTAATACTAAGACAAAATCCTCAATAATGTAGGGTGTCCGGCCTTTCTACCCAAATGTCCGGCCAAACTGGCTGGTCTGTCCGGCTATTAGGTTTGGCGACCTGGCAACCCTAACTGTGAGGCACTTGAGTAGGAAAATAAACTTGTCAAAAATAGGTACATATTTGAAACACTTACCCCAAACGGATTACTTTCATTAACTAAACCGTACGGAATCCCAGTGAACATAGTATAATCTTCCCTGACCAGCCCTTCTATTGGGCCAACTGGAGTGTCAACGGACACCTTAGTTGCAGCCAATCCAGGAAGATAAACATTCAGTAATACGAACAAACATACTACTTTTAGAAACATATTGCTCCTATTTGCACTACTCTATCGTCATGAACCCAAAGACAACAATAATAAAAACTTGTTCGAAATTTAAAATTGTATGCGATAGCCCCGATTCCCGATAACCTCTCACACAGTCGACGAGTGCCGGAGGAATATAAAAGATGAATGATGTGAGGATATTACAATCTGTCTATTACCTACTATCTATACAAATAAATAAAATTGAAGTGTCTGTTTGTAATATTAAAATAACAGCTTTTTTACTAAATAAGTGTAAGTATACGGTACTTAACTATGTACTTATTTCAAATAATATTTTTTGCAAGCGCAAGCGAGAGAGAGAAAAAATATAAATATACAAAAAACTTGAGAGGTGTCAAGGGACACCCGGATGGAACGAAGTTCCTTTCGATTAATTAGTGAAGGAATTGTAATAAAATATTATTTTTTTTAAGTTATAATAATATTTTTTTTATTATTAACAAATATAATGTAATTAAAAGACAATTTAATTAAACGTGCCCGTTTATGTATCGAGCGAAATGGACTCCATATTGAGCAGCTGTTGCTTCGATACAGGGAAGTGTAAATTTTATACCTAATAGGTAAGTTTTTTAATTAAGCCAAAGTTGATTAAAACTGTGTTTGTGAATAGCTCTAATTTATTTAAATAGGTTACCTATAGCACCTATAGGTACCTACGCCTGCCTGCCTTTCTTTTTCTAGCAAAAGAGTACCTACTCACTTACCTACTTACAACTACAAATAATTCGCCAATGATAAAAGTAAGTACCACTACCTACCTAGGTACCCACCTAAGCTCCCACTGGCTTAATTTAAACCAAAACATTTTAATCAAATCAAAAAAAATATTATTGTCGCTAGTAAAACCTAGAGAAAAGTACTCTGTGACCTAGAGCGATAAGGTGCAGTGGAAGTGGTTACCTACTGACGACCGCGACCGATAGAAAGCTCATGATTACCAAACCCAAACTTTCAATAGGTACCTACTAAACAAAACATAGAAGTATACAGTAACTACCTACCTACCTAACCTACGTATTCTATGGCTTAATTATCGACTTAAAATTTACACTCGTTTTCACAATCCACACAGTCTCACAGTGAAAGGTGGACTTATCTCGTAGGTCGTTATCATCGGAATTATCACGCAATGATAATTCCGATGTCATTGAGGTAGGTACCGCCACTATTTGAGCGAATAAACATAGGTACTAAACATATCGCCGTAGGTACCTAGTTCAAAGAGTTCGCCGCGCCGCCTTTTAAATACATAAACATATTCTACGAAAAGCGAATTCGGACTTTATTTTGTAAACGTAAACGGTTAAAAATTGAAATTTTACCAAACTAGGTATGATAAAATTATTCTGAGAAACGTATAGGCTGGTGCCCGACCGGACAATAGGAGCTATGTGCAACCGAATTTCACGGTTAATGTGTAAAAATAAGGTTTTAATTCGCTCCAATATTTTCATAGAAAAGCCGCCATTCAACTAATAATGAACTCTATTTGACAGTTCCAACGATTCAATTTTTCTGTTCGAATTGTCTGCGTTTGTGAAGTAATAAAAATAGCAAAAATAAGGTTTTAATTCGCTCCAATATTTTCATAGAAAAGCCGCCATTCAACTAATAATGAACTCTATTTGACAGTTCCAACGATTCAATTTAGCTTATTATAGCATGTCGTGACAACTTTTCGTAAGAATTTTTTCCGTCTAGCCCCCTTTCACAACGCACGATAAGGAACTTCGTTCCAAAAGAGCGTGAAACAAGCGATGGAGGCACAATAGGCCCAAGCAATAAGCTCCGCCCACCTCGACGGAAGCCATTACTTGCTAATATGTCATATTATATGTTAGCCATTGTTTCTTTATAACGTTATCACGTAAAACTATCGTCCGTAAACCGACTTTACAGACAACCCATTTTTTTTTTATTTTAAGCTAATTGTATTTCTTTCTCTCCAATAAAACAAGAAAGACACAGATATTAATAAGAGCTGTCTATTTAAGTTGATTAAAAAAAATTATACAAATACTAGCTGACCCGACAGACGTTGTCCTGTCCCGATCGACCTAATGGGGGATGAAAAAGGGGTGAAAAAAGGGGATGAAAAATAGATGTTGGCCTATTCTCAGACCTACCCAATATGCACAAAAAATTTCATCAGAATCGGTCAAGCCGTTTCGGAGCAGTACGGGAACGAAAACTGTGACACGAGAATTTTATATATAAGATTAGCTGACCCGACAGACGTTGTCCTGTCCCGATCTAGGGGGATGAAAAAGGGGTGAAAAAAGGGGATGAAAAATAGATGTTGGCCTATTCTCAGACCTACCCAATATGCACACAAAATTTCATCAGAATCGGTCAAGCCGTTTCGGAGGAGTACGGGAACGAAAACTGTGACACGAGAATTTTATATATTAGAAGATAGTTGTCATGTCAAACGTATGAAGTTCAAGAAACTAATTTGACATCACTAACTTAATTCTTGACCATGAAGATATATGTATAAATGGAGCCAACACTTAGAACAAAAGCTTGAAACCAACTGTGGGCTGATGCTCTCTTTCTGAATGCATACATAAGAACGAGACAGTGATATGTGTTTTCTTTATCTTATGTATGCATTAAAAAGAGAGCATCTGCCCACAGTTGGCTTCACTTAGGTATTTAGAGTGTTGCCTCCACTTTTATCTATAAGCTTCTTGTTCTTGACTGTCGCCACAGATGATATAAGTAATACTTACCCGTCGCCGTCTTTTTGTCTTCGGCTGTCTGGTAATAAGGGCGTTACACTGTTACTAGGTACACCAATAAATCGATCATCGATCGATGCCATCGGTCGACATCGATCGACGTTGATCGATTGGTGTGGTAGCTTTGGCTGATCGACGGATACCGTTCGACTAACTAATCGATCGATTGCCGGTCGACGTTGATCGATTAACTCCGGCTATAATCCATCGCTATTAATAGGGTAATCGAGCAGCTCGATCGACGTCGACTAATCCATTCTACCATCGATCGATCGTCGAACGACAATCGATCGATTGGTGTGGTAGAAACTATCGATGGAGGTCGACTAATCCATTCTACCATCGATCGACGATCGATCTATTGGTCTGGTAACACCCTTAGAGATGCCAATTGTCCAACTAAAAATCGAGTTAAGCATGAAATTGAAAATCAATTGGGGTTTCATGTCTAAAATCAAGTTTTGTTCTGTTTAGAGATGTTGTGTTTGAATTATTGGTATGTACCCAATCTATACAAGGTGTAACGTCAAATACGCAAAACCTGAAAATAGTTTGATTAGAATAACGAGCAGAATCAATTGAACCACATTTTAATATAGGTCACATTTTTCAAAAAATCTTCATTATACATGTTGCCCTGTCTATTTATTAATAAGTCAAGCCATCACGTGCGCAAACCTGCCAAAATAGGTAAACAAACACGAATGGTTGTCGTCCAATTTAAATTTTCTCACACGCGTGATAATAATAGTTCTTATTTCAATGCAAATACGAGTCTTGGTAAAACTAAAACAGCACATCAAACCTTTAAATATTTTATTATGTTTTTTTTTTCTCAAAATTAGGTTAATTGAATTAAAATCATTTGGGGTGTCTGAGGTTTTGCGTGTTTAACGTTACACCTTGTATAGCGCGTGTTTGAACCGAGGCAAGAGGTGCAAGCAGCTATGCTATTCTCTAACGTTACCATTCGTGGCTGTACTCGACATCGTATCAGCTGTGAAATCGACGTCGATCTCGGACTGTTTTTGCTTAGCGAATATCGTTTTTCATATAAACTGTCAAAAATATTCAACCTTGAGTAGTTCCACCAAAACCTACCTACCTTGAGTAGTAGTTCCACGTAGCATTAGCGCTGCGTAAGCATAGGTTAATGAATATGAAAATGGAACTTGTTGCTGCCGCAGCGTCGAGGTTTCAGTTGTGTTACTTACAGAATAGCATCGCTGGTAGGGGTAGCTGTCAGTTGAAAATAAAACAACATTTACAAATTAGAACTAGTTTATTATCTACAAAGTTTATTTACAACAAACATACCATCGCCTGCATCTTACACTAATAAGATAACAAACAAATTTTTCCAATACAATATGAACCATAGCCTTTTGTAATAAAGTTGAAAAACTATCAAAGAAATTCAACTGATTGGGGGAGCTTGATGTGGTCTATGTCCACTTATGTCCAGTTTCTGAGGTCTTCGGAAAAACTTTCGATAGCTACTCATTCGACAAAGTTATCTATTTGAGTGTTTTACTTCCTTAAGGCGCTAACAAGCTACTTTTACAAATTTTAAACTGACAATCACGTAAAAATGTGTAGTGTAAATGAATTGAAAAAAATATATGTTAAACTAGAACATTCTTTTAATCATTTAGTATGTGAAAATTTTTGATTAAGTTCATTTTAAATAGTTTAATTAAATCGTGAAGTTGTGTCTGAGGCAGACATAACACTGATAATCACACAAAATCTACCAGGTATATTTTAACGAAACTTTCACTATCTTACAGACAATTTTATTATCTATCTTTTAGTATACGCCTTTATTTTAAGTTAAAGAATACTATCTTTTATTTAATTTTTTCGACTAAACTTTGAGAGTTTTGGAAGCAGTGCATACGATTTTCTGGTCGCTCAAGATCGCCGGCGTATATCGTCGCCTTAACTGAGTGCTCGGAAACGCAATATCGAACCAATAGCACTATCGAATAGATATAGTCCAGTTAAATCACCTCAGAAACTGGGCATTAGAAGCACTTATTTACAATATTAGCGTTCACACTGACAAACGCACAGAATCATCTTTCTTCAGCATCATACATTTCTCTCACAGCCTTCAACAACACATTCAAATTCAATCCCGTCTTCGCCGAGATACCGATCACATCCATACTTGTCTTCTGAATATCCTCGAACACTTTTCGTCCTTCGTCTAGATCTATCTTGTTGACGACGACGCAGGAGCGTCGCTCACTGAACTTGGTGTTGTACTGCTTCAGTTCGTGGGATAGCGTCTCGTATTGGACGAGGGGGTCCTGTGTCGCGTCCAGGAGGTAGATGAGACCTTTGCAGCGTTCTGCGTGTTGCAGGAATTGGATACCTGGGCAAATTAAACAAAGTCAAAGTATTTATTTCAATAGGGTATTTTACTCCATACGAGAAAAAATCTATAAATATGTTATTGAGACAGTTTAGGCATTAAGCAGTCGGAAAATGTAAGTTTTAGTTCATAAAATAACAAAACAAATTTTTAAATTCAATTCAAAGTTTTCAGTATTTTTAATCTGTTATAAAATACCGTGAAATAGTAGCGGCCATGTTATTACGCCATACAGCTGTGTAAACAAAAAATTGACAACTGTCAGTCAACCGATTGGCGTAATATAGGCTTTGTACTTTTATTATTTTCGTAACCAACGTAATTTTTTCATTATTACACCTATTACAAAATATGCTTTTAATTATTTTTAAATGATATACAATTATCATATTTAATATGAGCTCATTTGATACAAAACGAACTGACGTCAATTACGCTGAGCAATATGGCGTTCAGTAAGAGGCGTTTTCGTCAAACTACGCGCGAAATTTGAAAATTGAAAATTTAGATGCATTTTTATGGCACTTATCGATTGAATAAAAATTTTGTGTTTTTTTTGGTAGCATATTAGCACTACAGAATTTCATTGAGACACTTTTCAAAAATGGGTGTAATACCCTATTAAACCATTTACAGGCACTTTTGAATTGTCAAAGAGTCAGTTAGTCAGAAAGTTGAAGCTAGTTGCTCGTTCCAAAAAGCAGGACTGCAGTGCTATTCTATTACAATCTCCCTCGGTGATCACCTAGGCGAAGTGAGCTGTCATCGACAAAGCAGACGGACGGATGACAGGTCACTTTACCTAGGTGTTCACTGAGGGAGACTGTAACAGATTAGACATACAGGTCTCTATGGAGAAGAACGAGCAAGAAACTCCACGGACACTCTTTTCAATGAAGTTTTTACAAAATACTGCTTACATTTTTTTGTAGCTTCTATGTGAAAACAATGTAGGTGAGAACAATACAAAACATAAAAGCCAGCTCTGACTATTTCTGAGCGATCACATGTCCCGGAGTATCTATAAACTATTTCTGAGCGATCACATGTCCCCGAGTATCTATAAACTATTTCTGAGCGATCACATGTCCCCGAGTATCTATAAACTATTTCTGAGCGATCACATGTCCCCGAGTATCTATAAACTATTTCTGAGCGATCACATGTCCCGGAGTATCTATAAACTATTTCAGAGCGATCACATGTCCCCGAGTATCTATAAACTATTTCTGAGCGATCACATGTCCCCGAGTATCTATAAACTATTTCTGAGCGATCACGTGTCCCGGAGTATCTATAAACTATTTCTGAGCGATCACATGTCCCGGAGTATCTATAAACTATTTCTGAGCGATCACATGTCCCGGAGTATCTATAAACTATTTCTGAGCGATCACATGTCCCGGAGTATTTATAAACTATTTCTGAGTGATCACATGTCCCGGAGTATCTATAAACTCTGCTCATTGTAACTATCAGTGTTACGGGGGCCATTCAAATATTAGGTACGCATAATATATAAAGTTTTATTTACGGTTCAAATTTTTTTATTTCGCAAAGATCAATAAAATATAAAACAAAACTTAAGTCATATATATGATACAGTTGTTTTGAGACGGAATTCTTAAAAATAATATATTTGTACATTGTTCTTTATTCATTTGTCTATCATTCCTATTTACACGCTTTTTATTAGCTTCACCTGTATGTTTGTATGTTTGTTTGTAACCGACTTCTTTGGGCGTGATTTTGACCCACTTTAAACGGCCAGATTTCGTTCAAACTTTGTAGATTTATCGAGGACCGATGACAATACACTAATTTGATAAAATTATTCCATTTTTCAAACTAAAAAGTAAAAAATAAATAATAGTTTAAAAAAACTAAAAACACGCTTTTTATAGAAAACCAAACTAAAAAATAGAAAATAATTTTAAATTAAGAAAAGTGTTAAAAATTTCAATAAATATAAATTAATAATAGTGTGATCAAAAAAAAATATTTTATTGAAAAAAAAGCGTGGGGTGCTTTTTAAGATATTATCAAAATGATAATCACTCTACTCATATCTGTCAATAAAATATTTATAACTATTGACACCATGCACCCCACGCTTTTTTTTAAATAAAATATTTTTTTTTTTCACACTATTATTAATTTATATTTATTGAAATTTTTAACACTTTTCCTAATTTAAATTTATTAAAATTTATTTTCTATTTTTTAGTTTGGTTTTCTATAAAAAGAGTGTTTTTAGTTTGTTTAAACTATTATTTATTTTATCGTTTTTTTAATTGGTATCCGTTTGTTAAATCAAATGACACTTACCCAGTCCATAGTTCTTGTGTGAGCCGGGAATCAAACCCGGCAGGTCTGCTATGGCTACTTGTTCGTAGTCGTCGTATAGCACCATTCCTATAACAAAGTAAATGGCGTTGCTGTGTAAGTCAGATTTTTTGAATTATTATCTAATATATAAAATTCTCGTGTCACAGTTTTCGTTCCCGTACTCCTCCGAAACGGCTTGATCGATTCTGATGAAATTTTGTGTACATATTGGGTAGGTCTGAGAATCGGCCAACATCTATTTTTCATCCCCCTTTTTCCACCCCTTTTTCATCCCCCAGGTTAGATCGGGACAGGACAACGTCTGTCGGGTCAGCTAGTACATGTATAAGATCTTATACAGATGTTGTTGGCTAAAATTAATAATAAAAAACGATATAGACGACGTTTTAGTTTCTTCAATCTTTGGAGTACTTTCAATCTCTGTTTTATAAAACTGTGTTGCCGTTTCTTAATGAATTTGGATGGTAAGGAGGTACAAACAATGGATGTATGTATGTTTGTCCATGATTATCTCCCGTTTGGCTGAACTGATTTTGATGCGGGTTTCAGAAAAGTGTTTGTTACATTCTGGAGAAAATTTTAGCATATAACAACTAGAAATTTATTCAGCGCTTTTTGAAAAAATCAACTAGAACCAAAAATATATACTTACATAGAAGACGCTTTCGTTTCTTCCATCTTTGGACGACTTTCAATGTCTGATTTAACTGTGTTGCCATTCCTTAATGGATTTGAGTGATAAGGATGGCATTAAAAAGTTTAAGATAAAAGGTTTTTGTTTTTTTTTTCAAAAAGTGCTTTCAAAAATTCTGTTTGTTGTATACTAAAACCTACTCCAGAATGTAACAAACACTTTTCTGAAAACCGCATCAACATCGGTTTAGTCAAACGGGAGATAATTGCGGACAAACAAACATACATACAAACATATGGGTCGAACTGAGCCTCCTTTTTTTGAAGTCGGTTAAAAAAATATCTTTAATTACGCAAGTCGGTGGCCTTGTTTCTGTTTGTTATTTCGTAATAAAATTCTTTTTTGTTGAAAAAATACTTATTTTTACTTTTTGTGCCGTGCCTACTTCTTATCATTCAAACTACCTAATTAATTAACGGTAAAACCAAACAAATTAAGTTATCCCTTAATTTTCCACCCTGAGGTGAAATGTTTCATAAAATTCATATGTGACAAACTCTGAGGTATGCACTATGCATTAAAAATTAATACATTACCCAAGAATCATCCAAATCGGTCAACACTGGTAACAAGTTATACGTGGTAAAATATAAAAAAAAAATATTTAATTACTAGCTGACCCGGCTGACGTTGTTTTGCTATATAAATTAGCCTACCTCAGACCTACCAAATATACAAAAAAAAATAACAAAAATTGGTCAAGCCGTTTCGGAGGAGTTCGATAACCAAAGACACTATGATACGAGACTTTTATATTTTACTAGCTGACCCGACAGTCGTTGTTTTACCATAGAAAAATAAAAGAAAATAATAGACACACAAAATTTCATAAGAATCGGCCAAGCCATTTCGGAGGAGTTTTGTTACAAACACTGTGACACGAAAATTGTAGGGTGACTGGTAATTAGTGTACGATACTTAAACACGTGATTGTGTTCATGATAACAAACAACTTTCCCGAAGAAAAAATGTTTTTTGTACTGGTTCACTTTTATCACAAACACAACAGCCGTATGAAATTCACGCGCGCGCACGCCTGTGACTTAAAGTGAACCAGTACAAAAAAAAAATTTCTTCAGGAAAGTTGTTTGTTATCATGAACACAATCACGTGTTTAAGTATCGTACACTAATTACCAGTCACCCTATATATTAGATACTAGCGACCCGGCCCGGCTTCGCATGGGCCTATAGCCTTCCTCGATAAATGGACTATCCAACACAAAATTTTTTTTTTCAATTCGAACCAGTAGATCCTGAGATTAGCGCGTTCAACCAAACAAATAAACCAACTCTTCATGCACATATCGATTGAATAAAAATTTTGTGTTTTTTTTGGTGGCATATTAGCACTACAGAATTTCATTGAGAAACTTTTCAAAAATGGGTGTAATACCCTAAATGTATAGCTTCTCGTGGCGGGGACTTTAGTACATGTTAGAAGGGCCTCAAGTCTGCTATTACAATAGTGATGGTATATCATTGATTTCATAATTGTTGATTTTGACATGATTGGTAATCTACTAATATAATGGCGGCATTATGAAAATCAATGATAGACCATTCTGACACTATTGTAATAGCAGACTTGAGGCCCTGGTGTAGTGAGTGGTTCTCTTACCGATGTGCGGGCGGCGCGTGGTGAAGGGGTAGGGCGCCACTGTGGGCCGAGCGCGGCTCAGCGCGCGGAGCAAGGTACTCTTACCTGTGCAAAGACGTTAAAAAAATAAGTATAAAAAAGCTTTTTCTAAAAAAAACAAAACCGCCTTCAAGAACTAAAAAGTGATAAATAACTTTGTGGCAATACAAAACAACAAACACAAAGCCACCGCCACCGACTTCCGCAAGTAAAGTAATGTGTGTTGTGTGCTAAAGTTATTTATCACTTTTTAGTTTTTTAAGCCCTCCAAAGTTTGAAGAAACTAAAACGTCGTCTAAGTATTTTTTTTTGGGAATTTGTTGATATATGGGACCATTTCGGAATAAGCCCCTTTCGAACAAAAAATGAATTTTGCAAATCCGTCTATATATAACAGAGTTATGCCCGAACATGCATAAAAAAAAATTATATAAACATTCGAATTGATAACCCCCTCTTTTTTGAAGTCGGTTAAAAAGAGTCGAAACATGTACAGTGTTTCTTTGATGTATCCGGTTTTGTGTGAAATTGTAAAAATAAAGTGTTTTATCTTTGGATGGAAACATTTGTTTTAGTATCTATGGACGATGTAGTATTACCGGTTGAAAAGAATACCTTTCGTTATTAACATACTGTATAGTAGTAGGATACGTATGTGTACATTTGCATAAACGTTATTTATGAAATGAAATAGAGCACAGATTAGTAGAACAAGAAACCGACGAGATCCACACCGGCTACTTATGTTACACCACCCAAAAACCTTACAATATAATAAAAACTGCGGGGCTATGAGTATACGTATCTATAATAAAATCCCCAGTGAACTCAAATGTCTGAACGCGAGACAATTTAAAATAAAACTTTCCGAATGGCTAAACAAATGTAATTTTTATAGCATCAAGGATTTTTTAGATCATAAGAATTAATTTGTATGTTATTTTATATTGTGTCTAAAATCTAAATATTTGTATGTTTTATTTTAAGCAAAACATGTGTGCCATATTTATTTCTAAGATCTTTTTAAACCATGTTTTAGAGCAAATAAATATAATATCTTATATATAAAAATTTTCTGTGCGTGTGTATGAAAGTGAACTCCTCCTAAATAGTTGGATCGATTTTGATGAAATTTTTTGTGTGTGTTCCAGTGGATTCGAGTATGGTTTAGATTCACTGTTGGACCCGGTAGGTGGCGCTGCAGTCGTGTTTATAGGACTTCTTAGATGTATGTCATCCTGGTACTAGGAGCGCACAACTGTCACCGTGGTACTAGGAGCGCGTATCTCATGCGCTAACTCGAGAACGGCAAGGTAGCTCTCTTCGCAGCATGAAGAGGTACCAGGGTAGCATATATCTAAGGATAGAAGTCTGGGTAGTTATTCTGCATATTTTAATTCATTGGTAGGTTGATTAATAGGATAAGTAGGTATGTAGGTGTAGGGTAGGTATGTAGGGGTAGGGTAGGTATGTAGGTAGGTTGATAGGGTACTAGGTAGATTGGTAGGATAGGTAGGTAAGTAAGTAGATAGATGGGGTAGGGTAGACCAGGATTTTTTGTACCGATTTTCAGGGCAAGACAACTGTCGTCTGCCGGGCCCGCTAGTATTACTATACAGTATGGAACTCACTTATAGGCAATAAATGAAACCTCAAGTAATACTAGTCCACAAAAGTGTAGCAAAATTAAATGTTAAACTAAAAACCGAAAATTAAAAAAGTAAAATTTTCAAACAAAATAAACATTAAAATAAATTCAGTAAAAGAAAACACTCTGTTTAGACAACATACCTTGACCCCGGAGCGAAGAGCGGCAACGATGCACGCGGCCTTTTTTGTCGGCGTCAAATCAAAGTGCCGACTTTGATTCATTTGACAATGTGCGACGAAAATAAAATTCACTGAGTTCATTTTTACCGCCACTTATTTATTTCGCGATAACTGAACTGAACGAAATAAATTCAATATTACACATTCGTTCCGAAAAGAATAGGTAGCAACTTAAATTTTCAAATTTTCAAATGACCACCACGTTCTTGAATGCACAAGTTACACCGCCGCACAATGTTATCCCGAAGCCTGCTCAACAAATTTCGTTCAGGATCCAGAGCCATGGCTTTTAATTTGTCAAAGGCGGCGACAATACGATTACGCAGTTCATTTTCGGTTTCGGAGACCCGCGAGTAAACTTCATTTTTAATAAAGCCCCATAAAAAGAAGTCGAGAGGAGTAAGGTCGGGTGACCGAGCTGGCCACCTACGGGGGCCGTAGCGCCCAATCCATTGCTCGCCGAACATGGTGTTAAGCCGCTCTCTCGCGAGGAGTACGGAGTGTGGAGGAGCTCCATCTAACTGAAACCATACCCTCGTGTAAGCTACCACAGACAATCCATCTAAGTATTCGGTTATTGGTCCGTTAAGAAGATCTAGAAACTTCTGTGCATTCAGGTTTCCGTCGATAAAAACAGGGCCGATTATTTGATCTCCGTGAATACCTGCCCACACATTAACGGAAAAGCGGTATTGATGAGCTGATTCCCTAAATAAATGCGGATTCGTACGGCTCCAGTGACGCATCGTTTGTCGATTCCACATGCCGTTTCGAGTAAACGTGCTTTCATCTGCCCAAAACACATCTGATAAAAAAAGTTGGTCTTGCATGATTTTTTCCAGTACCCGGCCCAGTGGCAGTGAAACTCTCTAATCAGCTTATCTCGTGGCAGCAGCGCCTGCACCTTTGCATATTTATAAGGTCGTAGTTTGTTCCTTTTCAGCACTCGATGTATTGTTCTATGACTCATTCTAAATACACGCCCAGCTTGCCTTAGGCTGCAGGTTGGGTTCCGATCGAAATGTTCTAAGACCCGTTGTTCAAAGGAGGACGGAACGTGACGTGGAGCAACTCCTTCATGAGTGTTGGGTACTATGTGCTGATTTTCCCTGATCCTTTGGACAGCTCCCAGGATTGTCCGGACACTAGTAGGGCAGACGCGAGTAGCGCCGTATCTCTCACGATAGGTACGTACAGTTAGGGCTGCATTTTGGCTGCATTCGCCATACAATAATACCATGTCAGTATACTCTGCAGCACTGTACAAATGCTGTTGTCTTGGCATATTGTTAAAAAGACACGCGTACACAAAAGTCAAGTGTCAAATTCACTGTAAAAACTAAATACATAAAACTTTAAAACACAATTTACACACACACAAAGTCAAGTAGTTAATAAACTAATAAGTGTCAATTTCACTGTAAAAAATATTAAACTTTGTAATTGTATTTATTAATATCGCGTTTTAAAGCAATGCTCGCAATTAGGTTCAACGAAATCTCTGCGAAAGCCACACACACTATCCCGGAAGAGGTAGCGCGGTAACTGACAATGCGGAAGTCGGAACTTCCGAAATCCGAAATAGCGAAAAAAATAAAAGTTATAATGTAGGGTCAACGTTGTAATTATCGTCCTAATCGATATCGATAAATTTTTACACTTACTAATCTGCTACCTAAACAAGGCATTAGAATACAAGATCTTTGTGTGATTCGAATGTTTTAATATTTTTAACAATAACTGGAAGAACAATAAAAAAAAACGAAAGTAACGTTTTGTGACTTTCTGAGTATCAAACGGGTCTGTCGATCGCCCAAGAGCTGATCAGTAATAGTAGAAATTTAATTGTTATCAATAAGTAATAATAAGCTCGTAGGTACGAGTTTTTTTATAGGTTGCTTCCTATGTAACATGGTAAAACAATGCATAATTTTTTGTGGTTCATTTTATCTCTAAATCTACTTAATAATATTGAATAAGAACACACTTAAACAGAAAAGCTGTTTAGTTTTAAATACTTAGGGCATATTGTTTTTTTAGTATTTTCATAACAGCACGATAATTCTAAAAACACCTTAGCACCACATAAGTATTTAAAGCTAAACAACATTTTTTTATCGATAATTATGAATAGTCAATAACCGACGTCCTACACTACGTGGCGCGAGCGCACCCCGCGCCCGCGCTCCCCCTCCCCCCGCCGGCCTGCCACGCGCGGCGCCGGCGCCGCTCAAAGGCCTTTGAAGAAAGCCGCGTGCCTCGTGCCGCCTATTATAGGTAGCCGTCATAAGACACCGCTGCCGACGTACACCCACAGGAAATACTGGCGCGTCCCAGTGAATTGTATTTTTTGGAAAAGAAAGTTTCGAGCGTGGCAGGTCGAGGTTGTTCAAGAGGAAATTCCAAGTAGGTACTAGTATACCGAAGAAAAAACAATATTAATTATAAAATTTAATAATCTAATTTAAAAATCTTCTGTCTGTGAGAGAGAGGCAGTGGGCCGTATCGTCACAGTATTAAAATTCATAATAGTAGCGAAACGAATGTGGAAGTCGGGTAGCACGGTCCGCGGCCGCGGCCCCCATACACGGTTAGTTTGCACAGTCGAACGTTGAATTAAAATTTGTTACATTAAATTCCACTTTGTCTTTTAGGTGTACCATTTTTACATTTAGGCAAATAACTAGAATAGGTACCTACGTAACTCGTGATAGTTTGTAGTTTTGCACTACGTGGCAACGTCGCTTTTCAGTGTTAGGGCCAGCGCACACCAAACTGCAAAATGCTCTCGCATGTTCGAGCAAAATTTTGACTGCTCGACAGCAGTCAAAATTTTTTTCAGTCGCCCCTCCCGTGAGCAAGCTTCGTTGAAAATGCTCTGGGTTGCCAGGTGAGCGTGCAGGACCAGTTTGATGCCATAATCCGACGTTGATTTTTACCTACACCGGCCGCGCCGTGGGTAGTAAACATACGTCCACATAGTGTTCCCGCTGTGGCAATACTAATGAAACTAAACGCGGGTGGCTCGAGCGTGGTCGCCCATGTAGAACACATACTCGAACACTCATCTTGCAAGCTCGAGCATGGTCGAGCATCAAGTTTAGACGTGTATTTCATTTTGCACTGTATGCTATAGTCCTATGCCCGTTTTCACCAACAATCCCTAAATTTAAGTAACCCCTAAGAGATTTTAGGTGACACTAACACAAACGATACCGTCACCTAAAATCTCTTAGGGGTTACTTAAAATTTAGGGATTGTTGGTGAAAACGGGCATTAGTCATTTTATTTGTGGTTTCAAAAAATGTTCCGCTCTCCTCTGTTCTCGGTGTGCGCTGACCCTTACAGGAATTCAAGTTCATTGAGTCATTGACCTAGTGATCCAATTCTACAGAGTGTTTAAATTTGTTCAAAATTAAAACTCTACTTTTTGACCTAATTACTGGACCGATTTCGTTAATTTTTTGTATATCGTCAGAAAAGGCGATAACAAGTACGTCGTATAATTTATTGACAATATGTGGTCCCCATACGGTATAATACTAATTTAATTTAACAATGACTGACCGGCGTTGGGGAAGCCGATGAGACCGACGTGAGCCATGGAGCGAACTTCTAGCGTGTACGCGCAGCACTCGCCCTGGGCCCCCACCTCCGCCACACTCGGCGCCTGTGTCGGTAAAGCGGCGAGCACAATAGGTCAGCCCTAGGCTTCAAGTAAAGGTGCGTACGGATTAGAGGCAGCCTCGGGGTGCGCAGTCTCGCCACGCACGGCTCGTGTGTGGGCTGCCTCGGTACTAAATTAAAACAACACGAGGCAGCAGTCCGAGGCAACTTGCCTCGGGTCGAACCACGAAGGCGCGACATTCAAAATGGCGCCGGATCGTCTTTACAGCTGATTTACTTTTGCGTCTGTCATAGTCAAAAAACCGACAACTGATGGCTCGCGCCGCGCGCCGTGGCAGCCTCGCGCGAGGCACGCCTCGGGCTGAGGCGCACGCACTTGAGGCAACAGGGCGAGCCGTGCGTGCCTCGGGCGAGGCTGCCTCTAATCCGTACGCTCCATTACAATAGTGTCAGAATGGTCTATCATTGATTTCATAATTGTTGATTTTGACAAGTTTGGTAATTTACTAATATAATGGCGTCACAATCATTTCCAATTGTCAACCACTGACACGCCATTGAAAGAAATGTTATAGAATGGTAATCTCGTACAAAATGACAACTGAATGACTGACTTAGGCGGTAATCTGCTAAAATTTTGACAGTTACTTTGATCAGTGACCTACCATTAGAACGTCATTGTGCGACCAATGATCGACCATTATGAATTTAGCAGATGACGAACTTTTAGCAAAATCACAATGAGATCGTGTTGGAATGACGAAATTATACAAATAGCAGACTTGGCCCCCTGGACGCAGTGACACCAAATAGCCACATAGTAAATAAAAAAAGTTGACATTTATTTAAAACAAATTTTTCGTTTGTTCAACATCTTGTTCGAGTGTTTGTTACAAATACACACAAAGCTGTAGCCAGAAATTTAGATCCAATCCCTAGTGATGGCCCCTCTCAGAGAGAGGCAGTATACTCCACCTTACGTTTTAGTATGAGCATTGCGTCTACTATCGACTGGTTTGACAGTCGTGATCAAAAACTTCTTTTTCTCATAGACCACTTTCAAAATTTAGCTGGTTCCAGTGGACCCCCCTGCAGATACATTTCTACCATATTCCCAAAACTCGACAAAAAATGTGAAGATTAGATCTAACTATGGAAATTTACGTTGCAGCTGAGTTCCAACCACAAATTAATAGTTTTCGAAAAAAAAAAATTAGAGCTGATTGGTTAACTTAATTCATTGATTGTGCTGTGAGTGGATGTCAGTGAATATGGAATATGCAAGTTTTTACAAGTAACAGTCGCATAGGTGAAGTCAAGTCAACATTTTAGTTCTTCACTATTGAAAGCAGATAAATTTTCGTGGACTTGTGAACCCCCTATTTTTGTCACGCGAACGTAGACCCCCGTCGACCCTTGGGGGCCACCTGGACCACTTTGGGAACTAAGAGTATAGATAATATCACCTGTTCAGTGTCAGTGAGGAAGAACTTGTTTCCCCTGCCACCCGCGCCCCCCCGCGCCCCCACGAACATCACCCCCTCCGCGCTCAGGTCGCCCACCACTTGCCCCGACGCGTCGCGGATTATTGTACCTGAACACACCACATTGGACATTCGTGTTATTAGGTACACAAAACAAAAATTGACAGCTGGAAAATAGAAAGACTGGGTTCACAATATCTCAGATTTTTTTCTGGAAATTACTTCTAAAGTATCTTTTCAAATATAGCGCAGTTTGAAAAATAGATGGGTAGGTAGTAAAATCAAGTGTTAACAAAAAGTAAAGCATTAGGGCGTAAGCACACCACTTTTTTTAAACGCGCCGTCGTCGCTCGTTTTAGAAATGAGACGCAGTGTACGTAGGTCCTTATGCCTTTCCCTGCTCCCCCAAATATGGGCCGACTTGGGATTTGAAGTATTTGCCGGAGCCATCTAGGGTGTTTACACCCCACAACTACGAGTAAGGGTAATCCTTCCCTCCTCTTACTTCTCAAACGTAGGTAGGTCTATGGAGAAGAACGAGCAAGAAACTTCACACACTGTCTATTCAAGTTTTTACAAATCCTGGTTACATTATTCTTGTTGCTTCTTTATGTGAAAACAATATATTTAGGTGAAGAGACATCCAATAATTTATTTTTAAAGTCATTGCTGTTAAGGGCGCGTATTCGATTTAGCGCAACTCAAAATCTAAACGATTGCTAGAACGGCGTAGCAGCATTGACACACACTAGTACAATACAATGGTCTGTTGTGTCTGTTTGTGTGCATCAGACAAAAAAATATGCACGAAATAAGCACGAATCATTGAAATTGATTGGCAAACGACAGCGCGTGATGTTTTACAGTGCTTTTTAAAATAATTGTCTAAAATAAATGAGCTCGTATAACGGACTGAAAAATATTCTGTATATTAAGCATAACATTTACTTTTATAAAATAAATATATCAGTTATGTTTTTATTCAAATCCTGGTGAAAAAAAATTGTCAAAGTGAACCGATTTTCTACTTTTTCAACATTGTTTTTTAATACATAATAGTAATATTTTCGTAATTTTTGCTCTGTAGCTGTCTTTATGACTGTATATACTGTTGGAAAAATGCATAAAACCAAATATTTTGGCATTTTATATTTGGTTGTATTCGTCCTGAAAGTTAACTCTGACGTCTATTTTCGTAAAACGATATAAAAGAATTGTCTTCGCTTTAAAAAACCATAATTAAAAATTACACTTTTACTCTGTAGCTGTCTAAATCAAGACTTAATCTTTCTAAAACTGTAAATTATCTTTAAATAATCTGCTCACATAATTACGATGTTGCTCTGGGCAAAACGCAAAAACATGAAGTTTTCGTCACGAATCGAATACGCGCTCTTAAGTGATGACCAACATACATACCAACCGGCACCGGCACCACAATATGTTGTGCATTCTTTCCGTTGCACTCCTTGTTGTACCCCCTCTCTCCGTGCTTTGCTTGCACTACTGAGTTGCAGTGGTTCAAGCTCTTGGCGGAGTTACTGGCCTGGAACACATTGACATTCATGAGATGAGAAATTGTTGTTTTGCTTCTAAGAAACAACGGCTTTAATGGCTGCCAATGACAATGCAGACAAAGTGGCCCAGATCTGGACTGCAATAATATGAAATAGTAATAGTACAGATTCTCTTGTTCACAAAATAAACTAAAATTAGACAATTGGAATCTTTTACTACCAGACAGCCGAAGAAAAGGATGGTGACAAATAAGAACTAAGTTACAGATGTCAAAATTACGGTGTCCCCTTGTTTAGCAGACAGAAATTTCACAGAATTTCGTTAAATGTTTTACATAATATTTGGTTCTCGTATTTTTATTTCGACTATTTTTGTTTCAAAGACTATTTACTTCAATGAAAAATATTTCACAGAAACACAATTCAATGAATTTTTAATTACATTTTTTTGTTTAACAAATTTATAAAACAGTAGAATTATTTTTGAACGAATATTGTTTGTTTGTTGTATTTTTCCATGGAATTTATTTCAACGAAAATGTATAGGTATAAATAGACAATAACAAAACTGTTGTCTTAAAAAGTCAATATGTTGTGCTACCAAAGTTAATGACAAAAACGAATTGCTGCGAAACCGACTCCACATAGTCTTGTCTGCCCTAACCCTAGAGTGTAATTTAAATCTGCGTAGGCGTGGAGGAGCGAGGCGGCCCGCGAGCTGAGGAGCAGGTGGTTTTAACGCCCGCCGCCGCTGCTGAGGCTGGCCGGCGTAAGCTGCGGTGGTGAGCGTGAATACCATCTGCGACGATAAGCTCGCGTGGCACCGCAGGAGCCCCGCAACGCCGGAGCCGTGACAGAAACTATGCCTGCTGCATGTTGCATGCTCTCTTGTATGATGCGTGCTTGCTGGCACGCTGCATGCTTGCTTGCACGCTGCATGCTTGTTTGCACGCTGCATGGTTGCTTGCACGTACGCGCAGTATGTTTGGTTAGAACTGAGACTCCCATTCTTGGGATTAAAGTCTGAATGAATTCACAAAGACTATATTATATGTACTGTGCTATACGTAATAAGATTTTATTTTAATTTTAATGTTAGTTTTAATTTAATTCCTTAAGTACCACACTATCGCATTGGGTACACCTGTAAAGGTAGTTGTGCTTGTGATAAAATAAATAAATTATATTATATTAAATAAAAAATATAAGGATAAAGAAATATTTGATTTGTTATTCTATGATATGATTATTCTAACAATAAACTTTATGTGAAACAAAAATCAATGATTTAAAAATCTTGAAAGTAAGTATTCTGCGTATTGATTATTCTATGAAACAAAATTATTAGAAAAATTTTATGTGAAACGAAATTCTATAAAACTATTAGCTATGAAACAACATACAACCCAAAATTACTGTCTTTTTTAGCGGCACACTGTAGTTTTCTTTCATTATTTAATTTTGGGCCCAAAAGCTTTTCCATGCGCAGTTGACTATTCTTTCCACTTCTTTTTCATTGCTATCTTGATTGAAGGATACTTGTTTGAAGAGTAATACAAAACATTAAAAAAAATAAGTAAAGCCAAGCCACGGTAATGAAGAATGTCCAATCCCAACTAATAGTGCCCATCATCGTAATCTTCTACCTCGCATTTTCCTAACTATGTTGGGTCGGCTTCCAGTCTAAACGGATGCAGCTGAATACCAGTGTTTGGTGCACCATGGTCTGCGGAGAAACTGCATCGGCACTGAAGATTACCATCATCTGAGAACCCCCGAATGTAAAGATTTTCTTTGCTACGGCCGAATGATTGAATATCGAGTATGGAAGTCCAAAAAGTTGGTATCATCAACAAACCTGAAATATAACATGGCCACCGTTACCGCCGTCGCCTCCGTCGGGTCCTGCATGGTCCTTGCACCACGCGCTGAGGAAGGAGATGCAGCCATCGCCCCCGGAGCCGCCGACTGCACGGACCCGGTATGAGTCCACATAATATTGCACAGTGTCCCTAGTGGACTTTGCTTTCAAGCTGCGAAGTGCCTTTGGCACATACTCGGAACTATAACGTATTATTTGCACTTGTGAAGTTAGTTTTAGCGATTTAAATAAATTGATTAATCGCATTTTTGTATCTGATTTTTTAGGTTATGTTCATGTTATGAAACTTACTAGTGTCACTTTGACTTGAATTATGAATGACTGACTTTTGACTTTTAGTTTCTGTCTGTACCAAGAAGCTTATAGATAAAAGTAGAGGCAACACTCTAAATACCTAAGTGAAGCCAACTGTGGGCAGACGCTCTCTTTCTGAATGCATACATAAGATAAAGAAAACACATATCACTGTCTCGTTCTTATGTATGCATTCAGAAAGAAAGCATCAGCCCACAGTTGGTTTCAAGCTTTTGTTCTAAGTGTTGGCTCCATTTATACCTATATCTTCATGGTCTGTACTCTTTGGTTTCGTCTTCCATTGACAATTTTACATTGAACGAGTATCTCCATGAAGCTGAGTCTGTGATTGAACGTGAGACGTAGTACCATGAAGATATAGGTATAAATGGAGCCAACACTTAGAACAAAAGTTTGAAACCAACTGTGGGCTGATGCTCTCTTTCTGAATGCATACATAAGAACGAGACAGTGATATGTGTTTTCTTTATCTGTTGTATGCATTCAGAAAGGGAGCGTCTGCCCACAGTCGGCTTCACTTAGGTATTTAGAGTGTTGCCTCCACTTTTATCTATAAGCTTCTTGCGTAGTACTATTAAGTATTCTGTGACGTGAGTGCCAAGGCCCCAAGTGCCAATTGATGCCAAGTGCGAGATTTTGTTTACAAAAACAAGTCATACGATAATTGCATACAAATTGACATAAATTAACAATTACGTTAACGCTATCAAATAGAATATAGGCCAAATTATTAGTAGTAGTGTAGTTGAGTTGTACGGAGTTGTACCCATGAAGATATAGGTATAAATGGAGCCTACCCTTAGAACAAAAGCTTGAAACCAACTGTGGGCTGATGCTCTCTTTCTGAATGCATACATAAGAACGAGATAGTGATGTGTTTTCTTTATCTTATGTATGCATTCAGAAAGAGAGCATCTGCCCACAGTTGGCAACGACGATATTTTTCCATATAATTATCGATATATATAGGGTGACTGGTAATTAGTGTACGATACTTAAACACGTGATTGTGTTCATGATAACAAACAACTTTCCCGAAGAAAAAATGTTTTTTGTACTGGTTCACTTTTATCACAATAACACAACAGCCGTATGAAATTGACGCGCGCGCACGCCTGTGACCTAAAGTGAACCAGTACAAAAAACATTTTTTCTTCAGGAAAGTTGTTTGTTATCATGAACACAATCACGTGTTTATGTATCGTACACTAATTACCAGTCACCCTATATATTTTTAATCGCGATATATCGATATTCGATATTATTTTAGAGTATCAAATTCATATCAATTTCGATTTTTTTTTTAACGCAACTTTGGTTTCGTGTTTAATGTTATTAGATACTCCTTGCATGCTCTTCAATAACTTTAATAAATCCCACCACTATCTTTATGAAATCTATACTAATATTATAAAGCTGAATTTCATTTATTGCGTTAGGAGTCTACTTAGCATGTGTATTATTTTGTAGTGTCAGCACAGAATGTATACGATAATATAAATAAAAATCTTAGCCCGTGACACCTAGCATGGGGCTATTAGCTTGAATAGCAGTATTAGTAGGTAGTACTAAAGTAAAACTCAACAAATTAATTAGATGAACACGTGGCGTCGTATTCTATCAAACCGTTTCCCACGTGGCTAAACAATAATCTATTCATTAATACGCAGTAACACTTCAGTTGAAGTACCTACATGCAATTTATCATGTAGAATTCTTCACATGACGTACATAAATAAACGTTATATAAATAAATACTTATACCTTATACCTTATTAACAGTGATTGTCTTAATTCACCTGTCTTCTGAAATTTTTATATGGTCATTTTTTTTATATTACCTATATGTACTTATATATTCATCTTGATCTTAAGTGTCGATGATTCGGCCTAAGGTGGAATACGCTTGCCTTGGACGAACCGGTTCACTCGTGCCTTGAAGAATACCCAGCAAGGAACAGAGAGGTGGGCAGTGAATTCCACAGTCTGGCAGTTCCAACTGCCAAATATATACGCGCAAGCCACAAGCCACATTCTTCTCAAAGTTCTTGGCGTGGAAACGGGGGATTTTCTTGTTCTTATAATGTTCAGGGCTATTTATAATATTTCATATTTTAATTACTTACCTATTGAACTACAAATCATAAAAATAATAAGTACAATTAAAGAAAAAGGTAGCCCAAGAATAGACCAGCCTTCGGGTCACATGAAGCGTCTACCAGCCGCTTGGCGATGTCCCGAAAAATAAGATGGGCACTCGGACCCCATGGCCCTAGAGTCTCCACCCCAAACGGCTCAAATATACAATAGCTTCCACGAATTGAATTTGAAAATTTGCGCCATTTGAGGTTTTCGGCACCTGCAGGCCTGCGCCTGCCCCAGTACAACACGTTGTGTGCTAGAAAGATGAGATGATGATAATAGCACAAACACTATGACAAAATACTTCTAGTGAAGTCCCTCGCACTTGTAAAGACACTCAAAGCGTATCTTTGAAACTTTTCCTTATCGATTGGTAATATAATAAGGGCTCTTAGAACTTCAGCATCTTATTCTGCATCATGAAGGGTGTTGTACTGTTGGTGTGTGTCGTGGGGCTGGCGGCTGGCGAGAAGGTGGCCCTCAGGTACCATCAGCGAGTGGGAATACCTACAGCCACAGCCATTAGACAACAGGAGTCTATGAGGATCGCTGGGGGTCTGAGCTCGTACCTTGGCGAACATCCGTTCTTGGTAAGTTCAGGACATTACGTGTATTCCAGAGATGGTCGTGCAGATACGGCGACCCGTCAACGCTATATGGTTGAAGTTCCACGGTCTCGAACCAAGCACTTTGCTTCCACATTTTGTCGTGTAAATAATAGTAGTGGTTTCTTTTAAGAACCGAAACCAAAATAAAAACTTTGTACTTAAATCATGGGATCACTTACCATATGATACGATTATTTTACTACATTGGTCTTTAAAATTAGGAAAAACCAATTGTAAAATATTTCTTGGATTTTACTGCGTTATTTTTGTTTACAAATATCACGGCGTCTGTACTATTTTTGCAGTGGAATATATTTTTGTCGTGTTATCGTCATTTTTTGTAATCTTCTTGATCACACCGGTTTTTATTAAGCCTTCATCATCTGCCTAGCCTTATACCAATATGGTTGGGTCGGCTTCCAGTCTAACCGAATGCAGCTGAATACCAGTGTTTTACATGGAGGGACTGCCAATCTGATCTCCACAACCCAGTAACTGGATAACACAATATCCCCTTGAGACAACTTGTTGTCAGACTTACTGACTTCTGACTACTCATAACGACTGACAAAAATCTACGAATGACAGACTCCCGACTGCTTCACGTGACACGTAGGAAACTCGGTGTAAAACAGGGTTTCTTAAACTTTTTTTAGTCACGGACTACCTGCTTACTTTCACAATTTAAAAGATTCCACGGACCCTTGTCAAAGAATATTTTAGGATAAGGAAACAAGCCTAATTTCGAGTTCGTGGTTTGACCAAAAATGCTGAGTTACCTACACAATTTCCTAATAAACATGTTGTGAGTTAACAGATCTACTGCGGACCCACACACATGCTACGAACCCGTAATGGATGCGTTGACCCCACTTTAAGAAACCCAGCACGGGTAGCATGACTACGCTATGTCTACGGAATAATAGTTAGATATACTGACAGCAAGAATAGAAAAGTCAGTTCAGTTTGTCTATTCTTCCGTAGACATAGCGTGGTCATGCTACGCATGCTGGAGTAAAGCTCACAGCTAGTATAGCTAAACCATGCAATCTCTTTTTACCGTGTGGTGCCGGCTGAGAATAGCACCACTCCATTTCTACCCTTGGGTGTCGTACAAGGCTACAGAGGGATATTAACCAGAGATGGGCACTTGAGCAGCAGCGTCCTTCTGAGTACCATAACACCTACTGCGATCGCCAACATGCATCGGCCAAGCATGGTGAATATGGTGATTACGGCTGATCCCCCCTTGGGGGACACCTATGCTCAGCAGTGGGCTTTTTAAGGTTGACGTGATGATGATGACGACTGCTTTTACTTAGCGACGAACTTCTTCCATCCATCAAGCGTAATGATGTGATTTGCTCGGTACAGGCAGGCCTGGTCATCTACCTGAACTCAGGGGAAACTTCCATCTGCAGCGGGACTCTGCTGAGCCATACGAGGGTTGTGACCACAGCGCAGTGCTGGTGGGACGGCTACTCACAGGCTTGGGGTATGACGGTAAGGTTTTAGATGTTATTTTCTGCAGGCCACTCATAGACGTAGATAATGGACTAAACTTCCCCTATCCAGCTGTGAAGTGCGAGGGAGATAGGGAAGCAATCGTGCGGCCAGTACCTACTTATCTCTTTCTAAATTTGTGATTAGTACACCTGACACGTCTCACAGAAAGAGACAGACACTGGCAGCACAGTAACGTTCTCTCTTCTCTCTAGTGAGTGATCAATTTCGTGAGGGTGTTGCTCAGTCCATTTTTTATGTCTATTACTAGGTCAACTACAGGAAACTAGATTCACCTAATCATTATTATGCACTGATAGCCCGCTTGCGATATTTTGGTTCATATATCTGTTGTACTCATCTGACACACAGGCGCCATAATGGCGCAACAAGGCTTTTCTCTAATGACCTTTAAAATGTCGCTGACGCTCCCACGCACTCTGCGCATCATGGATGCAATCCTTTTTCGCAGGATGGTATTAAATCCATCAGTATGTATGTGCTTTGGCAAACATTCCTGATGCACTGTAGTAACAAGCCCCAACAACACTCTGAAGGCATTATTATACTCATTATATCGAACTCTGAGGGCGTTGTATTTGTATGCCTTTTGCGTATATCGAACCACAATTAATCTTTTTTTATTAATTTTGCTGTAACTCTGCAGATAGTTCTCGGATCTATAAAACTGTTCTCTGGCGGTTCGTTTTCAAGTGACTGCAGGACGCACCCTTCCTATGATCCTGACAGCTTGCAGAATGACATCGCCATGCTTAGGATCTACTACACGGATTATTCCAGTAAGTGACGTTACTGCCCCGTTGGTTCGTCTTTGGCGCCCCCCGGCATCAGGGCCCGAGGTGGCGGCGATTCTCCATGCGCGCCCCTCTTAGACGTCG
This sequence comes from Charanyca ferruginea, assembly GCA_947361185.1. Lineage (NCBI taxonomy): Eukaryota > Metazoa > Arthropoda > Insecta > Lepidoptera > Noctuidae > Charanyca > Charanyca ferruginea. The sequence continues at coordinate 17,720,810 of OX376081.1, forward strand.
CGGGGGGAGTCCAAGACCTCACCTGACCCTGACCTGAGGACACCCACAGATGCTGCTGGGCTAGTCGGGGGTTACGTGTGAGATGGAACACTGAGGTGGCTTTAGCCGGTAGGTAAGAGTCCGGCACCCCCCCCCCCCCTTCCCCAGACGGGCGATAGTACATGAGGATTTCCCCACTATAAAAAACATGGGCTACCTGGCTCCGTTCGATTCGGTCGGGCAAAGTCAAAACATTTATTTCAATTAAACCATTTACAGGCACTTTTGAAAGGAATCGGTTAGTTAGTCAGAAATTTGAAGCTAGTTGCTGGTTCCAAAACGTAAGTAGGTCTTAGGCACAAACTGACAAATTACTGGTTACATTATTCTTGTTGCTTCTATATATGTGGAAACAATGTTGGTGAAGAGTAATACAGAACATTTCATCATCTGCCTGCCTTTTCCCAACTATATTGGGGTCGGCTTCCAATCTAACCGGATGCAGCTGAATACCAGTGGTTTACATGGAGCGACTGCCTATCGGACCTCCACAACCCAGTTACTGGGTAACCTTGGAGAGACTGGTTGTCAGACTTTCTGGCTTCTGACTACCTATAACGACTGCCAAAGATCTACAAATAACAGTCGGAACCAACGGCTTTACATGCTTTCCGAGGCACGGAGGAAACTCGGTATGAAAGGAATTTAATGGTCACCCATCCACAGACCGACCGCGGCAAGAAAAGCTTAACCTATCCTATGACCGATCGATCTGTACGGTTTTAACTTAGCCACGAGCTCCTCATTCTGTAGTCTCGTAATACAGAACATTTAAAATCTAGATTAGGGATTTTTCGATAGGAGCCTGAAATTTGGATGTTGGTGGTGTAACGACTGCGTGCTTCAAAAAGCACATGTCGCCGTTGGTCCTGCTTGTGATCTCTCGTTGGATCACCATCCCACCGCACTATGACAGTGAGGGAAGAGGGAGTGAACCTGTGTTGCACTTGTGCACTGTAATATCTCTTGCATATTGGCTTTAGTGTCAATTGAGATTGGTTGCCGAAAGATCGGGAGGATAATATTATTATTAAGTTAGTTAAGTACTAGTACTATTAAGTATTCTGTGGTACTAAGAAAGATAAATAATACAAAGGTCCCTAGATAAACAACCTACCTATCATATCTATGGCTCACTTTCTGACAACAACAACAAAAATACTCTGCGTAGTCAAAAATCTCAGCGCAAATTGCAACACTAAAGATACTGGTGAAATGTGTGTGGAAAAAGAAAGTCCACAGTGTTCAAAGTTTGAAAAACTGCATCGTATCTTATAATGGTATTTTATTAATTTCAGCTAACATCAAACCGATTGCTCTGCCGTACAACATGAACGCTACGTTTGAGGGCTACCGAGCAGAAGCCATTGGATTCGGCAAGACAAGTGATGGTATGTTGTGCCAATGTTCTACGCGCGGTGGTAGTTTTGTAAGTTATCTGTAAAGGATCTGGTGACGCTAATCGTCAACAAACTTAACCTTTTGACCGCTATACAGGCATATAAAGATGACAAACCAAAATGTGCCTTTTATAGCAGCGTTATCTGGCGGCTACCTCACCCGTTATCCTAGGCACTCCTAGGTGAACGACAAACGCGATAATGCGACGCGACGCGTAAATGTCAAATAGTCGTTGTCTGTACTTGTGGAGTGGCCTACGTTGTCGCCATAATCAATGTGCGACCCAACGCGACAAGTGCGGATTTGTTTTTTGCGCGACGAGACGCGACACAATAGTTTATTAAGAATTAAATATTTACTATTATATATAAGTACTTACAGTGTTTTTTCTTACCTTAAAGTAAAGTCAATAACAACCTTTCCTCAATAGAAATATTTTATTGAAAATTGGATATTGGTAAGTAGATAATAGGTTTAACAGCTGCAATAATATAATCGAAAGTGCTTGGGAAAAAGTCAGAATACTCTTTAAATAAACGGTAGATTTAGTTTCGGATATAAATGATGAAACTATCCAAACTTATTTCTTTCTAAATAAGTACATACAATGGCTACCTATACATACAATGGCTACCTACAGCTACACACGTCGCATGAAGTATTGGTCGATTTACGTCGCATCGTGTTGCGTTCGGTCGCTCACCTAGGACAACGCCTAGTCAGAAGCCTGAAAGTTTGACAACCAGTCTTGCTTAGAGGTATCGTGGTAACCGGTAACTGGGTTGTCAAAGTCAAAGTCAAAGTCAAAGTCAAAGCATTTATTTCAATTAAACCATTTACAGGCACTTTTGAATTGTCAAGGAGTCGGTCAGTTAGTCAGAGAGTTGAAGCTAGTTGCTCGTTCCAAAACGTAGGTAGGTCTCTATGGAGAAGAACGAGCAAGAAACTCCACGGACACTCTTTTAAATCAAGTTCTTACAAAGTTTGGTTACATTCTTGTTGCTTCTATATGTGAAAACGATGAAGGTAATCTAACAATACAAAACACAAAAAAGAAGCAAGATAAAGTGGCATCTAATCCATGGCAGATAAGAGCTGACCAATCTCCACTGACAGCGCCCGTTCACGAACATGACGCGTGAATCAGCACCATTTAGCTCAACCATTTTGAAGGGAGCCTAATGATCCAACACACGCGCCACCATCAGCGAGACATTTGAGCGAGCATGACAATACTCCCAACCGCCATGTTAATTTTTGTCAAACATAAAGGTATTAATATACATGGCTCCATGGTATTCACATTTACAAAATTGAAATAATGCTGCTAAATTATACAAAACTAAGGTTTCCAATGTATATTATTTTATCATATGAAGTGTGATAAGTTAATAATTTAAAAATATCTATATATAATAATAACGATACTCGTTACTCATGTCAATAGAAAAAGGGGTAGGAAACATCCTTTTCTTCCAATTTGGAAATTCCCTAAACTGGCTGTGGAGCAGGACCAGCATTCAGCCAAGCATCTTTATCATTGATGTAATCTTCTAACTTATAATATGCTTGTCTACATAGTGTGCGTTTAATACATGTTTTAAATTGTTTTTCATTCAATTGTAGAATATCAAGTGGTATTTTATTATAGCATTTTACACAGTACCCCATAAAAGAAGTATGTACTTTTGACAATCTGAAGCTTGGCTGATCTAATTTGTTCCTATTTCTAGTATAAACATTATGTCTGTCACCTATTTTATTAAAAAGATGAAGATTTTTTCGAACATGCATAATGTTTTCATATATATATTGACAAGGTACCGTCATGATGTTAATCTGTTTAAACAATTCTCTTAGAGATTCGCGTTTGCGGAGATTATAGATTGCTCTGACAGCCCGCTTTTGCAGTATAAAAATAGAATCCATATCTGCAGCCCGTCCCCATAGCAAAATACCGTAAGACATGATACTATGAAAATAGCTAAAATATACTAGCCTAGCGGTATCCACGTCTGTCAAATGCCGGATCTTTCTGACAGCGTAAGCGGCTGAACTTAACCGCCCTGCAAGAGATGTTAAGTGAGGACCCCACTGTAGCTTGGAATCAAGCGTAATCCCTAGGAAAACAGTCCTTTCGACGAATTCAAGTATGTCCTTATTCAATACAACGTTACATTCATTACTCTTAACATTCGGCAAAGTGAATCTTATGCATTTAGTTTTCTTCTCATTGAATACTAAATTATTTACAGTAAACCAATTATGAATCTTAAGCATGGCGTCATTTACGTCGTCAAGGTGCTGTGCCCGTCTATTTACTCTAAAAATCAATGAAGTATCATCAGCAAATAACACCATTTGTGGTTGATTTTTCAGTAAATGAGGTAAATCGTTTATATAAACTAAAAAGAGGAACGGACCCAATATGGAGCCCTGCGGTACCCCCATTTTTACTTTTAAGCCTGATGAATTAACACCATTTATTTGAACTTGCTGCAGTCTATCACTTAAATATGATTTTACTAAGCTAAGCGCTTGTTTACCCAGTCCGTAATGCTCAAGCTTTAAGAGCAGTGTTTCGTGATTTACACAATCAAATGCTTTGGAGAGGTCGCAAAAAATGCCAATAGCATCTTGCGAATCCTCCCATGCTTTAAAGATATGCTTAATTAAGGTGACACCGGCGTCAGTAGTACAACGCCCTCTGGTGAAACCATACTGTTGGTCATGTAAGATGTTGTTACAATTAAAATGACTGAGCATTTGGTTAAGCATTACTTTTTCAAACACTTTGCTAAAAACCGGCAAAACTGAAACGGGTCTATAATTATTCGTGTCCTTGCAATCGCCGGATTTAAAAAGTGGTATAATCTTGCTGTACTTCATTAAATCCGGGAAAACCCCTTGGTCTACACACATATTAAAAATGAAAGCTAAATAGGGTGCCACTGTCTCAATAACACAATTGTGGAGGTCAGATAGGCAGTCGCTCCATGTAAAATACTGGTATTCTACTGCATCTGATTAGACTGGAAACCGACGTCAATATATTTGGGAAAAGACAGGCAGATGGTGATGAATGCACTTGGAGGTTTATTTGTTTAGAAAGAGCCAACTTTATGGCAATAGGGTCGCCCCTTAACACGAGACTGCGACATTATAGGTGGACTTAAACATGGTTTTGTTATAAGTAAACAAAAACTTTTTTGAAAAAGGACAACCGCCTTTAGAATCTAAAAAGTAAAAATTAACTTTAATTCCGCAAGTCGCGGCTTTGGTTCTGTTTGTTACGTATTGCCACCGACTTCTTAAATGAAAGTTTTTTTTTTACTTTTTAGTTTTTGAAGGCGGTTGTCTTTTTCTAGAAAAGTTTTTTTTTTTTGCTTTTGTAGTGCCTACTTCTTATTATCCAAATTAATAAAGAAACGGCCACCAATTCAATCAAATACTTACCAATCAAATTAAGTCATCCCTTAATTTTTCACCCTTAGAGGTGGTATATTTTAATATGGGACGAATTTTGAGGTGTAAGAATAACGATATCCATTAAAAAAAGAAACAGCGAAATCGTACTACACTAAAAAAGTTATACAAAGCCAAACATTCAGAATCACCTCCTTCCTTTTTTGGAAGTCGGTTTAAAAACAACCAGGGCCTGTCATCGATATATATATGTACTACTAGCTTTCGCCCGCGGCTTCGCCCGCATGGTTTGTTGATAAAAAAAGTAGCCTATATTAACATTTCAAAAGCTCAGCAGATTAGCCGTGAAACATTCCACGGATAAGAAAACAGACAGACAGACAGAAGTTACTTTCGTTCTTAAAATTATTATGCGTAAGAAGTAGGCAGTAGGTATGCATACTATTATTTTCGAAAGGGTTACTCTAACGTAGCGGTTTCCCTTCTCGTACGGTAGCAGCAAAAAATTACAACTGAAAGGATTAGAATATAGTACATAGATAATAATTATCGATATGTTTTGAACTGGCGATAGGATGTAAAAGAACCGATTCGACGGTAAACTTGTCCTTGTATTGCGAGTGTCGAGCAAAATCCTGGAATTCAGACAATTTAATATGCTCTAAAAGCAGTCATATGAAAGCACGTATTGCATTTTCTTAAACTTCTTAGTAAACAGCGAGACTCATCTGTTTCATTTGAGAAAAAATCTCTCTGGCTCTGGCTTGTCTATAGAAGGAATGGCTACTTTCCCGTCCGAACAACATCACGTGTGCCTGCTTCTTTTTTCCACTTAAGAGTTCTGCAAAACTCTCGTCTCATCCCTTCTATTTATATTATAAACTTGTGACTTTTATAATCAAAAGTCTCGTCATACTCAAATGAAGCTTTACCAAACACCTCCCACGTGTTTCTTGAAAATGTTTGACGTCCCTGTGCTGCTCTTTCAGCAACAGCACGTCTGCGAGATTCAGCCGCTTCAAAGGTTTCAGTGGCTCGTTGGGACGCCATGTAAGTCGCCGTTGTGACACCAGATACTCGGCATGCTGTTGCTGTCGATTTTGGAACCGTTCTGGTGTGACCGCAGCCCGTTGTGACACCAGATACTCAGCATACTGTTGAGATGCCATATACTCAGCGTGTTGTTGACGTCGATCGTGGGACTGTTCTGGTGTTCTGTTCTGTTCTGCCCTAGCAGCTCGGCTCGGCTCGGTCTGAGCATGCTTCCCGTTTTGATGAACTAATAATAATAGTTATACTATAGTACCTACTTATTTACTATAAGTAATGCATTAATTTTTCTTATACTTTTGTTGAACTGGGGGTAGTTCAACAAAAGTATAAGAAATGAAAGATCAATTATATTTTAGTACATAATGCTTTTGTACTAGCGTACCATTCAAACAGTTTTTCGAATCAGCGTGTTCGGGACAACGTCATTCGATATAGCGGTTTTCGAATCAATGAGTTTTCGAACTGGCGTACCACTCGTAAATTATTTCGAAATAGCGTGCGTCGAAATAACGTCATTCGAATCTTCATATCACTCCCTATAAATTGTAGCCCATGTGTTAATCTGATGTGTAAGCTATATTTCTGTAAAGTTTTATCAAAATCCGTTAAGCCGTTTTTGCGTGAAAAAGGAACAAACATCCATCCATCCATCCATCCATCCTTACAAACTTTCACATTTATAATATTAGTAGGAAGATATACTTCTATGGGGCCTGTAGACAAAATCCCTTTCTGTTAGCGTTAACGCCAACGGAAAATCAAATTGTATGGAGTTGACGTTTGCTTACCAGATGTCACGTGATGCAAAAATGTCAACTGCATACAATTTGATTTTCAGTTGGCGTTAATGCTAACAGATAGGGATTTTGTCTACAGTCCCTGGACCTGTAGACAAAATCAAATGATGCAGATATGTCTATGAGATAATTATGTCAACTGCTGACATATTTGCATCACGTGACGGTAAGCAAACGTCAACTGCATACAATTTGATTTTTCCGTTGGCGTTAACGCTAACAGAAAGAGATTTTGTCTACCGTCACTTACCTAAGCTGTTCATTTCAGCGTCAATAGTTGTCAACAACCAGGCTCTCCGCGACGTGTTCGTGCCGGTCATCAGTAACGAGGAGTGTGAGGAGACCTACGGCTCCATCGTGACGCGCGATGTGCTCTGCACGAGTGGAGCGGACGGCAAGGGTCCCTGCGGAGGTGACGCGGGGGGACCTTTGATACTGCGGTATTATTCTGGCAGCTCCGACTTGCTGGTAAGTGTTGTGTAGCGGAAGGACATTCATCCACTGACTGAACACAGAATCTCGAAAACTACTTGATCTTGATTATCGAAGGAAGAAGTAAGGAACACATGGGGAGGAATCTCATTTGGGGAGAAAGTTGAAAAAGTGTTCAGCTTATTGCATCAAGTAACAGTTCCAAAACCCGCCACAATGTCGCTAGCGTGGGCACAGGATATGGTGTGAATGTAGCAGTTGTTGACGGAGTGAAGTATGCTGAGTTAGACAATGTTTACCCGCTCGCGATTGTAGTTTTTTCATACACAGAGATAGTGCTCATGACTCTCCATAATCTGGATCTATGAATCTGAAAGACAGGTACCTACTGGTAGGTAGTTTTTGGGTAGGAGACGTTAGCTAACAAAGGATATCAAGACAGGGCCGAATTGAGGGAGATTTTGATGTTTACAGTAGGTACCTATTACTAGGTGTTATTAAATCCTCGTCGTCACTGTAAGATACGGAATATGTTGTACGACATATCCATAAATGGCAAAACTTGTCGGCAAAGTTATACCCCAACATCCTACACTATACATTACTCATGTTTTACAAATAAAATATCTTTTATATTTTACAAATGAAACACTCGCTTGTTTTAAACGCACTAACGTTTTATCTTTTAATGCGTGGGGCAGTGGGTCGCGTCGTTCCGTCGGTGTATAAAATAGGTAGGTACTAGCTTTTGCTCGAGACTTCGTGCGCGTGACTGTCGGTTATCGCAGATACAGACAAAATAGTAGCCTAAATCCTTTCTTGAGGATACTTACCTTAGTCTGCTTTACCATATTTCATTCAAATCGTTTCAGTAGTTTCCTCAAACTCACTTTTCAATTTATAATTACTAGATTGAATATCCTAGAAGCAATAGTTTGTGTCATAAACCTTATTTATTTGTATTACAGATCGGACTGGTCTCTTTCGGTGCGGCTGATGGCTGCACAGCGGGACATCCGTCAGGGTACACCCGAGTGACATCTTATTTGACGTGGATCAAGAGCTTCTTGTAACGTGCAACGTGTTCCTGCAACGACCAACGGGCATCTACGGGGGTTTATGATCAAGCAATGAATAAACAGTGATATACTATATGTGTAAGAATAGTTTTTACCAGTCATTGTGAATAACTGCAGCATGAATAAATTAAGCACCTACCTTTTGTTTTACTTAGATTTATTACTACCATTCCTGATTTATAGTAATCTGTATTTACTGCCAGTTCGTATCTACAATCAAAGAACATTATTTTACCAAGCTATCTACCGAAGCCTCACAAATAAAATTTTGTTTTTGGCAAAACCTGACGGAAGTAATAGGGTATTTTACTTTATACGAGAAAAAATCTATAAATAATGTATGTTGTTGAGACAGTTTAGGCATAATACAGTCGGAAAATGTAAGTTTTAGTTCATAAAATAACAAAACAATTTTTTAAATTCAATTCAAAGTTTTCAGTATTTTTAATCTGTTATAAAACACCGTGAAATAGTAGCGGCCATGTTATTACGCCGTACGGCTGTGTAAACAAAAAATTGTCAACTGTCAGTCAACCGATTGGCGTATTATAGGATTTGTACTTTTATTATTTTCGTAACCAACGTAATTTTTTCATTATTACACCTATTACAAAATATACTTTTAATTATTTTTAAATGATATACAAATAGCATATTTAATATGAGCTCATTTGATACTAAACGAACTGACGTCATTTACGCTCAGCAATCAAAGTACGCGAGAAATTTGAAAATTTAAAATTAAGATGGGCACTTATCGATTGATAAAAAAATTTGTGTTTTTTTTGGTGGCGTATTAGCACTACAGAATTTCATTGAGACACTTTTCTAAAATGGGTGTAATACCCTATTATTGCTGAAAAGACTATGCTCCAATGTTGAGCCAGCTGTCAAACAAAATACGTTTGTAATTAAAAAAAAGCAAATGAGAATTTGATTTGCAATAAAATGTTATTTTTATGTTTATTTGGTGTTGATAAACAATAGTAGATATGAATGTGAGTCCGGAAAACTTAGAAACGGTCTGTGAAGGCTGTTTAAGCCCGGACCGGCCGGACCAGACGACTGAAGTCACCGATGTGGAAATAAAGAAACAGTATTACGAAATTCTCAATATTGTAGATGTAAGTATTCTTCATTTAAATTTCATTTAAAAGTTTGTAAAACAACCAAATCTTGTTCAACGCTTAAAAAAAAGTTAGGTATTTTTATTGTCTTTCGATTTGTTGTCAACACAGCTTTTATTTATATTTTCTAAATGAATCTTCATGAAGTTTTTAATATTTTAAAACACATAAATATTCTGCGCTTTTTCTACGCCTCATTATTTATTTATGGAGAAAGCCAATGGCATTGAGTACCTATTTATGAATTCCATCAAACACTTTCAAGTGATACTATGACCTCCTTTCAACTGACCTACTTGAATATCTTTTAATGAAATCAATAAAGGCTGTATGTAGATGCATGAGACTAGTATTCCTGAATGGGGCATTTATTGGTATAGAATAGTTTAATGGGCTGGTGTCCGCAACTCCACAACTCAGTGCGGATTTTGTGTACAGGTGGGAAATAAATTATTAGATCCACCCCAGTTCCATAAGAAAGGCCAGCAGTGCCTTGACGACACAATTATCTTCTTTCTCTTTTTAAAAAGCCATTGCAACCACTAGGATTTCCTCCTGTGTCATGGGTGACAGACGTTGTCCTGTCCCTATCGACCTATTTACCTACTTCTACACCTACCCTAACCCTTAACATTTAGGGGGATGAAAAATAGCCTATGACCTATTCTCAGACCTACTGAATAATACACACAAAATTTCATGAGAATCGGTCAAGCCGTTTCGGAGGAGTAAGGTAAGTAACATTGTGACATGAGAATTTTATATATTAGATAAACTCACATACACAAACAGCTAGACCCGGAACAACTATCTGTAGGCCATACATATTTGTTCCGTTGCATTTATACTAGCAATCTCTTGAAGGTTACCTGGGCTACTGAAGTGCCCTGTGTGAAGAGACTTTATGGGAGTTCAGAAGCTACACCAACATTATGCCTAGTTATGTTTAAAACCCATGGAATAGGGATTGAGTCTTTTGTATTACCACAAATTCAATCATTTTTCCTTTATCAATTTATTTACTACCCTATGCCCGGTATACACTCCACCCTTGATGTGTATCCCACACCCTGTTAAAGGTACACAGGTAGATGATAGGCTACTTTCTATGAAATCCTCTTTATATTGATTACTAGCGACCTTGTCCAGCTTCACACGGGAAATGAAATTAAATAAAAAAAATAAAAAAATGAGAAATGATGTGAAATGTATATCAAACAATACATATAATCCTTCCTCTCTAGAATCACTCTATCTGTAATGTAATGAAAACAGCATTAAAATTTGTTGTGTAGTGTTAATAACATACATTTGGCTAACCATGAGTGGTATAAATGTTGGCGCAGGAAGGTGCGTGACTTAACATGGACCGCCTTGAAGCATCGCGCGACCGACGAATAAAAAAGAAGAGAACAATATAGGGACAATTCAAATATACATTGTCAATGGATGTTCTTTTGATTAGAATGACGTTTGTAATTTATTAATTATATTAAAAATACCAAATTGAAAATAGCGTTTATTTATTATCAATCTGGGATCCAGTTGACCGTAAACATGTAGTTTTGATCTGACCAAATAGTTGCCAAATATCCATTTAATTTTTAAGTTGTATACACTATACTATACACGGTTGTACTCTCTCAAATTTCATTAGGCAGTTGATGGATGTAGTAACAATGATGATAAACATTTATTTCCAGAACGTAGACAACTTGACGTTGCGTCTGTGTGCGGAGTGCAAGGCCAATATTCGCAAGTATTTTGCGTTTAAGAGGCAAGTTTTAGAAGCTCATGATTTCCTCAATAAATATCTGGTAAGTGTTCATTTCCCACAGCTATTCCTAAAGTAGATCAATAGGCAGCAGGGTTCCGTGAAACAGGGTACAGTTTAATGGGAAACCAGTAGCTGAATGCCAGTGTTTTATATTGAGCACCTGTTTGACCCCCACAACCCAGTTACTGGGTGACACGATACTCCTTGGTAAAACTGGGTATCAGATTTTGTGGTTTCTCGTTCTCAATTTTTCGTTATTGGTGGGGGTTAAAAACAGTAGTATTGATTTCCCAACGTACATTGGGATAAGGCTAGGCAGATGATGTCAATAAGGTATTACACCCATTTTTGAAAAGTGTCTCAATGAAATGCTGTAGTGCTAATATGCCACCAAAAAAAACACAAAATTTTTATTCAATCGATAAGTGCCATAAAAAAAAAATACAGACGAATTGATAACCTCCTCCTTTTTTGAAGTCGGTTGAAAATGCATCTAAATTTTAAATTTTCAAATTCGCGCGTAGTTTGACGAAAACGCCTCTTACTGGACGCCATATTGCTCAGCGTAAATGACGTCAGTTCGTTTTGTATCAAATGAGCTCATATTAAATATGATAATTGTATATCAATTAAAAATAATTAAAAGCATATTTTGTAATAGGTGTACTAATGAAAAAATTACGTTTTTTGTTTACACAGCCGTACGGCGTAATAACATGGCCGCTACTATTTCACGGTGTTTTATAACAGATTAAAAATACTGAAAACTTTAAATTGAATTAAAAAAATTGTTTTGTTATTTTATGAAATAAAACTTAAATTTTCCGACTTCTTTATGCCTAAACTGTCTCAATAACATATTTATAGATTTTTTCTCGTATAGAGTAAAATACCCTATTAGACAGACAAATACAGCATGTTACAGTTTGACCAAGAATACAGGCTGTTACATTTTGACACTGTTTAGCTGTGTTTTTTTTTAAATATATATTTTACTAATCTAGGATAATGTCAGGTAATGACAGGTTTAAACAATGTATATCGGATTAGCGCTAAAAAGTTATTTTTAATTTTAGCACCTTTTTTTTTTAATAATAATAATTTTTTTTATTTTTATTTTTTATTTTTATTTATTTCATAACATGTTCACTATCATTACAGGCAACTTCCCAATACGATAGTGCCGAGCTATACAGTAGGTACAGTTGATTTAAAAAACAACAATGATTGACAAAATTAAATTATATATAAAAACAACAATTAATGACAAAAACAAAATTATATATAACACAACACATGTAACGTTACTTTTTTGAACTCACTCAGCGAACACGAGAACAAGTCCACTCTCTCAGCAACCAGATTAAGTGTATGCACGGTCCGCGTGAGGTAGGCTTTGTTCAGCAAGTTTGTTCTGCCGCGTGGCACCGCGAATAAATGTGGTCGTCGTCGGCGTTGCACATACCCATCGGGCACACACAAACCCATCCACTGCAGAACCCCCGAATTTTTTATATTACCCCGAAACACTCCAAGCATGTAAGATGCCAGCGATAAATCCCTCCTTGTTTCCAACTTGTTGTATCCCTCCATGCCTAAAACGAACAAGGTTGGATACATCAAGGGATACAAGGGATACACCCCATAAAGCCTAAGGTATATGTACCTCGTAAATTTATTTTGTATGCGCTCCAACATGAGACTATATTTAGTCTCATGTGGAGCCCATATTGCAGCATTACACTCCAGCTGACTCCTTATGAGGGCATCATATAATGCTGCAATGGCTTTAATGTTTTTGAATGTCGCTGCTCTGCGAAGTACAAATCCTAATCGCTTATAAGCCGTTTTACAGACATTGATTATGTGCTCCCGAAATTTCAATTGAGCGTCCATTTGAACCCCAAGATCTCGCACCACCTCCTCTCTTTTCATAGGCGCGTCATCGACTTTGTAGCTGAAGTGGAGTGGTACCCTAGCACGACTGTATGTTACAATTGCACATTTGGTAACATTGAATTGCAGTTTATTAGCTCGACTCCACTCAACTACTCGGTCAATGTCTTGCTGCAGGCGGCGACAGTCGTCCTCGCTTTCCACAGCTAAGAGCAACTTGAGGTCGTCTGCAAATAGCAAACACCTGGCATCCTTGACCATCTCCGGTAAATCATTGATCATGATGACAAATTCCAATGGCCCGATATTGCTTCCCTGACTTACGCCAGACCTCGTAAAGTACGACTCAGAGCGATAGCCACCGTACTCCACGTACTGTTTCCTGTCCCTCATATGGCTCACAAAGAATTCGAGCAGCTTAGGCGTGCAGCCAACCTTCGCCAACTTTGATAGTAAGATGTCGTTATCGACTAGGTCAAACGCTTTCTTAAAATCAAAGTAGGCGGCGTCCACCTGCACGCCTGCGTCGATATGAGGAACCAAGTACACCATGGCATTCAATAAGTTGCTGGTCGTACTACACGCAGGCCGAAAACCGTGTTGGGCGTCTGACAGCTGTGACGTCACTTGATCCTGGATAGATCTCTGGATGGCAGACTCAAATACCTTCGCTGGCGTTGATAGAATCGCCACGGGTCTGAAGGACTCGACCATTGTTGCATCTCCCCCCTTCGGTATAGGAATCACACGGGTGACCTTCCATCGTTCCGGAAAATATGAACTTTCGAGACACAAGTTGAACAAGTGCGCGAGCGGCTCTGCTACAACCGAACGGCAATCTCGCATAACGAATACAGGAATACCATCAGGGCCTGCAGACCGCTTCGGCTTGAGCCGAGCAAGCGCCGCTTGCACCTGGTCAAGTGTCAGTCGTGGGATATGCACGCGTGCGCTGCTTGCGCCACCGGCAGCCACTGCTTCGTCCACGTCTAGCCGCGCTGGCTCCGAATTATAAACTGAATAAAAGTATTTTGCAAATTCCACCGCAGATTCCGAATTCGATAACAAAACCCCATCTTTTGTTAATTTATTGCGATTTCTGGGTCCCTTTTTTGCCCTAATGTAGTTCCAAAAAGATTTAGGGTCCTTTGCCAAGTTACTCTGTACCCGATTTTGGTAATTCTGATGCTCACAATCAATACTTTCTTTAATTCGCGCCCTGCATTTAGAAAAAGCCTCGTAATCGATATGCGATCTTGTCGACTTATATCGCTTATGAAGTCTGGCCATTAATTTTATATCCGTTATCATTTCTTTCGTGTACCACTCCGGATAACAATACCTACGATCTATCCGTTTTAGCTGTTTTTTAGGTACACAATTATCGACTGCTCTATTAAAAACATTGTAAAAGTAGTTTAAAGCTTCTTCTGGCTGCCGCATGCTATAGATCGGACTCCAATCGGTAGCAGCTAGAGAAGAGTATAATAAATAATAGTTAGCTTTATAAAAATTCCATTGCGGTTCAATTTGACTTGCCTGACAGTCTGAATCCACAGGCGCAGCAGCTGGCGGCGGAGGTGGGGAGTGCATCGCGCTTGCCCTAGTGCACAGGGTAATTGCGAGTGGCGGATGATAAGCGTCCACCGGCACCAAAGCCTCGTCTGCCTCACATACTTGCACTTCACTGCATAAGCTTGTCGAGCACAACACAAAATCTAGTTGCCTACCATTGCAGTTTGCTATCGCATTCATCTGAGTGAATTCACAAAAGGACATAAAAAAATCAAAATAATGTTTAGTATTTTCACTACTTGAAATTAAATTAAAATCGCCTAACAAAATAATACGCTTGTACTTTACACTTAACTGTTCTACTATTCTGAAAAATATCATAAACTCAAAGTCATTAGTGCTTGGTGGTATATAAACAACACAACATAAAAATATGAACTTGCATTTAACATGTACCGTCACACAAACGAGTTCAAATGAGCAGTTATCTATTTTGACGTCATCAGGTACCTTCACTCGTCGTAGCTCAAACCCGTGTGTGGCCACGAGAAACACGCCGCCTTGCTTACGCCCATCCATCCTGTCACATCGAATAATTTGATATCCAGGTGGAACGATTTCAGCGTCATTTATGGAATCGTTACAACCTGTTTCCGTAATTGCAACGATGTCAGCCTTTAAAGTTTCTATGTGACTATAAAACCTGTTTAGCTTAGTTCGAAGACCTCTCACATTTTGATAATAAAAATCAAAGACGTTTTTCCTATTTTCTTGGTCTGCTTGTTGTGTTCCGAACTTATTTATTATCGCTTTTGTCGCCGTCACCTCTGCCCCGCTCCTCGCGGGGGCGCACTCGAAACCAGTCTGACACCTTCACTCGTGGTGGCCACGCATCCGGCGAGCATAAACGCTCGTACAGACTCTCTGGGAATCCAATTACAAATGCAGCATGCTTGTCCGTTTTTATGTCCCTTTTTTCGACAAAATAATCATCGCATCTAATGATCTTATTTAAATAGTTTAACACGTTCTGTTGAGAAGTTTCTGGTCTAAACGACCACGCCTGGATGTACCTCATTTTCTCCACTGTTTGAAGCTCGTCATCCATTTTACCTGCTCCAGTTACCACTTTGCGCGACTTGCGTTTTCGGTTGACGAAATTCCAGTTTCCTTCATTCCTTCATAATAAAATGTGGGGACATTTTCACACATGGCCATATGACCCCATTATGTTTGTTTCTTGTGTACCGCATGGACTGTGTCAAATAAACATTATTTTTTTATTTTCTTTTTTTTTTTACGTTACTGAAGTACATATCGAATACTTTCAATCGCATCACTCTAGTTCCTAATTCCGGCACGTGTATGTCTAGTTCGTACTCCAGGCGCACTGTACTGACTCTTGGTCTGTCTGCAGAGCCCGCGCCCGAATACCAATAGCTTGCGACTGCGCGCGCTGCTCGCGAGCTAAGCTAGCGAATGAGGGAAGATCTTCTGCCTTACGTGGAAGAGCTTCGAGCGCAGATACACTGGAGCCTGGTAGGTACTGTAGGGGGGACAGTGAGGGGGTACACAGTACTGATGTCAATCTACAAGACAAGCATAATGAGCGATATTATGACACGCACATGTCCGTTGTTATGACAAAGACATGTCCGTTGTTATGACAAGCACATGTCCGTTGTTATGACAAAGACATGTCCGTTGTTATGAGAAGCACATGCCCGTTGTTATGACAAAGACATGTCCGTTGTTATGACAAACATATGTCCGTTGTTATGACAAGCATATGTCCGTTGTTATGACATGCATATGTCCGTTGTTATGACATGCATATGTCCGTTGTAATGACAAGCATATGTCCGTTGTTATGACAAGCATATGTCCGTTGTTATGACAAGTACATGTCCGTTGTTATGACAAGCATAAGTCCGTTGTTATAACGAGCATATGTTCATTGTTATGACAGGCATATGTCCGTTGTTATGACAAATATATGACCGTTGTTATGACAAGCATATGTCCGTTGTTATGACATGCATATGTCCGTTGTAATGACAAGCATATGTCCGTTGTTATGACAAGCATATGTCCGTTGTTATGACAAGTACATGTCCGTTGTTATGACAAGCATAAGTCCGTTGTTATAACGAGCATATGTTCATTGTTATGACAGGCATATGTCCGTTGTTATGACAAATATATGACCGTTGTTATGAGAAGCATATGTCCGTTGTTATGACAAGCATATGTACGTTGTTATGACAAGCATATGTACGTTGTTATGACAAGCATATGTCCGTTGTTATGACAAGCATATGTCCGTTGTTATGACATGCATATGTCCGTTGTTATGACAAGCATATGACCGTTGTTATGAGAAGCATATGTCCGTTGTTATGACAAGGATATGTACGTTGTTATGACAAGCATATGTCCGTTGTTATGACAAGCATATGTCCGTTGTTATGACAAGCATATGTCCGTTGTTATGACATGCATATGTCCGTTGTTATGACATGCATATGTCCGTTGTTATGACATGCATACGTCCGTTATTAAGACATGCATGTGTCGAAATTAGGAACTAAACAGAAAGGTACTGAATCTTGTAAAATATATACACAATAAGTTTTAGACAAAGGTCATCGCTCATAACAGTACGGCTCCGACAAAGTACCATTCAAATTAGAGCTTTGAATCATGTATGTTTAAATATGTTTTATCATGGCAAGATAAAAAAAGGTGGTTGGATTATACGAGGCGAGTCGTAGAGGTGCTGTATAATAATGAGCTTTACAAAAGAACAAAACTTTACAAAACAATCATATACTTGTATTTTTAGCTCAAATCATCACAAAGCACTTCACCCAAGTTCGCAGCAAGTAGATTCAATCAACCAGATTCAACCAGTTTCAACCGGTTACAAACCGTCGTTAAGAGAGATGATGAGAAACTTTTGCACGTGCCACTCACGTTCATTAAGATTGAAGAAAATGCGTTGGATGACGCGGATGAGTACTTTGTGGATGATGGATGCAGCCGGGATGGAGGGGATGACAAGGATCTCACGGTATGTGCACAGGTTAGGCTCATAATGTCATAAAAGTAGGGATGAAGACAGCATTATTCCATAATATTAGGGAACATTACGCGAAACTCGGCGCAGAGGGCGCCACTAGCACATAAAGTAAACAAACCGCCACGGAGTACCTCGTATTCTTGTTATTAATTATTGTAATAACTAGGTATTTTGTGAAAATATATCAAAGTTTTAATTAACTGTACTTTAACTATATTATGGCATCCTACGGCCATTTGAAAGTGGATTTTAGGTTATGCTCAGAATAAAATGATATTTGGTTGTCTTACATGATAAAAGTGAACGTTATTCTGTAAATGCGACTATCTCACCTGAATATTTACCAATTTGAATGAAATCTTCGGATTTAAAATGTGCTGAACATATTTTAGAGTGTTTTTTAGCTCCAAAGTACGTGTTGCTGCTTCCCATAGTTTCCGAACATTTTATTTTTTTGGAAATTAATGATTTCCTTCATTACTACATCCAAATACACAGCACTGATGCATTATTGTATAATATAACACATTTCCCAATTTTGAACACAATTAAAGGCAGAATTTCACAATTTTCATCACGCTCTGAACGACTCGTCGAAAAACTGTTTACTGTTACGCTAGTGCTGCGCTCTGGCGCCAGAACATTGAACTATTATCCCCTTATTCCAAGATATAATTTCTCTAAAAAACCCTTTATTTAGGCTCTGAAAACACAAGACATTTAAAATTAACTGTAAAATAGTCGATGTTACCAGTTTCTTGAGCACATTTCACGTCAGATGACGGCGATGCGGAGTATTTTGTTTTGTGCATTTTTGTATTAGTTTAATATTTATACATTTTATTTTATTTATTCACAGACAGTATTAAAACCGGATCTCATAGCACCAAATAAATTAAAATTAAGAGTTAGAAATATACATAAAGAGAGTAAAGACGATGACTTCAACGCTTCTGATGAAGAACCGCTGCACAAGAAGAAGAAGAAAGAAGTAGACGGCGGCAGAGGGAAGAAGAACAAGAAGGGAAAGAAGGAAAATGATTGTAAGTCACATAAACCATTCCACAATTTAAGGTGTTTAATAGATTATTTTAAATCAGTTTAAACTTCATTGTCCCACTTGAAGAAAAACACCCACACCACTACACACATACACTATAAACACACACACATACGCACACACACACACACACACACACACGCACACACACATACACTAACTGACCCGGCAAACGTGGTTTTACCATATAAACAAAAAAAAATAGTCTACTACAGTCTGTCAAGAAAGTCATGAAAAAACAGGGACGTCGCCATCAACGTTTACTTGGTATCCCTATAAATTTCGACTGAAAGGTTTTGATACTTTTCTTTATAAAATAGTGTTTACTGATTCAATATAATTGTCCCTTTACTGACATGTGGATTCATCATCTGCCTGCCTTTTCCCAACTATTTAGGGTCAGCTTCCAGTCTAACCGGATGCAGCTGAATACCAGCCGTAGTACATTTCGGAGAGTGTGCTTTGGAATTGCACAACTTAATTCCCCCATCCCCATTCCATCACCGGACGAGCAGGGATACGGCGAAGCGTCACCGCTATACGGTTGAAGTTCCACGGTCTCGAACCAAGCGCTTTGACTCCACATTTATTGTGCGAACTGCCAGACTGTGGAATTCACTGCCCGCCTCTCTATTCCCCGATACATATAATCTGGGTATCTTCAAGGCACGAGTGAACCGGTTTATTCTAGGCAAGCGTGCTCCACCTTAGGCCGCATCATCACTTAAGATCAGGTGAGTTGCGGTCAAACGCAAGCCTATAACAATATAAAAAAAAAAAAAAAAAGTCAGACAGATTATCTGACTAATATCTATCTTCTACTCATCATCTAACTCTCTGACACTCAGGGTACAAAAATTATATGAAAAAAAAATATGACTTTCAGTTAATGCCTAATAGTTACGTATTCTGTAGTTAATTTGTGTTGTTTTTTACCTGATTTATATTTTGTAAATTAGAATATAATATACTAGCGACCCGCCCCGGCTTCGCACGGGTGCAATGGTGATACTAAATATACTACAGAATGCTAAAGCTTTTTTGTCATTAGACAACACAAACATGTAAACAACATATCTAAGCGCCAGCCGCTCTACCCCCGCTTTTTAACACTGTGATATCTTCTAATATATTGATTTTAATGATATGCTGTAAAGGGCAATTTTGATCTACATGAAATGCACAACGTATCTAAGACATTTAATTTGGTAAGGAATAGAACTGTATTGTTTAAAATAGCTTGGTAAGTTACCCATAACTTATTTGTAATAAATAAGATTAAAATGATTATTGTGGGTTATCCTTAAGAGATAAACATATACCATCGCGGACTTTTTTATCGATCTTTTTAAGATATACAATTCCGTAGTACATTAATTTGATATAATTATCTCGTAAGGTTTTGCCAGCGTTTGCAAAGTAAGCGCACAAAAAAATATGTTTATTACGACCTCACATTACTCTTCGAATTTCTCGGTTTTCTTCTACTATAATATGCATGTATTACACCTATAAACCTTCCTCTTGAATCACTCTATCTATTAAAAAAACCCGCATTAAAATCCGTTGCGTAGTTTTAAAGATCTAAGCATACATAGGGACAGACGCGGCGGGGGACTTTGTTTTATAATATGGAGTGATGATTGTGTGTTTAGGTGATATTTCTTTATTAATCAGAATCCAAATAATGGAGTAGAGATATTCGACTCCCGAAATATTGCCTGAAACTCCTGCATAATTAAATTGGTCGTCTTCCGACTCTTCAGATTCACTTGAACTATCGCTAACTGAGCTGACTCGATCGAATCGATCTATATCATTATAGAGAGTTCTTCGTTCTGCTCTGTAGAAAAACTGAACTTTCTGACGGTTGTACGTTGTTTCATAGCTAATAGTTTTATAGAATTTCGGTTCACATAAAAATTTTCTAATAATTTCGTTTCATAGAATAATCAATACGCAGAATACTTACTTTCAAGATTTTCAAATCATTGATTTTTGTTTTACATAAAGTTTATTGTTAGAATAATCATATCATAGAATATCAAATCAAATATTCGTTATCCTTATATTTTTTATTTAATATAAAACTTATTTCCAGGAATGGGACTCTCAGTTCTATTCTAACCAAACTTACTGCACGTGCGTGCAAGCAACCACGCAGGATGCAAGCAAGCATGCAGCGTACAAGCAAGTATGCAGCATGCAAGCAAGCATGCAGCGTACAAGCAAGTATGCAGCATGCAAGCAAGCATGTAGCGTACAAGCAAGTATGCAGCATGCAAGCAAGCATGTAGCGTACAAGCAAGTATGCTGCGTACAAGCAAGTATGCAGCATGCAAGCAAGCATGTAGCGTACAAGCAAGTATGCAGCATGCAAGCAAGCATGCAGCGTACAAGCAAGTATGCAGCATGCAAGCAAGCATGTAGCGTACAAGCAAGTATGCAGCATGCAAGCAAGCATGCAGCGTACAAGCAAGTATGCAGCATGCAAGCAAGCATGTAGCGTACAAGCAAGTATGCAGCATGCAAGCAAGCATGCAGCGTACAAGCAAGTATGCAGCATGCAAGCAAGCATGTAGCGTACAAGCAAGTATGCAGCATGCAAGCAAGCATGTAGCGTACAAGCAAGTATGCAGCGTACAAGCAAGTATGCAGCATGCAAGCAAGCATGTAGCGTACAAGCAAGTATGCAGCATGCAAGCAAGCATGTAGCGTACAAGCAAGTATGCAGCGTACAAGCAAGTATGCAGCATGCAAGCAAGCATGTAGCGTACAAGCAAGTATGCAGCATGCAAGCAAGCATGCAGCGTACAAGCAAGTATGCAGCATGCAAGCAAGCATGTAGCGTACAAGCAAGTATGCAGCATGCAAGCAAGCATGCAGCGTACAAGCAAGTATGCAGCATGCAAGCAAGCATGTAGCGTACAAGCAAGTATGCAGCATGCAAGCAAGCATGTAGCGTACAAGCAAGTATGCAGCGTACAAGCAAGTATGCAGCATGCAAGCAAGCATGTAGCGTACAAGCAAGTATGCAGCATGCAAGCAAGCATGCAGCGTACAAGCAAGTATGCAGCATGCAAGCAAGCATGTAGCGTACAAGCAAGTATGCAGCATGCAAGCAAGCATGCAGCGTACAAGCAAGTATGTAGCATGCAAGCAAGCATGCAGCGTGCAAGCAAATATGCAGCGTGCAAGCAAGCATGCAGCGTGCTAGCAAGCATACAGCATGTAAGCAAGCACTTTACTGCTCATCATGAAGCTGGAAAGTATCGGTGTGCGTGGAATGCCTCTAGAAGTTTTTAAAGATTACCTAAAAAATCGTAAGCTGCGTATTAAAATTAATACTTACACAAGCGATGAGTTTTGCGTGTCCTACGGTGTTCCCCAGGGGGGGATCCTTTCCCCAACACTATTTCAGATCTACGTAAATGACCTCTGCAGAATGAGTCTCCCGAACGGTAGAATTTATGCTTACGCAGACGACACTGCAATTCTTGTAGACGGAATCACTTGGGACATTGTGAAAACAAATGCAGAGGTGGTCATGGCTAAAGTTATGATGTGGCTAAACTTGAACCTTCTTACATTAAACCTACAAAAAACGACTTATATTCCTTTTGCAATACGACGTAACGCTAAACCATCTCCTTCTTTTAATATAACTGCTCATACGTGCTTAAACCCGCCCACTCACTGCAACTGTCCTCCGCTTGCAAGATCCGAATGTGTCAAATACCTTGGAGTTCAGATAGACGACGGACTGAGATGGGACCAACAAATTAACGCCGTCACCAACAGAACATTGCGTCTTATACATATATTTAAGTCTCTCAGAGTATCCGCCAACCTAAAAGTTCTTAAGATGGTGTACCACGCACTATGTCAATCAGTGATTGGCTATTGCATAGTCGCATGGGGTGGTGCCACTAAAACTAGCTTTTTAAGAGTGGAGAGGGCACAGAGAGCTATACTGAAAGTCATGACAAATAAACCTTATAGGTATCCAACAGCTGAACTGTTGTCTGACTGTGAAATACTTACGGTTCGTCAGCTTTATGTACTTAGATCCACCCTTAAAAAGCACGCAGAGCTTCCACCTCATATTACAAATAAACGCACAAACCTTCCACCTAGTATACAACACAAGACTTCCTTCGCTAAACATCAATATTATATACTAAGTACCCATATTTATAAAAACATTAATAAACACCTCAATATTATAAACTTAAACTCACACGCACTAAAATCTAAAGTAACAGAGTGGCTGCTCCTTAAAGATTACTCTTATACGGAGTCTTTACTTAGCTATCTTGTCTAATACACCCACACACCCACACGTTGACACCTATCCTACCAACACACACACATCTACACTCACACACCTACACACACACCACCCACACACTCAACATACTTATACACACAATTTTACTCTTTGTATACCATACAGTAGAATGACACAGTCCACTTGTGATAAGTTTTTGTTGATCATTGTATTAAAGACCGTAAACTACCACTTAAAATACAGGTTTACCTAGCTTAAGAGGTAGAGTATTATTCTTGCACAGAATTTGCAACATAAACTATAAAAATATGTTCAAAACAATATCAAACTGTATTTTAAACTCTGTATGTTTTTGCTTAAATAAAGATTATTATTATTATTCACATTTATTTATTTCATATACCATATTAAATTACATTTTTAAATATTCATAGAAAAATAAAAACATTTAAAAATATAAAAAATAGTAGCCCACCGGTATCGGGAATACGGTCCAAGCTACCGGTGGTCAGGGCTCCTGAGAGAGGAATCTCCTAACAATACGCGCCGTGTCCAGGAGTACCGCTTTCTGTATCAAGCCCTTGATCCAGCTGCCCAACGAGAGCCTCCTTAGGTGTTGGTCGAGGCTCTTGGAAATTAGTCCATTGGCCGTAACGACTATCGGCACAATGACTGCTGTATTCACATCCCACATGTCGACAACCTCGCGAGCCAAGTCAAGATACTTAATTTGTTTATCTTTCTCGGTTTTCACGAGGTTCTCGTCATGCGGAACCGCTATATCAACAATCATTGCGCGACGCTCTAATCGATCTATCACCACTATGTCAGGCTTATTGGCGACAATAGTCCTGTCAGTGATGATAGATCGATCCCAATACAACGTGATATTGCCATTTTCGAGAACTGGGTCGGGCACATACCTGTAGTACGGTACTTCCGACTCCACAAGCCTGTACTTTAGAGCAAGTTGCTGGTGGATAATCCTAGCTACAAGGTTGTGTCTATGCAAGTAGTCTCCGTTAGCTAGACGAGAGCACCCAGAGATAATGTGTCGGATTGATTCACCCGGCCGGTGGCATGCCCGACAAATGTCAACCGTGCCGTCCTTCACAATATACCTCCGGTAGTTGTTCGTCATCATAACTTCATCCATAATCGCACAGACAAAACCTTCGGTTTCCCCAAACAGGTCACCAAAACGCAGTCAGGATACGGACGCCAAGAAATCTACATCAGGCCCATGTAGGGCCCGGTAGAAGCGCCCGTGAAGCTCCTTGCTCTGCCATACCTTCTTGCGGTCATTAGTATCTAGTACTACAGGTTTGCGCCAGTTCTCGTTCGCTAAGGAGAGCGGGGTGAGGCCCTTGTCCACTGAGACCACATCTCGGTGCATACCCACGTCGGTTTTAAGGAAGTACTCCCTGAGACTGCATACCTCACGGTTGTGCAGGGACTTAGCATTAAGAAAGCCTCGACCTCCGCACTTCCGTGGGATATACAGTCTCATTACCGATGACCGTGGGTGATGCATCCGATTTGCGGTCAGCAATGTACGGACCCTCCTATCCAGGGCGTCAAGTTCCGTCTGAGTCCACTTGAGTATGCCGAAAGAGTACATCAAAACCGGCATGACCCATCCGTTGAAGGCGCGCACCTTGTTTCCGCCTGATAAAAGACTATTTACCACTTTATTCAGGCGGCCAAAGAAGCGCTCCTTCAACGATTGTTTCATGTCGGCAGCATTGATGCCTAACGCTTCCGACATACCCAAGTATTTGTAGGTTTCGGTTGAGGAGAGGGATTTAAGGCGTATGGAATCCGAGAGTTGGGTTCCCACGGATTCCACAATCTCCCCTCGCTTCACATGCATGACTGCACATTTGTCCACACCAAATTCCATCCTGATGGCACTACTGAAAGTTTCTGTTACTTTCAGTAGCTCCATCAGTCGCAAATTGTTGGGGGCAAAGAGTTTCAGATCATCCATGTAAAGGAGGTGAGATATAACCTGACCTCCTCTTCTTAACCGATAGCCCAAACCTGAACCCTCCAGCAACGTGCTTAGAGGGTTCAAGGCCAAACAAAACCACAGTGGACTCAGACTATCGCCCTGAAATATACCTCGCTCGATCCTTATCGGTTCGCTATTCTCTTGGATTTGCCGACATCCTGGATAGCGAAGGACCGTCCTCCATTGCCCCATACACGACATCAGGAAGGTGCGCAGAGTTGTATTAACTTTATACAACTCCAACACCCTCATGAGCCATGTATGTGGCACAGAATCATAGGCCTTCTTATAGTCTATCCAACATGTCGACAGATCCCTTCGGGAACGACGAACCTGCTGGTTAATGGCCATATCAATGAGGAGTAGCTCCTTAGTACCACGAGACCCGTTCCTACTTCCATTTTGAGAGGCAGACATGATAGAATTTTTGTCAATATGTTCGTTAATTTTAGCTCTCAAAATGGATGTAAGAACTTTATAGACCGTTGGTAGACAAGTGATCGGCCTATAATTTTTGGGTTCCGTAGTACTACCTGATTTATGGAGCAGGTGGGTTATTCCAGTGGTTAGGAATTGGGGCAACGATCCTGACTCTAAGGCTGACTGGAACTGAGACGCCAAGCGAACGTGCGATCTCTGTAACCATTTAATCCAGAAATTATGCAGCCCGTCCGGTCCTGGAGATTTCCAATTAGGTAACGGACGAACTGCACGAGCTACGTCTTGGGGGCTGATGGTTATTGCCCCCATTTCTGGTATTAGATCACACTTTCGCTCAACCTCCCGAGTCCAGTCGCCCTCAGTGTGACTAACAGGCACCGACCAGATGCTGCGCCAAAACGAACACATGGCAGCATCATCCGGCTGGTGCGCATCAGCCACGCCTTGGTCCGGTCGCTCCCAAGTCCTATACACCCACCTCTCATCACTCTGGAATATGCGATTCTGAGTGTACCGCTCCACTCGTCGCTTGTACCGTCGAATACGGTTTGCCCAAGCACAGATCTTCTGCTTCAGGAAGTCGATACGCTCTGTGATGCAGGACAAATAATCTCGAGGATTGATATCAGTCCCCGAGAATACCCGCCTCACAAAGCGCATCACTATTATTATTATTATTATTAAGCAAGCATGCCTCATGCAAGCGAGCAAGCAACATGCAGCAGGCATTGTTTCTGTAACGGCTCCGGCGTTGCGGGGCTCCGGCGGCCTACGCAGATTTAAATCTACACTCTAGGGTTAGGGCAGACAAGACTACGTGGAGTCGGTTTCGCACCGATTCGTTTCTGTCATTAACATTGGTAGCACAACATATTGACTTTTTAAGACAACATTTTTGTTTTTGTCTATTGTATCTATACATTTTAGTTACTAGAAAGCTACGATGTGACAGATGAGGTAAGTACTTGGTTTGCCAATTATTCAGTGTTGCTAATATTAGGAAAAGCAATAGTTCCCAAAACATTCATTTCATGACTTTCTTGACAGACTGTACCTATTCTCAGACCTACCAAAAATACACAAAAATTTCATAAATATTGTTCAATCCGTTTCGGAACAGTTCCATAACAAACACTACGACACGAGGTTTTTTAAATTAGAAAGAAATATAAAATGAGTATGTTGTTCCAGCGTCTCCCAAGTTGAAGAGTCGCAAGCAGCGCGCGCCGCGCAGAGAGAAGCCGCCCGGCGTCGTCGACAACTCGCGAGTGCGGCGGCAGCTGCGCCAGCTCCACGTGCCGCCGGGGCAGCTAGAGATGGTGCTGCTGAGCTGGACCGAGGTAGGTCACGTGACCGCGCAGAGAGAAGCCGCCCGGCGTCGTCGACAACTCGCGAGTGCGGCGGCAGCTGCGCCAGCTCCACGTGCCGCCGGGGCAGCTAGAGATGGTGCTGCTGAGCTGGAGCGAGGTAGGTCACGTGACCGCGCAGAGAGAAGCCGCCCGGCGTCGTCGACAACTCGCGAGTGCGGCGGCAGCTGCGCCAGCTCCACGTGCCGCCGGGGCAGCTAGAGATGGTGCTGCTGAGCTGGAGCGAGGTAGGTCACGTGACCGCGCAGAGAGAAGCCGCCCGGCGTCGTCGACAACTCGCGAGTGCGGCGGCAGCTGCGCCAGCTCCACGTGCCGCCGGGGCAGCTAGAGATGGTGCTGCTGAGCTGGAGCGAGGTAGGTCACGTGACCCGCGCTGACCCGCGCTGACCCGCAGGTGGAGGCGGAGCGTGCGCGTGCTCTACAACTCGAGTCGTTCACTCGGCACACTCCGCACTCTCACCCGCCCTGACCCGCGCTGACCCGCGCTGACCCGCAGGTGGAGGCGGAGCGTGCGCGTGCTCTACAACTCGAGTCGTTCACTCGGCACACTCCGCACTCTCACCCGCCCTGACCCGCGCTGACCCGCGCTGACCCGCGCTGACCCGCAGGTGGAGGCGGAGCGTGCGCGTGCTCTACAACTCGAGTCGTTCACTCGGCACACTCCGCACTCTCACCCGCCCTGACCCGCGCTGACCCGCGCTGACCCGCAGGTGGAGGCGGAGCGTGCGCGTGCTCTACAACTCGAGTCGTTCACTCGGCACACTCCGCACTCTCACCCGCCCTGACCCGCGCTGACCCGCGCTGACCCGCGCTGACCCGCAGGTGGAGGCGGAGCGTGCGCGTGCTCTACAACTCGAGTCGTTCACTCGGCACACTCCGCACTCTCACCCGCCCTGACCCGCGCTGACCCGCGCTGACCCGCGCTGACCCGCAGGTGGAGGCGGAGCGTGCGCGTGCTCTACAACTCGAGTCGTTCACTCGGCACACTCCGCACTCTCACCCGCCCTGACCCGCGCTGACCCGCGCTGACCCGCAGGTGGAGGCGGAGCGTGCGCGTGCTCTACAACTCGAGTCGTTCACTCGGCACACTCCGCACTCTCACCCGCCCTGACCCGCGCTGACCCGCGCTGACCCGCGCTGACCCGCAGGTGGAGGCGGAGCGTGCGCGTGCTCTACAACTCGAGTCGTTCACTCGGCACGAGTACCGCTGCTACGACTGCGCGCTCGGCTTCAACCACAAGTTCAAGCTCGTCAACCACATGAAGAAGCATGACCCGGTATGTACTGTTTCATTAATTCTACCACAAAAACAACAGTTGTTGTTTTGTATTGCCACCGACTTTCAAAACTAAAGTAATGTGTGTTCTGTGCTAAAGTTATTTATCACTTTTTAGTTTTGAAGGCGGTTTTCTTGTTTTTTTTTTTTTATAAGAAGCGTCGACACACTTAAAACAAGAGATTGTAAGTTCTCCAAAGATTGAAGAAACTAAAACGTCATCTATGTATTTTTTTTTGGGACTTGATTTATTTAAAAAAAATGTTAAATCAATTTTGATAAAGGACATGTTAGGTTTTTGTATGGAGGCGGGGCTTTAATTCGGAGCTGCTGTGAACAGGGAAGAGATTATATTTTTATGAAAGTACATAAATTAAGACGACTTTATGTATATTTTTTTTATAATCACCCTTCCTAAATTATTTTATTTTTAATTAATAATAATTTAAAAAATAAATTGCAACCCACGGTAATTATTGATTTTGGCAACACTTTTCGGTTGGATGTCATTATTGTCATTATGAAAAGTGTAAACGTCAATCAAGTGTCAAATTCAATTATAATTGCGTACCTATGCGCGTCCTATTATTAATATACTCTGCGAATGCGTCTGTGGTTTACGTTACAACAACGGAACGGATACAAGTGATTTGATATTTTTTTGGTTTTTGTTGTGTTATTGATGTTCAAGTTTCTTGTAATCTTTAAGTTATCTTTATTTGACCTGTCTTTCAATTTGGATTCTTTCCTGCACAGTTTCTTGATAATATAATTATAAGGGATGTGTGAAAATGAAGAGGTAGAATAAATACAGTCAAATATAAGTAAATGCATTACTTTTATTTCTCTACCTAATACACAAAAATGTTCACCTATTCTGACCCGCTGGAGCGACTATTTACAAAAGGTGAACAGGTCCAATCCATTTAAGTCTGTCTGTATCTGGACTGTTTGGTTTACTGGCCTGCCTTGGAGGAGACGTAAAACCATCAGTAATCATTTTGCAATTTATTGAATTCATGATGATAAAGTCATAAAGTCCCAAATTGTAGGAGAAAATAAGGATATTCGATACAAATAAATTTATACACTGTTTTAAGCTTTCACGGTTTAAAACTAAACTTATATTGTCACACGGGATACCTTCCGTGATACGCGATCATGGCGCTTGCCAGCGTCGAAATATCGGGAGCTCAAAACAATGAACAATCACGGAAGATATTCCCTATGTGACAATATAAGTTTATATAAATTCCTTACATATCCATATCATAAACCATTACACACCTCAGATGATGATTTTACTAATATCAAGTAGAAATTACAAATATTAAAACTAAATATTCATAAGCAAACGGAAAAATAGCGATTCTAACAATGAGACAAGGGACCGACATGACATCTGACATGTGTGGTGTGACACTGACAACCTTACTGACACAACACAGTTAATGTTTTCATAGATTTCGGAATCAATGCCATGCATACAAATCATGGAGATAATTCGTCGGTTTTATAGCCATCTAATAATGTTTAAAAATATTTTAAATAACAATAAGGTGTTTAATATACTTTAAAAAATGATATTTAGCCCTTTTTTCTTTGTTTCAATGTACAAACATAATATTACGATACAAAAAAATTCTGGATTTAAAATATTTATTTTTTCAATAATGGTGCTTTTAATTTTTTTTTGTTTTTGTTAGGCCACCTTGAATAATTTTCCCTATCAGAAAAACCACACATGATAACTGTTCGAAAAAAAATATATTTTAAGCCCATTTCATAACATGTCCTTTATATGGGATCATTTCGGAATAAACCCCTTTCGAACAAAAAAATAATAATTTTGCAAATCCGTATGCTGTCATTATATAGACGGATTTACAAAATATTTTTTTTCTATAGATATGCCCGAACATACGTAATAAAAAAGTATATAAACATCCGAATTGATAACCTTCTCCTTTTTAAAGTTGGTTAAAAAAGAGCCAATACGCAAAATTTTTATAATGAACATCACAGTCAAAGTCGAACCATTTACAGGCACTTTTGAATTGGCAAGGAGTCGGTCAGAAAAAGTTGCAGCTAAGTGCTCTAAAAATGTCCATTTATTCCTGTCTCTTGCCAAACGGGTTCATACTGGAGCAGATATTTTGTTGAAGTCATCTTCCCATCTTTTTATTAAACTCCCTCTATTTCGAGCTATAACTCTGTGTGAACTGTCGCTTGTGTGTCGCAGAGCGCGGGCTCGCTGTCGTGTGCACTGTGTGGGGTTCGCTGTCGCCACGCGCACGCGCTGGGGGCCCACAGGAGGAGGCATCGCGTGCGGTAACTATACTACCCGATACTAATAGCCAGTCGGCAGAAGTCAACTCAATATTGGTACTCACAGACAGTCAACGTCAAAGTCATAGTGAACGTCGTAGTCAAAATCAAAGTCATAGTCAAAGACAAGAACATAGTCGAGGTCACAGTCAAAGACATGGTCATGTCATAGTCAAAGTCAAAATCATAGTTAAAGCCATAGATAAGTCATAGTCGAAGTCATAGTCAAAGTCATAAGCTCATAGTCAAAGCCATAGACAAAGTGATATTCAAAGCTCTTACTTTGAATATCACTTTGACAAAGTCTAAATCAACGTCATAGTCAACGAGTTAGAAAGTTAAACCTAGTTGTTCGTTCTATATCGTAGGTAAATCTCGATGGAGGAGAAAAAGCAAGAAACTCTACAGATAGTCTTTTAAATCGAGTTTTTATCGTTCACTTGACACCCGCGAACAATCTATCTTTTCATCTTGTTACTACAAAATTTACTTCAATGCACACGATTTAAAGGACAAATTATTTGCTATGTCGAAACTGTGCGGTTATAGTGACCTTAATACAGGTGTAGTTGTATAATTATTGTATTTATACAAAGTCCTGAATAC
Organism: Charanyca ferruginea; assembly: GCA_947361185.1. NCBI lineage: Eukaryota > Metazoa > Arthropoda > Insecta > Lepidoptera > Noctuidae > Charanyca > Charanyca ferruginea. The sequence continues at coordinate 17,751,817 of OX376081.1, forward strand.
GAAACATGCTCATTCCATTACGTTCAAATTATTGAGGGTAGAAGTAAGGCCGCCTTTACACTTGTAAGTTGCTTCCGTGAAATTTACGTAAGTAACTTACGGCTGCATTTACACATATAAATAAACTCACAGAAAATAATGAAGACGTAAATTTTGTGAATTTAACTTGCGTCAATTACATTGACTTACTAAAATCAGAATCGAAAATGACCTCTCATGGCTATGTTCAAGCAGCAGCTGCTGCTTATACACGGACTAGAAAAAAAGGACTCCGCGCCACGCATATCGAAAGTGAAGCACCCTAAGTAAGCCGGACCGTTTGTACAAACATGGCTCACTCACACATTTGCATCATAGTGAAGCATCGTACCGATCTATGTGTGCGTGAGGCATGTTTGTAGTACAAGCGGTCCGGCTTACTTAGGGTGCTTCACTTTCGATATGCGTGGCGCGGAGTCCTTCTTCTTTTTCTTCATCTTTTCTTTCTTATATTATCATTTCTAAAAAACGAAAGCAGGATTGTCCAGCATTTTCTTTGCTTTCGTTTCGTTTTTACTGTGACGTAGGGGTTACTTGGAGTGTAATAAAAAAACCAACGTAACCGGTCAACATAAAAAATATATTAAAGAAAGGAGTGGGTAAGTTTACGGTCACTAATCTTCCTTCAACCTCCCCTGGGAGTTGCACAGTACTCTCCTGGCTCAGCCTTGGGCACGACGATCACAGCGGTGTGCCACGCTGGAGACGCCAGGTGTGGTGACGGTCGACAGGTGGTGTTGCCAGACCCGAGGTGAGCTCGACGCGGCCACGCGGGATAAATAGGGACCCGGGGGCGCGGAGCTTGTTGTCCGGCGGTGTGGACGAGCGGTGGTGCGGTACCCAACGCTGGGATGCTCTTGACGTCCGCGGATATTGTAAAATCTAGGTGTTCAGCCGGAACTTTGGACCCTGGAATACAACGTCCAGCGTGTCACAAGATGGCCGAAAGTCACCTCCGCTCATTGTGACACCAAAGCGTAAGCAAAGCGAGATGTACTAGTGCGCTAATGAAGGTGTGTGCGGTTGTCACAATCAGTACGGAGTTTACAATAAAAATGGACGATGACTTGAGTTTACACAAAGAAACAAGGCATGATTTGCATATTTGAACCACGTGCTAAATAGATACCTACGTGTATCAAAATGCACTGAGCTAGGAGCAAATAGGTTGCATCAGCATTAGAAATAACGCATAAGGCGTATTAAGCTGCAATAAGAGGAAACTAAACGATTACATAGGTGCACGCCCTAACATAACCTATAAGGTAGGAACACGAAATGCAAAATATAGTTAGCTGTTCAACACTTACCCAATATGGGGTTACGAATTCACTGAGTTTAATACGTTTGACTAATATTAGTCAATTAAATACTGGCTGGCAGATAAATAAAAATGGCGATGAACACGCTTATACGATAACACAATATTGTATTGTACTTAGTTGTATCACTGCAAAAAAAGAGCTGTCATGGCCCTCGTCGTTGCTTAAATATGGTAATTAGCATAGACAATATTCTTCATTTCACACGTTTGGATACAACAATTAGGAGGGCTTCACTAGTACCATTGCTAATAGTAACTTAGGACGTCCCTAATATTAATACGTCTGTGGCTTGATTTGACATTTATTTGTTATTTATTTATTTATTTATTTATATTAGGATCTCCAACAAAAGATATACACTAAACATTACAACATATTGTTAACAGCCAAAGTATTTCGTAGGTGTACTTCTTCAATTATAGAAGACCACAGCTTGCACAATAAGATCTACAACTAAACTAACAAATTAAATAGCTAATAATAAAGTGACTTTCGAAAAAGAACAATAAGTTCTGCAGCATATTAAAATAGCTGACTTCACCATAAAAAAAGAAAAAAAGAAAATAAAGTACTCACTACCGTTGAACATCTACCATTACCTATTCACCTTTACCTACATTACTATTTTAAGACATTTCTTAAACTTAACCAGAGACTGGCTGATATCTAAGTTAGTTGTTTTAGCTAGCATGTTGTATTGCCTACAAAGTCTTGGCACAGCGGCGTAATGACCTAGATTTGTTTTGGAGCCTGGGATGTAAAAAAGATTATATGTGTTAGACCTGGGAATCCGAGTTGGTATTTTGATTTCTAACGAGCCTAAAAGTTCACTGCAGTCTATCGACCCACTCAGTATCTTATGAAGGATAAATAAATCCAGTTTCTCCCTACGACTAGCAAGTGTTTCCATATTATAGTGTCTCAACCTTTCGGTGTAGCTAGTTAGTTGTTTAGCCAAGTGATCTCCGTAGCATAGATGGTAAAGGAACCTCTTCTGCACACTCTCTAATCGTTTAGTATAAACCTCGTAATGCGGGTTCCACACCACTGAACCATATTCTAAGATTGGACGGACTAGAGTGTTAAACAGCTTAATTTTCGTAGATGCTCTTTTAAATTCTTTGCTATTTCGTAAAACAAAACCCAGTACCTTAAAAGATCGTGAGACAATATTCAGAATGTGCACATCGAACTTCAGCGCTTGGTCAAGTTGAACACCAAGGTCGCGGACATTGCTCAGATTTTTTAATTCTACCCCTTCAATGTAGTATTTATTCTGGACGGTTTTTTTATTACGGGTGAACTGGATGTAATGACACTTACTAATATTTAAAAGCATTTTGTTTTGTTTGCACCAGTGTGCAAGTCTGTTAATGTCATCTTGAAGCATTTTTGAGTCCAATTTGCACTGAATCGGCATCAGTATCTTTAAGTCGTCAGCAAATAAATAGAAACGGGAGTTCTTGAAGCATTCGGTTATGTCGTTGATAAAAACGTTAAAAAGAATTGGACCCAAATGCGATCCTTGCGGAATTCCGGAAGATGCCAGATAGCTGTCAGACAAGTAACCGTTAACTACCACTTTTGAAGCTCTGTTTTCTAGGTATGATTTGAACCATCCTATCAACGTTCCGCCCACACCTAATTGAGCCAGTTTATGAATTAGAAGGCAGTGATCGACTTTATCAAATGCCTTGCTAAAATCGGTGTATATGGCATCTACTGGAATACGGTTGTCAAGACACTTCGATAAAGTCGATGTAAAACATATCAGGTTCGTGTTAGTAGACCTAGATTTAACGAAACCATGCTGATATTCTGTAATGTGGTGTTTAAGGTACCACATCAGATGTTTGCTTACAAGTTTTTCAAATATTTTCCCAAAAGTAACTAGTATTGAGATTGGCCTGTAATTAGTCACTAAATGCTTTTCCCCAGATTTAAATATGGGTATTACAAGAGCTTCTTTCCAGGTGTGTGGAAAGATACTATCACGCAAAGATCTATTGAAGATTGTTTGAAGTGGTAACACTAAGGCCTTTGCACAGCGTTTTATAAATAAAGGAGGAACACCATCACTACCCACGCCTTTAGTTTCGTCTAATCCAATTAATTCACGGTATATATCATTGCTATCCAATTGTAGATTACACAGTGCCGAAGAAGTAAGAGAAAAATCAGTGTTTGTGAGCGTTGGATTATCTGTTGGGGCACTAAATGAACTTGCGAAACTTTCTCCAAACATGTTACAGATATCCCTCCCACCTGACGCGAATTTATTGTTGTGACACATTTGTGCCGGATACGTACTACTACTTTTTCTCTTACTTTTAATAAAGGACCAAAATGTTTTAGGGTTTTTGGTAATGCTATTTTCTATATTAGTAATATATTTTTTATAGCATGTCGAGCTTAGAATATTGCATTCATCTCGTAAACTTTCAAAAAGCTCCCGGTCCATTGAATTTTTGTACTTTTTCAGACGAATGTGGTATTTGTACTTTTCTCTAAGAAGTCGTATGAGCTCACGTGAGTACCAAGGTGGATATTTATTACTTGTCGTATTTTTCATAGGGATACACTCAGTAATAGTTTTTCTTAATAAGTTATAAAAAATGTCCACTAAGTCGTTAACAGAAGTACAGTCTTTGAACTCAATTTCCCACTCAATTGCTAACAAGTGACGCAGTACCATTTCATAATCTGCTCTTATAAAGTTCGGTTTTTGTACTTTTTGAGCTTCCAGAAAACGTTCCGCCTGAACTGGCAAATTAAACTCTAGCGGGGGGTGTAAAGGGTCCTCTTTTGATAAACTGTTGGCACAGCGTGCTAATTCCGTAATGGAGGTGTTACAGAGTATTAAATCTAATATTTTCGACTTATTGTTTAGGATACTATTGTATTGACTGAGACCGTTCATGGTCAATAATTCAGATAGTATCGCATTGATGTCTGTGTTTCTAGGTTCAGGGTACAAGTCTATATGGTTATAATTTGTAAGCCATGTGATATTAGTGAGATTAAAGTCTCCCAAAATCATTTTTTTTTCATTATCATTAAGAACATTGTGAACATTATTGGTAAACAACTGCAGTGTGTCAGAATGAATTGGTGGCGGTAGGTATACTCCGCAGATGTATAGCTTATCATTATTTTTCGGGCTAATATCAACACTGATCCACAAATCTTCTAATTCGCTTTCAAAGTGGGATAGTCGACATGACTTTAGATTTTTTGAGATGGCAATTAAAACACCCCCACCGTCTTTACGAGTGTTATATCTACTTGACTCGCGATCGCGTCTGTAAACTATGTACCTATCGTCAAACAACTCAGAGTCATAGACACCACCGTTTAGCCAAGTCTCTGTTAGCACTACAATGTCGTAATTACGAGAAGAAATGTTATGGTAAAAGTCAATAGTTTTGGTTTTTAAGCCTCGTACATTTTGATAGTACACATGTAGTGGACAGTTGAATGTGACTAGATACAGACAATAGGAACTTGCTTACATATTACATACTTAATAAAACTAAACTAATGATTTTAACTTATCTAAGCTTTTGATAACAATTCGTTGCGAAGACTCGTCCTTTTTCATGAATACCTTGCCGTCACGTATCCAGACAAATTTGAAACCAAGTTCTTTTCCGCGGTTCCGAGCTGCGGCGTGAATTGATTTATTTTCGCTAGATAGGTGCTCCGTGACGTAAATGGGTTGAGATTTTTCCGCTGCGATACCCAGGTGACTAGTATTCAGTTTATCCTGGTTGTTGTTTCTGTTATATTTCATTGAAGCGGCAAGGAAACTGTCTCGCAGGCGTGGACTACTGAATTTGACGAGAATGGAACGGGGCCTGGTGCTTTGTGCGTCTTTCTTAGCTATTCTGGTACAATGTAGTATGTCGGGGTCTTTAATGTCACAACTGATGACTTTACCTAGTTGCAGCACGGTGGTAACTAAATTTTCAGCCTTGTTTTCCGGCACGCACTGAAGCTCGACGTTGGCGGACCTGGAGTTTTGTTCAACTAGGTTCAGACGCTGACTAAGTTGCTGAATGGCATCCCGTAAACCGCAGTTACTCTTTTCAAGTTCCTGTATCCTATCAGATTTATCTTCCAGCGTTGCCTTCATCTCTTCATACTTCGTGTTGAAGAAAGAAAGCGACTCCCTAAAACCTGAGATCAACTCATTGATTTGTCGGAATTGATCGGAGACTACATCTTTAAGTGCACATTGTATTTCTTGCTTGATAATATCCCTCAAAGTGCCTTTTGAAAACTCAATTAAGGTGTCATCATTTTCTTGAACGGGCGGCGGCGGGGTGATGTGGCTTTGTGACTGCTTGGATTTAGCACGAACGGTAACATTGGTGTCCGTCGGTGATAACGAACGAGGTGATCGCTCCGAAGTTGGGTTCACGAGTTTACTCGGTCTCACAGGTGTATTCTTATTGTCGCTCTTAGGTTGTTTGCTAAGGCAGCTAGGACACTTCCAGATGGATTTTTGTTTAATGGTCATACTCTTAAACACATTGTCGTTAATATTAGCGCACAACAGATCATACCATTGGTGGCAAGTAAGGCATTGTAAGCATTCTTTTGTTTTGAATTCCACTAAACAACCAGCGCAACTCTTTGTTGACATTTTTTTGGTCAGAGTTAATTAATATATGGTTGATGACAATAAAGCGCATTCAGCTAATCTCAAAGCATGCGGCGTCTAGCGGTGCGAAACAAGATAAAGCGATGGTGTACTTAAAGCGCTGAACGATGATGCAGTGCGGCTCGCTGGAAAAGTAGCGACCGAAAGCTCGTAAGCGCCGTGGAATAGGCGTCAGTTACGCGTTTTGGTCAAACACTTATTTTGAAATCGAGACAACACGAATAGTTTTTTAACGGCTGGTTTTAATTTTGTTTTAACAGTTTTATGTTAATAAACTCAGTCTTAACACTAAAAAAACTTAGTCACTGCACTTATTTGGTGATTATTTACGTGTAACACTCAAACTAAAGTTCAAAAATACACTAATAACTAGAAATAGATAATTATTTATGCGGAGTAAACGGTAAAACTTGTTGCTTAGTTCAAATTAAACGAAACTGAATTATTGTGAAGTTAATTGTTGATATTTGGTTGTGATTTTAATTAATTTCAGTAAAAGTAACGATACAACGTAACATTACCTTGGCTGGAAAACAGAATATCGCAAGTTGCATTAAAAAATCTTTTGATGGAATTGAGGATGGAAGACCTGCACCTTTACTTTATAAGAATGAATGCAATGGATTTCGAATTTATTTTGGAACAAGTAATACCAATGATTAAAAAAGAAGATACATCATTTCGTAAAGCAATTCCACCAGCTGAAAAACTAATGGTCACTGTTCGATGCAAGATTCAAAAGCAGTAATTAAAATTTCTACCTTAGGTGGTGACCAGTTTTTTGTTTGCTTTGCCATTGTTGCTGTAAATTAATTTGTAAGCTCTCGAATTATCAATTTGGTTCGATAAGTTGTGAGACGATTACGTAAGAAAACTCAAGCACGTTTAGACTTACGCAAGTAGTAAGAAATTACGATAAGCGACTTACAAAGAGTGTTGTTTATATTTGCAAATTTATCGTAAGTTTATCACGTCGTGAGTAAAACTTATAAGTGTAAAGGCGGCCTAAGGAGCACTATCTCATACTCTACGCCGAGTTAGACAATGTTTACCCGCTCGCAATTGTAGCGTCACTCTTATGTGACACATTGTAACGTATATAATGTCGCTAGCGTAGGCACAGAGTATGGTGTGAATGTAGCAGTTGTTGACGGAGTGAAGTATGCCGAGTTAGACAATGTTTACCCGCTCGCAATTGTAGCGCCAGCCTTATGTGACACATTTGATTGTAACGGACACTTTCATACGCCGAGGTCGTGCTCCTAACAAGTAACGTTTCCCCGTGTGGTGTAGATGGCGCTGCGTGCTCTGTGGCAGCACGTGGTCCCGTGCGGGAGTGGCGGCCGACCATCTGACGAGAGACCACCACGCGCCGGCGCCCACGCATCCCTGCCGCCTGTGCGGCCGCACCGAGCCGTACGTATATATTGTGTCAATCGGACAGCTGTCATTAAGTTGTCATTCTACCTGAAGTCATTTTGTCAGTGTTGCAAATAGTAATAATAATAATAATAATAATATGTGGGGACATTTTCACACACGGCCATCTGACCCCAAACTAGGGAGACCCTGTACTATGGGTGTCAGACAGCTGATATACATACACAAATACATTTTTTTTTTGTAAATACATACATATATAGATAAACAACACCCAGACACAAGGCAAACATAAGTGCTCATCACACAAATGTTTACCCTGGGCGGGAATCGAACCCGCAACACGCTGCGCAGCAGTCGATCTCTCAGCCACTGCGCCAATAGTATTAATTATGTGAGTCATAAATCGTACAATACATCCGCCTATATACCTATAGGGCACGCAGTTTGTAAAAACAACTCTCATTTTATTTCATTTTACTTTAATTAATTTCCAACATTTTAAACTTGGTGTCCATTTTGTAAGGTATAAGTTAGAACAGAGGCGACTAATGTGTGTATTGTAAAACACACATATTGACTTGCAGGTCCCTGGCGAAACTGCGTAACCACATGAAGAACCACGGCGAGAGACAGAACTGTGAGCTGTGCGGGAAGAGCTTCCGAGACAGGAGCTCACTGCGTACGCACCTCTTGTGAGTCACATTACACATGACACACAACATGACATAGAATGTGACATAGAACGTGACATACAACGTGACAGAACGTGACATAGAACATGACATAGAACATGACACACAACATGACATAGAATGTGACATAGAACGTGACATACAACGTGACAGAACGTGACATAGAACATGACATAGAACATGACACACAACATGACATAGAATGTGACATAGAACGTGACATACAACGTGACAGAACGTGACATAGAACATGACATAGAACATGACACACAACATGACATAGAATGTGACATAGAACGTGACATACAACGTGACAGAACGTGACATAGAACATGACATAGAACATGACACACAACATGACATAGAATGTGACATAGAACGTGACATACAACGTGACAGAACGTGACATAGAACATGACATAGAACATGACACACAACATGACATAGAATGTGACATAGAACGTGACATACAACGTGACAGAACGTGACATAGAACATGACATAGAACATGACACACAACATGACATAGAATGTGACATAGAACGTGACATACAACGTGACAGAACGTGACATAGAACATGACATAGAACATGACACACAACATGACACACAACATGACATAGAATGTGACATAGAACGTGACATACAACGTGACAGAACGTGACATAGAACATGACATAGAACATGACACACAACATGACATAGAATGTGACATAGAACGTGACATACAACGTGACAGAACGTGACATAGAACATGACATAGAACATGACACACAACATGACATAGAATGTGACATAGAACGTGACATACAACGTGACAGAACGTGACATAGAACATGACATAGAACATGACACACAACATGACATAGAATGTGACATAGAACGTGACATACAACGTGACAGAACGTGACATAGAACATGACATAGAACATGACACACAACATGACATAGAATGTGACATAGAACGTGACATACAACGTGACAGAACGTGACATAGAACATGACATAGAACATGACACACAACATGACATAGAATGTGACATAGAACGTGACATACAACGTGACAGAACGTGACATAGAACATGACATAGAACATGACACACAACATGACATAGAATGTGACATAGAACGTGACATACAACGTGACAGAACGTGACATAGAACATGACATAGAACATGACACACAACATGACATAGAATGTGACATAGAACGTGACATACAACGTGACAGAACGTGACATAGAACATGACATAGAACATGACACACAACATGACATAGAATGTGACATAGAACGTGACATACAACGTGACAGAACGTGACATAGAACATGACATAGAACATGACACACAACATGACATAGAATGTGACATAGAACGTGACATACAACGTGACAGAACGTGACATAGAACATGACATAGAACATGACACACAACATGACATAGAATGTGACATAGAACGTGACATACAACGTGACAGAACGTGACATAGAACATGACATAGAACATGACACACAACATGACATAGAATGTGACATAGAACGTGACATACAACGTGACAGAACGTGACATAGAACATGACATAGAACATGACACACAACATGACATAGAATGTGACATAGAACGTGACATACAACGTGACAGAACGTGACATAGAACATGACATAGAACATGACACACAACATGAAATAGAATGTGACATAGAACGTGACATACAACGTGACAGAACGTGACATAGAACATGACATAGAACATGACACACAACATGACATAGAATGTGACATAGAACGTGACATACAACGTGACAGAACGTGACATAGAACATGACATAGAACATGACACACAACATGACATAGAATGTGACATAGAACGTGACATACAACGTGACAGAACGTGACATAGAACATGACATAGAACATGACACACAACATGACATAGAATGTGACATAGAACGTGACATACAACGTGACAGAACGTGACATAGAACATGACATAGAACATGACACACAACATGACATAGAATGTGACATAGAACGTGACATACAACGTGACAGAACGTGACATAGAACATGACATAGAACATGACACACAACATGACATAGAATGTGACATAGAACGTGACATACAACGTGACAGAACGTGATATAGAACATGACATAGCACATGACATACAACATGACATACAACATGACATAGAACATGACATAGAACATGACATAGAACATGACATACAACATGACATAGAACATGACATAGAACATGACATAGAACATGACATAGAACATGACATAGAACATGACATACAACATGACATAGAACATGACATAGAACATGACATAGAACATGACATACAACATGACATACAACATGACATAGAACATGACATAGAACATGACATAGAACATGACATAGAACATGACATAGAACATGACATAGAACATGACTTAGAACATGACATACAACATGACATAGAACATGACATAGAACATGACATAGAACATGACATACAACATGACATAGAACATGACATAGAACATGACATAGAACATGACATACAACATGACATACAACATGACATACAATATGACATTCAACATGACATAGAACATGACTTAGAACATGACATACAACATGACATAGAACATGACATACAACATGACATAGAACATGACATAGAACATGACATAGAACATGACATAGAACATGACATACAACATGACATACAACATGACATACAACATGACATTCAACATGACATAGTACATGACATAGAACATGACATACAACATGACATAGAACATGACATAGAACATGACATAGAACATGACATAGAACATGACATACAACATGACATACAACATGACATACAACATGACATTCAACATGACATAGAACATGACTTAGAACATGACATACAACATGACATAGAACATGACATACAACATGATATACAACATGACATACAACATGACATACAACATGACATACAACATGACATACAACATGACATACAACATGACATACAACATGACTTACAACATGACATACAACATGACATACAACATGACATACAACATGACATACAACATGACTTAGAACATGACATAGAACATGACACACAACATGACATAGAATGTGACATAGAACGTGACATACAACGTGACAGAACGTGACATAGAACATGACATAGAACATGACACACAACATGACATAGAATGTGACATAGAACGTGACATACAACGTGACAGAACGTGACATAGAACATGACATAGAACATGACACACAACATGACATAGAATGTGACATAGAACGTGACATACAACGTGACAGAACGTGATATAGAACATGACATAGCACATGACATACAACATGACATACAACATGACATACAACATGACATAGAACATGACATAGAACATGACATAGAACATGACATACAACATGACATACAACATGACATAGAACATGACATAGAACATGACATAGAACATGACATAGAACATGACATAGAACATGACATAGAACATGACTTAGAACATGACATACAACATGACATAGAACATGACATAGAACATGACATAGAACATGACATACAACATGACATAGAACATGACATAGAACATGACATAGAACATGACATACAACATGACATACAACATGACATACAATATGACATTCAACATGACATAGAACATGACTTAGAACATGACATACAACATGACATAGAACATGACATACAACATGACATAGAACATGACATAGAACATGACATAGAACATGACATAGAACATGACATACAACATGACATACAACATGACATACAACATGACATTCAACATGACATAGAACATGACATAGAACATGACATACAACATGACATAGAACATGACATAGAACATGACATAGAACATGACATAGAACATGACATACAACATGACATACAACATGACATACAACATGACATTCAACATGACATAGAACATGACTTAGAACATGACATACAACATGACATAGAACATGACATACAACATGATATACAACATGACATACAACATGACATACAACATGACATACAACATGACATACAACATGACATACAACATGACATACAACATGACATACAACATGACATACAACATGACATACAACATGACATACAACATGACATACAACATGACTTAGAACATGACATAGAACATTGTGTGCAGCATCCACCGAGGCGAGAAGGAGTACGCGTGTCCGCGCTGCGACAAGCGCTTCCTGTTCAAGAAGGCCATGGAGGTGCACCTCGTGACGCACGACGCGCCCGCGCACCTCTACTGCTATGAGGTACGAGCTTGACGTGATACAGTTACTGTAATTGGGTACCCAATGTGTACTCTGTATGAGCTGTCAACACGCGTTTCTCCCACAGATTTTGAATGAGTATTGTAACAGGTCTACTGCGTTTTAGGAAATAAAAAGCTAAGTAGACTTGCACATAAAATTTAATAGCTCTTCAAGAATGGAGTTGTATGTGAATGGAGGAGAGTTGTATAAAGACCAACCTAAACGGACTGTGTTAAGGCAGCGACGCCTAGGCTCCACAGCCTGGCCGGCAAACAGGATCGGACTGAAGATAGACTGGCGCGGTCGGCTCCTAGCTCTGGGATGGAGGTCCCCAGGCGGGCAGTAGGACCCGCCCTGGGAGCAGCAGGCACGCGACAGCTCGACGGCTCGACTTAGGACTGTTACCGACTCTCGGTTGTAGACTGGTAGACTTATACGTTATGGAGACGTGATTCTAGTTCGAAACCAAAATTTAGACTGACTCCATTTGACAGATTGCCTTCAAGTCGGCTCTTCCGAAATTCATATTATTTTCTAAATATGAATTTCCTTCTGGAACTTCAATATCGTCATATAGAGGGGTATTTTAGAACCGGCCAGGTCTAAATGTAGTCTGCCAGTTATATTTATATATCACTAGTGTGTAAAGGATTTTTGAAACACCAGATACATTAGCTAGTAACCAGAAATTTTATAGAACATACATATACACACACTTATTAAACAACAACAGATATCAGTAAGGAGAATTTAAGTTACACATCCCAAAAACTAATTAAAAAGAAAAACTGACAATTGTCAATGTTGACAACTGTCATTAGAAATCATATCAAATCAAATATTGCTTTTCAGGTCTCTCTAAAGAAACTATAAATATTTATAAAAACACAGTCTTTGTCAAGCTACGAAGACACGAGGTAAATATTCCTACAGGATTTCCACGAATGTTTGGATTGGAACGAACAACTAGATTCAACTTTTTGACTTCTTGACAATTTTAAAGTAAAAAAATAAATGACGTGATTTGATTTGTAATTATTTGTTATTGGTCCGCCTTCGGAAAGCTCGTAAAGCCGTTGGTTCCGACTCTCATTCGTAGATCTTTGACAGCCGTTATAGGTATCAGAGAAAGTCTGACAACCAACCTTACCAAGGGGTATCGTGTAACATGTTACATAGTAACTGTGTTGTGGAGGTCAGATAGAAAGTCCCTCCATGTAAAACACTGGTATTCAGCTGCATCCGGTAAAACTGGAAGCCCCAACATAGCTAGGTAAAGGCCCCAACATAGGCAGGCAGATGCCTCTCCGAATCTCTCTCGAAATCGCAACGTGCAACACGTAGCGAAGCGCATAGCGTTACATGACAGTTGTTGTGTTGCAGTGCGACCTGAACTTCAAGAACCGCATGTCGTACAAGCAGCACATGAAGTACAGTCTCAAGCACATCGACCCCGCCAAGCTCAAGTGAGTACACGTACGTGCGTATACACTGCGTATACACGATGTATACACTACGTATACCCTATGTATATTCTACATAAACACTGCATACTCTACGTATACAATACGTATTCACTATGTATACATCACCTTCATACTCCTTATACAATACGTCTACTATCCGTATACACTATAAATAAATAAATAAATATAATTCTTTATTATGCATTAGGTGAACAATAACATTAGTAAGTTCTAAGAGAGAATATAAAAGAAAATATTAAACTAGCGTATTTTGAACTCTGGTACTCAAAGTAAGATTTAACTTGTGTTATGAGTACCAGTGTTCCAACAAAAGTTGACGCAGAAAGGTATACTGATTCCCGCGAGAGATAGCAGGGGCGGTAGTGCAGTTTAACTGTCGCAAATAAGAACTTTATACAAAAAAAAAAGAAAAAAAAAAAAAAAATAATGTATGCCTACCACCCATTACCCTATGTATACTAGATAAAACTTGCATGCAGGAAGTAGTTCTAAAATAGCTGTTTGATTTTTTGTTGCTTTTATTTACTGTAACGAGAACATCCTAACTGTGACTTAAGCTACATGTGATTCGGTTTAACGTCACGTAAGATTTTTTTGTTATATCCTCTCCATACCACCTTTCTCTTTGTCTCAGTTTATATTTCTTAGAGCAGGCATGTAAGGATTAAAAAGAAAATGAAATAGAAATAGAAATAAATAATATTGATTTCAAAAGAGTGTTCATAGAGTTTCTTGCTCGTTCTTCTTCATAGAAACCTACTGTTTGGAACGAGCAACTAAATAACTTCAACTTTTTGTCCGACTGACTCTGACAATTCAAAAGTACCTGTAAATGGTTTATTTGAAATAAATGATTTTGAGTTTGCACACCGCGCATTCTATCTTCTTTGTCTTTCTATTGTGTGTGTGTGCGTACGTGTATTTGACGGCGCTCCCCTGATTGAACACGTTGTATATTATTTTCCTTAATTATATTAGTGACTTGTAACCCCTCGTTTACACCAAGGTATAATACATGTATTCTACAAGTTTTATGCAATGTCTGTAATATCGTCCACACTCAAATCTGTACTTAATATTATATTATAAAGTTGAAGAGTTTGTTTGTTTGTTTGGTTAAACGCGCTAATCTCAGGATCTACTGGTTCGAATTAAATAAATCTTTTTGTGTTGGATAGTCCATTTATCGAGGAAGCTTATAGGCTTATAGCCGGGTCGGGTCGCTAGTACAAGTATAAAACATGTTTTAGACAACACTTGTATCATACTTGTTGTGCAAATACTTATTTTTAAATCCGGTCTGAACAAAAAATAAAACAAAACATGTATAATACATGTATTCTACAAGTTTAAGACAAGTTGTGTCAAGACAAGTATTGGACATGTTTTATACAAAGTGTGTATAAAACATGTATTATACTCTTTTTTTATCAATTGATAGGCATACGTTTGACCACTGTAGAATCCTCCCTTCTCGCTGCTGATAATCTATTTGTTCATTGATTAGTATTTAATTAGCACTGGCTCACCCACTACCCAGTTCGTGTCCCGGCTAGCTTCACGTCAACTTCCCGCCATTCTACTCCGTGACAGTTGACAGATGTGACAGCTACCGTACCACCACTGTGTACATGAGACAATGCATATATCTATTTCCATAGATACACTACAACCACTATCTGTCTCCTACAGGAACTTGGTGATCATTCCTGTAACTTCTGTCTTCAAATTCATTTCTTGGTTTATTTTGCCTACTAGGGCCTTCATCTGAACCTGAAATTACATTTTCGCCATCCGGATCTCTCTCCTCTGCAATTAAATATTGTACTACTGACTCGGGACTAGTCTGAGATCGATTCTGATACTTTTCGACCTCGAAATTAATTATAATTCCAGTCATTTTTGCCTCTGATTCTGATATGAATTCGAAATCTGATGAATTATAGCCGTCGTCCGTGTCTGCTTCATCAGAACTTGTATGTATGGAAATAACGTCCTTTAATTCTACTGTTTCACTTTTCTCGTCTTCAGTTGAAGAATTTATTGAAATAATATCTATGTTTTCATTTATATTTGAATGTATTTCTTCATTAAGGTCTGTTATTTCTTTTTCTTTGAAATAAGTTGCTATCTTATTATTCTCTAAAATGCTAGAACTGTCTATAAAAGTTATATAATCATTTACAGTATCTATCAAAATCACCAGACAGAGTAGTTTTATCAATATTATTGAAAGCTTCTTCAAATTCTTTAAGGCTTTTGATGGTTTCATCGTCTATAACATTAATCGCGTTAATGGCGTCAGTATTATGAGTGACTTCATTAGAAACTTCAGCTTCATTTGGAATTTTAGCTGGTTGGAGATTCTTTTCACTGTGGTTTATAACAGGTTCATCCTCTCTAGCATTGATAGCTGAACTTGCGACTGCAGTAATATTTAAAATTGTAGCATCTTCAGACACCATATCATCATTTAAACTTACACCTTTGTTGTAGGGTTCTTTGTTCGTATAATCGTTTGCACTTATTTCAATAGAAGCAACATTTTCTAGATTATGGTAAATCTTTGTACACCCAAATTCGTTAATACAAGCAACAGAAGAATTGTTTTCGTCGTTATTTTCGATAACATAACTTTCAGATTCATTTGAATGATCACCTTGCGGATAACGTTGATTGAGAGATGGTTCTTTGGTTATATTGGTATTTTCACCTGATGGCAAGCGATGATGCGGTCTAAGATGGAGCACGCTTGCCTAGAAGTAACCTATTCACTCTCAAAAAAAAAAAAATACCAGGAAACACAGACTCAGGCAATTCAGGGTATTCCACTCCTTAGCAGTACGCACAATGAATGTGATCCCAAAACGTTTTGTGCGTGTGGGTGGGATGTCCACCATGTACCGGTGGCGCATCGCCGTATGTCTTGTGATCCGATGATGGAACGGGCTCGGGGGAATTAAATTCTTGGTGTAAACTAGGGGTAAAACGTTGTTGTAACGTGTGTTCAGGTACGCCTGCGCTCTGTGCGACAAGAAGTTTATGAAGGCGTCGCGCTTAGAGGAGCACAAGCTCGCCGTGCATCTCAAGGCCACGCCCATCTGTTGCTCAGCGCCAGGCTGCAGCTTCGTGAGTAGCATCTACACTATCCACATCATCGTTATTGTCATCCCAGACATCACCATTTTCTTAATTACCATCATTATTTGAAACATTTTCATTATATGTACTGTAAGAGATCCTATTGGAGGATTCTTACTGGTTACCGGGTTATGGCGTAACGTAAAGAGGTTTATTCTAGATATAGTTGAATGAAACTGCTTATACTTGGAACTGGTTTATATTTTAAGATACTTTTAGTGTGCCCGTGACAAGATCAGGCTAAGAAGTCCTAATGTCAAATGTAAAACAATACAAGTCTACTATTTGAACTTATTCTAGAAGCTTGCTGAGTGTTCCGTCAAATCTCCACAGTACTATACTCACTATCAGTATCGTAATCGTCATCCTAATTTTTATAATTATTTTAATCATCATCATTATCCTATTCGTCATCATCTTAATCCTAAATATCGTAATCATCCTAGTAATCACCATTATCATTAGCCTAATCTTCAACATTGTCCTATTCATCATCATCCTAATTCTATACATCGTCATCATCATCATGACCATCATCATTATTATGATCAACATTATGATCATCTTCATCACCATCACCACCACCCTGCTCACGTGTCCCCGTGTCCTCGCCAGGCGTGTTCCTCCCGCCCCGTGCTGCGCACTCACACACGCATGATACACCGCGGGGGACGCGCCGTACGGAACCACGTGTGTCACGCCTGCGGGAAGACTTACATGGTGAGCTTGCACTGTTGTTGTGAGGATGGATGAATGTTAACCACGTGTGTCACGCCTGCGGGAAGACTTACATGGTGAGCTTGCACTGTTGTTGTGAGGATGGATGAATGTTAACCACGTGTGTCACGCCTGCGGGAAGACTTACATGGTGAGCTTGCACTGTTGTTGTGAGGATGGATGAATGTTAACCACGTGTGTCACGCCTGCGGGAAGACTTACATGGTGAGCTTGCACTGTTGTTGTGAGGATGGATGAATGTTAACCACGTGTGTCACGCCTGCGGGAAGACTTACATGGTGAGCTTGCACTGTTGTTGTGAGGATGGATGAATGTTAACCACGTGTGTCACGCCTGCGGGAAGACTTACATGGTGAGCTTGCACTGTTGTTGTGAGGATGGATGAATGTTAACCACGTGTGTCACGCCTGCGGGAAGACTTACATGGTGAGCTTGCACTGTTGTTGTGAGGATGGATGAATGTTAACCACGTGTGTCACGCCTGCGGGAAGACTTACATGGTGAGCTTGCACTGTTGTTGTGAGGATGGATGAATGTTAACCACGTGTGTCACGCCTGCGGGAAGACTTACATGGTGAGCTTGCACTGTTGTTGTGAGGATGGATGAATGTTAACCACGTGTGTCACGCCTGCGGGAAGACTTACATGGTGAGCTTGCACTGTTGTTGTGAGGATGGATGAATGTTAACCACGTGTGTCACGCCTGCGGGAAGACTTACATGGTGAGCTTGCACTGTTGTTGTGAGGATGGATGAATGTTAACCACGTGTGTCACGCCTGCGGGAAGACTTACATGGTGAGCTTGCACTGTTGTTGTGAGGATGGATGAATGTTAACCACGTGTGTCACGCCTGCGGGAAGACTTACATGGTGAGCTTGCACTGTTGTTGTGAGGATGGATGAATGTTAACCACGTGTGTCACGCCTGCGGGAAGACTTACATGGTGAGCTTGCACTGTTGTTGTGAGGATGGATGAATGTTAACCACGTGTGTCACGCCTGCGGGAAGACTTACATGGTGAGCTTGCACTCACTTGTTGTGAGGATGGATGAATGTTAACCACGTGTGTCACGCCTGCGGGAAGACTTACATGGTGAGCTTGCACTCACTTGTTGTGAGGATGGATGAATGTTAACCACGTGTGTCACGCCTGCGGGAAGACTTACATGGTGAGCTTGCACTGTTGTTGTGAGGATGGATGAATGTTAACCACGTGTGTCACGCCTGCGGGAAGACTTACATGGTGAGCTTGCACTGTTGTTGTGAGGATGGATGAATGTTAACCACGTGTGTCACGCCTGCGGGAAGACTTACATGGTGAGCTTGCACTGTTGTTGTGAGGATGGATGAATGTTAACCACGTGTGTCACGCCTGCGGGAAGACTTACATGGTGAGCTTGCACTGTTGTTGTGAGGATGGATGAATGTTAACCACGTGTGTCACGCCTGCGGGAAGACTTACATGGTGAGCTTGCACTGTTGTTGTGAGGATGGATGAATGTTAACCACGTGTGTCACGCCTGCGGGAAGACTTACATGGTGAGCTTGCACTGTTGTTGTGAGGATGGATGAATGTTAACCACGTGTGTCACGCCTGCGGGAAGACTTACATGGTGAGCTTGCACTGTTGTTGTGAGGATGGATGAATGTTAACCACGTGTGTCACGCCTGCGGGAAGACTTACATGGTGAGCTTGCACTGTTGTTGTGAGGATGGATGAATGTTAACCACGTGTGTCACGCCTGCGGGAAGACTTACATGGTGAGCTTGCACTGTTGTTGTGAGGATGGATGAATGTTAACCACGTGTGTCACGCCTGCGGGAAGACTTACATGGTGAGCTTGCACTGTTGTTGTGAGGATGGATGAATGTTAACCACGTGTGTCACGCCTGCGGGAAGACTTACATGGTGAGCTTGCACTGTTGTTGTGAAGATGGATGAATGTATGTTTGTTACTCTTTAGGCTGGTTACAGTACTCAACCGACCGTCGATGCGTACGTCAGTCGCGCTTGTCATTTATATGAAAACTAACTGACCCGACAGACGACTGAACCTACACCTACCCTACACGTACCCTATACGTACTCTACACGTACCCTACACATACCCTACACCTACCCTACACGTACCCTACACATACCCTACACCTACCCTACACGTACCCTACACATACCCTACACGTACACTACATGTACCCTACACATACCCCACACGTACACTACATGTACCCTACACGTACACTACATGTACCCTACACATACCCTACACGTACACTACACGTACCCTACACCTACCCTACACGTACCCTACACGTACCCTACACCTACCCTACACGTACCCTACACATACCCTACACGTACCCTTACTCATATAGGGGGGAAAGTTGTAAAAGTGTCCAGCTTTATGTAGTCAGGTAACAGTTCCAAAACCAGCCACAATGTCGCTAGCGTAGGCACAGGGTATGGTATGAATGTAGCCGTTGTTGACGGAGTGAAGTATGCCGAGTTAGACAATGTTTACCCGCTCGCGAATGTAGCGCCACCCTTATGTGCCTTATGTGGTGTTATTTACATTGTAACGGACGCTTACACAGAGGTCGTGCAGCTCCTTACCTCTCCATACACTGTTTATGATCTTGTGTAATAATTTAGGACTTTGGCTTATTTTAAGAAGGTTCAACGCAGACGAAATCGCAGACAAGCTTTTTATTTCTGTTTGTTAGTATTTTCCCACTATTTTTTTTTTTTTTTTACTATTAAATAGGCTTGCGTTTGACCGCAATTCACCTGATCGTAAGTGATAATGCGGCCTAAGTTGGAACACGCTTGCCTAAGATGAACCGGTTCACTCGTGCCTTAAAGATACCCAGATTATACTTATCAGGGAACAGAGAGGCGGGCATGGAATTCCACAGTCTGGCAGTTCGCACAATAAATGTGGAGTCAAAGCGCTTGGTTCGAGACCGTGGAACTTCAACCATATAGCGGTGACGCTTCGCCGTATCTCTGCTCGTCCGATGATGGAACGGGGATGGGGGAATTAAATTGTGCAATTCCAAAGCACACTCTCCGAAATGTACCCGATAAAAGACCGAAAGGCTAGCAACGGTGCGGCGATGTTCAAGGCTCTGGAGCTTAGCCCTAACCAGGGAGTCGTTGTTTATGAGCCTCTTGGCACGTCTATCGATGACTTCCAATGCCTCCAGTTGGTATTTTGCCGATCCATCCCAAAGGTGCGAACAGTACTCCATGCACGATCGAACTTGTGCTTGGTATAAGTTGAGCAGCTGTTCCGACGTGAAGTACTTTCGCACCTTTGCGAGGACTCCCAGCTTTTTGGCTGCTAGTTTGGCCTTGGACTCAATAAATGACCCAAAGTTAAGATTTGACGTCAAAGTAACGCCAAGAAGCTCAAGCTGGTCAGTGATTGGAACGGATACATGTCGGAAAGTAGGGGCCAGATGGAAAGGCCTCCTCTTGGCAGAGAAAAGACACGCCTGGGTCTTAGCTGCATTGAACCTGACCAGATTGGCATCGCCCCAATCGGAGACTGCCTTGAGAGACAAGTTCAAGCGCTCGACCATGGACTCTAGAAGACTGGATTTCAACCGCACTGGCACGTGCGCTGGATGTGTAACTCTCTACAACCGTGCTGTCATCTGCGTACCCAAAGGTACCGGGTTTCAGCAGATCGTTGATATGCAGCAAAAAAAGGGTTGCAGAGAGTACTGAGCCCTGAAGAACCCCGGCATTTATTGCCATTTGATCTGACGAGCAGCCATCAATGACTACGCGAATTGATCGATCACTCAGGAAATCCGATATCCATGCACAGAAACCAGCGGGCAAGCCATATGCTGGAAGCTTGCTAATAAGGCCATCATGCCATACCCTATGAAAGGCCTTCGAGATGTCCAGGGAGACGACAAGTGCTTCCCCATATTTCTCGATGGCCTCACTAAAGATATGAGAGGCGTACGCGAGAAGATCCCCAGTGGACCGATTTCGGCGAAAGCCATATTGACGATCACTGAGGAGGTCGTTAGCTTCAAGGTACGCCAGGAGCCTGTTATTGAGGACACGTTCCATTGTCTTGCAGATAATGGACGTGACCGAGATGGGCCTATAGTTGGTAGGATCGGCATGACTACCTTTTTTGGGCACGGGCTGCACGTTGGCAAGCTTCCATGACTTCGGCACTAATCCAGTCTCGAGAGAGAGCCGAAAGAGGCGTGTCAGTACAGGAGACAATTCAGGTGCACAGGTCCTCAGAACTATAGCCGGAATACCGTCTGGTCCATTGGCCTTGTTCACATCAAGATTGCGTAACGCTTGACGAACCTCCTTTTGGCGAATGCGAGTACCAGACATTGAAGTCGTGTTGCCAGGTAAAGTCGGGGGAGTCGCGTCTCCTGCATCAAGATGTGAAGATTCTGCAAATAGAGAAGCAAATAGGTTTGCTTTCTCTTCTGCAGAGTGAGCCAGAGAACCATCAGGTTTCAGCAGTGGAGGCAGTGAGGGGCGACAGAAGTTTGACTCGACCGATTTAGCTAACAGGGCAAAGGCCTGTAGTCTCCTACCATTTCTCTCTATCCAGGGCTATTTTGGACTCTCTATCTCTGTCTGGTCGGTCCCTCATGTCTAAGGATCGTGGTCAGCATTTGAATTGCATCTGGAACGGATGATCCGCCACCACCGGTTTGTGTCCAGCGCGTCTCTTACAACCGTAGAATTTGGATGACGAGGTCCATCTTGTTGGTGAACGACCGCGCGATCTGCCTTCGGTATTCCCAGCCACAATAAGTTTTTCCAAACTTTCATCGCCTTTGCGTATTTGGGACTATTCGTTGTCATAAAGAGTCTAGATCATCCCGCCATCTCCGCTTGGCCTTGGCGAGACGTTGTTTGCTATGTAAAGAGACCCATTGGGTCACAAGTTTAGTCCAATGATCGCCTGACATGCGGCACATGTGTCCAGTTCAATTCTACTTTAGCGTGACGGCTTTCCGCACCCCCACTCTGCTCACCGAGAGATTTACACTAACACCTTTCTGTATTTTAACTGTGTTACCGCTGTATTGATATAAGATTTTTGTCCGACTAAGCTTGTAGTGAAATGGTCATTTTATGAAAGAAGATGTAAATAGACGCGTCATACACGAACATTAGTGCACTTTAAACCGGCGCAAAATTTTATATCTACATACCAGTAGGCAGTGCAAAGAAAAGGACATAAGCATACAGCGCACACCTGTTAGAAAAAGATAAACATACAAATTTTGTTACATCAGTTATGTGTGAATTACGAGCCATACTGACGTATAGCCGCGACACTGGGTGGTACGTGACTAAGTGAAACCCCGGCAATTGCCTTGCTTTAATATTGCCATTATTGAGCGCGGGTAACGCATCTAAGTGTTATAATTATATCATTGTGTAATAATATATTTATATATCATTGCGCAATTATATCATTGTGTAATACAGATACTATTTTTTTTCTAGTTCAGACACAATGTTTTTAATTAATTTTAAGAAATCCATTAAGCGCCCCATATCTTTGTTTTAAGTGTAACCTGCATTTTTGTCAAATAAATAAATTATTGTTATTATTTCCGAGTGACGTCAGCGTTTGATTTTTTTTTTCGACATCCGTGCTGATGTTTTTGTGTGTTATATCGCTGACCACTCGTCGCGTGCCACAGACTAAGAAGACTCTGGAGGGTCACCTCCGCACTCACACAGGTGAGCGCCCCTTCAAGTGCGCTCACTGCGCGTCCACGTTCGGCTACGAGGCCGCGCTCTACAACCACAACAAGCTGGTGCATCTCAGCAACAAGGTACGCACCTCACAACAAAGCACAATATGATATGACTTAGAGCAACATAACATAACATAGTTCGGCTACGAGGCCGCGCTCTACAACCACAACAAGCTGGTGCATCTCAGCAATAAGGTACGCACCTCGCAACAAAGCACAATATGACATGACTTAGAGCAACATAACATAACATGACATAGCGCAACATAACATAGCACAATATGACATGACTTAGAGCAACATAACATAGCACAATATGACATGACTTAGAGCACCATAACATAGCACAATATGACATGACTTAGAGCAACATAACATGACATAGCGCAACATAACATAGCACAATATGACATGACTTAGAGCAACATAACATAGCACAATATGACATGACTTAGAGCAACATAACAAAGCACAATATGACATAACTTAGAGCAACATAACATCGCACAATATGACATGACTTAGAGCAACATAACATAACATGACATAGCGCAACATAACATAGCACAATATGACATGACTTAGAGCAACATAACATAGCACAATATGACATGACTTAGAGCAACATAACATAGCACAATATGACATGACTTAGAGCAACATAACATAGCACAATATGACATGACTTAGAGCAACATAACATAGCACAATATGATTTGACTTAGAGCAACATAACATAACATGACATAGCGCAACATAACATAGCACAATATGACATGACTTAGAGCAACATAACATAGCACAATATGACATGACTTAGAGCAACATAACATAGCACAATATGACATGACTTAGAGCAACATAACATAGCACAATATGACATGACATAGCGCAACATAACATTGCACTACATGACATAACATAGCGCAACATTACATAGCTCAACATAACAAAATGTATATGTGCTGTAAAAATACAGATAAAAATTGTAGAAAAAGTCCGTCTTTGTAGAGCGCTGTGTCCGTCAGTCATACTCATACTGTGTCAGTCATACTCATGCTGTGTGACAGTGTCTGTGACTAACTACATTTACCTTCATATCGACCGTGTATTATTATGCCGGCACTTCACATGGCGGATTTGTGTAAATATTCGCCTTACTTGAATAATATAAAATCGACTTTATTCCAATAATGATTTGGATATAATAAAATGTATGTAGGGTACATTTTATAATATCCAAATATGGCGAATATTTGCACAAATACGCTATGTGAAGTGCCGGTATTACAAAAAATTACAAATAAGTATTATACACATAGTCCAAGAAGCTTTTAGATAAAAGTGGAGGCAACACTCTGAACACTTAAGGGCGGGTTGTTTCAAACAGTCGGTTAACGTTACATACGAACGGTTAAAAAGTTACTATGACGTGAAATGTTTAACGTACGTTAAATGTAACGGGTTGTTTCATGACATAAAAATCCGTCAGTTAAAGTTATTCAAAAAGAGATTCTATAATATTTTGATGTTTGAAGTAGCTGTTTGACAACACAAAATTACGTTGATTGGTCGGTTATGGTAATAGTAACATTTTGACGTACGATTTTGTGAAACAACCCATTTTTTTTTCTTTGTTTTGATTTGACGATAGTTAGCGCCATTTTTGACTATTACCGGTCAGTAATGTATTATTGAAGCAACCCACCCTAAGTGAAACCAACCGTGGGCAGACGCTCTCTTTCTGAATGCATACACAAGATAAACAAAACACATATCACCATATCACCTACCAAGTTTTTAGTCTCTGAATCACCCTAAGGTAGACTGGTAGAAAATGCCCAAGTCCGCCTTTGTACAATGTTTTTTTTTACATTATGTGCATAAAGTTAAATAAATAAATATCACTGTCTCGTTCTTAGATATGCATTCAGAAAGAGAGCGTCTGCTCACAGTTGGTTTCACTTAGGTGTTTAGAGTGGGGCCTCCACTTTAATCTATAAGCTTCTTGGTTTCTTGTGTCCCCGCAGCCGGGACGAGCGCGCCCCCCCGCGCCACCAGCGCAGGACTCGGCCGGAATGTGACGCGTCGAGCTTTAGAGAGAGACCGACATACAAGTGTGAGCGAGATAGACGATGATGACGAACTGTGTATAACTCAATGTACTGTTCAATGTTTAGTGTTTATTTATACATGTGTATAGATCGGGCTCGACAGACTTCGAACGTGGTTGTGACTCGAGTTGAGTCCGAAATTAAGCGGAGTGTCTTGAAATCTCATAATAATCTGAAACTGAGAATTTGTCGTGTAAATTATCACAAATACCGTTTTTTTACAAACAGTAGAGCTATACATTGTACAACCTGTACATTGCACATTGCATGATACGACTTTGTGTGTGAGAGAGAACACAGTATTCTCTATCTCTTTCTTACGCTGTACTTGCGAGTTTTTGAGCCAAGTATCTCAATGTATGGAGTACCATTAAATCATCACAATGTTAGATGTAGAGTAATGAATTTAATGTTGTACAATATGAAGAAAACACAAGTAGAGAATAAGTTTGTGTGTACCCAATCAGAGTAGCTTATTTGAGACAATTTGTCATTGATTTGTGTTCATTTTTGTTTGAGAAAACGGAGGATAGTAAATGGATCTAAAAAGGTATTAAATAATACATCGGTTCCGCACTGCATCAGTTCCGAATCCGGGAAAATACGGTTTCAGAAAATTTGGAGCGAATTCGGATATGACTTGCCAACTAATGTCCGATCTCCGTTAAGTAATAGTTTACTTAGAATATATTTTTGTCTTTTATGTAAAAAAATTGTACGCCACGCTAGGTAAAACATGAACGGACTTCTTGAATGAAGATCTTGCATACTTTAATTTGTGTGGATACGCATATTTGGACAAATAATTTATTTATTTATTTGCAAGCAATTCAAATGTCGTCTTTGGTATACGTCATTCAAACGCAGTGCGGTACCTACGTTACAGTAATTTTCTTAAGAAATACGGCTGTGTTTACTGCTAACGGTATTTTTTTTGGATTCGGATCCGGATGCAGTGCGAAACCGTTCTTAACGGTAACGTCAGATAAGATATTCACGTATATACTAACGTATCTAATATTGTGTGTAGTGTACGGTCACCAAAGGAGATAAGTATCCATGTCGCCGGAAACACTTGAAGTTTACTTAGAAACCGATAGGTTTTTATGAATAAAATAAAATACAATTTATAGAGAATAAACAGTTCAATGATTTAATAAAATTTCATTTGAAAGCCCCCATTGGTTTCTAAGAAATCTTCAACTATTCCCGACGACATGGATACTTATCTCTTTTGCGTACTGTACGTAGTTGTACAGTGACGAGCAAAAACATGTAAACAGTTGGTCTCATTCTAAACTGATTTTCTCCTAAACTATTGATTGAAATGTTATGGTGTTACGAATAGGGTATTTTTGATCCCAAACTACTATACAATAGGTTTTATCTATAAGTTGAAATAGTTATTACACGAGAAAAGTGGTTTTGAATTTTGCAATCTGTATACATATTTATGCTCGTGACTGTACGTAGTTGTACACAGCAATGGTATGTTATGGAGAGTGAGTGCCACAAACAGCGGAGGACGTCATATACAGGGTGTACAAACACACTTCACGAAGTCGACATTTCAATATTTATCACAATCATCAACTGGAAGAGGTCCACTGTTGAACAACGTCCCCTAATGGGTTGCCATAATCCCCACGCTTGGCAGGCGTCTTGGGGATCGCAGTGAAGCTGTTGACACGGAAGCCGCTGCTGCCCGACTTCCGGATTTTCCCTTAGTTGCCTTCTACGATACCCTCGGGGTGAAATGGGAGGGGGGTGAAATTTGGTATTGTTATCATTAAATTGTTTCACACCATACCTGGGAACCTTCTGATTCTGGTACGAAGGTATTGAAGGTTGAAGCTCCAACTGTTTTTTTTTTAAATGAAAACAAAGTTTTAAATGTCTACTAAACTATAACTACGACACATTAAAGCACAATGTTCAATGTTTTGCGTGCAATAAGCCCACGCAGTAAGTAAACCTTCCTTCGATAGCTGTAATAAATCTTAATTTTGTCTAAACAACAAATTCTACATTGACGAAAAGCTTATTTGTTGATCATACACGTGCAGGATAGAGCTGCTTGGGAACTTTCACTTGTTTTTACTATTCCATGGTTATCATAAACAGTGAATTTTCACACCAAAAGTAGAAATAGTTTCTCAGCAATAATGTTTGTTCAATATTACTTAGTATACGATGTTAACGACTGTGTGAAGTGTGTTGCTACACCTCGTACACACGGCTGCATATCAAGCTTTAGATATCCAGTATAAGGTGATCCGTTTAGAATTTCCATACAATGAGAGGTCAGCTTGTACTGGGAATGTATATCTTGATGTGTAGCCGTGTGTACATGTTCAATAAGATGAGAATCTCAAAGTAATATTAAGTATGCAACATGACGCTTGTGAGTACAGGAGGAGGCAGGAGTGTATAGTAGTGTAGTAGCGAGGCGAGACGGTTGGGGAGTCGGATCCAGTCGAGTGTGGTCGGCTGCAAATCATTCCGGTCGGCTGCAATCGGGTGCAGTCGGGTGCACTCGAGTGCAGTTGGGTTTGGTCGAGTGCATTTGGGTGCAGTTGGGTATGGTCGAGTGCAACCGGGTGCAGTCGAGTGCAGACTAGGGCAGTCGAGGGCAGTCGGCTCGGGCACTACAGAGCAGTGCTCGTGGCGCGTATGCAAAGAGGTTCCTCTCTCTGCACTCTATTTTCCTTGAATTGTCTTATTACGTAAACAGATATGGCGATTTTAGTAGCTAGGAGTTGTTTTGTAATTCAAGAAGAGCTTAACTGCAATTTGATCAAATGGCAATATAATAGTTTACGAATTAATAGCTGTTACAGGAACCACGCCCTTAGGAACCCTAGTAAGTAGTTGATTCAAAACATTTTTGAATGTAATTCGTACCGTATTGTGTTTGTTTTAAAGATCAAAGTCGATCGTAACTACTTCAAGTGTGTGTTTGTCGTGTAATCGTGAGTTTCTTACTGAGTTGGTTTACTAAATAGTACATTTGAAGGAAAATACATTATAGAGGGGTTGAACCACAGAACTGATGGAATTTTGTAAGCATTTTAAATGTATCTATATTGTAATATTGTCTATGGGAAGCGTAATCAGTAATGTCTGAATGTCACAATGTAACATTATAAATGTTAAATGTATTTTCAGAATAAATGTCACAATTTTTTTTTAAAGTACACTAATATGTTGTTTTATTTGTATTTCTTTCTCTCTCCTTCCAACTTAAATGCTTTTGGGACCAGTCATTGTCAGTTTATTTCGAAATGTTAGATCGTATTTCGACTTTTTATATGGTGCACAACTTTTTACATATTTTAACGTGATAACGTCTTATAAATCGATGAACACCGGCTGCACGCACGAAAAAGTGTCACGTTCCGCCTGAGCCTGAGTGTGCAAGCGAGAGCGTGAAACAAGCGATAGAGAGGCACGATCAATAAGCTCCGCCCACCTCGACGGAACCCAGTATTTGCTTATGTTATTTATGTTAGCCATTATGTTTCTTTATCACGTGAAACTATCGTCCGTAAACCTACTTTACTGACAACCGATATTTTTGTCATACAAATGAAAGTATGGATCTCGCCATGATTCTTTGTAATATTTCATTGATTTTAAAAGAGTGTTCATAGAGTTTCTTGCTCGTTCTTCTACATTTTGGATCGGACAATAAATTAGCTTCAATTTTCTGACTAACTGACTCTTTGACAATTCAAAACTGCCTTTAAATCTTGTTTGAGTTTGATCAACGGTCAACATCAGGTGGGGAATGGGTTCTTTTTTTTTTAAATAGGAATAATAAAAATACGAGTATTTATTTACATTTTATTAACTCAGACATGCATAACGCTAATATGTAACAACCACTAGACAATAATAATTTAAATAAATAATTGTACACACGGACGAATGACGCGGACGTACTTACCAATACAGCGGCGTGTGTGTGTGTATGTGTGTCTGTATATGTGTGTGTGTGTATGTCTGTGCGTGTTTTATGTTCATGTGCTTTAGTTCGGTGTGTGTGTGTGCGTGTGTCGCCGCCATATCGTTTGCATTGCGTCGATACAGTGGCGTCCTTAGTTCTGTTAGCACAAATACAACATTTATTTTATTTTCCATAAATGTAACTATTTGTGACGCACATAACTCTTGCTTCTGACTAAAGCGCTATTTTGTATCAGTACCTATGCCGTGTTGTATCGAGGGTTGCCAACCGTAAACATATAGTGTTGTACCGTATTATGCTGTAAAAGAATGATCAAATCTTAATTTTGCAACACTGCAGCTAATTACAAACATATTCTTCTGTCGCAAAAAATAAAGTCTTTAAAATAAAATAAGTTACAAACATATGTATTTGTCTTCTGTTATTTATATTAAATACTTTACTTTTTTATAGCTTATTCTAATAAAATACTTAATCAGCCGAAGAAATGTTGGCAACCCTTATATTTCTGTCGATACAAAATGCGATTCAAAGCCTCTTCTACATTATCAATACCATTTACATATTCCCAACACAAAATACTGAAAATATAATCTTAAGAATAAGTTTTAAATATAAATTAACATAAATAATAATTGTAAAACACATGTAACTCGGTTTGACTCGATGTTCGCATGGATTTCTAACTAAAAACTAAATAAAATCGTTTCTACAAGATGGCATTTCGAACCAAAATGGCGGATCGATCATTTGTCGACGTCACATTAACTTTGCACTTGAGTACCGACTAGTATGTAGCAGGAAGGGCTATTCTTGAAATATTATTATTTGGATTTTTCTTATAAAGACACTTTAATTCTGTAATACTGGCCCAACTTTATATATTTGTAGTTCTTATGGCGCTCCTTGACTTGTCATATTTATTTTGCCTAGCAATGTATGGCTGCACTATTGCCAGCAATATTAAAAATAGGTATAGGTACGTTTTGTTAGGAGCACCTTTAAGCAATATTTATAGTTCTTGATATTTTTCTGGTCGAAGATTTTATATAAATTTTGTTCCTTATGATGCAATATATTAGGAAGATAGTATCCGGCAACTGAAATAGTTCTTGTAGAACTAGAGTCCGGCCTACATCTTACCTTTATTAACACTATTTTTTAAATATTGATAAAACATATATTTCAATAGAAATAGAGTTTTCCCTTTTAACTTATGCTTGGCCCAGTTATAAGGTTTAGTTCACGTCAAATCGAAAATCTTAAACATAAAAGTGAATAATTCACACGAAGCTTACCCTAGAAGTGGAAAGAACACAGGAATGCTATCTCCTTCTAATCTTAAGGTTAGAAAGAGATAGCAATCCCTGAGACGCGAAAGAGACTCACAGTTTCAAGGTCTCTCTCTCAAAATGGGTTTCACTTTCTCCAGTTTATTATAAGTTTCCTGAACATTCAATATCAGCCATCGTTTTGTAGTGAATTATTACCCCTCGTTTAAAACAAGTATAATACATGTTTTATACACAACTTGTATAAAACATGTTCCAATACTTGTCTTGACACAACTTGTCCTAAACTTGTAGAATACATGTATTACACCTTGGTTTAAACGAGAGGTTACCATTAACAACATAAACAGTAGGTAAGTCTACGTAGTACACACGGCTACACATCAATCTATACATTTCCAGTATAGGCTGATCTCGCTTTGTAAAAAAAATTCATACAATGAGAGGTCTGATTAAACTGGACATGTATAGCTTGCTGTGTAGCCGTGCGTAGGTACAGCCGTGAGGCTTGCTTGTGTGTGTGTGAGGGCCTGAGTGCCTGAGACTGGAGGCTGAGGCTACACGTCCTCACTGATGCTGGTCGCGACAGATATCTCTGTGACCGCCTCGCTCTTGTCACCGAAGTATATCGCTACTTCATTATCATCCTTGTCTATAGACTTGACATCGTTAGGAGGTGGTACCACCACTTCGTGTTTCGTAGAACCTTCTGTCTTCAAATCACAATTGCGTATGATTTTCTCGCTGTGTATATGTGCGTTGTGTTGGCTCCCCTGCGTGACCTGGTCTCCTGTCTTCGTGTGGTCTACTGGTTCGTATCCCGCCGGGAGCACGAGACCGTCGTTGAAAGATTCCAAGTTCACGTTAGAGTTGAACTTGTTCTGATACTTGCTGTTGGGGAGGCTCTGTTGTTGAGACAGTTGTTGTTGCTGTTGTTGAGAGAAGGAGTGCTGTTGCTGTGCGAACTGCTGTTGTTGTTGCTGCGTGAACTGGTGTTGTGACAGCTGTTGCTGTTGTTGCTGTGCTAATTGTTGCTCTTGTTGTTGTGCAATTTGTTGTTGCTGAACTTGCTGCTGTTGCTGTGAAAACTGTTGTTGTTGCTGCTGTTGTTGGGAAAACTGTTGCTGTTGCTGTGAAAATTGTTGCTGCTGCTGTTGTTGTTGCTGCTGCTGCTGTTGGTTGGTCTTATTCGGGTCGTCAACAGCTTGCAATATGCTCTGTAGCAATCCCTCTGAAAGCAATTGGCCGTGTGGGACTGAAGATTTGTCGCCATTAGAAGACTGTATTTGCACGGAGTAAGAACCCAGCTGGCTAGAAGAACTCTGAACATTCGGCTGAATGGTCTGACTTGACGACACTATCTTCTGCTGCAACTGTCTCGTTTGCTCGTTCAAGTCCTTGATCCGATCCGAAGTCTTCTGTATCTGATCGCTCACGTACTGGAGTCTCTCATCTTTGAGCGTATGCTTCTCTTTCAAAGACTTTGATTTCTGTACGTTGTAGCTCTCCCTCTTGCTGTTACTGGTTTGTAGGAACGAGTCGGGTATGGTCACTGTGTTCGAAGACTTGGTCAGTGTCGTGCCCAGACTGCTGAGACTGTTCACATAGCTAGTAGCCAGGTCAGCTGGAATCCGCTCCCCGGCTTGCGCTGCTTTCAGTATAGCTTCGTGATAGGGACAGTGCTTCAGTATCGCTGCGGCGTCCAAGTTAGACAGGTTAGCGAGGAGTGTGCCGTCCACTGTGGATGCGACAGCGTTAGTGTTGGAGCCGGAGGTCACGTGGTCTCCCACTCCCACCGTCAGTAGGGGAACCGAGTACGAGTCGTGCGGGGAACCGTACAAGTTCGAAGGTTGCTGTTGTACTTGTTGGAACGAGATGGGGCTGCCGGAGTGAGGGAGGCTGTACAGGCTGGTCGGTTCTATAGAGAGAGACACGCTGCCGGTGTGTGCGTTGACGTCCTTGATGTCTCTGATAGGAGGCGGCAGGTAGGCAGGACCGTGGTTCACGTGGTCCAGCCCATGAGCGTCCTTATGTTGTGTCGTGTGCGCGATGTGGGAGAATAGACCTTCAGGAACCGACTCCCGGAACTTGATCGGCTGACGAGGGGAGCTGCCTCCCGAGTGACCTCCGCCGGAGTGCTGCCCGTACGGCAGGGGGAGGCCGGGGGGGGAGGGACGCGGGGGAGCTCCGTACTGACCGCCCGGGGGGACTCCGTACTGGCCGGGGGGGGGGACCAGACCCTTAGCTCCTTGCTGCCTTAGAGTAGCCGGGTAGGGACCGTGAGACAAGGAGACTGGAGGCGGCGCTCCATAGGTATCGAAGGGTATCCCCGGCGAAGCCTGCACCACGGATATGTCCGGCTGGTGGTGATGGTTGTTGTTGTTGTTCTCGGTGTAATGCGCCTCGAACACGGTCTTGGACTGATCGATGTGGTTCGAGTCTCCGCCGACGAGCGCGTTCAGATCAATACTGGCGAGAGCGTCGTGGTGCACGTTAGCGTATCCTGTCGATATCTGAGCACCTGATGAGAACTGGTGGTTGTTTGATGAGAACTGGTGATTGTTGGATGAAAACTGGTGGTTGTTGGAGGAAAACTGATTGTTTCCGGACAGGAATGAGTTGCTTCCGGATGTGAACTGGTGGTGCTGATCAATGTTGGGCAGGGGCTGGTCCAAATTGATGTGTATCTCTTGTTGCGGAGGTCCGTACTGGTCGCTGATGTGTCCGATAGGCTTCGACACTCCGGGGATAGGCTTCCACCCGTCGTAGAGCACGTGCGGGGGTGTGGGGGGCGCGGGAATGCCCGGGTGAGGTGGCTGTGGGTTCGGGTCCGGCTGCGGGGGCCCGTAGTGACCCCCATTGCCAATGCTACCAATGTTCTGCAGTACCAGTTGGTCGTTGGGTCCTATCGGCCCCAGCACATGTCCTGGAGGCCCGTACGTGTCGCTCGGTATCGGGAAGTTTGGCTTCAAGTCCACTGGCAGGGACAATAGAGGTGTGCCGTAAATGGGAGCTGGCAGGTTCTGCCCGAAGTCCAGGCTGTTGTCTAGAGGCGGCAGCTCTGGCAGAGGCAGCGAAGACACGTCTCTAATAGGAGGCCCGTAGTTTATCTTCGGGGGCCCATACACGGGTTTTGGTGGCCCGTACACTGGTTTGGGGGGACCGTAAATTGGCTTGTTCAACGTTATCTTTGGAGGCTTAAACGGCACCCCATAGGTCGGTTTTGGTAGACTCTGTTTCGGAGGACCATACGTCTTCTTTGGAGGCCCATAGGATTGTTTCGGGGGTCCGTAAGATTGTTTCGGGGGACCATAAGATTGTTTCGGGGGCCCGTACACTGGTTTTGGAGGTCCGTATACAGGTTTGGGGGGTCCGTAGATAGGTTTGGGCTTGTACTGCGGTGGTGGGGGCGGGCCGTGGTACGTCTGGCTGGGGAAGCTGACGGGGGCGGGGGGCCCGTAGGCGCCGGGGGGCGGCTCGTGGAACTGGTCCGGCACGCCGTACACCGGAGCCGGCACCGGGTGCGGGAGATCTGAAACTGAACAAGTATGCGGTTCATTACACAACACAAAAAAACAGCATTTTAATAGATACATTTTTATTTGTTTGTGAATTTGGAAACTCCTAATTAATGAGACTCTTTAGTGAAGCATGTTTCAGGCAGGTTACACGTGCTTATGAAATAGCTAACAGTTGGCCTATACCATTGTTTAAGAGTATTTTCAACTACTTTTGGACGGAATACTGGAGCTTTTCACATGACATGTTTATACGATATAAGAACCAATTTTTATTTTGGTATGTCTGTCTGTTGGGTTTGTTTTGGCTAATCTCCGAAACGGCTGCCAGTACGATTTTGATGGGACGTTTTACATTTATTTTAGAAAAGGAATTAGGGTTCCGCGCTAAATAATAACCCTTCAGATAATCAACATTCTCCCGCACGAAGTCGCGAATAAAAGTGAATAACAAATAAAAAAGTAGGAGTTGGACTCGCGCACCGAGGGTTCCGTTCAAACTTGCAGTTATGTAA
Source organism: Charanyca ferruginea (assembly GCA_947361185.1). NCBI lineage: Eukaryota > Metazoa > Arthropoda > Insecta > Lepidoptera > Noctuidae > Charanyca > Charanyca ferruginea. The sequence continues at coordinate 17,786,787 of OX376081.1, forward strand.
ATAGTTCGTTCATCACGGGAGATTTAACTAGGTTTCCTTCACTTGTGCTACATGACTTTGCTTCTTGCCCATGTTTCTAGGTCAACGGGAAGTACCCTATAGGTTTTAATTCCCCCTTGCGAGTGCCAAAATATGCGGCATTACCGAGGCAGAAGCTTGATTTGTTCATCGCTCCAAGACATTGCAGACCTTAGTATTTGATATTAATTTCAGCTTGATAGTTCCACCCGTCCCTGAGGATAAGGGTGTTGACAGACGGTCAATGAAGTCCTTATAAGGTTACTCAGTAACTCACTTATGTTGGGTAGATCCTGGGGCGGGCCGTACGCGTCAGCAGGCAGAGGCTCGCCGTACGAGTTGGACAGCGGCGCCTCGCGCTTGGCGGCGCTCCCTGCAACCACAGAGTAAGTAACTACTCCTGTAACCACACGCTAGCAATCATCGACAGGTCACGATCACAGTGGCTGATATACATCTAAACTAAGTAGTTTACCCACATTCACACAAACAAATACACCTACAATCACAACACACGCAAACACACCTCACATAAGTACATAAATATAAAAAACCCATATTTCTATCCTTAATTATATGTGTTGCCGTTTCGAATTTGGATGAGAAGGGGGTACTAAAAAGCGAAAAATAAAAAGCTTATTTTACAAAAAAAGACAACCGCCTTCAAAAACTTAAAAGTGAAAAATAACTTTAGCACAGAACACACATGACTTTAGTTTCGGAAGTCGGTGGCTGTGCTGTGTTGTTTTGTATTGCCACCGACTTCCGAAAGTAAAGTCATGTGTGTTCTGTGCTACCTAAAGTTACTTTTCACTTTTAAGTTTTTGAAGGCGGTTGTCTCTTTTGTAAAAAAGCTTTTAATATTTCGCCAAAAAAAAACAATTTTTAATGTCCAATCACTGTTATTATCTTTTCATTCCTTTCTTATTTCCATTTTTTTAAACGTCGCCCCGCACTAGAAATGCTTCCTGTGTCGTGGATGCGTTTATAAACATATAAACTCACTTACACAAACAGGCAGACCCGGAACAACTATTTATATGGTCGTATGGCCATACAAATATGCGCCGTATGGCCACGCGGGAATCGAATCCGCGACACGCAACGCAGCAGCCAATCGCTTTCGCTCAGCCACTGTGCTAATCGTGCCGTCATGTAGAGATGATGATGTTGACAGTGAAGTAGAGAAGACACGTCAAAGTGTAGTGAAACCTGCGATAGGTATGCTATCTCTTTCTTTTAACCTTTACTAAAAAGAGACAACATGCCCTGCCACGGGTATTCATTACACTTGACACTTTGACGTGCTGCCTCCAGTTATATTGCTTGTAGTGAAACCTGCGCCAGGGATACCATCTCTTTCTAATAACCCTTACCAGAAAGAGACAACATGCCCTGCAAGGGATACTCGCTTCACTTGACACCTTGACGTGTTCTCTCCAGTTATATTAAGCTTGTAGTGAAACCTGCGCCAGGGATACCATCTCTTTCTAATAACCCTTACCAGAAAGAGACAACATGCCCTGCCACGGGTACTCGCTTCACTTGACACTTTGACGTGTTCTCTCCAGTTATATTATAAGCTTGTAGTGAAACCTGCGGCAGGGATGCTATCTCTTTCTTATTACCCTTACTAGAAAGAGACAACATGCCCTGCCACGGGTACTCGCTTCACTTGACACTTTGACGTGTTCTCTCCAGTATTACTACAAGCTAGTTGGTCGTGTGTATAGTTCACCTGTGTGCGTGGCCTCCGCCTGTAGGTCGTGCTCGCTGTCCGTGCTCACGAGGCCGGGCGGCGCGTCCTCCGCGCTCGCAGACAGCACCAGCAGCAGCAGGTACACCTGCAAGCACATAGGGGCGCTCTGTAGGAGGACGTACTTGTATTATGCAGTACAATACGGTCAACGTAACTTGGCGCGTCTGAAGTTAGCTGTTTGGCTGCGCACTGGAACTTTTAGGAACGAAATGGTCTACTGCGCAGCTAATCGGCTAACTTCAGACGCGCCAAGATACGTTGACCGTACTGTACACTAGGTAATCATCACATTGTGTCGCCAGTTAGTAGAGATAAAGTAAGTTATATTTTACTAACGACCCGCGCGTGCAGTGGATATAAGTTATTGGTTTACGAGGAGCACGCCACTAAAGCGCTTAGTCGACATGAATTTTTCCGACATTTGCAACCATCATCGTCATATTTCAACAAATTAATACAAAACTGTTAGAATATAAGTTGGGACGCAAACGCCTGTCTAATTATTAACAGCAACTACTCACGCTCCTAATAGTTTTTATTGATATATTATGGCTAGGCACTCTGTATTCTCTCTGTCAACATAATAGGGTATTACACCCATTTTTTAAAAGTGTCTCAATGAAATTCTGTAGTGCTAATATGCCACCAATAAAAACACAAAATTTTTATTCAATCGTTATGTGCCATAAAAATGCATCTAAATTTTAAATTTTCAAATTTCGCGCGTGTTGCGACCAAAACGCCTCTTACTGGACGCCATGTTGCTCAGCGTAAATGACGTCAGTTCGTTTTGTATCAAATGAGCTCATATTAAATATGATAATTGTATATCATTTAAAAATAATTAAAAGTATATTTTGTAATAACTAGGTGTAATAATGAAAAAATTACGTTGGCTACGAAAATAATAAAAGTACCAAGCTTTTAATACGCCAATCGGTTGACTGACAATTGTCAATTTTTTGTTTACATAGCCGTACGGCGTAATAACATGGCCGCTACTATTTCACGGTGTTTTATAACAGATTAAAAATACTGAAAACTTTGAATTGAATTTAAAAATTTGTTTTGTTATTTTATGAACTAAAACTGTTTCAATAACATATTTATAGATTTTTTCTCGTCTAGAGTAAAATACCCTATTATTAGTAGTACTGTCATTATGTGCTCTACATATTTGTATAACACGTTAAATGATAAGTCGCTCATTATCTAGTGTTTCTATTTATTTCAACAAAAACAATACCAAACTCTGGAATCATCTATCTATTGCTGAAACCGCGTTTAAATTCGTTGCGTAGTTTACAAGATTTAAGCGACATTACGAGTAAGTATACACAAATTAGACTGTTTCCAGAGATGACTGGATTGTGATTCCCGCTTGAATCTCACCTCTTGGTTGTCGTGAAGAAAAAAATTACATAACTATTTATGAATAAAAACATAGAAAAACAATAACAATAAACAGAAATAAATTAAAATTTGAATAAAATAAACATTCAATCGTAAATGTAAATTGTCTGTTAAATGCAAGGTGATTGTAAACCTACATTTAGACAAAATAAATTATATAAATAAAAATAATGACATTTTAAATGAGAAAGATTAATTTGTTTCTATTTTTTGTCATCGTCATCATGTAGTTTTTCAGGACCCATCTAATATTTGCCCGCGACCTAGTCGAGACCTGGGCCTCAAGTCTGCTCTTATCTGAGCTCAATAGTGTCAGAATGATCTATCATTGATTTCATAATTGTTGATTTTGACAAGTTTGGTAATCTACTAATATAATGGCGTCATTATGACTTTCCAATGGTCAACCACTGACACGCCATTGAAAGAAATGATATAGAATGGTAATCTCGTACAAAATGGCAACTGAATGACTGACTTAGGCGGTAATCTGCTAAAAATTTTACAGTTCCATTGGTCAGTGACCTACTATTAGAACGTCATTGTGCAGTCATTGCTTATAATTCGACCGACCAATGATCGACCATTATGAATTTAGCAGATTACGAACTTTTAGCAAAATGACAATGGGATCGTATTGGAATGACGAAATTATAAAAATAGCAGACTTGGCCCCCTGGACCAGTGTTTTGCGATCCATAAGTTTGGGAAATGCTGTAAGGTTGGGTTGCGTATAAAATGACCGACATGTTTTGCCATTTAGGTTATCAAGTGCTAATTAAAAGTTCCTTACACGAGAATTAATCATATCTTACTTCCTACTACTAAAGTCTGAAGTCATCGACGAAGTCGCGAACAGAAACTAGTATCAGAAACAGCTCAACCACAAGGAAACCTGTGTTAACAACTAGATCAATACAAATAAGCATTAATTCAACATAACTTTTACTTTTCACGTAGATCACGATCTACAGCACAGGAGCGCGCGCACCTACGTGTACCCACCTAGCTAAACATAAACTTATTTATAAGTTATTATATTTGTCGGTTTATGTAATTTATATTCGAAAGTGTTTTCACGCACGCATGCGTTTAGGAGTGAAGAGAAATTATGCATAGAATAATAATATCGCCTCAAGGCTGAATGTTATGAGATCCGCGTGGCGGCCATTACACAGTCCGGTCTTATTGCTGAAGGATAATTAGCCGAGTTTTGATAAGTGTTCAATTAATGGGAAGAGGCTTGCCTCCTACAACATGCATATATAATAATCAACTTATGCATAATATGAATATTTTTTTTAATGCTGACTGTATTTTTTTATTATTATATTTACACACTAATCACTACATATTATAAAACATGCGGGTTTTTAACGTTCCGTAGCCAAATGGCAAAAAACGGAACCCTTATGGATTCGTCATGACTGTCTGTCTGTCTGTCCGTTCGTATGTCACAGCCACTTTTTTCTGAAACTGTAAGAACTATTCTGTTGAAACAAGTCGATGTTTTTTGTGAACCGCATTAAGATTTTCACACTAAAATAGAAAAAAAAAACAATAAATTTTGGGGGTTCCCCATACTTAAAACTGAAACTTAATTTTTTTTTATCAAGCCCATACGTGTGGCCTGTGGGGTATCTATAGATAGGTCTTCAAAAATGATATTGAGGTTTCTAATATTTTTTTTTTCTAAACTGAATAGTTTGCGCGAGAGACACTTCCAAAGTGGTAAAATGTGTCCCCCACCCCTTCTGTAACTTCTAAAATAAGAGAATGATAAAACAAAAACAAAATATTTATGATGTACATTGTTAACGCCTAACCCGGCGATGCGCGGGGGGTCTGGTCGGCCCCTCCCCCGCGACCCCGCGTGAGCCTATATAAACGCGTGCGCGGGATCATTTTTCGTGCGATCGACAACTAGCATTATATTCAATATTTCGAACATAAAGTATCAAAGAATTGTATCAAATTTAAAGTAATTAAACGAGTATAGTCTACCATCAGCCCGAGTATATTTTCAGCTCCGCACACTATACCTGACACACAGCACAAGCATTGCAAGGTCTAACCCTAGACAACATTACCATGTAAACTTCCACCTAAAATTGGTATGAACGAGATCTAGTAAGTAGTTTTATTTTAATACGTCATAAATAAGAACTTTTATATTATGTTACTTGCTTCTACGGAACCCTTCATGGGCGAGTCCGACTCGCACTTGGCCGCTTTTTAATAGATAGAGTGATTAAAGAGGAAGGTTTCAGTATATAATTTATCAAGCAGGCGAAGGTGCGCGCATCAGTTAGTTCAATATAATATACAGAACTTATAAGTATTGTGTACAGTCATCAGCAAAAGTAGATGATCAAAATCAGAAATTTAATACTGTTAATTAATTACTGTTAATTTAGTTCTGACGCAAACTCCGTTCATTAGTATTAAATTTTGATCATCTACTTTTGCTGTTGACTGTACAATAAGTACAGAGTTCATACTAAATCAAAAAACTCGTCCGCATCGCTCTCAATGGGACAAGTGCCCAGAAGGCTAGCAGCATTACCACGTTGAATGGCAATGCTAATTCTTTGGCCCAAGAAAAGGTCAGCCCTCTGGTCACGTGAAGAGTCGACCAGCCTCTTAGAAATGTCTCTAAAAACAAGGTGAGCACTTGGCCCCATGGCCCTAATGTTTCGACCCAAAACGGCTCAAACATATAACTTCCAAGAAGGTTGTTTTATGCCGTTTGTGGTTTTCGGCACAGCACAACACGTCGTGCTAGAAAAATAGGATGGCGCAAAAGTGTTGACGCAAGTTGCATCCCACACCAAAGGCCTGTTGCGTGGACCAGCACCATTTAACTCAACCATTTTGAAGGGAACTGAATGATCCAACTCAGATGGCTGATTAGTTCCGATTTAATTGTTAAACTTGAATTAATTGCTCAATCTGTTAAAAGTAGTCGACAAGACTTCCTTCCGCTCACACTTTACTCTGTACTTATCTCTAACCACAATTAACCGATTCCCATAGACTAACAAAAAACGTGTGCGCTCTATAATTTGACTCTATTGAACATTGTATTGTTTCGTAATCATAGACAATGGTGATTGGAGAAAAAATCTGGAACTACATCCGAGAGGAGGCTGGAAGTAATCTGGTTTATACACTGTTGTAGGGATGTGGGTGGTTGTTGTAGATATCGATACTGATCTACTTATCGTCGTTGATACTGCATTTTCGCGTAACTAACATTTTTAAATACCGCGAATATACACTTTCAGTAATTTGACTTAAGGTCGAAATTTGCGATATTTCATAATTTTAGATGCGCGGATTTGCAGTATTAACGACGTTATTTATTGTTTTTTGTTTAAATGAGCTAAGCTGCGGAACTCCTGATAATATTCTGAATATTTTTTTTTTTCACTAATAGTAAGTCGTTATCCCCAAGAAGCTTATAGATAAAAGTGGAGGCAACACTCTAAATACCTAAGTGAAGCCAACTGTGGGCAGACGCTCTCTTTCTGAAAGCATACATAAGATAAAGAAAACACATATCACTGTCTCGTTCTTATGTATGCATTCAGAAAGAGAGCATCAGCCCACAGTTGGTTTCAAGCTTTTGTTCTAAGTGTTGGCTCCATTTATACCTATATCTTCATGGTTATCCCTGAGCGCTATACTGCCTTACTACCTAGTACCACAGAATACTTAATAGTACTACGCTAGTACCTACTGAGCTCAAAAGTGGTACTTCTCTCAAACCAATCGTAAAGTTGAATTTGTATGCCATCTTATCTTCTATCTTGTTCAGCAGATAGCGCTAAAAGGCTTAGTTCATTATTTGCCTATTTTTGAAAGCAATGACATGAAATTAACTTTTTATGAGAGACCGCTTTTGCCAGCATATGGCAGCATGATAGATTCCATAATTTAAAAAAAAATGGGATCCGAAAGTGAATTTACGCGGGCTAAGTAGGTAGCGGGCAAAGTGATAGGTTCATTATTAAATAAATGACATGACATTTGAATTTAAACCAGAACTGTTACAGAAGAAACTCGAATGAAAAGAGAAACCATTATAATGTACAAGGATCGATCAAAATATCACTTTTATTGATTTGAATTTATTATTTAAACATTCTCAATCTCATTTGAATGTTAACTATCGATTTCCCTAATCAAGTGTCTAATCAGTTAATCTGATGTTAGATCACATGTTAGCTGTTGTTAATGTTTTTATTATTCAAATTAAAGCATTTATTTCGAATAACTTTAGAATTGTCAAGGAGTCAGTCAGTCAGAAAGTTGAGGCTAATTGCTCGTTCTAAACAGCTGTAGGTTCCCACGGAGATGAACGAGCATGAAACTCTATGAACATTCTTTTATAATAAAATATTACATTTTATGGATTCTAAAAGAGTGTTCATAGAGTTGATCTTTCAATAGGAGTTTCTTTACGCGATAGAATCCGGAACGAGTAAATTCGCCGAAGAACTAAAGTCACCGACATAATTCTCAGAATAGGCTAGTTGAAATGGCAATTGGCAGGCCACATCACTCGAAGAACCGATAACAGATGGGGAAGAAAGGTTCTCTCCTGGCAACCACGAACCGGAGGACGCAGCGTTGGTAGGCCTCCCACCAGATGGACCGACGACATCGTCAAGGTCGTAGGTAATCGTAGAGATACGGCGAAGCGTCACCGCTATATGGTTGAAGTTCCACGGTCTTGAACCATGCGCTTTGATTCTACATTTATTATGCGAACTGCCAGACTGTGGAGTTCACTGCCCGCCTCTCTGTTCCCTGATAAGTATAATCTGGGTATCTTCAAGGCACGAGTGAACCGGTTCATCCTAGACAAGCGTGTTCTAACTAAGGCCGCATCATCACTTGAGATCAGGTGAATTGCGGTCAAACGCAAGCCTAATTAAAAAAAACCGGTGGATGCAAGAGTTGTGGCGTTCTATGCGGGAGGCCTATGTTCACCAGTGGAAGACTTTCGGCTGATGAAGATGATGATAGATAACAGAGCTAATATGGTCTAAATGTTTGTGTATGTGAGTTTATATTTTTGTAAACGTAACCACGATAGAAGAGAAATACTAATGTGGGTCAATGTTAACTTTGAGAGCGCGGTGTCTCCAAACCAAAAGCATGACGGATCACTATTATATCGATACCTACAAACTATCGATAGTTACCATCACTATAAACCAGTTCACCGCTTTCGTTTACAATCGGGAGCAGCGCGTGGTACGTTGTGTTGCTTCCGGCTTCCGTGACATACCGGCAGATCGAGGCTTTCAAAGTCAAAGTCAAAGAATTTATTTCAATTAAACCATTTGCAGGCACTTTTGAATAGTCAAAAAAAAATTGAAGCTAGTTGCTCGTTCCAAAACGTAGGGTAGGTCTCTATGGAGAAGAACGAGCAAGAAACTCCACGGACACTCTTTTCAGTCAAGCTTTTACAAAATCCAGGCTACATTATTCTTGTTGCTTCTATATGTGAAAACAATGTAAGTGAAGAGAAATCCAAAACATTCTAGTTAAAAATAAATTAATATAAAAGAGATGAGCATTGTGATCCTACTGTTATTAGTGTCTTATCTGCCTATTGGCCAAGTTCTGTTCTGTCTCCTGCTTGATACTGAGGGAAGTAGAAAATATGCTTTTAGTGTTCCATACCCAAAGGGTAGAAACGGGACCCTATTACTAAGACTCCACTGTCCGTCTGGCTGTCTGTCACCAGGCTGTATCTCATGAACCGTGATAGTTAGACAGTTGAAAATTTCACAGATTATGTATTTTTTTTGCCGCTATAACAACAAATTAAATAAAAACAGAATAAAATAAATATTTAAGGGTATATATGATACAACAAACGTGATTTCTTGCCGTTTTTTTGCTCGATGTCTAATGTTGTATAGATTAATGGTACGGAACCCTTCGTGAGCGAGTCCGACTCGCACTTGGCCAGTTTTTTCTTACTCCTCCGCTGTTCTTTTCTGATTGGGATCCAAGACAGTTGTAGTTTATAATAATAGTTTAATAAACTACTAATAAAGTAGTCTTAAAATAACAAAACCATACCATAAACAAAAACTCGCTAAAAACAGACTATGCCACCAATGCCACATCTAGTAAAAATCAAATTTATACATCCATGTAGTGCTTGGTTAAAACTTCTGTTTACCCACATTTTTTCTTTTTTTTCTCTTTACTATTTTGTTTTGTAATTTTGTATACGTACCTCTGTGCGTTCTAATTATTAACCTTAGCTTTAGTGTTTCTCAGTAAGTGAATTATGTGTAATTCTTTATGAGAAATAAAGTTGTTCTTAAACCTTTGTAACGTTTCTCCGAGACTCGTCGAGCTTCATTGTCTGAACGCTTTTCTGGTGGTCGCCACTGTTGATTCCGTCTTACAGGAGTTGCAGTGGTTTTTGAATTAGTGTAGCGGGTTTGTTTTTAGTCTCAGCAGCTATAGACAATGTTTCCACTTCTGCGACACAGAGGCAGGCCTAAGCCCCTCTCTCTTACTAAAAAGGACCCTTTGACCCACTCAAAGTCAAAGTCAAATCATTAATTTCAATTACATCAATGCAATTTGCAATTTTGAACGATTTTGATATTTGTTTTTTTTTGTTCTTTTTTTTTATTTTGATTCTAGTTCTCCTTCCAATTCTGGGTATAAAACTGCAAGACCGGGTTAGGAATACCACCATCCGTTCCATTACAAAAATAACTGACGTCACTCGGAAAGCTGTCATGCTGAAATGGAATTGGGCTGGACACATCTGCCGCATGTCAGACGATCATTGGGCCAAACGTACAACCCAGTGGGTTCCTCTACATGGCAAGCGACATCGCGGCAGGCCCAGGCGGAGATGGCGGGATGATCTAGATTCCTTCGAAAAAGACTGGCCCCAATTAGCCCTTAACAGAGAGAGTTGGAAGGAGAGTGGAGAGGCCTTTGCCCAGCAGTGGGAAAATCCAGGCTGAAAATAAATAAAATAAATCTAGTTCTCCTTCCAAAACGTAGGTTTTGTATGGAGAAGAATGGACAAGAAACTCCATACTTACTCTTTTAAGACTGACTCACTTCGATTCGATGGCGCCCGCCACCCATCACGAGGTTGTGGGGTTTGTAATCGAACTCGTGTAAGTATTAATGTGACTTTTCCAATTTCATATTGATAACGACAATAGGGTATTTTACCAAAAAAATCTAATTAGTCCGTCAGATAGATTTCCAAAAAATATTGGACACGTATTTTTTCTTTTTTCACGTAAACAAAAAATGAAGGTACAGTGCGTCGAAAACTCGTGTGACATCACTACGTCAGTACACTTTTACTGGCGAAGTGACGTCACACACCCCCACTCAGCATCTTTGATGTGTTTTATCTTCGTCAGTTTTTATTGATTTGATAAAACCAAAAATACGTATCCAATATTTTTCGATAATCTAACTGACGGACTAATTAGTTTTTTTTTTAGTAAAATACCCTGTTCCGTGGTTGTCCCAACCCTGTGCATATCAGGGCGGGCAGCACTAGCGATAACACACTATAATAGGACAGTTTTCAATGAGTGCATTGAAATGTTTGATGAGAGTATTAGCTCTTGACAGAGAGAAGTAGAAGGAGAGTAGAGCCACACCCACGACACTCCATACAAACGAAACGATAAAAATGCCTACACTACGACCAAAATAACAGACTGTACAAATACGTGCGTGTGTGTGCGTGTCTACGCGCCTACACTAAAACCAGTTGCAAGAGCAGGTTCGACGCGGGAAGAGGTGAGGAACAGTATTTTGGAGGGGGGCGGAGCGTGTCCCTACTGTACGGTAGTACTAATACTTATACTGTGGTGGAGGCCTTTGCCCAGTATTAGGCAAATACACGATGAACCCAAAATCATTTTTAAAAGCAAGCAACTCGAACTAAAAGGAACATGAAAAGTTTTTTTTTAAAGGGTTTGAAAAAAGAAATGTAATACGCCATCTTGGAGCGGCGGCCATGTTGAATTTAGTGTAATGTTACTATCTTTATCGTTTTCTACTCTTCAAACCCTTTCCTTTAATATCCATATTAAGGGGGTTGAGGAAAAATATGTAATCCGCCATCTTGGAGTAGCGGCCATATTGAATTTATTACATTGGACATTGTATTGTCACCAGAACTAAAGGTGCTTGCAAAATTTCGGCTCAATTGGATGCCTAGAAATGGTCGAAAAATGGTTTGCAAATTTTGAAGTGACACCTTACATACGGACAGTTGGAACAGTGCAAGTTAAATAAAAGCTTGTAAAAAAAAGATTGAGGTATTTTACTCTATACGAGAAAAGATCTATAAATATGTTATTGAGACAGTTTAGGCATAAAGCAGTCGGAAAATGTAAGTTTTAGTTCATAAAATAACAAAACTTTTTAAATTAAATTCAAAGTTTTCAGTATTTTTAATCTGTTATAAAACACCGTGATATAGTAGCGGCCATGTTATTACGCCGTACGGCTGTGTAAACAATAAATTGTCAACTGTCAGTCAACCGATTAGCGTAATAAAGGCTTTGTATTTTTATTATTTTCGTAACCAACGTAATTTTTTCATTATTACACCTATTACAAAATATGCTTTTAATTATTTTTAAATGATATACAATTATCATATTTAATATGATCTCATTTGATACAAAACGAACTGACGTCATTTACGCTGAGCAATATGGCGTCCAGTAAGAGGCGTTTTCGTCAAACTACGCGCGAAATTTGAAAATTTAAAATTTAGATGCATTTTTATGGCACTTATCGATTGAATAAAAGTTACTTATGTGTTTTTTTTGGTGGCATATTAGCACTACAGAATTTCATTGAGACCCTTTTCAAAAATGGGTGTCCTATTGTGGCGCAGACGCAGCCACAGAGACGCGTGCGCACCTATTGGCTCACGTACTGTTGCGCCTGCCACACTAATGATAGCTAATATAAAGTCGTTGTTCTTGCTTACCACTCTCCGTCGGGAGATCTGCAACAAAAAGAATATAATTTAAATAAAGGGTGACAAACAAATATATTTATGCTTAATTTGAGTTTTTGTTTCTTTTTGTGTGTAGCTCGTGGTTAAATAAAAGTCGTACAGATCGATCGGTCAAAGGTTAAGTTACGCTTGCCGCGGTCGGTCTGTGGTTGGGTGACCATCCATTTCATACAAGGTTCTCTCCGATTCTCGGAAGCCGTTGTCATTTGTAGATTTTTGACAGTCGTTATGAGTAGTCAGAAGCCAGAAAGTCTGACAACCAGTCTTACCAAGGGGTATCGTGTAACTGGGTTGTGGGCAGTCGCTCCATGTAAAACACTGGTATTCAGCTGCATCCGGTTAGACTGGAAGACGACCCCAATATAGTTGGGAAAAGGCAGGTAGATGATGAGAGATACAGTTTATTTATGCGACAACAAACGGCAGTGTAATAATAAGTACACATACGTTGGAACTTAATAATAGAGGTAACAAATACACTCCTCACAACGTTATCCACATATTACCAAACACATGTACCTACCTTGTTGTTAGAAATATCGAATAACAGTAAACATTACTTAATTATTAGGGTTCAGTATGTCTATTCTGTTACAATCTCCCTCGGTGAACACCTAGGTGAAGTGAGCTGTCATCTGTATTGATGCTAGAGATTTACAAAGCACTACAACGGGATGACAGCTCATTTCACATAGGTGTTCACCGAGGGAGATTGCAACAGAATAGCTCTAGGTACTGATCGCTTAAAATAGTAGGTAATAATTTGAAATGTTAATTCACTCGCATTGGCAGGGCCTCAAGTCTGCTATTACAATAGTGTCAGAATGGTCTATCATTGATTTCATAATTGTTGATTTTGACAAGTTTGGTAATCTACTAATATAATGGCGTCATTATGACTTTCCAATGGTCAACCACTGACACGCCATTGAAAGAAATGATATAGAATAGTAATCTCGCACAAAATGACAACTGAATGACTGCCTTAGGGCTGATTTTTCAATAGTCAGATAACTTTTATCTAAAGGAATAAAAATAGCGGTTTGACATATTTTCTATACATAAGCTGTCAAACCGCCATTTTCATTCCTCAGATAAAAGTTATCTGACTATTGAAAAATCAGCCCTTAGGCGGTAATCTGCTAAAATTATGACAGTTCCTTTGATCAGTGACCTACCATTAGAACGTCATTGTGCAGTCATTTCTTTTAATTCGACCGACCAATGATCGACCATTATGAATTTAGCAGATTACGAACTTTTAGCAAAATGACAATGGGATCGTGTTGGAATGACGAAATTGTAAAAATAGCAGACTTGGCCCCCTGGTTGGCTGCTTCACGAAATCACGACTGAAAAAGTTAAAGAATGAAACACCAAAAAGCTACAAAACTTTAAGTTTGGTACACTTATATTGTTATCTATACTTAATATTATATTTGCGAAAGTTTTTTGGTTACACTTTCACAGCTAAACTACTGAATGATTTTGATTTAAGATACAGACTAAGCTCAGATAAACCCCAAAAAATAACATGAACTACTAATTAATCCTAGACTTCGACTGCATTCGCAATAACCGACATTCACGCGGACATCTTACGCACGCGTTTTATGAAGCCACACGGCATTCAAAATAGAAAAGGTTCCGTATAATCTTAAGCCCGGTTTCCACCGCGAGCGGAACGAACCCATTAAGAGGAAATACCACGGGCTAGAGAATTGAAAATTAGGTATTTGTAAAATCTATTGCTGTCGCGCGATGCCCGAACACGAACCGCAGAGCGCGTTATAGACAACTGCAGCTTTGACCGAAAATACCTATTAAAAGTACACAAAATCAATGATTCGTAGTCCCCTGATTTCTTCTCCAAAACTTAACCGATTTAACTGCTTTTTTCATTAAAAAATAAAGAAAGGCTTTTGCCGTGTTCCTATGTTTTCTATTTTTTATATAATCAAGTCAAATTTGTTTTCTGAATGTTTGAACACAGCGGAAAATTATGCCAATTTTTTAGGTTTTTGAATATTCATATCTCTTTTAATAATAAATTTATGAGAAAAAGGAAAACATAGGGGCATGCCAATAGTAGCCATGGATATTTAAAAAAATAATAATTGATCTACTGGCATTATCCAGGGAGGAAACAGGGGACTAAGTTTGTATGGAAAAACGGCCCTTGTGTTTCCTCTTAAGGACTCCGTTTAACTCGCAAGGGTAAACTGCATACATGTGTTTCCACCAACAAAGAGTCGAGCGGAAATGACTCAGCTGGCAAAAAGACTAACAATGAGCTCGCTTCATCATTTCTCTTTTGCGATGGGAATCGGACGACTAAACTCTTCCTTGGTGGAAACGCAAACCTATTTCATGAAAACGAAGTCTCCGCTTAGCCATTTTCGGCTCATTACTCTTTCGCGGTGGAAACCGGGCTTTACAGTGGTCGGCAACTGGAAATATACGTTTATAATACACAAAAAGTTACTTTCCCAAAAAAAAATGTGATGTAACTACTATACGGTTTTCGGATTTATTCCTTTACTTGTGCCACATGACATTGCTTCTTGATTAATTTCATGATTCTAAGTACCTATATAGGTCAACGGGAAATACCATTAGTATAGGTTTTGATTTCCTTGCGAGTGTCAAAATATGCGACAAACGGCCGTATCTTTTGAGTGCGTTAACTTAGAAGTTTGATTACTTCACCGCTCCAAAGGTATTTGATATTAATTTCAACTTGATAGCTTCTCCACCCGTCCTTGAGAAAAACGGTTTTGATAGACGAACAACGAAATGATCCTAGGTTCCGTTTTACCTTTTGCGTTACGGAACCCTAAAATCCCCCTCTTTTCCGTAGTCGGGTACAAATATATGGGTGGAGGCGCATAAGCGCCTGAAATCCGATCCAGCCTGTCCCTTTGCTGTCCTCTCCCAGTGACGCCCTAAGCCGAGGCTCGTACCCCACAGGGAGTGCCCTTAGCGTGTAGTCGCTTAGTTTGTAAGTTATTTTGCCCTGGCTGGAGGCCCTAAAAATAATATTTTTTAAGGCACCACAAGAAAGTCCGGTTAAGTAGTCGATAACCTCCTAGGTTGACCTGCGAGATGCCATTCCTAAAAAAAAGCATAAGCGCCAGTAATGTGTAGAAGAAGCGTATGGGAACCTTGCTCACCAACACCATTAGAGCTTGTCCACCATTGTTCCAAATCGTTCCTGCGAGAGTTGCCAGGTGTCCGGATAAAACCACAGTCGGGCTTTTTGATCGCGTGTCCGGTCAAATAAGGGTGTTACCAGACCAATCGATCGATCGTCGATCAACGGCATCGATCGATGGTAGAATTTATTAGTCGACGTCGATCGAGCTGCTTGATTATTATTACTAATGAATTATAGCGGTTATTAATCGATCAACGTTGATCGATGCCATCGACCGGCAATCGATCGATTTGTTTGTCGACCGGTATCCGTCGATCAGCCAAAGCTACCGCACCAATCGATCAACGTCAATCGATGTCGATTGGTGCAGTAACACCCTGAGACAGTGTCCGGCCTATCCGGGTTTTGTTAGGCTTATTAAATTTGACCATATTTTTGTTACATTACTCATGTGTTGGTTTACGCTCCGTCCGCCTCACTTGTATCGTTAGAGCAAGCGAGCGGGTTAGCACTGTCGTCCACTGTCCGCCCTTAATAATAATAATATGTGGGGACATTTTCACACACGGCCATCTGACCCCAAACTAGGGAGACCCTGTACCATGGGTGTCAGACAACTGATAAGTACTAACACAAATACTTAAATAGGTCCGTCGGTCTGTCTGTCTGCCTGTCACCAGGCAGTATCTCATGAACCGTGATAGCTAGACAGTTGAAATTTTCGCAGATGATGTAATTCTAAAAACAGAATAACATAAATATTTAAGGGCCCATACAACAAACGTGATTTTTTGCAATCTTTTTAATTGTCTAATGTTGAATAGATAATGGTACGGAACCCTTCGTGTGCGAGTCCGATACGCACTTGGCCAGTTTTTACTCAAATGTCCGACTAATCGGGCTGTTCTGTCCGACTTTTCGGTTTTAAGAGCTGGCAACACTACCAGCTGTCTTGTCATGTTAATATTGGTTGTAAAAATAGAAAGCGTCGCTTTTGTAACACAATCGTACAAACAAAACATTATTATATGTAGGTACGACACGTGTTGGTTACACTTGAGTCAATAACTAAAGGATAATGCTCATTTTGAAAAAGAAAAAGTAAAACTGAGTCGGATTCGCTCAAGGGTTCCGTACCAAAAATGCCGAAAAAAACATTTTTCTTGTATACCTCGTTAAAGTTTTTGCTCCTTTTGTTAGTTTTGTGTTTTTATTTTGCTAATCAACTTTTGAACGCGACATCGTTCTTACTTAATCCCTTCAAAATGGTTCAGCTAAATGGCGCTGATCCGCGCGTCATGTCCGTGAACGGGCGCTGTCAGTTGAGATTGGTCACTGCTATGGCTTTTATCTTTTGCTTTTATTATTAAATGTTTTGTATTGTTCTTTACCTACATGGTTTTCAACAAGAAAAATGAACTTCGTATTTTGTAAAAACTTGATTTAAAAGAGTGTCCGTGGAGTTTCTTGCTCGTTCTTCTCCTACTACCTACGTTTTGGAACGAGCAACTAGCTTCAACTTTCTTAAGTGCCTGTAAATGGGAAATAAATACTTTCACTTACTCGTAAGAATCCAAATTCTTTTATATAAAATATAACTATCGTAGCTTCCTATTAGCAAAAGAATAAACAGAATCGGATCAGCAGTTTCGGAGCTTAGTGCGTTCAAACAAAAAACTGTTCAGCTTTATTATATTAAGTTTAGGTTAGATTTACATTATTATAATGTGAACCACACACCACAACGCAAACAAATTATCTGCGGTTGACTGCCGCGTTAGTTGAGTGGTCGCACTCGCCACTACTGCACGTGTGGACCTGGGCTTGATTTTTCCATTGATAATTTTGTAGGTCGGAGGTCTGTGTATAAAGAATAGCACCATCCCATATCTTCCCGTGGGTGTCGTAAGAGACGACTAAGGGACTCACCAGAGAATGGGCAGCAGCGTTCTCTGTGCCTTTGTAACAACCATACTGCGATCGCCAACCCGCCTGCCAAGCGTGGCGATTATGGCAAAACCCCCCTTGGGGAGGCCTATGTCCAGCAGTGGACGTCTTTCGGCTGAAATGATGATTAATTTTGTAGGTTACGGATTTCTGCTCGAACGCAAGCGTGCTATGATAAAGTAATCAAAAACACGACCGAGTGCATAAAGTCGATCTCGTACATTAAGGGTTCCGTAAGTAATGTGGGCTGGACACATCACACGTTACACGGACAAAAGATGGACCATAGAAACTACTAGATGGAAAGGTCCACAGGGTAAGAGGAATGCTGGTAGACCTATAAGACAGTGGGCTGATGACATTATCCAGGTGTCAGGAAACGACTGGACAAATATAGGCAAGGACAGGGATCTATGGAAAAAGCTGGAGGAGGCCTTCACCCAAAAAGGGGTCCATATTTCAATAAAAGAAGACTATAATCATACTAACAATATTCAATAAGTAAATTTACTAATACGACTAACAACTTTTGAAATGGAACCTAGAAATATGGAATAAATGCGGCTTTTTTATTTATTATTAAAGAATCATGGCAGGATTTGTACAAAAAAAGTCAAGATGTTTAGAGAAGTTGAAATTCTTATTCTTATTCTCTTGGATACCTAAAGAGTATCTTCAGGCATTTACAATATTTTTAAAACCCCGCAAAACAAAGTGAATAGTTTAACCAAAAGCTCATTATTTCAGAACGAAACGGCGACTGACAGTAACAGTGACACTGACAGTCGCCGTTTCGCAGATCTTACACTAAAATTGAATCGTTTTAAGGGAAATAATGTCATAAATAATGTTTTTTTTTCCACACACTTGTCACATCACTAGTCTGCCAATTTGATAGATCCGTTAACGTCGCTTGTCACTTTATTTTTTTTTTATAAACACAAAATGGGCATCGGGATGAAACGAAAAAGTGTTATTATCATTTCGTATTATTTTTATTATGCGGGGGTTTAAAAATATGGTAAGTATATCAATCTACTCCTAGTAATGTATTCTTTGCATTGGAAAATATTTAAAACCCTCTAAATATTTTTTTTTCATTCAAATGAATGTATGGATCTCGCCATGATTCTTTATTTATTTTAAGTAATGTTATTATATTAAGGTCCAGCAAAAACGAGTCACGTTTCTTAACAGCATCGTCGGCTTCCAGTCTACCCGGATGCAGCTGAATACCATTGTTTTACATGGAGCGACTGCCTATCTGACATACACAACACAGTTACTGTTCTTATATCCCCTTTAATTCTTACCTTTATTATATTTTTAATATTACTCATAGTAATATCTACACACTGTAAAAAATTCAAACGTCTACTTCATTACAACATTATCATCACTTTAGCTTAATAGAGGCCCACTGTTGGACATAAGTCTCCTCCACAGCGCGTCATTTTTCCCGGTCCTTTGCCTTCTGCATCCGACCCCCTCCGGCACCTGGTGTATTTGATACGGTTTCAAAGATTTTTTTTTTATCTATTGATAGGCACACGTTTGACCACTATCTCACCTGATGGGAAGCGATGATACGGTCTAAGATGGAGCACGCTTGCCTAGAAGTAACCTATTCACTCTTGACTTCCAAGACTCCCAAGACTCCCAGGTTGTAGCTATCAGGAAACACAGACTCAGGCAGGGAATTCCACTCCTTAGCAGTACGCACAATAAATGTATTCCCCAAACGTTTCGTGCTAAAGATTCTATTTTATTTGATTTCTTTATTTTATCACAAACACAACTAACTTTACAGGTTACAACCCAATGGAATAGCGAGGTACTTACTTAATTAAAGCTTATTATTAAATATATATACATACAATGTAATCTTCGTGAATTCATTCAGAGAGTAAGAAAACAAATCAATTCTGTCAGCAGTGTCATTACATACGATGCAGCCCTGTGACTGACAGATAGACAGCGGACTATAAGTAGTCTCGTTGAAACCATTTTGATACGGAACCCTAAAAGACAGGAAATGCGTCATGTATATTGATTGATAATTCATGTTCCGCCTCCAGCGATACATCGCGAAGTGAGATGATCAGATCAACTTTCACTGTTCACAGGTGCGGGTTCGATGCCCGGGCCGGGCTGTACACACACACTACGCGTGGAGGTAAACAAGAAAGTTGTTCATCTCGCTGGTTGAAAGGTTGGCCGCACCTTTAGTTCCGTGAAGTTAAACATGTTTCATTGACATCACTACTCGACTGTACTGTTCGAGGTACCTCTTAGTTTGTAATTGAGCTAGTATAGTAATTTATAATGGCTTATGTTTAACATATCACCAGATATAGTAAAATATAACAGTCAAAATAGTAAATGATCACCAAAATTAAAACCGCTTTTTAATGTGAAATTATAACCAAAGTTTTTACATCTTGCTATGCTATTAAAGCAAATGACTCCAAACAAATCATTGTTAACCCAAATGTATGAGTTTAACTGTAAAAAGCGATTTGATTCTGGCGTAGGTTGTTTTTTTTTTTTGGTACGGGGTGGAAAATCCTTTTTTCACCCCGGTTACCATCCCTTTCATACCGAGTTCCCTCCGTGCCTCGGAAAGCACGTAAAGTCGTTGGTCCCGGCTGTCATTCGTAGATCTTTGACAGTCGTTTTGGGTAGTCAGAAGCCAGTCTTACAAAAGGTTATCATGTTACCCAGTAACTGTAACCAGTAACGACAATCCCTTAGTTAAGCACTTTTTGTATTAACCATTTTGTCAGATATGTGACTGTTTGGTTTTTTATGACAATAACATTTCTTTCAACCGAAACGGAACTACGAGTAGGTTGTGGAGGTCCGATAAGCAGTCGTTCCATGTAAAACACTGGTATTCAGCTGCATCTGGTTAGACTGGAAGCCGAGCCCAATATACTAGGGAAAAAGCTGGCAGATGATGATGAACAGCTAAGTTATAAGTCCCCTAATAATATTCTTCCAACCGAATTTCGGTCACGATGACCAATCTGAGTCGAGACTACACAAGAGCGCAATATATAATAATAATAATATGTGGACATTTCACACATGGCCATCTGACCCCAAACTAGACAGACCCTGTACTATAAGTGTCAGGCAACAAAAATACATTTTAAATACACATATAGATAAACAACACCCAGACACAAGGCAACCACAAGTGCTCATCACACAAAATGTTTAGCCTGGGCGGGAATCGAACCCGCAACACAAGTCAGACAATCAATCGCTCAGTCACTGTGCTAACCGTGTGATCCGATACGACCGGGGAGAGATCACAAGCAAGACCTATACCACACGTGCGCACCGAGGCACGAGGGTATTACACCGTCAACTTCCAAACTCCGGGCTGCAACTGAGCAATTTATAATGGAAAATCTTTTTGCCCCAACTAGGAATCGAACCCATGATCCCATGCATTCGCACATGTATGACTACGAGACCAACTAGGCAGTCGTGAGTAAGGCCAACCCTAAAGAAACTGACATTGCTAAACCTTACATTTCCCTCCGTCCGTATGGTGTCGGACGTAAAGAATAGCACCATCCCATATCTTCCCGTGGGTGTCGTAAGAGGCGACTAAGGGACTCACCAGAGAATAGGCAGCAGCGTTCTCTGTGCCTTTGTAACAACCATACTGCGATCGCCAACCCGCCTGCCAAGCGTGGCGATTATGGCAATACCCCCCTTGGGGAGGCCTATGTCCAGCAGTGGACGTCTTTAGGCTGAAATGATGATGATGACATTTCCCTGACTAGACATTTGAGACCAGAAGCAAGTAATAGCAAGCTCAATAATGTTGTATCACCGGCTGCGCGTGCGACGCTCACCGCTCGCTACAGGCGGGTCAAGTGCCTGGCGATGTCGGCTTTCATGCGCAACGTCCGGGGTTCTATTCTATACCTAGGTTGGGTAATGAGTTTTTCCATTTGTCACGGAGGCGGGTAAAAGTGCCTTTTAATGGTCTAATTGAAATGAATGATTTCACTTTGACTTGACTTTGCGGAAAATTGTATTAATTTATTTTTAACCGACTTCAAAAAGGAGGAGGTTGTCAATTCGGATGTTTGTATTTTTCTTATGTAAGTTCGGGCATAACTCTGTCATATATAGACGGATTTGCAAAATTCTTTTCTTATTTTTCATTTGTTCGAAAGGTGTTTATTCCGAAATGGTCCCATATACATTTTATTAAAATTGATTCAGCTCTTTTTGAGAAAATCAACAAAGTCACTAAAAGAAATACATAGATGACGTTTTAGTTTCTTCAATCTTTGGAGGACTTACAATCTCTGTTTTAAGTGTGTCACCGTTTCTTAATGGTTTTGAATGTTAAGGCAATACTAAAAAGTGGAAAATAAAAAGTTAAACTAAAGTAATGTGTGCTCTGTGCTAAAGTTATTTATCACTTTTTAGTTTTTGAAGGCAGTTTTCCTTTTTTTAACTTTTTTACTTTATCCGAAGCTAAATACATTAATTAAAGATGTTATTATAGAATGACACAACACTCCGAACGTATTGATAAAATCGTCTTCCTGTCGTCCGCGAACACATCACAGGAAGGCTTGGACGGCTATGACATCTTGCAGCCGAACTTTCCTGTAGTAACTTAAAATATAAGGCCTCCAGCAAGGGCAAGAACTTATAAACTTAGCGACTACACGCTAAGGGCACTCCCTGTGGGGTACGAGCCTCAGCTTAGGGCATCGCAGGGAGAGCAGCAAACGGACAGACTTAATCGGATTTTTGGATTTGCTCGACTTCCATAGTACAAGGGACTCCAATCAGCAGTGCGATTCTGTAAGAATTCACCCGTGAATTCGAATCCTATCTCATTTCCGATTTCCCTTACCTGAAGTGAAAAGTATTTGGTATTCGCTAAAATTGTAACGTAATAATAGTTCGCTTCACCTAAGTTGGTACTCAGTGGCGCTAGCGTAGGAGTTAACGAATTACAGTATACCTAAAACAGTTTTCACTGCGGAATCAGAAGTGAGAACTGGAGTGAGTTCTTACAGAATAACATAGCAGGGCCTCAAGTCTGCTATTACAATAGTGTTAGAATGGTCTATCATTCATTTTATAATTGTTGATTTTGACAAGTTTGGTAATCTACTAATATAATGGCGTCATTATGACTTTCCAATGGTCAACCACTGACACGCCATTATTTTTTTTTTTTTTATCAATTGATAGGCATACGTTTGACCACTATCTCACCTGATGGGAAGCGATGATGCGGTCTAAGATGGAGCATGGATGTTGGATGGATGGAGCCATTGAAAGAATGGTAATCTCGTACAAAATGACAACTGAATGACTGACTTAGGCGGTAATCTGCTAAAATGTTGACAGTTCCTTTGATCAGTGACCTACCATTAGAACGTCATTGTGCAGTCATTGCTTTTAATTCGACCGACCAATGATCGACCATTATGAATTTAGCAGATTACGAACTTTTTGCAAAATGACAATGGGATCGTGTAGGAATGACGAAATTATAAAAATAGCAGACTTGGCCACCTGTTTGTTTCTTTGACACTGTTGGCGTAGTCGTTGAGCGATTGACTGCTGCGTTGCGTGGCGGGGTTTCGATTCCCGGACGGAACCAATATTTGTGAATATGGCCTACAGTTAGCTTTTCCGGGTCAGGCTGTTTGTGTATGTGAGTTTATATATTTGTAAATGCACCAATTACAAAGGAGAAATTACAAGTGTATATTGCATCGACACTTTTGATTGCCACTGTTGATACTGGCTTACAGGAGTTGATGTGGTTTTATCTATTACATAATTTACTTGTCATTTCTTAACTTGTAATACTTTGTACTTATTATTATTTATGCAAGATACATCGTATTCACTTATAATTATATGATTCCTGTTAATGCAAAAAAAGATTTTTTCTGAATAGTAAATACCTATGGAGTTTCTTGCCCATTCTTCTCTATACGAAACTACCTTTAGGAAGCTAAAATCAAATTTTCTAAAATGACGTTCAATCAAAAGTGCCTTTTAATGCTGGACATAGGCCTCCCCAATATGCCATAATCGCCACGCTTGGCAGGCGGGTTGGCCTCCTCGCAGTATGGTTGTTACAAAGGCACAGAGAACGCTGCTGCCCATCCTCTGGTGAGTCCCTTAGTCGCCTCTTACGACACCCACGGGAAGATATGGGATGGTGCTATTCTTTACGTCCGACCACACGGACCCATTTAATGGTCTAATTGAAATAAATGATTTGAGTTTGACTTTTTTAACAACTCGCATCTCACATCGCTATTCACTCTCACTTCACATAAGGTTCAAAATTACCTTCATATATTTGACACTTTAAATCGGGTTCGAGTGCGAAGTGAGCGTCGAAGTGGCGGGGAAATTACCTTACAGAATGCCATTTCTTACGTCATCTCATACTTTATCTGTCAAAATCTCCCTGTCAATTTAGTTCAACTCGCTGACACGCTCGCAAGGGTGGCGCCAGTGTCAATTCGAATTATCAACAGTATTTAGAATGCCAATCACGAAACTCACAGCGGATTCAGATTCGAAGTTTAGAATGAGGTCTTACAGAATCACACTCCTGTAAGAAATTGTTACACTAACCTTAGATTATGATAGATATTACTTTACCTACTTACAGTTTATACAATTGTTCGTTGGTCAATAAAGGAAAATAAAAAATATATATATCTAAGGTGGGTGGACCATGGACGGCTACTAAAACGAATAAACAGTTTTTATTCGTTTATTTACGGGATAAATGTAAGAAATAAATTATTACCTAAGTAACATTTTGTTTCGATCCAAACCACTCACGAAGAACTAATCAAGGAACTCACAGCGGATTCTGATTCGAAGTTTAGAATGAGGTCTTACAGAATCGCATTCTTGCTCCCTCACAGATGTTACACTCGTGTAGGCACAGTCGCCGACCGTCGCGTCTGTCCGCGCTGTGCGCTCTGTGGCGGGTCATCTGAACTCATCTGCTTTCACTCGCTTTCGTGAACATAACTAGTTGAACACCTCACCTTACGTCATCGACGCTGAGCTAACTCATGCTCGGAGAGGAAATATTAACGTGTACAAATAAAATATTTAGTTAAGTCCAGAGCTTTTCAACCGACTTTAAAAAAAGTTCAGCATAGTAAGTACCTACATATTTTTTTAAATGTTTGACAATGCGTAATTTTTTTCAGTGTAGTCCGATTTCGATGATTCGGTTTTTAATATTGATAGTGTATATGTACATTAAAGTGCGACCACCCATACGAGTATATTTCAAGAAAATTTCTACCCCTAAGGGTAGAAAATTAAGAGATGACTGAAACTTTTTGGTGTCATTGTTTCGTATTTACAGTATGAAATATAATATATAATTTACAGTATGAAACGAAGAAGACCAAAAAGCGAAAAAAAACGAACTGCGAATTTTAAGTTATTTTTTACTTTTTGAAGCCGTTTGTCTTTTTTGTAAAAAAGCTTTTTTGTAAGTTATTTACTGTTTTAATTAAATTAATTCTTCTGATATTCTTCTTAAATCTAAAAGAGTGTTCGTTCATGGAGTTTCTTGCTCGTTCTTCTTAATAGAAACCTACTGTTTGAAACGAGAAACCAGCTGCAACTTTCGGATTGACAATTCAAAAGTGCCTGTCATCTGCCTAGCCTTATTATTATTAGGGTAGGTTCACAGTCTACCAGACTGACAGAATACCAATGTTTTACATGGAGAACCCCTGTTTAACCTTCACAACCCAGTTACTGGGTAACACTAATGTAAGACTGGTTGTGATTTTCTGGTTACTGATCTTATTCACAAATAAAATCTTTTTGCAAACAAAAAAGAGAACCGCTTTCAAAAACTAAAATGTGATAATACTCCTATTTGTAATAAGTTTTTATTTTCCACTTTTTAGTGCCTTCTTATTACCTAAATCCATTAAGAAACGGCAACACAGTTAAAAGTTAAAACAGAGATTGAAAGTCCTCCAAAGATGAAAGAAACGAAAGCGTCTTCCATGTATATTTTTTTGGTTTTTGTATTTTTTTTCAAAAAGCGCAAAATATTTTTTTTGTTGTTATTTACTAAAACCTTCTCCAGAATGTAACAATTTTTTTTCTGAAAATCGCATCAAAATCGGTTCAGCCAAACGGGAGATAATCGCGGACAAACATACATACTTAGTCTTTTACTACTACTTTTTTTTTTTGTAGTCGTTTTAAAAAAAAACAAAACTACAGCAAAGTTAGCGAATCAACTTCATCCATACTCATTGCCTGTTATTGTATCATTATTGTAACAATAATAAAAATACAATTTATTTATGGTTCTGAAATTACAACCTACAGTAAATATCTTACAAAAGCCGCTGACATTTGCCATTATTTAAAAAGCTTCTACAAATTATCGTTAACGTATCCTAAAGTTCATTAAAACCATGTTCTGTATCGAGCTGGCTCCGTTCTCACGCACATCAATATGTATAAGTGTTGCATGCATCTCAATCCACGTGAACTATCGATATCAATCATTCAAACAGTCTCTAAACCATCCACAGTGTTGCACAATCACTTCGAAAGTGTTATTACTGGAACTAATTACTGTTTTAACATCTAAATTCACAATATTTCTCGTTGTATTGTCTATTTTTAGTTATGCCTCGCGGTTTCACCCGTAGATAGTCTTTGGTTACTGTTTCGCTCAGATCACAGAACATATATTATATGTTCAGCATATTATATATATGTATATTTATGTTATATGTATATTATGTGTTATATGTTAGGCTCAGATTATGAAACAAAAGGCAGATAGACCGCGAGGAACACTGAGAGTGAAGTCATAAAAGCAAATACAAATTCAAAAGCGAATAGGTACAGACGCCAGCACATCAAGCCATACCTAACTGTCAAATTTTCCCAATTAAATATGAACCTTATGCTTTTGTAATAAAGTTGAAAATGCTGGCCTCTGTACATACAACCTCGTGATTGTATTCGCTTTAGAATTTGTATTTGTATTTTTGTTCGTTTTTTTTTTCACGATGCGGCGTTTCGTGTTATATTATACTGACTCGTGTAAGTTACAGCACGAAGCGCGTTGTAGCTATTCGATTTTGAATTTGTATTTGCTTTTTTGGCTTCACTCTCAGTGGTCCGCGCGGTCTATCTGCCTTTTGTTTGTTTCGCTTCTGTGTGTCGTAGCCTGATGTTATAATTGTAGCATATAATCTTCCTCGGTAAAAAGGATTGTAACTATATGTCTAAGTAGATTAGCGTTTAGTTTCTTGTGAGCTTATACGTAAGTTGTGTCGGGTTCGAGTGCGAAGTGAGCGTCGAAGTGACGGGGAAATTACCTTACAGAATGCCACTTCTTACGTCATCTCATACCTAATCTGCCAAAATCTCCCTGTCAATTTAGTTGAACTCGCTGACATGCGAGCGAGCGAGCTAGTGTCAATTCGAATTATCAACCGAGTTTTTAGAATGCTAATGAAGAAACTCACACCGTATTGAAATTCGAAGTTAAGAATGGGGTCTTACAGAATCACACTCCAATAGTTCAGTAGACTAACGAGTTTAAACAAACAAACAAACTCAGACTTCAGTTTTATAATATTAGTGAAGATAAATGGTGATTGTTTACGGTAATTAGTATTCATCACAGTTTGAACATCAAATGTTCACAATATTTCGCGCTGCGTTAAGTATTACGATGAGTGTATCCAACTCACTTGATTTGAGGCAGGGTTGTCAACTTGTCAACTTGATGTGGGGCCAGACTGTTATAAACAAGCTTCCAACAGGGGTCACCCTGGTGGGAGGCTTGTGGAGCCCACGGTTGGTGTTTGCGTCCACACTGGTTTACAAAAAGGCTCCCACCTCAGTGTGTTGTCGACTCTTTGTTTACAACGGCGGTATTCACACGCGGTTTACATCGCGCGTCCGTCCACAGAGGTTGTTGAAGGTCAAACGAATTTTCAACCGACTTCAAAAAAGGAGGAGGTTATCAATTCGTCTGTTTTTTTTTATGTTTGTTACCTGATTTCTCGGGACTGGGTGAACTGATTTTGATGATTCTTTTTTTATTTGGAACCTAGTGCTTCCCATGTGGTCCCATTTTAATTTGGTCCAGTTCTGACCATGGCATCCATGAGAAAACCGTATAAGTCTTAAATTTGCATTAAGTATGTGCGCGATTTGTTACGCGATTTCTCAGGCAAACGTAAACCGATTTTGAAAATTCTTTTTTTTTATAGATAGGGTATGCTTCAGGGGTGGTACCATATAAATTTTATCGAAATTGATTTAGCACTTTTTGAAAAATCAACAAATACCCAAAAATTTTACATAGACGAGGTTTTAGTTTCATAAATCTTTGTAGTAGTTAACTTTCAATCTCTTCTTAATAGATTTGAATGAGAAGGAGGTACTAAAAAGCGGTAAATAAAAAGCTTTTTACAAAAAAGACAACCGCCTTTTAAAAGTGAAAAATAACTTTAGAACAGAACACACATTGACTTTAGTTTCGGAAGTCGGTGGCAATACAAAACAACAAACAGAACAAAGCCACTGAATTTCGAAACTAAAGTCAATGTGTGTTCTGTTCTAAAGTTATTTTTCACTTTTTGAAGGCGGTTGTCTTTTTGTTGCAAACAAGTCTTTACACTGTTGTAAACCGCCGGTGGATACCGATGTGGAGGGTTTGTTTACAACAGTTTGGCCGGGGTTTAGCTTCCATAGTGGGAAGAGAAGGCATGAAACACGTGCGACAAAAAGAGTTATGGAGAGGGAGAGGAAGGCTAAAGAAAAGAGATGGAAGTATTGTGTTAAGAATGATATGAGTGATAAGGCAGTCAGTGAAAGCATGACGTTGGACAGGATGGAATGGAAGAAGGAAACATGTTGTGCCGACCCAAAGTAACATGGGATATGGACAGGAAGAAGAAGAAGAAGAGTGGGAGGCAATTCAGGAACCTCTAATGATAACAAAATCGAGGAATACAGTTTGGTGTTGTAACTATATGTATCATCTTCCTAGCCCGTCGTGTTGTGCTGGGGCGGCTGCTGCTGGTGCCAAACGGCGTAAATATAACAACCTTCTTGGAAGTTATATGGGGTTTAAACACTAGGGCCATGAGGCCTGAGTGCTCACCTTGTTCTTATGGACATTGCTAAGCGGCTGTTCGACTCTTCACGTGACCAGAGGGCTGGCCTTTTCTTGGGTCAAAAAATTAGCATTGCCATTCAACGTGGTAATGCTGCCAGCCTTTTGGGCACTTATTGTCATGCGGATGAGTTTTTTGATACCCTGTGAACTTCCCCTCTACATTTGTACATTATATTTTTTACTATGATGTATAAGTTCTGTATGTATTTAATTAGTGTGTAATCAAAATCCACATTTTATCCCGAGGGTGTGACTAAGAGAAAATTCGGAAGTCGGGCAGCAGCGGCTTCCGTGGACTTCTTCCAGCTGATGATGATAATAAATCAGTACAGATAAGAAATAAAATGAACATAGATAAAAAAAACTTTTATCTACACCAAAATTATTTAACTACACCACTCGATAGCTTAAGGATCGTTACAATTTTCAGTTTGTTCAAAAAATGTTCAATAATGACGGCTTATGTTTAACGAACCCCCAAAAAATAGTAAATGATCACCAACATTTAACCAAAGTATTGTAAAAATGTCTGAGTTTGACTGTAAAAAGCGATTTGGTTCTGGCATAGGGGGTCATAGTTCTAACCTAACCTAACCATGTCGGATCCGCCCCAGGGGGGACTTAAGGGTCCTAAGATTTGGTGATCATTTACTATTTTTGGTGGTCATTATCAATAATGATTACGACATAGGTACAGCAAAGGAGATAAGTATCCATGTCGCCGGAAACAGTTGAAGTTTACTTAGAAACCGATAGGTTTTTATGAATAAAATAAAATACAATTTATAGAGAATAAACAGTTCAATGATAAAATAAAATTTCATTTGAAAGCCCCGATTGGTTTCTAAGAAATCTTCAACTATTCCCGACGACATGGATACTTATCTCCTTTGCGTACTGTACATACATAATTATATTCAATTCAATACTGAACACTAAACTTGATTATACTTTCATTAGCGTGTAATCGCATCAATGAATTATGTTTATCTTGTCGAGTGTCAGCCCTGGGCGCGAGGTGACGTAACAGCGTGCACTAACAATGAACAACATATCGAACAACTTTTACTTGAGATTCGTCTCGCATACTTGTGTTACATAAGCGTTCCTCTCGCGACGCACGTCCGCTCTGCTGTAGGCTCAGCCTAATTACTACATTGACAATCTACAATCGATAACTGGGAGCAGTGGCGTGCTTTCCATTAAAGCCCAAAAGCCAGGCTTGCAATTAATAAGTGATACTGATAGGAAGAAAATGAGCATAATAATAATGGTTTTTAGTCTTAAATTGGTCGGGCTTGCCCTAACTTTGACTCCTAGGCACGCCACTGACTGGGAGTCTTTAAGTCAAGAGCGAATAGGTTACTTCTAGGCAAGCGTGCTCCATCTTAGACCGCATCATCGCTTCCCGTAGTGTTGCCATCCGTCCGGATAAAGCCGGACAGTGTTAGGCTTTTTGACCTCTTGTCCGGCCAAATTTAGCTGCGTCCGGCCCGTCCAGGTTTTGTTAGGCTTTTTATATAATCGTTCTTCAGTCAGTAGCGAACGAGCGAGCGAGACGAGATTTGCAGACTCGCAACTAAACGCTTCTTATACCTAAATAAAGTACCTAGGTACCTATGTGTTTTCTTATTTTTTGTCAAAAATCCCTTTTTTAGCGTCCGGCTTTGGAATTCAAACATCCGGCTTTTAAATATGGGTTTTATTCAATACTTCAATATTCTTGATGTCCGGCTTTGGGACCCAAAAGTCCGGCTTTTTTGACGGGTTAGTCCGGCTTTTTCATATTTAGAAATGGCAACGCTAGCTTCCCGTCCCATTTTATTAAGCCTATTAGGGGAAAACCTTAAAAACGCCACTGATGTTGCGATAAATGTGGCTACCAACTGGGCCCAAGTAGTCTAACAAAAATAAAATAAAAAAAAATAAAGGGAAACCATCGATTCGAAAAGAAGAAGAAGAAGAAGAGGGGAAAACCCTCTGTTATTTTACTTACTGTAAGTATATAGTCTATGTGTGCCAAATTCCAGCTAATTTAAGCATGAAACAGTCACAAACTTTCGCGTGTATACTAATTGAGTATACTATGAACGTGTGATGATGTACACACACGCGGTGTTCACATTCTTATTATAAGTGTAGTTAAGTGCAGGTGTACTCACATCACAGGTATTCTATAAATGCTATTGTGTGTCGACCATGACCTCGGGACATGGTTCGGCATTTCTTCTCAGAGAGCGTCAGAGCGAGGTGCCGGGCTGTGCCGCATCGTTTAAGTCAGTCAAGTGCGAGTCGGCTCGCGCATCGAGGGTTCTGTACAAACTTGTTCTTAAATAATTCGTTCATCACGGGACCGAGACTCGAAAATAAGTGTGTCATCATCTGCCAGCCTTTTCCCAAGTATATTGGGGTCAGCTTCCAGTCTAACCGGATGCAGCTGAATACCAGTGTTTTACATGGACCGACTCATGCCTATCGGACCTCCACAACCCAGTTACTGGGTAACACGATACCCTTTGGTAAGACTGGTTGTCAGACTTTCTGGCTTCTGACTACCCGTAACGACTGCCAAAGATCTACAAATGACAGCCGGGACCAACGGCTTTACGTGCTTTTCGAGGCACGGAGGAAACTCGGTATCAAAGGGATGGTCACCCATCCACAGATAGACCGCGGTGAGCGTAGCTTAACCTATGACCAATCGATCTGTACGGCTTTGACGTAGCCACTAGCTCCTCTCGAAAAAAAAGTGTGTGATCACAAAAAAGTTTTTTTTGTGATGTAACTACAAAACGGTTTTCGGACTTTCCCTTTTACCTGTAAGTACTTTATGACATTGTTTCTTGCCAAATTCTAAGTTTATAGGTCAACGGGACCTTATAGGTTTTGATTCCCTTGCCATTGTCAAAACATGCGATATAAACGGCTACGGCCGTTAATGGCTCGTTCTTTTGATTGCGTTAACTGGAGCGGTGAAAAAATCAAACTTCAAGTCAACTTCCACTTGAAGTTTGATTTTTGCACTCAATCAACAACAATCTTAATATTTGATATTAATTTCAGTTTAATAGCTCCACCCGTCACTCAGGAAAAGGGTTTTGACAAACAGATACACAGACAGACGGACAACAAAGTGATCCTATATGGCTTCATTTTTCCTTTTGAGGTCAAAACCCTAAAAAACTGGCCAAGTGTAACATGAAGGGTTCCGTGCCACCATATAATATCTATTTAACAGTACATACAAAGAACACGTTGGACCCTGTTTATTTTTTAGCTTAAAATATTTAGACGGACAGACAGACAACGAGGGTTCCTTTTGGTACTCTTTGGAACTCTAAAACAATCCGCCAAAACAATGACTTCCACAGTGTACTGTGACATTGTTCGACTGAGGAAGTGCCACTCTCCGCGAGTGTCCTCCGAGTGTCTTCTGAGCGTCCGCACGCACTCCGGAACTCAGCTGTCACACGGTGGTTGTCATCTGTGACGTCACGCGGTATGGAGACCAGCGTCCAGCTGGACCTTGAGACATGTTGGAGTCGCGCCACAACACGAACTTTAAGTCGTTCGTGGTGCGAGTTCCGACTCACTTTATTGAGACCTTCCTCAAGGAAGAGTTTTACCGACACATACAATTGAATAATTGAAAATATTTAGACGGACAGACAGACAACGAGGGTTCCTTTTGGTACTCTTTGGAACTCTAAAACAATCCGCCAAAACAATGAATTCCACAGTGTACTGTGACATTGTTCGACTGAGGAATTGCCACTCTCCGCGAGTGTCCTCCGAGTGTCTTCTGAGCGTCCACACGCACTCCGGAATTGATACAAAACAATAAGGGGGGCTACGCTTGCCGCGGTCGCTCCGTGGATGGGTGAACATCCAGGGCATCGAGTTCCGTTTGAGTCCATTTGAGTATGCCGAAAGAGTACATCGTGTCTCGGAAGCAAGTAAAGCCGTTGGTCCCGGATGTCATTCGTAGACAGTTGTTATGAGTAGTCGTCAGAAACTAGGAAGTCTGACAACCAGTCTTACCAAGGGGTTACCCAGTAACTGGGTCGTGGAAGTCAGATAGGCAGTCGTTCCATGTACAACACTGGTATTCAGCTGCATCTGGTTAGACTGGAAGCCGACCTCAATATAGTTGAAAAAGAGCAGGCAGAAGATGATGAAGGGCCAGTATTCCTGCGACAGTAATTGTTAGATTTTGCCTCAATAATATTGTGATAAATAGGTGCCGATTCGATTAATTTAAACTATTTATATCTCTTTCTCTCCAATGAAACAAGAAAGAGAAAGATGTTAATAAGAGCTGTCAATTTAAGTGGATCTGGAAATGTTCGTAGAATTATAGTATCTAGTCATTCATGTCAGAACGTATTTGATTAAAAACATGGCGACAGTCAAGAAAAAACGAATTCGACATTTCTAACTTAGTTCATATCTGTAGCCGTCCTTTTCTTCAGGTGCCTGGCAGTAAGAGATGGCAATTGTTTAATTTAGTTTAGTTTGTGGACAAGGGAGTCGGCGCCATTGTCTCCACATGCGACGGCAGATGGCCGCGGTGTCGCGTCTGCGCTGTGCTCTGTGCTCTGTGCACAACTAGTTTTACTTTCTTGTGAAAGTGTCGGAGGTCGCGCGAGGGACGCTGAGAGAACACGACTGAGGAATGTTGCCTGTGAGCTATGACCTGACACACACACACACACACACACAAACACCGACCAGGAAACGTAATCCAAAATCTATCCGAAGCTTCAAATAATATAGGGATGGAGTCTAAAAAAGACACACATCACTTCAGCCGAAAGAAGTCCACTGCTGGACATAGGCCTCCACAAGGGGGGGTTTTGCCTTAATCGCCACGCTTGGCAGGCGGGTTGGCGATCGCAGTGTGGTTGTTACAAAGGCACAGAGAACGCTGCTGCCCATTCTCTGGTGAGTCCCTTAGTCGCCTCTTATGACAGACAAGAACACTCTCAAAGTCTCAACACTTACTTAAGACACACAGAAAACTTGAAATAAATCTTGATAAAAAACTCGATAACTAACAGTTTGCTTGAGCTGGGAGTCGACCTCAGGAGTTCCTGCTCAGTAGTTGGCTCGATCAACGACGCAGTCAGAGAGGCACTTAGAGGTAACTTTATTTATATTCAATCTGAAAAAGTTCACTCTGTGCAGGTTTTATTTCTTTTTATTCATATTAGGGACTTTTAGCCGACTTCAAAAAAAAGGAGGTTATCGGTTCGACCCGTATGTTCGTATGTATGTACGTATGTTTGTCCGCGATTATCTCCCGTTTGGCTGAACCGATTTTGATGCGGTTTTCAGAAAAGTGTTTGTTACATTCTGGAGAAGGTTTTAGTATACAACAAATAGAAATGTATGTAGCTGTTTTTGAAAAAATCAACAAATACCAGAAGACGTTTTCGTTTTTTCGCCTTTCCTTTCAATTGACTTTCAATCTCTGTTTTTATTGTAGGTATTGCCGTTTCTTAATGGATTTGGGTGATAAGGAGGCACTAAAAGTGGAAAATAAAAACTTTTTTGAAAAAAAAAAGAGAACCGCCTTCAAAAACTAAAAAGTAATAAATAACTTTTGCACAGATCACACATGACTTTAGTTTCGAAAGTCGGTTGAAGGCGGTTCTCTTTTTCAAAACATTGATGTCCCATCGTACCTTACAACTGCAAGTCTCTAATGTCCTAGTTAAACTATCACTACATTATAAAACAAGGTCCCCTGCCGCGTCTGTCTGTCTGTCCCGCTAGACAACATTTCCTGAAGCTCTCTGCCTGCCTTTTCCTATGTTATTTTCAGCTTCCAGTCTACCCAGATGCAGCTGAATACCAGTGTTGTACATGGAACGACCTGCTTGACTTCCGCAACCCAGTTACTGAGTAACACGATACCCCTAGGTAAGCGAAGAAAGAAGAAGAATAAGATGAATAAGAACCAAGATGAAGTGAGACGATGTGAGAATGAGATAATGATTTAAGATGAATTGTCAAAGAGCTGTGGATTTTGTGAATAATAAAATTAGACTGCTGTCAGAGTTTCTGACTTCAGACTACTCATAACAACTATCAAAGATCTACGAGTGACAGCCGAGACCAACGACTTTACGTGCTCTCCGTGTCACGAATAACATTTCGTGAAACAATTATTCTAGATCATTTTTAACCCCCGACGAAAAAGAGGGGTGTTATAAGTTTGACGTGTCTGTGTGTCTGTGTGTCTGTCTGTGGCACAGTAGCTCTTTAACGGGTGAGCCGATTTAAATGCGGTTTTTTTTATTTGAAAGCAGATTCTCTAGCGATGGTTCTTAGACATGTTAAAGTTATCAGCTCTTTTGTTAGCTGCGGTAGGGATCTTAGACGCATACCGGATGTTTACTTTGCTTTCAAACATATTATTATAGGTGACCACACTGACCACCCATTGAAACACCCATGTTTGCTATTAGCATCGCTTCCTTTCTAAAGAGTGACTAAGTTTTAGCTCTGATAGTACCTATTACACAGTAGGACAGTTAGGCTGGATTTACAACTAGATTAGCAACAAAAGTTTGATAATATCGAAGCAAATTGGTCGGAAATGCTGGTAAATTAATAGACAGTGAATGAAATTAAGGGACTGACTTACTTAAGCGGTACCCCGCCGCGACATTAAGCGCCATTTCAACAAACAAACAATTGATGGCTCAACAAAAGGTATTATTTTTGACTTTTTACATAATCGCTCTTATGTTTTGCGTTGGGGGTTTTTTTTAAATTTTTAATTTAATTTTTATTAACATTTCTCTGTGCCTGTAGGTTTCAAATCTATTTTAAGACGCACCCTGCAAGACACGCAATATTATTCCAATATGTTCATTAAATATGACGCAGGAAATACCAGTCAATTAGTCACACAACAAGTAATAACCGCGGAGAATTACAACACATGACACGCGCACCCATCACATTCCAAGCCTCGTTAGCCGGTGTTTAACCTCACGCACGCGAGTCAAGGACGCTGCACAGTAATGTTATCTCATCGACAGTTTGGTATTCATTGTCTGTGCTGGTAGCGGCGAGTGCGCACGTGGGTGGGTTTAGCAAGTGGGAACACCTATGAGTTGTCTGAGGAACTAGTGTGCCAGTGTGTCCGTGATGACGGCGGGTGCAGAAGAATTATCACTACATATTTTTGACGACACGGTTGGCGCAGTGGCTGAGCGATCGACTGCTGCGCAGCGTGTCGCGGGTTCGATTCCCGCCCAGGGTAAACATTTGTGTGATGAGCACTTGTGTTTTCCTTGTGTCTGGGTGTTGTTTATCTATTATGTATGTATTTACAAAAAGAAAAAAAATGTATTTGTGTATGTATATCAGCTGTCTGACACCCATAGTACAGGGTCTCCCTAGTTTGGAGTCAGATACATGGCCGTGTGTGAAAATGTCCCCACATTATTTATTATTATTACAAAACAAGACCGACCGCCGTGTCTGTCTGTCTGCTCGCGATAAACGCTAAAACTACTGAACGGATTTTCATACGGTTTTCACCAATAGATAGAGTCATTCATGAGGAAGGTTCAGGTGTATAATTTAAATTGGCTGAAATATAACGATGATTGTTATAGGAAGATGGCGGAAAAAAACATGGCGTCTGGGAGCTATGTGGCTGGCAGTACAGTATGGCTGACGAAGCTCGTCCCGAGAACTATTAGCACATGTAAAAGAGACATTCCAACGAAGTGACACTAACCCCCGCACTCCAGACACTGGAGATGCCTTGTAACTGTTGAGAAGAGCAGAGCCTTAGCTCGCAGCCTGATGAGTTCCGCTTCGAAGGGTATGCACATGGCACCCTGACCATGACCCTTGTCTGTGTTTGTCCATTTCTTTGTTATTACTATAACTCCAAATAAACGTAATTTTGGAAGTTGTGAGTCGTGGAATTTACATTTAACTGAAACTGATAACTCATATAGCGACACCTTATGGTATGGTGTAGCACAAATAGGACAGGAGGAAAATCCGGACAGACCAGTCAGTTTAGCCGGACATTTGGGTAAAAAGGCCGGACAGTGTTAGTCCGCTCGCTTGCGCTAGCGATGCAAGGTGAGGCGAGTGGAGCGGAAACCAACACATGACTAATGTAAAAAAAAATGGTCTTTGGAGACAGTCTAATTTGGCCGGATACGAAACCAAAAAGCTTAACGGTGTCCGGCTTCACCCGGACGCCTGGCAACGCCACATAGGTACCTATGGTGATGCGTATTAGCAAAACTGCATAGTTAACTAAACTTGTAGAGGTACTCGCGGAGGTCAGTCGAGAGAGCACGCCGCCATTAGAAAGTGTCCCCGCTGACATAACGCGCGCCGCGCCCAAACATACGCGCGACCGGTGCGGTGTCACTCGCGCGACCCTGTCGGACAACTTCTAGGAAACTCAAAGTCAGAATCAAATTATTTATTTTGATTAGATGAAAATTAAATCTGCCCTTTCCAAAAGGTAGTTTGGCATGGAGCAAATGGTCTAGAAACTCCATAGGTACACTTATTTACAATTATTTCTTACAATAATTTGTATAAGTCAGCCGAGAAGGTGTCTGTGCTATTGTCATGCGATGCACAGGAAGGGTTCTGATGCGGGGGAAGCGGAACACTCCGTGTACTAGTTTCGACGACACGGTTGGCTCAGTGGCTGAGCGATCGACTGCTGCGCAGCGTGTTGCGGGTTCGATTCCCGCCCAGGGTAAACATTTGTGTGATGAGCACTTGTGTTTGTCTTGTGTCTGGGTGTTGTTTATCTATATATGTATGTATTTACAAAAAAAAAAAAAAAAATGTGTTTGTATTTCAGCTGTCTGACACCCATAGTACAGGGTCTCCCTAGTTTGGGGTCAGATGGCCGTGTGTGAAAATGTCCCCACATATTATTATTATTATTACTGGTGGTGACCACCCTCCCGGGGTAGTTTTACCCCGGGTGGTAAGAACACTACACTCTCCGGTCTAATCCCCAAAGACCGGGGGAGTTTTAAGTTTCCCCCGATAACAAAAACGTCAGTAAATTCTAATAAATAAAATAAGGATGTTTGTTACTCTTTCATGCTTTAAACGGCTGAACGGAAATAGCTGAAATTGGGTACTCATGTAGGTATTGATCTAGCTTAACACATAGGATACATTTTCATTCGGTTTTTGTATTCCCGTAGGATAATTAAGGTCTTTAGTTTAATTTCGAAATCAATGCAGACGAAAACGCGGGCAGCAGGTGGTAGTTATAAATAAGTTTATAGCTGTCAATGGGACCACGCCCTTATGCAGTGGTAAAGGCGTGGTCCCATTAAGAGCCATCACGATACTAATAAAATTTAGCCAAATTTAATTTTCGCCCAATTCATAATGGAAGTAAGTTCCTCTGCACATTAGTGAAGAAGTAGCGAGCGACATACTCTAAATACCTCCATAATGTTCCCACAGCGGCTCCGCTGGCTCGTAACCGCCGGAAGAAGTGTTTATCTGCGCCGGCGCCGGTTGGAAGCCTTCACGTCAAGGTGAGAACACAATGTGCACCAGCAAGGTGGAAGGTGCACAATTGAATGATGTTCCGTTTGTAAATTATGTTGTCATTACTGATGGAAGTTGTCAGTTTATGCTGGACACTCATTAGATTGAGCAACACCAGTGGCGGGACCTTCATACAAGCCGTAAAGCCGAGCTTGCACTTATCAACATAACATGAGCTGATCAGTAAGAGCAACTTGCTGATTGAATCTTAATCGTAAAAAATTTTCGGGATTGCCCTAAGTTGACCCCTAGGTACGTCACTGAGCAACATATACACATTAACACACTACATATTGTACCCTTCGGATCGATCTTCGGAGGTTAAGCTAGGCTTGCCGCGGTCAGTCGGTGGATGGGTGAGCATTATAATAATTTAATACCGAGACCTCTCCGTGCCTCGGAAAGTACGTAAAGCCGTTGGTCCCGGCTGTCATTCGTAGATCTTTGACTGTCGCTATGAGGTAGTCAGAAGCCAGAAAGTCTGACAACCAGTCTTATCAAGGGTGTTGTGTTACCCAGTAATTGGGTTGTGGAGGTCAGATAGGCAGTCAGTTCGTGGTCCGTGTAACAAACATTTTTAAATACCGCGAATGTACACTTCGCTGATTTCACATAACGTCGAAATTTGCGGCATTTGACAATTTTAGTTACGCGAAATTCGACAATCAACGACGATATCCTGAACTCACATTTGACAACTGCTCACATATGGGTATGTGAGCAGTTGTCAAATGTGAGGCCTGTTTCCGTTCCTGATGGATCTATGTTTGTTACGGCTGAACGAAATTAGCAAAAAATGTGGACACATAGAGGTATTGATCTAACTCAACACATAGTTTATTTTTTATCTCGCTTTTTTGTTGTGGATGTGATTTGAGCACGGTTTTAGCGAGTTACGCACAATGGCGATGTTGCGCCTTCGTGGCTCGATCCGAGGCATGTTGCCTCAGCCTGTTGCTTCATGTTGTTATAATTATTTACCGAGGCAGCCACACACGAGCCGTGCGTGGTGAGGCTGCTCACCCAGAGGCTGCCTCTAATCCGTACTCACCTTAAGTTATGAGTAAGTAGGTCGCACAGGCGCAGTAAGTACGTAGTTCTAGGACATCTCGGTGGCAAACTTTTTTTTCTACCGTTTATAAAATACATTTATTCTTCCAGCCAGTGTCTGGGTTCTTAATTTAAAAGCAGCATTCGAAAGTGAGAGCTGTCATAAACACGACAGATACTTAAGTAGTTTTTGTTTCATACAACACAGATTACACAGACCACAGACAATACTGTTGCTTGTGTCTATGTGTTCAACATTTTCACATTTGTGAACAATATTAAGAACTCATTCGCATATTAGCGTGATGAACATGTTATAGTGCTGAACCCCGGCATTACTCGCTTGGTTTAAGAAGAATTGGACACACGACACGTGACTGTTTTATATATCACTAGCAACCCGCCCTGGCTTCACACCAACCAATTTACACAAATCCTTAGCAAATTATACACTCAAACCTTTCTTATGATTGGTAAAAACCGCTTGATCATCCATAGTAGTTTTTGAATTGATCGCGAACAGACACATCCGGCGGGGGACTTTGTTTTAGAATATAGTGACTAGCTTTTGCCTACGAAGTCGCGGATTAAAAAGTCTGTTACAAATTGAGCAGTTTCGCCGCGTAACAAATCAAAAAGCTTACTTTCTCATTATATACTTAGTGTAGATTAGCGTATTAACGTGATGAATTAGTAAAAACTAAACCTAGCGTTACTCCGCGAGGTTTATGAAGAGTTCGAAACGCAGTTTTTTTCATAACTGTATGGTCGCGGCGGCGGGCGGCGGCCAGGGGGCCAAGTCTGCTATTACAATAGTGTCAGAATGGTCTATCCTGGTCTATCATTGATTTTCATAATGACGCCATTATATTAGTAGATTATCAAACTTTTCAAAATCAACAATTATGAAATCAATTATAGACCATTCTGACACTATTGTAATAGCAGACTTGAGGTCCTGGTCCATTTTGTAATAATTTTCATTTTCTTCGTCAAAACACTTTGTTAAGTTTGAATGCTGAGGAATTTTTGATATTTTCGCACCGCGTCGCCGCCACACCGGTCTGCGCTGTAAGTGTATTACACGTTGCAATTGAAATACCGGGACATTTTGGAGACCAACCGGGACGACCGGGACAGAAGTTCCAAACCGGTCACATGTCCCGGTGTACCGGGACGGATGGCAACCCTACCCTAGAGAGATGCCATTCCGAAAAAAAACCGGTTTCCCGACTAGTGGGTACTTAATCATCTGCTTAGTCTTTTCCAACAATATTGTCGGCTTCCGATGCAGCTGAATACCAGTGCTTTACATGGAGCGACTACCTGTGTGACCTACCCAAATCCAGTTGCTGGATAACACGATACTCCTTGGTAAGACTGGTTGTCAGATTTTCTAGTCTCTGACAACTTAGAACGATTGTCAATGATGTACGAATGACAGTGAATTAGTGTGTAGTACATCTGTAGTAATAATAAAATGAGGAGTCACAAGTCGTGTTCACGTTGGAAAGTAACAGAATGACAGGTGGATTACTGACGCGGGTCACTGACCCCGGACCATGATGTTAGTGCAGAGGAGACACGCCGAGCTCCGAGCTCGCTGTGTTCCATGTTCAAATATGACACTATAATTATTATAATATGGGATTTCACTAGAACAGTTTAGGAATTTGATCAAATCACTAAGTTTCTTCAGGGAAATGACCAAAAAGGGTTGTTTTCGTATCAACTGCCGTGATTTGATGAAGTCCCTAATTGTAACATTTCTCTGCGACATAGACACCATTGTCCAAATAATTGGTGTTGATAATTATATTTTTCATCTAATTATATTTGTCATCATCTCTTGCACTCTTGTACAGACAGCGTGATCAACTTCTAACCCCCTATCCGAAGTCATGTGTCACTCAATAAAAGTCATGTGCAATATGTAGCATCTTACTGTTTATTTATTGCTGATAACTAAACATTAGTCTTAGTGACTGCAGAACTTGCGGTTTCCGTTTAAATCTAAAAACAATAATGACATTGCTTATAGGTTAAATTGTATTTTAGGTAAAATGAGTTTGTATTTTGTGGGTAGGTATTTCGTAATCCGCAAGTTCTAAAGAAAAACAATTTAGTATAGAAAGGTTCTATATTCATTACAATTATTTTCATTAATTTACTTATCTGTACATGGGTGGGGCAGGATCTGGCACTGTCATTTCAATGCGTGGGGGGTTAGCAGTTATTGACGCTGTCTGTACCTATGTTTGCAAAATTTATGTCACAACCTCTCGTACTCCATATTGGCAAAATAAAATATCTTAATTCCGGGACACAAGTACTCCAAAAACACTTTATTGTAACTCTTAAAACTCGATTGACTTGTAAAATTTTGACCGACCGCCAAGACGAGCTTTAAATAGAATAATTAGTGTTTCAATCGAGTATAGTGTCGAGCGTCGCGTCTACACACTGCACACTAGCTACTCTTTGCCTCATTACCATACGCCGTCTCACGGCGCGCACTGCACGGTAACAATGGCTTGCTAATCGAGTCAGATCTTAACGCGGCTGTGCACCACGTGGGAACGTTTACTAAGATATATGTACAAGAAACTGTGAGCCGTGTGGTGCCGGTCGCGTATAGCACCACTCCATTTCTACCCGTGGGTGTCGTAAAAGGCGACAGAGGGATATTGACCAGAGGATGGGCAGCAGCGTCCAACATGCATCGGTCAAGCATGGTGATTGCGCCTGAATCTCCCTTGGGGGAGACCTATGTCCAGCAGTGGGCGTCTAAAGGTCGACATGATAATGATGACAGAAGAAATCAAAGACATAATCAGCCAGTCAAGAACTTCTCCCAAAATATAAAATCAAATCAATTCATTTATTATTTGTTAAGACACAAAAATATTATACAATCCTTAAGGTTAAACAATTAGGACTCCATGCTATGCCAGAAGGCAGAAGGCGTACAAATATCGCATGCGAGAAAGGGACTCCGAATAAGAAAAAAACTTACTAAAGCCAAAAGAGAAGTTTTATCTTTGAAACTGTTTTGACCGTGACTGCGTCCGCGTAAATGTCGGTTAATTATCACGGCT
This sequence comes from Charanyca ferruginea, assembly GCA_947361185.1. Taxonomy (NCBI): domain Eukaryota; kingdom Metazoa; phylum Arthropoda; class Insecta; order Lepidoptera; family Noctuidae; genus Charanyca; species Charanyca ferruginea. Next base: position 17,829,063 of record OX376081.1, read on the forward strand.
GCAGACGAAATCGCGGAATAAAAAGTAGCTTATGTACGTCCCCAGGGTTCAAGATATACTCATATCAAATTTCATCAAAATCAGTCCAGCTGTTTCGTCGTGGAAACGGAACAGACAAACAAACTCACTTTTGCCTTGATAATATCATGTTCATGTAGCATCTTTTAAACTCCGCAACGTATTTGAAGGCCGTTTTCATCAATAGATAGAGTGATTCAAGAGGAAGGTTTATACGTGTAGATTGATCTACATTGCATAGCATAGTATAATATGGAAGTATAGATGGTGTGTACAGTAACAGTCTCCCACCTACACAGCACGTGCTCGAGGGCTCTTGCCTACAGCCGAGCTGTGACACGGTCCAGACGTCAGCACCTCAAGTCCAGTAACTGTCAAAGTTTCCCAATTGAATATGATTTTACAAAGGAGTTGTTTCAAAATGTATGGAGCCTGGGCCCAGTCCTTGTACACCATACTTACAAATAGGGAAACACATTGTAAGTAGTTCTCAAGTGTCCAATTACTTTGAAATGGCTTTTTGAGCAGGTAAAACACTAGAAAGTGCATTTGAAATTGCAACACACAACAAGAAAACAGTCATGGCGTCAGCTGTCATTTTGATTGATTAATGACGTTTGACATTTATAATTCAGATTTTCTGCGTCGATTTGTGAATAGCCAGGTAAACAGATGGGAAAGAAACGGTGTTGAATAAAAAAATAACAAATGGGAGGTTGTTAAAAAGAACTCCAAAAACTGGAATCAAAACGAGACGAAAGCACAGAACATACGGATGAAAGTGTCTAAAGTGACACTGTTGTGACACTGACAGCTGACAGTTCTCTTTCTATGATCAATGGTCGATCTATGGTTTATAGAGTAGCTAAATCTGAGTGACGCCATGTTGAAAATCCATAAAAATAATTGTTAACTGTCAATTTACTACCACAACAGTATACATTGAAGTGAATTATCTGTATTTTTCCCGGATTCTACGGATTTTTCTCTTTTTTTTGAAGTGGTGTACATAGACTGGGCCCAATATGAAACATGTCCTTTGGAATAAAGTTGAAAATCTATCAAAGAAATTTGACAGATTGTATATACTATGACGAGTACCGCTCACTCAGCTACTACAAGCTAATTCTTGAAGTAGAGCACGACTAATTGTTGTTCACAGCTAATTGCGCGCGCACGCGATTCTACACTTTTGTTTTCACTGTATTAGATCCACTTTTCCGTGAACTGATGGGCAGTCGGCGCGGAAGGTTCGGTCAGGTGGGTGGCGAAACTAAAGAACCTGACTGTGGTTACAGTTTTATCCGGACGCCTGAAAACGCTATGGGTACTGGAACCGAAACTATCGGATAGTTTCGGTTCCGGATCCGGATCCGGATCTCCATACCATTGCTGGACATAAGCTACCTCGTCATAACTAGCGTCTGGTATCGCATGCTCATCGTGAACAAGAGATCGATGTCAATGGTTCACTATCACACTAGTGAGAGAAACTTAGTTCGTGATCAAGCGCATTTACTATATGGAAATTGTTCCAAATGTGTTTTAGTTACACGTGCGGCTGTGAGGGCACTAGCTATTCATAACAACACTTGAGTTGAGGTGAACACGAAAGGCACTATGACTAGGCTTGCAAGGGTGACTGTAAAAAGGGAAAGGGAGATCACTACCTCCCGCAGCAGACGCGCCGGGCGTCGACAGAGGGCGGACAACGCCCTCTTCCAGCCCCCCTAAATGGGTCTAGGGACGACAGACTCGGGGACGTCTATCGCCCCCCACATACATCAGGACCCGAGGTGGCGGCGCGTAGTGTTCCACGCGCGCCCCTCTTAGACGTCCGGGGGGAAACCAACACCTGACTCCCTCCCTGACCCGAGGTGGCCCGCAGGTCGGGCCGGCACCAGCCGGGGGTTGCGGAAGTATCTCCAGTTCCCGCGACCCCCGACGTAGGTGTGAGATGGAACACCGCGGTGGTTTTTAGTCAGTAAGAGTCTGACAGACCCCTCCGCCCGCCCCAGGGCGGAGGACATCCATGAGGATTTTCCACCCCGGAACTGTAATGCCGAATATAGTGAAACTCTCTTAACTTAAGAACCTATGTTACCTACCTATATTCTTGCAAATAAATATATCATTCATTAATTCATTCAAAAAATACCTCAAATCTACCTACATTTTTGACAAACTTTTGACATTCATTGTCGTTGACTGACCGTCAGATTGTGACTAAGTACCTTCTGAACGTTAGTAATTACTAGAACTGACCTTCTGGTTTCCGGGATGAAGAGCATCACCGCCACAATCAGACATCGCTGTAGAGAAAGGCAATCTGACGGAAATAGGAACTCGTGCGTCCAACGAAAGATTGCTAATTACAGTAATGAGTGGTTAATTAACATGTTTGTAATTATCTGTGGCAACTCTCTTTCCTGAGGCGGTGACGCGCTCCCGGCCGACGAGTGCGCATAGGGAGGCTGACTGTCTTCACATGTAGAAAGTAGTACCTACAGCTGCGCAGGAGTTCAAAGTCAAACCATTTGTTTCTATTTTAAACCATTTACAGGCACTTTTGTATTGTCAAGAAATCGACTAGTCAGTAAGTTAAAGCTTGTTGCTCGTTCTAAAACGTAGGTTTAAATTTTTTTTACAAAAAAGACAATCGCCTTCAAAAAGTAAAAAAAAGCTTTTTACAAAAAAGACAACCGACTTCAAAAACTAAAAAGTGAAAAATAAATTTAGCACAGAACACACATTGACTTTAGTTTCGAAATTCAGTGGCTTTGTTCTGTTTGTTGTTTGAATTGCCACCGACTTCCGAAACTAAAGTCAATGTGTGTTCTGTGCTAAATTTCTTTTTCACTTTTTAGTTTTTGAAGGCGGTTGTCTTTTTTGTAAAAAGCTTTTTATTTTCCGCTTTTTAGTACCTCCTTCTCATCCAAATCTATTAAGAAGAGTATGAAAGTTAACTACTACAAAGATTGATGAAGCTAAAACGTCAACTATGTAAAATTTTTGGGTATTTGTTGATTTTTCAAAAAGTGCTGAACCAATTTCGATAAAATTTATATGGGACCACCCCTGAAGCATACCCTATCCGTAAAAAGAAGAATTTTCAAAATCGGTTTACGTTTGCCGGAGTAATCGCGTAACAAATCGCGCACATACTTAATGTAAATTTAAGACTTATACGGTTTTCTCATGAATGCCATTGTCAGAACCGGACCAAATTAAAATGGGACCACACAGGAAGCACTAGCTTTCAAACAAAAAAAGAATCATCAAAATGGGTTCACCCAGTCCAAAGAAATCAGGTAACAAACATAAAAAAAAAAAAAAAAAAAAAATACAGACGAATTGATAACCTCCTCCTTTCTTGAAGTCGGTTAAAAATAACTTTCAATTCGCAAGTCGGTGGCAATACAAAACAACAAGCAAAACCAAAACCGCCGACTTGCGAATTGAAAGTTATTTTTTACTTTTTGATGGCGGTTGTCTTTTTTGTGAATTATTTTTTTTTATAATATTAGTGTAAAAAAATTTTTCGCTTTTTAGTGCCTACTTCTCATCATATAAATTAATTACGAAACGGTGACACCAAAAAAAAACTGTCATCCCTTAATTTTCAACCCTTAGGGGTGGAATATTTTCTTGAAATTTTTATGGGACCAAATGGCAACTATTCCGCATCAAACTAAAGAAGACATTAAGCCTTTGTACCTTTGTGCATGAAGTATTAATAAATAAATAAATCACGTAAATCGGATCATAAATCTCAGAGTAATCAGTGTACATACATAAAAAAAAACAACCGAATTGAGAACCTCCTCCTTTTTGAAGTCGGTTAAAAAGACCTCTAAGTATGGAGAAGAACGAGCAAGAAAAGTCGCGGGCAAAAGCTAGTATCTCTACATTCTCTTCATAGTATGAAACAAAGTCGCGTCTGTCTATCTGTGCTTTACGATCTTTTAAACTACGCGACGGATTTTAATGTGGTTTTCATCAATAGATATAGTGATTCAAGAGAACCGTTTATACATATAGTTTGATATTGTTTTGTGTTCATTTGTTAAAATATGATGATAAATAGGGAATATTACGCGAAACTCAGCGCAGAGGGCGCCACTAGCACATTCCGTAAATCATAACCTCGTATTCTTGTTATATTATGTTATTAATTGTAATAACTAGGTATTTTGTGGAAATACACTCGGCGTCACAAAAATCGCACCTTTTCGATAATAAGTTTAAAACATGTCCCGCCAGTAACGAATACATTAAACTCAATTAATATTGGTATCAATTAAAAGTATGTTTAACGACCTTTAAATTAACAACAGTTAGAATTCCTAAACACAACAGACCTCATTAGCACGTAACGTTAAAAAAAATGTTGTCAAAATACGCATTACAACGGCCACTAATTGCACCTCCCTACAAGGGTATAAAACGGGCGACCCGGGTTAAATGTGGGTCATTCGCTATTCAACCTTTGAAGTGAACACACGTGAATAGCTACAGCAAGAAAAATACCCCAGAAGATGGATACCACTGCAGATGAAGCCGCTCAAGTCATTGCACTACTGCAATCAGGGATGCGGCAATGTGATGTTGCTCAGCAACTGAACTTGAGTCGTTTTGCCGTTCGACGAGTGTTCCAACGTTTCCAAGAGACTGGTGGCTATATCCGAAGACGTGGATCTGGAAGACAACGGTGCACATCCGAAAGAGACGATCGCTTCATTGTTTCGACGTCTTTACGTAATCGGTTCTCCAATGCTGTTGAGCTGCAACAACAACTGCGATCAGCTCGCAGAACTTCTGTAAGCGTCTCCACGATTAGAAGAAGAATGCGGGAGAAGAAAATTGCAGCTCATAGGGCTGCTACAGGGCCCAAATTGACTGCACAGCATAGGAGAGACCGGTTGCAATTTGCCCGTGACCATGTGGATTGGACAATAGACCAATGGAGGGCTGTGCTCTTCTCGGATGAGACGAGGGTGTGTCTTTTCTGCAACGACAGGCGTCGAAGAGTGTATAGGAGGCAAGGGGAACGATTCGCACAAGCCTGTATTCAAGAGACAGTGGAATACGGGGGTGGCTCGTGCATGTTCTGGGGCGGCATGTCAATCGACGGTAAAACGAACCTTGTGTGTGTTTCTCGGACTGGAAGTGCTCGCGGGCAAGGGTCGCTGACTGCTGCTCGGTACATAACAGAGATCTTAGAGGAGCAGGTTGTCCCTTATGCGGGTTTTGTTGGCAGTGGGTTCACGTTAATGCACGATAACGCCCGTTGTCACACCGCTTTAATTGTAAGAGACTACCTGCAAGAAGTTGGCATCCCTGTTATGCGCTGGCCGGCGCGAAGTCCAAACCTGAACCCTATTGAGCACCTTTGGGATGAACTGAAACGGCGAGTACGGGCACGAAATCCTGCCCCTACCACTCTCCAAGACCTTCAAGATGCCGTCGTTGCAGAATGGGACAACATTCCACAAGAGACTGTTGTCACATTAATAAGGTCCATGAGAGAACGCATGGAAGCAGTCATCAGGGCTAGGGGGGGTAACACTAGGTTTTAAGTTAGTTTTAAGGACTTTGTTGTAATTTTTGCTGATAAAATAAAATTTAACTTTTTAATCATTTGCATTAGCTTGCTTTTTTTTATTCCCTGGTAAACAAAAAACCAAATCCATTGATTTATTCTGAAATTTTAATAAATTGCCTTTCCAATTATACCTTATAGTCATATGTATACCATTGATTAATAGGGTTAAAATGACTTTGAAGGGAATTCTTAAAGAGGTGCGATTTTTGTGACGCCGAGTGTATATCAGTTTTAATTAATCTTACTTACCTATACCCCATTCACAATAAGATTAGACATTTACACAAACCTTTTTTACAGTCCCTTCAACCGATTTTGACTTCTATTCCGTAGGCTTAAGGATGGCATTAGAGGCAAAAAAGTGGTTACAATAACAAGTTTTTTGCAGCTGCCATTTGTCATGTTAACAACGCAATATAAGTCAAAATCGTTTGAACAGACTGTAAAAAAGGTTTGTGTATATGTATAATCTTATTGTGAACGGAGTATAACTGAACTTTAACTATATTATGGCATCCTACGGCCATTTGAAAGTGGATTCTAGGTTTAACTCCGAATAAAATCATATTTGGTTGTTAAACATGATAAAAGTGAACGTTATTATATACTCGAGCATACAGCGCAGTTGGGCCTCGATTCCGCATTAAATTGGCTTAACTCCCACACACTAACCCTAAATGCTTCCAAAACCAAATTTCTGACCTTTTCTATTAGCACGGCCTCCCAACCAAAGGCTCCAATTTCACTCAAAGCTCATAGTTGCCACGTACAGGCACAGGTCTCTTGCCAATGTCCACTCATAACATCTGTTGAAAACATTAAATACCTAGGCATAGTCTTAGACAGGAACCTAAATTTTAAAACTCATATCAATCTACTAACTGGCCGAGTTCGCAAACTAATATATATATTTAAAACTTTACGTTACATTGCCAACCCAACAGTAATACGTAATGTCTATTTCGCCCTTTGTCTATCCATCATAACGTACTGTATTTCCTGTTGGGGTGGTGCGCCTAAAACCACCCTAAAGCCTCTGGAAATTGCACATAGGGCCATACTAAAAGTAGCTACGTCTCGACCTATTCTCTTTCCAACTGACCAACTTTACAACAACTGCAAAGTTCTCAATATTCGGCAACATTTTATTTTACAAACAGTTATTCTGCAGCACCGTAAAACTCCATACCAGCTTCCCAGAATCAATAAACGTCGTAAAGATAGAATTTGCACTCTGCCGCGCGTTCGTTCATCCTTTGCTAAAAGATTTTTTTATTTTCTCGGACCGTCCCTCTACAATAAAATTAACGAAAAATGTAAGATCTATAGCTTACCTTACTACAAATGCAAGAAGATGGTACAATCGTACCTTCAAAATAAGACCTATGATGAAACCGAAGAATTCTTAGCTTAAGTGATGAGCATGATATTAATATTATATTATTATATCAATCGAATAACCCGCAAGTACTCACTGACACTTCAGACACGCACACACACGCACACACACGCACACATACACATAACACTCTTCTCAATGACATACCTACATGACACACCATCACACCGTATTCACACCACACATTAATTACTAACCTTAAACTAAAAGTTATTTTACGTAACCTAAAATTACAAAACCTTTAACTAAATGATTACACTCAAAACTCTAAATATTGTAGCAGTACCTACTTACATCACAAGGACTATGTAACTTGTCGTCACTACTCTAGGGGATCGGACTGTTTCTCCTTAACACAGGTTATTTTCATAACCTAGCTAGGAGAACAGTGCTTCACCCACACAATTGTAGATATAGTACTTATTTTGTGAAACTGTATTTTTAACATGTACTACAATCCTTATTTTGAGCAAATAAATATTATTATTATTATTATTATTATTATTATTATTCTGTAAATACGACTATCTCACCCTGAACATATTTTAGAGTGATTTTTAGCTGCTTCCCAAAGTTTTTGAACATTTTCTTCTTTTGGAAATGAATCATTCCCTTAATTTGAGTCAGAGTGAAGCCAAAAAAGCAAATACAAATTTAAAACGAATACTACGACGCGCTTCGTGCTGTACTGACACAAGTCAATATAGCACGAAACGCCGCATCGTTAATAAAAACAAATAAAAATACAAACACAAATTCAAAAGCGAATACAATCACGAGCTTGTAAGTATTCGTTTTTTAATTTGTATTTGCTTTTCTGGCTTCACTCTCAGTGTTCCGCCGTTCCGCGCTGTCTATCTGCCTTTTGTTTCACAATCTGAGCGTTTTGCTGTTTCCTACAGGGTCCGTACATAGTTTTAATCCATTGTATGAACATCCAACATTATGGAATGCAAATAATGATACACACATTGCACCCGTGCGAAGCCGGGGCGGAGCGCTAGTACATTCTATAATGACGGAGCCGGTCGCACAAGGTCACAGCATCTCTCCGCTATGATCTCTCGGACGCGTCCACTGAGACTGTGTACCTATTGCGCGGGTGATAATGTATGCAAACACGAGAGAAAGTGTCAACACACAGTACGAGTGTGTGTGACCAGTGAGATTCTAAAGCGAAATACCTACTACTTACCTACTACTTTTACGCGTCATACGTCATAATGATTAAGTTTAGCTTGCCGCGGTCGGTCGGCGGATGGGTGACCATCCACTTCATACCGAGACTCTTCTGTGCTTCGGAAAGCTCGGAAAAGCTAGGCTAGGCAGGCCTACTATTTTTACCCGACTACGGCAAAGCCAAAGGAGGGTTATAATTTTGACAGGCTATGTATGTATGTATGTATGTATGTATATTGTATGTATGTATGTTCATCTGTTCGCTTATAGCTCCTAAACTACTTATCAGAACTGAACACATGAGGTATCGTTAGAAGCGTCTTGATCGTCCGCTGCTTATAGGCTATATGACGTGTCACCGAATCCAATGTGGCGCCCTCTGGCGGACATAAAACCAAGATAAAAAAAAATAATGAAGAGAAGCATACCGTGTTTGGTATCATTGGAAAGGGGTTCACCAAGGGGGTACCTTTTATTAAATAATAATATAGCTGTGATTTGTCACAAATGATTAAAAAAAACGATCGCAAGAATCGCCAACTTCTCGATCGCAGCGGTTAAATTCATTAAAATTTACTGAAAAATCCACATGATAATCGATCGCTTGCAGAATTAGATAGATTAAGAAATCTTTCCAGATCCTCTTAATTTCTGACGGCAGTGCAGTACATTTAAGCTCCAAAATGGTTTAAATAAAAAAATAAAGTTTAAAAACTAAAACCCGACTACAACAAAAAGTGATCTAAAAAGTACGAAACATGAAAATATTTCACACACATTTAGATCACTTTTTGTTGTGGTCGGGTTTTAGTTTTTGAACTTTATTTTTTGAACTTTACGTTCTTACTTACCAAATTTTTTTTTTACTTCGAGTGAAAAACAAGAGCCGTCAGTTGTATCGTAGAGTTGTCAGATCACTCCGTGTGTCCGTCTGTCACAGACAATTTGCTCCGAATCTACTGCACCGATAAAGTTGACATTTGGTACACAGAATATTATGTATATAATTGTATCGTTACGTAACAGTCAGCCCTTGTGCTGTTGTTAAATTTTAGTGTTTAGTTTAGTTATACGTTAGCGGTTAATTCATAAATATAATTAATGGAATGTACTAACAGAAAGTAGTTACAGGAAAATAAATAACTTTGTAAAGGAGCTACATCTGCCAACAAACTGCTTTACAGTTCGGCAGAAGTAACATTTTTTGTAACTCTTTAGTCAACACAAATAAACTCAATTTTTTATTTTTACACGCTTTTTATTAGCTTCACCTGTATGTTTGTTTGTAACCGACTTCTTTGGGCGCGACTTTGACCCACTTTAAACGGCCAGATTTCGTTCAAACTTTGTAGATTTATCGAGGACCGATGACAATACACTAATTTGATAAAATTATTCCATTTTTCAAACTAAAAAGTAAAAAATTAATAATAGTTTAAAAAAACTAAAAACACGCTTTTTATAGAAAACCAAACTAAAAAATAGAAAATAAATTTTAATAAATTTAAATTAAGAAAAGTGTTAAAAATTTCAATAAATATAAATTAATAATTGTGTGAATAAAAAAAAAATATTTTAAAAAAAGCGTGGGGTGCTTTTTATGATATTATCAAAATGATAATCACTCTACTCATATCTGTCAATAAAATATTTATAACTATTGACACCATGCACCCCACGCTTTTTTTAAAATAAAATATTTTTTTTTATTCACACTATTATTAATGTATATTTATTGAAATTTTTAACACTTTTCTTAATTTAAATTTATTAAAATTTATTTTCTATTTTTTAGTTTGGTTTTCTATAAAAAGCGTGTTTTTAGTTTTTTTCTTAACTATTTTTCTATGTTATTTTATTTATTTTATATGAACTTCTCGGGCGCTTAACGTAAACAAATGAATTTTGATCATTTGTGGAGCAAATTAGATAATAGTGACGTATCACACGTCATGTATCTAATGATCGTCCAAAATGACCTACAAACTAGCATTTGCTCGCGAATTCGTCTGCGTAAACTTCAGAATTAAATTGCGCCACGGGAACAGAACATGACGTGTGTAAGTTAAAGAAATAAAAAACATGGGAAATGAATGAAGTGTTAGGCAATATCTGTGACCAATTTCAGATTTCAAATCAGAGAGACAGGGAAATGAGTAACAACAAAAGTAGTTTATTTGATAACTTCATGTTGTACAACATAACATTATTTTGAGATTGCCTCCATTAAATCTCAAATATTATGTTGTACAACATGAGGTTATTAAATAAACTATTTTTTAAGCAAAAGATGCCTGTATTAGGAGACTCCGATCTTTCTTAAACAAAAAGTGTCTTATTAAACTATAGTAATACATGAGTGAGTCCGATTGGCATTTATATTATGTAACCATACCTGGAACCACTACCAGTAGTAGGCCTTACTAATATTTGTACCGTGTGGAAATCGAACCCGCAACACGCTGTCCAGCAGTCAATCGCTGAACCACTAGACTTTTAGCGCGGATAGATCTGTAGATTGTATTGCAGTAAGCTTCCTTCATAATATTGGTCACTACAACATCTTATCAATTCTTTTAAATTTACTTTAGGAATAAAGTGTTTCTATACTATACTAATATTATAATGAGGTAGAGGTGTTTGTACGTAGGGGGTAATCTGCAGAACTGCTCGTTCGATTTCAAAAAACGTAGCACCAATAGGAAGCTGTGTTATTACTGAATGCTATAGTTTATTATCAAAAAATTAAGGATCCTTGAGAAACATGACGCGGTCGACAAAATCGCGGGGAAAGTGCGGGTTGTAATAAAGGAACGAGGTGGTCAATGATTATGGACCTATTAAAAAAAAGCATGTTGTTTCTGTGTCGTGGACACGGCCGTGTCTTTACGTAAATATTACGTGTACGTACGGTAACGGGTCATGTTGTCTTCGAACGTATTACATGTTAACATGTATGAATTAATTGTAACGAATTCTTTGATCCTTTAGCTACCGAGTGGTGTAATGTAATTAAATATTGGATGTAAATGATACTATTATGTAACTACAACACGACATTGTGTTCTAGGATTTGGTTATCATCAGTTTCTTGAATTACCTCCCATATACATATTTAAAGACGAATGCACGTCTGAAATCTTTCTCCGTGAAATTAGGTGAAGATCCCACGGATTGACAGCATTAATACAAGGAATCACGGCTCAATCATTTTTTTACTGGCAATTTTATACGATGGTAATTAATTTGTAAAGAATGTCATCAGTGAATGAATGATAAAATACGACATGATGACAGCAATAAATGAATAATTCGAATGAAGAATGGCGGCAATTAAAAAGTTATAGCATTTTTGTTATAAGTAATGTCGCTTTCAAATATATAATTAAATAACTTTAATAATAGTCTGTGCAGAGCCTTATAAATATTTATGAAAATTAGAGAGGCTGCAAGCAAAAGAAAATAAAACAATTCCATTCCGTACTTTGAAAATGTTTATGATTTTAGTAAAAATTTAAAACTTCGAATCTCTTGTTCCGTAAAACTATTTTAATTACCTACCGTAATTGCAATTGCCGTAACGATTATCTTTGTAAACAATTTTGTTTAGTTATATTCCTGTACTATTTTTATCTCATTTACTTTAAATATTATTTTTGCTCTCTGTGTGTATACTTAAGTAATTTTCTTCAGTAACAATTGTAGGTAAACCCTTATATAAGTAAATCCGTTAATAATGTGCATTTAATTAGGAAAATCAGGAGTTAAAAAAAAGTTTATTAAATAATTTCCACTTACCATATTTATCTTCTAATATTATCCAAAAAGGTCACTAGTAATCAGTCTTTAATGTCACTCCGACGTGTCTTACTCTATTATATTACAAAAAACAACACAACTGTCACTGCATTCCGCGCCAAAATTACAATTACTTTTTTTTAATTCATATTTTTCCGTCACACAGGTACTGCGGTCGTTCAGCCACGACTTTTATTTAATAAATACTTTTTGGTCGCGTGTGGATATGTTGAATGAAGGACTTGTACTGAGTTCACGACTCCATGAGAGTTGTTCTAAAGAAAGTGGGCGACCATTTCCTATACGCTACATGTTGAGTCTGAGACCTCGTAAGATAACGACAGACGAAACACAACCTTATCTTGAACTGTTAAAGTTTGTAATGCACTGCCGTAATGCACGAGAAGAGGGGGCTTAAAAGCTTGTTCAAGAACTCTAATATTAGTTTAGAAAATACTTTAAATAGACGCGCATAATTTAAATATTAATAGTCAAATTAACTTTGGAGATATTTTTGCTTAGCTTTACGTAATGGCGAGGTTGCAGTAACACGCGCTTGTTGTAGGTACTACCACAGTAAAGATATTAGATATGTTTACTGTGTATATTACTACTACGAGAGATGTTAGCACATGGTGCGCGCGCAGGGTGCGTATGCGCATCTCCTCCTGCAGGGAGGTTAGATGATTACCTGATTACTGACATTCTTTGGAATTTTCGTTCTGTCACCCCGCTTTGTCCCCTTCGGGGGAGAGATCGGATGAAAAGAGTTTGATCTGTCCCCTTGTTAGCGACGATGAAACTTTTTATTTCTGTTTGTCCCCATAGAATCTAATATACAGGGTGTTTAGTAGATCGATGCAAAGACATACAGCGGAGCTAGTATAGAATATTTATAATCATTTGAACCAAACTTGTCTTAGACCAAGTGTTACTATTTTTTTAGCAAAATTACAATGCCAGATCCTGCCCCACCCATGTACAGATAAGTAAATTAATGAAAATAATTGTAATGAATATAGAACCTTTCTATACTAAATTGTTTTTCTTTAGAACTTGCGGATTACGAAATACCTACCCACAAAATACAAACTCATTTTACCTAAAATACAATTTAACCTATAATCAATTTCATTATTGTTTTTAGATTTAAACCGAAACCGCAAGTTCTGCAGTCACTAAGACTAATGTTTAGTTATCAGCAATAAATAAACAGTAAGATGCTACATATTGCACATGACTTTTATTGAGTGGGGCAAAGTTCTATAGAGTTTCTGGTATTGTCCTTTAAATGCATTTTGATAACAAGATTCAAAATATTGCAGTTAGTTGCAATGGACCGCCAGTGAAAAGTGATTTATATTTCTATAAATCACTTTTTTTTATTGTCTCATAACACAGATGCCTTAACCATGTTTTAATAAATACCTAGCTTTCAAACTGTCCATTATTTGCAAGTAACTATAAAATTTTGGATTTTGTCATTAAAAATTATAAAAATTTTGCTAAAAAGTCACACGTCGTATAAGACAAGTTCGGTTCAAATGGTTATAAATCTATAATATTATAAAGCTGAAGAGTTTGTTTGTTTGGTTGAACGCGCTAATCTCTGGATCTACTGGTTCGAATTAAAAAAATCTTTTTGTGTTGGATACTCCATTTACCGAGGAAGGCTATAAGCCCATGCGAAGCCGGGTCGGGTTGCTAGTAGTCTATACTAGCTTCGCGTTACGGCTTTGCATAGATCTACCAAACAATCTGTAAATTAATTCTTAAAATTAATGCTACACATTATAAGCAACATTACATTACACTAAAGACTAGACTAGAAGTTTAGGGGGACAGATAGGAGTGAAAAAGTTCGAACTGTTCCCTCTTTGCTAACAAGGGGACAGATCAAACTTTTTTCCGATCTGTCCCCGCAGGGGACAAAGCGGGGTGACAGATTGCAATATTCCTATTTTTTTTATGCTATTGGTTGGCAAACAAGCCTACACATCTGCTATACCAGACACCTTGCAGAAGCGTTGACGTGACATGGACAACGTTAGAACGTTCTGTCTGTCTTCGCCGGTGCCGAATTCGAAAAAAGGGCTGTCATGTCCGTCGGCGTGACTTAAATACGGTAATAAGCATAGATAACATTCCTCAATTCACACGTTCGGATACAACAATTAGGCGGGCTTCTCTAGTACTATAGCTAATAGTAACTTAGGACGACCCTAATATTAATACGCCTGTGGTTTTGATTTGACATTTATTTGTTATTGTGAGGTTAATTGTTGATATTTGGTTGTGATTTTAATTGTTTTCAGGTAAAGTAACGATACAACGTTACAATGTTTATCGTATTATTCGTCAGTTATTCGTCGTTAGAATCTTTAGTTATTGTATAAGAGAGCGCCTTGTCCTCCATAGTACAAGTTTTACTTAGTTTGGAGGTCAAGTTTTTCACAAAATGTAAAAATTCTAATTTGAGCAATAAACGATTTTTATTTTATTTTATCATTTCTTTCAATGGCGTGTCAGTGGTTGGCCATTGGAAAGTCATAATGACGCCATTATATTAGTAGATTACCAAACTTGTCAAAATCAACAATAAAATTATGAAATCAATGATAGACCATCCTGACGCTATTGTAACAGCAGACTTGAGGCCGTTTCCTCACGATGTTTTTCTTTATTTCGAAGACACAAGTCTAAAATCTCAAAAGTTTAAAATTAAAATATGTTAAGAACCGAATTATATGTATTATAAATAAATAAATTAAAAATTCATGAAATCAATAGTAAAAAAACTTTAAAATTAAAATAAAGTTCATTATCTACAACTGTCATAAACCAAAATAGGGATGAAAATTGGCGCATGTGCACCGCGCCCCGCGCTGACCCCTCGTGGTCGTGACGTCACAGCGCCTGCAGCTGAAACAAACCTGTCCGGCTCGCGGTGACTTTCGAACGAGTGTTACGTAAGCCGCGGTTAAGCGTTACCGCGCCTTGAGACAGGTTCAAACGAAAGCCCGCATTACTTACTCGCTAACTCATCTACGATAACCATTTACAATGTTATTTAATGAATGAATAGTTAATTAATTTCGCTCTCATTGCTTCATTTGTAGCACTTTGTAACTATTGTAGGTACTATTACACACCTACGTACAGTGGTTTTTATTTTAAGAACAGCTTTTCATGTGGTCTTGCTTAATATTATACAGGCGACAGTGAGTGTGTTTGCTACGGTTTCATGGCTAAACTACTGAATAGTTTTTTTTTTCCCTCTTTATTTTTTTTGGGGTTTTTATCTAAACAGATATGCCAACCCCATCGTGCCTCTTAAAATGATATAAACTTAACACTTTAAATATTTAACTATACTAATCAGTTGAACAATATGTAAGACACTAAGTGATAAATATGGGAGTCATATGTAATAAACTGTTATTAAACGGCATAATTTTTTGGCACCTTCTGAAGTGGGTCGAGATAAAATTGATTGAATTATTCCCACGTTAAACTTATTTAAATCTAATTCTCTCAACAATGACTCCCTTTCGCGCCTGTTCCGGACACATTCCATCAGCAAATGTTGCACGTCTTCAATCTGATAACATTCTCTGCAATTCGGCGAGTCAGCTTTTTTCATAAGGAATGCAAACTTCGCCGATGGAAAGTGTTCAGAGCGAAGTCTTAAAATGAATTTAACATAATTCCTACTAAGTTGATCATCATCAAACCAAGGCACATGAGGGGGCTCGCTTTGGTTCTATACCATATACCTTTTTGTTGACTAATATTAACAAAGTGTTGTTTCCAGGAGTTATAGTAAATTACTTTAAATTTAGATATGTATTCCCAATAATCAGGTAAGTAGTCAATTGTTGTACCCTCTACTGCTGCTAATTTAGATAGTGGGTCAGCTTCCTCATTGCCACGTAGTCCAAACTCCAATGTGAGCTGGAACCCATTGCAACTTTATGTCTATATTATTCTTACATAATAAAATAATAATTTGAAGAATATCATACGCTATCGATGACTGAATAGTTATTGATGACATTTTGTGCAGACAAGCTTGAACTCCAAAAAAGAACATAACATAATATACCTAGTACCTTTTAACCCGCGACTTCGCCTGCACTCTGCATCCTCGATAACTCGATATGCATTCTCTACCAAAGGTGGTGAACAGATAACATCTATTCATCTTAGCTAGCGCGCATTAGCATATTCAAAAAAAAAAGGTTCTCAGTTCGACCCGTATGTTTGTATGTATGTTTGTCCGCGATTATCTCCTGTTTGGCTGAACCAATTTTGATGCGGTTTTCAGAAAAGTGTTCGTTACAATCTGGAGAAGGTTTTAGTATACATCAAATAGAAATGTATTCAGCGATTTTATAAAAAATCCTTTTTTTTTTTTACATAAAATTTTATATTCGACCACGCATATCTTTTTTCAGTGAACTCCGATTCCGATGATTTTTTAATTGATAGGGTCAACATAAAAATAAACTTGTACGGTCTATATCAATTAAAAAATCAACGGAATCGGAGAAAAAAGATAATTATGCGTGGTCAAATATTAAAAAATAAATTAAAAAAAATGTTCATAAAATTAATACTACTGGGCCAAACTATGTTAAATATTTATGGGACCAAATGGCATCTATTCCGCATCAAACTAAAAAATAATCACATAAATCGGATCACAAATCTCAGCGAAATCAGTGTACCTACCTACATTAAAAAAAATACCAATCGAATTGAGAATAAAATCCATATAAATTTCAAGAAAATTTTCCACCCCTAGGGGTAGAAAATTAAAGGGACGACTGATTTTTTTTGATGTTACCGTTTCGTACTATTTCGTAAAAAAAGACAACCGCTTTCAGAAAGTAAAAAATAACTTTCAATTCGCAAGTCGGTGGCAATACAAAACAAAAAGCAAAACCAAAGCCGCTGACTTGCGAATTGGAAGTAATTTTTTACTTTTTGAAGGTGGTTGTCTTTTTTTTTCAGGATATCTGTTACCCAAGCTTTTGGTTTTAGTTGGTCATTCAAACTCGGAGAACTTACATCAGCGCCCAGCAATATTGTCTTCATTACGTCAAAGGGGACAGACATGAAATTCTTCTTAAGTAAGTAGGTGGACACAGAGAAACTGAGTAAGTATTGTACACCGTGATGTAAGCGGAAATGTCATCCTCCTGAGTGGTGTCAGATCTCTCTGTGACTCGTAATATTGACACGATATAGGAGGACGGAGCTCTGTGGCGCAATGTTATGACACCACGTGACCACGTGACACTGCGGAAGTTTGTTTAGCATTTCTTTATGTCATTGGATGACAAATAAGTCGACGAGCCTACCTAATGTTAAGAGAATAGGGTATTACACGCATTTTTGAAAAGTGTCTCAATGAAATTCTGTAGTGCTAATATGCCACCAAAAAAAAACACAAAATTTTTATTCAATCGATAAGTGCCATAAAAATGCATCTAAATTTTAATTTTCAAATTTCGCGCGTAGTTTGACGAAAACGCCTCTTACTGGACGCCATATTGCTCAGCGTAAATGACGTCAGTTCGTTTTGTATCAATGAGCTCATATTAAATATGATAATTGTATATCATTTAAAAATAATTAAAAGCATATTTTGTAATAGGTGTAATAATGAACAAATTACGTTGGCAATTTTCATACAAAAAGCGCTAACGTGTTACCCCCTGTAAACTCAGTCCAATTTTCATATTTTTTGGATATGTTGTAGTTGTAATGAAAAACTAGGTCTGTACGTTTTTATTTTAAAGAAATATTGCGCACGATAGAAGTAATTATCATCTAAATATCAACATTTTTGACTTAAAAACTTTCTCGAGCATTTTTATTTTAAAAAATTAAACTATGCTGAATTACATAAAAAGCAAACGTACAGACGTAGATTAAGGTGTACTGAATCTAATGTAGTCAAAATAGTCAGATTTTGTAAAGGTTTATGGGGGAAAAACGTTATCGTCCAAAACAATATTTCAAAAAGGAAATATAGGTAATTACCAAGAGGCAAGAGAGTCTCTCTCGAGAGAAGTCTAGGAAGACTTGCAATTCTCTCTGTCGCACGATATGGATCGGGGGGCAGGGCCATATTGTATAATATGTATTGTTCACCCGGAGGGAGGCAGAGCGAGCGGTATGAAACAGATAGCATTTTAAAAAATACCTACTCGCGCCGCGTACCGGCACCTCACAATCCTCTTAAGTGGTCACAACTTCCTGTAGACATGTCTTGCAGGCGTTGTCATCCCCTGGACAACGTTGTCTCATGCGCCTGTAACTACACGTATCTATACTCCTCTATCAAAGAGAATATACTTCTATCCTGCACACATCAACGTTGCTTTTCGACAAAAATAGATTTAGTTAGTACTACCAGGAAGGTGCTGGATGAACGTGGGACCGACGCAAGTGGAAGTCTTTGGGGGAGACCTATGGCCAGCTGTGGGCGTCCATGATGATGATGATGATGAAGTACTACCGCAGACGAGGTCTTTCATTCAGAAATCAATAGTACTAGTTAAATTCACGTAACACTGTCTTAGCATATTCCGTGTATTCCGTGATCTATTTTTTTAAATTCTAAGATTTAAATGTGATTTTAAATGTGTTGTAATATATAAACGATTATTATTATTATCGTACCTATGTGTATTTTTTTCACAGCTCTTTCGCTGGTTTCAGCTGCATTTACGAACCGGAGCCAGGTAAATGCAACGTGTGGCGTGTTTGCTGACGTTGTGTTGTGTTGTGAGCCTGTTTCGTTTTCAACTATATTTGCATTCATTTTCTTACAATTCGGCATGACGGCATGTATTTAATATGACAGCTTTTTGTAGAACTATGTCTCGTGGTTCGTGGTTTCTTTAAGATCTAGTAATTTCAAGCTATGGAGAAGATGATTTGGGCGCATGTGGTGGAAAGGACAGCTGTAGGGAGTACGTATACCTTATCTTGCCGCCAGATTCTAGCAACTTCATCCTTCAGCTCTCTGTATTTACTTATTTTTACTTATTATTGTTATAAGCCCTGTACGGGTCCTGTACTCTTGCATCAAAAAAGGAACATTAAGGTGTCCTTTCGCCCTTTCGTCTGTCTGTCACAGCTTACTATTCAGCATAGTTGCTGAGTAGTGGTCTAAAGCTATCTACTTGAAAATAAATGCAATGTTATTGCTGCAAGTGAAAGATTATCGTTGTAACGGTTGCGTTACTTTAATGTTAGCTTCGTAATTTCACGATTAATACAAAGCACTGTACACTATTTGCCATTTTCATTTAAATTACACTAAAATGCAGTTATTTCAACACTATGACCTAATATCTATTGTTATTTGACCGACTTTTTGTCTACTTAATGCCTAAATGGATGATAGTTCATATGTAGTTTAAGAAAATTTCCAAGATGGCGTCATTCGAGTCATTCGCGCCAAAAATATTGACAGATAAGAGAAAGCGGAGGCACATCCGTATTGTGCCAACAAGCAACCTCTCCAAGATGGCGGATATTTACAAATAAGTGTGGAATGCGACACACTTATTGTGATGAATGAAAAGCGAGCTATTGTGAATAATTTCGCGATTACGACGACAAAGGAAGGTTTAATACTTATTGTTTTAGAGTTCCGTGCACAAAGGGTGACAAACGGGAGCCTGTTACCTACACAGTCACAGCACTCTACGTATCTTTTAAACCGTTGTAGGTAGATTTGTAATTTCACAGCCTCGGATTACAATAGCTACAACAAATAATACAAATTAAATTAATAATCAAAGTGTGCCCCAATACAAGGAACGTGTTTTTTCGGCAGCTTTTACTTGATCTTAATGTTGTACTGGACGGTGGTCATGGATTTAATTAGTTTTGTTCATCAATGACTGTGGTGCGGATCCCTTCGTTTACGTCCGACTCGCACTTGTCTTCATCAGTCTCGTAGGTCGGCAGTCCGGCACAGCGTGGCACTCTGCAGACGCTCGTTATGGTCATTGGTCAAGTCAGTTTGTATTTTCTTTAAAGCTTTGTGCAGGATTCCATTCATCGATCAGGTGTATAGACAGTTTTCTTTTTATTTGGAGACAATACCCCACAACACAACACACGACCGACTGGACCAGGAGTTTCTCAATAAGTACTTCTAGTGTTCAAAAGAATTAAAACTATCAGATAGCAATAAATCCATACTTACTTACTAATATTATAAATGCAAAAGTAATTCTGTCTGTTTCGCTTTCACGATGAAACAGTATGAAAATAGCTTGGGGGAAGGACAAATACGCTACATTTTTATTAATCCGCGACTTCGTCTGAATCCGCGATATCCGACATTCACGCGGTCGAAGTCGCGGGAAAAAGCTAGTACCTATTCAGATAAAAAACAAATTGTTACAAACTAATTTTATAATAATTACATTCTGCCGACCAAATTTTGGTCACTGGAGCCAATCTCAATTGAGACTAACTAAGTACTGTGGAGATATGATAGTATACAATACGGTCAACGTAACTTGGCGCGTCTGAAGTTAGCTGTTTTGGCTGCGCAATGGAACTTTTAGGAACGAAACTGTCTACTGCGCAGCTAATCGGCTAACTTCAGACGCGCCAAGATAGGTTGACCGTACTGTACAAGTGTGTGACGAAACACAGGTACACTCCCTCTTCCCTCACTCCCATAGTGCGGTGGACGGTGATCCGACACGACCGGAGAGAGGTCACAAGCAGGACCAACAGCGACACGCGCGCACCGAGGCACGGGGGTGTCAAATCGAAGTCAAAGTCAAAGCATTTATTTCAATTAAACCATTTACAGACACTTTTGAATTATCATGGAGTCGGTCAGTTAGAAAGTTGAAGCTAGTTGCTCGTTCCAAAACGTAGGTAGGTCTCTATGGAGAAGAACGAGCAAGAAACTCCACGGACACTCTTTTAAATCAAGTTTTTACAAAATATTGGTCACATTGTCCTTGTTGCTTCTATATGTGAAAACAATGCAGGTAAAGAACAATACAAAACAATAAAAAAAATATGAAGATAAAAGCCATGGATGGAGGAGCCAAGGAGTTAAGAGTTGCCCAATCTCTATTGACAGCGCCCGTTCACGAACATGACGCGTGAATCAGCACCATTCAACTCAACCATTTTAAAGGGAGCCGAATGATCCAACACACGCGCCACCATCAGCGAGATATTTGAGCGAGCATGACAATGCTCTCTTTCTCGTTCCATCGATCTATGAGATTGAGAGAAGAGAGAGTGCAAACTCCAGCTATTGGAAAAATTCAATAACAATAGCACGACGAGGAAATCGAACCCAGAACCCCACGCCCAACAACCGCGCATGCAGTTACGAGACAGACGAGGCAGTAAAACCATTCAATAAATCATTATCGACACGCCTCGAGATTATGTCCTTACGAAGTGGAGCCTGCGTTATGTAAGTACCAACAACATGCCGAGCGATGAGATCGCTTTCACTTTCAGTTACTACTCTGAGCTTATAGTGAACATTTCACCTCCGCCTTACATTGTAGTCGTATCCTTGTGTAAAGTTGCATGGGGAAAGGTAACACCATTGGCGTAGCTTGCCGTAGAAAGGCCTTGTATCAACATTTTTCGGGGGGTCCTTCTAGAAGTCCAAAAGCGGGGTACCTTTTTGTATAAAATAAATTACGATACCTACATATTTTGATTAGATTAGAATAAAGTTTATTGTTTCCTGCATTACAGCTTGTAGTAGTTCATACACAGAACTATAATATAATATAATACCGGAAGCACAGAATACTTAATAGTACTACCCGGAAGCAAAAGGTTCAAGCGTCAGCATTACGCTTAGGTCCCCCCCTAAAGGGTAGCTAAACGCTGGTTTTCAGCATAAACCTGTTTACACAAAAGGCAAAAGGTATAAAAATAATTACTTACAATGAATGCTTTCGAGCATTCATTGTAAGTAATTAAGTAATTGTAAGTAGGTCAAGCAGCATTCATTCATTGGGAGCATTCATTGTAGTAGGGGTTGTGTAGGTCGTTTGCTTCGGCAAACGACCTAAGTTTGAGTAAGATTGTGGGTAATATTTTATGAAATTTTGCTTGAACACTTTAGCGCCCCTACAGCCCGGGGGCCCCGTATCATTGATACGGAGGTAGCTACACCCCTGGATAACACGTCTGTCTCCCCCATCCGACAGGAACCGAGGGAGCGGTGCGCCCCTCTGTGACGTCATGGGGGGCTTAACCCGCCACACCCTTCCCAAACCACTACAACTCCTGTAAGCCATAATCAACAGTGGCGACCACCACACAAGCTTCGAAGCAATTAAGTTCGACGAGTCCCAGAGAAACATTACAACTGTCTTGGATCCCGCAACGAAATTAATCAGAAAAGAACAGCGGAGGAGTAAGAAAAACATATTTTCCACTTTCCTTCAAATCAAACAGGAGACAGCACAGAACTAGGCCAATAGGCACAAAGGGACGTTTACAACTGGGGAAACAGAGTTGCCAAGCACCACGGTTTACAATTAAATTGAGTGTCGCGAGGGGAGTCAAATATTAGACTCTTACCCCTGACCTAAGGAGACCCGGTACCAGTCAAGGGCTGCAGAAGGCTCGTACGCTCCCGAGATCCACAGCATAGGTGCAAGATGGAACACCGAGGTGGTTTTCTGCCAGTAAGAGTCTGACCGATCACTCCTCCTACCCCAGTGCAGAGGATATGCAGGAGAATTTTCCGCCCCTGTACCTAACAAAAAAATAATGGGTGTGAGCACAAATATGTCTATCTATATCTGTGGGTACGAGTCCATACTCAAAACATGAGGTCGTAGGAGCCGTAGACAGTATGGATTTTGATAAGGTCTATCGAATCTGGGAGCCAAGTCTGCTATTTTTATAATTACGTCATTCCAACACGATCCCATTGTCATTACGCTAAAAGTTCGTAATCTGCTAAATTCATAATGGTCGATCATTGGTCGGTCGTGTTAAAAGCAATGACTGTACAATGACGTTCTAATGGTAGGTCACTCACTGATCAAAGGAACTGTAAAAATTTTTGCAAATTACCGCCTAAGTCAGTCATTCAGTTGTCATTTTGTACCAGATTACCATTCTATATCATTTCTTTCAGTGACGTGACCATTGGAAAGTCATAATGACGCCATTATATTAGTAGATTACCAAACTTGTTAAAATCAACAATTATGAAATCAATGATAGACCATTCTGACACTATTGTAATAGCAGACTTGAGGCCCTGAAGGCAAGAGTGGCCGCTTGTGGTAGGCCTGACCCGCAGGGCGCCGCTCTAGCCCCGCGGTGTCGCCGCCACAAGTCGGCGGATGTCCGTCCGTCACAGTGTGGAGCTCATAAATCTCGGCAGGTTGAACTTTCTCACGCATTCCTCGGCAGTTAATGGTACATAGGTGATTACTTAGTGTTATTACATTCTCGTGTGTCGGGGGCGAGCTTGGAGTCCAGGGTTCACTACCGACAGGAAATATGATAAAGAAAACAAAAATATTTTCTTTTATCTCACCCAATATCAAAACTATATAATTTATTTACTCCGACATATTTTTAACCGAATCAAAAAAAAAGGAGGTTCTCAGTTCGACCCGTATGTTTATGTATGTTTAAGAATGTATGTACGTATGTTTGTCCGCGACTATCTCCCGTTTGACTGAACCGATTTTGATGTGGTTTTCAGAAAAGTGTTTGTTACATTCGGGAGAAGGTTTTAGTATACAACAAGTAGAATTTTATTCAGTGATTTTTGAAGAAATCAATAAAAACCAAAAAATTACACATAGAGGACGCTTTCGTTTTTTTTTTAGGAGGGTTTTCAGTCTCTGTTTTAACTGTGTTGCCGTTTCTTAATGGATATAAGAAGGCACTAAAAAGTAAAAAAAAAACTTTTTACTAACTAAAAAGAGAACCGCTTATTTTTTCATTTTTAGAATTGAATTGTTTAGTTTTATCGCTTAATATTGTTACACAAATGTTGTTACACATTTATTCATAAATTTTGTATGAATAAATGGTTTTACTTTCTTTCTTTTCTTTCTTTGCTTAAAAATTAAAATTGAGTTTGTGTTCCCTCGAGCTATCTAGTGAATCTACGGAACCACTGGTCTGATTGTGGCAATCCTTTTGCTTATGTGTAGGTACATTATCCCTGTATGGAAGAGTGTGTATGGTATGGAGTTTCTTGCCCATTCTTTTCCACACGAAACTACCTTTAGGATATGGCATCTAGTTTCAATTTTTTTCTAATGACGATCATTGATGCCAATTATTCTGTTGTACGAGCCTAACTTATTTTAAGCTATTTATATCTCTTTCTCTCCAATAAAACAAGAAAGGACAGATATTAATAAGAGTGGTCAATTTATGTTGATCTAAAATTTTCATACAATTACCTATAGTTGTCATTTCAGAACGTATTGATTAAAAACACGGCGAAGTTCAAGAAAAAAACGAATTTGACATCTCTATAATTATCATTGTCTCTAACTTAGTTCTTGTCTGTCGCCGTCTTTTTCATCACCTGTCTGGTAGTAAGAGATGCCAATAGGGGATATTACTGCAATGTTCTGGCACCAGAGTGCAGCACTAACATAATCAGTAAACAGTTTTTTGACAAGTCGTTCAAAGCGTGAAATTCTGCCTTTAATTGAGTTCAAAATTGGGAAGTGTATTATATTATACAATAATGCATCAGTGCTGTGTATTCCGATGTAGAAATTAAGGGAATTATTAATTTCCAAAAGAAGAAAATGTTCTAAAACTTTGGGAAGCAGCTAAAAATCACTCTAAAATATGTTCAGGTTAAGTATTCAGGTGAGATAGTCGACACGGCTGGCGCAGTGGCTGAGCGATCGACTGCGCAGCGTGTTGCGGGTTCGATTCCCGCCCAGGGTAAGCATTTGTGTGATGAGCACTTGTGTTTGCCTTGTGTCTGGGTGTTGTTTATCTATATATGTATGTATTTACAAAAAAAAAATGTATTTGTGTATGTATATCAGCTGTCTGACACCCATAGTACAGGGTCTCCCTAGTTTGGGGTCAGATGGCCGTGTGTGAAAATGTCCCCACATATTATTATTATTCACATTCATTTATTTTATATACATATTAAATTACATTTTTAAATATTCATATAAAAACAAAAACATTTAAAAATATAAAAAAATAGTACCTCACCGGTATCGGGAACAGGGTCCAAGCTACCGGCGGTCAGGGCTCCAGAGAGAGAAACCTCCTGACAATGCGGGCCGTGTCCAGAAGTACTGCCTTCTGAATCAAGCCCTTGATCCAGCCATCTAACGAGAGCCTCCTTAGATGTTGGTCGAGGCTCTTGGCAATTAAGCCATTGGCTGTAACAATTATCGGCACAATGATCGCTGAGTCCACATTCCACATGTCGACAACCTCATGGGCCAAGTCAAGATACTTTATCTGCTTGTCTTTCTCAGCCTTCATGAGGTTCTCGTCATGAGGAACAGCTATGTCAATAATCATTGCGCGCCTCTCCAATCGATCCACCACCACTATATCAGGCTTATTGGCTACAATAGTCCTGTCAGTGATGATGGATCGATCCCAGTACAATGTGACATTACCATTTTCAAGAACTGGATCGGGCACATACCTGTAGTATGGAACTTCTGATTCCACGAGGTTGTAATTCAGAGCAAGTTGCTGATGGATAATCCTGGCCACAAGGTTGTGCCTGTGCAAATACTCTTCGTTAGCAAGACGAGAACATCCAGAGATAATATGACGGATTGATTCACCCGGCCGGTGACATGCCCGACAAATGTCAACCGTGCCATCCTTCACAATAAATCTCCGGTAATTATTCGTCAAAATAACTTCGTCCATAATTGCACACACAAAACCTTCGGTTTCTCCAAATAGATCACCGAATCGTAGCCAGGATACGGACGCTAAGAAATCCACATCGGGCCCGTGTAGGGCCCGGAAAAAGCGTCCGTGAAGCTCCTTACTCTTCCAAACCTCCTCGCGATCATTAGTCTCAAGCACTACAGGCTTGCACCAGTTCTCTTTAGCCAAGGAGAGCGGGGTGAGGCCTTTGTCCACTGCAACTACATCTCGGTGCATCCCCACGTCGGCTCCTAGGAAATATTCCCTGAGACTGTATATCTCACGGTTGTGCAGAGTCTTAGCATTTAAGAAGCCACGACCTCCGCACTTCCGCGGGATATACAGTCTCATTACCGATGACCGTGGGTGATGCATCCGATACGCTGTCAACAATGTACGGACTCTCCTATCCAGGGCATCGAGTTCCGTTTGAGTCCATTTGAGTATGCCGAAAGAGTACATCATGACCGGCATGACCCACCCGTTGAAGGCGCGCACCTTATTTCCGCCTGACAAAAGACTATTTAATACTTTCTTCAGGCGGCCAAAGAAGCGCTCCTTCAACGATTGCTTCATGTCAGCAGCATTGATGCCCAATGCTTCCGCCATACCCAAATATTTGTAGGTCTCAATTGAAGAGAGGGATCTAAGGTTTATGGAATCCGAAAGCTGAACTCCCTCAGATTCCACAATCTCCCCTCGCTTGACATGCATGACCGCACATTTATCCACGCCAAATTCCATCCTGATGGCGCTACTGAAGGTTTCTGTTACTTTCAGTAGCTCCATCAGCTGTGAACTGTTGGTGGCAAAGAGTTTTAGGTCATCCATGTAAAGGAGGTGAGATATTACCTGACCTCCTCTCTTCAATCTATAGCCTAGACTTGAATTCTCCAGCAGTGTGCTTAGAGGATTCAAGGCTAAGCAGAACCAAAGTGGACTCAAACTGTCGCCCTGAAATATACCCCGCTCAATCCTTATCGGTTCACTATTCCTCTGGATATGTCGACATCCTGGATAGCGAAGGACCGTCCTCCACTGCCCCATACACGACATCAGGAAGGTGCGCAGAGTGGTATCTATCTTATACAACTCTAGCACCCTCATGAGCCATGTATGTGGCACAGAGTCATAGGCCTTCTTGTAATCTATCCAACATGTCGACAGATTCTTTCGGGATCGGCGAACCTGTTGACTGATGGCCATGTCAATCAGGAGCAGCTCCTTAGTACCGCGGGACCCATTCCTACATCCATTTTGAGAGGGAGACATGATACTGTTACTGTCTATGTGTTGGTTAATTTTCGCTCTCAAAATAGATGTAAAAACTTTATAGACCGTCGGCAAACATGTGAT
Source organism: Charanyca ferruginea (assembly GCA_947361185.1). Lineage (NCBI taxonomy): Eukaryota > Metazoa > Arthropoda > Insecta > Lepidoptera > Noctuidae > Charanyca > Charanyca ferruginea. Next base: position 17,856,350 of record OX376081.1, read on the forward strand.
CGGTCTATAATTTTTAGGCTCCGCAGTACTACCTGATTTATGGAGCAGGTGGGTTATTCCTGTCGTCAAGAACTGGGGCAACGATCCTGATTCCAAGGCTGACTGGAACAGAGACGCTAAACAAACGTGCGACCTTCTAAACCATTTTATCCAGAAGTTGTGCAGCCCGTCCGGCCCTGGAGACTTCCAATTAGGCAATGGACGGACTGCACGAGCTACATCATGGGGGCTGATAATGATTGCCCCCATTTCTGGTATCGGGTCGCACGCTCGTTCGACTTCCAGAGTCCAATCACCCTCAGTGTGACCGACAGGCACCGACCAGATGTTGCGCCAGAACAAACACATGGCGTCATCATCCGGCAGGCGCGTATCAGTCACACTTTGAATCGGTCGCTCCCAAGTCCTATAAACCCACCTTTCATCGCTCTGGAATGTGCGATTCTGAGTATATCGTTCCACCCGCCGCTTATACCTTCGAATACGGTTTGCCCATGCATACACCTTCTGCTTCAGGAAGTCGATGCGCTCTGTGACCCAGGGCATATAGTCTCGAGGACTGATATCAGTCCCCGAGAATGCCCGCCTCACAAAGCGCATCACTCTAGGGCGAGTATTGCCCTCCCTAAAGCAAATAAGTTTGCCGATGAGCACTCTGGCCTCACTAATACGCCGCTCAATTCTGCACTGCCACGCCGGTACAGCAGGTTTTGGTCGTGTAGCTCTATCATCACTAGGAAATTTGACGTGAGCCACACGACATGCCGCAACAGCTGCGCAGTACAAAATCGAATGCGCATCAGTGAGGTCTTCGCAACCATCAAAATAATTTGATAATTGCGAATCCAGAGCACACACCAGCACCCTATTTTTTTTATGCATGGGCAAACGAGGTAAACGTGGTCTAAGCTCAGGCGGATTGAATCGATATTCTCGAATCGCACCCTCCAAAGCGCTCCTCAATTCATCATTGCACTGGGTACTTACTTGTGTAACCATGTCATCACTCCCATCAGTAGCATGGCTACGTGTTGCGGTCGGCTGTGGTTGTGCCACTTCCACAATCTGCGGCAGGGGAGCAGTAACATGGTTTCTCTGCATTTCAATTCGGAGGCGATCAAGTACAATGTCATCCAACATACGATTGCGCTGGATGACCCGCACCTGATCCGATAATCGTTGTGCCGAAACGTTGACAGCTGGCTCAAGCACCCGAAACAGAGAGAGCATCCGAACACGGTACGCGGTCAGATTACTTCCCCCCTCTGTAGCCCCATAGTATGCGCGCATGACATTTTCATTGATGGCTTGTGTCCATCTCATGCGCTGCACACTTCCGCCGGGAGCTGGGACCCTATCAGAGGCCGGTGGGCCTCGCGGTCCTAAACCATCCGGCGGCCGGCGTCCTCCCCGTCGACGAGCAGGTGGTGGCGTCGTAGGCGGAGAGAAATACTCGTCGCTCGAGCTCGACGCAACTACCGAGGCCGGTATCACAACACTCACGGTGGGACTGGGTTCCGGCGGCGGCGAGGCGGAGCTGAGCGACGGGTCCGGAGGTGGTGGGCGTGCTCTGCGTGCTGCTGCTCGCGTCAACATTTTCTTCGTCACATTATATTTACAGTTGTCTGATTTTCGCTTCTATTGTTCGTTTCGTAGTCAATGTTTCTATGACAGATGTCATAATGATATTGTATTTTTCAGGATTGTTTTTTGATCTATTGCCGCTATGTCTTTGATTTTTATTAAAAGAAGATTGAATTAGTCGCCAAAACAAGTACTTGGATGATATTTTTCCAATGATTTTCATGTAATTTGTATAATTTTATTAATTTAAAACGAAAATTGTAAAAAATTTAAATGTGACGTCTAGAGTTGCCAGCAGTTATTATTATTATTATTATTATTATAGTCGTATTTACAGAATAACGTTCACTTTTATCATGTAACACAACCAAATATGATTTTATTCTGAGCATAACCTAGAATCCACTTTCAAATGGCCGTAGGATGCCATAATATAGTTAAAGTACAGTTAGGTAAGTAAGATTAATTAAAACTTTGATATATTTTCACACAAAATACCTAGTTATTACAATTCATAACATAATATAACAAGAATACGAGGTTATGATTTACTGAATGTACTCGTGGCGCCCTCTGCGCCGAGTTTCGCGTAATGTTCCCTATTCTCTAATTTTAGTTTAATTTATGAACAAGGGAATCGGCCACTGATAAATAATTAGAGTTAGACTTATACTTGTGTGTCGGATGTCCGTTATCCGCGTGCTGCGTCCACTACATAACATACTCTCATACTCTCATACGAGCGTGAACTTTCTCGCGAAGGCCGAAGGGCGCGGCTGACTTTCACTAAGTGGGGTGACCATGGGGGCGCGAGCGAGGAGACTGTCCCGATACGCTGTGACCGACAAACGAGTAGGTACTCATTTTAAAAGGTAAAACAATCTTGAGATTCTTTTTATTATAATGTGCTTGTTGAAATTCTGATATTTCTTGCAAACATAAGTACTTACTAATATACAAGCGAAACATAGTACATGTTCGAGAATATTAACATGCAGATATCAATAAGAAGTCATATCAAGATTGTTTATCTTTAATTAACTACCTAAACCTTTCTATACCCTGTTCACAATAAGATTAGACATTTACTCAAACCTTTTTTACAGTCCGTTCAACCGATTTTGACTTCTATTGCGTTGGTAGCATGACAAATGGCAACTGCACTAAACAGTTGTTATTGTAACCACTTTTTTGCCTCTAATGTCATCCTTAAGAAGTCAAAATCGGTTGAAGGGACTGTAAAAAAGGTTTGTGTTTTTGTCTAATTTTATTGTGAACAGGGTATAGTATAGTATACTACATAGGAAAACTTTTTTCAAAGTAAGCCAAAATATTAATATTTTTTTTGCATTATTAAGATGTCATAAAAAAACCATATCTAATGAAAATATTTCACGCATGGCACCTAACATCTACAATAAATTGCTTAAAAGTATGAAAAAATTTACAATTTCAAAATTATGTCTGCACGAATTGTTAGTCGTAAGATAGTATCATTCGATCAATGATAATGAAAGATGCCTGAAGTACGTACTAGTAGGTAGTACTACTACTACCTACTAGTTTCTTCTTTTTATTACTTTTGTAACGCGGCAAACAACCAACCACGGCAGAAACACTCGCGCGCACGTGAACACGGCGCGCGTCATCACTACCCCGCGCCGCACGGCCCTCCGCAGCGCTCCTGGCCGCCTTTATAAGCGCTGCCCGGGCTATCGATCATTAGTCTGAGTTCGGCACGACTTGGGTGTACACACCGCATCGACTTAGGTCGGTCACGTTTACCCCCGCTTCCTGCCGAGATCAGATTAGCACCTGCACTGTACGAACGTGGTGTTGGTGATTCACATTACTGACGTACAGGGCACGGTGCGCTTAGGGTTTTGGTAGGGTTTAGTTAGATTACTTTATTTATTTCATTCATTTGTTATACTAGTTAGCTCTTTGTGTTACCAACAATGTACTAGCTATTAGTTTAAATAAACTATTTATTGTAACTTTTGCAAAGTGGGTTTAGATTTATCTCCTCACACTGAACCTTGCCACAATTGGCGTCCCACCTTGGGCTTTCTTACCCACATATTTTATCGTAGGTAAATTTATTGTAGTACCCACATTTATTGTAGGTAGATCTTAATATTATTGTTGTAGTCAATTCGTTAATTTGTTAGATTGATCTTCGTTCTGTTAGTAGGTATATACAGTAGTTTCGGCATATTGGTAGAAACATTTTTTTTTTGTTATTGTATTATATATAAACAAACTAGGGTTTCGGAGTAGACAGTATACAGGATTAGTTACGTATTTCATTACAATAAAACTGATTTCTATAGCATAGTTTAGTTTAATCATTTCTGTAGTCACTAATCTTTTGTTTAAGTATATCTTCACGCTAGATTCCTTTAGGGTAAGCAGTTTATTAGGTTACTGTTATTTATTGAGCAAATCAACATTGATTTTTATAACGTTTTACCTAGACGTAGCCGGAGAAATAAACAAATGGCAAACGTCAGTTTCTCTGATGATCAGTTTAGGGATCTTTTAGGGGTGTTAGCAAACCGGGAAAGTTCTCGTGTCTCACAAAAAACAGGGAGTTTTGCATCATGCACCGCCCGTTTTGACGGGACTCGCCAGTCGACAGTGGTCGAGACGTTTCTGTCAACTATCACTACTTTCAAGAAAATTGAGTCCGTTAGCGACGAGAATGCCATAGAAGGGCTTACTCTGCTGCTTATGGGTGATGCAGCTATTTGGTGGCTTGGAGTGAGAGAAAGTGTCAGTACTTGGGATGAGGCTGTGTCATTATTACGAACGACATTTGCCCCAAAGAGACCCGCCTATCAAGTACTCAATGAGATTGTGGGCAACAAACAAAGCGGTCCTACAGCCACAGAACTATTTGTTGCTAAAAAGCGTGCACTCATAGCAGAATTACCAAAGCCGTCGCCCACCCTATCACAAGGGTTGGACCTGCTATACACGTCCCTCCATGCGAAAATAAGGCATAGAATACCGAGGGATTCCGTTCAAACATTTGACGAATTTCTCGTGAAAGTACGTCAAATTGAAGAAACCGCCACTGAACAGACCGCTGAACAGACCAACACTGATACCACACCGTTAGTGAAGAGAACCCGCTGCAACTTCTGTCGCGCTTATAACCATAGCGAGCAGGAGTGTCGCAAGAAAGCTGCTAAGATCGAGACGTCTAAGGAAACTCCCAAGAAAACTGAGTCCAGACCACCGGCAACGTCTAAATTAACCTGCTACGGATGCGGTGAGCCTGGCGTAGTCAGAAGCAAGTGTCCAAAATGCAACACACCCAAAATAGGCGCAGTGGATGTTGGGTTTTATGCATTGGCATCTGGAACTCGACTTAGGCCAACTGTCAAAATTTCAATCGATGGCATCAATGGTCAAGCTCACATTGATTCTGGCGCAAAAATGAGCGTCGCATCTACTTCACTGTACTACGTGCTAAAGCGAAAAGGAGTGACCTTTAACTCGGAAAAAGCCACTGTAACCCTTGCCGATGGTCTACGGCGAAGACAACGTGTACAGTCAGCACAAGTACCTGTAACTTTAAGTGGACGGACGATCCCCACAACTTTTATCGTGTTGCCCGAATCACACGATAATCGCACACTCTTAGGAGTAGACTTTATCCAAGATGCAAACATAGTTCTCAACTTGCCGCAACTATTGTTCCACTTCTTGGATGAACCTGGCAAGAAATACGATCTCCTTAACGAGGATGAAGACAGCGCATCCGTGTCCACGGTGCAAATGGAACTTGAGGAAACCGAGTCGGTGATTGCAAGGCTAGCCTCGATCACGTCTCTGGAGCCAATGTTGAGCCCAATGTTCCAGACACCATCCCCAAGTGAGAATACGCTGGAAGAAGAACGCAATATGGCGGACGCATACGGACCACCTCTATTAATTGACTTCTGTACGCCCCCACAGTCTCCCTCGCGACAAGGACCTACGCTCAATGGCTACTCGCCGAGGTTTGTCGGTTCATTGTTCCGGGATGCGCAGTCCAGCATTAATAACGCGGAAATTACTCTGTCTCCACAGAGTAGTAAGTTGTTTGGACCCAACATTGACATTGCTATGGTTGCTATAGATGGTGGAGCTGCCTCAATTGAAGAGATGCAACTTAACAAATTGTTAGAACAGCACGCTGGCATATTCACAGGTAATGGCAAACCAGCTACCCTAGTGGAACACATCATAGAAGTTGGAAACCATAAACCCATCGCTGTGCCTCCATATAGGGTATCCCAACAGCGGAAAGAAGTTCTACGCAAAGAAATTGATCAGATGTTGGACGACGATGTCATCACACCTTCGAAATCTCCATGGGCAGCGCCAGTTGTTATGGTTCCCAAGAAAAATGGAGGTACAAGAGTATGCATAGATTACCGCCAGCTTAATAGTATAACTGTAGCTGACGCGTACCCCTTACCTCGAATAGACGACCTTCTGCAGGAAGCAAGACCGACGCCTTACATGTCGACTCTCGACCTAAAAGCAGGTTATTGGCAGATAAAAGTGCGAGATGAAGACCAGGAAAAAACGGCTTTCGTCACTCCCTTTGGGTTGTACCACTTTAAACGAATGCCGTTTGGTTTGCGTAATGCTCCGGCGACTTTTCAGCGATTTATTGACAGATTGAAGCTGCACCTTGACGGAATAAAGTTGCTGGCTTACTTAGACGATCTCATCCTGCTCTCGCCGTCTTTCCAGCAACACCTGCAAGATCTAAATAGACTGTTCCAACTTCTTCAGGAAAATAATGTGGTTGTAAACAAGCAAAAGTGTCGATTCTGTGAAGAACAGATTCCTTATCTAGGACATATCATAACGAAAGCAGGCTTATGTACAGATCCTGGAAAAATATCCGCCATACTAGACATACCTGCGCCGAAGAATATCCGACAGGTACAATCTTTTCTACAAACCTGTTCATGGTACCGTCGTTTTGTACCGAACTTTGCGAAGATTACTCAACCGCTTACTCGGCTAACGAAAAAAGATACAACCTGGGAGTGGGGAACTCAACAAGAGGATGCTTTCCGCGAACTCAAGCAACGCCTAACTAGTGCCCCCATCTTGCGCCAAGCAGATATAAGCAAGCCATACACCATAAAAACAGACGCTAGCGATTATGCTCTAGGAGCTGTTTTGGTACAGGGGGAGGGCAACGATGAGCATCCCGTCGAATATGCGAGCCGATTATTAACAAAAGCAGAACGGAATTATTCTACCACAGAGCGTGAAGCCCTAGCAGTGGTATGGGCTGTAGCAAAATTTAGAGGCTACATAGAAGGTTCTACGGTAGTAGTTGCCACTGATCATCAAGCACTGAAATGGCTTATGTCTATTAAATCACCTACAGGACGACTTGCCAGATGGGCGCTGCAACTCCAGCCATACAATTTAACAGTTCAGTATATACAAGGTAAAACTAACGTGATTGCTGATAGTCTATCAAGACCGCCTCACCCAGAACTCCAAGTTAACCATGGCGTGTGTATAGTATCAGTGGATATGCCCCGCCGCTCCGGAGAAGAGATTCGGAACGAACAACTGAAAGACGATGCCCTAAAAACAATTATGGAAGCACTGGAGAAGCCAGTTCGGGATGAAGATGCTGTTTATTGGTCCAGCAAAGGTTACATTATGAACAACGGACTGCTGCACCGCTATCTTCAAGATAACGAAAATGACGCTGCCCAGCTTGTTATACCAAAACATGAAACCAAGGCCATTCTTTCAAAATATCATGACGAGCCTACTGCCGGTCATTATGGGGCTGATAAAACATTTCATCGCATCACTGCTAGATATTATTGGAGAGGAATGCGAAAAGACATCGAAAACTACGTCAAAGATTGTATCAAATGTCAAAGATACAAACCAAGTAATTTGAAGCCAGCTGGACTATTACAGACCACGGTAATGAACCAAAGATTCGAAACCTTATCCTTTGACTTGTTCGGGCCATTACCTCCAACTCCGGATGGTAAAACCTGGATTTTCATTGTTGAAGATATCGCAACCCGATGGGTTGAATTATTTGCTTTAGAACAAGCCACAGCTGAAGCTTGTGCAACCGTTTTACTAAATGAAGTCTTTTTGCGTTTTGGCGTTCCACGGAGATTAATAAGTGACAATGGAACACAATTTATTAGCTCAGTCATGCAAAAACTCGCTTACTGTCTGGACATTCAACATTCGTTCACGCCTGTATACCATCCGGAAGCTAACCCTGTCGAGAGGAAGAACCGAGATTTAAAAACACAGCTAGCAATCTACGTAGAAGGTGATCATCGGTCTTGGGCAGAAAGGCTCCCTAGCATAAGATATGCTATGAACACATCGCACTGTCTCAGCACGGGCTTTAGTCCAGCATATCTTACCTTCGGTAGAGAATTGCGGACCTTCGATGATGTTAAACACGACCTTAATCAGATAGCTTTATCGGAGAACTTTATCCCCGAAATAACCCCAAAACTTATTTTGTTAGCAGACACATTTAACAGAACGAGAGAAGTGCAAGAGAACAAAGAAGAAACTAGGAAGAAGGCAGCAGATGAACATCGGCGTCCAGCTCCTACCTACCTACCCGGCGATCGCGTGATGGTCGCGGCCAATGTCCAGAGCAACGCAGCTCGCTACCAAACAGCGAAGCTGGCTCCACGTCGCGACGGGCCCTACATCATCCTGCGACGGCACGGACCTTGTTCTTACGAGCTGGCCCATCCAGCACAGCCTACAACTCCTCTGGGTATTTACCATACATCCGCGCTGAGCCCATTCCAGGGCTCCGGCAACGATGTGCCTAATCCTGAAAGACCTTTGCGCAGACGCGGTAGGCCCAGAAAAGCAGACCGCAACCACTGAAACAACACTGGTCTCCTCGTCGGGACGTCTTCGGGACCAGAGGGGGAGAATGTAACGCGGCAAACAACCAACCACGGCAGAAACACTCGCGCGCACGTGAACACGGCGCGCGTCATCACTACCCCGCGCCGCACGGCCCTCCGCAGCGCTCCTGGCCGCCTTTATAAGCGCTGCCCGGGCTATCGATCATTAGTCTGAGTTCGGCACGACTTGGGTGTACACACCGCATCGACTTAGGTCGGTCACGTTTACCCCCGCTTCCTGCCGAGATCAGATTAGCACCTGCACTGTACGAACGTGGTGTTGGTGATTCACATTACTGACGTACAGGGCACGGTGCGCTTAGGGTTTTGGTAGGGTTTAGTTAGATTACTTTATTTATTTCATTCATTTGTTATACTAGTTAGCTCTTTGTGTTACCAACAATGTACTAGCTATTAGTTTAAATAAACTATTTATTGTAACTTTTGCAAAGTGGGTTTAGATTTATCTCCTCACACTGAACCTTGCCACACTTTTTAATTACTAAAATTAGTTATTAGCTAAATTCTTGTTACTATCAACACTGTCTTGCCTATGGATTTTTTTCTGAAAAATATAGTTTATTTTATAAGAGTAAGTATAGATCCGAGTTTCTTACCAATTCTTCTCCATACGAAATTACTTTTAGGAAGGGTCAATAAGATTAATTTTTTAGATTTCCGTATCCATAGGGTAAAAACGGGACCCTATTATTAAGACTTCGCTGTCTGTCCGTCCGTCGGTCTGTTAGGTTAAGAACCACGATAGCTAGACAGTTGAAATTTTCACAAATTATGTATTTCTGTTGCCGCTCAACAAATACTAAAAACAAAATAAAATAAATATTTAAGGGGGACTCCCATACAAAAAACGTGTTTTTTTACTGTTTTTTTGTTCGTGTCTAATTTGTAGATAATGGTATGGAACCCTTCGTGCGCGAGTCCGACTCGCACTTGGCTAGTTTTTCTAATATGACATCGAAAAGTGCCTTTTTCATCGAATTCAGTTTGTACTTTAAATTAAAAATCGGTCGGTGGAGGGAAAGCATCTTAAATACTGTTCAAACATAATTTTATCTATACTAATATTATAAAGAGGTAAAATTTGATTGTTTCTAAGAGGTACAGTCGCTAGCACATCAAGCCTTACCAAACCGTAAAATTTTTGATATGAACCATATTCTTATGTAATAAAGTTGAAAATCTTGCAAAAAAATTGACGAATTGTTGTAGCTTGATGTGCTGGCCTCTGTACCTAATCTCTGGAAGCACAGCTCCGATTCCCACAAATCACTCACTGATTGAAAGCTAGGCTACACTCACGGACTAGAAAAAAAAGGACTCCGCGCAACGCATATTGAAAGTGAAGCACCCTAAGTAAGCCAGACCGTTTGTACAAACATGCCTCACGCACCCATTTACATCATACTCACTGACTAGAAAAAAAAAGGATTCCGCGCCGAACGTACCGACTCTACCGATCTATGTGTGCGTCTCGGTCCGGCGTACTTTAGGTGCTTCATTTTTGATAGAAGTGGCGTGGATTCCTTTTTTTTTCTAGTCCGTGGCTACACTATTGCTGAGTGTCAAAGGCTACGTTTGATGGTTTACCCGAGAGAAGCAAGGCAGTTGATTTTTTTATTTTTTAGCCTACAGTTAAATATTATTGAGAACATTACGCGCAATCACAAAAAAAATAAAAGTAAGTACTTGACAAAAAGTTATCTCTAAACAAACAACGAGTGAAAGGTAAACATAATAATAATAATAATATGTAGTAACAACATTACGAGTTGCGGTGACTGCAGACGGCTGCAGAGTTACCGCAAATCATTAACTATTACTGAACTCCGCGCAGTGAGGTGCGCGAGAGCACCAGCAACCGCACCAAACACATCATGTTCAATAGACTACTCAGATTTACTTTTATATCCATACTTACTCAACATTACAAATCCAAAAGTGAGTTTGTTTTGTTTGTTACGCTTCACAGCTAAACTACTGAAACGTTTTTGATAGAATTTGGTAGAGTTAAGCTCTTGAACTCCAAGAAAGGAAATAAGTAAGGTATTTATAATTTATTCGTGACTAGTTGACCTGCGTGACGCGCACCTTCTGTACCGCGTCAGTGCGCATGCGGTCGTCCTGTCAATTGATTTTTCAATTTTCTTTTTTAACTTTTTAACATTCCCTGAACTTTCATAAATATTGAAATAATTAATATTGTTTGTGTGAAAATTAGCCAAATTGGTCCAGCCGTTCTCGAGTTTTAGCGAGACTAACGAACAACTATTAATTTTTATTATATAGAAAAATAGAAGATTTCGATTTCGTCTGCATCCACGATAACAGAATGATATGGCTTCCTTTATGATATTGGAGATCAAAAATAGGAATTACATATTTGGAAATTCAACCTCTAAGGGGATAAAAAGGGGGCGTTGTGTGAACATTTTTAATTCATGGGTAAATCTAATTGAAACTTGCCACGAGTGCCAACTTAACTATATTATATCTATATCTGTGGTGCCAACCTTGGTAATTAATAAAGGAGGCTTTTTTATTATCTTATGAAACGGGCCTATGGGGACCGGGGGAGTTGAATTTATAGGGGAAGTATGACATATACGTGGACGAAGTACTTATATTTATAAAAGAAAAGAGGTTTTTAAGATGACTCTGCTTAATAGATGTCGATTTTTTTGTAATTTTAATTATGATTAGTTTTATTCTCAAGTGAGTGACATGTTAGGTTTTTATAGACAATTAATTTCTTTCAATCTAACCTAATAGTGTGAAAAATAAATCCGCAATTCCCGTATAATTGCATAACATCATGGTCACCGTACTCCGCACGGTGTTACCCAATACCGGTTATTTCCTAAATATTGGTTACCGCTGGTTTCATAACTTACTTTATAGCGGGTGATGCAGGTTCAGAACAACCAGCCTTTAAAGTTCAAACATGGAAAAGAAACTTGTATGTAATCACGTAGTGATCCAATTCAAGGAAAATGTTATTACTATTAAAAACGCGAAAGTTTGTCAGCAGCACAAACAACCATGTTTGTTACTATTAGTAACGAACATGGTTATTGAAATGTGACACACATAATAGATCTGGTATTGGTTTTAACGTGATAACGTCTTATAAATCGATGAACACCGGCTGCACGCACGAAAAAGTGTCACGTTCCGCCTGAGCCTGAGTGTGCAAGCGAGAGCGTGAAACAAGTGATAGAGAGGCACGATCGGCCCAAGCAATAAGCTCCGCCCACCTCGACGGAAGCATTATTTGCTTATGTTATATATGTTGGCTATTATGTATCTTTATGACGTTATACTTATCACGTAAAACTGTTGTCCGTATTACCGACTTTACAGACAACCAATTTTTTATGTTCCCGTGGAATGATTTAGGACGTTGGTTTAATTTTGAACAAACTAGTGTTTTGTTATAGAAACTTGTGTATACACGGGTTTCAAATCGTACATTCTCAATAATTAGATTGTTATTATAATCACTCGATGATAACCTTGACAAAAGATATAAAGGCTAAACCTTCAATAATCTTTTTTTTCTTTTTATAGAGTTCCGTACCTCAAAAGGAAAAATCGGAATCCTTATAGGATCACTTTGTTGTCCGTCAGTCTGTCTGTCTGTCTGTCAAGACCCTTTATCTTGGGAACGAGTGGAGGTATCGAGTTTTATGTAGATTAAAGTAGATTAAAGTATGGATAGTAGGTATCGATTAGTATAAAAGTATGGAAAAAATGGGGGTATGGGATGAAATATATACGGAACCCTCGGTGGGCGAGTCCGACTCGCACTTGTCCGGTTTTTTTATCCCAGCTAACCCCCCCTGTATACTTTATACTGTCTGACAGCATTCCGCAGAGGTCGCGCTCCTCGTAAAGTAAATTGATTTATTATCATAAATACAGCTTGTTACAACATAAGTATTAATTGTTGTGTTGACTGCCTCGTCGGTCTCGCGCTCTGCCGAGCGTTGGCTCCTGGGTTCGATGACCATGGGGCCAAGTCTGCTATTTTTATAATTTCGTTGTTCCAACACGATCCCATTGTCATTTTGCTAAAAGTTCGTAATCTGCTAAATTCATAATGGTCGATCATTGGTCGGTCGAATTAAAAGCAATGACTGCACAATGACGTTCTAATGGTAGATCATTGATCAAAGGAACTGTCAAAATGTTAGCAGATTACCGCCTAAGTCAGTCATTCAGTTGCCATTTTGTACGAGATTACATTTCTTTCAATGGCGTGTCAATGGTTGACCATTGGAAAGTCATAATGACGCCATTATATTAGTAGATTACCAAACTTGTCAAAATCAATAATTATGAAATCAATGATAGATCATTCTGACACTATTGTAATAGCAGACTTGAGGCCCAGGTAGAGTAAAGTGTTAGGTTTTCAGTTAGGAATTCCTGAGTAACAGCCCGGAGTTTAGAAGTTGGTGGTGTAATACCCCAGTGCACGTGTCGTGTAGACTATTTTACAAGTAGTCCCACTCTAAAGCGCCTGTACCAACATTGCTAGCAACAAGTGGCGTGCGCGTGTCACGTGGAGATCGAGACTAGGCCGCTAGGCGTCTCAGACAACTTGTAATATATTAAAGGCGTAGCGGACCCGGCAGACATTGTCCTACCGTGTCGTAGGTATTCGTTTTAGAATTTGTATTTGTATTGTGGCTTTACTCTCAGTGTATGTGCACGGTCTATCTGCCTTTGGTTTCATAATCTGAGGCAGTAGGTATATTATCTAGGTACCTATCATATTTTTATAGAGTGATGAATCCAAAACTCATGTTCTAAAATAATCAAAATTGATATATGAACATAAGGCCCCGCCTGAACCTGTTGCATGCGCCAGTGACCACCCCCTCCCCCGGGTGACGGGGGTGAGCGGGGGTGAGCGGGGGTGAGCGGGGAGGGAGGTGCCACCCTCCACCCCCGGCGGGGTAGCGCGCGCTGCACGAGCGAGCGGGGAGCGGGTGAAGGTTATAGAGGAAATAGAGGATTATGAACTTGGACATAATCAGCATAGAACAAGAAATAAACAAAACATTCAATGTAAATAAAATGAATGTATAAATCTTTAACGTCTTTAAAGCAAAAATAAGATTATTAATTAAATGTGGGGGCGGGCGTTTCGAACCGATATAGTACCGAACTAATAAATTACTGAACTCATGAGCAACAAAGCCGTTTGGGGTTGAAACCCTCGAATCGTGGGGTCCGAGTGCTCATCTCCTTTTTAAGGAAATTTCCAAAAGGTTAGTTGACACTTCTCGTGATCCAAGAGCTGGTTTTTACTTTGGGCAGAGGTTAAGCATTGCCATCCAACGGGGCAATGCAGTCAGTCTCTTGGGCACATTCCCAGATGACGGCGATGTGGAGGAATTTTTTGATGCCTTATTATATTAGTTTATTTTTGGTTTAATAGTTATAGGTTTTTCTTTTTTTTGTACGTGTAAATATTATATATTTGTTAAAAAGAATAAAAGAAGATTGTAGCTATGAGCAATCGCTGTAGGGATTTTCGCACAAACGTTACATCGCGACAATAAAGCATCGATGGAATAAAACATCGTACAACTGAATGATCGACACACCGTGTTCGATATAATAAAAATCGAATCATCGACTCTCGAAACCACGTAGGGAACTCGCGGGTAAGTACCTACTATTCCGTCGCACTATTCTCAAACCACTGCAACTCTTTTAAAGCAACAGTGGCGACCACCAGACAAACACCGAGACTATTAAAGCTCGATGAGTCCTGAAGACACATTACAACTTGACTGTCTTGGATCCCTCTCAACGAAATTTATTAGAAAAGAACAGCAGACGTGTAAGAAAAGCATATTATAAGCAGGAGACAGAACAGAACTACGCCAGAAAAACGTTTACAAGTGACAGTCGACAAGCCGACGAGCATTCTTCCGTCGCTGACGCGGACAAGTGCCACACGATCATTCATTCAAAGCCCTTGAAGTGAAGTTACAATACTAACACACTTTGACGACACGGTTGGCGCAGTGGCTGAGCGATCGACTGCTGCGCAGCGTGTTGCGGGATCGATTCCCGCCCAGGGTAAATAATTTGTGTGATGAGCACTTGTATTTTCCTTGTGTCTGGGGGTTGTTTATCTATATATGTATGTGTTTAAAAAAAAATGTATTTGTGTATGTATATCAGCTGTCTGACACCCATAGTACAGGGTCTCCCTAGTTTGGGGTCAGATGGCCGTGTGTGAAGTGTCCCCACATATTATATTATATTAGATACTTAGATACGTGTTAGGTCTTTGATATCTGAAATAAATGATAGTTCAGTAAAAGTACGCTGCTCGCACGAATAGCTCACATCTTGTTAGAACAAGGATAGAATGGATACAAGCGTTGTCCCCCGCTGCCGCTGCCCGCTCCGCGCGTGTCGTGTGGTGAGCCGCCGCGACCTATCCACGCGTATCACAAGATATTACGAAAATAAACGTCGCTCAGTGTGACACAGGGTGCTGTGCGGCGGACTGCGCCGAGTGAACACGCCGTATACAGAGACACCAGACTGCTGGACGCGGCGCTCAGCACGCAGTGAGTACTGATCCACACTTGATAACGGTGGACCGACTTGTAACAGTAGTGATAGTATAGACACGTAGCCAGAAGAAGTTAGAAGGGACTAACTCTTATACCCGGGCTAAGGTAACAGCTCATCATCTCCCTGTCCTTGTCCATGCTACTTGTGGTCGGCGCAACAGTAATAGTTCCGTGATCAGTGATCATTCAAATTCAAATTCATTTATTCATTTTGTGAACACTGTGCAATTGTAGGATTTTTTCTTCCAGAAAAAAAAGCATCTGGTAATTTTGATTTTAACTTTGTGTTTGTTTAGGGGGTAAAATAGAGTTGTGTTTACTAATGTTATTGTACAAGTGAGAGCTAGAGTTACCACATACCACAAAATATAAAGGTTACAGAGAAGAACTGCTCCCGCCATCTTCAAAAATAATTACCTAAACTGGCCAGACTCACTAGGACTGCTACTGTATTGACTGTAGGTTTTATTTGCGACAATGTGAAATGTTATTGACACTAATTGGCACACTTTGCATTTTTTTTAAAACAAAATTTTCCTTTTCGTCTTGAAATGTCTCTCATTTATTTATTTAGACAACACGTGACAGTCGAGACTGAAATCTGCTTGAAACTGCTTGAGAATGCCTATAAACGTAATGTCAATGTGTGCGTGCAAATAATGGCGGTTGGTTTTGAGTGGTCTCTCTGCCTTACGTACTTTGTGCACATACTGTCGGCTGGCAAACTTTTACACTGGTCTTTTCAGCCTATCAGAATGTAGGTGTAGCCAGGAGTGTTTCTGTAGCACAGCGCGGAGCACAAAGAGTTGTCTCACAGTCAATATTTCGGCTTCTGAATAGACTGGCTTGTTTGGGAAGTCCCTGCGCTTAAAATACATGACCTTCAAGATCGCCCTGCGGTTCCCTCAACTTTAGGAATGAAGATTTTGTAGGTTCCCTCTCTAACTGGATTACAATATAAAACATCACGGCTTTTGACAACCTGACCACTACTTCCAAAGATTATTATTAATACAAACAATACAACAAACAAACAAACTCTACCTCTTTACAATATTATTGTATAGATTTGAAAACAGTTGTGGTCCGAACAGACTACCCTGAGAGACACCCACACGGATACCTTATTTTACAAACTAATTGACTGTTAGCTCGAAGATAACTTCGTTAATACTAGCGTGTCCCCGCATACATAAGACATGACGCACCCGGTGTACCGATAACCGCATTAGGCAGGTAGGTCGATGGGACTCAAAAGCCTGAGAGAAATCGAATTGACCCAGTTTACACATTAACGCCTGACCGAAATACATTAGCAACCAGTTGAACTCTAGCTATGGGTTTTAGCGGTGCGCTGTTCACTAGCTTATTAATTTATATAGACTAATTATTAAATAGAGGGTAAGTTTGGATGTTGCAGGTAATCTTCAAAACTCCTCACCCGATTTCGAAAACTCTTGCACTAATAGAAAGCTATACTTTTGACTTTCACGCGTACTGAGTCACGGGCACTCGTAATACTATAAAGCTAGTCAAGAAACTTGATTCTTGTTATAAACGACACTATGTCGTATCCGTATGTCTCTCGGCGGGATATGCATGGACCAACGCTTTTATACAACATCGTATTGTACCGACAACACTTACCTTTTGTAACATCTACTGAACCTGTGTGTGTGGTGCAGATAATTGATGATTTGATTTGAACACCCTGTGTTCTCAAAATGAAGACATGAATTTGAATTTAATTTAAATTGTCTTCTCCATTGACCAATTGTGATCCTGTAGGAATTTATTTTAACAACCAGCAGTAGCAGCAGCTTTAGTTTGTAACTCTCTTACACGAACTAGAAAAAAAAGGACTCCACGCCACGCATATCAAAAGTGAAGCACTTCAAGTACGCCGGACCGAGACGCACACATAGATCAGTACAGTCGGTAGTCGGTACCTTCGGCGCGGAATCCATTTTTTTTTTAGTCCGTGACTATGATGTAAATGTGTGCGTGAGGCATGTTTGTACAAACGGTCCGGCTTACTTAGGGTGCTTCACTTTCGATACGCGTGGCGCGGTGTCCTTTTTTTCCTAGTCCGTGCCTCTTATTATTGTTACCTAATAAACCAACAAATATACTTCGTGCTTCCAGCGCTATGCACCGAGCAGCGCGGCGGGCGGACGAGTCGCCCGAGCCGCCCCCGAGCCCGCCCCCGCCCCCGCCCCCGCCCCCGCCCCGCTCGCGCTCCTCGTCCAGAAGGAGCTCGGCGTCCCTGTCGCGCCGCGGCAGCGTCAAGAAGGAAGCAGAAGTGAGCAGCACCCCCGCCTCCTCGCCCGCCTCCACCACTTCCACCCCCAAGAAGACGGTCAAGCCACAGAACTTGGAATTCATCGTCACCGGGAAACAGATCACTAAAAGGTGGGTTTCATTGTAGCCTCAGATTGTAATGTAGCCAGCATGAATATATTTAATTTTATTTTATTTATTTGGAAGAACCAACAATTACGCATTAAAAAGAATAAAATATAAGAAGTTATACAAATGTGCAACCAACAACGTTCTCCACAGATACGCAAAAAGACAAAGACAATGTTGATGAAGTGACATAATAGATAATTGCATGAAGTATAACTCCTAGATTACAGTTACTATTATGGAACACTAAAGATTTAAAATATTATTCGCATAAATTCTGAATTGTGTCAAACAATGTTTCTAAATTTTCCAACAGACTGTGCAAATAGTGGATCTATGTTATTTTCTGTTGGAAAATTCAAATCAAATCAAATCAAATTTATTCGTAAATGTAGGTTTCAATACATTAGCATTCAAGGTCTTATAAATAGATGGTCGGTTCACTACATTTTGCTCGAGAGCATACAAATAATAACAAAAGTTAGTTGTGTCGAAAGATCAAACACAACATTTATTTAAAATTAAATAATTCAATTACTTACATACCACCATAATTATTCATTTAATTTAGAAACATATTGTTTTTTTTTTAATTAGAGAAAAACTTATTAAAATTATTTGTAAGGCGACGTAGAGGTGCCCCCAAGCACGTAGTACTATTAAGTATTCTGTGCCCAAGCCTGCATTCGTGCGACTAGGAGTGACGGCGGAAACAGGTCGTGTGCGCACCCCACGACCCTGAATAGTTCTAGGAACAACAAAGCACAACCTGTTACAATATTCGTGTTTTAAAATTCTCTATTTAATGGACAACAATTGATCCACTGACATTAATGAGGCATTAGTGTTGGAAATAATAATTATAATAATACCAGCTCTCAGATTATGAAACAAAAGGTAGATGGACCGCGCGAAACATTGAGATTGAAGCCAAAAAAGCAAATACAAATTCAAAAGCGAATACCTACAACACGCTTCGTGCTGTACTGACACGATTCACTATAGCACTAAACGTCGTTAATAAAAACAAATAAAAATACTAATACAAATTCAAAAGTGAATACAATCACAAGATTGTAGGTATTCGCTTTTGAATTTGTATTTGCTTTTTTGACTTTAATCTCAATGTTCCGCGTGGTCTATCTGCCTTTTGTTTCATGAGTACAGTACACTTCGACTCCACCCAGTTCTGACGCGAACTCCGTTCATTAGTATTGAATTTCTGAATTGAATTTTGATTGGTCCAGAAAATATGTTCGAACGTATCATCTCTTCTCTCTCCTTTGATAAGCTCTTTACCCAGCAGTGTGACAATATTATTATGCTGGTAACAGCTGGTATAGTCAACAGCAAACGTAGATGATCATGTTCAAGTCATCTTTCAAATAAATCAAAGTAAATCAGAATCAGTTCAGCCGTTTGGTACACGATACACACTTTATACTTATAACACCTCTTTGTATTCGTCCGGGGAAACTGACTAACAACATAAAAACTTGTTGCTGTTGTTGTTGTCGGTAATACAAGCCTCCCGCAGGAGTGACAGAGCGAACTCTCTGCCGGGCTCGTACCACCGGCGCCAGTCCGTGGAGGTCGCGGCTCGCGGGAGGAAGCTGTCGGAGGTCCCCAGGCGCGCCCCCCTCGCGCCGCCCTCCCCTAAGAGTCCCAAGCACCACGACACGACCCTGGAGGAGGACATGTCGCTCGACTTGTCACAGGTGAGTCTCACAACACGTGCAATATCATGACATGTGCAGTAGCTGATTGAGTGTTTCAAGGTCAATGTCAAAGTCTAAATAAAAATCAAAGTCAATGTCAAAGTTAAAGTTGATGTTGTTTTAAGTGATGAGGAGTTCGGAGTCTATGGTTAGTACCACGAATAGGTAACTAGATCTTTGGTGGTCAGTACAATAACCAAATCAACATTCATGTCAACCTTTAGATTCTTACTGCTGGGCATAGGAGGGGTTCAGCCATGCTTGGCTGATGCATGTTGGCGATCGCAGTAGGTGTTATGGTACTCAGAAAGACGCTGCTGCCCATCCTCTGGTCAATATCCCTCTTTCGTTTTCTACGACACCCACGGGTAGAAATGGGGTGGTGCTATTCGTGGCCGGCATATCATGGTACCAACTAAATCACACAATCTCAATACATGTGCTCCCCTCCAATACTAATAGTAAGCAGAAGTTATGATGATTGTATTCACAGTAATTTAATGACAAGGATATATTCCTTGTCATTAAATTACTCCACCAATTACTCCTTAATTGCGGCTGCCAAGGTTTATAAACCTTGGCAGCCGCCACTGGTTATGGCCATTATATTGGACCATCTCGGGAGGAGAACCTTTCTAACAAAGGAAGAAAAATCACACACACAAAACACACAATTGACAAAAATATATAGACGGAAAAACATAAAGAAGAATCATACATACAGAACGGAACAACATCCTATTTTTTTTTAAATCGGTAGAATAATATTTTCGGCATGTTTGCAGCTTCAAACTACCTTCACTACTGTTACGAATGATGTGCTAAGGCAAGAATAACATTACGGTCTGAAAGTCAAAGTCATCCAAGAAGTCGGTTAGTCAGTCAGAATGTTGAAGCTAGTTACTCGTTCCAAAACGTAGGAAGGTCTCTATGGAGAGGAACGAGCAAGAAACTCCACGGACACTCTTTTCAATCAAGTTGTTAAAATCCTGAGTACGTTAATGTTGTTGCTTCTATAATTATGTGAAAACAATGTAGGTAATCATCTCAGATTATGAAATAAAAAGCTGATAGACCGCGCGGATTACTGAGAGTGAAGCCACCAAAGCAAATACAAATTCAAAAGCAAATACCTACAATTCGCTGTACTAACACGAGTCAGTACAGCACGAAGCGCCGCATACAAATAAAAATTCAACAGCGAATACAATCACGAGATTGTAAGTATTCTCTTTTGATTTTGTATTTGCTTTATTGGCTTCACTCTCAGTATTCCGAGCGGTCTATCTGCCTTTTGTTTCACAATCTGAGGTAATTATAGTAAAACAATAACAATCTCCTCCAGGTGTCCGACTTCGAAGACACGAACTCCAAGTACGGCATCGTGCACAAGTTCGCGACGTCCACCCCCCTGTCCCCCCCCCTGCCCCCGCCGGTGCCCGGGCGGGCGCGGGGCAAGCCGCGCTCCGTGTCGCTGCAGAGCCAGCTGCAGTCACAACGTAGGGGGGAGCGACGCTCGCAGCACTCGCTGGAGAACAGCTTCACGAGCCGCCAGCACAGCCGCGACAGCTCCGTGTTCAACTCTACGAGCTCCAGCAGCCCTTACAGGTCGGTACACTTTTGAAGTAAAACTTCAGTATGCACGCTTGACTTGGGGAGTAAGCTGGTGAACGCATGACGAGAGCGTTAGGAGAAGAGTGATCGGGCGAGGCGAACGGAAGTTGAGAGGGAGATATAAGTTTTTTTTTATCTATTGATAGGCATACGTTTGACCACTATCTCACCTGATGGGAAGCGATGATGCGGTCCAAGATTGAGAACGCTTGCTTAGAAGTAACCTATTCACTCTTGACTTAAAGACTCCCGGTCAAGCTCCCAGTTAGTGAAGATAGAAAGAGAGCGTTACGTTTCGTATATTACTGTAGGGGCAAGAGAGAGAGGTGCGAGCACACATTTTCTTTCTCTCTTTCTCTCATAGCCAGTTGCTAACGGATACATACATACATGTAGATGGAGCTAAAGAAGTTTTACTTCAGTCGTGTGGTCTAAAGCACACTCGTATTTTTTTGGCAAGTTCTACACTCTATTCCCAACTCCTGAAAACCACAATCAACAGTGGCGACCGAGTGAGATGAAAGTGGCTACGTTGTGCAGTGGAAACGCTCCCGCACTCCGCACTACCTCGACCCAGCACCCCACCGACCTAGTTTAGGTCCTGCGCGCAGGACCCAGGCCTTCACCCTCATCCAAGAGAGCAGTAGGAATACTAGCACTATTAGTAAAAAATACAAAAACAAATACCGACCGCGATTTCGGCCCCGCCGCCGGACCCACCGCGACCTGTAATACTACCGCCCGACCCTCGCTCGACGAGCCAGCCCGCGCCGCTTAAAAATCCTCTATAAATAATTCGACCCAGCCTGACCCTAGCTGTGCCCTCAATGACGCACTAAACCTAGGCCCGAACCCCACAGTAGTGTCTGTTCATTTAATGTATATCGTTAGTTTGTAAGCCCTGACTGGGGGCCTTAAAGTAATTTTCGGCCACTACTTGATTGCCCGGTTAAGCAGCATAAACCTCAGAGAGTTGTCATATCAAAAAACAAAAATAGTGCGTGGAGTCTCTCTGCGCGGAATAAGTGATATTTCGTAATGTGGAAATGAAAATAGGATGGTAACAGGTATAATACGCATGCGTTCGAGTGCCACACATTCACTCTCGCTGTCTCTTTCTATTCCCCCTTCCCGGGGCTAAATATTTAACGCAACCTTGTTGGAAGTCGCATAAGAAGTTTCACCTAAAAAAACTGGCCTTCTTTCCCGGCCAGCAGCGGACAAGTTAAGTCTCTTACCGGACTGTGGACCACGCTTCAGCCATACCACGCCAGTCTACCGTCTGAGCCCTAAGCCTACTTAGTGTACATAACCTATGTAAAATCTTGATTAAAAGTGTAAGGCTGTTGTTGTGACCTCAGTCTACAATAAAATTCATCTTATTCTATTCACGTACTTAAAGCCAGATCTCACGGGGCCGCTGCTGCGAGAACTGAGGTCACAACAATATTAGTTCCCCTGGCTGCCCTCGCGTCTACTACGAGGCGGCCCCGAGACAGCGTAGTGTGTTAATGTACTGAGTATGTCCCTGACTGCCCCCCTCTGCTCAGAGGCGGCGTCGAGCTGGAGTCGTCAGTGTCTCCGGAGCGCTCGGGGCGCGCGGCGGAACTGGCCGAACTCGCGGAATTGGCGCTGACGCCGTGCAGCCAGGACCTGCAGCTCAGCAGGTACGCAGCCATCAGATCCTCACTGTTAACGCAATAGTAGCCATACTGATCCAAACTAATCTTGTGAACGTGAGGTGGTTTCTTTGCTACGCTTCCACGACTAAAATACAACAGCGATTTTGATGACATTTGGTACTCAAAGTTAAGACATAGCTCTAGGCTACTTTTTACATTATGTTATCTTATATTTTCATGTAATTATTATTATTTTTAACCGACGTCATTAATCTACATCCGGAATAACTGATATACTACCCCACCACCACACTAGGTTTTGTTCATGATTATGCGTTTCCAAATTCACAGTCATTTGTTCAAGAACCTTTCTACTTGCAGTTGCTGCGTGAGCACGTGGGCGGAGTGCAGCGAGGCGGCGGGTGCGGGGTGCGCGGGGGGCGTGGCTGACGGCGAGTGGTGCTCCTTCTGGGCCAACTACAACAACTCGCTGCCAAACGTGCCGCTGCAGGGCTACTACGACCGCTGCCCCACACCCTACCGCACGGACACCATCGACCTGGCCGACTGGGGTATGTGACTCTACCCCACACACCTCACACCTTGCGCTCAGCTTCCAGTCCAATCAGCGTAGTTTGGATCAGTCGGTTCCCTTTCATTTAATACACCAAACCAGCACTATCAGTTGAGATTGCTGTGACTTAAATCTTCTTTTTTATTGTTTTGTATTGCTCTTTACCTGCTTTGTTTTCACATAAAGAAGCAGCAAGGAATAATGTGACCAGGATTTTGTAAAAACTTGATTAGAAAGTGTGTCCGTGGATTTTCTTGCTTATTCCGCTCCATAGAGACCTACCCTACGCTTTTGAATGAGCAACAAGCTTGATCTTTCTGACTAACCTTGACAATATTCAAAAGTGCCTCTAAATGGTTTAATTGAAATAAATGCTTCGACCTATAGTGGATTAACAGACCATCTATATATAACGACATCAAAGGAATCGTATATAAGACACGTATATCGTTCTTATGACATGTTGCAACGAGCGACAGATCAGCCTTTCTTTTCTTAATTTTAAGTTTTCGGGAAAATCTTCAAAAGGAGCCCTGTCTTTGAACTTCAGGATGTTTACCTCACTAAAACCACCCCGGTGATCCATCAGCACACGGAGGGGAATCCGTTTTCTCTCAAGAGACTGCACCAGCACCTTCCCTGTGCAGTACCTGTTCAGGGACGTCACTGGGGACTGGGGAGTATAGTCATACATTTTATACTGCCTGATTTTTATAAATATTGTCTCGCTTTTTGTCGACCAGTATTGTGCAACTAGTTTTGGCGACTAACAAAATACCGACAGTTTCTATCAAAATGTTCACCTGCTACTACTTACTCGTATCTTCTGGAGTATAGTGGGTTAGGAAATTGTGGAGAAATCCTGGACTTTAGTTTAATAGTTAGGGTATCGTATTTATTAAGTACAAGCTGACTCCACAGACGTTGTTCTGTCCCATTTAGTGTACCTACCAACCTCTTTAATCCTTTTTTACTATTTACGTAGTTTTTATTTTTCTCACCATTAAATCCATCCCGACAGACGTTGTCCTGTGAATCGATTTTTAAATTTTCTACCGTTTAAACCTTCTCTGGACTTCCACAAATATTTCAAGACCAAAATTTGCCAAATCGGTCCAGCCATTCTTGAGTTTTAGCGAGACTAATAAACAACGATTAATTTTAAAGAAGAAGAAGGTAGGTAGATTTTATGTTAGGTTGTCTTATTGTCAACGCGATTCGTAATTATACGTTGTTCATTGCAGAAGTATCCGAGGGCTCTCGCAAGCGCTCGCCGGACGCGGAGGTGATGAGCAACATCATCCGTCACCAGGGGCTGCACCTCACACCACGTGACACGCAGAACATCATCAAGTGCGCGCATCTGCTGGGCAGCGTGTTGTCACGAGCTATAGACCGCCGCGCCGACGAGCCGCAGCTGCTCACCAAGAAGAAAACCATGACCCTAGACCTCAAGGAGACGAGCATCCCCCTGGAAGTGGAGCCGAAGAAGTGCGAGACCGCCACCACGCAGACGGACATCTCGCTCCCGAACACGAAGAGCGCGCCGAGGATCTTCGAGAACATTCTGCGGCAGCTGTCGCGGAGCTCCATCGACGTCGAGAAGGTTGAAGGGAAAGAGACGAGTGAGAGCAGCGAGGTGAAGCCGGACACCAAGCAATGTTAAACGTCACCTGCCCAGCCTTCTCCGGCTTCCGGGATGCAGCTGAATACCACTGTTTTACATGGAGCGATTGCATAATTGATCGCTACAACCCAGCTACTGAGTAACACGATACCCCTTGGCGGAAGACTGGTTGTTAGACTTACGGGACTTAAATTACACATGTGTGCTTTCTGAGGGACATAGTGTGCTTTCTGAAGGGCACATGTGTGCTTTCTGAGGGACACATGTGTGCTTTCTGAGGACATAAGTGGGCTTTCTGAGGGACACAAGTGTGCTTTCTGAGGGACACATGTGTGCTTTCTGAGGGACACATGTGTGCTTTCTGAGGACATAAGTGTGCTTTCTGAGGGACACATGTGCCCTTTCTGAGGACATAAGTGTGCTTTCTGAGGGACATATGTGTGCTTTCTGAGGACATAAGTGTGCTTTCTGAGGGACACATGTGTGCTTTCTGAGGACATAAGTGTGCTTTCTGAGGGACACATGTGTGCTTTCTGAGGGACACATGTGTGCTTTCTGAGGGACACATGTGTGCTTTCTAAGGGTCACATGTGTGCTTTCGGAGGGACACATGTGTGCTTCGGAGGGACACATGTGTGCTTTCGGAGGGTCACATGTGTGCTTTCGGAGGGACACATGTGTGCTTCGGAGGGACACATGTGTGCTTTCGGAGGGACACATGTGTGCTTCGGAGGGACACATGTGTGCTTTCTGAGGGTCACATGTGTGCTTTCGGAGGGACACATGTGTGCTTCGGAGGGACACATGTGTGCTTTCGGAGGGACACATGTGTGCTTTCTGAGGGGTACATGTGTGCTTTCAGTGGGACACAGGTGTTACACCAGTTACGAACTCGGGACTGCTACTGAGAAATTCCGAATGAAATCTAATAACACTTTGCCCATCCCGGGAATGAAACCTTTACCTCCACCTTTGCCTTCACAATAAAACTTTAATTTTGGAAATTGGCGGCTTTGGCTTGGTTTGTGGTTTTATACTGCCACCGACTTTCGAAATTAAAGTTATTTTTTACTCTGTAAAGTTTAAAACGTTTTTACTCATGCTTTTTAATACCTACTTTTCGTCATCCTAGAAATCGATTCTTCGATTGTTACGTGACAGGCGAAAGCTCCCGGTGAGGGAGTACCTTCAGGATGTGTGTAAAATAGTCGGTAGTATAGCTGTGAATCCTAAGTTACCACACTGTTGTATAGTCGATACCCAAAATTAAATGTTATTTAAACTTACGCAAATACTATATTATATATGACAAACATCCGTAAATAAATGTTATGAAAAAGTGCAACAAACTATTTTGTTTTCAAACTAGCTTATGACAGCTTGAATTTCTTACGGAACCCTAAATTATAGCCTCAGATGGGCAGAAAAGGGAGATAGACCAAGCGGAACATTGAGAGTGAAGCTAAAAAAGCAAATACAAATTCAAAAGCGAATGAAATGAATGAAACTTGGGTTAAAGTGTGTACGTATGTGTGTATATGGTATGTTTGTGATGTGTGGGGTTTATGTGTGTGTGTTGTGTGTGGGAGTGTGTGTGTTGTGTGTGGGGGTGTTGTGTGGGGGTGGGAGGGGTGTGTGTGGTGGGTGGGTTGGCGTTGGTTTGTTTTTAGGACGTGAGAATATTTTGAATGGCATATACTTGTGTTAAAATGATTTAAGACATACTGTTAAGAAGGCTTTCAGTGTGTAGTTCAGAGTTTTCAGCTATTTTGTCACCTTGTCTTTTACTTCCCTGTAGTAGAACGGGTAAATGTCTAATGTTATAAATTCGTGCACCTAAAGAACAGTATTGACGGCTTGCCGAAACAGTTCTATGCTGTACCACCTGACACACTGCATGGTTACTACATTTTCTTTAAGAAATTGTGGTCTGCATATTAGTGATTTGTATTTTCTCATTACCATTTGAAGAGTGTACAGCTGTCTTACTGAGAGTACTTGGCATTCCTTAAACATAGATGTCTGTTGTTGGGTGTCTGGACGGTTTCGAGGTCATTACCTTCAGTACTGCTCTCTTGCAGTTTTCAATGCACCTCCCCACGCAACGACACAATTTGTCAGAAGCAATTGACAAAGTGCGAGATAGATCATCTTTAGCGCAATTTTTTATTAATTAATTATTTTTCTCTACTAGCAAGTGTATGAATGTGTGTGTGCCAGGAAAATCGTTGATCTATCAGCACACCTAGGTATTTGATTTCAGCAGTTCAGGGAACAATTGATCATGAGCACTGAGCAGTCATTACCTGGGGAAGCCAAGTTACACGTATGCGCCTTAAAGAAGTATGTTTGTGATGGACAGTGTGATAATGTACAAAACAGTTATATATTTTGTTTTATGAAGATTTACTGTGAAAAGGCTAGCTTCAGCGACACTTTTATGGACCCCCGAAGGGTAAAAGCCTCCTCCAAGCTATCATAAGCTGGAGGGTAATGGTCGAGCTCTCCCGCGGTGACCAACTGTGCTGGGAGATTAGAAGTATTTATTAGAAGTAAGCTACCTATTTTATTATTTAATAGCTCATACAATAATAAATATGCTTTTCTTCTCACCTACTATTATATACTTAGGTCATCATCATCATCATCATTTCAGCCTATAGACGTCCACTGCTGGACATAGGCCTCCCCCAAGTGTCGCCACATTGACCGGTCCCGTGCGACTCGCATCCAGCGGATCCCCGCAACCTTTACCAGGTCATCGGTCCACCTAGTGGGAGGCCTTCCAACGCAACGTCTTCCGGTTCGCGGTCGCCACTCTAGAACTTTTCGGCCCCATCGGCCATCTGTTCTGCGAGCAATGTGCCCTGCCCACTGCCACTTAAGTTTGGCAATTCTTCGGACTACGTCGGTAACCTTGGTTCTCTTGCGGATATCCTCATTTCTGATTTTATCACGTAAGGAAACTCCGTGCATAGCCCTCTCCATTGCCCTTATACTTAGGTACTTAACATTAATATGAAATAATTTTTTTTTTCTTATGTAAATTGGTAACTAAGAAATTAAATTAATTATTTATTTATTTATTGTTTTACAATGATTAAATTACCCATTAAGCAGATTAATTGAAATCTAGATGTATTGTGAGATCAAATATCTGTGAATTTGTTATTAATGTATTTTTTGTTTCTTTATACGGAATCTAATAAAGCTTTTATTATATTATTCAGCGACACTTTTAGCATCAAGCCAGTCTGGCCCGGATGTTATTAGTGCGGTGTCATCGGCATATGCAACTAATTCACAGTTTGGAAGGTTTAACTGACAGAGTTGATTCACATAGATTTGTACAATACTGTCTACACTCAATAAACCAGATGTATCAAATACTGTAACATCAATACTTTTATTTTCATCATGTGACACAGTTTTACTGCTAACAAACATAATTAACGAAATTGCCATGCCTCGCCTTATAGATCTTCCTACGATAAGATGGATCTATGAGTCTGTAGGATACTGTGCCTACAAAGATAAATCTTCTACTTCTAGGATCCAGCTTTCTGGCATTTTCATCAATTGCATATGTAGATGATTTATGGATGCTATGCATCCAAAAATACGTAAGTGTGCAACATTCACCTTTTTTCACATTATGTACAGTGGTAGGACTAGTTACAACACCCCCTGTGAAGGAAAAGTTGCGGAGCCCCCCCCCCCCCCTTTGAGATATGATTTTTTAATATTCTAACGTAACTTTCGTAAGTTTGGCTGTAATAAAAAGAGATTTGATTCTGGCACTCAGCGGCCACTGCCGCGGCACGCTCGCTCCGCTCGCTTGCCTCGTGCGTAGGGGGTCACAGTTCTAACCTAACCTATCCATGTCGAATCCGCCCTAGAAGGATACCTTAACCTATCCATGTCGGAACCGCCACAGGTGGGACTTAAGAGTTAAAAAAAATATAAGCCTTCTAACCTAACCTAATCATGTCGGATCCGCCCTAGAAGGATCAGTTCCAAACTAGGATAGTACCTACCTATATTTGGCTGACAGACAGGCTAAATGAAGTGACAGTGACAACACAAAATGGCGTCGTTATACGTTTTGTTTCACATATATCAGCAACAGTCAGAAAATTATTATAAGTGTTAAATTGGATAGCACTAACAATCAGTTAAATATAAAGTAGTATATTGAAATATGCATAAAAAGTATATTTATCACAATATATACGTATTTATTTTATTATAAATAAGAAGAAAAACATTAGTGCGTTGTCCATAAGTAAAACGAAACGTTGTATGACGAGACCAAATGTCAAAAGTGACAAAATATTAAGAAACATTTCTAATTTTCTACGATTTTCATTTTTTTTTACTCGTAAACCATTGATCTCCACAACTTAAAACTTCACATGGAGGATTCTAAAAGTATGATCTCTCTAAGTATAGAACAAATATGGACTTCCAACTCAACGGATGCTAATCTAAAGTTAAGCCTGTACCTACAGTGTCTAGTTGATAAACACCGCTTCATGTACATCACGCTATTACAATCTGTCACATTTCTTTAATCGATTTTCAACTTTATGATTAAAGAATAAGATTCAAGATTGATTGGGAAAATGTGACAGTTTCGGGTAGGTTGACCTGCTGGCGTCTGTACCAGTAGCTATGACTTCATTACCGTCCAAGATTTTGCATCCTCCCATAACCAGATGGATTTATCGTGAAAAGGAAACCAAATACTAGGATTATAGTTGTTTTAATCCATGAGAGCACAGTATAGAGACAGCTCAGCATCAGCGAGTGACATGGTCAATGTGTCATGGGGTGTGATTCTGTAAGACCTCATTCTAAACTTCGAATCTGAATCAGCCGTGAGTTTCTTGATTAGCATTTTAAAAACTCGGTTGATAATTCGAATTTACACTAGCGCCACTCTTGCGAGCGTGTCAGCGAGTTGAACTAAATTGACAGGGAGATTTTGACAGATAAAGTATGAGTTGACGCAAGAAGTGGCATTCTGTAAAGTAATTTCCCCGTCTCTTCGAAGCTCACTTCGCACTTGAACCCGATTCAAAGTGTCAAATATATCAAGGTAATTTTGAACCTTAAGCGAAGTGAGAGTGAAAAGCGATGTGAGATACGAGTTGTTGTTTGAATTTTACAGAATCGACCTACTGGTATAGCTACTCCACTTGCACGCGGGCGCCGTCGCGCGCGCTAGCTAGTCTATGACATTGCGACATGACGCGCTCGTAAACTTGAAGCATAAAACACTTTTATATTGATGTGTGATTTGGTTATCGGCGTGTCGACCGGTCTGTTACCGCGGTATCAAGAAGTAGCGCGCTCATACGCAACACTGGGTAATGACAGCGTCGTGTCTACGTGTGAGTATACACACACACAGCGCAACCTTGCTATTGTTGGCACACACACACTGTAGCTGTTGAGATAGGTACATATTCATGTGTGATTTAGGTACTTCATCTGTTCCTCGAATATTTATTGTCCTGACATTACAGACAGATAGGCAGGCAGACTTATAGTGTTAATATATTATTTTATTTTGTGTATTTTAATTATTTTGTGTACCTATCATTATTATTATTATTAGGTATAATTTAAATGTTGTATGATCCAAAGTTGATTGAAATTAATAATAAATTATTATTATTATACCTAAACCATCATTTTTTTATTTTGACCGCCCTTGTCATGTTTAGATGACAAACCAAAACGTGGCCAGCTCGCCACGTCACGACTACATGACAGACTTCAATACGTAAACTAGCTGCCCAGGGAAATGTTGTTTGCCATATAAATAAAATAAAATAGCTGCGATCTATTATTCTCAGACCTACCATACACAAAAAAAAATTGTGCGGGCGGGGGACCCCGGGGGACGGGGGGTACGTGTCTGTACAAAACAATAATAACATATCACGAGCAGGCGAGTGCGCCGCAGCGGCTCGACACACGCACACATAAACATGCATTTCGTTACGTGACGTTCAACAAATTCGCACGTAAGCCGCGTTTAAAAAAATTTATAAACATTTTTGTAATGTTTGGAGGAGTTCTGTTAACAAGCACTGTGACACGAGATTTGTACTTATAGCACACCTCGGACACTTCATACAAAACTTGCAAAATAATTACCTATTACTACTACAAAACCAAATGACGTCTGTACACGTGCAAATGTGTGCGTAAATTTTAGTAGGGTTGAATCAGTTGGATGTCGTGGCGTACAAAATGGCGCGAAAAGTGCAGCGCTTTGCGTCGGGTGAACCGAACGACGACGGAACTACCCGAACGTTTCGAGCATTATTATGAAGTGATCTTGTCCGAGCGTTCAATTATTTATTTCTTAAAGAAATAAAATAAATGATATTTGATTTTGAATACTCGGATTTGTAATGACATAAAAGTAATATTATAATATTTATTATGTAAAGAGGTTTATTTATTCATCAATAATGGTAAATTAAGGTACCTACCTAATTACAAAATATGGAATTCACGATCGCCTCGTACCATTACGCGGCAACGCAATTTTTTTTTTTTTTAATTTATTTCGGAACCAGTCCATGTCCATACATGTTAAGTTCAAAAGTATTAAAAATAAAAATTAAGAATTAATTAAAATATTACAATAATAATAATTACAATGGGGCGACGCGACAAGGTTAGTGCGTAGGGTACTACTTTTCAATTCCAAGAATGAATAGAACGTGAAAGAAAGGGACATAAGTACATAACAAAGACAATAAAGAGAGAGAGCAATATTAATAGCTGGTAATGTTGGTATGTTATTATTACGGAAGTTTTAATTGTATTATTATAAAACGACGAAAACTTGGAAAATAAATGAATCATCGAGATTAAAACTAATAAATAAAACTTAAAACAAAATAAATCGCAAGATTTTGAGCGCCCTGGCTAAAGAGTCGGCGGTTAGCCCCTCCGGTGCGGGGTCGAGGGTGCGGTATCTGATATAGCGCGGGGAAGGGAGTGTCCCTTCTGTACGTAGTACTATTAAGTATTCTGTGCTTATAGTATACTAGCTTTAGCCCGCGACTTCGTCCGCGTGATGTCGGTTATAGCGAATGCAGACGAAGTCGCTGATAAAAGGTAGCCTGTGTCCTTCCCCGGGGTTCCAGCTATCTTCATGCCAAATATCATCAAAATCGGTTCAGCCGTTTCATCGTGAAAGCGTAACAGACAGAGTTACTTTCGCATTTATAATATTAGTATGGATTAGAAGAAGATCTCATACAACTTTTTTTTTTTGCTTATTATGTTCCTTGTAGTTTATATTAGTTGAACTTCTTTCTTTATGTTTCATCTATGTTAACATAATTATGATGCCAAAAACTAATACGCAATTATAGGAATACCTAGATATTAAAGGATGAATTCGTAGCTCGGCGCCGACAGAGGGCAAGGTTTTGCTTATTTGACGTAGGGTCAGAAGGTTATGTTATTTTATGAAGAAGTCAATCCTATTTTGATCACAAATATTGTCTATTGACAGCAACTATAATCGTTTTGGTTAATCTGTATCTGAAAATGATTATTAATCTGTGACTTATGCCGCCTGCCGGCATTAATTTTTCATGATTGATCAAAAACCGAAAAGTACTGTGTAACTATTGTAAAAGTGTAGAAACATAAACATAAATTTGGCAAATTAGTATCTGCTTGTTTCACTGGTTTTAATAGTTAATTGCATAAAATGTTGATGAGATTAATTGGAAAATAAGCGAGCGAAAATTAAATTTTAGAAACGCATCGCCATTGGTCGGAACGAAACATGACGTTTTATGCCACGGTATGGGGTCCTATTCATCGACGTCGATATTCATAGTAGTGTTTGAGAGATAAACAGATCAATGTTTCCGTAGTGTTCCCTATTAGCTAGTGCAATGTTAGGGCTCGTTCTCCTCCATAGAGACCTACCTACGTTTTGGAACGAGCAACTAGCTTCAACTCTCTGACTAACTGACCGACTCCATGACAATTAAAAGTGCTTGTAAATGGTTTAATTGAAATAAATGCTTTGACTTTTGAATGACATTAGTAATGATGTAGGACGATGACTGAAAGATAAATCACTATAACGGGTGTTGGCACCTCTAAAGGTGCGTACGGATTAGAGGCAGCCTCGGGGTGCGCAGTCTCGCCACGCACGGCTCGTGTGTGTGCTGCCTCGGTACTAAATTAAAACAACACGAAAAAAAAAACTTGAGAGGTGTCAAGGGACACCCGGATGGAATGTGATGCATTAAAGTGAATTTAAGTGGCTTTAAGCCAGGGCAAAAAAAAAGCGAGGAATGAAAAGTTATTATGGCTGCTTACATTGTAAGTAATTTTAAAGATTAATATTTTCTAACATGTTAGTACAATGCGTAGTTATTTAGATAGAAAGACCAATAAATTATTTCTGCGCCATCTATTGGCCGTTCGTAATTCGATCTCGAAGAGCACAGTTGCGCCAATAACGTTAATAGATGGCTCTTAAATCAAATATACAAAAGTGTCGTGACAACTTTTCGTAAGATTTTTTTCCGTCTAGTCCCCTTTCACAACGCGCGATAAGGAACTTCGTTCCAAAATTCTACCGAAATGTTCATTAATAAATTACCTATCCATCAGTGTTAGTAAAAAATTAAATTAATGGTTACTTGCCGAGAAGATGTAAGTTTTCAATAATTATTTCTCATTTCTGTGGTTTCGTTGTGAGGAGATTAGTTAAATACTACACTTCGTAAACAAAAATCAGATCTACCATTTTGGAGTCAAGATTATGTAGAAATTTAATCAATTTTTTATTTGTTGATATTTATTTTGGATAAAGAGTATTTAGGTCCGAAAAACTGAACAAAAAATGGCTAGCGCTGCGTTTTGCACAGGGACGCGCCTTAACATCCAAATCCATTAAAAACGGCAACACAGTTAAAACAGAAAGATTGAGGAAACGTCATCTATATATATTTTGTAGTGTACCCTTGTTTCGCAGACAGAAATTTCATAGAATTTCGTTTCCCAGAATTTGTTTCATAAAATATAATATTTGGTTATTGTATTTTTATTTCGACTAGGTATTATTGTTTCAAAGACTATTTACTTCAATGAAACATATTTCACAGAAACACAATTCAAAGAATTTTTAATCTCATTTTTTTGTTTGTTAAACAAAAAAATGCTAAACCTTATCAAACAGTACAATTATTATTTTTTAACGAATATTGTTTGTCCGGTGTATTTTTCCATTAAATGTATTTCAAAAAAATGTATATAAAAAGACAATAACAAAAATAATCTTAAAAAGTCAATATGTTGTGCTACAAAAGTTAATGACAGAAACGAATTGCTGCGACTCCGACTCCACGTAGTCTTGTCTGCCCTACCCCTAGTAATTTAAATCCGCGTAGGCGCGGAGGGGTGAGGCCTAGGCGGCCCGCGAGATGAGAAGCAGGTGGTTTTAACGCCCGCCGCCGAGGCTGAGGCTGACCGGCGAAGCGGGCCAGTAAGCCGAAGCGACGATATACATATCTGCGACGATAAGCTCGCGTGGTACCGCCGGAGCCCCGTAACGCCGGAGCCGTGACAGAAACCATGCCTGGTGCATGTTGCATGATACATGCTCGCTTACATGATGCACGCTTACTTGCATGCTGCATGGTTGCATGCACGCACGCGCAGTAGGTTTGGTTAGAACTGATACCCCCATTCTTGGTATAACTTTTATATTAAATAAACAATATAAGGATAAAGAATATTTGATTTGTTATTTTATGATGTGACTAGCTTCTGCCCGCGACTTCGTACGCGGATCCTGTTGCTTATGCCAGCGACAACGGGGTCGGCAAAATCGAAGATCTGAAACGTCTGATGTCGAATTCTAAGAGCCCGGGGACGGGAAAACAACGGGATGCGTTAGACGATTTGAGACGTTCAAAAAGTACAATTTTGAATCATACCTCCGATGGCGGAACATGTGGCGTAGTCAATCATAGGAGTATACGTAAATGCACTCCGTTCCTTATCAACCCAAGGACGGTCGCCATACCCTACGCTACGGCTATATCTTGAGACACATCCGATTCTTCAGATGACATCGACATTCTGTTCAGAGAATGTCGAAGTCGATCAGAATTCAAACGTTCGTTGCGCTCTTCTTCTGTCTCTTCATGCCGTACTTCAGCAATTCTTTCTCTCTCTCTTTCGAACTGATTATAAATATTTTGTTGTGTGCGTGTTCGGGACAATATATGATAATCTCGATCAGCAGTTAGTCGCGCATCACGTTCATCACTCGTTTCAAAAGACCTGTTAGTAGATGTGCGAATACGCTGAGAACTCAAGCGTGATTCTGTATCGGTAAACGTTTCCGATTCGCGAGACAATGCATGTCGCTCACGATCAGCGGACAGTCGCGCATCACGTTCCGCACTTGTCTCTGGGCACCTAGAAGCAGATGCGTGGGTACGCTGAGAACTCAAGCGCAATTCCCTATCCGTGAACGTCTCCGACTCGCGAGACAATGCATGACGTTCACGATCAGCGGTCAGTCGCGCATCATGTTCTTCACTGGTATGATTCAAAATTGTACTTTTTGAACGTCTCGTCTCGCGCATCCCGTTGTTTTCCCGTCCCCGGGCTCTTAGAATTCGACATCAGACGTTTCAGATCTTCGATTTTGCCGACCCCGTTGTCGCTGGCATAAGCAACAGGATCCGCGTACGAAGTCGCGGGCAGAAGCTAGTATTCGATAAAGTAAAAAAAAAAAATGGGAGTTTTGAGTTTGGGAGGCCAGTAGGGTAACATTTTCAATGATATACCATCGTCATCAAAAATCAGTCCTAGACTGTCACCGCCTTCACCGCGTGGTGGTACTCCCAGCTTATTATAATATACAGTGAAATTAGTAATAACTTTACAGTGAAATTTTAAAAATTACAGCTTTGATTTCCACTTCAGATGTTTCTTATCTTCGATTTTTATAAGTCAACAGGAATTGCTCATTAGACCGATCAACTTTTACTAAGACGTCATTAATATATGTGTTATGGTGTAGCTGGGCTCTTGGAGTTCCACATCAGGTGTTCCAGATCTTCAAATTTATTCTCTCAGCAGAAAATGCTCATCACTTGGAACAATTTTTGCGACGGTACCATTTTTAACCGACTTCAAAAAGGAGGAGATTATCAATTCGAATGTTTATACATATATATATATATATGTCGGAGACAGTTTATTAATCACAATTGTGGGTGTAACTAAATTTGTTATGATTTGTGTTTCTTATTGTTAATTTATGTGATTTTACTATCAATTATTGTCTATTAATTCGAAACATGATTAATTGTGTGTACACACTGATTTGTGGTTACTTTATTTCGATAATTATTATCGATGGTTTTATTCAAAACAATTGTTGACACGTTACTTTGAATGTAAAACGAATTACTTTATGAAATCACTATTGTTTATTCATGACAATTATCATTGTGTTATTTGATTACAGATCTTATTAGATTCAGCACATTTTAGTGTTTTGTATCAAGTAAACGCGTGACGCACTTCCGTGCGCATGGACAGACTTGTATGGAGAGGTTGTAAGGTGGGGGGCATCGCCTTATAAAAGAGCGTGCACTCCGTAAGTATGGCAGTCGATCCTCGGATTCGACTCAGTAAAGAGTTCCTGCTCCCGACAATACTGTCGGTTTACCTGGTACAGCGCTGCTGTATATCCACATAGCTGTATAGGCTTGCTGCTAGCGAGCGATACACTTTGTATTTGGGTGGCTTATGCTACTGTACGAACTATAAACCTTAAGGGTTTGTTCGTTTATCATTGGGTGGCTTAGGCTGCTGTACGAACTGTAAACCTTAAGGGTTTGTTCGTTTATCATTGAGTGGCTTAGGCTGCTGTACGAACTGTAAACCTTAAGGGTTTGTTCGTTTATCATTGGGTGACTTGGCCACTGTACGAACTGTGGGACCTTAATGGTCTGTTCGATTAACTGTATTGTTGCTGCACCTTTAACTTACTTTATTCTTGTTACTGATTACCAATTGTATTGTGTTTTCTTTACTAATAGTGTGTAATTGTTTTTACAGGTCTTGTTTATCCCTAATGGGATAATGGGAACGCCTATAGTCCTGACGATGTACTATACCGCTCGGCGCTCCTCCTCGATCGCTCACTGACGATCCTACATCAGAAGTGGGATAGCCTCCTAATGCTTCCGCATGGCTTCCCTAATTATCGTATGTCTCTTCCTCTCTTGTTATGACAGCTTCCTCTTTTGGGGATTACCTAGCGCAGAGCTAAGGCTGTTTTAATGGCATTCATAAATCACCTACCCACATTAATTTCATTGTTTGATTTTACATACTTCAATAGTTACCGCTACCCTTATTAACCTACCTAAGTGTCAAACAAATTGCTGTTTGTACTGTACTGGATCATGTTTCCAAATTTCATTTCCCGTGCTCATCTACTAGGATTTACTACCAAGGTACATGAGGTTTAAACTTCAACAAGAACTGAGAACTGTCTAGTCCCATCTTAAGAGAAAGTCTCATTTTCCTCTGACCTTCACGATTTTTCTCAACCCTCTTAGGTTCAAACCAGGTACAATAGTATGTCACTTTAGTGACTACCGGAGAACAGCCGGGAGGTTCGAGTGAGTACTACTACTTTGAGTCAGTTTTCGAGCAACTAATCATCCGTGATAAGTTGAAGTCCGTGATAAGATAAGTCTGATGTACCCACCACTGATGTGATGTTCTTTCTACAACTATCTGGTGAGACGCTTCCATTTTGTTATGACTCTGGGTTTGAATGTACTTTCATTACTGATACATGTGTGGCAAACTTACTTGTATGGTCAATATAAAGTGAAGTTTCATTTAATACCGAATGCTTATTCAAATCAAAGTATCATATTATGCCGTGAGATATTAAATTTAGATTTTGGGGTTATTATAACCGAAAGTATTGTTACCATTACGAAAGTTGAGATTGTAACAGCTATGCTCTATTCCTGAAACTCCGAATAAAATTGATACTGATATTCCATCTGAATATAAATCAGTGATAATACAACTATGTCAAATAGTTGGTTTTTAGCTAAACAAATAGGTAGCGTGATTCTGAGGTTTGAGGGATAGTTTATCTGAAAAGTAACTGTGTACCCCCTGATTGTTGACATGTGTTGTGAGGTAAGGTAATGACATGTGTTGTGAGGTAAGGTAATGACATGTGTTGTGAGGTAAGGTAATGACATGTGTTGTGAGGTAAGGTAATGACATGTGTTGTGAGGTAAGGTAATGACATGTGTTGTGAGGTAAGGTAATGACATGTGTTGTGAGGTAATGACATGTGTTGTGAGGTAATTACATGTGTGGTAAGGTAATTACATATGTGGTAAGGTAATTACATGTGTGGTAAGGTAATTACATGTGTGGTAATAAGGTAATGACATGACATGTGTGGTAATAAGGTAATGACATGACATGTGTGGTAATAAGGTAATGACATGACATGTGTGGTAATAAGGTAATGACATGACATGTGTGGTAATAAGGTAATGACATGACATGTGTGGTAATAAGGTAATGACATGACATGTGTGGTAATAAGATAATGACATGACATGTGTGGTAATAAGGTAATGACATGACATGTGTGGTAATACGGTAATTACATGTGTGGTAAGATACTAAACTTGTTTTGTGTTATCAGGTCTGTAGTGTTTGATTTAAATTGATCAGAATGACCGAACGTTAAGCTGTTTACTTGAGCTCTTTTCTAATTGTTTACAGATAATGAGATAAACTATTCACCCAAGAACGTGTGAAGATGCAGGACGGCCGTAACGCTGTTGACAGCAGTGTGGAGGTAGAAATTAAATTCTGTCCCGTGGAAGAAAGCGAGCAGCCCTGGATGTCAAGGGTTTAAAGTGCGATGCTTTATTGTTGGGTACTTTATTTTGTTGGGTACTTTATACTGTTGGGTACTTTATATTGTAGGATACTTTATCACTGGATACTTTATCATTGGATACTATTTTGGTTACTGTTGTTGGATACTGAGTTATTGGATACTTTGTTGATGGATACTTTGGTTATAGATCCAAAATGATATTTGTTAAAATCTTTGAGTAACAATGTGTGAAAAATGCCTGAATATCCATTCAATTTTAATGATGTCAATGTTGACACTGATAATGATTCATCTGCTGCTGACATACTATAGCTGAATTGACAAGATGTCTATGTTGACGCTTATGCGGGTTGTCTATGTTGTCGCCTATGCGGGTTGTCTGTGTTGACTCCTGGATTTTAATGTTGAACTTGACGCTTATGCGGGTTGTCTATGTTGACGCCTATGCGGGTTGTCTATTCGACTTCAAGTTATATGTCGAATCCCATGGAGTGATTTCGGCTGATTTGTTGAGCTATGTATTGTCTGTAACAGTATGGTTATTTTGACTGGTTATGATGCAAATTTTGCTAATGATTTTACTTCAGGACTAATTCAGGATTTTTCTTTGCAACATACCTTTTGCTAATTAAAGCTTTTTGTCAGAAAGGCCGATCGATATTTACCAAGAACTTTATAACTACACGAGGACGTGTAGAAGGTCAGTCTGGCCGTGTCGGAGACAGTTTATTAATCACAATTGTGGGTGTAACTAAATTTGTTATGATTTGTGTTTCTTATTGTTAATTTATGTGATTTTACTATCAATTATTGTCTATTAATTCGAAACATGATTAATTGTGTGTACACACTGATTTGTGGTTACTTTATTTCGATAATTATTATCGATGGTTTTATTCAAAACAATTGTTGACACGTTACTTTGAATGTAAAACGAATTACTTTATGAAATCACTATTGTTTATTCATGACAATTATCATTGTGTTATTTGATTACAGATCTTATTAGATTCAGCACATTTTAGTGTTTTGTATCAAGTAAACGCGTGACGCACTTCCGTGCGCATGGACAGACTTGTATGGAGAGGTTGTAAGGTGGGGGGCATCGCCTTATAAAAGAGCGTGCACTCCGTAAGTATGGCAGTCGATCCTCGGATTCGACTCAGTAAAGAGTTCCTGCTCCCGACAATACTGTCGGTTTACCTGGTACAGCGCTGCTGTATATCCACATAGCTGTATAGGCTTGCTGCTAGCGAGCGATACACTTTGTATTTGGGTGGCTTATGCTACTGTACGAACTATAAACCTTAAGGGTTTGTTCGTTTATCATTGAGTGGCTTAGGCTGCTGTACGAACTGTAAACCTTAAGGGTTTGTTCGTTTATCATTGGGTGACTTGGCCACTGTACGAACTGTGGGACCTTAATGGTCTGTTCGATTAACTGTATTGTTGCTGCACCTTTAACTTACTTTATTCTTGTTACTGATTACCAATTGTATTGTGTTTTCTTTACTAATAGTGTGTAATTGTTTTTACAGGTCTTGTTTATCCCTAATGGGATAATGGGAACGCCTATAGTCCTGACGATGTACTATACCGCTCGGCGCTCTTCCTCGATCGCTCACTGACGATCCTACATATATATTTTTTTTTTTTTTTATGGCATACACATAACTCTGTCATTAGATGGATTAGCCCTGAAAAGAACTGTTGGTTAGCTCTGAGAAGAACTTTTGCGTAGGTGTAGTTTTAAGAACAAAATCTAATAATAACGCACGAAAATAATTAGACTTCGTGCGTAGGGAGCCGACCACGCGACTGAGCCGCGCGGGTACCTTACTCATAGATCTAAACTCCCCTCCCGCACGCGCACCCCCGCCTTGGTGACGCTCACTTCGCAACGCGCCGTGCAGCAGAAATCGTAATATTTTAATTTCGCCATAACTTCAAAACCAAACGTTCAATTTTAATCATTCAAAGACCAAATATTATCTACATAAACTGTACTTAGTGATGAAAAAAAATA
Organism: Charanyca ferruginea; assembly: GCA_947361185.1. Classification (NCBI taxonomy): domain Eukaryota; kingdom Metazoa; phylum Arthropoda; class Insecta; order Lepidoptera; family Noctuidae; genus Charanyca; species Charanyca ferruginea. Next base: position 17,897,051 of record OX376081.1, read on the forward strand.
TTTTGATAAGGATTAATAGCATGAGTAAATTAAACGCGTTTAAATGTAGTCCAAAAAAAATTCAAGATTTTTAAATAAAAAAATGGTTGTTGTGCCTCACTCGACATAGATAGATATAGTGTGTCGCGGACTTTTTTGTAGATATTTATAAGATCAACAATTAATAAGAACATTTTATGGTTCTATCTTTTATAGTTTAGGCAGCGTACGCAAAATAAGTAACTTTTCTGGTTGATTTTGACCTTGTGGCCGAAAAACCCAAATATCTTACGGAACCCTATTTTTCTCCAAAATAAAATATAGCCTATGTTACTCGTGGATAATGTAGCTATCGAATGGTGAAAGAATTTTTAAAATCGGTCCAGTAGTTTTTGAGCCTATTCATTACAATCAAACAAAGTTTTCCTCTTTATAATATTAGTGTAGAAGTGTAGATTATTCTAACATTAAACTTTATTTGAAACAAAAATCAATGATTTACAAATCATTAAAGTAAGCTTATTTTGCGTATTGATTATTCTATGGAAAGAAATTATGAGCAAAAATTGATGTGAAACGAAATTCTATAAAACTATTAGCTAATTATTATTATTATTTATTAGCTATTATTTTCCCAAAAAGCGCTGAATCAATTTCCAAGACCAAGGGGGCATCGAATTACCCTTGTACATTACACATCCTCACACACACTCACACACACACACACACACACGTTCTCATTGAGCTTCATGTTGCAGGTAGTGGCGCTGCTCTGCCTCGCACTGACTGCAAGTTGTCGGGTGCTCGAGTTGATCGAGTACAGCCGCTACTGTCCCAACAAGAACCCGTGCGACCCGCCGTCATCCCATCGTGTTTGTGATTTCTTTGACACAGTAAGTATTATTTTTGTTTTTTTGTTGAATTTTGGTCCGTGTGGTGTCGGACGTAAAGAATAGCACCATCCCATATCTTGGGTGTCGTAAGAGGCGACTGACTTACCAGAGAATGGGCAGCAGCGTTCTCTGTGCCTTTGTAACAACTATACTGCGATCGCCAGTCCGCCTGCCAAGCGTGGCGATTATGGCAAAACCCCCCCTTGGGAGGCCTATGTCCAGCAGTGGACGTCTTAGGGCTGAAATGATGATGATGTTGAATTTTGTACGGCATTGAAGCGATGAAAAATGGAAATTATTTTTGATAATCGTAAGTGGTCATCATGTTGGTTAAACACAGGTTCAGCGCTTAGGCAATGCCCCAAACTTGGAAAGGTCAAGGTCACTGTTTGGTGGTCTAGTGCCGGTATAATTCATCACAGCTTCTCACCAGATGGCACCAGCATTACTGCGGATATGTACTGGAAGGGAACTGGACACAATGATAGAGAAGCTCGCAAATCTTCCGGCAGCCTTGGTTAATCGCTCGTCTCCGCTGCTCCTACACGACAACGCTCGACCTCATACGACACAACAGACGATCTCTAAGCTACTAGAGCTAGGGTTGGAAGTTTTGCGCCATCCACAGTACTCACCGGTCCTCGCGACGACAGTCTAATCTTCTTGGCAGGGAAAACATTCAATACCCGAGAGGCAGCAGAGGCAGCCTTTGAAGAGTTTGTTGGCTCCCAAACACCTGACTTCTTCAAGAAGGGCAATGAAAAATTACCGCTGCGCTGGCAGAGATGCATCGATTGCAAAAAAAGAAAACCTAAAGTATTCAACTAAAAAACTGACACAATAAGGCATCAAAAAATTCCTCCACATCGCCGTCATCTGGAAATGTACCCAAGACACTGGCGGCATTGCCACGTTGGGTGGCAAAGCTTAACCTTTGTCCAAGGTAAAAACCAGCTCTTGGATCAGGAAAGTAAAATATATATATAAGAATGACAATAACTATCTGTATACTAAACGGCATTTTTATAGGTAAAGAGTTTAGGACATACTCCTAATGATGGCCAGAGGATGTTTGTGGTCTTAAGCCACTTTGTTGTTAGGGACCTTCTATATTTGAGTGCCGTATTTATCCTAATAATATTTTTTTTTTTCCTTTTTGCATCTGCCTTCGACTAAGTCATAATCAGATGTTTTGGCTTTTTCATTCTTGTTCAGAGGGGCATTTCCGTAAATGCTCTCCCTCGGCTTTCACATAATAATGTCCGGCTTCTAGCATCTTTGGTCCAACTGTAGTATTTGCCATCTTTTCAGTCTTATAGTGTCCTTATTGGTGATAGTTAAATGTCTAGCGAGTTGATTTGTGTGGTTTTGCAGTCTCTCCTTGTATTTAGCAGAATATCTGCTTACCTTCTCCTTGATCGTTGGCATTTCCAAGTAATCATGTATTTATACATTTCTAACAAACAATGGTGAATTTCAGATTATCCTCAATGTTTTGTTCTGAAACCTTTGCAGAATTTCAATACTGGAGTTACTAGCTGACCCCCAAAGCTGGATTCCATATGTCCATATGGGTTTAATTATGCATTTATAGACTAGCATCTTGTTGTTTAAAGTAAGTGGTGATTGCCTCCCAATCAACCAGTAGAGTCTCTTAAATTTTAAATCAGCTTCTTTTCGTTTTGTTTTTATGTGAGTAGCCCACGTTAGCCTTCGATCTAAATGAAATCCCAGGTATCTTACACTCTTTTCTGTGGGCAACTCCTCCCCTCGCAGTGTGTCAGCTGGACAGTCTCCTCTGCGGAGCGTGAACGTTATTTGTATGGATTCAGTAACATTTGGCTTTATTCTCCATTTTTCCAACCATTTGTCAACTTCAAACAGGTATGTTTGTAGTTTTGCTGATACTACAGCCGAGTCTGTATGGCTTGCGGAGGCACGCGGTATCATCTGCATATGTCGCTGTTACAACGTCTTCGTCGCACGGTAGATCAGCTGTATTAGTGAGTAGAGTACTGGGCCAAGCACGGTGCCCTGCGGTACAGACGCCTTTATATCATACAAAGGGGACACTTCTTCGCCGAGTTTAACTTGAAATTTTCTATTTTGCAGGTAAGACTTGAGTACCATGTAATATGAATTAGGTAGTTGGCTTTTCAGCTTGTATAATAGGCCCTTGTGCCAGACTCTATCAAATGCCTGCTGTATATCCAAGAAGACCGCAGCACAGTATTCCTTCTGCTCCAGAGATTGCCATAGCTTGTTCACTATACGGTGTACCTGTTCTACAGTGCTGTGTTGCTCCCGATACCCAAACTGATGATTTGGCTTTATGGCTTGTTCTTCTAGAATCTTCGTAAGAAGATTTTTTCGAATAGCTTGGATAGCAATGGTAACAAACTAATTGGCCTGTAAGAGCTTGGATCTGTAGGTGCTTTTCCAGGTTTCAGTAACATGCATATTTGAGCGATACCCCACATTTTGGGAAAGTAATGTAATCTCATTATTGCACTGAACAGCATAGTCAGATTGACAACAGGTTTCCTAGGAAGACGTTTTAGGACTTCACCAGTGATTAAGTCAAAGCCTGGAGCTTTTTTATTGCTTAACATTTTTATAGATTTTTGTACTTTCCTTGGTGTTACAGATTTTATAGGTGGTGAAAGCTGTTGGTCACTGTCTGTTGATTTACTTCCTGTTAAAAGTCTCTTATTGAAGAAGTATTTGGCACAAAGACTTGGCTAAGATGTTGAGCAAAGAGATCAGCTTTCTCTTTAGGGCTTTTAGCCTAATTTCCTGACTGTGCTCTCAGTGGTGGTACTGCCTGTTGCGGTCTCTTGAACTGCTTCGTGAGTTTCCACAGAGAATAATCATCACACTTTTTTGCAGATAGAGATGACAGTTTCTGTTGTAATGTGTAATTCTCATTCTCTGCTATAATTTCCTTCAGTTCTCTAGCGGTTTTCTCATACAGTTTTTTATCTTCGGTATGTCTGCTCAGCTGCCAAGCACTCCTGAGTCTTCTTTTCGTGGCAAGTTTATCTCGTATTTGCAGAGGAATGTTTGTGGTCTTGCTTATATCTTTTAAATATGGTGTACACCGCCAAGCCGCTTCCTGTATTAGGTTGGTGATATAAAATGTTGCATTATCGATGTCGGTTTCAGTTTTCAATTTTACTAGCAGATCTGTTTTCATTTCCAACCACTCAGCAAATAGTGTCCAGTCGGTTTTGTGATTATAAAGGGTTGTCTGTGGTTCTTTGTGGATTACAGTTCTACTGATGCACACTCAGTAGAACTGTAATCTACAAAGAACCACAGACAACCCTTTATAATAGTATGCTATAGGCGAGTGATCAGAGGTTGAATCCAAACAGCTTTCAATGTCTAGGTAATTATCTGATAGGCCTTTTGATGATGAAAAAATCTATCAGAACAGGGAGCTTATTTGGGTCTGTTGGCCAGTAAGTAGGTTCACCAGTAGAGAGTGATGCTATTCTTAGACTGTCCATACACTTCTTGAGCTCTCTGGCTCGGGTGGTCGTTAGTCTTAATCCCCAGTGTATGTGCTTACTATTCCAGTCTCCTCCACAGATGAATCGGTTTCCAAGTTTATTAAAATACATAGTTCTTAAACATCTCTTCTTTGATGTTGTATCGTGGTGGACAATATACAGCACTTATATAGGACCAATTTTATCTTCTAATGTGATTGTAGTGGCTTGTAGGTAATCTTCCTTGACCTCACTATGAATATGATGTTTGATGTTATTTTTGATTAATATGGCTGCACCTGATGCAGATCATCATTCTGAAGTGTAAATATTTTTTTATTATTTAGGTGTGTTTCAGAGATTAGCATAATATCAAATTTATTAATTTCAAGTATCAATTTTAGCTCATTTTTTATTGGCATTAAGCCGTTTGCATTCCATGTTCCAATACGTATGGAGGTCATTTTATCTTGCTGATCAGTGCAGTAATGAGGTTCATTAGTGTACCCATTTGTTGTACCAGTAAATCTATTTTTAAAGTTTGTTTATTAATTGTTTCTAGTAAAGAGATCTCGTATTCATTACGGGTTTGGTTACCAGTTTGATCTGATTGAATCATATGGCTATTTTGGAATCCTGTTATGTTGCAGTTAGTTGAGCTTTGGGATTTGTTATTATTCTTCAATGCCTCACTATAGGAGTGTGTATGTTCATTTGTAGTATTTGGCAACTGTTGACCTAGGTCTTGTTTTAGGGGTACCCAGTTTTCTATATTACGAGTGTTTATGACAGTAGCTTGGACTTGCTTTGGTTTAGTGGCTTCATTTATATTTTTCTTAGGATACCTTTTGGCATATATTTCACGGTACACTGAGCAGCCTTTATAATTTGCAGGATGGCTACCTTCACACAATGCACAGGTGGCTGGGGTATTTCTGTCTTTTGTACAACTTTTAGTGCTGTGAGTTTCTCCACATTTCACACGCCTAAAAGGTCTCATGCAATAATTTTTGGTGTGACCGTACTGCTGGCACCGAGTACACTGGGCAATGGTTTTATTTCTTTTGGGATCTTCTATTTGAACTTTTTGTTGATAAATGTATTCTATGTTTTTCATGTGTGGTAGATTTTCATTTGGTACAATATTTACAAAGAACACATTGTAAAGTTCTTTTGTATTTTTCTTCCGGGCATTAATAATCTCGCCTTTTACCTGGTTTCCCGTAGCTTCAATAGCTTCCATTATTGCTTCTTTCGGTGTTGTAGGTTTTTAATTACAAATGTTAGACACCTATCTTCTTTCTTCGTGAAAGTATGACCGATTAGACCTTTGGCTCGTATGTGGGTGTAGAAATCTTCGATTTCCACTGTCGGGACTTGAACCCGATTTATATGTGTGCTTGTGGGGTAGCGTGAAGTGAAGCGAAAGGCGAAAGAATGAATAGATGAAGACAGGAAGATGAAATGAAGAATATTATTTATGACAGATAGCAACTAGTATATTATAATTACAATTTAATACGAAATGAAATAAAGCAATAATCTAAGCGCGACGTGAGTAAATCAACAGCTAGTCATCGGACGACTGGCGCTAGTAGCTCGGTTTCTTCGCACACCGTCTCCAGTACAAAATGTCACGCACCTGATTGGTGCACAGAGATCGAGCGAGGATCGTATGATTTTTGTGTATGCCCCAAGGTGCATAAGCGGAGCGATTCCGCTCGAGATTGTAAGGCGGCGGTCCAAGCAGAATTATATCGCGCCACAGTTCCCCCCTGCCAGACCGTGACTACGGTCGATAATAGTCGGGAAATCTCACACGCCGCCCACTTCTTGTTCTTCTCTCTTCGTCTGTCTGTTCTGAAGTGGTAACAAGTGTTGGTGTTGATGCTGGCTCTGGACTTTTTTCCTCTTCTCGCATCATGAAGGCTGGTTTAAGTCTGTCAACAGAAACGTTACTTTTCTTGAAAGACATGTGAAGTGGTATGAAGGTCTCGAGGTATGTAGAATGGCGAAGTCGTGTGCCACGATGTTGGCCTCGGAGTGAGTTTGGCCATGTGAACACGGAGACGGGTGGCGTACTGTGTAACATCAGCTGCGGTGAACTGTTCTGTTGGAGATAGAAGTTGACCAGGTAGACATAATGGTTCGCCGTATACAAGGTCCGCAGGCGTAGCTTGGATGTCTGGTTTCCAAGAGCTCCGCATGCCGAGTAGTACTAGTGGCAGGGCTTCTGTCCACTGGGACGTAGGATGACACATAATGGCTGCCTTAAGCTGACGATGCAGTCGCTCGACGATGCCATTTGCAGCGGGGTGGTAGGCGGTGGTGCGGAAATGGCGTTCGCCAACCATGGTAGTGAGAGCCTTGAAGAGGTGGCTCTCAAACTGACGACCCTGGTCTGTCGTAATCCGTGCGGGACAGCCGAATCTAGCTATCCAGCCGGACACCAAGGCAGCAGCACAGGCCTCAGCGGTGATTTCTTTGAGTGGATACGCTTCAGGCCACCGAGTAAATCGGTCGATGGCAGTGAGGCAGTACCTGTAATCATACGAAGGGGTTAAAGGCCCTACTAGGTCGAGGTGTATGTGGGAAAATCTGGAAGATGGAGTAAGGAAAGTGGAAAAAGGAGAAGTGGTATGGCGGGTAATTTTGCTTGTTTGGCATTGTAAACATTGCCTAGCCCACTCTCTACAGTCTTTGCGAATACCCGGCCACACAAATTTCTGGGTTATTAGTCGCACTGTAGCAGTAGATACATCCAGGGTGATATAGGTCGTGCAGTGAGTTGAAGACTTGCCTTCTTAGCTGTGGTGTCACGTACGGGCGAGGTGTTGGTGTGGAAGTGTCACAAAAAATGGGTTTGTTGCAGTTTAGTGTGGCAATTTTCTCCAGCCTGAGCGATGAGCCGTTTTGGATCAGGTCTTGCAGTTCTGAGTCATCGCTCTGAAATCTTGCAAGGTCCTCGAGATTTATTGCTGCTGACACTTCTTCCACCCGTGATAAAGCATCAGCGACCACATTTTCTCTCCCTGGTAGATATCTACAGTCTGTCGTAAATTGACCAATAAAATCTAGGTATCTGAATTGTCGGGGCGGTAAGCTGTCCCTATTCAACTTAAAAGCGTACACTAGTGGTTTTGACTGTAAATATCGTAAAGACTCTTGCTTCTACCATGTGACGAAAATGTTTTACAGCCTCATAATCCGCTAATAATTCGCGTTCGTACGGGCTGTACTTTGTTTATGGCGGTGTCGGATGCATCGGTCACAATTGCCAACTCTGCTGATGAATCTGGATGAGCCAGTAATACTGCGTTGCAAAGTGAACTTTTGGTGTCTTCAAATGACTTTAGTAGTTCTGGAGTCATGGTCACAGAATGGTTTCCTTTTATTTTGGGGCCCGCGAGGACGGCATTTAACGGCGCTTGAAGTTTAGCTGCTTGAGGTATAAATCGGTGATAAAAGTTTATCATACCTAAAAATCGTCGTAACTCCTTGACTGTCCCGGGGGCTGGATATTCCTGGATGGCCTGTATTTTTGACTGTAGAGGCTTAGTACCTGCGGCTGATACATGGTATCCGAGAAAAGTTACCTCTGAGCGTCCAATATCGCACTTTGTTGTATTTACTACTATACCGTAGTCTTTCAGGCGTCCGAATAATTTGTGTAAATGCTGTTTGTGCTGTTCAGGGGTTTGCGAGAATACTAAGATGTCATCAATATATCCGTAGCAGAAGTCCAATCCAAGCAACACTTCGCCGATAAATCGCTGAAATGTTTGCGCTGCGTTTCGCAAACCAAAGGTCATGTACATAAATTCATAAAGCCCGAACGGTGTTGTTATGGCAGTCTTTGGAATGTCGTCTGGATTGATTGCGATTTGGTTGTATGCCTTGACGAGGTCTATTGTTGAAAAGACTGCGCACCCTGCCAGCTGATAAGAAAAGTCATGAATATGACGGATGGGGTACCTGTCTGGTATTGTTCTGGCATTTAGTGCCCTATAGTCACCGCACGGTCTCCATCCATCGTCCTTCTTCCTTACCAGATGAAGAGGGGCTGACCAGGCACTCTCTGACCGTCTGGCCACACCGCTCGCAAGCATGTCTTCAAATTCCTTCTTGGCCACTAAGGTACGAGCGGGAACTAGACGTCGAGGTTTACATGAGACTGGAGGACCAGGCGTCGTCCTAATGTGATGCATAGTGTTATGTTTGCCCGGTAGATGTGTACCTGGAGGCCGTGTTATCTCTGGGTACTCGCGTAAGATTTCATGGTAGTCGGTGTCTCCTACAACTGCCTTTACAGATGCGATGTCGTCCGCTGATCTGCAATGTACTCCAGAAACTGATAGTGACGTTACATTGTCTATCAAGCGCTGGTTTCTACAGTCAACAAGTAAGTTGTAGTGGCTAAGGAAATCTACACCTATGATGGGTCGCGACACGTCGGCTATCGTGAATTTCCAGGTGTAGTCTCGTCGGAGACCTAAGTTAAGTCGCAGCTGCACTGGTCCATAAGTGTGAATAATAGTGTTGTTAGCAGCTACTAGGTAAAATTTTGATATTATGACTGGCGTCCTAACTGCCTACCGAGGGAAAACGCACAAGACAGAGCCAGTGTCCACTAGGAACTGCATTTTCGTTGTCCGGTCGGTTACAAATAGACGGCCTGTTGAAGAGGGACAGTCGCTAGCCGCTACTTGCGACCGCCCTTGGCGTTTTCCGACGCAAACGTGCAAGGCTGTTTACATTTATTGGCCTTATCGCCATACGTGTAGTGGTAGTAGCAGTGCGGGTGATTTGGAGGTGGCTGTTGAGGCCTAGAGTTATCGGAGCGGTCATACCTTCTGTGTCGGGTCTGTGAGCGTGAGCGTGAACGTGAGTGTTGTCTCCCTTGACGGTTCATCTTCGAGGTGAAGAGGGCTACTTGCTTCGTGAGCTCGCTTACTTGCTTGACCAAGTCGGAAGAAGCAACGCTGGCGGACGCTACTTGTGGAGTTGATGGAGCTATCTCGTGCACCCTGTCCGCGATCTCAGCTAGCTTGTCAACCTGTAACTCGGTAATCTGTGTAGCAATGACAGTTTGAATATTTTGTGGTAAGCGACTTGTCCATAGACTTTTAATGAAGTCGGATGCTCCAGAGGGACCCGCTAGGTTTTGTAGGTGTCTGAGAAACTGCGATGGTCTCCTATCGCCGAGCTCCTCATGGACTAGAAGTTGCTGTATTCGCTTTTCCTGTGATGCAGACAGGCGATTTATTAGTTCGGTTTTAAGTTTTATGTATTTATTTGTCTCGGGAGGGCTCGTTATAATATATTTAACCTGCAGTGCATACTTAGTTTCTAGCTGTGTAGTGACGTAATAGAATTTAGTTGTGTCACTGGATATCTTTGAGAGGACAAATTGTCCCTCCAACTGCGCGAACCATAAGGCTGGTTCCTCCGGACAAAATGGTGGGCAGCGTACCCCCACTCCCGCTATTTCTCGCGGTGGCACTGCTATTACGTCCTTTGTATCGGCATCAGAAAAACTTTCAGAATCTGACATTATTTTTAATTAAAAAATTCAAATCGCTCACCGCTAATGGATTGGACCACAACACAAACTCTGACGTAAACAAACTTTTGGTTCCAGCAAAATCACTGTTCTTCTTATTCACCGTCACTGCTTACTTCTTGCTGCGCCTGAGTCTTCCGTATGCGCGGTAGTCGAGGGTCACCAATGTAGAAATCTTCGATTTCCACTGTCGGGACTTGAACCCGATTTATATGTGTGCTTGTGGGGTAGCGTGAAGTGAAGCGAAAGGCGAAAGAATGAATAGATGAAGACAGGAAGATGAAATGAAGAATATTATTTATGACAGATAGCAGCTAGTATAAGAAAGAAAGAAAGAAAGAACAGTTTATTTGTAAGAATATAGTACAATAAGGTGTTGTGCTTGTCATGGTTTCATACATTCTACCATTTCTGGTGTACAAATATTTTCTTATAACTAAAATTTAAACAATATTTATAATGATTTATCACTCAGGAACTCGTTTGTTGAGTAATAGCATTTATTAAGTAGTAAATCAAAGAGTTTGCGCTTAAACTTGCTTAAATTAAGGCATTTTAAGCCATTTGGTAATTTATTATAAATTCGAATAGCCATACAGTAAGAATTTATACTATACATTTTGGTGCGTTGATAAGGGATATGTAATTTATGAGGAAATCTACTTATTCTGTTAGTGACAGCTGTGTTTTTTTTGAAGAGAGAAGGGTGTTTGTATACAAATAAACAAGTTTCATAAATGTAAAGACTTTGTAATGGTAAAATACAATGTTTTTTGAAAAGCGGTACACAACTGTCTAAGCACTCTGCTCCACTAATTGCTCTCACACACTTTTTTTGTACCCTGAATGCTCTGATTAGATCAACCGAGTTGCCCCATATGACTATTCCATAACGCAAAACTGAGGAAACGTATCCATGATATGCGCAAAGGGTGGCATTGAGTGTGGTGATTAACCGGAGTCTATTTAACACATATACGTAACTGTCTAGTTTGGAGCATATTTTGTCTATGTGTTGCTTCCAATTACAGTGTCTGTCTATAATAAGACCTAGAAATGTCGTTGAGTTTACTTTTTCAACAACTTTGTCGTTTTGGGTTATATTTATAGATATCGGGTTACTATTATAAGTCTGAAATTGGACAAGTTTAGTTTTATTAATATTTACATTTAAATTATTATTGTCGAGCCATTTTATTACACTATTCAAGGTATTATTTACGTCATCTTCATAGGTATTTTTATTATTGCAGTGAACAAGTAGAGTTGTATCATCTGCGTATATGATACATTTGTAAGTGGTGGCCTCTGGAAGGTCATTAATATAAAGTAAGAATAGTAAAGGCCCCAGGATACTACCCTGTGGTACCCCATAATTATTCACCATATACTGGGATCTTTGTCTAGTTTTATATTGTCCTGATATGTTTGGTATTTCGACACATTGATGTCGTGAAGAGACGTAGCTTTCTATCCAATCTAGTGCATTCCCTCTTATACCACATTTTTCCAGCTTTTGAAGAAGTAAACTGTGTGATACGAAGTCGAAAGCTTTCGACATATCTAAAAAGATTGACACAATTGGGATCTTTTTATCTAGAGACTCTGTTATTGTTTTTACTAAAGTGAAGCAAGCTAATGTAGTCGAAAGGTTTTTTCTGAAACCGAATTGTTCTGATCTTAAAATATTGTGCTTTAATAGGAATTTATTAAGTACATTGTAAAATGCTTTTTCAAATATCTTGGACATTATAGGAATTAGGGTTATCGGTCGGTAGTTACACATATCAGTTCTATCGCCTTTTTTGTAGAGCGGTTTAACTACGGAGTACTTTAAACGTGATGGAAAGCAACCTTGAAAAAACGACAAGTTTACTAAATGACTAATTGGAGCTGATAAATAATTGGCGCATTTTTTTAAAATGTTTGTATTTATTTCGTCATACCCAGCAGAGTTAGTGTTGTTAGGTGAATAAATTATTTTACTAATATCCTCGTTATCCATCGGACTTAAAAAAATTGTGTTTGTATTATATGGGATGTTTTTCAAATTTTGGTTATTCGTTGTTAAAGGTTTGTCTTTCTTAGTTATATTAATGAAATAGTTATTAAAATTTTCGGCTATATTATAATTACAATTTAATACGAAATGAAATAAAGCAATAATCTAAGCGCGACGTGAGTAAATCAACAGCTAGTCATCGGACGACTGGCGCTAGTAGCTCGGTTTCTTCGCACACCGTCTCCAGTACAAAATGTCACGCACCTGATTGGTGCACAGAGATCGCGCGAGGATCGTATGATTTTTGTGTATGCCCCAAGGTGCATAAGCGGAGCGATTCCGCTCGAGATTGTAAGGCGGCGGTCCAAGCAGAATTATATCGCGCCACATGGGTTATTAGTTTTTCATAAGTTGCTACAGATTTGGAGGAAATGATTAACTGGTCTCTTATATTTTATAGGAGTACTCTTCTTTATTTATCTTCTCTTCGATGAAATCGGTTAACTGTTTTACATCCTCAATACCATACAGAATAATTGGAGGTGGTTTTGAAACTCTCTTTGGCTGTGAGAGAGCTGTTGCACAGTTTATGTAATTTTCTTCTTGACCTAAATCTTCACTGAGTAGGGAGAAACTATTACTAGTCTCAAGTGTACTTGCCATAACTGGTCTGCTTTTGTTGAACAATTATTGTCTGTCTTTATTTAGTTTTTGCTGTTTGTGGGTACTTTTAGTTTGCTCAGAGGAGCGGATTCTTTTGCGGTTTATTGTTGGAATTCTTTGCCATTGAACATGATTTAGTTTAGTTTGATCAACTATATCACTGCTATTAGCCTCAGAGGAGTGATACCTTACAGTGAGAACTTCAGACTGCTGATAATTATTTGTTTGGATTATGCATTGTTCTGTGCTTTGTTTGTTGTTCAATTCAACTGATCCATGTGTTAATGTTCCATGAATATTTCCAGTTGAGTTACTTCTGGGCCGGATGACCTTATTAAATAGTCCCTTATGAAACACAGGAAATGTTTGTTGGACAAATTGTTTGTTTGCATGGACTGGCTGAGATTGTTCATGGGTTGATTGTACATTATTATCGCTGTTAGACATTGTTACTAGTTTAATAATTTTCCATATTCATCGTTATTTTTGCTAAACATAATGAGTTGTTCTTAGTTAACACAAACGATTAAGTCAAATGTAATTTTGAGGTTAAGTATCGGCTAAACTTTCCGTGCACTGTTTTCACTTTTTGCACTTTGGTTTATTCCGAGATAACAATAATTACGAAGACTTGGCACTTTTGGAGTCCAGAGGTAACACTTATTAGTCCAGATTATCGAATATTATCGTTAATTTGTAAAAAGTTTTAGGCTGATTATACTGCCGCAATCGCGTTCCGTTTCACTATCGAACCCTAATAATATGCACGAAATAAATTATTCACTCATACCTTCGGATACCAATTGGAAGTTATTATTATTACCAACCTGAATTTTTGCACTGCGCGGCAAAAGCGTCGCTTAGGTACTTTTTTTCCAATTTTCTCTACGTAATGCTACTGTGACGAGTCTTTGTTGAAGGGGTCTAGATCACCCACCATCTCCACCTGGACCTGCCGCGATGTCGCTTGCCATGTAGAGGGACTCACTGGGTGCGCGTTTGGTTCACTGATGGTCTACATGAAGCCGATGTGTCCAGCATGTAATGGATGATGTTTTTCTTTGTTCACAGAAGAGGCGAAAATGCGATCGTTACCCGAAACCTGTCGAACTCATTGACGCGGAAGTCAAACAAATGGTAGATGAAGTTAATCTGTAAGTGTGTACAGTTGTATATATTGTTGTTATATGTTGTTGTTGTATGGCCGCCTTTACACTAATTATAAGTTTTACACACGTAAGTAGTTCACGTGATTAACTTACGCTAAATTTGCTAATGTAACTATTTGTAAGTCGCTTATCGTAATTTGTTACTACTTGCGTCAGTTGGAAAATTACAAGTCTAAACGTGTTTGAGTTTTCTTACGTATTCGTCTTTCAACTTATCGAAGCAAATTGATAATTCGAGAGCTTACAAATTAATTTGCAGAAACAATGGCAAAACAAACAAGATTCAAACAGAAGATACATCATTTCGTAAAGCAATTCCACCAGCTGATATACCTACTAATTAAACTACATTACAAACAGAAGATACATCATTTCGTAAAGCAATTCCACCAGCTGATATATCTACTAATTAAACTACATTACAAACAGAAGATACATCATTTCGTAAAGCAATTCCACCAGCTGATATACCTACTAATTAAACTACATTACAAACAGAAGATACATCATTTCGTAAAGCAATTCCACCAGCTGATATATCTACTAATTAAACTACATTACAAACAGAAGATACATCATTTCGTAAAGCAATTCCACCAGCTGATATACCTACTAATTAAACTACATTACAAACAGAAGATACATCATTTCGTAAAGCAATTCCACCAGCTGATATACCTACTAATTAAACTACATTACAAACAGAAGATACATCATTTCGTAAAGCAATTCCGCCAGCTGATATATCTACTAATTAAACTACATTACAAACAGAAGATACATCATTTCGTAAAGCAATTCCACCAGCTGATATATCTACTAATTAAACTACATTACAAACAGAAGATACATCATTTCGTAAAGCAATTCCACCTGCTGATATACCTACTAATTAAACTACATTACAAAGAGTGTTTACATTTGCAAAGTTATCGTTACTTAATTACGTAAGTTACTTACGTGAGGAAGAAGTATAAAGGCGGCCTTATGTACATGAGTTCTTAAAAATTCGTTCGAATTAGGTAGTTGGGCAATAAAAAAACAAAAATAATGCGCCATTCATTCCTGGGTTAAACACTTCAATAGGTCCTAACAGTAACACTTTGAATAAGAGTTCTAAAGACTTACTTTAAACGTTAACTTGTAACTTGGAACCTTGTGCCTTCATATGTATGGGAAGTTTTATTAGTATCCTGTTAGTAATTAACAAATTATGATGAAGTTCTCCACGTTGACGGTCAAAATGCATGCGGAGTTATTTGACCACCGAGAACCCTGTATGTAGAAAGTGTTATTGTTCTCAAAGGACTTGACCAGTGGGGCTATAGGCGCCTGCCCCCGTGTCTTAGTCAACATGCAGCTAAAATGGTTTTATTCTTGGAATTGTTGTATTCTATAGTTTAAAGATATAAAACTTTCACGACTTTGGAAAAATAAGGATTAGTTTTCACTAAATAACTATGCTTTTCAATATGAAATGGCCCTAGGTGTTGTGGTTATCGAGTTTAAGAATGATTTTCTACTATTCGACATGCCATCGAGGCGCTTCGTTGATTTTTGTAGTATCAAGGGGCCAACGAGCATGTGGGTCACCTGATCCGCCGCTCGTAGACACAGCACCAGGGTTATTGTTGATGCGTTGCCACACTTTCACACCTCAAAACCCTGGGCTTTCGGTTCTCTCACTCATCATTTGAAGCGAAGCAACATCCTAAAGTTGGTATTCTGTAGGAGCGTGGTACCTCCCCGGTTGAGCCAAACCAACTAGGTACGAGCTACAGTTGGCTATTAGCTGCAAGGCCCCGGTCTATACACAATAACAATAGCTGTGTACTTAAACAAACGTGTTTCATTTGATTTAACTCAACTATTGCAGGCACAGATCTGAGTTCGCCCTGGGCGTCGCAACAGGGAAAGACGGTGAACTATTACCAAGAGGCTATGGATTCTTTCGCATGGTACGTTAGCTTTTCCTGACCTTTTTCAACTGTATTGGGGTTGGTTTCCAGTCTACCCGGATAGGTACAGATGACTACCAGTATTTTACATGAAGCGACTGCCCGCCTTTCCTCCACAACCCACCAGCTGAGTAACACGATGCCCGTTCACTGAGACTGGTTGTCAGACTGTCTGTCTTCTGACTTCTGATCTACGAGTGACAGCTGCAGCAGAACCTGCTGCTCTACGTGTTGTTCGATGCATCGGGGTGTCCCACCACCATCTTCTAAACTGCGCGCTGCTGCTAAGAAAGTCTTAATAACAGTTGACCGACATGACACTATGAAATTGTTTTGTTAAGAGCGTTCATCCGTTAGAACCATGCTAGAGTCATAATTGATGATTTCCGACGGACAATAAAAAGATAATGTGTTGAATTAGTAGATAAGATATTGACGTCAATTTATTGAGAATTTTATAATGTAGTTAGTGCATGGCTGAAAAATATTTTCAAATGTTCGTATAGTTTTGTCATAAAAACAGTTTTTATTTAAGCCTATTTTAAACTAGCGCTTGATGGTCTACGCGGATGCTAAGTTAAGTACTCGATAGATAATAATAACGATGCAAATAAATTGTATGATGATTTCTTTTTTGTATTGCAGTCTGAATTCGGTAATACTTTGGAAAAAAGACAAAACATATTAGCCATAAGTTTGTATTTAGTGACTGGGCAACTAGAGGTATTAGCAAAAGTAGGGAAAGACTGTTTGAGCTTTATGGCCTTAAGCCTTATATTAACACGGAAACTTTCAACAAGTATGTTGCTACTTATTCTAAAACTTTTAGAAAAACTTGCAGGGTAGCGAAGGCCCTATACATTAGCAACAAAATCAAATCGGCAGACGATAAAATAAAGACAGTTTGGAAAGTTATTAATAACGAGACTGGCAGGAAAAAAGTTCGTAACACTGAGTAGACATTAGAGACACCACGTGGTCCCCTAAGCTCTAACATAGAAGTAGCGCATGAATTTGTGAATTTCTGTACCAACATTCCAATTAAAACCACGGAAGCTTTAATTCTTCACCTGGCATTTCAATTGCCTTTTTAAAAGCGAACGTACATTTCAATTTTAAAAACATATTAAACCCGTGACAGTTTTAAAAGCTTTTCGGCAAATCAAAATAAACTGAGGATCTGTGGGGTACGTCTATTAAAGTTTGTACGTCTATAATTGAGACAATAGCGCCTTATTTGGCTTTAATATACGCCAAATCTAATCCCGGATCTAATGAAGTTTAGTAAGGTTAAACCTCTTTTCAAATCCGGTTGTCTTTTTTATGTTTAAAATGTTATTACCACAGATTATCAAACAAAAGGCAGATAGACGAATACCTACAATTCGCTTCGCTCTGTACCTGCTAACACAAGTCAGTACAGCACGAAGCGAAGCATTGTTAAAAAAACAAATCAAAATTCAAAATTGAATACAATCACGAGATTGTAGTTATTCGTTATGGAATTTGTATTTGCTTTTGTGGCTTCACTCGCAGTGGTCCGCACGTTCTATCTGCCTTTTGTTTGATAATCTGAGGCTATAACGATACTAACAAACGGACGAAAAACTAGAACTATTTATTAATAACAATATTATTTCGTTATACTAAATAACAAAATAAACGCTATTTATTACGATCATAAATCATAAATCATTTATTTATTTGCAAACATGGCTGTAAATATACCTACATTGATGTTTTTTTAGTTACAAAAGTTCTCCATGTTTAACCATCACATAGGTATGCAAATACGGTAAAGTAAAAAAAATAAAAATAAACAAAAATTAAATATGTCAGCCTTGTCAGTCACAGGTATGCGATAATTGTAATAATATTTATGTCACATTAAAATATAAAAAAAAAAACGTCAATAACAAGTAAAATTACAGACCAATATACTTAAATTAAATTACAAGCAGATACAAATTAAATTCGAAACAGTTCAAAAAAATAAACTAATATATATCCAATTCACAATAATTAATTGATAATTCGTATGACTAGTACTGGTTTATCCCCAATATAGTTAGTCGGATATAGCAGGCCTCTAGCATCTTTCATTTAAATAGTCATTAATATGATAGTAGCATTTCGCAACCAAAAATTCGTGTAGTTTTTTTTTAAATAAGTTTATTTTTAGTTTCAATTATGTGTTTAGGTAGCTTATTATAGATTTTGGGTGCCATACCAAGAACATTTTTATTAAAAATAGCTTTTTTATGTGGTATTGAGCATATTTTATTTTTGTGGCGTAAACTCTTTGGGTGATTGTATAGGTGTATATTTGTCTTAACATAGCTGTCTACTTCGTATATGTAGAGACAGGGAAGTGTAAGTAGCTGAAGCTTTTGGAAATGTGGCTTACAACTGTCTGTGCTTTGAATGCCACATATTGCTTACAACTGTCTGTGCTTTGAATGCCACATATTGCCCTTATGCATTTCTTCTGTGCTTTGAACACCATTTCTCTATCGGGCGAGTTCCCCCAAAATATAAGTCCGTATCGCAATGTAGATGATACATATCCGTGGTACGCCATTAATAATGTTGACCTATTTGTAATTTTCCTCAAGTTATAAAGGGCATATGAACACTGGCTAAGTTTTTTGCATACATTTTCAATATGTATTTTCCAATTCATCTTTTTATCGATCCAGATACCTAAGAATTTAGTGTTATCAGTCTCCTGAATATATTTGTCACCATATCGAACATCTAGTTTTTTATTGTTTGTTCTTTGTTCAAACGAAATGTAGGTTGTTTTTTCTAGATTTATTTTGAGATTGTTTTCAGTGAGCCAGGATATTATGTTATTTAAGTTATTATTTATTTCATTTGCGAAAGTCTCATCATTTTCGCTTCTAAATAGTATTGTGCTATCGTCTGCGAATAAGATCATCGGATTAGAAATTATTTTTGGCATGTCGTTAATATATACGATGAAAAATAATGGTGCCAGGACGCCGCCCTGCGGTACCCCAAATAAGGGTATGCGATATTCAGACGTGTATGTAATTTCTGTTTTTGTGTAGGGGCAGATTTTCTCTACGCATGTACATTGTCGCCGTTTCATTAGGTAGGATTTCGATACCGATATCGTTTCCAGTTTCGTCTTCTGAATCTCAGATAATGTCCATGCTCAGCTCATATTCCCACATATTTTCAATTTTAATAAGGTAAGTTAGAATATCATTGGGTAAAACGTACGGTTTATCAAGATGCTCCGTCTAAAACGAACGGTACTTTTTTAAATCTTAGCAAAGAGTTTTTATGTCAGTAAAGTGGTCAACATTTTATGAATAAAATTAACTTTGGGAGGTAAAATATAAAAAATAAACATTTAATTCTTTAATTTATTTAATTTTGACAATAAATTACAACCATCTAGCTGTTACAAAAACAAAAAAATATTTATTTACTTTAATAGTAATACTGGCTGTTTTTGTGCCTTTGCCTTAAAAAAAGCGCTGATGCGCGCGCATCGCTAATTTGTGAGCAAGTAAAAAATATTTCGCGCGCTTTTTCTTTTCGCTGTATTGTTTTTATTTGAAAATGTCGTCAAGTAATGATGAATTTATTAATTCGACACCGCCAGAAGTCTCAGAGGCTGAGAGGCAGCGAAAAATGCTAGGTACTCTAAGCTTCTTGCCCGGAAAATCGACCGATAGATACTTAAAAGCGTATCAAAATTTCATCTTAATGGAAAATAAGCAATGATGCAAATTCATTTTCATAAAGTGTGTTTTTAGCCTATTTCATGGAATTTTCTCAAAAATATAAGTCAAGCTCATTGTGGTGCTACTATTCAATGCTAAAAAGCACTGTGAAAACAAAACATGGTACTGATGTGTGACAAGTGTGTAAAAAGTCGAAAGTATTTTCGGCTGACAATGTCAAGAAGTTCCGAAATAAAAGAAGCTCCGGATTGCCGATATTTGACAAATAAAAGAAGGTCTGTTGAAACTAAATTACTTTCGTATTTCTTTACAATATAGGTGTTTTGTACACTGTTTTTATCTCTTTTCAGGTTGTATTAATATTTGGCATAAATGGTGAATGCTTTGATTATATAGTACTACTTTGTTCCTTTATTTATATTTATATATATAATATATATATATATTATATGTTTATATATATTTTATATAGGTATGTTATATACCAAACATTAAATTATGTATGTATAGTTTATATATTCGTAAGTTTATATCTTTTTAACTTTTTTAATATATTTTTTTTTTCATATGCACCTGCCATGTTATCTCTTCACCACCCTTGGTTGACTGGTAGAGAATGCCTAAGGCATTAAGTCCGCCTTTGTACCTTTGTGCATGAAGTATAAATAAATAAATAAATAAATAAGGGAGATGGTAATAAATAAATAAATAAATGTAAATGTCTAGTTAGAGTGTTGCGCTGCAATCGCAATTCGCAACAAGAACAACCAACAGGCCTGAACAGGCCTGTTTTACATGCGCGCGCATTATTGAGACTATTGAGAGGGATACCAGCCCTTGAATATTTCCCATAAAAAGAGGGAATATTGTTTTATTTGTAAATGACTAGGTAAAATATAATTGTAATGAGAAAGATATTGGTATTTAAGGTTATTTATTCTTAATATTGTAGTTCGTAATTATTTAACAGCATTATTATTAGGTCTACCTATTATTTAACAACAACATTATTCTAGGTCTATCTATTCATACAGGAAATCTCTTAAAAGTTCATTGTACTCAGCATTATAAACAACTTTCAGGGAACAACCGTAAACTCGCGAATAATAAATCAGCTGTTCTTTCCATTTTGCCGAGGTATACTTAATTGTATTTATAATACGTAGAATACATACTAGTTTCGTGATCATGATTATTTATTTTTAAAATTATCTAACGTTCATATGGAAAATTTTACATTCAACTAACAGGTAACCCTGTAAATATGGCGCCAAATTATTGAATAAAATTACACTTTTCTAATTTAATTATTTCTTTATAATTTAGTTATTTTAAATTGATTTACTGATGATAGGTCACTTTTTTAGTTGTTTTTTTTTTTATATTATAGCGCTATTCGTCATTTTGATAGGCCACTGAATGCGTGTTTACCATACAATGACAGTTTCGGCACTGAGTGGGCGGGGCGAGCGAACAGGCCAACTGTTGGCCTATTCTTCTTTCGACGTTTAAACGCTCAGACTCTCTATCTAGACATGTCAATAATCAAAGGGTGCATGTAGACGTCAAGAGTTGGCAAACATCACAACTAATGATGTCGAGAACCATGGGCGGGTTCTTCTTGTCCAGTGGTCTAAAACACAAAAAATAAAATTCCAAGATCGTTCTCAATACAGGGGCCTTTTCACGACATAGTGAAGAAATACGAAAGCGACGTCTAACAGATTTTTTCACAATTACCAAAATGGAAAATGCACTAGCCAACGCATTGGCATAAATAAATTTGGAGCAATGCTGAAACAAATTGCCACTTTTTGAAGTTTGGATGATCCACTTGAATACACAGCCCACAGGGCACAGTTTCAGAAGGTCCTCGGCTCCATTGCTCGCCGATTCAGGTGCAAACTTATTTAAACTAAAATCCCACGGAGGATTGCCGTCGAACAGTGTAGCCACGGAATAATAAAAACAAGTATTCCGTGGTGGTAACTAACCTGTGGCGTTGACTCGCCGCCAGTAGAGTTGGAAGGGGGAGGGAGGCAGCGCATTAACGAGTCTTGTGTTGCAGCAGTGGGACGAGACGCTGGCGGCCTTGTCGCAGCTCTTAATAGACACCTGTCCTGGCAAACAGTTATGTGACAATACTTGTAAGTAAGCCAAACTCTAGTTAACTGGTATATACGTGAAACATTGTGAGGATGGATGTATGATGTATGTTACTCTTTCAGGCTTACGCGGCTGAATGAAATGAATTGAAAGTTTTAAAGTATTGACATCAATCTAGCTTTACATTATACGATATTAGTCATATCCTACTTAACTTCAAACATTGTGATAGCACTGTCTTCCATTCTAATAAACTAATGGTCAAATACTCAAACGCCACTCAATGTTAAGACGCCGTGCTGACGCTGGTGCTGTCTCTCACTTTATGTCAAAGTGACAGTGACAGGACGGGATTTAACAGCACCTTAAAAAAAAACCGGACAAGTGCGAGTCAGACTCACCCACCGAGGGTTCCGTACTTTGCAGGTACATATTATCCATACTTCCATACTAATTCATTATCTGCAATCCATACTTTGATCTCAGATTATAAAACAATTATAGGCAGACAGACGGAACGGAACAAACATGGGAAGCACGACTTTTTGACAGGTGTGCGTGACAGCACTGTAATAACACGTTGACTCTGTGTGCGTTTACGGTTGTGAGGATAATGACCAAATTACCCATAATATTTCATTAAGTATAATAAGTATATTAAATAATTTAGTGTCGCAGAAAAGTGCAGACAAGATATACATACATTGTCGAGTCAGATTGTATTAACTGAATGCAGGTACTTAACTGAATGCAGGTACCTACTTTAGGAATTTATTAATCTCAGATAACAAAACAGAAGATGTTGATTTCAAAATGGTGGAACAATATCGGAACATAAATTTATGCTTAGGTGAAATTAAGGAATGACATTTGTTTGGTTTTGGCCGGCGACTTCCGATTTTAGAGTTTTTTTTTTTTTTTTTGAACTGTTGTTACCACAGATTATCAAACAAAAGGCAGATAGACCGTGCGGAACACAATTTGTATTTGCTTTTTGCTTATTTGCCACAAAAGCAAATACAAATTCAATAACAAATACCTACAATCTCGTGATTGTATTCGCTTTTGAATTTTCATTTATATTAGTATTTGTTTTTTTTTAACAATGCTTCGCTTCGTGCTGTACTGACTCGTGTTAGTACAGCGCGAAGCAAATTGTAGGTATTCGTTTTTTAATTTGTATTTGCTTTTGTGGCTTCACTTGCAGTGTTCCGCACGTTCTATCTGCCTTTTGTTTGATAATCTGAGGCTATACCTAACGATAAGTAACAAACGGACCAAAGTCTAGAACTATTTATTAATAACGATATTATTTCGTTATACTAAATAATGAAATAAACGCTATTTATTACGATACCGATAACGTTTCCAGTTTCGTCTTCTGAATCTCAGATAATATGTCCATGCTCAGCTCATATTCCCACATATTTTCAATTTTCCATTGTTCTAAGGGCCTTAAGTCTTTAATCTGTAACGGTTCTCTTAAAGTAAAGTTATTATAAGCAGAGATATACCGTTACTGAAAAATACCGTAACTTTAAATATTGTTCTATGAAAAAGATATTCTATAACGTTATTTTTAGTTTACGGTTTTAGTACGTTACAAATATTGGAACGTTACGTGAAAACATTAAGTGTAACGGAACGAAATTCATTTCATTTTCATTCCCTGATACCAAGCAAAATGCGCGTTTTATAGAAAACTAATCGTAATAAATGATTTTGTAAATCGCTATTCCTGTATCCTATGCTTATTTCCTAATTTCAATATTTTATTCAAGCCGGCATTATTCTCAAAAATATTGGAATGACGCGTGATCATGTACCGATGATTCAACGATGAACTCAAGATTGTATTCGTTTTTTGAAATTATTGACTAACTGACTCGTGTTATTACAGCGCAAAGCGAATTGTAGGTATTCGTTTTTTAATTTGTATCTGCTTTGGTGACTTCACTCTCAGTGTTCCGCGCTGCCTATCTGCCTATTGTATTATAATCATCCGAGCTGTCGTTAATTAGGTATTTTTAAAATATTAAGGGTTTGCAAAAACAATATTTCTATTAAGGGATCCTTTATAGTGCTATTTTTTGTTGGAGTAAAGTGTACCCTAGGTTCAGACCAGCTAAATGGTTGGTTTTGGATTTGTGAAAAAATCACGGTAGTGGACTATATAACGAAATTCAAAGGAAAACTATCACAGCTCTCAAGCGCGAGTAGGCATACTTGCTACTCTTAAGTATCAATACTCCTGAGGTCTGAGTATCGAGTACCGATAAGGTTAGTATCGATGTAAAAAAGAATGAATCAAAAATGTTTTGATTCTTTCTCATATTCGTGCACAGGAAGGGTAACAAAGCGCGAAATTTTAAAAAATAATCTATAACAATAATAATTATTATATTATATATAAATAATAATTATTATTATTATATAAAACTAGCAACCCGCCTCGGCTTCGCATATATCAATATCAATTATCGATATATTTCAACAAATTAACACAAAACAATATCGAACTATACTTTACACTTGTTCTTGAATCGATCTCGATTCAAGAACAAGGTTTATACGTATAGTCAGTTGTTTTATTAACAGATAGATATCTGTTAATAAAACCGCATTAAAATCATCGGCGTTAGTTTAAAAGATCAAAGCGACAGAGGGACTGACGCACGTTGGGCTGGAATCGTCAAGTGGGGACTTAAGGATTCAAATGAGTATTTTTGAATTTTATATACTAATACAAATATTTTTTATTATTTGTAATTTTTTAATGCCTAGTATTTTTCGAGTTATAGACCCCTAAACTTTGTATAAAATATTAATCGGTTTTTGGTTTAATCTGACATGTTTTAATATTGTATTACAGAAATATAGCAAACTATTAGTAAACAAATTATTAGTAAACATTCTACACCACCCTTATGACGTCATTTATTTTTCACGATACTCACTCACACCACCCTTATGACGTCATTTGTTTTTAACAATACTCAATAGCGCGGTGACCCTCATTAGCGCGTCGTCCATTAAGCGCAGCAAAATGATGACGTGTCATTATGTCATTGGATGATGAATAGCAGGTAAAAAAATGACACGGTTACACTCAGTACGATGTTACACATCGTAATAAACGCACTATCCTATCTCACATTTTCGGAATACTAATACTATTTATTACGTAGAAATGTTCGATTTGGTGTCAAATATTGATATTGTTGTGCTATTAAAGGAAAGTAGAAGTTTTAAAAATAATATACATATATATAAATCTAGATTAGACCCCACTGTGTTAAGTGATGAAAACGATAAAGCGCTAAAAGCGTTTTGTGCAAAATATTGCTATAATCTGCAAAGGAGATGGCAAAATTCTCATAGCAAAGAGAAATTGTTTAGCAACAGTAATAGCGAATGGTTATCATCGGAAATAAACTGGCCTGATTTCATTGTAAGTGCATTTGAAAGAAACCAAGACTCTGTTCCTAGTACATCAAATGAACATGAATCTCCAGCAAAAGTGTCTTCTGCCACGTCAACGAATTTAAGTCCAAGAAAACCATTTTGTGAATTAGGACCTAAGCAAAAAAAGAGACGTACAGAACATATTCATACAACTATGACTACAGAGGAAATATCTCATGCATATATTATGAAATTACGAGAGGATGGTAATCAAGGAATAGCTGAAATCCTCGAACACCTACTTAAAAATCCACAGGATGTGCAAATCAAATCAAATCAAATGTCTTTATTGCATTCATGTGTGTACATATAGTTGTTATAATAGTGTTAGTTTCAACATGAAACCCGGTTAGGGCACGGGAACATAATAATAATTTAACACAATATTTTTTACATGATACAAATTTTAACATAGCTAATCATAATTTTAGCATATTAATGACGTTGAGATAATAATAATTGTAACATAATTATAATTTTAACATATAACTTCAATTTAATATTTTTTTTCCAATTATAATAATAACGATTAACAATAATTTAATAATAATAATAATTTAATGTTATGATTTTAATTTTATTTTATTAATTATAATTTTGTTTTCCAATTTTAAATGTACGTTTTAAATGTGATTTATGATCTAAAGTTTAAATTCCATCATAAAACCCGGTTAGGGCACGGCAACATATTAATAGTTTAACAATAATTTTCTCATAATTATAATTTTACATAATAATAATTTTAACATAATAATAATTGCAACATAATAATCATTGTATCATAATAATAATTGTAACATATTAATAGCTTCAGTTATATAAATACATTTATTTTTTATAATAATAATGACGAATGATAATAATTTAATGACATGGTTTTAATTTCATTTTAATGATAATGAATAATTTTGATTTAAATTTTAAATGTGCTTTTCTAATGTAGTTTATGATCTAAAATAGATTGAAATTAATTATTAATTTAAATAACATTTTTGGACGAATATGTCTGTCAGTATGTGTCAATACTAAATATAACTAAATATTTTATTTGAGATATTCTGCGACCGAGTAAAAGCATTTCTGTGTTAGATATTCTTTTAGTTTTCTGTTAAATTTACTGAATATGGGTTCTTCTTTTAATTGTTCTGGTAATTTGTTGAAAATTTTTACTGCCATGTAATATGGGCTATGGTAAAGCATTTTGATCCGAGAGGGTGGAAGATGTAATCTATTTTTATGGCGTGTATTTATTTACGTTATGAATATCTTTTGATTTTGGAAAAATGTTGCGATTTTTAAATACAAATATGCAAAGGTCATGTATGTATATAGAAGGTAAAGTAAGGAGCTTTAATTTAACAAAATATGGCTTACAGCTTTGGGTATTGTCAATATGGGCCAGTATTCTAACACATTTTTTATTTTTTGAATTATAAATACTTCACTTGCGTCGACGCTGTTTCCCCATAACATCACTCCGTATCTTAGCCACGAGTTGGCGTAGGCGTAGTATGCCGATAGTGCTGTTTCTGTATCTGTGCTATACTTAAGTTGAAACAAGGCGTAGGTAAATTTAGATAACTTAGATTTCACAGTTTCTATGTGCTTTTTCCAATTGAGATGTGTGTCTATGTTTATACCGAGTAAGTTAAATGTAGTTACTGATTCTATAGGGGTGTCATTAAAAATTACATTTGCATCTAAGGGGGGCGTTTTATACGATCTAAATTGTATCACTTTAGTTTTATTACAGTTGATTTCTAAATTGTGATCTTGTAGCCAAAGTGTTACTGTCTGGAGAGTATTTTGTATGATTGTATTTGGGTCACAATTTTTGTCACATTTCATAAGTATGGAGATATCATCGGGAAATAGTACTGGTAATGTAGTTTGTTTATAAGAATTTTTGGGAGGTCATTTACATATATTAAAAATAGGCAAAAAGCCAAAGATAGTCTTTTAGGTAAAAATTAAAAACCTAAATTTACTCCAGATGAAGCTTTGGGACTTGTTTTGTCCCTTAAATTAACAAAGTGGCAATTCAGTACTTTAAAAAAAAGTATCAAAGAGAAAAATGTCGACATGTTCCCTTCCTACTACAAAGTGCAAAATGCAAAACAAGAATGCTGCCCGCCAAAGGATGATATCACCTTAACAGATACAACTGCTCGAATAAAATTGCAGCCTCTATTAGATATAACCGCCAAAAGGATATTTAAAGCAATCAATATTGATAGCACAGACTGTAAGGAGTTGACAATGATAAGCAAATGGGGAATGGATGGTGCCTCGAATCAAGCAAACTATAAGCAAAAAAGGACAAAGAGGACAGTGCTTCGACAGATGATTCAAGTATTATTATGGGTAGTTTAGTACCAATTAAAATTGTTTCCGAGGAACAAATTATCTGGGAAAACGACTCACCAAATTCAGCATATTGGTGTCGTCCAATATTTTACAAGTTTGAAAAAGAGAATAAATCAACGATTTTAAGACAGAAAACCGAAATTGAAACGGAGATAAATGAATTGAAGGAAACAGAAATCGGAGAAATTCATTATTGCTTACCATGATAGATGGTAAAGCAACATCAATCCTCTGTGAAACTTCAGCTCAACGATGTGACATATGTAAAGCTGTACCTACAGAAATAAATAACTTGTCTTTGTTATTGACTATAAACATTTGTACTGACTTGTACAAATATGGTTTATCATCGCTACATATATGGATAAAATCGAAGAAAATCGAAGCAAGTGATATATCGGATAATTTGCCTAAAAAATAGCACAATCGAATACCGAAAGCCGTTTTTTGAGAACTCTTGAGAATTAAAAGTTATTCATATAAAATCAAATTTCTCCATACAAAAATAAATTCAAATCGTTATAACTTTAAAAATATTAGGTATATACAAAAATCGCAAAAGAAAAATGTCTTGTATTTAGTGGCAGATCGCAAAGCCGTTATTATTTAAAAAAAAATTGTTTATCAATTTTCGTGAATCCCTAAGTCTATGAAAGCTTGATTTCAGCCCACCGTGTGACGGCGGGAAGCGACTTTCTTTTATACACGGATATCCATATTTTTATACGATGTAGAAATTGTCAAATTTATTTGGTGAATTGAAAAACACTATCATTATAATTTATTATAGTTTATAGTAGTAGGTAGGTGTAGGGTAGGTGTAGGGTAGGTGTAGGGTAGGTGTAGGGTAGGGTAGGTGTAGGGTAGGTGTAGGGTAGGTGTAGGGTAGGTGTAGGGTAGGTGTTAGTATATAATTTATAATCTGCACATTTCACCGTGTTCAAAGTCTTCTGCTTACTGGTATGATAGATACGTTGGCTCCTGTACCGACCAGGAAACGCAATCCAGAGTTGTAGTCTGTGACTGACAGGCGGCTGCAGGGTACCACGGCATCACGGCACAGACCTCCGCCGAGGGCTGTACCTCACGAACTAGTTACCCATTACACATTATAGGGAAGATTTAAACCGGTCTAGATTTTAATGGGTCCCGACTGATCAAATCGCTATTGGCGTGGTTTTCAATTCAATGGTATAGTTATTCAACATTACTAAACATAAGTCTAGACTACAGGGCTTGTTTATTTCTTTTCAGTTTTTATATAAAGTTTACTTTTTCCGCAGTCGGGTTTTTTATTTTTCTAATTTACTTTTTAGGTAAAGCCTTTTGCAACAAGACTATCTTTACAACGTAGTACCTAACTCTCCGTCCGGTCCCAGCTTTTTCACTGCTCTCTTTCCTGCTGGTAATGATGTCAAAGTCCAAGCTTCATAATTAGCTTTAGGATTAGGTTCTTCAAGGTTCAGGTTCAGGTTTTTCACCTTCCAGCTACCATATCACAACACTACCATACCATCATCAGACCCTGATTACCATTTAAAGACAAAGTACTCGTCAAGACGAATCAAACTAGTCCAAAGTCAATGGGGTTGCGTCATTTCATTACAGAGTTCCTATGACCACCTTCCAGCTCCATCATCAGATCAGCTCCATGTCATCATATTATTGCATTGCACACGCGATATACATATTTTTGCAAAATTTCAGCTCAATGGAAATCCAGGAACTGTATTAAATTTAACTTGCAAGATTCCATTACAGGCAACGGGACAGGTGAAACTAAAAATAAAAAAAAAAGCTTGTAGTGAGTAGCGTTTTAGTATTTGGCCCTAACTGTCTAATCGACATGACGTCACCATTTTAGAGCACTAGCGTAAAAGAGATAGACATACCATATGCAAGTTCTATCTTAACACAATAGTAAAGTATCAACAAAAGTCATGCCAAGCGCAACAAACACTACTCAGGTAGGTTCTTGTTTAGTACTCGCGGCGTCTTACGTAGGCGGTTCAAAGCGAACGCGATCGCGAAGCGATGCGATGCGGTGACAGGCGAACTCAACGCGAAGCGATGCGATGCGGTGACAGGCGAATTCAACGCGAAGCGATGCGAAGTGGTGACACTGTCCTGTCCTACGTGCGCGCGAACCGCCCGCCGCTCGCCTTCGTTCAGTGAGCTCTGTACATGTCATGATACGATAAAAACCGAATGTGATAATTTTTGTTCCCTTTATCCCATAATATAGGAAGTTCTTGTATAGAATTTTATTAAAATTTCTACTTCCCACATTATTACAAAAAAGAAACCACGGCACCGCACTCATTTCGGCAAAAATGTCAAGCCAACTGATCGCGTTCGCTTCGCTTCGCGCCGCACCGCACCACACCCAACGTTCATTTGGCAACGTAGGACACTTTAATAGGTTTCAAATGTTCGTTGTTTTCGCGCCGCGTCGCGCCGCTTCGCGTTCGCTTTGAATCGCCCACGTAAACGCCGCGTAAGAGCTAAATTGACTGAACCGTTTCATTATTTAGATAAATTCCCGAAAACAAGACTCATAGACTTCTTTCTAGTCGTGGGTACGCATATGGAAAACTTAAGGAAATTATTGATAATCAACAATCTCAAGGGCTCAAAAAAATATACGACAGCTGAGATTGTGTCCCACTGCCCTTCCGACGTATGCAGTAAGGCGGGGTGAGTACACTTTGTTTTGTCCGCGGCTACCTGACGGGGCTAATTCACGTCATTTTATGACGCGCCGATGAAGTTGTAGTGCAGTTGCAGTTAAGTTTAAGTGATAAACGATATTATTGTAATCTTTGAACTGCGCGTAAGCTGCGCGTGAACTGCACGTCAACTGTACGATAACCAAACTCTACCAAACGTACTTATCGATACCTTTAGGCTCAAAGGGCAGGGTATCCACCAAAACGCGACTTTTCAGTAGAGCAAAAAAACAAAAAAAAAAAAACAGGCAGTCATGGGGACTGCCGATAGAAGTGAAAACTATTAACTTAAGACTAATTGAAGTTATATGCAAAAATTATATGCAATTTTTTGTTTTATTTATTTATCAAAACATATTATTTGTTGAGCAATCCCAGAACAAAATATAAATACAAATTGTTTGTAATAATAATTAATATACAATTATCTTAATTATACGTGGTATTACTAATTTCAATTAACTTAAATTTTAACATTATTTTTATCATTTTCATCATTAATTTTGACAATACTTAGATTATTTGTACTTTCAATCATTTCATTGTATTCTAAAAGAGATACAATAGGCTTATGGTAACTGAAGTAAGAAACAAAAATTTTTGATTGAAATTTATCTAAATATCGTGTAAAAACCGCATCGAATGATACTCATTTCATGACATAAAGGTTAAATATTAAAAATACAATTAAAAATAAATAATGCGATACTTATAAATGCAAATATTGATATGAATATTGAAAATAAATTCTTCATTTTCATTATTCATTTATCTATATGAAAACATTAAAATGTTCAATACTCACTTTTATATTGAACAGTAATCCTTTAATTAAACGATTACTGTTCGACCTGATGATGTCCAGCCAGGGTCCGCACAGGTCTTCGGATGAAACCAGGGAGCCAATGAATGAAACACAGCAACTCTGTTCCAACGGTATATATTTCGCAGCAGAAAGAGAATGAATCTATGTACATGGGTATCAAGGTGGACTGTATGTGTCGTTATGTTGTTGTAGGGTCTTGAAGACGTAGAGGTAACGTTTGAAAGAAAGCAGAAAGTATTCAGGTACATACGTTTATTGACGATTTCAGTATAGGGCAGAGAGAGTGCGCGGGAGTAGAAATCGGAGTGACGAGTGGCGCTTTTTTTTTTTTTTTTTTTTCGGATTGGCATCTCGTAGGTCAACCTAGGAGGTTGTCGGCTGCTTAACCGGACTTTCCTGTGGTGCCTTAAAAAATATTATTTTTAGGGCCTCCAGCCAGGGCATAAAAGCTTACAAACTAAGCGACTACACGCTAAGGGCACCCCCTGTGAGGTACGAGCCTCGGCTTAGGGCGTCGCTGGGAGAGGACAGCAAAGGGACAGGCTGGATCGGATTTCCATTATTTAAGGACGAATTTAAAGCTACAGGCTCAGCGGCGCGGGCTGGCACGAGCAAGGGTCGGGGAGGGGACGTACGGGGTCGTCGCGGCGGGCCTCGGCGGCGAGGACGGAATGACGGCGGTCTGTGTTTGTGTTTCTTAACTGTACTGGTGGCCTTATTGCTCTCCTGGAGGAGAGTAATAGCATCGTCAGGGTCGGTCAGAGTATGTCTCGGTCGTCGAGTCTTACTAATACGGGAGGGAGTGTACCGGGCGGCCGATACGATTAACGGGTTAGAGTGCTTCTCAGCAGTGTCGAAGAAGCGCTTGGTGGAGCGTTTCATGAACTGCTGGATGGTAGGTATTTTTAGATCGAGATGGAGGTTCTCGTTGCGAAGGTAAAAAGGGGCTCCTGTGATTCTTCGCAAGAAACGGTTTTGGAGGGTCTGCATCCTATGGAGACGGTATGGTTTCGCGTGTGCGAATACAGCACAGGCGTACGTCATGATGGGACGAATGCACGCCGTGTAAATGCGCAATTTGCACTTGAGTGACAATTTGCTGCGTGCATTCAACATGAAGTATAGCCTACCGAGAGCGAAAGCGGCGCGCGAACGCACCGTCTTTATGTGCTCTCCGAAAGTAAGATGGTGGTCCAGAATCACACCTAGGTATTTGGCTTGCTTCTCCCAAGGGATAGGCTTACCGAACATGGTTATCGGACTGGGCAGAGAGGGGGACGAACGCGGTTTGGAAAAGAGTACTGCCTGACTCTTGATGGGGTTTACCTCGATTCTCCATTTCCGGAAATAAGCGCCTAAGGCTTTTGCCGCGGATTGGAGGGTACGAGCTATGCAGTCTGGGTTACGACCCGAGTAATAGATGGCCGTGTCGTCAGCGAATAGAGCCAACTGGGCCTTTTTATCTTTGGGGATGTCGCTGGTGAACAGCGTGAAAATGAGGGGGGATACTACGGAGCCCTGAGGGACGCCAGCGCGTATCGGGTGGGGTGAAGAGAGCGCACCCTCGATGCGATAGCGAAAGGTGCGATTCGACAAAAAGTCACGCAAGATGAGCACGAGACGATCTGGCACTCCGAGTTGGTAAAGCTTGTATAGTAAGCCGTTGTGCCAGACTTTGTCGAATGCTTTCGCTATGTCAAAGAAGAGCGCACCCGTCATCAAGCCACGCTGAAAACCAGCGCTTATGTGCTCGACGATGTGGTGGACTTGTTGGACGCAGCTGTGTTCGGTTCGAAAGCCAAACTGCTCGTCGGGAATGAGACTCTTTGCTTCGGCAAAGTCTTTGAGCCGCTTATAAATAAGCCTCTCGTAGATTTTGCCTAGAACATTGAGTAGACTAATGGGACGGTAACTGGTGGGATCAGACTTGGGTTTGCCTGGTTTCGGAATGCCGATAACGGTGGCCTCTTTCCATGCCTGAGGAAAAATGTTGTTGCTTAGAGCGCCATTGAAGATGGCGGTCATTAGCATTATGAGATGGGCGGGGAGGAGTTTGAACACCTTATTGGTGATACCGTCAGAACCGGGGGCTTTCCGGGGTTTAAGCCTCTTGATAATATCGTGCACTTCGTCGGGAGTGACAGGAGGCAGAGGATAATCAGGGTCTTCAACGGGTGGGAGAGAGGCTCTACGTTCGACTTCGGCGTCGACCTCAGAAAGGTGAGCTTCGTCTACTGGTTGAGAGCTGGGGGTGCATTGAGACTCTAGGCTGTCGGCTAGACATTCAGCCTTTTCATCGTTGTCGAAGGCGACGCTACTGTCGGAACGAATGAGAGGGGGCATGGAGGCCTCGTTAGAAGAACGGAGCTTCCTCTGGAGTTCCCAGAAGGCTAGGTGGGTGGGCTCGAGTTCGCTAAGTGTCTTGTCCCAGCGGCTGGAGCGTAGCTCCTCGATGCGTTTCTTTACAGCACGCTGTAAAGAGCGCATGTGAGCCTTGTTCGCATCGCAGGGGAAGGCACTGTACGCACGGACGGCCGCGTTCTTCTCGGACAACAGATCACGCACATCGTCATGCAGTTTCCAGCGATGATCGCTCATCGCCGGAACCTCTCTTGAACAATCGTTCAAGACGGATTGTACATGATTTGTGAACGAGTCGATCGCGCCCGTCGTGTCTGCGACTGTCACCAAGTGGTCGGGGATAGCGTCCAAGTGAGGCGACGTGGTGGATTGTAGGCTTTCGCTTACTTTCCTCCAGTCGGTAATAATTTGGGTCGGAGGGGGCTGGCTAGGGTCAGAGGGACCTGAACGGGGAGCTAGTTCTAATATCACTGGACGATGGTCGGAATTAAGCTCGTGTAGCGTCTCTATAGATTGCAAACGGAGGTTCACATTCTTGAGCCCCCCGAGGCACCAATGTTGGTAGGTACTCGCCCACCCAGCGCCGCCAGAAGTGGTCGGCGAGCGCTTGGGCGGCCCGCCATTGCTTGCGGCTGGCCTCCTCGCAAGGCCCAGTTTGGGGAAGGCCCGAGGAGGTTCCAATGAGGAAGTGATTGGGTGTGAGCGCCTCCGGATCCATGGGATCGACAGAGACGTGGGTGAGAGGCCGAGAGTTGATGGCATGCTCGGCCTCTGTCATCAGTGTGAGCAGCACCTCTTCCTTCAGCGCCTTTTGGTACAACGTCGCCCCCAGCGCCGTCTTAACGGAGCGTACCAGCCGCTCCCAAGCTCTCCCCATATGCGGCGCCCCTGGTGGGATGAATTTCCACCGCATCCTGTATTCGAGGCCGAATTGAGGAAAGTGTTTGGCCCAGTCTTGATACGCTGACCGTAGCTCGACGTCTGCGCCCCTGAAGTTGGTACCGTTGTCCGAATACATGACGCGGGGCCACCCCCGCCGTGCCGCCATTCTTCTTATGGTCATTAGTGCTCCGTCGGTAGACAAACTGGATACGAGTTCTAGGTGTACCGCCCTTGTGGATAGGCAGGTAAACAGGGCCCCCCACCTTTTTTCGTGTCTTCTACCTACTACGACGGTCATTGGCCCGAAGTAGTCGACCCCGCAATAGGTAAAAGGTCGTTGCGCTTCCGTTAGTCGCTCCGTAGGTAAGTCTCCGGTGGTTGGCTTCCTTGGTGTCGCTTTTCTGACACGACAGAGTTGACATCGCTGTGCTATGGCTCGTACCGTAGGTCGTAGGTTGACCACCCAGTAGCGCTGTCTTAGGTCGTTGATTACCCGCTCGTTGTTCGCGTGACCGGCCTTACGATGCGCGTTCTCCACTAGTAGCCTTGTAAACTGGTGTTTCCCGGGTAGAATCACTGGCGTCTTACTTATGTCCGCGACCGCCGCGTGTCCGATTCTTCCCCTGACTCTGAGAACGTGATCTTCTATGTAGGGGTCTAGCTTATATAGACTACTGGATTTAGGTATTGGTTTTCCGGTTTTAATTGTTCGTATTTCTTCACTGTATGCTTCGCGCTGCGCTTGTTTGATCCACGACCTTTCGGCCCTTTCAATAAGGTCGACATTCATTTGACTGGTCCTGTCCGCGCATTTTCTTCTGAAGAGAAGTGGTACAGCTGTTGCTCGTAATAACTTTTCATATGATGAAAACCTCTTGATGTCGGGCAGATGTGACGGTCGTTCCCCGGTTGCTTCGACGTTCGCGTACACTACTTCGTCCTTGTTTTCGAGTTCTTTGGCTTTTTCCCTCGGCCAGGACTCTTCGTGCTCGTACAGGAACTCGGGGCCGATGACCCATCTGTCTTCAGGTCTCGCGTGTAGTTCGTAATCAGGACGTGTTGCGTCGTCCGCCACGTTGTGCTCGGTGGGCACCCATCTCCACTGACTGGCTTCGGTCAGCTCCGCTATTTCACCCAGGCGATGCGCGACGAACGGGGTGTACTTCTCGGCGTCTTTTTCAATCCATCGCAGAACCGTCTGTGAGTCCGTCCAATATGTCACGCTCCTGGGC
The DNA here is from genome assembly GCA_947361185.1 of Charanyca ferruginea. Classification (NCBI taxonomy): domain Eukaryota; kingdom Metazoa; phylum Arthropoda; class Insecta; order Lepidoptera; family Noctuidae; genus Charanyca; species Charanyca ferruginea. The sequence goes on from OX376081.1 coordinate 17,932,459, forward strand.
TTGTCTCGGTGTTCCTTTAATATCACGTCAGCCAGTCGCGCGCCGATCACCGCCGCCTGTAGTTTCAAGTCGCGGGATGGTGACCGACTTTAAAGGGGCCACTCTCGCCTTTGCCGCGACCAACCTTTTTGTTACTCGTCCGTCCGACTTCTGGATGCGCCAGTAGGCGGTCGCTGCGTATGCTTGCTCGCTCGCGTCACAGAATACGTGTAGGTCGGTGAGGTCGCTCGGGTCGCCGCCATAATACCTTGGTATGCGGAGTTCAGTTATCCTATTTAGACTTCGCATCCAATCTTCGAAGTGTTGTGCGTCTTCTTCTGGGATTTCTTCATCCCACCCCACGCCTTGTTTCCACAAACTTTGTAGTATAATTTTCCCGGTGATGGTAAAATGGCTGATGAGTCCCAGGGGGTCATAGACCGCACTCACTGCTCCGAGGGCCTCGCGTTTTGTGGGCACCCTGTTGCTGCTTTTCACCTCGGGTGACAGACGGCTCAGGCCCGTGTTGAACCCTAGTTCGTCTGAGCCTGTCTGCCACAGCAAGCCAAGCGTTCTGTCGGTGTTTTCTTCACGTTGTCCGAGTCTGACCTCGGTGTCACGTACTTGAGTGTTCGGTACGATGTTATTTAGTACCTCAGGACAGCTCGAACACCATCCCCTTAGGTTGAAGTGTGCGTTCCGGTGGACTTCTATTACTTCACGCGCAGTCTTTATCGCCTCGCCTTTCGTCGCGAAGCTGTCTACGTAATCATCCATGTAGTGACTGGACGTGATTGCTCGTACGGCGTCCGGACATCGATCGGTGAACAGCTCCGCGTTGGCAAACCTGCGAATAAATGTAGCAAATTGGGATATCATGATTATTCACATTTTAAATTTAAAATTGGACTTGGAAACAAGAAAGCAATGGGAGTTTGAATTCAGTAGTCACAACAGTTCCGATGATTTGCCAACAAATCTAATTTGATAATAAATCTTCAGCAAACAGAACTAACTACAACAATAATGCCAATTTAAAATCATTACATGTATCTGGAGTTGTCTGTTCGTTTTTTTCTGAAGATACACATAGGTTAAGTGGCTGTAATAAGTTTTCTCGTGAATTAGTGGACAAACGTCGCGATTTCGTCACTACCAAAAATTTCTGCTTTAACTGCTTGGGTAATAAGCATACAGCGAGAGTTTGTCGCATTAGTACCAAATGTAAATTATGTCATCGTCGTCACCACACTCTATTACACCCAAAAAACTCAAATACGCCTGAGACCATTGATGTCAATTCAAATCGGGAATTGGGCAAAAGCGTTTCGCAGCTGGAGCCAGAGCCTCCGAAGTCAGGGGGTTCTGCTGAAAAAACAGAAAACCAAACGTCGGTAGTTAGCGGTTTTTCGACAGGTAAAATTTGTAAGCAGGTTTTGCTAGCGACGGCGCTAGTCAAGGCCGAGTCGAAATTCGGTAATCTACACGTTATAAGAGCGTTACTGGACTCGCAGGCAAACTTTGTCACAGAAAGCCCGGTTCAGGACCTGAAATTAAAAAGAATTTCTTTGAGTAGTAAGATTTCTGGTCTAGGGGGAGATCAAGAATTACTTTCTAAATGCATTGTTTATATGAAAATTCGATCTAAGGTCAATCCAAATTGCGCATTTACCTTTAAGGCTCATGTTCTGTCCTCAATTACTACTCTACTTCCAACGAGGAAAGTAGATGTACTGGAATGGTCAGAATTAGGAGGGATTGAACTTGCTGATCCTAAGTACGACCAACCAAATAAAATTGACCTTTTATTAGGAGCTGACATGTATAGTCAGATTATAAGTGAAGGGTTAATGCATAGCCCTACAGGTTCTCTTATTGCTCAGTCTACAGCTTTAGGTTGGATTTTATCTGGAGTTGTAGATTCGTCGGTTGTTCAAACTGAAGGTGTGCTGTCATTACATTGTCAAGTGCAAAAAGAAGAGGACTTATTAAAACGATTTTGGGAACTGGAAACAGATCAAGAATTATCTAGTCAACTGAAAATGACTAATGAAGAAATAAAATGCGAAGAGCTGTTTAAAGCTACGACGGTCAGAGATGCAAAAGGCCGTTACATTGTGAATTTACCATTCCGAAGCGAAAATCCAGGCTGCAAATATGGTGGTTCTAAATCCATAGTTATAAAGCGATTTCATGCCTTGGAAGCTAAACTTAATAAAAATGTGGAGCATAAAGCAAAATACGCCGAGGTAATACAAGAATATTTACTACTAGGTCACATGAAGCCAATAGCCGAAGCGGATATAGAAAATAAACATGCGGTCTACTTACCTCATCATGCGGTTGTGAGAAACGACAGGGACACAACAAAGGTCCGAGTCGTCTTTGACGCTTCCTGCAAGGGAAGTAATGGGATATCTCTCAACGATGATTTATTGATCGGTCCCCGGCTGCAACCCGACTTGAGACATTTACTAATTCGGTGGAGAACTCACCGTATATGTCTTATATCGGACATAGTTAAAATGTATCGAATGGTGCGCGTGGCCGATGAACACACAGACTTTCAACGCATTGTTTGGAGAGACGACAAGGATTCGGTCATTAAGGATTATAAGTTACTTACCGTAACCTTCGGAACGTCTGCTGCGCCGTTCTTAGCGGTTCGAGCGATGCAGCAAGTTGCGCATGATGAAGGAGTGAATTATCCACTGGCGGCTGAAAGGGTCCTCAACGACTATTATGTCGACGACCTTATGACCGGTTGTGATACTATTGAAGAAGGCATGCAAATTTACAGTCAAATGGAGGAGTTACTGGCTAAAGCAGGATTCAATTTACAGAAGTGGTCGAGCAACAGCAATGAATTACTGGAGAGAATAATCGGTAAAAGGTATAAAGGACAAGAAAGGGTAGGTAAAGAGATCGACATTTAGCAAGATGCGATAATAAAAACACTGGGACTTACTTGGAACAGAAGCTCAGATACCTTCCAGTACTCCGTCAAGTTGTCTCTTCTGCAGGAACCTGTAACAAAAAGAAAGGTATTATCTGAAATCGCAAGATTATTTGACCCTTTAGGATGGGTAGCTCCCGCTATTGTGCTAGCGAAAATACTAATTCAAAAATTATGGATTTCTGGGATTCATTGGGATGAGGAAATTCCATACGAAATAAAAAAGGAATGGTATACTTACCGAAGTAGTTTAGGTGAGTTGAAAAATATTGCGGTACCCAGGTGGGTTGGTACCAACTCTAATAATGCCGGAGTAGAATTGCACGGCTTCTGCGATGCCTCGAAATCGGCATATGCTGTGGTCATTTATCTCCGTGTGATTGACTCAACGGGCAACATTCAAATTTCGTTAGTTACTGCCAAAACCAAAGTCGCGCCGATAAAACAAGTTTCGATTCCGCGACTAGAGTTGTGCGGGGCAGTCTTGCTGACAAGACTTTTGTTAGAAGTACTTACCTCGTTGGATCCATGGCAATGGTCGCATGTTTCTACAAAACAAAACCCTGCCGACTGCGCATCCAGGGGCATGCTCCCTGCAGAGCTAAGCAAACATACACTGTGGTTTCAAGGACCTGATTTCTTGCAGAAAATAAACATTATTTATAATAAACCTCAAGATTTGAACACTGACTTGGAATCGGTCGGAGTGCATCACGTTGTAGAAGAACCTGATATCTGTGATCGATATGCAACGTTGACGCGGCTTACAAGAGTTATAGCGTACTGTAGGCGTATGTTGACAACAAGAACAATCAGATCTGAAAAAATGTGGAAAGGTTATTTACGATCTGAAGAAATAAATGAAGCTTTGGAAACGTGCGTGAGATTGTGTCAGAGAAAATATTTTGAAGAGGAAATAAAGGCATTAGAAAAGAAAGATTTTTAGATGTAAAAAATATTTTACGGGTAGGTGGCAGATTAGAAGCTTCCGAGTTAAATATTTTAAGAAAGCACCCTATTATTTTACCAAAAAAATCACATTTTACTAATTTAATTATTGCTTTTGGTCATAGACAAACTCTTCATGGGGGTACACAATTAACTTTGAACTACATTTATAATAAATTTTGGATTTTCGGAGCAAAACAGCTTGTATCTAGCCATATACGAAAATGTGTTTAATGCGTTCAAAACAATGGGCTTACCTGTACTCCACTGATGGGACAGCTACCATCAGCTCGTGCCAAACCATCTCGCGCATTTCTTCGTAGTGGTGTTGACTTTGCTGGACTTATTCAATTACGTACAGCAAAGGGTCGTGGACATAAAGCTTATAAAGGATATATATGTTTGTTTGTCTGCATGTCAACGCGTGCAGTTCATATTGAAGCAGTATCTGACCGTATTTTGTAGGCGCTGCAAAAGAACTGGCTATTCTTTTCACCATGGAAAAGAGTAGTATTTTATCGGACATAGCAGAAACTTTAGGGACTAATGGAACGTCCTGGCATTTTATTCCGCCTCACGCTCCCAATTTCGGGGGACTGTGGGAGGCCGGAATAAAATCGGTGAAATATCACTTAAAACGCGTCGTTGGCACTTCTACCCTGACTTATGAGGAACTAGCAACTGTGTTAGCTCAAGTAGAAGCGTGTTTAAATTCCTGACCGCTGTCTAGATTGGGAATCAATTCCGAAAATACGGAAATTTTAACTCCTGGTCACTTCCTGGTTGGTGAGCCTCTTGTTACGCCACCAGATTATAACTTTGAAAATTCAAACATAAGCTCCACTTGAGCTAACAGAGTTGCTGTAATGACATCCAAACTATAAAACCACTTAAATAAAAATGCTGAACTTTCCACGTTGCCGATTTAACCTAACTTGTACAACACGGTCCACTTATGAATATAAATGTACTGCTATTATAGCATGTTGGTGACGTGAACTCATGAAATGATACCCATCCAAACGTCCAACGCGCACATGATACAGTCAGAGATATGTAACGTATTAGTGTATACGTGTACACAGGCCACAGCGCGAGCGCCAGCCTGACTACTCATAGCTATAGATATACTATTAGCATTAGCATGTCAGTGTCGCGAACCTAGAAGTTTTCCCCTCCAAAAAATTAAATTAAAAATTTAAAAAACCCCCAACGCAAAACATAAAAGCAATTATTTAAAAAGTAAAAAATAATATCTTTTGTTGAGCCATCAAATGTTTGTTCGCTGAAATGGCGCTATAATGTCGCGGCGGGGTACCGCTAAGTCAGCAATAGCTAAATAGGTAAAATAGCGAACTCATGGATTTGCAATGAGATTTGACTTACGCGGTACCCCGCCGCGACATTATAGCGCCATTTCAGCGAACAAACATTTAATGGCTCAACAATAGATATTATTTTTTACTTTTTAAATAATTGCTTTTATGTTTTGCGTTGGGGGTTTTTTAAATTTTTAATTTAATTTTTATTTGAAAGTTTTTAAATGTAATTTAGTCTGGTTTTGAAAAGTTGTAGATACGTCGAAAGTTGTATTTCGTCACATGTATCTTTTTTGATATTAAAGAGATCACCCTGAGAATGCGTTTGGTATATATAATTCAATTTTGGAAAAAGTGTGGATTGGATTCTTTTTGCGTAACTACGTCCAATTGGCACAACCGTACTCTGGCACAACCTAGTCTACCCTATGTTTAAACAGCCGGCTGTTTAAACAGCAGGGAACCGGTGCTTTGGCCCTTTATAAAATTAATTTTCAAGTTTTTAGTTTTCATTTCGTTAGTTAATTAATATTCCTCATTCCCTTTCAATACAGTATGCATTATTCTACTAGTCAAGCCCTTTCATTTGATATCCATATTGAAGGAGTCGTGAAAAAAAAAATGTAATTCGCCATTTTGTGGTGCCGGTCATCTTGGCTTTGAAATTTATCATAGTGTAAAGTATTTTACTAGTGAAGCCCTTTCATTTGATACCCATATTGATGGAGTTGTGAAAAAATATGTGATTAGATATTTTGTAGCGGCGGCCATCTCGGACCGATTTTCATCAAACATAGCTAAGAACACTCCCGACTAATTCACCTTTCAAATAAAAAAAACAAAAACAAAATCGGTTCATCCGTTCGGGAGCTTCGATGCCACAGACAGACACACACACACACACACACACACACACACAGACACGTCAAACTTATAACACCCCGTCGTTTTTACGTCGGGGGTTAAAAACGCTCAACGCGCCTAAAGAAGTTTTCACTTCAAAAAAAGTTTTTGAACATAACTTTTAAGGGGTCCTTCCCCGTAGTCAAACTATTTTGTCAAACTGGTTTGACTACGGGGAAATCTCCTAATAGATCGTTCCCCGTGGTCAAACTATTCAAATGATTCCCTGTATAAAGTTTGACTAATATAAAGTACAGTTATGATTAAAATTAAAACCGTAATTTAATTTGTTCGAAGTTATTATACAATGTTACGAGCTAGGGTTCGGGATAAACAATATAAACAAAATAATTTACACAAATTTACACCAAAAAAACACAAACACTTAATTTAAATAGTCACAAACACAGTAATCAATAACTTACAAAAATTACTTGAGAATGACTTCGTTCGCAGTTTTCAGTTTCGCATCCAAAAACCAGGGTTGCCAGCGCTGGCTGACCGCTATATATCTATACGAGGTTCAAGTTTCTAGATAGTTCCAGGATATATTGGAAGAACTTTAGAATGTTGCAACACGACACTTAACCATCTCGAAGAATGTAGAATGGTCTCGAATGTTCTAGAATACCTGTAGTTCCGCTACTCGATAATAGATGGCGCTGGCGTGAATTTTTTTGTCGTATCGAGCTACGTAACAATAATATTTCAAATTATTAAATCACAGTTACCAGCATGGTCTAGTAAGAAAGTTCGTTTGGACTTTGTAACTGCAGCTGCAAATACCTACATTGATTCCAAAAACCAACTGGGTTACTATCATTTCACAAATTCTCAATGGAAAAAGGCCATCGATCAACGTCGATCGATTGGTGTGGTAGCTTTAATTGATCGACGGATACCGGTCGACAAACAAATCGATCGATTACCGGTCGACGTCGATCGATTAACCCCGGCTATATTCCATCAGTTTGAAATATATTTACAAGAGGACGCGTTAGCCAGTTCGATGTTGCTCGTACTACTATTACGGAGACGCAAACGCAGAAGACACATAAACACAAGCAGGCCAGGTAGTTAGCGCGCGGGGCGCGGGGGGGCAGCAGGTGGTAATGGGGAGCGGACGGCGCACGGTGCGGCTAATCAAGCAGCTCAATCGAGGTCAACTAATCCATTCTGTCATCGATCGATGCCGTCGACCGACGATCGATCGATTGGTCTGGTAACACCCTAAACGATGTACTGCGCCCGGAATTTGACACCGAACCTTAAATGGCAGGGTCGCCATGTAAGGACGGGACTTAGGTAAATTAAAGAGATGTTGATTGTTCTACGTTCTGTTTATTATTGACACCTTCTACTAAATGATACAGTATATATTCTTATGAGCTAATGCTTAATGACTACGTCACACGAGGCCTCCGAACACCAGTGGCTGTCGCCATCGCCACATTTGCAGCAGCGGCAGTAATAGGAGGCTAGTTTACGCCGAGCCTTATAGTAGGTTCATGAGAAAACTGCGCTGATAATTTAGTACAATACCTGACCAATAGTGATAGATCCTCGACACTTATCTTTTCTGAGATGACTGCATGCCCAAAAAACGTTACCATTTTTGTAGGTACGCCATCTGTAATACTGCCGTCCATCGTGGAGTAGCACTGTACTGTGTGTACCACGTTTACGTTTCACATATTTCATGTTATCCATTTTTAATAATTTTAAATTCAACAAGGAAAATCAATTATGAAAAACGCGAAGATTGACATTTCACATAAATATAATTTTATCTTTCACAGTACTACTTAAACTGCATGTATACAGCGTGCTAAAAAGTTGCAATATCTATAAAGTTTGACCACGGGGAACGCTCCATTATAAGATTTCCCCGTAGTCAAATCAGTTGGACAAAATAGTTTGACTACGGGGAAAGACTCGAAAAATAATGTCTATTGCAAAAGGTCTTAAAATTTTGAGCTAAAGAACGTCGTAGAATAATATTTAAGTAAATCTAATAATTAAAAAAATAAGGTTCCTATACACCCTTAAAAATAAATAAAACATGTCGGTTACGCTAAAAAAAAATGCTCCTGTACAAACAACTAAGGTTGTAATGGTAATGTGTACTAGATCAACTAATAATTTGTGATGTAAGTCACAATCATATTTGTATTTTATGTATGTGTGTGTGATGCAAGAGAAACATTTATAAACCATATTAGGTGTTGTTATGTTGGTATACTCCGATATATACTGCATGCTTGCAACTTCGTAATAAAGCAGTCGTTACCAGATCTCTGCCTTTTATTGACGTTGACATAACATTGGCGCAGCCGGTATAGAAAATTCGGTATTTTCAGTTGAATTTGGTTTATCATCATGCCGATTGGAAAAATTGAGTCATTTAACATCGAAGACCAAAATTGGGAAAGCTATTATTCGTCGAGTAAACCAATTTATATTGTTAAATGGTATAGATGATAACCTAAAAGTTGCCACACTTTTGACATTAGTAGGTTCGGAGTGCTATAATCTAATTTGTGACTTGTGTTCACCTGTGGAACCGGAAAAAAAGAAGTTCGAAGAATTAGTTTCAATCGTCAAAAATCATTTGGAACCGGAGAGATCTGAAATAGCAGGGCGACACATTTTTCGGCAGCGGACGCAACAGCAGGGAGAAAGTATTCGTGTTTACCTACATGGTCTAAAACACTTGGCTAAAACCTGCAACTTCGGTAGTTCTTTGGAAGAAAACCTTCGCGATCAGTTCGTGTCGGGTTTAAATAGCGAAGAGATGCGGTCAAGATTGTTTGCCGAAAAGAGTATAAACTACAAAAGGGCTGTGGAGTTGGCCACGGCGCTCGAGGCAGCTGAGCGGCATGCAAGTACAGCATCCGCATCGGGCAGCGCGGGCGCGGCCGGCGACGGCGGCTTGCACCGGGTCGGCAGCGGCGACGGCGGCTTGCACCGGGTCGGCAGCGGCGGAGCGGCTACTGTGCCTACGACGACACAGCGACGACTTTGTGCGCGTTGCGGTAAGACCGGCCACGTAGCCGGCAAGTGTCGTTTTAAAAATTATACATGCGATGCGTGCGGCCAGAAGGGCCATTTGAAAGTAATGTGCCAAGGTAAAAGTGAGTTTAAGAGTCCAAAGGAAAACAAAGGTCAGTACTTTTTAAATGATTCGGACTCGGATGACGACTGTAATTTTTTTACTTGGTTACAAGTAATGACGGTAACGGACCGTATTATGCGAATTTAGTAGTACAAAAGGTGCCGTGTAAATTTGAAATTGATACGGGTAGTAAAATATCAGCTATTTCGAAAAAAAATTATGATAAATATTTTAAACATGTGCCCATTCAATCCAAGTTGTTATGTCTGAGGTCTTACACGGGCGACGTTATCGAGACCCTCGGTTATATTGTGGTAATGGTTGTTTGTGGTTCCAAGTCTGCGATGCTTAAGTTATTTATTATTGAAAACGGCGGCCCACCTTTAATGGGTCGTACGTGGATTAAACAATTAAAAATAGGAATTATTGAATGTCACAATATTAACGAATCGGACTCGGTAGCAAACGTTTTGAGAGACGAATTCCCTGAAGTGTTTGCAGAAGGGTTAGGCACATTCAAGTCACCTGTATCGCTGCACCTCAAGGATGAAACCCCCGTGTTTGTGAAGGCGCGGCCGCTGCCACTGGCACTGCGCCCGCGAGTCGAAAGCGAACTCAAACGGTTAGAACAAGAAGGAGTTATTTATAAAGTCGAAAGATCAGAATACGGCACGCCTATTGTCCCGGTTATTAAGTCGAATGGCTCAATCAGAATATGTGGAGATTATAAAATAACGCTTAATCCGATTCTTAAAGATTTCCATTATCCTTTACCGCGGATTGAAGAACTCTTTGCGACCTAGGGGCCGCCCCCTAGGTCGCAAAGAGCAGTACACAAAACTTGACTTATCAAATGCATTTCAACAATGTTTATTAGATAAGAAATCACAACCGCTGACAGCAATTACCACTCATGTCGGGACGTTCATTTACAAAAGAGTACCTTTTGGGATTAAATGTATTCCTGAAAACTTTCAAAAGATAATGGAGGAAACATTGAGTGGCTTGCCTTCAACGGCTGTATTTGCAGATGATATATGTGTAACGGGAAAGGATAAGGCTACCCATTTAGCAAATTTGAGGGCAGTGTTAGAAAGATTAAAACAAAACGGATTAAGAATCAATTTCAGCAAATGTAATTTTTTTAAGGATTGTGTAACTTATTTAGGTTATAATATTGATAAGGCTGGCTTGCACACGGATTCCAACAAAATTGAAGCCATTAAGGCTGCCCCATCGCCCACAAATGTAACTCAATTAAAGAGTTTCATGGGCCTCGTTAATTTTTACGCTAAATTTTGTTCAAATATAAGTGATATAATGAGACCGTTATACAACTTACTACAAAAAAATGTTAAATGGCAATGGAATGATGAGTGTGAGGTTGCTTTTTGTAGAATGAAAAAGCGTATTTTAATCGTAAGGACAGTATTTGTGTGGATCAAGGTTGCTTGATTTGGGGTTACCGGGTAATCATTCCAAAATCTTTACGATTGACAATTTTGAAAGAAGTTCATGACGGTCACCCAGGCATAGTAAAAATGAAGCAAATAGCGCGGAACTATGTATGGTGGAAGACATTGGACTCTGACATCGAGCAGATAGTACGGGAGTGCGTCGCATGCCAATCGCAGCGCTCTGCTCCCGCCCCGGCTCCACTACACTCCTGGCCGTGGCCGGACGAACCATGGGCTCGGTTGAATTTAGATTTTTTAGGACCATTTAATAATAAGTATTATTTAGTTATTGTCGATGCTCATACAAAATGGATCGAGGTTGCCAATGTTTCGGGTACGTCCGCTGCGGTTGTAATCAACTGTTTACGCAACATTTTTTCACGTTTTGGTTTACCTAAAAGAATTGTTAGTGATAATGGACCGCCTTTTTCCTCGGCAGAATTAAAAAAATATTTAGACGTAAACGGTATTCGTCATACCTTAGTTGCGCCATATCACCCTTCGAGCAATGGGGCGGCTGAAAATGCTGTGAAACTGGTAAAGAGTCGAAAATGAAAATGTTAATACGGCACTCAGTAAACTTTCCTCGTATAGAAACACTGAACATAGTACCACTGGTCGCGAGCCTGCAATGCTTATGTACGGGCGACGGTTGCGTGGTCGACTGGACCTGCTACGGCCCGACACGCGCGACGTGGTGCGACAGCGGCAGGAGGCTAGTGAACGGCGACGGGACACCGCTCTACGGGTAGCCGAGCCACAGGATTCCGTGCTAATACGGGACTATTCTAAAAACGGGGGAAAATGGACTGAAGGTACGGTGGTACGTCGAGAAAGTCCAGTCTCTTATACGGTGAAATCACAAGATGGTCGTGTTCACAAGAGACACATTGATCAAATATTAACAACTATGCATCGAAAGTCTACATTTGCATTATCGAAGTTGCAAGCGGAAGCATCAGATCCAGCTGACGCAGGGCAAACGGCGACGCCTGACATTGATCAAGATGATCAAGTTCAACTGGCAGAGGAATCGCCTCCCTCGAGAACTCTATCTGAAAGATGTGACGATCCATTGACAACAGCGAGGAATCGTGTCTATAGAAAGGCTGCTTTACGCTGCATAGATAAATTAAAAAGGTTGAAATGATATTGTTTATTAAAATACATCACACTCATCATTGCACAGTTACTAAACTAGCTACTGTATGAATAACCATGATTATTGCATTTAAGTATCGATGTTTCGTTTACACATTGTTGTATTCACATTTTAGTATGTTTGTTGAAATACAAAATGTAGTCATGTCTTTCGTTTGTGTGTATGTTTAAGTTAGACTATTTTAAATATAGGGAGGAAGTGTTATGTTGGTATACTCCGATATATACTGCATGCTTGCAACTTCGTAATAAAGCAGTCGTTACCAGATCTCTGCCTTTTATTGACGTTGACATAATAGGTGTAAGTGATGATTGTAGTATTTCTTACTAATGATTTTAACCGACTTTAATAAAAGGAGGAGGTTCTCAATGTACCTACTTTTTTATGTTTGACCGCGCATAAATTCCCATATTCATTATAATTATGAAAATACTCCACTTCTAAGAGTTCAACATCAAGGATGACTGAATTTTTTGGTGTTACCGTTTCTTCATTAATTTGGATGTTACAAAGTAGACAGCAATAAGCGAAAAAAAAAATCGTTTTTACAAAAAAGACAAGCGCCTTTAAAAACTTGAAAGTTAAAAATAACTAATTTCGGAAATCGGTGTCAACCCAAAACTACAGACAGAACCAAAGCCTACTTGCGAAGTTAAAGATATATTTTTTTTAAGATTTTATAGGCAGTTGTCTGTTTTTAAATTATAAACTAAGGTAGGTACTTAGATGCGTTCAATTTTGCCGAGCAGGTCGTTTTGATTTTGTTAAAATTTTGATAGCTTTGTACCTCTTCAACCAAAGATTATTCACCTTATGTCTTGGAACGTAAAAACAAAACACCATATTGTTTGGTAGTCCTGAAATCCTACAAAAAGTAAGCGTTTATGAAAATTGGTCATCAGCTTCACGTCACTGGGAACATGAAGCTAAAAAGAAATGGAAACCACACATAAAGAAGCCGCTCAAGTCGTCATCTAGATTAAGGTATGATGGCGTGAAGGCGTGTTCAAAAGTTCCTTTATTAGCACAAATAAAGATAAATAAATAAAAAAAGTCGTCATCCTAATCCAGCAAGGGGTGTTTCAGCGTACCATCGCTTCTGAGACAGTCTTGTGTCTCGAAGGTATACAAGAGAGTATACAAGAGGCTCAGGGAAACTGGTAACTTAGTAGGGAGACCAGGATCTGGACGACAGCGATGCACTTAGGTGAGAGATGACAGATTTATTCAATTCAATTCAAATTTATTCAAGAACAATTCATATTGTGTTTGAAATCAAAAAATATCATAATAAATCACAATCATAAAATTAACATATTCAACAATAAATTACTTATAGAAAATAATACAACAATAAAATTCAATTCAATTTACGAAGTTAATACAATTAAAAATTCAATACTATTACACCAAAATATAAAAAATAAAACATTAATAATATAGCAATATTACCCAGTCTCACATTAATTGATACATAAGAAAATAAATAAAAAATTAAATTGTGGATATGAATCTGGATTAAATTGAATTAAATTAGGATGCTGATGGGGTTGCCGCGGTACTGTAGTGCATCGGGGATGTTTGCGGAGGCCAACACAGACTGCTTTAGAGCAATTATTATACTTACTGCGTGCTTCGTTCTCGAATATAAAACAATGCAGCATCTTCGTGTTACTCGGCAACTAAACGCAATTTTCAGAGCTAAAACTAAACGTAAATATTAGTGTGCGTTATCTGTGTCCTAAATGGGAAATGTCATTGTTTTCGTTTGCGCGGCAACTAACACTGTGTTCTGTAGTTATTTGAGTAAATTTTATTGTTTGAAAGTTAAATTGTGGATATTTCAATCACAAGTGTGCCTAAAAGGCGTTATGAAGAAAAATATTTACATTACTACCTACCTACATAGAGCAAAGTGATACCGACCACTTTCTAGTATTCCAGGTTTCAGGTAACAAAATGTCTTGTGATGTGTTTGGTATTTTACCGGTACGGCTACTGACTTTCATAGCAGTTAAAGCCGCAAGGTTTTAATAACCTTCGTACCGGTTGAGACGGGTAGTGTACGAGATACATCGACGTGCTCACTGGACTCGGGTCGTACCTACACGTGATGTACGGACAAGATCCTTAGACTCGGGTCGTACACGTGATGTACGGACGAGATCACTAGATTCGGGTCGTATACGAGATATACGGACGATATCTTTACTCTTATGTGAAGCCTGCGAGGCCCCAATAAGCAGTTTTTACCAATCACTTGTACACATCTTCCAGTGGTAAGTATAGCTTTTCAGATTACAGTACCTACTGATAACAATTCGAAAGAAAGTCGATTTCATTGCAATGGTACCTACCACGAGGTATATATGTCACCAGGCTCTATGACAGATACGATTCCAAAAGAACCTGGAAAAATTATAATAACACCAACTATAAGTTCGGTGGTACTTTTAGCACTAGGCGATCTCATGCCAGATAATTACGATTCCACTAAAAACAGTGACTTGGCTCATATTTGGAGCGGTAATGGTCTTCTTAAAGAGACAAAACAATAAATTGATGGAACAATTGAATCCAGAAAATGACCGTTTAATGAATGCACCGAAGCTTAATCCTGGGATTTTGGCTTTGGTTAGCTATATTATTGTCAACAAAGACAAAAAGATAGTTGGAAAACAACCAGCTAGTCATTGGACTGTCTATAACAAAACCAAGGAGAAACTTAATCTTCCTGGTTATGGATACTTAAAAAGTTTTAAGTGAAGCAAATATAGTGAAGTGCTATAGTGAAGTATATATATGAAGCTAATCTTAGTGAGAAGATCAAATTATTGAAAACTTGACAACAAAGTGGCCTGTCCATCAAAAACCTAAAGGAAACTCACAAGGTTCTCCTCGCTACAACCCGAGGACAACAGCGAGGTTCGGACACAAGAAGACCCAATGCTCTAATCAGGCATGGTAATATTATAGCCACTATTATCAGTCCACTGCCAACAAATCCAAAGCCTCAGAGGATCTTGCTTGCACATAGAGGTAAGTCATGCTGGAAGGCTGACACATTCTTAATCTTGATGGAACTAAATGTACTAAAATAAATCCATACTTAATTAATCACAAGATACCTTTGTATCGAAACCGCACCAGAATTAGGTGCCACACCCTTCTTCAGTAATATCAGCTGAGGATAATACTGACATGCATACTGCTATTAGCAATTTATTAAAATTGGGAGCTATCTCCCCTCGCAAGCCATGTAAAGACTCGTATTAAACTTAAAGTCATTGATTAAGTATGTAGAAAACTTCCATTTTAAAAATTGAGAACTAAAGAACAGCAATGGCTGTACTTTTCCAGGTGTTTATAGAAAAAGAAAACAAAAAAAAAAAAAAATGATTTATAAGAATCATACTTATTAATAGATATAAATCCACAGTATAGAAAATACCTACATTTTCAATATGGTGAATTGTACGATTTTAATGCCCTGCCTTGTGGCCTGTGCTCTGCACCTAATATTTTCACAAATATTATAAGTTTGTAGTAACATATCCAACAGGAAAAGGTAACAAGTCTGTTCAATTCTAGAGGACCTATTATGTATAGGATCCAGTATGAATCATGTTTGCAGAATGTTCAAGAAACAATAGTTCTCTTTAAGTTCTGGAGATTCATTATAAATTTTGATAAAAATATAATAGTACTATCACAGCCCTGCTTTGCGATAGACACAAAAAAAAAAAAAGAAATGACCATCTCTTCATAGATAAAGTATCAAATATTAAAACATCATTTCAAGGTAATTACATCTAAATAGTGGTTTTACAAGACATCTGGCAAAATTAATTGTACTATAAATTGCAGCCTGCCCAGCTACCACATATTATGGCTGGCTTTACACCTGTAGTGTCTGTACGTAGCTAAGTAAGTATCATTAGATATATTATATACGTGTGCGGTGTGTGTAACCATACCTCATTAGGATATAGTTAAGTAAGCAATGTACTCAGATCATGTACGCTCTATCTATGTGAAACACACAATAAATCGAGTCGTTATCCAGACTAGATGTCTTTCATTTACCACGACACTTCAACACCAAACTTTTAGAGCATCATAAGTATATGTAATATCAATAATTATAACATGTTCAGATATAAAATTATATCTGCTACGGTGGGCTAATAATTATTACTAGTACAGTAGGTATGTCTAAGTACTGCTTACCATAAACATGATATTGAACAGTTGACTGACGCCTCCATGACTGGATGGGGTGATGTTTACAGAATGAAAGAAAAGAGCCTATGGCTTCTGGAGCAAATATGAGAAAAAACGCCATATAAACTATTTATTGCTTGCAATATTTATGGCACTATAGGTATTTTGTAAACTATAAGCAATACCTTAACATCCTGTTGTCTGCAGATAATAATACAGCAATATCTTATATAAACAGAATGGGTGGTATTCAGTACCCACAATTAAATAACTTTGCCAGATTCAAACGGCAGTGGTGCAAAGAGAGACTTAGTTAACTCTTTGCCTCCTACATTAAGTCTAGTAAAAATAAATAGGTTGATAAAAATGTCCCTTAAAATCATTTCAGACATAGAATGGGAATTAAACATTGCATTTCTACAAATTGTATCTGAACAGGTTGCACCTGAAATAGATTTATTTTCATCCCACACTAATTCTAAACATACTTCCTATACCTCCTGGAAACCAAATAAGAAAATCCAAAGGCAAATCAGTTTTGATGCTTCTAATTTGTCCTGGACAGAAAATTTCTTTCATGCTTTTTCTCCATTCATTTAATATAAAAATAAAAATATTTCAAATGAGAAGGCAACAGGTATCATAGTCATGTCCCACTGGCCTTTACAAACTTGGTATCCTATAATGCATACTATGCTTGCCTGAAGCTGATATATTTTAAACCTCAAAATATCTTTAACATTTTCCTTTGAGGGACCATCACCCTCTTACCTTCAATTAACTTTGATTGCAGGATTATTATCAGGCAAGCTTGGCCAAAAAAGGGCTATTTCCCTCGCATCAATGGATGCCATGTTGGCACTTGGCACCCCCTTTCACATTAGGTAATACAGTAAAGCAACATAATGCGACATAAAATTTGGTGAACCTTCTGTCAGGAACATATTATAAACACATTCATTACATCTATACCATTTGTTATGTATTTCCTAACTAAATTATTTGACTCTGGAGCTGCCTATTGAAACCTCCCTTTAGGTCAGCTCTATCTCCAATAATAGGCTCTAAAATTGGGGGGGGGGATGATCGTAATTATTAAGAGGCTCTATAAAGGATTCTATAAGTTGAAACCACCATTACTAAAATTTCGAAAAACATGTTATCCAAATAATGTTCTAAGTGAACTCCCAATATGACATTAAGTTTGGACAAAAATTTCAAAGAAACTAATGATTTTGTTTGCACTAAGCACAGCACAATGAGCACAAACCTTGTAATAGTCATAATTTAAACCCTTTCCCTGTGCAATGACCCAGGGGTGGGTCATTGTGATTGTTTAATTATTGTGCCTACTTGACACACAGTCAACGTGTTAAATATATATATTATAACATCGAGTGGAAGTTTTGTTAATATTGTCATTACTAATATTATTAAAGTATCGGCTGCGGGACTAATTCGGCCTAATCATTTACAAAGGTTTAAAAAAAAAAAAAAGTCTGAGATTTGTCCAGCTAGGATATTATGTGATAACATGAGATTTATTAGAGATATATAAGGTCATAATGTTGTTTTTTGTCACTTGAAAACCCCATATACTGGCTTCTACTACTGGTAGTTGGATTTAAAATATTCTCTCAGGCTGCGGTATTGATCATCAGACAGATGGCTGATTAGACAAATAATGAACATTTGCAAAATTGTATAGCCGACCAATTCTTAATTCAGGAAAGGTTGCCCATGTTGTGCTTAATGCTGAATAATAGTAAATTTATAAATATTTTAGTTTACACTATTGTCACTGGTATTGTGATTTTAAACGTGACCTCGTATATGACTTTGTAAGTTGCTCAAAACAATTGGTTGGTTATGTACCAAATGAGGCTGATTAATTGAATACTTATTATTAATATGATAAATTACTAACTGTTAATATTAATAAATAATGCCCGTTATAGTTGTCCCACTGCAGGGCAAAGGCCTCTTCTCATACAGAGAAGGTACGAGCTGTGATTACCACGCTTGCTCAAGGTAGATTGGTGATTTTAAACTTATATTTACCTACTGTAAGTCCAGGTTTACTCACGGATGTCTTTCCTTCATCAATGTCAGTGATGTCCAAGATAAACTTAGAAAGTACATGTGGAATTGAGAAACTCACATTGGTACTTGCTTGTGCCCGGTTGCCAACCATTGGGCCATCAAGAATAATGGGTGATCAAGACAAATCATGGTATGATAAGATGGTTATTTTTCTGAATAAGGCTGAATAGGTAATTGATTATTACTAATATGATGCCTGCCTGTAATTAAGTTTAATTAGAAAAAAAAAAAGAATGAAAATGTTTTATTATAAAACTATGTTTATTATTATTTTTAAACATCTGTTTTGAAGGACATTTGGGTCAGGGTCATCTCAAGTTTACCTACTATTTCTCTAAACATCTGCATTGTTTTATATATCGAGAACGAAGCACGCAGTATAATAGATGATCAAACGAACTTACCTATGTGAAGTTCGATCATTATTATACGAAGTGCTTCGTTCAAAGATATATGTTCCCTACCCACCCCACCCCAGGTAAAATTGAGATGACCTTACAAGAATCTAAAATTAATGACATTTCCCATCTAGGACACAGATAACGTACACTAATACTTACGTTTAGTTTTAGCTCTGAAAATTGCGTTTAGTTGCCGAGTAACACGAAGATGCTGCATTGTTTTATATATCTTCGAACGAAGCACTTCGTATAATAATGATCGAACTTCACATAGGTAAGTTCGTTTGATCATCTATTATATCGAACACGGTGTGTCGATCATTCAGTTGTACGATGTTTTATTCCATCGATGCTTTATTGTCGCGATGTAACGTTTGTGCGAAAAACCCTACAGCGACTTGCTCATGAGTTCAGTAATTTATTAATTCGATACTAAGTCGGTTCGAAACGCTTACTGTTGTCCGTGACATTTAATTAATAATCTTATTTTTGCTTTATAGGCGTTAGCAATTTATACATTTATTTTATTTTAAAAAATGTGTAATAGCCTGTTAAAGTACAACAAATGCCCTGGGGCGGACGGCATAACTACCGAAATTCTGAAATTAGAGAGAAACGTTCGTTTACCTCACTTAGCTTCATTTTTCAACACTATTTTACATACTGGTCAAATTTCTTCTGAATTGTGCCATTCAAATATAATATTACTTCATAAAAAAGGTGACAGGGCGGACATTTCAAACGAGCGGCCTATAAACCTCATATCCCATTTATACAAACTACTAGCTTTTGCCCGCGGCTTCGCACGCGTGGATGTCGGAAAATACTAAGTACTAAGTAAGTACTAAGTAGTACTAAGTACTACCGGGATTGAAAGTACCCTATATGTTAATCCAGGTAAACAATGTCTTCTTTCACTATTGTTTACTGTGTGACCACCGTCAGCTGGAGACCTCCTCCTATATTGCGGATATCCATCGTCTCCTGCCTGGGTGTCCTTGAGAAGTGGTCGAGGGTACCTCTTAGTGCAGCTACTATCTTTCTTGCAGGGTGATTTGTAGTTTAAACTACCACAAGGGTCATGTATCATGTTTGCCTTCACAGTACCGTAAAGGAGAGGGTCCTGTTCAGGCTCCGGTGTTTCTGGACAAATAACTTTGTCGATTTGATCTGGGTTGATACGCTGCTCTAGCCACAGCAAGATGTGGATGTGAGGAAGACCTCGTGTTTGTCATTCCACTGAGTATTTAAAGGAAATCATCCCCCTAAACAGAGTACCTTTGGTCAGAAAAGCCATCATCTTTTTCACCTTTAGGTGGAATACCCTGGCAATAATGTCGTGGTGATCGTATGACTTTTGACCAGGTAAAAGTATATCTATGATCTCTTTCCATCGGGGATTATATGTGAATGTGATAAAGAGTTGAACGGTCGTATTAGCGCACGTATGTCATGGCGTTTTGTAAACGCTCGTGCATATAGCGCGAGCGTGGGCCCCCGGTAAAAGACGACGGGAGCGCCGCCTTCTGACCCATGTGCTCACCATCAACGTCCTGCCTCTCTATGGCATCCCTCATGTGTACATAACTGTCAGCCCGCAGCTGCCCCTGGTTGTTCCTGATATAGGTCAACCTTTCCGTCCCACTCATCCCCTATTTTACCCTCTTTTGGGATAATTTTTCAAAAACGCTGATACATGTAATGTTCCTGATATAAGTCAACCTTTCCGTCTCTGTTTTAGCGTCTATACAAATTTTTCATCCCCTATTTCACCCTCTTCTGGGATAATTTTTCTAGAACGCTGATACACATATTGTACCTGATATAGGTCAACCTTTTCGTCTCTGTTTTAGCGTCTATACAAATTTTTCATCCCCTGTTTTACCCTCTTCTGGGATGATTTTTCAAAAATGCTGATACGTGAAATTATCGACGCAAAATATTGTACACATTTTTTTTAAAAGAGTAGGTAAGTATGGAGTTTCTTGCCCATTCTTCTCCATACGAAACTACCTTTTGGAAGGGGCAACTAGAATCAACTTTTTTTTTATGACGTTCAAAAGTGCCTTTAATGGTCTAATTGAAATAAATGATTTGACTTTGACTTTATTAATTACCAACCAAAAGGCTAAATACAAATTTGCATGGTTTGAACTACAAAACTAACGGGTTTCCTGTTTATACATTAATCGCCTATTTTACGCCCTCAGGGACTGATTTCCCAAAAACACTGAAACATGTAGTTTTTTATTTTTAACCAGAATAATAAACACCAATTTTCATGGTTTAAACTACTAAAATGACGATTTTCCATCCAAACTTTCATCCCCTATTTAAATCCCTTAGGGGTTGAATTTCGAAAAATCCTTCCTTATTCCTTGTCTACATTATAAACGAAAACTCTGTGCAAAAATTCAGCTTTCTAGGTCCAAGGGTTTGGGCTGGGCGTTGATGAGTCAGTCAGTTTTACTTTGGGGGCGAGCTGCAGACATCGAGTCTATCTTTATTCTGCAGAAAAGAGCAATCAGAGCCATTTACAATCTACGTATGCGCGATTCTCTAAGGGAACTGTTTAAGGAAATTAACATAATGACGGTACCTTGTCAATACATTTATGAAAACATTATGTACGCTAGAAAAAATCTGCATCTTTTTGGTAAAAGAAGTGACAGACATAACTATAGTACTAGAAACAGGGACCAACTAGTTCAACCAGGTTTCAGGCTGGCTAAAGTAGATTCTTCTTTCATGGGGTTCTGTCTAAAGTGTTACAATAAAATACCTCCCCACATTGTTCAACTTAATGAGACAAAATTTAAGTCCTATATTAAACGCACACTATGCAGCCGAGCATATTATAAATTGGATGATTACATCACTGATAAAAATGCTTGGCTGGATGCTGGTCTAGCTCCACAGCCATAAGGGTTCATAGATTTATTGATTAGCATTGGTGACAATTTTTTTGGAGCTGCTGAAGATGTAGAACTACATTATCTTTGCATTGTATAAACTCAAACTATTAGTATTATATAATTTTGCATAGCACATACATGTGAGCACTATGTACTTTAAAGCCACCATTTACGAGATGTCTTTCGTTGACTTGAATATGCCCTGGCGGTTGAGTGTTTGTCATGCTCACTTGAATGTCTCGCTGATGGTGGCGCATGTGTTGGATCATTTGGTTCCCTTCAAAATGGTTGAACTAAATGGTGCCGATCCGTGCGTCATGTTCGTGAACGGGCGCCGTCAGTTGAGACTGGTCATCTCTTAGCTGCCTCGGTTATTTTAAATTTATTTTGAATTGTCTAATTTCATTGCCACTGGGACCTCTTTTAACGTTACATTGTTCTCACATTGTACCTCTAGATTCAACATGAATGATGTAACCTAAATTTGTAATATTCTATTGATTTTAAAAGAGTGTTCATGGAGTTTCTTGCTCGTTCTTCTCCATAGAACCCTACTGTTTGGAACGAGCAACTAGCTGCAACTTTTTGACTGACTGACTCCTTGACAATTCAAAAGTGCCTGTAAATGGTTTATTTGAAATAAATGATTTGAGTTTGAGTTTGAGTTTGAGTCAGCCAGTCAGTCAGTCAGGACTTTTCTTTTTATTTATATAGATTTATAAAAATCATAGCGAACCGTATTGCTCCGACGCTTGACCTACACCAACCTCCCGAACAAGCTGGTTTTCGCCCTCATTTCTCCACAATCGACCATCTCCATACAATCAACCACATAATAGAGAGTACAACAAACCACTTTATTTGGCTTTTGTAGACTATACGCCAAGGCATTCGACAGCAACGACCTCATTTCAGTTAGAAATGCTTTAGAATCCCAAAATATCCCACATACTTATTGTAGAGGGACGAGGTTACGTCTGTACGACGTATATTTAGTGACTGCTCATGACATGTCTCTGCTCTTGCTTATTCTATATAATCTAGGTACATAATGTTACACGCTCTATTGATCTCATTGTTTCCTCTTCCCCCGGACCTCCGTAAGGTGTAGAAGTATAAAAGTCCTATTTTACCTTTATAAATAAAATCTATTAAAAGAAATCTTTACGTAAAATAAATTCAGTGCAAAAAAATAGGAGCGCATAAGTGTAGAAGAGGTGTCCTGTGGTCGCACACAGTGAGCGGCAGTACAATAGACATCACAACGCCACTCCCCATCGGCATCTACTCCTGGTAATCAGAAATAACCTTGGACCAATTAACGCTAGCGCCACGACCCGCCGGACGACCATATTACTTTGGTAAGGCCCCTAAAGTGCTATTAGCTGTTTATCTGCGCCTGCGCCTCCTCATTACCTAATTAGCAACGCCCACTGCCTAATCACCCGTCGGTCAAGCTCCTCCCTTCGGCCCCAGCGCAAAATAATCTTCTAACTAACTAGGACTTATTACAGCCTGGTAACATGTCCACATTACAATTGAACAAATCGCTATCGGATCCTAATGTGAGTGTAGTGGGCACTGATTCGCCACCCACCACCTATGTCTGTTCGCAACAAAAGGATGAGAGAGGAGGACTTGCCTTCGGAATTGTTTAAATTTAAGGAAGAGATGCGAGAGCTTTTTTCAGTATTTCTGGCCTATCAAAAAAGCGAACTAGCGGTAATAAATACAAATTTAAAGGAAATTCAGCAAACTAACATTGGTATCGAAACTAGTGTAGCTCGCATGTCCAACCGACACGAAGAGTTTCGTAAAAAAAAAATTGAATCTCTGGAATTACAAGCAAAAAAAGACCGAGATTATATAACCATATTGGAAGAAAGAATTGAAGACCTACAAAGAGGCACGCAGAAAACCTGTATAGAATTAAAGAACGTTCCCAGGAAAACTCAATAAACTAGGGGTGACCTCATAAATATGGTTTTATCCCTCTCAAAGAGCATTAACGGAAATTTAGACGAGAAAGATGTAAAGGATATTCATAGAATCCAAAGCAGGAAGTTTGGTGTAAAAAACACCCCTATTATTGTCGATTTTGGCTCATCTATAATAAAAACCGATTTCCTACAGAAATGCAAAACCTACAACATAAAGAATAAATTAAAGCTCCAGGCGAAACATCTCGGCTTCACCAATAATGAGGATACCCCCGTGTTTATATCGGAACATCTTACTGCTAAAGGAAACCGATTATACTTCTTGGCGCGTGACCTAACAAAAACAAAGCAATATAAATTCTGCTGGACTGCATTTGGACGTGTCTTCGTGAAGCGTGATGAAAGCTCTCGCTCAATTCTTATAAAGAGTGAAACTCAGGTACATCACCTAATGCAAGAACTGTGACTAAACTATGTAAAGATCTTTACTAATTTGCCATTATTCATTATTTTCTTTTGTACTAATAACCAATTTTTTTTTATCTTTATATCATATCAAAGCCGTTAACCATTAGGATAATTTTTAAAATGTACACAACCAAGCATGTCCAAGATCACTATAATGTAACAAAGTGTAATACTCACAATACTCACACACCTCACTTACAAATCATCACACTAACAATCTCTCAAGTTCTTATCACGCACCCACCCTCACAAAGGTTACACACACTCATGATTATTTTTAAACTGCCTCGCACGAATAAAACAAGTATCAAATTAAAATATTTACACGAAGTAGCCCAAAGTTTCTTCACTAACGTAAATTGTATGATGCACCTTTTGTATTATAGACGCCTTAATGGATAGCAACCTTAATACTTTAAGAGAAATAGATGACACCGAAATTGCGAAGTCAGTTACTGTCAACACTGAAGATTTGCATATTTACTTACAGCATGATAACTACAACTTGACAGTAATAACACAAAACATCAGGAGTGTATATTCTTTGTAACTAACTTTGAAGACTTACAGTTACAGCTAAACTTATCACAAATAAACCATAAAATTGATGTGTTGATGTTAACGGAGTGTAGGCTTAACTATCACAGACAATTACCATTGCTAGATAATTACACTTCATATTATACGAAAAATCAGCCTAATCAAAATGATGGTGTGGTAGCATACGTTCGAGACGGCCACCTGGCTCAGGTAACTGAAATCAATATTTCACATGCATCAGCTATCCAAGTATCCATTTCTAACTATACCATCATAGGTATATACCGTTCTCCCTCTAACTCTTCTGCTGACAATTTTATATGTTCATTGTTTTTTTTGTTTAATTTTATATGTTTTATTGTTTTGTTGTTGTTGTTTTTTTTGTTTTGTTTTATTTGTTCATTGTTCGTTGTTGTTGTTGTTTTTATTTTTGTTGTTATTTTGTGATTTGTTTTATTTTTAATTTTATTGACATTTTATTTTTGTTACAATTCTGTGACCTTTTTAATGTAACTATACGACTTTTGACATTATTTTCCGATTTGTTGTGGCAGTATTGTGTTTTTATTTTATGTTATCTGATATGGGTCTTGCCTGAATTAAATGATTTTTTTTTATTTTTTTTTATTAAATCTTCACCTCGACTCCATGAAGACACATAAAAATATTGTAATCGTGGGCGACATAAATATTAATTTAATAATTAAGAATTCTGAAACAAGTCAACAACGCAGTAACAGATTGAACTATAAAGATATGCTAGCGGCACATGGCCTATTACCAGGACACTGTCTACCTACCAGAGAACAAAGTTGTTTGGACCATACGTTTATAAAAACGGACAAACATTTGAACTCGGCTTTTGTGGGTGTTATTAACACCTCAATGACAGATCACGCAATGGTAATAACAAACATAACCCGATCACAAAAAATTAAAAAGTCCACCAAAACCAAAATTGTAATTAACTTTGATAATGCCTACACTGATTTGATAAGTACTGATATCTTATTTTTTAATACGTACAAAGACCCTGAGATCATAGCTTATAAATTTATAGATACTTAAAATAAAAACTTCACTACTATCCAATACTACTATTAAGTCAGTCCCATATGGGAAGCGAGTTATTAACCCTTGAATGACTGCTGGGGTACTTCGATGTATTAATCTTCGTAATAAAATGCAACTACAAGCTAACAAAGATATAGAATACTAAAAATCACTTTCAGACGCTATCGCAATTTCTGCACAAATTTAATAAAGAAATTAAAAAGAAAATCACAAAGAGAACAAATAACTATGTCAATAAACTATCCAAAACAGCTCTGGCTATAAATTAATGAAATTACACAATTTAAAACCCCTAAATCACACCACTCAAATCTACTTAAAATCACACCTCACCCCCTCGGCTCTTTAAACCGCATTAACCAGTTTTACGTTACGATTGGCAAAACCTTAGCGGAAGAGATCACTAAAAAATCTAATCCCCCTATTCAAAGCTCTGCACACCTAAGAAGTGAACAGCATACCACATCATTTGTACTGCTTGACACTGACGCGCAAGAAGTGGATGGCGTACTCATAGGTCTCGACTCTGAAAGCTCACCCGGCTGGGACGGTATACCTACGAAATTTTTGAAAATTTGCAGGGACTTCGTAATCCCTTTAATAAGCCAACTGGCTAACCTGTGTTTTAAATCCGGGATATTTCCAGCTCCGTTTAAGCGATCTATGGTTACACCTGTGCACAAGAGGGGGGACCAGAACGATGTCAATAACTACCGCCCTATATCGGTTATATCATGCATCGCAAAAATTTTAGAAACATTGCTAAATAATAGATTAATTAGTTACTTAAATAAATGTAACATTTTATCTCCTTCACAATATAGCTTCAGAAGGGGTCTATCCACGCAAGACGCTGTTAAGGCATTAACTAGCGATATAGTCTATAACCACAGAATACTTAATACTATTAAGTATTCTGTGGTTATAGACTATATCACACTACTACGACACGACTATAGTAACTAATTAATCTATTATTTAGCAATGTTTCGTAGACAAAGGACTAAAATGCCTAACAGTATTTTTAGACCTGAAAAACTTTGTAGTTTTAGACTTCGTCCACGTGAATGTCGGTTATCGCGGATGCAGACGAAGTCGCGGATTAAAAGGTAGCCTATGTTTTTCCCCAGGGTTTAAGCTACTACCATACCAAATGACAATGCCAGATCCTGCCCCACCCATGTACAGAAAAAGTAACAAATGTACAGAAAAAATTAAATTAAAAAAAAATTATTTAAAAAAACAAAAAACCCGACTGCGTGAAAAATTGTTAAACTCAAAAGATAGAAATAAGTGAAAACTTAAATATTTTTTTGGTTTTGAATCATCGTGGTTGACAGTGTTCACAAAGGCAGTCGGAGGCATCAAAAATGTACAATATGTTTCAAATCCGTTGAAAGTGTCTAAACTTTAACTTGATGCCTCCGACTGCCTTTGTGAACACTGTCAACCACGATGATTCAAAACCAAAAAAATATTTAAGTTTTCACTTATTTCTATCTTTTGAGTTTAACAATTTTTCACGCAGTCGGGTTTTTTGTTTTTTTAAATAATTTTTTTATTTTAATATTTTTAGTTTTCGCAGTGATTCAATTTAGAATTTAGAAAACTTTACGTCGAGTCTCTTTACGTTGAGCCGAGAAGCTTGCCTCGCTTCTATTATCCCTACGTCGAGTCTACAACTTCTGTCCCGTTTTTACTCCCTTAACGTCGAGTTTCTGTACCCGCTTTTCCGTGCACTAGCTATCGGAGGGCTAGGCGGTGCAGTGCACCAGGTCCCCAAGCTTAGCGGGCCCCTCAGCCCCAAACCTTGAACTAACGTAAACCTTAAACCGACTGAACTTTTTATTATTTATTTATATTTTTTCTCCTCCATGTTGTTATGTATTGTCCTACTAGTGTTGTTGGTGGGTGGTGCACAGACATTGGTGTAGCACCAAGAGGTTTAATTATACATTAGTCGCATTTTTGCTTCCAATGCATCCTTTAATTCTACCGCTGATGCAAGTTTTAGTTCAATAACCGACATCCTTGGTGACTTTGTGCGTTGGTGCTTCAGTCAATAGAAATACCATTTGTTTAATGTCTGCCATAACAATGTAAGACACCTTTTCTAATGCCAACGTTCACGCCCGTTCTGATTTGTAAGAGTTGGTATAAACCTCAATCTTCTTTCTACCATCTACCCCACTTCCCGGTTTCGTTTTTATCCGTCGCGATAGAATTGGAAAGAAGGAGGTTGTGTTGCTATTTAATTATCGTCGTAGTGATTTTCCTTTAAAAAACATTGCCTCTTCTTCTTCACTTTACGGTGCCTCCCCTGAGTAGGTACCTATTTCCAACACAAGAGAGGGACAGGTCGTTAGGATTAAGTCGAGCCACGTGTCATACCCTAAGATATTAAAACGAGTAGGTTGCAGAGGAAGAACATAAGAGACTAACAGACTCGATGATATGTAAGAGTTATCGGGAACGACAGGTTGGCTGCCCAAGGTCTGTGTTGAAATCGCCCATGAAGACGCAATGTGCATACACTGACCCTACTGATTCTTAAAGTTGCGAAAGTAGTCAATGGCGGGCGGACATTAATAGACAACACCAAGTAGGGTTTTAACACCTTTGATATGGATAATATCATCCAAAGATAATATCATCATATCAAAGAATATGAAAAACCAACCTCTTCCTTCTAGTGAAGATAATACTTCTGAACCTCTCGGAACCTCTTCAAAGCTGCAAGAAATCGCTAAACTGCCATATTCTCGAAAACCTTTCTTCTTTTTCTCCTACTGATATCATCATAGTAAGTAAATTATAGTGCAGAGAAACGTTAAAAAACAAATCATGAAACAATTTTTTAATGATACTGGTTTTTAATTTATATCCTGACTGTACTTATTATATAAACTCGACGTAACGGAATTAGATAGCGTAAAATAGCAATATTTTGCAAGAGCAATAGACTCTCAGACTCGACGTAAAGGAACTCAACTTAAAGGGAATCAACCTTAATTATTTGTTGTTTTTTAGCATTTCTGATTCCAAATTACATTTAAACAAATAGTTGTATATATGTCGCAGTCAAATCGTATAATTCCGCCGTTTACATACGGCGTTGTCAGTTTATAAACGCTCGCAGTTATGTATAATGCCGAAGGCAAATTGATAACTCGTTCAATTGTAATAATTCGACGTTGGTTGTAGTTTTAGGGTGACCACGATAAAACACAGATTGGACAAATCAACTTTATTTCGATAATCAGGTAACTAATGAAGATTTCAAGCAAGATTAATTTAATAAAATTATGTGCTAAAGTCTAACATATATATGTAGTTCGAAGAGAAGTAGTTCGTAGTTACAAAAGTTAATGACAGAAACGAATTGCTGTGAAACCGACTCCACGTAGTCTTGTCTGCCCTACCCCTAGAGTGTAATTTAAATTCGCGTAGGCGCGGAGGGGCGAGGCGGCCAGCGAGTTGAGGAGCAGGTGGTTTTAAGCCGAAGCAGCGGTGGTGAGCGTGAATACCATCTGCGACGATAAGCTCGCGTGGTACCGCCGGAGCCCCGCAACGCCGTAGCCGTGACAGAAACCATGCCTGCTGCATGTTAAATCAATCAAAATCAATAGTATTCTGCAGGTGTTCTCCGAGAACCAGATTCGATTGACACCCTAGCGTTTTTGAGGTGCCGGATAACCAATCAGAACTAAATTCTTCAATTTGCCGCGGCATTATGTATACGGCGTTTAAATTGTCAATGAAATGTTTCGGCATTTTATATATTGACACGGCAATATAGATTTTGCCTTCGGCATTATACATAACTGCGAGCGTTTATTAAATGACGACGCCGTATGTAAACGGCGGAATCATACAAATTGCCTGCGACATATATATTAGTAAGGTATTTATAAAACCTACCCTACTCGATACGTTTAAAGATTATTTTTTTTTAAAACACTAATATGTCGCCAAAAATCGGCCAGTTTAATTTTAATAATTTTGATGTACCCAGTGTCACTCACACAATTAAGACGATTGAAACGACACCTTTCAAGCTATAAACTCTCAGACTCAACGTAAAGGAACTCAACTTAAAGGGAACGAACCTTAATTTGTTTGTTGTTTTTTAGCATTTCTCATTCCAAATTACATTTAAACATATAAGTTATTTATATATTTGTAAGCTATTTATAAAACCCTTTATTTTGATACCCCACTCGATAGGTTTTGAGGAAAAATATTTTTATTTTAAACACTAATATGTCGCCAAAAATCGGCCAGTGTATTTTTTCTAATTTTGATGTACCCAGTGTCACTCACACAATTAAGACGAATGAAACGACACCTCTCAAGTCAAAATCCATTAAGCCGTTTCAGCTACAGAGCGTGCCAAAGAAATTCACATACATACATACATACATACATACATACATACATACATACATACATACATACACCCGAAAAACATAACCCTCCTTCTGGCGCAGTCGGGTAAAAATTTAAAAAAACCCCCAACGCAAAACATAAAAGCGATTATGTAAACAGTAAAAAATAATACTTTTGTTGAGCCATCAAATGTTTGTTCGTTGAAATGGCGCTATAATGTCGCGGCGGGGTACCGCTTAAGTAAGTCAGTCCCTCAATTTCATTCACTGTCTATTAATTTACCAGCATTTCCGACCAATTTGCTTCGATATTATCTTGTTGCTAGTCTAGTTGTTAATCTTGTTGCAAATCTAGTTACCATCAGTTCGCTATTTTAGATATTTAGTTATTGCTTTAAACTTAGCGGTACCCCGCCGCGACATTATAGCGCCATTTCAACGAACAAACATTTGATGGCTCAACAAAAGTATTATTTTTTACTTTTTACATAATCGCTTTTATGTATTGCGTTGGGGGTTTTTATAAATTTTTAATTTAATTTTTATTTTAAATTTTTTAAATGTAATTTAGTTTGGTTTTGTGTGGTCAGTGTGGTCACCTATAATAATATGTTTGAAAGCAAAGTAAACATCCGGTATGCGTCTAAGATCCCTACCGCAGCAAACAAAAGAGCTGATAACTTTAAAACTGCTGAACCGATTTTGATGAAACATGTCTAAGAACCATCGCTAGAGAATCTACTTTCAAATAAAAAAAACCGCATTCAAATCGGTTCACCCGTTAAAGAGCTACAGTGCCACAGACAGACACACAGACACACAGACACACAGACACACAGACACGTCAAACTTATAACACCCCTCTTTTTCGTCGGGGGTTAAAAAGGCATTTGACACCGTTTCTGTCCCCATCCTGCTGAGTCTGCTGTCTTGATGAAGCGTGAGGGCATGGCGTGAACGTGAAACGAATCGCAAGCCGCCATTATCGAGAACACGTGATCAACCACCACCATTTTGGCGCGCTTCTACAGAGTCGTGATGTTTACAGCCCACAACGAGGAAGACATTCTGAATTAAGTGTCTGATCGCATCGGAGCTAATACGTCCCGAAACTGTACTTTCGGTTCGTTGTGTTAAAGTGTAGATTAGAGCAGGTACCTTTTAAAATGTTTATTTTAAATTGAGTTTGTGCTAAATTTTAATAAATGCCGTGTATTGTACCCAATACCCAGTGTTCAGACACTATTCGCAAATGTTGTCCCATAGCTCGATAGATGGCCATGTGCGATTTAAATACGAGCTATGGTTTCGTTGCACACGATTAGCTATATAGAGAGAAATTTTATTGCATAAAAATACAACCAAATACAGCGTCAGTCTTGTTTTATTCGTAGTTCAGTAACGCATCTTGGTACGATATTGTACATGGTCCTTCGTAGTTGGATATTAGAGTCAGTGAAGTTGGAGTACGTGTTCCATGGTTCCCGAGAACCGAGAACGTCATCAGCGCACCTAAAAACAGCAGTAAACTGCTGCTCGGGGCGCAACCTTCCAGCGGGAGCAGCCAACTGGTCTGGAAACCAGAGGGCTACACAAGGAGCGCTGATGGATTTAGCATAGCAACGTCGTACGTGAGTGTGTGTGACATATATCAGTAAATCGTCATCAAACTGTGAGTACTTTCCGATACGATTATAAACCTTATTCTCTTGAACAAATATACTTTGAAGTTTCTAGAAGCATTTGTCATCAACTTAGAAAATTTACCGAAAAAGTGAAGTGACAGATCCTTAAGCAAAATTTTACGAGTCCGTTTATGTTGTAAATTTTTCTACAGCGACTTAAAAAATATTTGTGGAACCTGCCCTGCAGTGAGTTAATAAAGCGATAATTTGGATAAGTGTTCCATCTATTTATTGGTTATTGTTTGACATTGTCCTTGTGTAAAATTTTTGAATTTGATATCTACACAAAATGGAAGTCTACAATAAAATTCAAATGGACACTAATAAGGCCATATCGCGAGCCAGGTCTACTTTCAAAAAGTCACCAAAGGAGCGGATTTCTAAGGCATATGTAGAAGTAAGATTAGAGAATTTGGAGTCACAGTGGACGTCATTTTCTGACACACATCGTAAAATATTAAGTGACATAAAGGAAAATGAATATAATAAATCGCATTATTGTTCATCAGAAGTGTATGAGGTTACAGAAGACTTATATTTGGATTATAAAACGGATCTAAAAGAAATACTTACGAAATTGTGTAAAAATGAAGTTTCTCAAAATGAATCACAGTCAACAAAAAGCTCAAATGAATCATCCAATATAAAACTGCCAAAAATTAGTTTGCCTATGTTTTCAGGACAATACTCAGAGTGGATCACCTTCCGTGATTTATTTTTATCCCTTATACACGGTAATAAGTCTTTAGATGATGTTCAGCGACTTCAATATTTAAAAAGTCATTTGTCTGGTGAAGCTGATCAACTTCTGAGAAATATACCTATTTGTAGCTCAAATTATCAGCATTCTTGGAAACAATTAAATAGGCGCTACAATAATAAAAAGTATATGGCAAGTTGCATTCTCAAACGATTTCTTAGTCAGAAAAATATAACTAGTGAGTCAGCACAGTCTCTTAAGGAATTTTAAGACACAATAACGATTGTTTGAATGCACTTAAAAATTTAGGAATTAATGTTGACACCTGGGATTTCATTGTGATATACATTTTAAGCTTAAAACTAGATTCTGAGTCTCGTAAATTATGGGAAGCAAAAATTTGTGAATTTTCTGAAGATCTACCTACTCTAGATCAGTTTAATAAGTTTTTGGAACAAAGATTTCGTTCATTTGAATTTTTAGACAGTAGATCTTTTAAAAATACTGTCACAAAATATGTTCCTGTCAAGTCACTTCATGTAGCTACTCTGTCATGCGTATTTTGCAAATCTGACCATAAACTTGGCAGTTGTAAGAAGTTTTGTAACGAAGATGTCACCTCACGGCGTAGTTTCGTCCAATCCAGCGGTTTATGTTTTAATTGTCTCGGGTCAGGCCACGTTGTATGCCTGTCGTTTACCGACTAGATGTCGGTTATGTAAAAGAAAACATCATTCTTTACTCCATTCTAAAGATGCGTTCGTATCAACTGACCCTAAAGTGGAACCTAAGCAATCAGTTGATACACAACAAGCACAAGACGATGATAATAATATTGTAACAAACTGTGCTGCGACTTCCCGCAGCCATGATTTGTTGCCTACAGCTTTGGTGAAGGTTACATCCAGTACAGGCACAGAGGCGATTCTGCGCTCTTTGCTGGACCAGTGTTCGCAGGCTTCGTATTTTACGGAGTCAGCCGTTCAACTTCTAGGACTGAAAAAATATATCAGTTACAAATCATCACTGAGGCTAGGCGAAGATGATCAAGGTTGTGCATTGACCTCGAAATATATTGTTTACTTAAAATTACAATCAATGTACAATCCTAATTTTGTTTTGTCTGTTAAAGCTCACGTGCAGAAGAAATTAACGTCAATTCTTCCTTCAAATAAAATAAAGTTCTCATTGTGGACAGAACTGAAGCAGTACAATTTAGCAGATCCTACTTGGGATACACCAGGAAAAATCGACATTCTTTTAAGTTCCTCGGTGTATAGCAAAGTCCTCAAACAAGGACTCAGTAAAGGTCCTCCGGGATCTTTAATAGCACAGGATTCTGAATTTGGATGGCTACTGTCGGGGGAGATTACGGGAAGGGAAGAAAACGCAGAGAGTTTTAACTATTTAACGTTAGAAGGTGATCAAAATGATCTCATTAAAAGATTTTGGGAATTAGAAGAAATAGTAGTCTCAAAAAAGCACTTTACAGAAGAAGAACAGGAATGCGAAGCATTCTACCAGCAATCGACCCAAAGAGATCCCCAGGGTCGTTATATTGTTAGGTTACCATTTAAAACGGCTACACCACACTGCGCAAACGGCCAAACAAAAGATATTGCGTTGCGCAGGTTTCTTGGTTTGGAGAAAAGATTAGCCAGAGACTCCGAGTTAAAAAGGCAATATGTCGATGTTATAAATGAATATATCGACTTGGGTCATGCAGAAATTATTCCTTTAGAGCAGATAAACAAGCCTGATGTCGTATACCTTCCCCATCATGCGGTGATCAGGGAAGACAAAACCACTACTAAAGTGAGGGTTGTGTTTGACGCCTCTAGTTTAGGTAAGAATGGCGTGTCGTTAAACAGCGAACTAATGGTTGGGCCAACCCTGCAAGCTGATTTACGGCACACTATATTAAGGTGGAGAATGCATCCCATTTGTATAGTTGCCGACATTGTAAAAATGTACCGGCAAGTGATGGTCTCTAATATACCTAGATATTGACTACCAAAGATTATTGTGGAGGCAAGATCCTAAGGACAAAATTCAACACCTGCGGCTTTTGAGAGTGACATTTGACACGGCGTCAGCTCCATATTTGGCCATCTGCACATTGCAACAAATTGCGCTAGATGAGGGAGCAGGCTTTCCTATTGCACGTGAAAAGACTCTGGCGGATTTTTACGTGGATGACCTGATGACTGGCTGCCAAAATATATCTGAAGGAAAGGATATATGTATATGAGCAAATGACACAATTATTAGGAAAAGGAGGCTTTGAGCTACAAAAATGGAAATCCAATAACTTAGAATTAATGAAACATATACGAATAGATGAAGAAGAGGGAAACCTTGAATTGAAAACAGATATAGTAATTAAAATATTAGGACTTACCTGGTCCAGAAAAACTGATGAATTTGTATACACGGTGACGTTGCCTCCATTGAAGATACCTGTAACTAAAAGAAGTGTTATCTCGCATATTTCGATGTTGTTCGATCCACTGGGTTGGCTAGCACCTGCAATCATAAAAGCTAAGATATTAATTCAAAAATTGTGGTTGTCTGGAATACTTTGGGATGATGAGTTACCATCAATATTGTTTAATGAATGGTGTACTTACCGCAGTGAACTCGAACAACTTGTACAGTATCGGATTCCTAGGTGGCTATCAACCTACCGCGGCGATTCATTGGAGCTACATGGATTTAGTGACGCCTCGAATCAAGCTTACGCAGCAGTAGTATATTTGCGTGTAGTGAATCAGCAAGGGGTCATTTATTCGCGCCTGGTGACAGCCAAAACCAAGGTTGCACCAATTAAACAAGTTTCAATACCGCGACTTGAACTGTGTGGTGCAGTTTTACTGTCGAAGTTGTTGAATGAAGTAGCCGAAGTATTGAAAATTGATAAGCAGAACATTCGTGCGTGGACCGATTCGACCGTAGTACTCGCTTGGTTGAGTAAACATCCGTCTAATTGGCAAACATTTGTAGCCAATAGAGTGTCAGAGATTTTGACAGTAGTAGACAGGAGCCAGTGGGCTCATGTGAAATCAGCGGACAACCCGGCAGATTGCGCTTCACGGGGATTAAAAGCAACTGAACTAATTTCTAGTCAGTTGTGGATGGAAGGGCCAGCTTGGCTGAAAAATAAAAATATTGATTACAGCAAAAAGGCTGAATGCAAGACAGTCTTAGAAGAAAAGGCTCAAAAGGTGAGTTACGTTACCACAGATGAATATTTAACATTTACAGTGTGGACAAAATTCTCAACATTGAGAAAATTAGTTAGAGTAATCGCTTATTGCAGGCGCTTTATATATTGTAAGAAAAGAAGCGACAACTCTGAACGATTGCCTTCATGGTTAACTGCTAAAGAACTTAACGAAGCGTTAACGGTTTGTATTAAACAGTGTCAAAGGCAATATTTTAGTAGTGACATAGAAGACCTTGTTAAAGCAGGAAAGGTTCAAAAGAAAAGTGTACTTACTGCGCTTAATCCATTCGTTGATTACGAAGGGATGCTCAGAGTGGGGGGACGCTTAGAAAGAGCCACAATCGATGAAAACTTTAAACATCCGATGATCATACCAGCCAAGTCTCATTTTACTGACTTGTTAATCGCAGATACTCACCAGAAGACGTTACACGGAGGACCCCAAGTAATGCTCAATTATTTAAGGTCCAGATATTGGGTTCTTGATGCAAAAAATCGCACTAAATTCTATGTACGCAATTGCGTATCTTGTGTTCGTCATGCAGCTCGTATAAGAGAACAGCTCATGGGTCAGTTACCCAAAGCCAGAGTGACTGCTAGCCGACCTTTCCACCAGAGCGGAGTGAACTATGCCGGTCCAATAAATATACGAATGTCTAAGGGGAGAGGTCATCGTTCATATAAAGGGTATATTTGCCTCTTTGTGTGCATGGCGACCAGAGCCATACATCTCGAGGCGGTTAGCGATTTAACGTCTAAAGGATTCTTGGCAGCATTCAAACGATTTGTGGCCAGACGAGGACAGTGTGCTGATCTTTACAGCGATAATGGCACCAATTTCGTGGGTGCTGCGAAAAAGTTGAAGGAACTGCTGGCTGCTGAAAAATCAACCGTGACTACAGAAATAGCAGATTGGTTATCGGATAATGGGACTACTTGGCACTTTATCCCACCCCACGCTCCTAACTTTGGTGGACTGTGGGAAGCGGGTATAAAGTCCACAAAACACCATCTCAAGCGAGTTGTTGGAAACAACACACTAACTTATGAGGAGATGGCTACCGTATTGAGTCAAATAGAAGCATGCTTAAACTCGCGTCCTATTTCACAGCTAAGTGACAATAGTCAAGACCAAACTCCTCTAACTCCCGGTCACTTTTTAGTCGGAGAACCTCTTGTGCTTGTACCGGAGTTTAACTATGAACAGTCAAACCTGACTAGTCTAAAGCGATGGCAATTGATCCAGCGAATGGTTCAAGATTTTTGGCGTCGCTGGTCAAAAGAGTATTTAACTCAGTTCGTGAATCGCTACAAATGGGCATATCAGACTCCGGAACCAGCCATTGGTGATATTGTTCTTGTAAAAGAGGATGATTTACCGCCAGCTAGGTGGCTTTATGGTATCATCACTCAGAAACACCCCGGGTTGGAGGGAATTACGCGCGTAGTTAGTTTAAGATGTAAGGGGTCGCAAATTAAAAGACCAGTGTCGAAGATATGTGTAGTTCCAGTTACCAAATAACTGCTAGTTTTTTCTTTTTATAACTTTTGTTTGTATTTAAATAATAACAAACAATTTGTTATTATTGTGCTGTTTCAACAATAATTTTAGTTATAAATTATACCCACCATTTTTGTTATAGATATCTATTTTATTATTGTACTAAATATTAACTAGCAACTATTATTGTTTTGGTTTCAGTAGCGGTTGTGACCGCGTCTTTAGGTGCTGATGTCTATTTGTTCGAACTATGGAAATTATAACTTTTGATTTTTATTGTAATGTAGTATTTCCTTCATCTTTCATCTTAGCTAAGTAAACCTTGTGTAAAAGTTTATTATAGTATTGTCTCAGTTAGTTTTGTATCGGTCAGTTTAGTTAGTTTTGTATCACTATTGTATT
This sequence comes from Charanyca ferruginea, assembly GCA_947361185.1. Taxonomy (NCBI): domain Eukaryota; kingdom Metazoa; phylum Arthropoda; class Insecta; order Lepidoptera; family Noctuidae; genus Charanyca; species Charanyca ferruginea. The sequence goes on from OX376081.1 coordinate 17,969,865, forward strand.
GCAGTTTATGATGAAGTTTATTATGGACAAAATAGTAGGTCAAGGTGGACCAAGTTCACAATTTGTCCATGGTGGGCAGAATGTTCAGACACTATTCGCAAATGTTGTCCCATAGCTCGATAGATGGCGATGTGCGATTTAAATACGAGCTATGGTTTCGTTGCACACGATTAGCTATATAGAGAGAAATTTTATTGCATAAAAATACAACCAAATACAGCGTCAGTCTTGTTTTATTCGTAGTTCAGTAACGCATCTTGGTACGATATTGTACACCCAGTGTGTTTGCATTGTACGAAACCCAACTTCTGCCCACATGATGACTGAATCTAACGGACTAAATCCTGGCGATCCGACAAATACATATAATTATAATTCACCGACTATTACCTTGATTAAATTAGAATAGAGTAATATTAAGTTACATTATGAAATAATTACGTATTGATAAATGTTATAGATAGGTAAGTACCTACTATTATTAATATTATTTATTTTTCAATGACGTCAAAAGCGACAATTGCATCGGTGGTGTCTGTTATGGCGCGACAATTTAAAAATATAAAATATGGGGGCCGAACATGAACTGCATGGGTAAGTAGGTATGGCAACGATCTATGGCAACGACGAAACCCTACATAGCGCGTAGCCCACCACGCACTTGGCCGGTTTTTTTTTGTATTATTTGTAAATTACTAAGGCATTGTAATATCTTTTTGGAATCCTCAAAATGAGCTCTTTATTTTGATACCCACATTGCAGATATCGAAAAAAAAATTGTTTTATTATGTGATTTTTATGTTTATTTTTTTTTGGTTTTAATAAATGCAGTGTATTGTACCCTATACCCAGTGTGTTTGCATTGCACGAAACCCAACTTCTGCCCACATGATGACTGAATCTAACGGACTAAATCCTGACGATCCGACAGACATAACATAATAAAAATAAAAAAGTAGCTCAAGAATAATGCCAGCTATACACGTAACGATCTTTTTGCAGATTATCGCAACGATTTATTCACAATCGTTTTTTTTTTTTTAAGGAGTTATGTACACTCTAGACTTCATTTAGTACAAAGCGCCGCAAAGTACATTGGATGCGCCGACTCGTTTGACTATTTGCGCAATCGTAGCGACAAATTTCCCGTAAGTAGTGACAGTTTGTTTAGCTACACACACACTAATGCGTGCTCACGGCACCAGGCTGTACTATGCGTGCTGGTGTGTTGATAGTTGATAGTGTATTTCGTAATGCAGAATTCATGGTTTCTGTAAATGTAGTATAATATGTTTATAACAAAAATACACACACATATATGGGATCCGAACTCACAGCGCACGCTTCGTCTTGGTCGCATTTTACGCCAACACGCCACGCAGTCCTTACCGTCGTCGTCGAAATTATGGATCACTTACTGGTTCTTTTATGTTATTTTATTGGTAAATCAAATTGATACTAATTTGAATGTTAATATAATTAAGTAGTGGTAAATAGTTGTGAGCCGAGCATGGGTGTGTCAGCTGTGTGCTGGTCACGCTGTGTACAGAGCGCTCTGTTCCAGTATCACAACTACTTCAAGTGTATGGTGTCACATAGCACTGAAGTGGGACAGCCAGTGTACAACTTGACTCCGCCCGCGCTCGAGACCGGCTTCACCAACCTGTGCGGCTGTCCGCCCTTCCACCGGGAGGTCGAAGGCTGCCTCTGCGAGTACTATGCTCCGATAAGTGAGTATCAACTATTTGCATTGCTATCCGGTTTTACTTCTAGCCACACAAAGCGCGTACTACTCGTACGAATGTAACGCCATGCGCCGCTGATAGACATTTTACGAATTTTGCACAATATTAGAAATGGGTCTACCCTTTATAGCAGAACTTTTTATGTCAATATATTATTTTGCCAGCATACAGCATAAACTTAATTTAGCAGAAAATCGTTTAGCATACACTCATTTATCTTACATTCATCATCATTTTGTGAGTTAGAATCATCTTTAGGCATACATTTCATATGCATAATAATGTTTTGCATTACATTCTAAAGCATAAATTTATTTGCGCAATGAGGCGACAAAAATATGACACACGAAGTGACGGCGTCGTGTTGCGCTGCGTGGTGTCACGTAGTCTTCCGCGGAATTGCCGATAGATATGTTTACTGTGTCGTAGGTGTTGCCGGACGCACGCAATAACGCATCATACCTACAATCAATCGCAATGATTGTCACTAGACGGATCTATGTCCATTGTAATATAAGTAACGTTTAGAAATCCGCACACGATGTACTACTCAAGAGCACAATAAATGAAAAATTATTGATTTTATTGTATTTTTAATTTTCACAGCTGTTTCCACGCCGCCGTATTATGTTGTGCCGCAAGCTCTCAAACACAAACCAGTGAGAGGTTAGTAACGCTGAGTACTTTGACAACATGCACAACGGGTTCTGCAAATTGAAATCACGCACGAATGCCAACCTCAGTAGGATGTAAATAATGCTTGCTAATCATTACAATGTCCTTGGGGCCTAGGGGAGGGGAAGGGGCAGGTTGATATATGGAGGACAGGACAAGTATTCATTTTAAATACAGAAAATAGCTTTTGGAATCTCTAGCGGAGGGCATCTACCCCCCCCCCCCCACTCGCGCGGTGATACGCGCGTTATTCAGGTGCGATACCGTTAAATGCTGTAACATTGCCTACATTCTAAAAAGTTTAATTATTGCCGCTGAGAAATGTTTTTGCTATCTATGGTATTACTGAAATCAAGTCGGCTATCTCTATATTTACCTGCAAGACAATGATGAATACTAACTGACTGAATGCGTGTCGTTCACAGGCCCTCCGGATCACTGGGTCAATGCCACTACCTCTTCGCGAGATCTGAGCCGCAGATTCGCAGCCGATGGGGTGACAATGCCACCGCCACACGGTCACTGGTAGACGGAATAATATGAGATCAAACGAACTTACACAAGACCAAGATTCCATCGAAAATGCATAAGTACGTTTCATTTGGAGATTCTACATGAAGCGAATCATCAATGGAGTAAATTATCTTACTGGCAACTTTACATTTACAGTTTTTCTTCGTATATCTCGTCATTATTTTTTAATAAATGAATCAAAGTCAATCGAAAGCTTTTATTATCAGACACAACGTCCCATATCATGTTAGTAACAAACATACACAGTAGTAGCACTCAACACACCGCGTTACTAGAGGAACTTAATAAGGAGTTTCCGGTAACTAAGGCTATTAACGACAGGATACCTAAACGATTATCCTTGACAAAAAATACAAAATCCAACGTATGAGGATCGGCGGTGTGAGGGCCTTTGCCCCACAGAGCTGCGGATCTTCACAGATGGATCTAAAACAGACACCGGCACGGGGGCTGGGGTTTTCTCGGAAAACCTCAACATACATAAATAACAACAACACTAGGTGCTTACAACACTGTGTTCCAGGCCGAGTGCATGAGCATCTCCCTGGCAGCCTCAGCTTTAATAAACAGGCAGGTAGTAGGGCAATCAATTCGTATACTGTCGGACAGCATGGCTGTACTAAAAGCTCTAAACAGCTACACAGTCAACTCCGGGCTAATATATGAATGTCACCAAAAACTGAACAAGGTGGGTATTCTCAATGATATAACCATTCAATGGATCAAAGGACACAGCGGCTACGGTGTAACGATGCTGCAGACGAGCTCTCTAGAAGGAAATCAAGCACAAGCGCGGTGGGTCCGAAACCCATAGTGCCTCTCCCCTTACCCCTACGCACCATGGTAAGAAAACGTACCAACGATCTACACCAAAGACTGTGGACCAAACTTGGCGAGTGCAGGCAGGCCAAGGAGGCACTTCCTGCGATTAAGGGCCGCTTCACGAGGCAAGCCCTCCGACTGTTCAAACAACAGCTACGTGTGGTAACAGCCGCCATAACTAGCCATGGGTATTTCAATAAACATCATTTTGTCATAGGTGTAACAGACAGCCCACTGGGCAGAGCTTGCATAGGGGCAGACGATACAGCAGCCCATGTGCTTCTGAACTGCCCTGAGGTCGTTTCATACAGGGCAAAGTACTTCGGTAACCCAGGTAACTTACGGGAGATCGCCAGCGACGACAAGGCGCTGCTGGTCTTTCTTGAGGAGCTGGGGTGGATCGAATGATTTACTTCCCACCTGCACGCAAAATACGCGCCGAGACGTGGAGTTGCGGACACCAGGCCGCCATACTACTACGACTACTACTACTACTAGTAAGAAACATGACTTAAGAACCTAATGTTATTCGTTGATATTATTTAAATATCTCTTATTTAACATAATCGTCACGAAACTATAAAAGCATCATTCACAGGTAGGTTTATCGAGCTGTACATATAATATGCAGCTCGAAAATATCGAATATGTAACGAGAGGCTCAGGTAAGGTATGCTCGGGGAAGTTTTGCTAGGGTTAGGTTTGCTCGGGTTAAGTTTGCTCGGATTAGGTTTGCTCGGGTTAAGTTTGCTCGGATTAGGTTTGCTCGTATTAGTTGCTCGAGTTAGGCTTTTTTTTTTGTTTTTTTTGTTACTACTTGTATCTCCGACATAAGCTCTCGGAGCGTATTCCTGTCTACATGTGTTTTACTTATTTTTGTTTTCTGGGCCGTTACTGGGTGTAACGGAAAGTAGGGTGACAGTTTTTTTACTACATGTCTATTCTTATAATAAATCTTAGCTTTTTCCTTAATTACAGGTTTATACTATTTCCTATCAGTTAAATAATATACTGTTCTTATTTTTATCCTTATTCCAGTTTTACAGAGTAGGCGGGGGAGCTGTTCTTATTGCTACTCTTACTGATACATATTCTAGGTTTATTACTATTTCTTGTACTCATATATTGTACTTATTTCCTATTTTACTTTATTCTTATTTCTATGTTTAGTTTAGTTTAGTTTATTTATTTATAATTATTATAATTACTTGTCAGGTTTAAAGAAAATACTTGAGCACACAATAAACTAATCGAATAATAGAAACAACCAAATAAAACCATTCTTTTAGGTCATATAATGCCTGGTCATTTAGCCAGCCTTTGAGTTTCGCTGTGAAGACATTGTCAGACTTTGCACTTAAAATATCATCCGGTAGCCGGTTGTATACCGATGGACCCATCACGTGAATTAACTTTCCGGATTTAGATAGGGTGTGTGGGTAACCAGATAATTTGTTCCTACCACGAGTACAGTACTCATGTCTATCTCCGCGTTTATTGTATTCGTTTAGGTGTTGCCTAACGTACACCGCCGCATGTAATATCACCATAGCGGGAACAGACAATATTTTTAGTGACTTAAACAGTGGTCTCGCGGTGGCCTCCCATCGCGGTGCCCGCGCAATGGCTCGCACGGCACGCTTCTGCATCCTAAAGGCTCGCTCCCAATCGGCAGCTCGGCCCCAGAACTCAACGCCATACTGAAGAACCGAGTGCACCAACGCGAAATAACATCTTCTCATCATTTTGCGTGGCAGCGTCTGCGCTAATCGTTCCAGCGCGAAGCATGCTCGTCCGAGTTTGCCGCACATCTTATCAATATGCGGCCCCCAAGTGAGTGAACTGTCCAGTTCGAAGCCGAGAAATGTGGTGACTTGAACCTGTTCGATTACCCAGCCTCCTACCTGAAGTGATAGTGGTGTACACATTCGACCGGAAAGATTGACGTGCATGTAATGGGTCTGGGGGGTATGCTAGTTTTTAATATAATACAATATATTATGATAGCATATTTTACTTATGCGATTTTATTTCGTTCAATTACAATTCTTGCTACATATTTACAGTACTCTAGGAATATTTCTGCATCTACATGCTGGGAGGGGCCGCGCCGTGCCCTTGTCTCAGAAGTAGGCAGTGACCTGTCGCTGTCGGCCGTGGTCGAGTCGATGGTCGACAGCGCAGAGTCCTGGGACGCGGTGGTTTCCTTCTGCGAAAGTGTCATGTCGCAGAAGGAGGCTGCGGAAAGGGAGAGGGAGATCTCAACCTCCCACCCTGCCCGCAGCAGGCGCACCGGGCGTCGGCGAAGGGCGGATAACGCCCTCTTCCGGCCCCCCTAAATGGGTCCAGGGGCGGCAGACTCGGGGACGTCTGTCGCCCCCCACATACACCAGGACCCGAGGTGGCGGCGCGTAGTGTTCCACGCGCGCCCCTCTAAGACGTCCGGGGGGGAGTCTAACACCTCACTCCCCCCCCTGACCCGAGAAGGGGCCCGCTGCAGCGGGCCGGCACCAGCCGGGGGTTGCGGAAGTATCTCCAGTTCCAGGAGCTCCAGCTCAACGTAGGTGTGAGATGGAACACCGGGGTGGTTTTTAGTCAGTAAGAGTCTGACAGACCCCTCCGCCCGCCCCAGGGCGGAGGACATCCATGAGGATTTTCCGACAAAATCGGAGTCTATTTTAAGCTATTTCTATTTTAAGCTAATAAATAAATAACAACAACACTAGGTGCTTACAACACTGTGTTCCAGGCCGAGTGCATGAGCATCTCCCTGGCAGCCTCAGCTTTAATAAACAGGCAGGTAGTAGGGCAATCAATTCGTATACTGTCGGACAGCATGGCTGTACTAAAAGCTCTAAACAGCTACACAGTCAACTCCGGGCTAATATATGAATGTCACCAAAAACTGAACAAGGTGGGTATTCTCAATGATATAACCATTCAATGGATCAAAGGACACAGCGGCTACGGTGTAACGATGCTGCAGACGAGCTCTCTAGAAGGAAATCAAGCACAAGCGCGGTGGGTCCGAAACCCATAGTGCCTCTCCCCTTACCCCTACGCACCATGGTAAGAAAACGTACCAACGATCTACACCAAAGACTGTGGACCAAACTTGGCGAGTGCAGGCAGGCCAAGGAGGCACTTCCTGCGATTAAGGGCCGCTTCACGAGGCAAGCCCTCCGACTGTTCAAACAACAGCTACGTGTGGTAACAGCCGCCATAACTAGCCATGGGTATTTCAATAAACATCATTTTGTCATAGGTGTAACAGACAGCCCACTGGGCAGAGCTTGCATAGGGGCAGACGATACAGCAGCCCATGTGCTTCTGAACTGCCCTGAGGTCGTTTCATACAGGGCAAAGTACTTCGGTAACCCAGGTAACTTACGGGAGATCGCCAGCGACGACAAGGCGCTGCTGGTCTTTCTTGAGGAGCTGGGGTGGATCGAATGATTTACTTCCCACCTGCACGCAAAATACGCGCCGAGACGTGGAGTTGCGGACACCAGGCCGCCATACTACTACGACTACTACTACTACTAGTAAGAAACATGACTTAAGAACCTAATGTTATTCGTTGATATTATTTAAATATCTCTTATTTAACATAATCGTCACGAAACTATAAAAGCATCATTCACAGGTAGGTTTATCGAGCTGTACATATAATATGCAGCTCGAAAATATCGAATATGTAACGAGAGGCTCAGGTAAGGTATGCTCGGGGAAGTTTTGCTAGGGTTAGGTTTGCTCGGGTTAAGTTTGCTCGGATTAGGTTTGCTCGGGTTAAGTTTGCTCGGATTAGGTTTGCTCGTATTAGTTGCTCGAGTAAGGCTTTTTTTTTTGTTTTTTTTGTTACTACTTGTATCTCCGACATAAGCTCTCGGAGCGTATTCCTGTCTACATGTGTTTTACTTATTTTTGTTTTCTGGGCCGTTACTGGGTGTAACGGAAAGTAGGGTGACAGTTTTTTTACTACATGTCTATTCTTATAATAAATCTTAGCTTTTTCCTTAATTACAGGTTTATACTATTTCCTATCAGTTAAATAATATACTGTTCTTATTTTTATCCTTATTCCAGTTTTACAGAGTAGGCGGGGGAGCTGTTCTTATTGCTACTCTTACTGATACATATTCTAGGTTTATTACTATTTCTTGTACTCATATATTGTACTTATTTCCTATTTTACTTTATTCTTATTTCTATGTTTAGTTTAGTTTAGTTTATTTATTTATAATTATTATAATTACTTGTCAGGTTTAAAGAAAATACTTGAGCACACAATAAACTAATCGAATAATAGAAACAACCAAATAAAACCATTCTTTTAGGTCATATAATGCCTGGTCATTTAGCCAGCCTTTGAGTTTCGCTGTGAAGACATTGTCAGACTTTGCACTTAAAATATCATCCGGTAGCCGGTTGTATACCGATGGACCCATCACGTGAATTAACTTTCCGGATTTAGATAGGGTGTGTGGGTAACCAGATAATTTGTTCCTACCACGAGTACAGTACTCATGTCTATCTCCGCGTTTATTGTATTCGTTTAGGTGTTGCCTAACGTACACCGCCGCATGTAATATCACCATAGCGGGAACAGACAATATTTTTAGTGACTTAAACAGTGGTCTCGCGGTGGCCTCCCATCGCGGTGCCCGCGCAATGGCTCGCACGGCACGCTTCTGCATCCTAAAGGCTCGCTCCCAATCGGCAGCTCGGCCCCAGAACTCAACGCCATACTGAAGAACCGAGTGCACCAACGCGAAATAACATCTTCTCATCATTTTGCGTGGCAGCGTCTGCGCTAATCGTTCCAGCGCGAAGCATGCTCGTCCGAGTTTGCCGCACATCTTATCAATATGCGGCCCCCAAGTGAGTGAACTGTCCAGTTCGAAGCCGAGAAATGTGGTGACTTGAACCTGTTCGATTACCCAGCCTCCTACCTGAAGTGATAGTGGTGTACACATTCGACCGGAAAGATTGACGTGCATGTAATGGGTCTGGGGGGTATGCTAGTTTTTAATATAATACAATATATTATGATAGCATATTTTACTTATGCGATTTTATTTCGTTCAATTACAATTCTTGCTACATATTTACAGTACTCTAGGAATATTTCTGCATCTACATGCTGGGAGGGGCCGCGCCGTGCCCTTGTCTCAGAAGTAGGCAGTGACCTGTCGCTGTCGGCCGTGGTCGAGTCGATGGTCGACAGCGCAGAGTCCTGGGACGCGGTGGTTTCCTTCTGCGAAAGTGTCATGTCGCAGAAGGAGGCTGCGGAAAGGGAGAGGGAGATCTCAACCTCCCACCCTGCCCGCAGCAGGCGCACCGGGCGTCGGCGAAGGGCGGATAACGCCCTCTTCCGGCCCCCCTAAATGGGTCCAGGGGCGGCAGACTCGGGGACGTCTGTCGCCCCCCACATACACCAGGACCCGAGGTGGCGGCGCGTAGTGTTCCACGCGCGCCCCTCTAAGACGTCCGGGGGGGAGTCTAACACCTCACTCCCCCCCCTGACCCGAGAAGGGGCCCGCTGCAGCGGGCCGGCACCAGCCGGGGGTTGCGGAAGTATCTCCAGTTCCAGGAGCTCCAGCTCAACGTAGGTGTGAGATGGAACACCGGGGTGGTTTTTAGTCAGTAAGAGTCTGACAGACCCCTCCGCCCGCCCCAGGGCGGAGGACATCCATGAGGATTTTCCGACAAAATCGGAGTCTATTTTAAGCTATTTCTATTTTAAGCTAATAAATAAATAACAACAACACTAGGTGCTTACAACACTGTGTTCCAGGCCGAGTGCATGAGCATCTCCCTGGCAGCCTCAGCTTTAATAAACAGGCAGGTAGTAGGGCAATCAATTCGTATACTGTCGGACAGCATGGCTGTACTAAAAGCTCTAAACAGCTACACAGTCAACTCCGGGCTAATATATGAATGTCACCAAAAACTGAACAAGGTGGGTATTCTCAATGATATAACCATTCAATGGATCAAAGGACACAGCGGCTACGGTGTAACGATGCTGCAGACGAGCTCTCTAGAAGGAAATCAAGCACAAGCGCGGTGGGTCCGAAACCCATAGTGCCTCTCCCCTTACCCCTACGCACCATGGTAAGAAAACGTACCAACGATCTACACCAAAGACTGTGGACCAAACTTGGCGAGTGCAGGCAGGCCAAGGAGGCACTTCCTGCGATTAAGGGCCGCTTCACGAGGCAAGCCCTCCGACTGTTCAAACAACAGCTACGTGTGGTAACAGCCGCCATAACTAGCCATGGGTATTTCAATAAACATCATTTTGTCATAGGTGTAACAGACAGCCCACTGGGCAGAGCTTGCATAGGGGCAGACGATACAGCAGCCCATGTGCTTCTGAACTGCCCTGAGGTCGTTTCATACAGGGCAAAGTACTTCGGTAACCCAGGTAACTTACGGGAGATCGCCAGCGACGACAAGGCGCTGCTGGTCTTTCTTGAGGAGCTGGGGTGGATCGAATGATTTACTTCCCACCTGCACGCAAAATACGCGCCGAGACGTGGAGTTGCGGACACCAGGCCGCCATACTACTACGACTACTACTACTACTAGTAAGAAACATGACTTAAGAACCTAATGTTATTCGTTGATATTATTTAAATATCTCTTATTTAACATAATCGTCACGAAACTATAAAAGCATCATTCACAGGTAGGTTTATCGAGCTGTACATATAATATGCAGCTCGAAAATATCGAATATGTAACGAGAGGCTCAGGTAAGGTATGCTCGGGGAAGTTTTGCTAGGGTTAGGTTTGCTCGGGTTAAGTTGGCTCGGATTAGGTTTGCTCGGGTTAAGTTTGCTCGGATTAGGTTTGCTCGTATTAGTTGCTCGAGTTAGGCTTTTTTTTTTGTTTTTTTTGTTACTACTTGTATCTCCGACATATTAAGCTCTCGGAGCGTATTCCTGTCTACATGTGTTTTACTTATTTTTGTTTTCTGGGCCGTTACTGGGTGTAACGGAAAGTAGGGTGACAGTTTTTTTACTACATGTCTATTCTTATAATAAATCTTAGCTTTTTCCTTAATTACAGGTTTATACTATTTCCTATCAGTTAAATAATATACTGTTCTTATTTTTATCCTTATTCCAGTTTTACAGAGTAGGCGGGGGAGCTGTTCTTATTGCTACTCTTACTGATACATATTCTAGGTTTATTACTATTTCTTGTACTCATATATTGTACTTATTTCCTATTTTACTTTATTCTTATTTCTATGTTTAGTTTAGTTTAGTTTATTTATTTATAATTATTATAATTACTTGTCAGGTTTAAAGAAAATACTTGAGCACACAATAAACTAATCGAATAATAGAAACAACCAAATAAAACCATTCTTTTAGGTCATATAATGCCTGGTCATTTAGCCAGCCTTTGAGTTTCGCTGTGAAGACATTGTCAGACTTTGCACTTAAAATATCATCCGGTAGCCGGTTGTATACCGATGGACCCATCACGTGAATTAACTTTCCGGATTTAGATAGGGTGTGTGGGTAACCAGATAATTTGTTCCTACCACGAGTACAGTACTCATGTCTATCTCCGCGTTTATTGTATTCGTTTAGGTGTTGCCTAACGTACACCGCCGCATGTAATATCACCATAGCGGGAACAGACAATATTTTTAGTGACTTAAACAGTGGTCTCGCGGTGGCCTCCCATCGCGGTGCCCGCGCAATGGCTCGCACGGCACGCTTCTGCATCCTAAAGGCTCGCTCCCAATCGGCAGCTCGGCCCCAGAACTCAACGCCATACTGAAGAACCGAGTGCACCAACGCGAAATAACATCTTCTCATCATTTTGCGTGGCAGCGTCTGCGCTAATCGTTCCAGCGCGAAGCATGCTCGTCCGAGTTTGCCGCACATCTTATCAATATGCGGCCCCCAAGTGAGTGAACTGTCCAGTTCGAAGCCGAGAAATGTGGTGACTTGAACCTGTTCGATTACCCAGCCTCCTACCTGAAGTGATAGTGGTGTACACATTCGACCGGAAAGATTGACGTGCATGTAATGGGTCTGGGGGGTATGCTAGTTTTTAATATAATACAATATATTATGATAGCATATTTTACTTATGCGATTTTATTTCGTTCAATTACAATTCTTGCTACATATTTACAGTACTCTAGGAATATTTCTGCATCTACATGCTGGGAGGGGCCGCGCCGTGCCCTTGTCTCAGAAGTAGGCAGTGACCTGTCGCTGTCGGCCGTGGTCGAGTCGATGGTCGACAGCGCAGAGTCCTGGGACGCGGTGGTTTCCTTCTGCGAAAGTGTCATGTCGCAGAAGGAGGCTGCGGAAAGGGAGAGGGAGATCTCAACCTCCCACCCTGCCCGCAGCAGGCGCACCGGGCGTCGGCGAAGGGCGGATAACGCCCTCTTCCGGCCCCCCTAAATGGGTCCAGGGGCGGCAGACTCGGGGACGTCTGTCGCCCCCCACATACACCAGGACCCGAGGTGGCGGCGCGTAGTGTTCCACGCGCGCCCCTCTAAGACGTCCGGGGGGGAGTCTAACACCTCACTCCCCCCCCTGACCCGAGAAGGGGCCCGCTGCAGCGGGCCGGCACCAGCCGGGGGTTGCGGAAGTATCTCCAGTTCCAGGAGCTCCAGCTCAACGTAGGTGTGAGATGGAACACCGGGGTGGTTTTTAGTCAGTAAGAGTCTGACAGACCCCTCCGCCCGCCCCAGGGCGGAGGACATCCATGAGGATTTTCCGACAAAATCGGAGTCTATTTTAAGCTATTTCATTCATTCCAGTTCTCTCTTTTATTCTTCTCGTACTTTCATTCAGCATACTTTATCTTTCTTGCTTTCATCATCTTTCTGTCTTTAAGGGTAGGACGCCCTTCTATTTATCTACTCTAATTTCTATTTCTTAATTGTTTTTGATATATTTATTTTTAAGGAAATAAACACAACAACACCGGTTTTCTTATTAATTTGGTACAGTACTTCTTATTCTAATTTACATTTATTTCTTGGTTAGGTTAGGTAAGGTTTTTTTTTTTTATTTATTTTTTTTTTTTTTTTTTTTTTTGAGGCAGGAGTGGGAAATCCTCATGGACGCCCAGACTATCCCATAGTGGAGACAGTCTAGGCAGTGCCGGACTCTTACCGGCTAAAACCACACTCCTGCCTAAGAGTGAGCCCCTGCTATTATATTGCAGGGATTTTTTGAGGCCTTTTATTTACTTGTACATTTTATGTTTTATTTCTTTTATTAACAATTTTGACAATTTTTTCTATGTAATCTAATAATTCGTCTTTACTCTTTTTACTATTTAATAAAACACTCAAATTTTCTTTCGTTATTCCAGTTCTAAATTTTTCTTCCAGGTCGTGCCTGTGGGAGAGATGCACCGGACACTCCGTCAGAAGATGAAGGACTGTCTCCTGCTTGTCGGGGTCGCATATACACGATGGGTTCTCCTTGCACTTGAAGCGAGTCAAGTATTCGGAGAACCCACCGTGTCCCGTTAGTGCTTGGGTCAGCTCCTTCGTTAGCTGTAATTTCCGCACCGTCCTGTACGCCGCGATTGCGCATGGGAAGAACAGCTTGGTGGTGGCCGCCGTTTCTGTTAAGGTTCGTGTGTAAGGGATGCGTGAATCAAACACCAGTGCTGAGCTAAGACTGTTTTTATGACATTGTACATCGCCTACCCACATACATTTCATTATATGGTTTTACATACACCAACAATCCCTTTCTTTGAAAAAAAAAAAATGAAGTAATGAATACATGCATCTTATTCCCTAACAAAAAAAACTAAAATAACCCATGTTACATGGTGGTAGGTATTAATATTATGTTATTGAAACACTAACCTATTTTAGTACAATAAACCAAGGTAGCATTTTTGGGAGAAAAAAATATAATTCCCTTGGTTCCTTGTGTATGACCAGATAAAAAAAAAAAAAAAACATATTTATACATCACTGAAGAATAATAATCTTGTATTTCATTCTAGGTTTCATTAAAATTAGATAGGTTCCTACCTACATAATACATGTACCTACATGTTACGGAATAAAAATTGAACAATAAAAATTAACAATTTCATTAACGCCTTTCTTCCCCTTGTCTAGCTCCAAGGGGGGAAAAACATTACTGGTTACTGAACTTAATTCATATCTAATTAGTGTATCATTATGTTAAAATATTATGATCATAATATAATTGTGTAATAATCAACCTAATTCAGCATACAATGCAAATGTAATTATCATTTAACAATAATAATATTGACCACTATAAATACAACTATCCAATTAGTATACAATTTTGTTTAAATAATAAAATCAATACATAATTTCATTGTGTGAGAATACACCTAATTCCAGCAATCATCGCAATTTTATTTATTAATTAACAATAATAATATAATTCATTATGAGTCTACTGCTACGCACTTAATCTAGTATAGTCTACACTCTTAAGTTGTACACATATATATATATATATTTTTTTTATTTATGAACAATCATTCACATCAAGTACTACAGGTACAACTTTAACACAATAATATATTAAGACACACATGCCATTGTTTAGTTACTTAAAACATTGTTTTTATTATATGTTTTGATGACTTAACTTATTTGTACACATTATTAGATTTAAACTACTGGCTGTTTCGTACGAATGACCTGGAAGGGTGCTCGCTGGTGCTCAATATCCCCAGCGATCAGGTGGTCTCACTTTCCTGCCGTAACGAGTGCAATAATTAGTATCCGTTTGAGTCACGGTTTGTTGTCGTGATGGCAAACAAACATCGGAGCTGAGGCTATCAGTTGTGGGTTCGCTACGTTCATTCATGAGTATATCGTCGTATTCGTATGTATTGCAATCTGTAACGGGACTTTGATGATTTGCTTGTGTGCCTGTACTTGTATCTAATATTATATGCCTTCTATTTCGCCGCAGAATGTTACCGTTGTACATTTTAATTGTGTATGAACGCAATCCTACTATGTTATCTATTACCCCAGATTTCCAAGTGTTTTTTGTCCTTACTTTAACTCTGTCCCCTATTTCCAAAGGCTGTAAAGTTCTAGATCCTCTATCATAGTACTGCTTTTGGATAATTTGACGTGTTTTTAATTTTTCTACTGTGTCACTTTGTATTTTAGGTAGCAATAATGCTGGAGTACACGGAAGTATGCTGCGTAGTTTTCTACTGTAAAATAACTCTGCCGGTGAAGGTATTTCGCTGCTTATAGGTGTGTTTAGGTATTCTAACATGGCCAATTGGAAATCTGCGCAATCAAAACTGGTTTTCTTTAACATATTTTTCATAGTTTGAATGGCACGCTCGACTTGCCCATTTGATTGTGGATATTTTGGTGACGACGTGATGTGCTGAAAGTTCCACTCTTTTGTAAACTGTTTAAAGGCCATAGAGGAATATTCTGGACCGTTATCCGACATTACTGTTTCAGGAATACCCAATCTACTGAATATTTTCTTTAAATGTTTTATTACGGTTTCTGAAGTTAATGAACATAATTTTGATATTTCTACATATTTACTAAAATAATCTATAATAATAAGATAAGATTTTCCTTTAAAATGAAATATATCTGTGCCTATTTTGCACCATGGCCTTTGAGGTATTTCATGAGGTATAAGTGGCTCTTTCGTGTTTTGTTTTCTGTTAGTCAGACATGCTTGACATCGGGATAAATAATCTTTTAATTGTGTACCCATGTTTGGCCAAAACATTATCTCTCGAGCTCTTAATTTGCATTTTTCTAAGCCTAAATGCCCCACATGTATCTTTTTTAGCATTTCGTGTTGCATACATTTAGGAATCACTATTCTATTGCCTTTCCATATCATACCGAAATTAATAACTAATTCATCCCTGTAATCCCAGTAGGGTTTTATACTATCTTCTACTTCATTTTTATTGCTAGGCCAACCTTTCTTGATAACTTTAAATATCTTTTGTAGTTCTCCATCATTCTTAGTGTTCTTTTGTATTTCTAAGAAATGTGTGTCCGTAAGCGGATTGCTCGTATTTATGTAACATACTTGCGCCTGCGCTTCTAAATGGTCACGGGGAAGTGGCGGGGATGAGTGCTCGTCCGCCGCGGCCGGTGCTACTGCACGCGATAGCGTATCGGCTATGTAAAGATATTTCCCCGGTTTGTAAACGAGTTTAAACGAGTACGGTTGTAATCGTAGTAACATTCGTTGCAATCGTGCTGGTGTGTTTACTAAGGGCTTATTTATAATGCTAACGAGAGGTTTATGGTCGGTTTCAATAGTAACATCCTCTCTTCCATAAATATACATATAAAATCTTTCACATGCAAATACGCACGCGTACAATTCTTTCTCTATTTGCGCATACGACTGTTCAGTTTTTGTTAATGACTTTGATGCGTAACATACCGGTAAGTTATCTTGTAACAAACACGCGCCTAGCCCATTTTTGCTAGCATCGACTGATATTACTACCGGTTTTTCTAAGCTATAATATTTAAGTACGGGTGGGTTGATTAAGCACCGTTTAACGTTCTCGAAACATTGATTGTGTGTGCTGTCCCAATGCCATTCAGTATTTTTATTCAACAACTCCCGTAATAAATGAGTTTTTTCTGAGAATTGAGGAATGAATTTACTCACATATGTAGCTAATCCTAAAAATCTCTCGACATCCTTAACATTCTTGGGTACGGGCATATCTTTAACGGCCTGTATGTGTGAATTGTCTGGCTGTATCCCATTTTGGGTAATTTTATGGCCAAGATAGGTAATCTCAGTTAACCCTATATTGCATTTGTTTTTATTTAATTTCACGTTAATTTCCTGACACCGTTTTAACACTGCTCTTAGGCGCTGATCGTGTTTTTCCTTCGTATCTGCATATATTAACAAATCGTCTATAAATTGGATGACGCCATCAAGGTCATCGAAATGTTCACACAACTTTTTATGAAATATTTCAGATGCCGATGATATTCCAAAGGGCATACGCAAAAACTTATATCGGCCGAATGCCGTATTGAACGTACAGAGATCTGTGCTGCTTTCATGTAACCTTACCTGCCAAAATCCTTGTTTTGCGTCTAGAGTACTAAAAAACTTTGCACCTGATAATTTGCATGTTATTTCTTCTAATGTGGGTAATTTGAAATGTTCACGTTTTATTGCCTTATTGAGATCTTTTGGGTCTAAACAAATTCTCAAGTCACCGTTCGGTTTTTTTACAACTGTCATACTGTTCACCCAATCCGTGGGGCCTTCTACTTTTGCTATTATACCTTCTTTTTCCATTGATTGCAATTTTAACCTTATTTGTTCTTTGAGAGCTACAGGTAGTTTCCGAGGGGCATGCACCACTGGTTGTATACTTTCATTTAATTGAATCTTATAACATCCTGGTAAACAACCTAACCCTACAAAAGTCTCTGGAAATTCATCTAGAATGCATTTATCATTGTTTTTATTCGTTACGCATGTCATCACTCTCTTAATTAATTGTAATTCTTGACACGCATTTCTACCCAAGATTGGTGGTGAATCAACATTAGCAATTACAAATTGCAACACATACGTACTGTCTTTGTACAATATTTTGAGATAACATTTTCCCAATACAACGATACCGCTACCTGAATAACCCATTAATCTTATTGAAGTATTTACTAAATCGTTTTCGGTGAGTTTAATCATTTTTAAATATTTTTTGGGCAAGATGTTAACATCAGCTCCTGTATCTAATTTAAAGTTAATATAAGTACCATTTATTTCTATATCGACTGACCACTGACTACTGTGACAACTTTTAAAATGAGTGTTTACCTGATCGCTGGAGTCCACGTCCACCGTATACACTCTGCACATTCTTGAGTAATGATTCATCTTGCTGCAGTTGTAGCACCGATAACCATACGCAGGACAGTTGTTTACCTCGTGAATACTACCACATTTCCCGCAGGCCCTAGTCGCTCGTGTCACGCGTTTCCTTTGCCCCTGCACCGCTTTTGCCGCCAATCGTTGGTTGTCACGTTCCTGACGCTGCTGGGTGCGCTCCGGCCCGTCGCTGTCACGCGCCCGCTGCTCACGGCCCGCACGCACATGACTGTCGGCGGTGGCTGCACGGCTCGGCTTGCTGAGCATTTTTGTCGCTCGGCTCCGTCCTCTGGCTACCCAGTGCACTTCTTTTTCAGCTTCTTTTGCATTATGTTCCGTAGTTTCCGTTTTGATGTTTGTGGCCTGAACGCGTGATATTTCCGCCAATTTGCAAATCTCGACGGCTTTTGACAAAGTTAATTCCGGTTCTCTTAACAATCTTTCTCTCATAGTGTTGCCCCTAATTCCACAAATTAATCTGTCCCGTACGAGATCACTACATAAATCTTTAAACTCACATTTCGCCGCCATTTTGTTCAACTCAAATACATACTGTTCAATTGACTCCATGTCACGCTGTTCCCGCGTGAAAAAGATGTGTCTTTCAACAGTCAAATTCTTTTTCGGCAAGAAAAAATCATCAAATAGCTTCAATAACTCCTCCACCGTTTTGTATTCAGTTGTGAATTGCTCACATATTTCTTGACATTTTTCACCTATTATATGTAGTAGTATATTGATCTGAACCTTCTTCTCTTTTTTATATAGTTCACAAGCTTCGTAGTACACACGAAAAGCTTTTTTCCACTTTTCCCATTCTTTACTCAAATTCCCCGAAGTCACATTGTGAAGGTCATTTTCAAAACGAAACGGTTGCGGCGGTTGTAGCACGGTTTCCATATTGCACAATATGTTCACGGCTTCTTCAAATTCTTCATCGGTACCGCTCATCTGCAGCGTTATTTTCTTAATGTTATCGACTATATTTTGGCACGAACTTTTTCTTTAATATTTTCTAGAATCCTACCGACTGCGCCATGTTAAGGTTCGTGTGTAAGGGATGCGTGAATCAAACACCAGTGCTGAGCTAAGACTGTTTTTATGACATTGTACATCGCCTACCCACATACATTTCATTATATGGTTTTACATACACCAACAGTTTCTCCTGTACAATACCTCCGGTTCCATTCGCCCAGCGACTCCAATCGGATCGCTCGCTTGACGAATGAAACCGGACATCTTTCGTAGTCGGGTGCGCGCTTCGATCTCAAGGCAGCCTCCTTTGCGAGCGAGTCGGCTCTCTCGTTACCCTCCAGCCCCGCGTGAGCTTTTATCCAGAACAAGGATACGCTCTTGTTCTGGCAGTTGCTGTGGCGGATGGCGTTTCTTGATTCGACTGCAAGGGGGTGGAGGGCTTCGGGGTTCACGACTGTTTGGAGGGCTGCCATGGAGTCGCTGTAGATAGCGAACGCCGTCTCTGGTCTTTGGAGGACCACTTTTGTGGCTTCGCAGAGGGCAAGGAGCTCAGCCTGGTAGACGGTACTATAAGACGGCAGAACAAGTTTGCGGGTCTTTGTCTCGGCCTCGCCAGTCCATATGGATAGCGCGGCTCCGACTTTACCCTCTATCTTGCTGCCGTCTGTGAAAATTCGCACCGCGTAATCGCGGTGGGAGTTGTACTGCTCCTCGTCTACCAGATGTCGTAACTCTATGCTCTTCTGCTCAGCCGGATGTGGTGCCTCCAGCGCAGATGCCACACGCTCGATCTCCCTGTCTCCCAGCGCAGGATGGGACACCCCCTTCTTGGCCTCATATAGTGAGGCCACCTCTTGGATTCGGAGGTCAAGAGGGAGTATCCCAGTCAGCACCAGCGCTGCATTCAGGGAGACCGTGCGATAGGCACGACACATTTTCTGCGCAAAGCTCCTCTGGACGGCGTTCAACTTCTTTTGCACCCCGACTTTGTTCGCGGCCGGCGACCACGCACTCGCTGCGTACAGGACGATGGGCTCCACCACGGCCGTGTAAATACTACGGATTATGTCCGGGTGGAGACCCCAGCTGACCCTTGCGGCCCTCGACAGCTGCTTATAAATGCCGACGGCTCGGGAGCAGACGTTTGCGACGTGGGAGTTGAAAGTCAACTTGTGGTCGATGGTGAGACCGAGCAGTTTGATCTCATTAGACATGCCAATGTCCACTCCGCCCATCCTCAGACTTGGGGTGTCGTGTTTGAGCTTCCGCGTAATCAACATGGCCTTTGTTTTGTGCGGCGCAAATCTGAGCTTGTTCGCGACACCCCAAGTCCGGACATACTCGAGGGCGACATTGGCGTCCCTCTGCACCTCAAGTGCCGTCTCCCCATCGAACACAAGGACTACATCGTCTGCAAACGCCTGACACCGGACCCCTCTACTCTCTAGCCCCTTCAGTAGAGGATCCAGCACGAGGTTCCAAAGTATGGGACCACCAATCGACCCCTGGACGCATCCTTTCTCGGTCCTAGTTTCGTACTCCGCTCCCGCATATCGGACTTTCACCACTCGCTCGGACAAGTAACTGTCCATGACCCGCCTCAAGTTTACAGGACACTTTTCCTCAGCCAGACGCACTCTGATAGCTGGCCACCATGCGCTATCGAAGGCTCCCTCAATGTCCAAGGACACAATCGTGACAAGCCTCTTCTCAGCGAGTCTGCCACGAATGTGCCCCATCAGTGCATAGAGGGAGTCCTCGGTGCTTTTCTGTGGCATGAAGCCGTACTGGCGAGTACTCATCCTGGGCAACAGATAGAACTTGAGTCGGGCCACGAGCATGTTCTCGTACACCTTGCCGAGTACAGGCAAGAGACCAATCGGCCTGTATGATTTTGGAGTGGTGTAGTCTTCTTTTGCGGGTTTGCGGAGCACAACAACCGTTGCCTCCTTCCAGGACCGTGGAAAGTATCCATGCGCCAGGCACTTGTTCATCAAGCGCAGAACTAGGTCTGGGTCTTCGTTGATCGTGTGGCCCCTTATGTCCGCCGTCAGACCGTCGGAACCGGGGGCTTTTTTGGGGTTGAACGAGGAAGCCGCTCGCTTTAGCTCGTCGAGTGTGAAGGGAGGATCGCAAGGTTCAACTTGGTGCCTCCCGTTCACCTCTTCCGCTCGTCGCCGCACCCTTTTGTGCTCCTCGTTGTCTCCCTCCGTACGGTCTTCAGGGTAAAAAGTCTCTGCTAGGAACCTCGCTGAAGCCTCTGGGTCCAGTGTCCTTGCATCCCTCACCATCGGCAAGTCCTCCTCTCGTTTTTCCGTCCTCCGGATCACCCTGTAGATCCCTTCCCACATCCCTTCCCTGTCCTGCTTCTCGCAGAAACCCTTCCAGCTCTCGACCTGAGCTTTTACCACTGCAAGTTCATACTCTTGTTTCTGTTTCAGGTACTCCTCAACAACCTTTGGTCTCCGGACTGGCGCTGCACATCGGATCCTCCGCCTCTTTGTGACGACCTTCCTCTTCAGGTCGGCGAGTTCGTCGGACCACCACGGCACGGTTACCTCCTCTACTCTTTTCTTTTTGGGTATCACGTGATCACACGTCTGCTGTACCACTGTTGTGAGTTTCTGGACTACCTCGTCTACATTGTGTGCGCTGTCGATGTCATCGAACAGGTGCGAAGTGAGATTTTGGTCTAGCATAATTTGGCGCAGTTTCTCACGAAACTGGCCCCAATTAGCTTTCCTAGTGTTGTAGACTCTGGTAGTCCGGTTCACCGTGATACCCGCAGATTTTTCGAGGTAAATTAAGAACTCAATGCCGTTGTGGTCCGAACCTGTCAGGTCGTCGACGACTCGCCAGCCGTCTGTCACCGTCAGCATATCCGAAGTGCAGGCTGTGACGTCGACGCAGCTAGTGTAACGTCTGTCACCCCTACCTACGTCGAAGGTTGGAGTTTCCCCTGTGTTGAGAACTTGCAGTCCGAGCTGGTCGAGAGCTGCCAGCATTTCGTCACCGGTTAGGTTAGGTTAGGTTAGGTTGTGTCTTTGTGCACTGGCCGGATCCCCGCCCTGGGACCTGGAGGCGAAGGTACTCGCGTCACTGTTCCGGTGGCGCGAGGAAGCGCGGGCGCGGGGCGAGCGACCGATGCAGCGACACATGGAGCTGCGTCGGTCTCAGCTTCGCGAGGTCCTGGTGGCGGAATGGCGGAACAGGCTTTCGCGCCCTACCGCCGGCCTCGCCATCATCGAGGCGGTCCGGCCAGTGCTTGAGCGCTGGCTCGGGAGGAGGCACGGCTCCCTGTCGTTTCGGGTGACGCAGGTGCTCTCGGGGCATGGTTGCTTCGGGAAGTACCTGTGTCGCATAAACAGGGAGCCGGACGCCCGGTGTCACCACTGCGTCGACTGCCGGGAGGACACGGCGCGGCATACGCTGGCGGAATGTGCCGCTTGGGAGGGGCCGCGCCGTGCCCTCGTCTCAGAAGTAGGCAGTGACCTGTCGCTGTCGGCCGTGGTCGAGTCGATGGTCGACAGCGCAGAGTCCTGGGACGCGGTGGTTTCCTTCTGCGAAAGTGTCATGTCGCAGAAGGAGGCTGCGGAAAGGGAGAGGGAGATCTCAACCTCCCACCCTGCCCGCAGCAGGCGCACCGGGCGTCGGCGAAGGGCGGACAATGCCCTCTTCCGGCCCCCCTAAATGGGTCCAGGGGCGGCAGACTCGGGGACGTCAGTCGCCCCCCACATACACCAGGACCCGAGGTGGCGGCGCGGAGTGTTCCACGCACGCCCCTCTAAGACGTCCGGGGGGGAGTCTAACACCTCACTCCCCCCCCTGACCCGAGAAGTGGCTGCAGCGGGCCGGCACCAGCCGGGGGTTGCGGAAGTATCTCCAGTTCCCGCGACCCCCCGACGTAGGTGTGAGATGGAACACCGGGGTGGTTTTTAGTCAGTAAGAGTCTGACAGACCCCTCCGCCCGCCCCAGGGCGGAGGACATCCATGAGGATTTTCCACCCCGTACCAAAAAAAAAAAAAAAAAAAAAAAAAAAAAAAAAAAAAAAAAAAAAAAAAAAAAAAAGGTTAGGTTAGGTTGGGGTCGGGCCAAGAACGTGGCTCCGGGGGGGGGGGTTCTTGGTTTGGGGAGAGTGTGTGAAGGTTTCTGACGGCGGCCGTCTGTTGGTGGGGTGGGTTGCAGCGAGGGTTAAGCTGCTGCAACCCAGGGTTATGCGGTGCTTCCGCTGCCTTGACATTGGGCATGTCAAGGCTCGGTGCACCTCCAAAGTTGACCGCAGTGATCAATGTTATCGCTGCGGTCAGCCCGGTCACAAGGCGGCCCAGTGCTCCGCGGCGCCAAACTGCAGCCTCTGTACAGCTGCAGGGAGGCCAGCTGGGCACACAGCGGGCGGTAAAGCCTGTGCGCCCCCCAGGAAGAGAGGGGTCGCCAAGGCTGCTGGGGGCCCTTTAGGAGCCTCTGGAGGCCGCCATAGTCCAGGCCTGGTTCCGGGAGTCGGAGACGAACGGACCCGTCGACGTCGAACTGGAGGCGCTGTGGTTCCGCGGGGCGATGACGCAAATCTGCGACGCGTCCATGCCCCGGGTCCACGCACAGTCAGCAGGGCGCCAGGTGTACTGGTGGTCGGCCGAGATCGCACGTATGCGCGTTGAGTGCGTAGCGGTCAGACGCCGGTACACCCGATACCGGAGGAGACCGTGGGACCGTGGGACCGTGTTCCGCGCGCGCCACACTAGAGGATTCGGCGGCAATTAGACCGCCGAGGTCGACGGGACCCGCCTACGTTATTGGCGGGTCATAGCCTGGTGGGGGCGCGGTGCATGCGCGAGCGAATCCCGTACCCCCGCCCATAGGTCAGTCGAGGAACACCGTGGTGGTTTTAGCCGGTACGAGTCCGGCACACCCCCCCGTCTTCCCCGGACGGGGGATAGTCCATGAGGATTTCCCCACGATAAAAAAAAAAAAAAAAAAAAAAAAAAAGGTTAGGTTAGGTTAGGTTCATCGCTACATTCGATTCGACTTCTCCACCCAGACCTCCACTAGCCCAGCCCCAGCGGCCCCCGGTGTAGTAGGTCCGCGCTGGGCTCTAAAACAGTTGGACCGGGAGCTATTCCTAGAAGCCGCAATCGTCCAGGCCTGGGTGACAGCACCGGACAGGCCTGCCGATGTTGACGAAGAGGCAGCATGGTTCCTGAAGGCAATGTCGCAAGTTTGCGACACGGCGATGCCTAGGGCTCGGTCCAGTCTGGCCAGGCGGCAGGTATACTGGTGGTCGCCAGATATCGGGAGGCTGCGTGCTGCGTGTGTGGCTGTTCGGCGCCAGTATGCCAGACTGCGCAGGAGGCGTCGCCGCGATCAGAGTGTGGCGGACGAGGAGGCAGACCTGTACCAGAGGTACAGGGAAGCGAGGAAGGCACTCCAGCAGGCCATAGCGCAGGCGAAAGCCAGGTCTCGCGAAGAGCAACTCGAGACTCTGGATCGCGATCCGTGGGGGCGACCCTATCGGGCCGTGCGAGGCAAGCTTCGCCCCTTCGCTCCCCCACTATCCCAGAGTCTCCGTCCTGACCTGCTGGAGAACGTGGTTAATTCTCTCTTCCCGTCAAGGCAAGAGCAATCGCCACCGTTGATGGATCCTCCCACCGTGGCGCCTAGCGCGGATGAGGATAATGACGTGCCCGAGTTGACCTCGGTACAGTTGAGAGTGGCGGTGATGAGACTCCAAGCCAAAAACACCGCCCCAGGGCCCGATGGCATTCCAGGCCGCGCCTGGGTCCTGGCTTCACAGGCTCTCGGGCGTCGACTGGGAGGGCTCTTTAGTGCCTGTTTGGAGCGGGGCCAGTTTCCACGGAGTTGGAAGACGGGCAAGCTCGTCCTGCTGAAAAAGGAGGGGCGCCCCGTAGACTCACCATCCGCATATCGTCCCATTGTGTTGTTGAACGAGGTGGGCAAGCTCTTTGAAAGAGTAGTTGCAGACCGCCTCGTCCAACATTTATCGGGGGTAGGTCCAGACCTGTCGGATAACCAATTCGGTTTCCGACATGGGCGTTCCACGGTCGACGCGATCATGCGCGTAAGGGCCTTGGCAGAAGAAGCTGTGTCCCAGGGTGAGGCAGTGGTGGCGGTGTCTCTAGACATCGCGAATGCTTTCAACACCTTGCCCTGGAGTACCATTAGGGAGGCACTTCGGTATCACGGGGTGCCGAACTATCTTCGCCGTACTGTCGGGGCATACTTGGCGGACAGGTGCGTCGTCTACCCGGGTCGAGTAGGATGGGGTCGGCGAGAGGTGTCGTGTGGTGTTCCGCAGGGGTCAGTACTGGGGCCGCCCCTGTGGAACATCGGATACGACTGGGTGTTGCGCGGTACGCTCCCCCATGGCGTTAACATCATCTGCTACGCCGACGACACGCTGGTGATGGCGCGGGGGAGTACGTACCAAGACGCAGCACAACTGGCGACAGCAGGAGTGGCGCGGGTTGTTGAGAGGATCCGGCGGCTGGGTCTCGAGGTCGCCTTAAACAAATCCGAGGCCCTTTGTTTCCATAGGGCCCGCCGCGCGCCACCTCCGGGATCCAATTTAGTCGTGGGAGGCGTTACCATCGCTGTCGGGTCGACGATGAAGTACCTGGGGCTCGTCCTCGACAGTCGATGGAACTTCGCCCCTCACTTTCGGCAGTTGGCCCCAAAATTAATGGGCGCCGCGGGTGCTTTGTCACGTTTGCTGCCCAATTTGAGGGGGCCCGACACGTCCTGCCGAAAACTGTACATGGGTATCGTGCGGTCAATGGCGCTCTACGGGGCGCCTGTGTGGGCGAACAACCTGACGGCCCGCAACATTGCAATCTTGCGAAGGCCGCAGAGGGCGATGGCCGTCAGGATTGTTCGTGGGTACCGCACGATCTCATTCGAAGCGGCTACCCTGTTGGCTGGATCCCTGCCTTGGGACCTGGAGGCGAGAGCACTCGCATCACTTCATCGGTGGCGCGGGGAGGCACATGAGCGCGGCGAGAGACCCCTGCCCCGGGTTATCGAGGCACAGCGGTCCGAGCTCCACCGGGCCCTGAGGGCGGAATGGGAGACGCGACTCGCGCAACCCACTGCGGGGCACGCCGTTATAGCGGCGATAAGACCTGTCATGGAGGCGTGGATCGAGAGGCGGCATGGCGTCCTCAACTTCCGGCTGACGCAGGTACTTTCTGGCCACGGCTGTTTTGGGAAGTACCTGTGTCGTATAGGTCGGGAGCAGATACCGGTGTGTCACCACTGTGCAGCTTGCCCGGAGGATACGGCGCAGCACACGTTGGAGGAGTGCCCAGCCTGGGCAGGGCTGCGCCGCGACCTCGTTGCGGCATTAGGCGGGAGCGATCTCTCGCTCCCGGCCGTCGTTCAATCGATGGTCGAGAGCGAGAGGGCATGGGACGGGGTTGCCTCCTTTTGCGAGGATGTCATGTCTGCAAAGGAGGTAGCCGAGCGGGTGAGAGAAGCCGTATCCTCTCTCCCCTCCCGCAGGAGACGCACCGGGCGCCCGAGAAGGGCGCAAAACGATCTGCGACCTCCATGAGAGGTGGCCTGCGGGCGGTGGACTAGGGGCGTCCGTCGTCCGACCAGATAGGCCCGAGTTGGCGGCGCAGTGTTCCACGCGCGCCACTCGAGAGTGGGTGCGGCCGCTATGGAAATGGTCGCACGGGAGGTGGGACCTGCTGAAAAACAGCAGGTCATGGCCTGTCGGGGGAGCGGTGAATGCTAATGCGAATCCCGCACCCCCGGCCATGGGCAGAGGTGGAGCACCGCGGTGGTTTTGGCCGGTAGGAGTCCGGCATGCCCCTCCGTCGCCCCCACGATGGAGGAAGTCCATGAGGATTTCCACCGCGCAAAAAAAAAAAAAAAAAAAAAAAAAGGTTAGGTTAGGTTAGGTTGGGGTGGGGTGCGTGCAGAAAACCTCCTCGTGTGCCTGATTGCTGCTGGTTCTGTTCGAATACGTTTGGGGGAAAGAGCAGTGGTCGGGCCGGTGCACCCTGGGCACGGTCAATGGTCTCTCCAATTCGGGGAGGGTATTGATTACCCTCTCCGAGTTGGAGAGACTATTGACCGTGGCGAATTTCTGCGTGGGGGGGAGCATTATGCTCCGGGGTCGTCTCCGACCGAGTGACGGATCGTCCATTCACCTCCCTCTGATCGCAGAGGGCAGGACGAGTGGACGAAGGGTGGCGAAACCTAATCCCAAGGTCTAGCGTGCCGAGGGGATGAATGGCCGGAGGGTATCCGGTCGTTAGCGCTTGGGGGGGTATCAGGGGATAGGGACCTCACCCTTAAAAAGGAAAAACACAAATGGAAGAAACGACTACAGTAAATATTCCCCAGGCGGGTCCCGGAAATTCCGGGGAATCCCGCCCCTCTACTGAGGGCTGCCCTACCGTATCTGGGGGGGGCAAACAAACCTGCAGTCACACCAACGACATAACGCTAGCACAACGGACTGAAACTGACGGAACGGAAAATAATGCGAGGAGTAGGCGAGAAAAGGAGCTCCAGGTCAACCTGGAGCGCCTGCGCGATGAGGAGGTGGTCTCTGCCAAGAGGGCGGCGGCGGCGAGCGCTTTTAGGAAGCGCCCGCGGAGTATGGGATCGGGACCGATGGGTCTTTCTTCTAGCGAGGAGAACCTGTCGGCCCCGAAGGTGCCAACGGCACGCAGAGGGCGAGGTCGCAAAGTAGCGAGTGTAGCCCTCGCTCGACCGCCGGAACGTGATGTGCGGGGCCGGTTCGTGCCGGTGTCTCGGCCCGACACGCCGGCTGCATCAGATAATGTGGAGAGCGTGGGCAGCGACTCCGAGCCCAGACGGAGCTCGATCGCGGATCACAGCGAGGGCTCCCTACTGGGCTCGAACAGGGCGGAGGCGAATGCCGCAAAACGGGCCCAGCGAAAAGCTGTCGCGGAAGGCGAAGTCGCCGAGTTGTCCCGACAGGCTCGAGAGCGGCGCGAGGCTCGGCTGGCGGCCGGCGGAGGTGTTTCGGCGGTGGCACTTAGTCGCCAAGTTCTGGACGGCGTGGATGTCGTCCTGAAGGTTGCCACCAAATCGGGGAACCTGAAGGGCACGTTCACGCGCGCCCTGAAGGAGGCGGCTGACGACATTCGAGAGGCGGTTGGGGTCCTCGTAAGTCGTACGAGCACGGATGAGACGGCGAAGCTGTGGGAGGAGAATCGCCGTCTCCGCTCCGAGGTAGAGGACCTCAAGCGGCAATTTGCCGCCCAGAGGGCAGCTCCCACGGCCGCTGGCACTGATTTCGCTGGGGCTCCGGCATCGGCTCCTCCAACGGCCACGTCGTCGGGCCCTGCACTTGCGGATGCGGAGATCGAGAAGATCGCCCGCATCTGCATGATGCAGTGTGGAAGATGGTGGGGGCCCGGCTGGAGGCCATTGACGGGAGGCTGCTTCCGGCCGAAACTCTTCGCCCACCGCTCGCTGCGGACCAGCGGAAGAAGGTGACGCCCGGTCAGTCAGGGCCGGTACCCACTAAACCGGGGATGGCGCCCGCAACTGCGGCCGCGGTGGCGGCAGGGCCTAGAAAGCCCGGCAAGGCGGCAAATAAGACCGCGAAGGGTGCATCCGCGTCCACTTCACGGACGACTGCGACGGGCCAGTCCACACCCGCTTCTCAGCCGACGGCGGCCGCGGCGACCGCGTCCCAGCCCACCGAGAACACGGAGGAGGGCTGGACAGAGGCCAAGAAGCGCCGCCGTCGAAGAAAAAAGAAGAAGGCAGCACCACCGGCACCGGCACCGCCAACACCGGCACCAAAGAAGGCCAAAAGACCGCCTAGGGTCAGAGCCCCTCGCTCCGCGGCTGTAGTGATTACGCTGCAGCCCGGAGCCGTCGAAAGGGGCCTCTCCTACAGGGCGGTCCTAATGGAGGCGAAGGCCAAAGTCGCGTTCCCTGACCTTGGCACACCGTCCGGCTTCAAAGTGAGGCCGGCGATCACGGGGGCGCGGCTGCTGGAGGTGTCGGGTGCCTCTAGCGCGGAAAAGGCGGACATCCTGGCCGCCAAGTTGAGGGAAGTCCTCAACCCGGAGGACGTCCGGGTGTCCAGGCCGACGAAGACCGCTGAGCTGCGCGTTGACGGTCTGGACGACTCGACTACTCCGGATGAGGTCGTGGCGGCCGTCGCCCGTGTCGGTGGATGTCCGCCTGCAGACGTGCGGACGGGAGAGATTCGCGTCGACGCTTCCGGGCTCGGCGCGATCTGGGTGCGGTGTCCGGTGGCGGCGGCCAACAAAGTCGCTGATGCTGGGCGTCTGTTGGTGGGGTGGGTTGCAGCGAGGGCGAAGCTGCTGCAACCCAGGGTTATGCGGTGCTTCCGCTGCCTTGACATTGGGCATGTCAAGGCTCGGTGCACCGGCCAAGTCGATCGCAGCGATCAGTGTTATCGCTGCGGTCAGCCCGGCCACAAGGCGGCCCAGTGCTCCGCGGCGCCAAACTGCAGCCTCTGTACAGCTGCAGGGAGGCCCGCTGGGCACACAGCGGGTGGAAAGGCCTGTGCGCCCCCCAGGAAGAGACGGGGCGCCAAGGCTGCTGGGGGCCCTTTACCCCCCTCGCAGGCTGGCGCCTCATCGGCCGACTCCCGGCCTAGGAATGGTGCGAACCCGGAGGGAATGGACTGCGCATAAATGGCGCTGTACCATTTCCTCCAGGGCAACATCAACCACTCTGCCAGAGCTCAGGACCTCTTCCTCCAGAGCATGGCAGAGTGGTCGATTGACGTGGCTGTGGTCGCCGAGCCGTACTTTGTCCCCCCCAGGGATAACTGGGTGGGAGACTTGGACGGCTTGGTGGCCATCATTGGCGGGGCTCTTGTCAACCCGTCCCGAGGACACGGCTGGGTAGCCGCCCTCGCGGACGGCATTGGCATAGTTGGTGCGTATCTTTCGCCCAACAAGAGCCTCGCCGACTTCGAGAGGTTCCTTGTTGAGTTGGGTGCCGTCGTAGGCCGTCTTCACCCTCGCCCGGTGCTGTTGCTGGGGGATCTCAACGCCAAGTCTGCGGCGTGGGGATCTCCGGTGACCGATGCTCGGGGTGAGGTGCTGGAGGAGTGGGCGGTCGCGACTGGCTTGGCCGTTCTGAATCGGGGCTCGGTCCACACGTGCGTGCGGCAGCGGGGCGGGTCAATAGTGGACGTCTCGTTCGCTAGCCCTGCTGTCGCGAGCCGTGTCCGCGACTGGCGTGTCGCCGTGGAGGTGGAGACGTTGTCGGATCATCGTTACATCCGTTTCGACGTCTCCGCCCAGACCGCGGGCGGCCGCAGTCCATCGGCCCCACGAACGAACGGTCCGCGCTGGGCTCGTAAGCGCATGAACAGGGAACTTCTCGAGGAGGCCGCCATTGTCCAGGCCTGGTTCCGGGAGTCGGAGACGAACGGACCCGTCGACGTCGAACTGGAGGCGCTGTGGTTCCGCGGGGCGATGACGCAAATCTGCGACGCGTCCATGCCCCGGGTCCACGCACAGTCAGCAGGGCGCCAGGTGTACTGGTGGTCGGCCGAGATCGCACGTATGCGCGTTGAGTGCGTAGCGGTCAGACGCCGGTACACCCGATACCGGAGGAGACGTCGTCGGGTCCCGGACGAAGAAGCCGCGCTGTATGAGGTGTACCGCGCGGCTAAGAGGACTCTGTGTCTGGCCATCGGCGATGCGAAGACGCAAGCCAGGGAGGAGATGTTGGAGACCCTAAACCGGGATCCGTGGGGGCGCCCATATCAAGCGGTTCGAGGGAAACTTCGGTCTGCGGCGCCCCCGCTCACGGGGAGTCTCCAACCAGAGCTGCTGGAGGAGGTTGTCTCAGCCCTCTTCCCGGCACGAGCGGAGCATACTCCACCGCCGATGGCTTTGCCCACAGACGCAGAGTCCACAGAGGAGAACGCCGTCAGCGTCCCAGAGGTGACACAGGCAGAGATGGGGGCGGCCGTGCTGCGGCTCCGGGCCAAGAACGTGGCTCCGGGGCCCGACGGCATTCACGGCCTAGCGTTGGCCCTCGCTCTGAAGGAGCTAGAGCCCCAACTAAGAGGACTGTTTACAGCGTGCCTTGAGCGGGGCCAGTTTCCCACATTGTGGAAATCTGGTCGTCTGGTCTTGCTCAAGAAGGCGGGGCGCCCTGCGGACTCTCCGTCCGCGTACCGGCCCATAGTGCTGCTGGACGAGGTGGGAAAGCTGTTTGAGCGGATAATCGCAGCCCGTCTCGTCGGCCACTTGTGCGAAGAGGGGCCGGACCTGGACGAGAGCCAGTATGGCTTTCGGCATGGGCGCTCCACCATACACGCTGTATCGAGGGTGAGAGTCCTGGCGGAGGAAGCGGTGTCCCGGGGCGGGGTGATGTTGGCGGTGTCCTTGGACATTTCCAACGCGTTCAACACCCTGCCCTGGAGTTGTGTACGGGAGGCACTGCGCTATCATCGTGTGCCTTCCTACCTCCGCCGCATAGTTGGGGCTTATCTGTCCGAGAGGTGTGTCACCTACGTGGGACGTGATGGCGAGCACCAGCGCCGCATGTCGTGCGGTGTTCCGCAGGGTTCCGTCTTAGGACCGCCCCTGTGGAACATCGGGTACGACTGGGTGCTGAGGGGCGAGCTCCAGCCGGGCGTGGACCTGACGTGTTACGCTGACGACACGCTGGTCACGGCCCGGGGGAGTTCGTACAGGGAGGCAGCGTTGCTGGCGGCGGCTGCGGTCTCACAGGTGGTGGGCCGCATCCGGCGCCTCGGCCTAGAGGTGGCCCTCAACAAGTCGGAGGCCGTGATCTTTCACGGTCCTCGGCGGGCGCCGCCGCCGGGATCACACATCGTGGTGGGGGGGGCCAGAATAGCTGTCGAGTCTACCATGAAGTACCTTGGATTGGTGCTCGACAGCCGATGGGATTTTGGCCCTCATTTCCAGCGGCTGGCGCCCAAGTTGTTGGGCGCGGCTGGGGCGTTGTCAACGCTGCTTCCCAATCTGGGGGGCCCGAGCGCCGTCTGCAGGCGGCTCTACGTGGGGATCGTGCGATCGATGGCCCTTTATGGGGCCCCGATCTGGGCGGCAGACCTGACGGCCGGAAGCATCGCCGTGCTGCGAAAGCCGCAACGCGCGATGGCCGTCAGAGTCATCAGGGGATATCGCACGATCTCCTACGAGGCGGCTTGTGCACTGGCCGGATCCCCGCCCTGGGACCTGGAGGCGAAGGTACTCGCGTCACTGTACCGGTGGCGCGAGGAAGCGCGGGCGCGGGGCGAGCGACCGATGCAGCGACACATGGAGCTGCGTCGGTCTCAGCTTCGCGAGGTCCTGGTGGCGGAATGGCGGGACAGGCTTTCGCGCCCTACCGCCGGCCTCGCCATCATCGAGGCGGTCCGGCCAGTGCTCGAGCGCTGGCTCGGGAGGAGGCACGGCTCCCTGTCGTTTCGGGTGACGCAGGTGCTCTCGGGGCATGGTTGCTTCGGGAAGTACCTGTGTCGCATAAACAGGGAGCCGGACGCCCGGTGTCACCACTGCGTCGACTGCCGGGAGGACACGGCGCGGCATACGCTGGCGGAATGTGCCGCTTGGGAGGGGCCGCGCCGTGCCCTCGTCTCAGAAGTAGGCAGTGACCTGTCGCTGTCGGCCGTGGTAGAGTCGATGGTCGACAGCGCAGAGTCCTGGGACGCGGTGGTTTCCTTCTGCGAAAGTGTCATGTCGCAGAAGGAGGCTGCGGAAAGGGAGAGGGAGATCTCAACCTCCCACCCTGCCCGCAGCAGGCGCACCGGGCGTCGGCGAAGGGCGGATAACGCCCTCTTCCGGCCCCCCTAAATGGGTCCAGGGGCGGCAGACTCGGGGACGTCTGTCGCCCCCCACATACACCAGGACCCGAGGTGGCGGCGCGTAGTGTTCCACGCGCGCCCCTCTAAGATGTCCGGGGGGGAGTCTAACACCTCACTCCCCCCCCTGACCCGAGAAGTGGCCCGCTGCAGCGGGCCGGCACCAGCCGGGGGTTGCGGAAGTATCTCCAGTTCCCGCGACCCCCGACGTAGGTGTGAGATGGAACACCGGGGTGGTTTTTAGTCAGTAAGAGTCTGACAGACCCCTCCGCCCGCCCCAGGGCGGAGGACATCCATGAGGATTTTCCACCCCGTACCAAAAAAAAAAAAAAAAAAAAAAGGTTAGGTTGGGGTGCGTGCAGAAAACCTCCTCGTGTGCCTGATTGCTGCTGGTTCCTTTCGAATACGTTCGGGGGAAAGAGCAGTGATCGGGCCGGTGCACCCTGGGTACAGTCACTATTCTCGAGAATATTGGCTGTGGCGAATTTCTGCGTGGGGGGGAGCATTATGCTCCGGGGTCGTCTCCGACCGAGTGACGGATCGTCCATTCACCTCCCTCTGATCGCAGAGGGCAGGACGAGTGGACGAAGGGTGGCGAAACCTAATCCCAAGGTCTAGCGTGCCGAGGGGATGAATGGCCGGAGGGTATCCGGTCGTTAGCGCTTGGGGGGGGATCAGGGGATAGGGACCTCACCCTTAAAAAGGAAAAACACAATGGATAAAACGACTACAGTAAATATTCCCCAGGCGGGTCCCGGAAATTCCGGGAAATCCCGCCCCTCTACTGAGGGCTGCCCTACCGTATCTGGGGGGGGCAAACAAACCTGCAGTCACACCAACGACATAACGCTAGCACAACGGACTGAAACTGACGGAATGGAAAATGATGCGAGGAGTAGGCGAGAAAAGGAGCTCCAGGTCAACCTGGAGCGCCTGCGCCATGAGGAGGTGGTCTCTGCCAAGAGGGCGGCGGCGGCGAGCGCTTTTAGGAAGCGCCCGCGGAGTATGGGATCGGGACCGATGGGTCTCTCCTCTAGCGAGGAGAACCTGTCGGCCCCGAAGGTGCCAACGGCACGCAGAGGGCGAGGTCGCAAAGTAGCGAGTGTAGCCCTCGCTCGACCGCCGGAACGTGATGTGCGGGGCCGGTTCGTGCCGGTGTCTCGGCCCGACACGCCGGCTGCATCAGATAACGTAGAGAGCGTGGGCAGCGACTCCGAGCCCGGACGGAGCTCGATCGCGGATCACAGCGGGGGCTCCCTACTGGGCTCGAACAGGG
This sequence comes from Charanyca ferruginea, assembly GCA_947361185.1. Taxonomy (NCBI): domain Eukaryota; kingdom Metazoa; phylum Arthropoda; class Insecta; order Lepidoptera; family Noctuidae; genus Charanyca; species Charanyca ferruginea. The sequence continues at coordinate 18,003,622 of OX376081.1, forward strand.
CGGAGGCGAATGCCGCAAAACGGGCCCAGCGAAAAGCTGTCGCGGAAGGCGAAGTCGCCGAGTTGTCCCGACAGGCTCGAGAGCGGCGCGAGGCTCGGCTGGCGGCCGGCGGAGGTGTTTCGGCGGTGGCACTTAGTCGCCAAGTTCTGGACGGCGTGGATGTCGTCCTGAAGGTTGCCACCAAATCGGGGAACCTGAAGGGCACGTTCACGCGCGCCCTGAAGGAGGCGGCTGACGACATTCGAGAGGCGGTTGGGGTCCTCGTAAGTCGTACGAGCACGGATGAGACGGCGAAGCTGTGGGAGGAGAATCGCCGTCTCCGCTCCGAGGTAGAGGACCTCAAGCGGCAATTTGCCGCCCAGAGAGCAGCTCCCACGGCCGCTGGCACTGATTTCGCTGGGGCTCCGGCATCGGCTCCTCCAACGGCCACGTCGTCCGGCCCTGCACTTGCGGATGCGGAGATCGAGAAGATCGCCCGCATCTGCATGATGCGGTGTGGGAAGATGGTGGGGGCCCGGCTGGAGGCCATTGACGGGAGGCTGCTTCCGGCCGAAACTCTTCGCCCACCGCTCGCTGCGGACCAGCGGAAGAAGGTGACGCCCGGTCAGTCAGGGCCGGTACCCACTAAACCGGGGATGGCGCCCGCAACTGCGGCCGCGGTGGCGGCAGGGCCTAAAAAGCCCGGCAAGGCGGCGACCGCGACGGGCCCATCCGCACCCGCTTGTCAGACGACGGCGGCCGCGGCGGCCGCGACGACCGCGTCCCAGCCCACCGAGAAGACGGAGGAGGGCTGGACAGAGGCCAAGAAGCGCCGCCGTCGAAGAAAGAAGAAGGCAGCACCACCGGCACCGGCACCGCCAGCACCGGCAACGAAAAAGGCCAAAAGACCGCCGAAGGTCAGAGCCCCTCGCTCCGCGGCTGTAGTAATTACGCTGCAGCCCGGAGCCGTCGAAAGGGGCCTCTCCTACAAGGCGGTCCTACTGGAGGCGAAGGCCAAAGTCGCGTTCCCCGACCTTGGCACACCGTCCGGCTTCAAAATGAGGCCGGCGATCACGGGGGCGCGGCTGCTGGAGGTGTCGGGTGCCTCTAGCGCAGAAAAGGCGGACATCCTGGCCGCCAAGTTGAAGGAAGTCCTCAACCCGGAGGACGTCCGGGTGTACAGGCCGATGAAGACCGCTGAGATGCGCGTCGACGGTCTGGACGACTCGGTGACTCCGGCTGAGGTCGTGGCGGCCGTCGCCCGTGTCGGTGGATGTCTGCCTGCAGACGTGCGGACGGGCGAGATTCGCGTCGACGCTTCCGGGCTCGGCGCGATCTGGGTGCGGTGTCCGGTGGTGGCGGCCAACAAAGTCGCCGATGCTGGGCGTCTGTTGGTGGGGTGGGTTGCGGCGAGGGCGAAGCTGCTGCAACCCAGGGTTATGCGGTGCTTCCGCTGCCTTGACATTGGGCATGTCAAGGCTCGGTGCACCGGCCAAGTCGACCGCAGCGATCAGTGTTATCGCTGCGGTCAGCCCGGCCACAAGGCGGCCCAGTGCTCCGCGGCGCCAAACTGCAGCCTCTGTACAGCTGCAGGGAGGCCCGCTGGGCACACAGCGGGTGGAAAGGCCTGTGCGCCCCCCAGGAAGAGACGGGGCGCCAAGGCTGCTGGGGGCCCTTTACCCCCCCCGCAGGCTGGCGCCTCATCGGCCGACTCCCGGTCTGGTGTCACGGAGGGAATGGACTGCGCATAAATGGCGCTGTACCATTTCCTCCAGGGCAACATCAACCACTCTGCCAGAGCTCAGGACCTCTTCCTCCAGAGCATGGCAGAGTGGTCGATTGACGTGGCTGTGGTCGCCGAGCCGTACTTCGTCCCCTCCAGGGATAACTGGGTGGGAGACTTGGACGGCTTGGTGGCTATCATTGGCGGGGCTCTGGTCAACCCGTCCCGAGGTCACGGCTGGGTAGCCGCCCTCGCGGACGGCATTGGCATAGTTGGTGCGTATTTTTCGCCCAACAAGAGCCTCGCCGACTTCGAGAGGTTCCTTGTTGAGTTGGGTGCCGTCGTAGGCCGTCTTCACCCTCGCCCGGTGCTGTTGCTGGGGGATCTCAACGCCAAGTCTGCGGCGTGGGGATCTCCAGTGACCGATGCTCGGGGTGAGGTGCTGGAGGAGTGGGCGGTCGCGACTGGCTTGGCCGTTCTGAATCGGGGCTCGGTCCACACGTGCGTGCGGCAGCGGGGCGGGTCAATAGTGGACGTCTCGTTCGCTAGCCCTGCTGTCGCGAGCCGTGTCCGCGACTGGCGTGTCGCCGTGGAGGTGGAGACGTTGTCGGATCATCGATACATCCGTTTTGACGTCTCCGCCCAGACCACGGGCGGCCGCGGTTCATCGGCCCCGCAAACGAACGGTCCGCGGTGGGCGCGTAAGCGCATGAACAGGGAACTTCTCGAGGAGGCCGCCATTGTCCAGGCCTGGTTCCGGGAGTCGGAGACGAACGGACCCGTCGACGTCGAACTGGAGGCGCTGTGGTTCCGCGGGGCGATGACGCAAATTTGCGACGCGTCCATGCCCCGGGTCCACGCACAGTCAGCAGGGCGCCAGGTGTACTGGTGGTCGGCCGAGATCGCACGTATGCGCGTTGAGTGCGTAGCGGTCAGACGCCGGTACACCCGATACCGGAGGAGACGTCGTCGGGTCCCGGACGAAGAAGCCGCGCTGTATGAGGTGTACCGCGCGGCTAAGAGGACTCTGTGTCTGGCCATCGGCGATGCGAAGACGCAAGCCAGGGAGGAGATGTTGGAGACCCTAAACCGGGATCCGTGGGGGCGCCCATATCAAGCGGTTCGAGGGAAACTTCGGTCTGCGGCGCCCCCGCTCACGGGGAGTCTCCAACCAGAGCTGCTGGAGGAGGTTGTCTCAGCCCTCTTCCCGGCACGAGCGGAGCATACTCCACCGCCGATGGCTTTGCCCACAGACGCAGAGTCCACAGAGGAGAACGCCGTCAGCGTCCCAGAGGTGACACAGGCAGAGATGGGGGCGGCCGTGCTGCGGCTCCGGGCCAAAAACGTGGCTCCGGGGCCCGACGGGATTCACGGCCTTGCGTTGGCCCTCGCTCTGAAGGAGCTAGATCCCCAACTTAGAGGACTGTTTACAGCGTGCCTTGAGCGGGGCCAGTTTCCCACATTGTGGAAATCTGGTCGTCTGGTCCTGCTCAAGAAGGCGGGGCGCCCTGCGGACTCTCCGTCCGCGTACCGGCCCATAGTGCTGCTGGACGAGGTGGGAAAGCTGTTTGAGCGGATAATCGCAGCCCGCCTCGTCGGCCACTTGTGCGAAGAGGGGCCGGACCTGGACGGGAGCCAGTATGGCTTTCGGCATGGGCGCTCCACCATACACGCTGTATCAAGGGTGAGAGTCCTGGCGGAGGAAGCGGTGTCCCGGGGCGGGGTGATGTTGGCGGTGTCCTTGGACATTTCCAACGCGTTCAACACCCTGCCCTGGAGTTGTGTACGGGAGGCACTGCGCTATCATCGTGTGCCTTCCTACCTCCGCCGCATAGTTGGGGCTTATTTGTCCGAGAGGTGTGTCACCTACGTGGGACGTGATGGCGAGCACCAGCGCCGCATGTCGTGCGGTGTTCCGCAGGGTTCCGTCTTAGGACCGCCCCTGTGGAACATCGGGTACGACTGGGTGCTGAGGGGCGAGCTCCAGCCGGGCGTGGACCTGACGTGTTACGCTGACGACACGCTGGTCACGGCCCGGGGGAGTTCGTACAGGGAGGCAGCGTTGCTGGCGACGGCTGCGGTCTCACAGGTGGTGGGCCGCATCCGGCGCCTCGGCCTGGAGGTGGCCCTCAACAAGTCGGAGGCCGTGATCTTTCACGGTCCTCGGCGGGCGCCGCCGCCGGGATCACACATCGTGGTCGGGGGGGCCAGAATAGCTGTCGAGTCCACCATGAAGTACCTTGGATTGGTGCTCGACAGCCGATGGGATTTTGGCCCTCATTTCCAGCGGCTGGCGCCCAAGTTGTTGGGCGCGGCCGGGGCGCTTTCAACGCTGCTTCCCAATCTGGGGGGCCCGAGCGCCGTCTGCAGGCGGCTCTACGTGGGGATCGTGCGATCGATGGCCCTTTATGGGGCCCCGATCTGGGCGGCAGACCTGACGGCCGGAAGCATCGCCGTGCTGCGAAAGCCGCAACGCGCGATGGCCGTCAGAGTCATCAGGGGATATCGCACGATCTCCTACGAGGCGGCTTGTGCACTGGCCGGATCCCCGCCCTGGGACCTGGAGGCGAAGGTGCTCGCGTCACTGTACCGGTGGCGCGAGGAAGCGCGGGCGCGGGGCGAGCGACCGATGCAGCGACACATGGAGCTGCGTCGGTCTCAGCTTCGCGAGGTCCTGGTGGCGGAATGGCGGGACAGGCTTTCGCGCCCTACCGCCGGCCTCGCCATCATCGAGGCGGTCCGGCCAGTGCTCGAGCGCTGGCTCGGGAGGAGGCACGGCTCCCTGTCGTTTCGGGTGACGCAGGTGCTCTCGGGGCATGGTTGCTTCGGGAAGTACCTGTGTCGCATAAACAGGGAGCCGGACGCCCGGTGTCACCACTGCGTCGACTGCCGGGAGGACACGGCGCGGCATACGCTGGCGGAATGTGCCGCTTGGGAGGGGCCGCGCCGTGCCCTCGTCTCAGAAGTAGGCAGTGACCTGTCGCTGTCGGCCGTGGTCGAGTCGATGGTCGACCGCGCAGAGTCCTGGGACGCGGTGGTTTCCTTCTGCGAAAGTGTCATGTCGCAGAAGGAGGCTGCGGAAAGGGAGAGGGAGATCTCAACCTCCCACCCTGCCCGCAGCAGGCGCACCGGGCGTCGGCGAAGGGCGGACAACGCCCTCTTCCGGCCCCCCTAAATGGGTCCAGGGGCGGCAGACTCGGGGACGTCTGTCGCCCCCCACATACACCAGGACCCGAGGTGGCGGCGCGTAGTGTTCCACGCGCGCCCCTCTAAGATGTCCGGGGGGGAGTCTAACACCTCACTCCCCCCCCTGACCCGAGAAGTGGCCCGCTGCAGCGGGCCGGCACCAGCCGGGGGTTGCGGAAGTATCTCCAGTTCCCGCGACCCCCGACGTAGGTGTGAGATGGAACACCGGGGTGGTTTTTAGTCAGTAAGAGTCTGACAGACCCCTCCGCCCGCCCCAGGGCGGAGGACATCCATGAGGATTTTCCACCCCGTACCAAAAAAAAAAAAAAAAAAAGGTTAGGTTAGGTTAGGTTAGGTTAGGTTAGGTTTTTTTTTTTTTTTTTTTTTTTTTTTTTTTTGTTTTTTTTTTTTTGAGGCAGGAGTGGGAAATCCTCATGGACGCCCAGACTGTCCCATAATTGAAACCGTCTGGGCAGTGCCGGACTCTTACCGGCTAAAACCACACTCCTGCCTAAGCGTGAACCCCTGCTATTATTTTGCAGGGATTTTTTGAGGCCTTTTATTTACTTGTGCATTTTATATTTTATTTCTTTTATTAACAATTTTGACTATTTTAACAATGTAATTTAATAATTCGTTTTTACTCTTTTTACTATTTAATAAAACACTTAAATTTTCTTTTGTTATTCCAGTTCTAAATTTTTCTTCCAGGTCGTGCCTGTGGGAGAGATGCACCGGGCACTCCGTCAGAAGATGAAGGACTGTCTCCTGCTTGTCGGGGTCGCATATACACGATGGGTTCTCCTTGCACTTGAAGCGAGTCAAGTATTCGGAGAACCCACCGTGTCCCGTTAGGGCTTGGGTCAGCTCCTTCGTTAGCTGTAATTTCCGCACCGTCCTGTACGCCGCGATTGCGCATGGGAAGAACAGCTTGGTGGTGGCCGCCGTTTCTCCTGTACAATACCTCCGGTTCCATTCGCCCAGCGACTCCAATCGGATCGCTCGCTTGACGAATGCAACCGGACATCTGTCGTAGTCGGGTGCGCGCTTCGATCTCAAGGCAGCCTCCTTTGCGAGCGAGTCGGCTCTCTCGTTACCCTCCAGCCCCGCATGAGCTTTTATCCAGAACAAGGATACGCTCTTGTTCTGGCAGTTGCTGTGGCGGATGGCGTTTCTTGATTCGACTGCGAGGGGGTGGAGCGCTTCGGGGTTCACGACTGTTTGGAGGGCTGCCATGGAGTCGCTGTAGATAGCGAACGCCGTCTCTGGTCTTTGGAGGACCACTTTTGTGGCTTCGCAGAGGGCAAGGAGCTCAGCCTGGTAGACGGTACTATATGACGGCAGGACAAGTTTGCGGGTCTTTGTCTCGGCCTCGCCAGTCCATATGGATAGCGCGGCTCCGACTTTACCCTCTATCTTGCTGCCGTCTGTGAATATTCGCACCGCGTAATCGCGGTGGGAGTTGTATTGCTCCTCGTCTACCAGACGTCGTAGCTCTATGCTCTTCTGCTCAGCCGGATGTGGTGCCTCCAGCGCAGATGCCACACGCTCGATCTCCCTGTCTCCCAGCGCAGGATGGGACACCCCCTTCTTGGCCTCATATAGTGAGGCCGCCTCTCGGATTCGGAGGTCAAGAGGGAGTATCCCAGTTAGCACCAGCGCTGCATTCAGGGAGACCGTGCGATAGGCACGACACATTTTCTGCGCAAAGCTCCTCTGGACGACGTTCAACTTCTTTTGCACCCCGACTTTGTTCGCGGCCGGCGACCACGCACTCGCTGCGTACAGGACGATGGGTTCCACCACGGCCGTGTAAATACAGCGTATTATTTCCGGGTGGAGACCCCAGCTGACCCTTGCGGCCCTCGACAGCTGTTTGTAAATCCCGACGGCTCGGGAGCAGACGTTTGCGACGTGGGTGTTAAACGTCAACTTGTGGTCGATGGTGAGACCGAGCAGTTTTATCTCATTAGACATGCCAATGTCCACTCCGCCCATCCTCAGACTTGGGGTGTCGTGTTTAAGCTTCCGCGTAATCAGCATAGCTTTTGTTTTGTGCGGTGCGAATTTGAGCTTGTTCGCGACACCCCAGGTCCGGACATACTCGAGGGCGACATTGGCATCCCTCTGCACCTCAAGTGCCGTCTCCCCATCGAACACAAGGACGACGTCGTCCGCAAACGCCTGACACTGGAGGTTAGGTTAGGTTAGGTTAGGTTAGGTTAGGTTAGGTTAGGTTAGGTTAGGTTAGGTTAGGTTAGGTTAGGTTAGGTTAGGTTAGGTTAGGTTAGGTTAGGTTAGGTTAGGTTTTTTTTTTTTTTTTTTTTTTTTTTTTTTTTATTAATTGTACCTCTACCTCCGACAGCATCGGAGTCTATTTTAAGCTATTTCATTCATTCCAGTTCTCTCTTTTGTTCCTCTCGTACTTTCATTCAGCATACTTTTTCTTTCTTGCTTTCATCATCTTTCAGTCTTTAAGGGTAGGACGCCCTTCTATTTATCTACTCTTACTATATCTACTCTTTCTATTTCTTCTTTGTTTTGATACATTGTATTTTTGGGGAAATAAACACAGCAACACCGGTTTTTATTAATTTGGTACAGTACTTCTTATTCTAATTTACATTTCTATCTTAAATCTAGTACATTCCTGGTTTACAAAATTTAGACAGCCAGCTTAAAACTAATCCTTATTCCTATTTACATATTATGCTACTGACACAATTTTTCTTATTATTCTAGTATGTATATAATATGGGTATTCCTTAATATTACTACATAAATGTTTTTCTTAATTACTTCTTAATTACAGCCCTCTTAAAACCTATTGTTATTCTAATAACATGGCAACTTTAAAAATATAATGCTTGGTTTTATGCCTATTTCTTAACATTAAACCTCTGTTTTCAATGCTTGACCTTAATATATTTACAATATTATGTAAGCATTTTTTCTTATGCACTTTTATTCCTATTTATGACCTTTTCACAAATTTCCACGCAATACTTAAGAAACTGATCTCTTCTTTTACCGGCCACTATTTTCCACGTATTTTCCGCGTTAATTTTGGTGTCGAGTTCAAGTTCGGCCTCGAGTCTTTGTCTATCAAAGACGGGACAGCTAAACAATACATGAGGCACCGTTTCAGCAGCTTCAGGATCGCAGATGCACGATGGGCTCCCTTTACACTTAAAGCGATTTAAGTATTCCGAGAACCCACCGTGCCCCGTCATGACTTGTGTTAGTGTGCTGCTTATTTTACATTTCCTGATTATCCTGTAGGCCGCCACCGCGTCCGGGAAAAACAGTTTCGTCACTGAAGCAGTCTCTCCGGAGCTGTATCTGTGATTCCACACGTCAAGCGTTGCCGTTCGGATGCATCGCCTGACGTACGAGACCGGACACAGATCATAGTCTGGCTTTCGTTTGGAACCTTCAGCGGCACTTTTGGCTAGTTCATCGGCTCTCTCATTTCCAGCCAACCCTGCATGCGCTTTAATCCAAAACAAAGTGACAGACTTGTTTTGGATAGTCAGGGACCTAAGGTTAGCCCTTATCTCAACTGCCAAAGGGTGGTGTCTGTCGTGGTTTTGGACTGTTTGGAGAGCCGCCATGGAGTCACTGAAGATTCCAAACGATTGCGCACTGTGTTTCAGGATTTCCCTGGTGGCGACGCATATCGCCAGAAGCTCAGCCTGGTAGACGGTGGAGTAATGTGGAAGAGCAAGCTTGCGAGTTTTGGTTTCGGCGTCACCGGTCCACATGGACAGTGCCGCTCCAACCTTGCCCCCAATCTTGCTCCCATCCGTAAAGATACGAACTTCAAGTTCGTTCTGGGCATCAAGTTGCTCTTGGTTTACCAGGCTTACGACCTCCAGCTCAGCGCGCTCCGCAGGGTGTGGGGCCTCCATTGCCGAGGCAGTCTGCTCGACCATCCTGCCGCAAAGTGCTGGCTGAGGCACCCCCCTCTTGGCCTCGTATAACGATGCCGCTTCGCGGATACGAAGATCGAGAGGTAGTATCCCAGCCAGCACTAGTGCGGCGTTTAAGGAGACCGTCCGGTATGCCTTGCACAGCGTTTGTGCAATACCGCGCTGTACTGCTCCCAACTGCTTCATGACGCCCTGCTTCTCGACGGCCGGGGCCCATACGCTGGCGGCGTACAGGACAACTGGTTCCACGGTGGCCTCATATATTATCTTTATGACTTCGGGGTGGAGCCCCCAGCTGGCTTTTGCAGCTCTAGTCAGTTGTTTGTGGACTCCTATTGCCTTTCTACAGACGTTTGCGACGTGTGCGTTAAAGGTGAGCTGTTTATCGATGGTGACACCCAGGAGTTTGATCTCGTTGGACATGGCAATGTCGATCCCATCCATGCTCAGGCGCGGGGTGTCGTATTTAAGTTTGCGAGTCACCACCATTGCGTTGGTTTTATGTGGGGCAAATTTAAGTTTATTTTGTACTCCCCACGCCTGAACATGTCCGAGAGCGGCATTGGCACGTCCCTCGATCTCCAACGCTGTGTCGCCGTCGAATACCAACACAACGTCGTCTGCGAAAGCTTGGCAATAGTCGTCCCTAGCGTCCAGACTCTTTAAGAGTGGGTCCAGCAGCAGGTTCCAAAATATTGGTCCCCCTATCGAACCCTGGACGCAGCCCTTGCTTGTAGCCTTGCAGAACTCTTCACCTGCGTATCTGACTCTGACCCTTCTGTGTTCGAGGTAACTGTCAATGACCCTCCTCAAGCCGATCGGACACTTTTCCTCAGCCAGGCGGACCCTTATGGCTGGCCACCAGGCGCTGTCGAAGGCTCCCTCTATGTCCAATGATACTAGGACTACTATTTTCTTTCGTTCCAGCTTGCCGCGTATGTGTTGCATTAGTGCATAGAGGGAGTCTTCGGTGCTCCTCTGGGGTATGAATCCATACTGGCGAGTACTCATCCTCGGGATCAGATGAAACTTGAGGCGGGCCACCAACATCTTCTCGTATATTTTGCCTAGTATTGGCAAAAGGCCGATTGGTCTGTACGCCTTTGGGGTGCTGTAGTCTGTTTTTCCAGGCTTCTTGAGTACGACAACAGTTGCCTCCTTCCAGACTTCAGGGAAGAGGTAACACCTCCGGCAGCCATTCATGAGTGCCAGGGCCACCTCAGGAGCGCTGTTAATGGCTTGGCTACAAATATCGGCAGTGAAGCCGTCTGCACCTGGCGCTTTTTTGGGGTTGAAGGAACCACACGCTGCCATGAGTTCGGCCATCGTAAATGGTGGATCACAAGAGTCATCTTGCCCTCCATCATTCACGGTATCGGCCCTTTCTCTAATAAGGCGGTGGCAGGCGCTGTCACTGACCGAGTGGTCTTCGGGGTAAAACGTGTTTGCCAATAGTTTAACAGAACTTTTCGTGTCCAGCACCTCCCCGTCCTTCGCTAGTGGCTGGTCCTCTCCTCTTCCCTTGGTCCTTCCTATCACCCGGTAGATTCCTTCCCAAACCCCTTCTCTATCCTGTCTCGCACAGAAGTTCTTCCAGCTCTCGATTTGGGCTTTGGCTGCCTCTGTCTCATACTCAACTTTCAGTTTCAGGTACTCTTCTACGACTTTAGCTCTACGGGACGGTGCAGCACACCTGACTCTACGTTTCCTGGTGGCGACCTGTTTCTTCATCTTTTCGAGTTTCTCGGACCACCACGGCAAGGTAAGTACTTCACTGCTCTTCTCGATAGGCATTGATGAAGTGCATGCATCTTTTATTATGTTATTGTAGATGTTTGTTACTGTATTTAATTGTTCGACTGTATTTAATTTCTCTATTTCTATTTTATTAATTTTGTTCTGTTGCATTAATTGGCTGAGTTTCTCACGAAATTCAGGCCAATTTGCTTTTTTTGTGTTAAAGATTCTGGTGGTTCTATTAATTTTTATGCCTTTGGATCTCTTCAATTTTATATTAAAAACAATGCCGTTATGATCCCAGCTCGTGAGACTCTCGTCTACCCTCCAGTCGTCCACCAGGTCCAGGATATCCGTCGAGCATGCTGTGATATCGACGTGGCTGCAGTAACGGATTCCCCCCCTGATTGTGTCGAAAGTCGGAATTTCCCCTCTGTTGAGTATGTTAAGACCCAGCTCGCCGAGAATTCCGGACACTTCTTCGCCCCTGCGATCGATGGACAAGCTTCCCCACCAGGTACTCTTGGCGTTTGCGTCTCCTCCAACAACCCACTTTCTGGAACCTACTGTTTCCTCAACAAGTTTGAGATGCTCCAGGTATGGTCCGATTGGCTGATCCGGCTCAAAGTAAAAGGAGACCACAGTGATGTTCCAGGCACTGGTTCGGATCCCCAACACGGTGATGTTTTTCGTGGTGAGTTTCGGGTACTGTGTGACCACGAGGTCTTGGTCGAATACCGCTATTGCGGCTTAGGTTAGGTTAGGTTAGGTTAGGTTAGGTTAGGTTAGGTTAGGTTAGGTTAGGTTAGGTTAGGTTAGGTTCCTCTCGCTCCCGAACATCGTTCTTTCGATGGTCCGGAGCGAGAGTGCGTGGGAGGCTGTCGCCTCTTTTTGCGAGCATGTCATGCACGCAAAAGAGGCGGCAGAGAGGGTGAGGGAAGCAACTGCCTCGCTTCCCTCCAGGAGAAGACGCACCGGGCGCCGGAGGGCGCTTAATGACCTCCGGCCTCCATGAGTTGCCGGCCTGCGGGTGGTCGACTTAGGGGCAGTCCACCACCCGACCAGATGCAGGCCCGTGTAGGCGGCGCGCAGTGTTCCGCGCGCGCCACACTAGAGGATTCGGCGGCGTTCAGACCGCCGAGGTCGACGGGATCCGCCGTGCAGGCGGATCATAGCCTGGCGGGGGCGCGGTGCATGCGCGAGCGAATCCCGTACCCCCGCCCATAGGCCAGTCGAGGAACACCGTGGTGGTTTTAGCCGGTAGGAGTCCGGCACACCCTCCCGTCTTCCCCAGACGGGGGACAGTCCATGAGGATTTCCCCACGTAAAAAAAAAAAAAAAAAAAAAAAGGTTAGGTTAGGTTAGGTTAGGTTAGGTTAGGTTAGGTTAGGTTAGGTTAGGTTAGGTTAGGTTAGGTTAGGTTAGGTTAGGTTAGGTTAGGTTAGGTTAGGTTAGGTTAGGTTAGGTTAGGTTAGGTTAGGTTAGGTTAGGTTAGGTTAGGTTAGGTTAGGTTTTTTTTTTTTTTTTTTTTTTTTTTTTTGAGGCAGGAGTGGGAAATCCTCATGGACGCCCAGACTGTCCCATAATTGAAACAGTCTGGGCAGTGCCGGACTCTTACCGGCTAAAACCACACTCCTGCCTAAGCGTGAGCCCCTGCTACAATTGTTGCAGAGATCTTTTGAGGCCTATGATTGTTTATTAACATTTTACAGTTTATTTGTTCCTTTTGTTCACAATTTTGACAATGTTTTCAATATATTCTATAAATTCGACTTTTGTCTTTTTACTATTTAATAAAACGTTTAGATTTTCTTTGCTTATTTCGATTCCACATTTTTGTTCCAGGTCACATTTGCGGGAGTCATACACCGGGCACTCCGTGAGAAGGTGAAGGACAGTCTCCTGCTTATCGGGGTCGCAGATACACGCTGGGTTCTCCTTGCACTTGAAGCGAGTCAAGTATTCGGAGAACCCACCGTGTCCCGTTAGGGCTTGGGTCAGCTCCTTCGTTAGCTGTAATTTCCGCACCGTCCTGTACGCCGCGATTGCGCATGGGAAGAACAGCTTGGTGGTGGCCGCCGTTTCTCCAGTACAGTATCTCCGGTTCCATTCGCTCAGCGTTTCCAGTCGGATCGCTCGCTTGACGAATGAAACCGGGCATCTGTCATAGTCGGGTGCACGCTTTGACTTCAAGGCAGCCTCCTTTGCGAGCGAGTCGGCTCTCTCGTTACCCTCCAGCCCCGCATGAGCTTTAATCCAGAACAAGGATACGCTCTTGTTCTGGCAGTTACTGTGGCGGATGGCGTTTCTTGAATCGACTGCGAGGGCGTGGAGTGCTTCGGGGTTCACGACTGTTTGAAGGGCTGCCATGGAGTCGCTGTAGATAGCGAACGCCGTCTCTGGTCTTTGGAGAACCACTTTTGTGGCTTCGCAGAGGGCAAGGAGCTCAGCCTGGTAGACGGTACTATAAGACGGCAGGACAAGTTTGCGGGTCTTTGTCTCGGCCTCGCCAGTCCATATGGATAGCGCGGCTCCGACTTTACCCTCTATCTTGCTGCCGTCTGTGAAAATTCGCACCGCGTAATCGCGGTGGGAGTTGTATTGCTCCTCGTCTACCAGACGTCGTAGCTCTATGCTCTTCTGCTCAGCCGGATGTGGTGCCTCCAGCGCAGATGCCACACGCTCGATCTCCCTGTCTCCCAGCGCAGGATGGGACACCCCCTTCTTGGCCTCATATAGTGAGGCCGCCTCTCGGATTCGGAGGTCAAGAGGGAGTATCCCAGTTAGCACCAGCGCTGCATTCAGGGAGACCGTGCGATAGGCACGACACATTTTCTGCGCAAAGCTCCTCTGGACGACGTTCAACTTCTTTTGCACCCCGACTTTGTTCGCGGCCGGCGACCACGCACTCGCTGCGTACAGGACGATGGGTTCCACCACGGCCGTGTAAATACAGCGAATTATTTCCGGGTGGAGACCCCAGCTGACCCTTGCGGCACTCGACAGCTGTTTGTAAATCCCGACGGCTCGGGAGCAGACGTTTGCGACGTGGGTGTTAAACGTCAACTTGTGGTCGATGGTGAGACCGAGCAGTTTTATCTCATTAGACATGCCAATGTCCACTCCGCCCATCCTCAGACTTGGGGTGTCGTGTTTAAGCTTCCGCGTAATCAGCATAGCTTTTGTTTTGTGCGGTGCAAATTTAAGCTTGCTCGCGACACCCCAGGTCTGGACATACTCGAGGGCGACATTGGCATCCCTCTGCACCTCAAGTGCCGTCTCTCCATCAAACACAAGGACAACATCGTCCGCAAACGCCTGACACTGGACCCCTCTACTCTCCAGCCCCTTCAGTAGAGGATCCAGCACGAGGTTCCAAAGTATGGGACCACCGATCGACCCCTGGACGCATCCTTTCTCGGTCCTGGTCTTGTACTCCGCTCCCGCATATCGGACTTTCACCACTCGCTCGGACAAGTAACTGTCCATGACCCGCCTCAAGTTTACAGGACACTTTTCCTCAGCCAGACGCACTCTGATAGCTGGCCACCATGCGCTATCGAAGGCTCCCTCAATGTCCAAGGACACAATCGCGACAAGCCTCTTCTCAGCGAGTCTGCCACGAATGTGCCCCATCAGTGCATAGAGGGAGTCCTCGGTGCTTTTCTGTGGCATGAAGCCGTACTGGCGAGTACTCATCCTGGGCAACAAGTAGAACTTGAGTCGGGCCACGAGCATCTTCTCGAACATCTTGCCGAGTACAGGCAAAAGACCAATCGGCCTGTATGATTTTGGAGTGGTGTAGTCTTCCTTTGCGGGTTTGCGGAGCACAACAACCGTTGCCTCTTTCCAGGACCGTGGAAAGTATCCATGCGCCAGGCACTTGTTCATCAAGCGCAGAACTAGGTCTGGGTCTTCGTTGATCGTGTGGCCCCATATGTCCGCCGTCAGACCGTCGGAACCGGGGGCTTTTTTGGGGTTGAACGAGGAAGCAGCTCGCTTCAGCTCGTCGAGAGTGAAGGGAGGATCGCAAGGTTCAACTTGGTCCCTCCCGTTCACCTCTTCCGCTCGTCGCCGCACCCTTTTGTGCTCCTCGTTGTCCCCCTCCGTACGGTCTTCAGGGTAAAAAGTCTCTGCTAGGAACCTCGCTGAAGCCTCTGGGTCCAGTGTCGTTGCATCCCTCACCATCGGCAAGTCCTCCTCTCTCTTTACAGTTCTTCGGATTACCCGGTATATACCCTCCCACATCCCTTCTCGGTCCTGCTTCTCGCAGAAACCCTTCCAGCTCTCGACCTGAGCTTTTACCACTGCAAGTTCATACTCTTGTTTCTGTTTCAGGTACTCCTCAACAACCTTTGGTCTCCGGACTGGCGCTGCACATCGGATTCTCCGCCTTTTTGTGACGACCTTCCTCTTCAGGTCGGCGAGTTCATCGGACCACCACGGCACGGTTAGTTCCTCTACTCTTTTCTTTTTGGGTATCACGTGATCACATGTCTGCTGTACCGCTGTTGTGAGTTGCTGGACTACCTCGTCTACTTTGTGTACGCTGTCGATGTCATCGAACAGGTGTCGTGTGTGTGTCATAATTTGGCGCAGTTTCTTACGAAACTGGCCCCAATTTGCTTTCCTTGTGTTGTAGACTTTGGTAGTCCGGTTCACCGTGACACCCGCAGATTTTTCGAGGTGGATGTTGAACTCAATGCCGTTGTGGTCCGAGCCTGTCAGGTCGTCGACGACTCGCCAGCCGTCTGTCACCGTAAGCATATCCGATGTGCAGGCTGTGACGTCGACGCAGCTAGTGTAACGTCTGTCACCCCTAACTACGTCGAAGGTTGGAGTTTCCCCTGTGTTAAGAACTTGCAGTCCGAGCTGGTCGAGAGCTGCCAGCATTTCGTCGCCTCTGCTGTTCGTCTCGCTGCTGCCCCACCAGATACTCCAGGCGTTGGCGTCTCCTCCCATTATGAGCCTATGCGGGCCGGTCTCGCTTTCGACCTTTCTGAGCGTGTCCAGGTATGGCCCCAAGGGCTGATCTGGCTCAAAGTAGAACGAGACCAGCGTGAGTTTCCAGGCACCGGTTTGGATCCCCACCACGACGATGTTGTCCGTGGTGAGTTCTGGGTACTGTCTTACGGTAAGTTTTGGGTCAAAGACGGCTATTGCCGCTTTGACAGTCCCTTCTCCTTGCCTGGTGCTCTGGAAGATTCTCACGCCTCTGGTCCCGTTCATCCTTTTTGCGCTTCCGACGTAGGGTTCCTGGATCAACGCTGCGGTCGCTTTGCGCTGCTCGGCCTCGATCATAAGCTCATGGTTTGCCAGTTTCTTCCTTTGAAGATTTGCCTGGAGTATCTTGTACGGCACTTGGCTCTGTGGGACCACCTTAGCAGTAGGCGACGGACGCACGTGCCAGCCTATCCCACTTTACCCGAACAGGACACTCGGGGCTAAAGGCGTTGTGGTCGGACCTCTCCATCTTCGCCTTGACGCAGTTGTGGCATTTCGGGACACTAGCCTCTAGCCACTGGGCACACTCTGCACGGAGGTGTGGGCCCCCGCAATGACTGCATAGGTCGGCAGGTTCTTTACAGAGCCGCCGGCCATGCCCATAGCCCAGACACCTCGTGCACTGCACCAGTGGCGACTGGTCGTCGACGAAGACGGTCTGGAGGTCAATTCGCGCTTTTCCCATTTCGAGCATCCTGTTCCACACTACGGGAGACGTGCTGACAACTACGTTGCTGGTCTGAGGGTTTCTAGCGTTCCTCCTGAATTTGACGCTCATTCGATCCTCCCCCTTGTCGAGGCCGTGAAAGACATCCCGGTTTTGATTCCGTAGCGCCCCCAGCACTTCCTCGTCGGAGTGAATGCGAAGGACGCCCCGGAATATCAGCATAGGGTCTTTGTTCTTCACTTCCTCGACAACGAGGCGGTCTCCTGCCTTTTCTAACTTATCCCGGACCCTGTTACGTTCCTCTGCCGACCTACAGCCCATAATAATTTTCCTGTCTTTGGCCTTTCTCACGCTCTCTATCTCCACTCCCCCTTCTTTTGCATTGACTGCTTTTCTTATTTTATTTAGGACCTCCTCGCCTGAGTCCCCTTCGTCCTTTGACGTCACCACTATGGAATGCAGTGCGGTCCTTCCTGGGGTCTGCCGTTTCGGTGGACCCGCTGCTACACTCGCATAAGTGGCCGTCTTTTCCAAAAGTTCCCCCTGTCTCTCCATCGCTCCCTGGAGCCTCTCCATTCTTTCGCTGCTCTCCTTCACCAGCGTGCTATGCTCTGCTAGTGAAGCGAGCAGCGAATTTATCACCCGGGTGCACTCTTGACTCTCCGGGGGGGCGGAGGCCTTGATGGGTTCCTTCGCCTTTAACTCAGCCCCCTTAGCTGGTGGTGCAGCCGCTGCCTCTTCCTTCACCAACTGGAACAGCCGTTCCACCGACTGGGTGATCCCAGCCTTCAGGTCTGACCTCAGATTGCGGGAGTCGTTTAGATGAGACTTCGCCCGCAGGAGGCAGTTTCGGGCTTCAGTCACCCGATCGATGGGTCTAGGAGGTTGCTGCTGGCTAGTTCCCGGCGATCCTCCCGCTGCTTCCGCGGAAGTTCTGCGCGCGACAACCTTGCTGTCTGAAGGGGGTGCTACTTTCCGCGTGGGCTTTGGGACGGTCGCCTCGGCCGGTGCTGCCTTCTTGGGTGAAGGTGCGGCTACTGAAGGGGGCTGGGTGTCCGCCACCTTTCCGTTTTCCCACTCTCCAATGCTTCGCCTCACACTAGAGGCCTGAGTTGAAGCACTGGGAGGGGGAGTTACCTTCTCTCCATTCGATGGAGAGACATGGGGACCAGTGGGGTTCTTTTTAGCCGGTGTTCGCGAGAGGAACATAGTTGGGGGGAGTAGGATAGGGTCTGGTAACTAAAAATACGATTAAATTTGTATTGATTATATATAATTATAAGCTAAATGATAATAATTAGTTCAATAAAACTTTGTCATATAAAATTGTAAAAATAGAAGATTAATAATATTAAAATAGATCCCTGTAAAGGGGGGATCGATAGGTCCGTTAAGTGATTAATAATATCAATAAAAACTGTATCACGTGTCAGATAAGATACCTGTAAAGGGGGAATCTGTAGGTCTGTTTGTCTTCAGAGGCCTTCGGTGGGCCTGAAGACAATTTAGTCTATTATTTGTCAGCAGAAGAATCCCTATACGCGTGAAAACGATGTATGTGCGTTTAGTACAATTGAGAGGTCGAGGAATATCTAATAAAGGTTTAAAAGAGATTTAAAAATTGTAGTGAAACGAAAAAGTTCACCTGGTCAGCCACTATAGGGTGGGTGGGCGGGCAATTTTTTGAAATTTCACAGCTGCGATCCGCACGTGCGAGGTGTCAAAAGAAGCGTCTCGGCGCGAGCTGTCGAACGGTGAAATAAACTGGAATGAACGCAATACTAAAATTTTGAGTTTTCGCCTAAAAACTGTATTTTTTCAGCTGAAAATTGGGCAAAGTGCAAATTTTCACTACCCTGCGGCAGCCTGGTTCGCGGAACGCGGTGCAGAGTGCGGGTATGGCAGGTAGGTAACTATTGATATACTATGATGGGCTGTTTTTGATGTAAAAATTTGGAATAAGTGGAGTTTTTCAAATAAAAAGTTAAATAAAACAAGGTTTGTATGGAATAACAAATTTCCACGCGTTTAGGTCAGTCAATGTAGGTCTAAACGTTAGACGGAGCCTAGTCTAGCTTAAAAAAGCTGAAACCCGCTTCAAAATGCGTCACCGGGATGCAAAGTAATTACGATTTGATGTTTTGTCGTCACCCCTTAGGTGTATTTCGCGTGAAATTTTCTAAGTGTCGGATATGAAAATTAAATATTTTTTGACGTTTCACAGATGCGATCCGCACGTGCGAGGTGTCAAAAGAAGCGTCTCGGCGCGAGCTGTCGAACGGTGAAATAAACTGGAATGAACGCAATACTAAAATTTTGAGTTTTCGCCTAAAAACTGTATTTTTTCAGCTGAAAATTGGGCAAAGTGCAAATTTTCACTACGCTGCGGCAGCCTGGTTCGCGGAACGCGGTGCAGAGTGCGGGTATGGCAGGTAGGTAACTATTGATATACTATGATGGGCTGTTTTTGATGTAAAAATTTGGAATAAGTGGAGTTTTTCAAATAAAAAGTTAAATAAAACAAGGTTTGTATGGAATAACAAATTTCCACGCGTTTAGGTCAGTCAATGTAGGTCTAAACGTTAGACGGAGCCTAGTCTAGCTTAAAAAAGCTGAAACCCGCTTCAAAATGCGTCACCGGGATGCAAAGTAATTACGATTTGATGTTTTGTCGTCACCCCTTAGGTGTATTTCGCGTGAAATTTTCTAAGTGTCGGATATGAAAATTAAATATTTTTTGACGTTTCACAGATGCGATCCGCACGTGCGAGGTGTCAAAAGAAGCGTCTCGGCGCGAGCTGTCGAACGGTGAAATAAACTGGAATGAACGCAATACTAAAATTTTGAGTTTTCGCCTAAAAACTGTATTTTTTCAGCTGAAAATTGGGCAAAGTGCAAATTTTCACTACGCTGCGGCAGCCTGGTTCGCGGAACGCGGTGCAGAGTGCGGGTATGGCAGGTAGGTAACTATTGATATACTATGATGGGCTGTTTTTGATGTAAAAATTTGGAATAAGTGGAGTTTTTCAAATAAAAAGTTAAATAAAACAAGGTTTGTATGGAATAACAAATTTCCACGCGTTTAGGTCAGTCAATGTAGGTCTAAACGTTAGACGGAGCCTAGTCTAGCTTAAAAAAGCTGAAACCCGCTTCAAAATGCGTCACCGGGATGCAAAGTAATTACGATTTGATGTTTTGTCGTCACCCCTTAGGTGTATTTCGCGTGAAATTTTCTAAGTGTCGGATATGAAAATTAAATATTTTTTTGACGTTTCACAGATGCGATCCGCACGTGCGAGGTGTCAAAAGAAGCGTCTCGGCGCGAGCTGTCGAACGGTGAAATAAACTGGAATGAACGCAATACTAAAATTTTGAGTTTTCGCCTAAAAACTGTATTTTTTCAGCTGAAAATTGGGCAAAGTGCAAATTTTCACTACGCTGCGGCAGCCTGGTTCGCGGAACGCGGTGCAGAGTGCGGGTATGGCAGGTAGGTAACTATTGATATACTATGATGGGCTGTTTTTGATGTAAAAATTTGGAATAAGTGGAGTTTTTCAAATAAAAAGTTAAATAAAACAAGGTTTGTATGGAATAACAAATTTCCACGCGTTTAGGTCAGTCAATGTAGGTCTAAACGTTAGACGGAGCCTAGTCTAGCTTAAAAAAGCTGAAACCCGCTTCAAAATGCGTCACCGGGATGCAAAGTAATTACGATTTGATGTTTTGTCGTCACCCCTTAGGTGTATTTCGCGTGAAATTTTCTAAGTGTCGGATATGAAAATTAAATATTTTTTGACGTTTCACAGATGCGATCCGCACGTGCGAGGTGTCAAAAGAAGCGTCTCGGCGCGAGCTGTCGAACGGTGAAATAAACTGGAATGAACGCAATACTAAAATTTTGAGTTTTCGCCTAAAAACTGTATTTTTTCAGCTGAAAATTGGGCAAAGTGCAAATTTTCACTACGCTGCGGCAGCCTGGTTCGCGGAACGCGGTGCAGAGTGCGGGTATGGCAGGTAGGTAACTATTGATATACTATGATGGGCTGTTTTTGATGTAAAAATTTGGAATAAGTGGAGTTTTTCAAATAAAAAGTTAAATAAAACAAGGTTTGTATGGAATAACAAATTTCCACGCGTTTAGGTCAGTCAATGTAGGTCTAAACGTTAGACGGAGCCTAGTCTAGCTTAAAAAAGCTGAAACCCGCTTCAAAATGCGTCACCGGGATGCAAAGTAATTACGGTTAGGTTAGGTTAGGTTAGGTTAGGTTAGGTTAGGTTAGGTTAGGTTAGGTTAGGTTAGGTTAGGTTAGGTTAGGTTAGGTTAGGTTAGGTTAGGTTAGGTTAGGTTAGGTTAGGTTAGGTTAGGTTAGGTTAGGTTAGGTTAGGTTAGGTTAGGTTAGGTTAGGTTAGGTTAGGTTAGGTTAGGTTAGGTTAGGTTAGGTTAGGTTTTTTTTTTTTTTTTTTTTTTTTTTTTTTTTTTTTTTAATACTTGTATCTCCGACGTAACTCTCGGAGCGTATTCCTGTCTAGTTTTCTTTTTGTTCTACTCGTTTTCTTCTTTGCTGGTTGGTGGTTTGTGGTGGTGGTAACAGAAGATTGGGAGACAGTTTTTGAATAGGTACATGCTTTTTCTTAAATAAATCTAAGTTTGTCTATTTTACAGGTTACTACTATTTCCCATTACTTTATTTTATCTACTGTTCTTATTTCTATCCTTATTCTAGTCTTACAATGCAGACGGGGGAGCAGTTTTTATTGCTACTCTTGCTTGTTTTTTTTTTTATATTCAGTCTAAACTTATTTAAATTTCTTATTTTATATTTATTTCCTATTTTACTTAAATTATTGTACGACTTCTTATTGCTATGCTAACTTCTAATATAATACACTATATTACGATAGCATATTTTCCTTATGCGGTTTTGTTTCTATCAATGACAATTTTTGCTACATATTTACAGTACTCTAGGAATATTTCTACATTTTTACCTCTTAATATGTTCTTTACATTATTCGGTGTTATTTTCGTGTCCAGTTTATTCTCGACGTTGAAGCGGTGGTTTTCAAACTGTGGGCAGTCAAATAAAATATGCGGGACCGTTTCACTTGCATCTGGGTCACAGATGCACGATGGACTCTCCTTGCACTTAAAGCGAGCCAGGTACTCAGAGAATCCACCGTGCCCCGTCATTATTTGTGTGGTTAGGCTATTCGTTCCCATCCTGCGGACCACTCCATAAGCTTCGTGTATATTTGGAAAGAACAGCTTGGTGATGGAAGCCGTGTTACTAAGTTCATATCTACGATTCCATTCATCAAGCGTTGCCATACGTATGCACCGCTTGATGAATGAGATCGGACACCGGTCGTAGTCGGGCTTTCTTTTGGAGTTCTCAGCGGCCTCTTTTGCTAGCTGGTCAGCTCTTTCGTTCCCCAGTAGCCCCACGTGAGCTTTAATCCAGAACAAGTTTACCACCTTGTTCTGGAGGGATGCAGATCTTATATTATCCCTAGCTTCCACAGCAAGAGGGTGGAGCGAACCGGGATTTGTTATTGCTTGAAGAGCCGACATTGAGTCGCTGAAAACTCCAAAAGAGCCTGCCTTGAGCTTACAGATTTCCCTTGTCGCCCTTGCTATGGCTAGGAGTTCAGCCTGGTAAACTGTGCAGTAGTTTGGTAGAGCAAGTTTGAGGGCTCTGGTCTCAGCCTCACCATTCCATATGGACAGTGAGGCGCCAACCCCTCCTCCAATCTTGCTCCCGTCCGTAAAAATACGGACGTCAAAATTGCAGTTATCTAGTTGCTCTTGGTTTACCAGGCTGTCGAATCGCAAGACGTCACGAGTTGCAGGATGGGGACCCTCGATAGCAGCTGTCATCCGCTCGACCTCCCTGTCCCGCAGCGCTGCCTGGGGCACTCCTCTCTTGGCCTCATAGAGTGATGCCGCCTCACGAACTCGGAGGTCAAGGGGAAGCATCCCAGACAGCACCAATGCTGAGTTCAGGGAGACCGTGCGATACGCCTTGCAGATTTTCTGCGTAATTCCACGCTGGACTGTTCCAAGTTGTTTCATTACGCCTTGCTTTTTAGCATGTGGTGCCCAGACGCTGGCAGCGTAAAGTATGATGGGCTCTATGGTCGCCACATACATCACTCGTAATACTTCCGGGTGAAGCCCCCAACTGACTTTCGCGGCTCTACACAACTGTTTGTATATCGCAATTGCCTTCTTGCATACGAGTGAGACGTGGGTGTTGAAAGTAAGTTTTGCGTCTATGGTTACGCCCAGTAACTTTATTTCTTTTGACATGGCAATGTCGATTCCCCCCATGCTCAAGCGTGGTGTGTCATATTTTAATTTCCTAGTTATCACCATGGCAGTGGTTTTATGTGGTGCGAATTTAAGTTTATTCTCGACACCCCACGCCAGAGCATGACTGAGAGCGGCATTGGCACACTGCTCCACCTCTTGTGCGGTCTCTCCGTCAAAAACCAGAACAACATCGTCGGCGAAAGCTTGATTATAGTCTCCCCTATCTTCCGCTGCTTTTAGGAGTGGGTCTAACACTAGGTTCCATAAAATTGGACCCCCAATCGAGCCTTGGACACAGCCCTTGTTTGTGCTCTTGCCATATACTGCCCCACCGTACCTGATTGTAACTTTCCGGTCACTGAGGTAGCTGTCCATGACCCGCCTAAGGTTTATTGGACACTTTTCCTCCGCCAGACGGACTCTTATCGCTGGCCACCAGGCGCTATCAAATGCTCCCTCTATGTCTAAAGACACAAGCGTCACTATTCTTTTTTGCTCCAGTTTCTTGTTAATATGCTGCATGAGAGCATAGAGGGAGTCTTCGGTGCTCCTTTGCGGCATGAATCCGTACTGACGGGTACTCATCCTTGGTAAGAGGTGGAACTTAAGGCGGGCCACCAGCATCTTCTCATAAATTTTTCCGAGTATGGGCAACAGTCCAATCGGCCTATACGATTTAGGGGAGGAATAATTGTCCTTTCCGGGCTTCCTTAGAATGACGACTGTTGCCTCCTTCCAGGCTGTGGGAAAGTGATGGCATTCGAGGCACTTGTTTAGGAACTTCAGGAATACTTCCGGGTCATTATCCACGGCATGGCAACAAATGTCGGCGGTAAAGCCGTCTGAACCCGGTGCCTTCTTTGGATTGAAGGACTCCATCGAATTCTTCAACTCTGCCATCGTAAACGCTGGGTCGCAAGGATTATCTTGCTCGCCAGAGTTTACGTTTTCGGCTCTTATTCGTATGGATCGGTGATGAGCGTTATCACGTTCTATGAGATCTTCCGGATAAAACGTTTCCGCTAGGAATTGCACGGAACCTTTCGCATCCAGCACATCACCGTTTCTTTCCAATGGCAGGTCCTCTTCCCTACGCTGTGTCCTACCTATCACCCTATATATCCCCTCCCAGACCCCCTCCCTATCTTGTTTCCCACAGAACTCCTTCCAACTCTCAGTCTGAGCTTTAACCGCTTCTAACTCATACTTTTCTTTTTGTTCTAAGTACTCTTTTACGACCTTTGACCTCCGAATTGGGGCAGCACAGCGAATCCTGCGCTTCATGGTCATGACGGTCTTCTTCATCTTAGCGAGTCTCTCGGACCACCACGGCAAGGTAAGTAACTGTTTGTCTACTTTGGTCGGTATTGTCTGCTTGCATGCTTCGTCTAAGGCTTTTGTGAGGTTGTTTGTTATGGTCTCGATTTGGTCTATGCTTTTAATTTTATTAATTTCGGCTGCTGTGAATTTAAAGTCAATTTTCAATTGGCCAAACTTCTCATGAAATTTGGACCAATTGGCTTTTTTAGTGTTAAATTTCCTGGTAGTTCTCTCAACTTTAATGCCCTTAGATTTCTGCAAGCAGATTTTAAACATGATGCCGTTGTGATCCGAGCTAACGAGTCCTTCGTCAACCCTCCAGTCGTCCACTAAATCCAAGATATTGTTGGAGCAAGCGGTAATGTCCACGTGACTGCTGTACCGTTTCCCTCCTCGGATAGTGTCAAAAGTCGGAATTTCCCCTCGGTTAAGTATGTTCAGGTTTAGCTCGCCGAGAGTTCCTGCCATCTCTTCACCCCTATGGTCGACCGTCGGACTGCCCCACCATATGCTCTTGGCATTCGCATCCCCTCCAACGATCAGATTTTTAGAACCGACTGCGAGCTCTATTTGTTTAAGATGTTCTAGATAGGGCTCGATGGGCTGGTCTGGCTCAAAGTAAAAGGAGACGAGCGTGATCTCCCAGGCACTGGTCTGAATTCCCACTACCACGATGTTGTTTGTAGTGAGTTTTGGGTACTGTTTGACTGTTAAGTCATTGTTAAAGACGGCTACTGCCGCTTTAACAGTCCCGCCTTCTGTGCCAGTGTTCTGGAAGATCCTGACGCCTCTGTAACTCCTCATTTCTTTCGCTCCGGCCACATACGGTTCCTGAAGAAGTGCTACTGCTATTCCGCGCTTCGTAGCTTCGATTAGAATCTCATTGGTCGCCAGCTTCTTACGTTGGAGGTTTGCCTGTACTACTCCATAGGAGTTGTTTATAGTCGGGGTGCCTTTAGCAGTACGCAACGGTCGATCTGGCCACGTCATCCCATTTTTTACGTATTGGGCAGTCAAGGCTAAACGCGTTGTGTTGTGTACCATACTCAATTTTCGCCTTCTTACAATTTCGGCAAGCGGGTGGTGAGCTTGAAAGCCAGTCCGGGCACTCTGATCTCATGTGAGGACCACCGCAGTGGCTACACAGATCTGCTGGCTCCTTGCAAAACCGCTTTCCATGTCCGAAGCCTAGGCAGCGTGTGCATTGGACCAGCGGGGTCTGATCTTCGACCCTGATACGCTGAAGATCTATATGCACGGTCCCGACTTCTAGTACTCGTCGCCAGATGGTGGGCGAGACGCTGATGATTACGTGGCCAACATGAGGGTTTCGTGTTCTTCTTCTGAACTTCACCTCCACTCGGTTTTCTCCACTGTCGAGGCCGTTAAAAATGCCCTGGTTCTGATTTTTCAGCCCTTTAAGGACGTCCTCGTCAGTGTTAACTACTAGGACGTTCCTTAAGATCAGAAGCGGGTCCTTATTTTTAACTTCCTCGACAGTGAGGTCAATTCCTTCCCGTTCCAGTCGATCTTTAATTTTGCTCCTTTCCTCTTTAGTTTCCAAGCCAATTATTATTTTCCTATCTTTAGCTTTCCTTATTTTTTCCACCTTTATCCACCCATCTTTAGCGTTAATTGCTTTTCTCACTTTACTAAAGACTTCGTCGCCTGTTTCCGTTTCATCCTTGGACGTGACCACAACCGAATGCAGAGTACTGCATTTTGGCAGTGACTCTACGCCCTGAGTTGCAGCCACACTCGCATAGGTGCGATCCTTCTTCAGAAGTTCTTTTTGATGGTCAATGGTCTCCTTTAGCTCTTCTATCATCTTGTTGTTTTCAACAAGGAGCTTTGTGTTCTGCTCAATTTTGTCTATAATCATGCTGGTGTCAATAGTTTCAGGAGAGGTTGGCTTAAAAGGAACTGCTTCTAATTCTGTAACTACAGGCCCTTCCTTAGTAGTTTTCTGCCTCATAAATTTCAGCTCCGATTCGACCTCCTTCACCAAATGGTAAAGTCGTTCCGTGGCTTCAGTAATACCGGTTTTTATCTCTGTTTTTAAATTTCTGGAGCTGTTTAGGTTCAGCTTGGCCTTAGTTAAGCAGGCTCTAGCCTCCGCTGTTCTGTCTGCGTATTTAGGTTTAGGCGGTGAGGTTAAGTCAACGGACTTTGTCAAAGCAGACTTTGTTTTGATTTTTGCAGGGCCAGCCTGAGACGTCATTTCAGTTGTAGAGGTGGTGGGGCTGGTCTTTGCGGCTTCCCACTCACCGATACTGCGTCGAACATTTGGAGGGACAACTGTACCAGGCTTAGACGGTGACTTTTCACCGTCAGTCGTCTTAACCGGTGTTCTATAGCCGAACATGTCTGGAGGTATGCGTCAAAGTATAAATAAAATCGTCAATAGGGACGATAGGGTAAAATAAAATTAAGGGTAACACACGAGTATACAAAATAGAACCGCACAAAAACCTTAAAAACTAATGTAAAGTTACACAAAGAGTTGTAACTTTATTAATAAGACTACCCAAAATTAAGAAAATTTCTGGGTAGGCTAGAAAAAGTGTCCCCAAGCGCGTGTAGAAACGATATTAATACGTTTCTTAAAGTTTTATAGGTCCAGGTATAATATTGAACAATAAAAACGATTTTTAAATTTTTTGTTATCGAAAAAATTCTATCTGGTCAGCCACTATAGGGTGGGTGGGCGGGCAAATTTCTGAAATTTGACAGCTGCGATCCGCACGTGCGAGGTGTCAAAAGACGCGTCTCGGCGCGAGCTGTCGAACGGTGAAATAAAGTAAAATGGACGCTGAACAAAAATTTTGAATTATCGCCTAAAAACTGTATTTTTGCCACTGAAAATTGGGCAAAGTGCAAATTTTCACTACGCTGCGGCAGTCTGGTTCGCGGAACGCGGTGCAGAGTGCGGGTATGGCAGGTAGGTAACTATTGATATACTAAGGTGTGCTGTTTTTGGAGTAAAAACACGGGTAAGTCGAGTTTTTCAAATAAAAAATTAAATAAAACAAGGTTTGTATGGAATAACAAATTTCCACGCGTTTAGGTCAGTCAATGTATGTCTAAACGTTAGACGGAGCCTAGTCTAGCTTAAAAAAGCTGAAAACCGCTTCAGAATGCGTCACCGGGATGCAAAGATATTACGATTTGATGTTTTATCGTCACCCCTAAGGTGAATTTCGCGTGGAATTTTCTAAGTGTCGGATTTAAAAATTTAATATTTTTGTAAGTTTCACAGATGCGATCCGCACGTGCGAGGTGTCAAAAGACGCGTCTCGGCGCGAGCTGTCGAACGGTGAAATAAAGTAAAATGGACGCTGAACAAAAATTTTGAATTATCGCCTAAAAACTGTATTTTTGCCACTGAAAATTGGGCAAAGTGCAAATTTTCACTACGCTGCGGCAGTCTGGTTCGCGGAACGCGGTGCAGAGTGCGGGTATGGCAGGTAGGTAACTATTGATATACTAAGGTGTGCTGTTTTTGGAGTAAAAACACGGGTAAGTCGAGTTTTTCAAATAAAAAATTAAATAAAACAAGGTTTGTATGGAATAACAAATTTCCACGCGTTTAGGTCAGTCAATGTATGTCTAAACGTTAGACGGAGCCTAGTCTAGCTTAAAAAAGCTGAAAACCGCTTCAGAATGCGTCACCGGGATGCAAAGATATTACGATTTGATGTTTTATCGTCACCCCTAAGGTGAATTTCGCGTGGAATTTTCTAAGTGTCGGATTTAAAAATTTAATATTTTTGTAAGTTTCACAGATGCGATCCGCACGTGCGAGGTGTCAAAAGACGCGTCTCGGCGCGAGCTGTCGAACGGTGAAATAAAGTAAAATGGACGCTGAACAAAAATTTTGAATTATCACCTAAAAACTGTATTTTTGCCACTGAAAATTGGGCAAAGTGCAAATTTTCACTACGCTGCGGCAGTCTGGTTCGCGGAACGCGGTGCAGAGTGCGGGTATGGCAGGTAGGTAACTATTGATATACTAAGGTGTGCTGTTTTTGGAGTAAAAACACGGGTAAGTCGAGTTTTTCAAATAAAAAATTAAATAAAACAAGGTTTGTATGGAATAACAAATTTCCACGCGTTTAGGTCAGTCAATGTATGTCTAAACGTTAGACGGAGCCTAGTCTAGCTTAAAAAAGCTGAAAACCGCTTCAGAATGCGTCACCGGGATGCAAAGATATTACGATTTGATGTTTTATCGTCACCCCTAAGGTGAATTTCGCGTGGAATTTTCTAAGTGTCGGATTTAAAAATTTAATATTTTTGTAAGTTTCACAGATGCGATCCGCACGTGCGAGGTGTCAAAAGACGCGTCTCGGCGCGAGCTGTCGAACGGTGAAATAAAGTAAAATGGACGCTGAACAAAAATTTTGAATTATCGCCTAAAAACTGTATTTTTGCCACTGAAAATTGGGCAAAGTGCAAATTTTCACTACGCTGCGGCAGTCTGGTTCGCGGAACGCGGTGCAGAGTGCGGGTATGGCAGGTAGGTAACTATTGATATACTAAGGTGTGCTGTTTTTGGAGTAAAAACACGGGTAAGTCGAGTTTTTCAAATAAAAAATTAAATAAAACAAGGTTTGTATGGAATAACAAATTTCCACGCGTTTAGGTCAGTCAATGTATGTCTAAACGTTAGACGGAGCCTAGTCTAGCTTAAAAAAGCTGAAAACCGCTTCAGAATGCGTCACCGGGATGCAAAGATATTACGATTTGATGTTTTATCGTCACCCCTAAGGTGAATTTCGCGTGGAATTTTCTAAGTGTCGGATTTAAAAATTTAATATTTTTGTAAGTTTCACAGATGCGATCCGCACGTGCGAGGTGTCAAAAGACGCGTCTCGGCGCGAGCTGTCGAACGGTGAAATAAAGTAAAATGGACGCTGAACAAAAATTTTGAATTATCGCCTAAAAACTGTATTTTTGCCACTGAAAATTGGGCAAAGTGCAAATTTTCACTACGCTGCGGCAGTCTGGTTCGCGGAACGCGGTGCAGAGTGCGGGTATGGCAGGTAGGTAACTATTGATATACTAAGGTGTGCTGTTTTTGGAGTAAAAACACGGGTAAGTCGAGTTTTTCAAATAAAAAATTAAATAAAACAAGGTTTGTATGGAATAACAAATTTCCACGCGTTTAGGTCAGTCAATGTATGTCTAAACGTTAGACGGAGCCTAGTCTAGCTTAAAAAAGCTGAAAACCGCTTCAGAATGCGTCACCGGGATGCAAAGATATTACCGGTTAGGTTAGGTTAGGTTAGGTTAGGTTAGGTTAGGTTAGGTTAGGTTAGGTTAGGTTAGGTTAGGTTAGGTTAGGTTAGGTTAGGTTAGGTTAGGTTAGGTTAGGTTAGGTTAGGTTAGGTTAGGTTAGGTTAGGTTAGGTTAGGTTAGGTTAGGTTAGGTTAGGTTAGGTTAGGTTAGGTTAGGTTAGGTTAGGTTAGGTTAGGTTAGGTTAGGTTAGGTTAGGTTAGGTTAGGTTAGGTTAGGTTAGGTTAGGTTAGGTTAGGTTAGGTTAGGTTAGGTTAGGTTAGGTTAGGTTAGGTTAGGTTAGGTTAGGTTAGGTTAGGTTAGGTTAGGTTAGGTTAGGTTAGGTTAGGTTAGGTTAGGTTAGGTTAGGTTAGGTTAGGTTAGGTTAGGTTAGGTTAGGTTAGGTTAGGTTAGGTTAGGTTAGGTTAGGTTAGGTTAGGTTAGGTTAGGTTAGGTTAGGTTAGGTTAGGTTAGGTTAGGTTAGGTTAGGTTAGGTTAGGTTAGGTTAGGTTAGGTTAGGTTAGGTTAGGTTAGGTTAGGTTAGGTTAGGTTAGGTTAGGTTAGGTTAGGTTAGGTTAGGTTAGGTTAGGTTAGGTTAGGTTAGGTTAGGTTAGGTTAGGTTAGGTTAGGTTAGGTTAGGTTAGGTTAGGTTAGGTTAGGTTAGGTTAGGTTAGGTTAGGTTAGGTTAGGTTAGGTTAGGTTAGGTTAGGTTAGGTTAGGTTAGGTTAGGTTAGGTTAGGTTAGGTTAGGTTAGGTTAGGTTAGGTTAGGTTAGGTTAGGTTAGGTTAGGTTAGGTTAGGTTAGGTTAGGTTAGGTTAGGTTAGGTTAGGTTAGGTTAGGTTAGGTTAGGTTAGGTTAGGTTAGGTTAGGTTAGGTTAGGTTAGGTTAGGTTAGGTTAGGTTAGGTTAGGTTAGGTTAGGTTAGGTTAGGTTAGGTTAGGTTAGGTTAGGTTAGGTTAGGTTAGGTTAGGTTAGGTTAGGTTAGGTTAGGTTAGGTTAGGTTAGGTTAGGTTAGGTTAGGTTAGGTTAGGTTAGGTTAGGTTAGGTTAGGTTAGGTTAGGTTAGGTTAGGTTAGGTTAGGTTAGGTTAGGTTAGGTTAGGTTAGGTTAGGTTAGGTTAGGTTAGGTTAGGTTAGGTTAGGTTAGGTTAGGTTAGGTTAGGTTAGGTTAGGTTAGGTTAGGTTAGGTTAGGTTAGGTTAGGTTAGGTTAGGTTAGGTTAGGTTAGGTTAGGTTAGGTTAGGTTAGGTTAGGTTAGGTTAGGTTAGGTTAGGTTAGGTTAGGTTAGGTTAGGTTAGGTTAGGTTAGGTTAGGTTAGGTTAGGTTAGGTTAGGTTAGGTTAGGTTAGGTTAGGTTAGGTTAGGTTAGGTTAGGTTAGGTTAGGTTAGGTTAGGTTAGGTTAGGTTAGGTTAGGTTAGGTTAGGTTAGGTTAGGTTAGGTTAGGTTAGGTTAGGTTAGGTTAGGTTAGGTTAGGTTAGGTTAGGTTAGGTTAGGTTAGGTTAGGTTAGGTTAGGTTAGGTTAGGTTAGGTTAGGTTAGGTTAGGTTAGGTTAGGTTAGGTTAGGTTAGGTTAGGTTAGGTTAGGTTAGGTTAGGTTAGGTTAGGTTAGGTTAGGTTAGGTTAGGTTAGGTTAGGTTAGGTTAGGTTAGGTTAGGTTAGGTTAGGTTAGGTTAGGTTAGGTTAGGTTAGGTTAGGTTAGGTTAGGTTAGGTTAGGTTAGGTTAGGTTAGGTTAGGTTAGGTTAGGTTAGGTTAGGTTAGGTTAGGTTAGGTTAGGTTAGGTTAGGTTAGGTTAGGTTAGGTTAGGTTAGGTTAGGTTAGGTTAGGTTAGGTTAGGTTAGGTTAGGTTAGGTTAGGTTAGGTTAGGTTAGGTTAGGTTAGGTTAGGTTAGGTTAGGTTAGGTTAGGTTAGGTTAGGTTAGGTTAGGTTAGGTTAGGTTAGGTTAGGTTAGGTTAGGTTAGGTTAGGTTAGGTTAGGTTAGGTTAGGTTAGGTTAGGTTAGGTTAGGTTAGGTTAGGTTAGGTTAGGTTAGGTTAGGTTAGGTTAGGTTAGGTTAGGTTAGGTTAGGTTAGGTTAGGTTAGGTTAGGTTAGGTTAGGTTAGGTTAGGTTAGGTTAGGTTAGGTTAGGTTAGGTTAGGTTAGGTTAGGTTAGGTTAGGTTAGGTTAGGTTAGGTTAGGTTAGGTTAGGTTAGGTTAGGTTAGGTTAGGTTAGGTTAGGTTAGGTTAGGTTAGGTTAGGTTAGGTTAGGTTAGGTTAGGTTAGGTTAGGTTAGGTTAGGTTAGGTTAGGTTAGGTTAGGTTAGGTTAGGTTAGGTTAGGTTAGGTTAGGTTAGGTTAGGTTAGGTTAGGTTAGGTTAGGTTAGGTTAGGTTAGGTTAGGTTAGGTTAGGTTAGGTTAGGTTAGGTTAGGTTAGGTTAGGTTAGGTTAGGTTAGGTTAGGTTAGGTTAGGTTAGGTTAGGTTAGGTTAGGTTAGGTTAGGTTAGGTTAGGTTAGGTTAGGTTAGGTTAGGTTAGGTTAGGTTAGGTTAGGTTAGGTTAGGTTAGGTTAGGTTAGGTTAGGTTAGGTTAGGTTAGGTTAGGTTAGGTTAGGTTAGGTTAGGTTAGGTTAGGTTAGGTTAGGTTAGGTTAGGTTAGGTTAGGTTAGGTTAGGTTAGGTTAGGTTAGGTTAGGTTAGGTTAGGTTAGGTTAGGTTAGGTTAGGTTAGGTTAGGTTAGGTTAGGTTAGGTTAGGTTAGGTTAGGTTAGGTTAGGTTAGGTTAGGTTAGGTTAGGTTAGGTTAGGTTAGGTTAGGTTAGGTTAGGTTAGGTTAGGTTAGGTTAGGTTAGGTTAGGTTAGGTTAGGTTAGGTTAGGTTAGGTTAGGTTAGGTTAGGTTAGGTTAGGTTAGGTTAGGTTAGGTTAGGTTAGGTTAGGTTAGGTTAGGTTAGGTTAGGTTAGGTTAGGTTAGGTTAGGTTAGGTTAGGTTAGGTTAGGTTAGGTTAGGTTAGGTTAGGTTAGGTTAGGTTAGGTTAGGTTAGGTTAGGTTAGGTTAGGTTAGGTTAGGTTAGGTTAGGTTAGGTTAGGTTAGGTTAGGTTAGGTTAGGTTAGGTTAGGTTAGGTTAGGTTAGGTTAGGTTAGGTTAGGTTAGGTTAGGTTAGGTTAGGTTAGGTTAGGTTAGGTTAGGTTAGGTTAGGTTAGGTTAGGTTAGGTTAGGTTAGGTTAGGTTAGGTTAGGTTAGGTTAGGTTAGGTTAGGTTAGGTTAGGTTAGGTTAGGTTAGGTTAGGTTAGGTTAGGTTAGGTTAGGTTAGGTTAGGTTAGGTTAGGTTAGGTTAGGTTAGGTTAGGTTAGGTTAGGTTAGGTTAGGTTAGGTTAGGTTAGGTTAGGTTAGGTTAGGTTAGGTTAGGTTAGGTTAGGTTAGGTTAGGTTAGGTTAGGTTAGGTTAGGTTAGGTTAGGTTAGGTTAGGTTAGGTTAGGTTAGGTTAGGTTAGGTTAGGTTAGGTTAGGTTAGGTTAGGTTAGGTTAGGTTAGGTTAGGTTAGGTTAGGTTAGGTTAGGTTAGGTTAGGTTAGGTTAGGTTAGGTTAGGTTAGGTTAGGTTAGGTTAGGTTAGGTTAGGTTAGGTTAGGTTAGGTTAGGTTAGGTTAGGTTAGGTTAGGTTAGGTTAGGTTAGGTTAGGTTAGGTTAGGTTAGGTTAGGTTAGGTTAGGTTAGGTTAGGTTAGGTTAGGTTAGGTTAGGTTAGGTTAGGTTAGGTTAGGTTAGGTTAGGTTAGGTTAGGTTAGGTTAGGTTAGGTTAGGTTAGGTTAGGTTAGGTTAGGTTAGGTTAGGTTAGGTTAGGTTAGGTTAGGTTAGGTTAGGTTAGGTTAGGTTAGGTTAGGTTAGGTTAGGTTAGGTTAGGTTAGGTTAGGTTAGGTTAGGTTAGGTTAGGTTAGGTTAGGTTAGGTTAGGTTAGGTTAGGTTAGGTTAGGTTAGGTTAGGTTAGGTTAGGTTAGGTTAGGTTAGGTTAGGTTAGGTTAGGTTAGGTTAGGTTAGGTTAGGTTAGGTTAGGTTAGGTTAGGTTAGGTTAGGTTAGGTTAGGTTAGGTTAGGTTAGGTTAGGTTAGGTTAGGTTAGGTTAGGTTAGGTTAGGTTAGGTTAGGTTAGGTTAGGTTAGGTTAGGTTAGGTTAGGTTAGGTTAGGTTAGGTTAGGTTAGGTTAGGTTAGGTTAGGTTAGGTTAGGTTAGGTTAGGTTAGGTTAGGTTAGGTTAGGTTAGGTTAGGTTAGGTTAGGTTAGGTTAGGTTAGGTTAGGTTAGGTTAGGTTAGGTTAGGTTAGGTTAGGTTAGGTTAGGTTAGGTTAGGTTAGGTTAGGTTAGGTTAGGTTAGGTTAGGTTAGGTTAGGTTAGGTTAGGTTAGGTTAGGTTAGGTTAGGTTAGGTTAGGTTAGGTTAGGTTAGGTTAGGTTAGGTTAGGTTAGGTTAGGTTAGGTTAGGTTAGGTTAGGTTAGGTTAGGTTAGGTTAGGTTAGGTTAGGTTAGGTTAGGTTAGGTTAGGTTAGGTTAGGTTAGGTTAGGTTAGGTTAGGTTAGGTTAGGTTAGGTTAGGTTAGTTAGGTTAGGTAGGTTAGGTTAGGTTAGGTTAGGTTAGGTTAGGTTAGGTTAGGTTAGGTTAGGTTAGGTTAGGTTAGGTTAGGTTAGGTTAGGTTAGGTTAGGTTAGGTTAGGTTAGGTTAGGTTAGGTTAGGTTAGGTTAGGTTAGGTTAGGTTAGGTTAGGTTAGGTTAGGTTAGGTTAGGTTAGGTTAGGTTAGGTTAGGTTAGGTTAGGTTAGGTTAGGTTAGGTTAGGTTAGGTTAGGTTAGGTTAGGTTAGG